>JALAZF010000204.1:9025104-10482708 GCA_022829125.1 Lathyrus tuberosus
ATGTAGATCTTTGTGGATTTTCGATTTGGATTCATGTGCTTGAATATGATTCTTGATGTGGTTGTTAATTGAATCCAATTGATGTTTGTTGACTGTAATTCAATGTAATTTCATGCCTACTTGATTACATGTTCGTTTGGAAGTTTGAAGAAGTGATTTGCTGCTGAAAAGTGCTTTTGAAACTAGATTTTTTGGCCACTGACCTAGAGTAACCGGTTACCCACCGTTTGCGTGGTTGATTAATTGATGCAACGATCACATAATGCACACACATTGAGCTTGTTAATTGCTAATGGATGCTTGTGTTGCTGGAACTATTATGTGCATGTTTATTTGCTTTCTATTTCAAGAGGTGCACATTTGTTTTAATTTGTTCACATGCTTAATAATGTGTATTCTCTTACAATGTGCATCATTCCATATTGTTTTTAAGACTTGGCCACCATGATTTATAATGAGTTATGATCATGTTGTGTTAATAGAATAATGTATAAGGCTTGAAGCATGTTTGTTCTTTTATGAATGAAATTGTTTGTGAATGTATGCTACCTCTAATCTTCCACTGCTGCCTATACACATATATGTTGTAGTATGTGCTGCCAAATGCTTGTTACACCCATTTTGTATGCTAAACATGAGCTGTTGTTTGCTGTTTGGTATATGAAGCTGAATTTACTGCTGTCCTGTTGCATGTGGGCTGTAATAGCTGTTGTTTTCATTATATTCTTCCATTGGCTTGTTTGACCAAGTTCTTTTACCTAGGATTTTTTGTAAATAGTTTTTGAACTAACCTTTTCATGTAAGTCTGTGGATATGCTTCCACATACACCTCTTTCTCGTCTTCTCTTATTTCTTTTAATAATTCAATTTGTGATCATGATAAGCCTTTATATGCTTTCCTTGAATAACTTCTTCTTCATCACTCTTTAAGACCAACTTAACTTTCACCTTGGAAGTAAGTTGCTTCTTTTGCTCTTCTTCTCTTTTCTTTTGGGTAGGTTTCTTAAACCACATTAACCTTAGGATCACCATGTATTATAACATTAAGATTGAGTCTTAGTATCCCTCATTAGTCTTCACCTTTTGCTCCTTTTGAGTCACTTCTTCTCATCTCAAAACTTCTTGAAAACACTTAATAAAGATAATGAGTATTGCGCACGAGCCTTAAGCGTGGGGAATGAGAAATGAGGGGCTTCCTCTCATCTTTCTAGAGTACTTAGCAGGCGTCCTGTCTTGGGACGAATCGTTAAGTATTCGTCAGTGTGCCCTAGACTTTGGTGCAATGCAAGTTACAAATAACCGCAAAAACACTTCTTTCTAAAAAACTCCAAACAAACAATAACGTCTTTCCTTCAGGAATTCTCTTCTCATCTCACTCACTCTCGACATACGAACATACTTATTCTCGTTCTCTCGCAAGACGGTAACGCCTAAGTCTCCATACAGCGAGCTGCAACACCTGAGCTAGAACGCTAGTCGTTCCATTAAAAAACACAAACAACTTTCCCTAGGTGAGGGGAACTATGTCGCTCTGATTCTCATGTTCCCGATGAGATACGTAGGCAGTGGGGTAGGGCCCATTCGAGCACTTCTTTTATTTTCCCTACATTTGTTTCTCTTTCTCTCTCCTTTCCTTTTCCAGTTCTTCAGCTATCCGTTCCTTTTCCAGCATCCTTTCCTTAAACCCTTTGATTCAGACAAGCAAGCGTGGATCCCATCGGGTACTATGGATGCGTGGGGGTGCTAATATCGTCCTCATGCGTAACCGAATCCCGAACCCAGTTCTTTTGGTCGCAAGACCATGCTCTTTCCTTTCCCTCAGGTTTACGCAGTGTTTCCTTTCCCTCTCTTGGGATAAATACACATTGCTGGCGACTCTGTTTCATCCCACTTTCGCGTTTGTACTTGGATGAAAATCCTGGGAGCGACACCAGGTCAATAGAGAATTCAACCTCTCTCTCCGGAGGAAGAGAAATAACGTCCTCAGGAAAAACTTCAGGAAACTCACAGACTGCAGGAATACTCAGCACTTGCTGGTCACTACTCCCCTCCTTAGTAAGAACCAGTAAAACAGATTTCTCCTTTTCAAACAAGAAATTTATCATTCTCACCATACCTTCTAAAATAGTTGTTAGCACATCCTTCGGGGTAGCCTCGACAGATGGAATGATGATTAGCTTTCCCTCACACCCAATAAACACCGAATTAGCAGAAAGCCAATCCATCCCCAAAACGACATCCACTTTCTGACACTGGTAACACTTTACACCTTCGATACCACACCTCCCATAATGATTCCTACCACAAGTGCGACATACTGGAGGTGCACTGGTCCTAGAATTTTGAACTTGCTTCCCTTTGAAAGCTTGTTGTCTTGGTCTAAATTGTTGATTTGATCTTCCTCGATCACCTTGATTCGACTTACTCAATTCTCCCTCCGCTTGCACCTTCTTCAAACTGTGTTCTGCCACATGGCACTGCCTTAACAATTCGGCATAGCTAATGAACTCCCTCTGAGACACGCTATGTGAAATTTTAGCCCTCAAACCAAAAAGAAACTGATCCATCTTCCACCTCTCGTCCGGAGCATACATAGCCTGCCTAGAATAAGCAGCCATCACCTCAAACCTCTCCGCATAAGCGGCCACAGTCAAGTTACCCTGTCTCAATTGCTAAAACTCGAATTCCTTCTGAGTCCTTAAGGAACTTGGAAAATACTTCTCCATAAAATTTACCTTAAACTACTCCCAGACCTTGGGTACCTCTTGAATGGTCATCAAGGCGGAGGCACTCTCCCACCACCTCATGGCAGGACCCTTCAACAAGTGAGAAGCATAAACCATCTTATTTTCCTCACTACACTGAACTATTAAGAAAATCCACTTCATGCCGGCTATCCACTCGTGAGCCTTTATCAGATCTAACCCTCCCTAAAATTCTGGAGGATTCATACGGATGAAATCCCTAAAACTTCCACCTGTAGATTCTGGAACAACCACTGGAGGATGAAGACCTCCAGCCATTTGCTGCATAAACTGGTTCTGTTGTTGCTGCATCTGTTGCATGAATTGATACAAAGGGGCATCCCGTCGTCACCTGGTGGATTTGTTCCAGCTGGAGTGGTTCTGGGTCTACCGCGATTGTTTCTGCGCCCGTCCTCCATGTTCCTGGATGTTATACTGATAGGATTAAGTTGATCAGGCTCAATACCATAAATATAACACGCAAGACCAATGGTGACACAACGCATATGAAACGGAAAGAAATGCTTATCCTATTTCATGGCTAGGTCGAGGATACGACCTGCCCTGATACCAACTGTAACACCCACATATAATATAATACATCAAAGCATCCATATCATACATGAATTCACGTTTTGGTACAGAAATACAATAAGTCCCTAGTTAACACATTATACATATACATGCCCAAAAAAATACCTAATACAAAAACTATGGTATTATATATACAAGATGTTCCAACACTAAGAACTAGACCAAAAAAATACCTAATACAAAAACTATGGTACAGAAAAGTATTATGTCTTTTATAATTTATTTTGTTCTTCATATAAATGTTTGAGTGTGCATGCATTTGAGAAATGGTAGAGATAAAATAAATTTTACTAGTAAAAGGACTATGGCAGCAAGAAAGTCAAAAAATACTTCCCTTCCACAAAATGATGCACCAACTATAGAAGAACAACCAACCAGGACAACAGTTGGTGGTGTCGAAACTTTTACATCTGTTGAAGTAATCACTCCTATTATAATGCAAATATCGGCTTCCACAATATCACTAGAAGCGACAGTTTCCCCACTGCAAGTAACAAGTGTAGCCACTACTCCCATGGTTACACAACCAATCTTGGGAGATCCTAGATCATCTTATCTTCCAAATTTTACCCTTCCCCCTCCTGGTAAGGAATATCCTTATGGAATGTCAACTATAATAATGGTATACCTACAAACAGATGCATCTATGTATGCAAATTATGCAATAACTGTTGCATCCTCTCTCAATCCATACTTAGTCTCAAGCTCTACTAAAAGAAATCCAAGCAGAATGGTACAACCATAAGGTGGGGTAGGGTATATCCCTCAAGTTATGCCATCTTTCACAAGCATTTCCCTCCAATATGTGAGGTAACAAATGGATGAGAGTAACCATGAGATTGTAAATATGCTTACACTATAATCTGGTACTACGTTTAACCCTATGATTCAAAACACTAACCATAGTTACTCGCAATTAGTGTACCAGATGAGTCGAATTGGTGACTTTTTTGGTGCTCCTCAAGCGCATGTACAAAAATGCATAATAAACAAATACCACAACATTTTGAACCTGTCGATCAGCCCGTATCAAGGGCAGTCAAAGGTAACGCATGTTAAAATGGCCCTGAGATAATATTGGTGGATAGAAATTAGGATGCAGACAAGGTGGTTAGGAATGTCCAACAATATAATTTTGGGGGGGGGGGGGGGGATAAAATAACTAATGTGGTCAAATAAATTTTGGCCCAGAATGGCCTCAATGTTGGCCTTCACAGGCCAAATTTTGTCTATACTTTATCTGAGTATGTGTTGCAGACTAAACTTCCAAGAGGTTGGAAAATCCCTAAGTTCACCAAGTTTGCAGGGGATACCAACGAATCCACTATCGAACATATTGTAAGGTATTAGTCTGAGGAAGGGGACTTGACTAATAATGGGAACTTAAAAATGAAGTATTCCCCAAATTTTCTAACTAAGAATGCTTTTACATTATTCACTGCACTTCCCCCAAATTCCTTAACCAATTGGAATCAATTGGAAAGAGTATTCCATGAGCAATTTTACATGGGCCAATCGAAGATTTGCATAAAAGAATTGGCTAGTGTAAAGAGAAAGGTGTCTGATTCAATAGATGACTACCTTAATAGGTTTAGACTATTGAAGGTAAGGTGCTTTACTCAAATTCCTAAACATGAGTTAGTTGAAATGGTTCTCGGAGTTCTCGACTACTCCATTAGGAAGAAGTTAGATACCTAATACTTAAGGGACATGGGCCAGTTAGCAGACACAGTTCGAAAAAGTTGAACGCTTGAAAGCTGAGAATGCCAAGTCAAATAAATATAATAGAAAAGAGAAAGTCATCTATGTTAAGGTGGATAAAATTGATCAAATATCCAACATTTATTGTGAATATGTCGAAGAAGTTGAGGTTAGTCTGGCATAATTAAAGTAAGGGCCTCCTTATGTCTGTAAGGTGCTGAAACCTTCAAACGGGAAAAATCATATCGTAAGAATGAGAAGATTGTGACAAAAACATACACATTTGATGTAATCAAGTGTGGCTCAATATTTGATATGTTACCTTCTGATGGCCAAATCATAGTCCCTAAAGGGTTTAAGACACCGCCATTAGAACAAACAAAGAAAAAAGGTTTTTTCAAATTTCATAATTTCCTTGGTCATAAAATTTTTCAATGTATTCTTTTCAGGGATCTAGCGCAGAACACCCTAAAGGGTGAAAGGATGAACTTTGAAGATAAATAGAAGCCTCGGATGGAAGGTGACTCATACCCCAAAGGTTAAGAAGTCCTATTTGTCGAGCCTATAAAGGTAATGATGGTCGATGTCATTGAATACCTCGACACTAAAGTAGATGAAGTCAACATGCTCTACTATATCGAGCAGATGAAAGTGGTCTACCCCGAGCCAAGGAAGAACTAATCGATTACATTAACATATATAAGATCAAAGTCTCTAAAGTTATGCTTTACCCATGTTGCAGTACAGTCTTCATAAAGAAGCTGCCATGGAATGGAACAATCAAACTGCCAACATTCGTTAGAGGATGATGATGGTGTCAAAAGGGTCATTTATTACCTCAATCGAGTCTCAAATGATGTAGAAACTAGATATATCGCAATAGATAAATTATGTCTATGTTTATATTTCTCTTGTATGAAATTGAAATATTATATAAAGCTAACATATGTTTTTTCTATTCTCATTTAGACGTTATTAAACATATGTTGTCAAAACGTATTTTGCGTAGTCAGATTGGAGAATGGGCTCTATCTTTAACTAATTATTCTTTAACTTTTGATAACCACGAAACACATCATGTGTTCTGACTCTATGCACATGACATTTTAGCCTATTTGTCTCCTTTCTATTATGTTATGCTGGTATATTGTGTTTATTTCAGGTAATTTCTAGGCAGGAGTATCCCTGTGGGAAAACGGGACAAAAACGACGAAAAACGAAGAAAATATAAAAATTCTGCACTCATGGCGTTCATTATGGCATTTGATGTGGTGCTTGCCATGATGTGGAAGCCACCTGTGTACCAAAAGTCAAGAAAAGTTAAAGGGCATGGTTTTTACAATCATGGTGTTTTCCATGAGGCCATGGCGTTCTCCATGGACCTAAAACTCACATCCTTCACAATTTGTACCCATGGCGTTCGCCATGAGGCCAAGGCGTCCACCATGGACTTTGAGACCTGAAAAATAGCAACGTGAAGACTAAGTTTTCTCCCACTACAACATATATTTCTCCCACTACTCAAACACAAATTCCATACCTTTTCTACTAGTTTTAGCTCTATATATAGGCTTCGTTTTTCATTTTTTCAGGATCCATGTTTTTCTAGAATAATTGTAAGCAGAAAAATCACTTTTGTAAAGCAGCTGTTTCTCACACTGAGGAATTGCTTCACTTTAGAGTTAGATTCAGAAGTTTTACCAGAGAGATTTGGATCGTTCATAGTGTAACTTTGCCGAAAATTTTTTCTTGGAATTTATTTAAGATATTTTGTAGTATCATATTTTGCCGTTGTTTACTTTCAGTACATTTAGTTTTTGTCCCTTTACTTTACTGCTATTACTATTTTATATGTTGGATTGCTGCACTTGCTACACTCATTTATATATTTGCTGTTAATTTACGTGATTGTGTGTATCTCCCTCTCTCTCTCTCTCTCTCTCTATATATATATATATATACCTATATCGTTTTATTAATTAAATCAATTTCTATGTCTAGTTTAGTTACTATGCAGAAAAATTACACGAGTTTAATAAAAATAGATATGTTCGGCTAAGCTTTTAGAGCCCAAAATGTGAGGACCGTCGTTCTGACGGGACTCGGTAAAATAAACAACACTGAATTTTTATAATTAAATAATTTTTTAGTTCTGAATTTTGTTTCAAAAAGTTAAAGTTTTACCGCGAAAGTGAAAATTATTTAGATCTCGATTTCACCGCGAAACTGTGAAAACAATATTCGATCGTTAAAATTCAAAATTTTTAATTTCTAAAAACCACGACAATGCTTTATTAATTAATTAAAAACTATTGGTTTTCAAAAGGTGTTTCAAAATTGTAACTTGTACGTGCGAAAGTAGGCGACTACGATTTTGAAATCCAATATAGGCTGTGCGAGAGTGAGCAATATTTTTAAATTAATAATTCTTCCAAAAATGATTTTTAAAACAAAGTGAAGTGCTTAATTTTATTTGAGTCCCGAAGGTACCCAGAAATTACATTCCAGTCTCCGTGTCAATTAGTTTTAAAACAAGTTATTTTAATCCGTTTTCAAGCAAAAAATTTACTGATAGCCTTAGATTTACAAAGCCACAATAAATAACGGTAGGTTGACATTGGTCCCTGCGGGTTCAACATTTTTTATACTATAACTTATTTTTCCATGCACTTGCTGAGCAACCGTCAAGTTTTTGGCACCGTTGCTGGGGACCAATGATTAATATTGTAATCATGTTGTAGCAGCATATAGACTAAGGAGAATTTTTCTTTTCCTTCCTCTAGATTGTATGCTAAGTACTCGCTCATCCAAAGACAAGTTAGAACAAACGATCAACAACGTAGACCATTTTATTCACTTAAGACGCCAAATTGAACAACTTTGAGTCGTGTTTACCCCTATGGCTGAAAACGAAAACCGTCCTCTTAAGGACTACGCTATCCCATCCCAGAATGAGCCACACTCAAGCATTGTTCCACCTGCAATCCATGCGAACACTTTAGAATTGAAACCTTCTCTGCTGCAAATCGTGCAACAGAACCAGCTCTCTAGAAATCCCACCGAGAAGCTCAATCTTCATATATCAGTGTTTGTACTATATGCAGACATGTTAAAGAGTAATGGTGTCGATCCAGAGGCCATTCGATTACGTCTATTTCCTTTCTCCCTAACAGATAAAGCCAGAGTATGACTATAGTGTCTACCTTCAAACTTGATCACTACTTGGAACGAACTCAAGAAAGTATTCTTAGCAAGATACTTCCCACCAAGCAAGACGACAGTACTGAGAAATCACATAACTACATTTAGACAAGTCGGAGGAGAATTGCTCTTTAAAGCGTCAGAATGATATAAAGACATGATAAGACTATCTTCTCATCATGGTTAGAGAAATGTCTCATCATCCATACCTTCTATAATGGTTTACTCTACCACACAAGAATGACCATTCACGCTGCAGCTGGCAAAGCCTTAATGGAAAAACCCTTCAATGAAGTCTACCAGCTTATCGAATACATGGCCTAAAACCATTATCAATGGGGGACCGAACATGTCCAAGTAGAAAAGACCCAACAAAAGGGAGGCATGTTTGAATTCATTGGTATTGATCATGTAAATGCTAAGGTTGATGCACTTACATAGAAGGTCAACAAATTAACCACTACCCCTCCAGATATCGTATCTGTTATGACTCCAAATTGCAAAATCTGTGGAGTCCAAGGACATGTCACTACTGATTGTCAGTTATTGTCAAGAACTGCACCTGACCAAAAAAAACTATGCACAAAGAAATCCAGATTCAACTAGAGAAACAATGCACTATTTACTCCCATTCATCAACCTTCAACACCTCCAGGTTTCTAAAAATGATCCCTGAAGAAAGTCAAATTTGGAACTAATGATGGAAAACTTCATCAAAACTTAGACCAAGGAAAACAAAGAATTCATTAATCAAAATGTTCACACTAATGAGCTGGTGAAATAGTTGGCGAACAATGTTTAGGCCATGTTTACACACAACAAGATGCTTGACACCTAAATCTCTCAAGTAGCCCAACAGCAGGAAGATTTTACTGCTCCTGTTGGTATATTTCCAATCCAACCTCAACGCAGTCCAAAAGGCCATGCTAACACCATCACACTACGAAGTGGGACGAAATTCGATGGACTTGTTGGTCCTAAAGTTACAGATCAAGCAATGTATAGGAGAGTTGAGAAGGAACCAGAGAAAGTGACTAACAAATTCCAAGAAGGAGAACCAATAGTTGATAGTGAGGAAACAACCACAACCAAAGAAGTTGTAGAGATATAAGAAGCCATATGTACCTTCACTACCTTATAAGCCACCTATACCATACCCTCATAGACTTGACAAAACTAAGAACGGGGGTCAATTTAAGAAATTTATCGTGCTCCTAAAGCAACTTTACATTACTTTCCCTTGTAGGTGATGGCATTCCTTCTGTTTCTACATAATGTAGGCCTTCAAGTTTTATGTGTTTGATTCCATTACTTTGATTTGGAGAGTTTTTCTTCTGTTGGATTCCATTTTTTCCTCAGAATGCTTAGCAATAAATGATTAAGATTCCCTATAATAAATGGATGCAAAAATATTTTAATATCATGATGATGATATAATTGTATTAAGGTTAAGGATAGGTAAGGTAACATGGAAAACAAAACCTAGTTAAGGAAGTCTTCCTATGAAAGGCTAGTTCTAAGTTTATACTACCTTATCCCCTCACATGTAGGATCTAGATCTTTTGGATAATAGCCCAAGAGTCATGAATTATATCCAAAGTTTCACCATGAGAAGGGACTAGCTATACCAAGGTGACCCTTCGGGATAAGTTTTATCTAGGTGGGACTTTAGTATCGACCCTTGCAGACTGATAACATAAGGTCACCATGGGTGAAATGAGTTCTTGATAAAGGTTCCCAGAGTCATGGATCACATCCAAATCATCAGTATAGTGAGAGGCTAACCCTACCATGGAAACAATTTTGGGCCTATATTATGAGTGTACCCCTCTTACCCCTGAGAGACGTGACATCACACCGGTTAGCACAATGGGTCTACGTCTTAACTTACAGTTTTTGTAACGTCCTATATAATATATATCTAGAATAATTCACATACTTGACCATTGATAAAACATAAAACACAACCTATGGTACAAGACATGGAAATTAGCCAAAACAAAATATCCAAGATCAAGGTACAATATCCTTCATAGTACAAGAAAATAATACACAGTGGAATAAACTCAAACTAAGCTTCTCTTGAAACATCTAAGCATAACTCCACTTGTAAACTAAACCTGCAAACAATACCTGAAAAACAACAATAATAATGGGGTGAGATAATAATCTCAGTGAGTTCCCCTATCTTATGGGTTCACTCGGCTCTACAAGGTTCTAACCAATTTCTATCTCAAGTCAAAAAGGAAAGGGATAAGACTTGAGTTCACACAGTTTGCAATGTATGGAAACATGCCTCTTGAGTTCACCAACTCAAACAATCACTAATTGGAAACTTTACCAAGGCATCCCCTTTTCCCGTCCTCTCCTACGTCTAGGACTTTAAGCGCGGGTCATGGATCCTTGTACTGTACTTTGGCATACGAAATGGATTTGGATTCAAGGTTATTTCCACATGAATCGTCACTTCGCATGGGACCACCTCATCTCAAGTATCTTACTCGTAGGCTCCATTCGTACTCACACACGGGATAAATGAATGAATTCAAATTCAAGGTTATTCCCACATGAATCATCACTTCCCATGGGACCACCCCCATCTCAAGTCTTTTGCCCGTAGGCTCCATTCATTTATGGGATCTCCTTCCAAAGTAATAGTGCATACATTCCAGAGGACACTCTACATAAGCCTTACTCTTGGAGCGACAAAACTCAAGGGATTGGTTCCTACTACGTGATCACACACAAACATGATTGTATTCGACAATCGCAAGGCGACACATTCACCTTATTCACAAAGTAAGATAACCTAAACATATTTCATACAAAGCTTTCCTCACAACTAGACAACTTCTTACCAATGATACACACCTAGACATCATGGCACAAACATTTTTATATATGTTATTCATCATAACCTAATCATTTACTAATTCATTTCATTGATTAATATCAAGTTTTCCTCACCATTCTTATAGTATTTTAAGCATGTTATCACACAATTGAAATACACATATATCATACATCATGTCATAACACAATGGTATATAGCAATATCATTCATGGAACACACATAATAGCATAACATGTCAAACATAATCAACATAGTAGTTCACATATATATAAAGGTATACAAGCCACTACTACCCTATACCAAACATCCTTGATTAGTTCATGGTCTCACATCACCATATAATATCACATTGGATTCTCTTTCTAAGGCTTCAAGTCTCATATTAATCAGATTCCCGATTCATGAATTATGGTGGAAATAAGGATCCATACCATTCACATTAATCCCATTTACATTTCTATCTTATCAATCCATGGCATAAAACTATGTTCCTACTCCACTATCACACAAAGCATTGAAGTAGCTTTCCAATGCTTTCGACCGTGCCATAATCTAAGTTACAGATCAAAAGTTATGAAGGAAACAAATGGGAAAATCTGTTATGTTCGCTAGGCGAACTATAGGCGAATAAGAGACAGAATAAAAAGGGCACAAAGTTCGCTAGGCGAACTCTAGGCAAATAAGAGACAAAATAAAAAGGACACAAATTTTTCTAGGCGAACTGCCGCATTCACTTCGCCTTGGGCTCGCAGTGCGAACCCAGAATTTCCAGCAGCGCTAATATAGGTCATATGGGGATAAAAACTCTCATTTCTTAACATCCAATCATCCAAAATACATCCAAACACTCTTAGAAAGATATATTAGCATGAAAATCATCAAATCATCATATAATCAACATTTTAATTCCATTTAGCAAGCTTTTACACAAAACCCTAACCCACCATATTCTCATATTTTCCCCTCAATGCTATGCTATCTGTAGCACCCCAAAATTTGCTCTCCTTACTTTAGTACTAACTGGCTTATGTTTCACTTCATTCTTTGCATTATCATGTGTGCATATCATTGGTTCTTAGCATGGGGTCAAGGTGCCTGAGGCAGTTCAAGAGGAGAAGATGTTCTTCAAGCAAGAGTCCTTATATTGTCCAAGAGAGCTCAAGTGGATCACTCTCTCCTAACCAGTGCAGAGATTAGGGTTTTGAGATTATTGGGTTTATTGCTCCAATGGGCAAGCTTCTTGGGTTTTTATCATCACCAAATGGCATATCTTATCTTTGTTGGAGAGGATACACATCATATTCAGAGGAATTTGGATTTGGAGACTGTGCTATTTCCTCCTAGACTGAGGGTACCAAAATTAGGGTTTGCTATAAAGTCAGTTTATTTCTGATTTTTTGGGAAAGACTTGATTCCATGGTATTCCTTAGGTCCCTGAGTATCTAGGAATGGAAGATTGTCCATCAGTGTGGTTCATGAGAGATTCAATTGGCCAATGGATTGGGAATCAGGAGAATTAGGGGAAAAGTCAACAGTGAGAGGGGAAGTCAACTGTGAAATCTTGAGGTTCTCTTCAAGATTTTCAAGGTCTCACATCCTCATATGGTCTTCAGGGGTCAAGTTCCTTACCATTTATCAAGAATCAGGGGTTGGTACAAAAGTTACTAAATATGGAAATGACCTATAATTTGAAAGTTTCCATTTTGGGCAAGTTCTTACACTACTTTCAACTTGACTTTTCATCATCAAGGAAGCTTCAAATGAATTTTCCTCAAACATGAAAGTTGAATATCTTTTTCTCCCCTTTCCAACAAGTACTAGATGGTCTCCATATCATTTGTGAAACTCAAGTTATGACCAAAAGAAGGCAAGGTGGTTTTTAGGGTTCCATGTTCACAACTTTTGCATTTTGGGACATAGTGACCTATATTTGGTTCCTTTGTTTCAAGCCACATTTTAACATCAAAGAACAATCCATAAGGATCACTTTTGGCCTTTGAATTAAGTGGATCCATGGTTTATTCCTCACTTATTTTCCATTATGCAAAATGGCAAGATCATTCAAAACTCATGAACCAAGACATCTCAAGGCCCAAATCCAATTCAAGTGTGATTAGCAATTGAAACTTAAGTGATCCATCATGAAAGGCTTGGGTATGCATGCATGGAGGAGGGTGTATTTCACATTATGCAAATTTGTCAAATGGCCCAAAACTCATTAACCAAGGAGTGATTAAGACCTAAATGATCAGATGTGGAATAACCCTAGATATTTAAGCAAAAAATCATAGACTCATGAGAGAACACACGTGATTTTGAGGAGAACAAAAGTTTGAACCCTAAAACTTCAATCATTAGAATCTCACAATCCACAAGAGCTTTTCCAAAAATTCTTTCACAATCTGAACCCTTGGTATCCATAGAGCACGAAGTAACCCTCATTTGAAGCTAACAGCAAGGATACATGCTGCTTGATCTCAGGTTAGTGGCACTTTGCATGCTCTTAAAACTCCCTTTTTTGATGTGCATAATGATGTGTGACATTCACTGATGATTCTGATGTATTTGGTTTGGAGTTTGGACGCATGGTTTGGTAGTATGATGAGTTTTAAGTTTTGAGTCCAAACTTTCTTTCATTCGATGCTTCTTGTGTGTTGATTATTTGCGATTTTTAATGTGATATTATTAATCCTCGTGGAATTCTGGTCAAGATAGTGTATTCGCGTGTGTGTTCTGGTGAATTTTTCGTTGCAGGTGACCGGAACCCTAGCTCCGGCGGCCGGTGGTTGATTCAGTCCGGCGAGGGTTAAATTGGAGAAGAAGCAAGCGTGGTCGTTGATATGCTTGATCTAACGTCCCTTATTGTGCCACGTTTTCTGTTTTTATGTTTTTATTTTAATGTTTGTGTACTTGCTCACCCACGCGTGTTATCATGTGCTTAGATCTCAGCCTTTGATTGTGTTTAATTTTTGAATTGGTGATGTAATATGGCGCGTTGGATGAATCATGTGGACATTAGTGAGCCAACGAATTAAAAAACCCATGTGCCTATCACGTGGCTGCGTATGGTATGCTGATGGATTTGTTGTATGCGCGTGTACCATTGCTGTTGTGGACTTCTGATCTGAACCTTTGATTTTAATTACTTTTTGGTTATGTTGACTTGGTGTGGCGCGTCAGATTGATCAAATGGTAAGTATGGAGTCAACGTGGTTGACTGGGTCTCACGTGAACCTTTTTTTTTTATTTTTATTTCGCTGATGGGTTTTTGATCTGGGCCTTCTATTCACACCCCTCCACTTAAACCCATTGTACTTTCCAACGTGAACCAGTTGCTATTCACACCCCCATGCTTATTTCTTTATTTTTATTTTTATTTAATTATTGTATTTCATTTTAAAATTTTCAAAAATAGATAATTGCATCCTAAAAATCCCAAAAAAAATTCATGAATAATATTTATAGTTTAATAAAATTTTCCCAAATTTTATTTTATTATTTTCATTTATTTTTACCATCTAAATTAATTATTTTAATAATTTATTTTTGAATTTGTTTCATTTTTCACACATTGCATTGTAGAATTTATTTCTCATCATCCATAAAACATTTTGAACTCATTCTTTTTGCATTGTTTCACCAACACATTGAATTGCATTAAAATATTTTTCTATCATTTTTAACATCATTTCATATTGCATTTTAGTCCTTTTCTTTTGCATATTGAACTATGTTTCTCATTTGAATTTGCATAATTGTTTGAGTGACCTATCTGGGGAATTTTGTCATGACCTTTTGACATGTTGTTTGCCACTGGTTGGGGTGTGTTGAGTTTTAATTTGGTGATTTTAGAAGATGTTTTGCTAATTATGTGATTGCTTTCTGCTTGAGGTCTTCTTGTATGCACATCTTTGATCATGCCTGATTACTTATTTGAGAAGGCACTTGTGCCATCATTTGGGTTTGCTTCTTTGACTTCATAATTCATGTTTAGGTCATCCACATTCTGTCTTGGTTGAATTTCATTTGGTTTATAACCTTTTCTCTTTGGTTTGTGACTTGTTTGGGTTTCATTTGTCTTATCGTCACTTATTTCTGTTTGTACTAACCTTTTATGCAGGGGCTGAGGTAAGTTATTTAAGGGTGTGGATAAGTATCCATGTCCACTCTCATTCTTTCTTTCTCCCATCTTTTCTTTTCCTTAGGCTTAGGTTATTGTCAAACCTCCCCTTAGGGCCATCTTTGCATGATAACATTAGGATAGATTCTTCCCCGTAGTCTTTTCTTCTTTTCTTTTGAGTCCCTCTTCTCATCTCAAAACATTTCTAAGATACTTAATAAGGTCAACTTGCCTTGCACACGAGCCTTAAACATAGGAAATGAAGATTGAGGGGTCCCCCTTCTCTCTTCTAGAGTGTTGAGCATACGTCCCATTGGGGATGACCTTGCGACGCATTCGTTCGCGTGTCATAGACTTTGGTTCAAGTTGAGTTATAAACTAACTCAAGTCACTTCTGTCCTAAAAAATACAAACAAACTTCAAACCTTTTTATCCTACGGGATTGTCAAACTAAAGGCTATTTTCAAAAACGGCGCGTTACTTTTCGTCTGAGTCGCAAACAGGCATCGACCATAACTGCCGGACGCGAACGTAATGTCGCTCATAAAAAACACAAAAAGAACTTGGTCCGAACTACGTTGGCTCTGAATTCCCCATTGCACAAAGGGGGTACGTAGGCCTAGGACGTCGACATCCTACCGAGTCTGTCTTTGTCTTCCCCTTCCCCGTTTTAGTGTAGCCATAGATATTAGGACAACTCACCCTTAGAATAGACAACAAGCGTGGATCCCATCGAGTACGATGGACGCGTGGGATGCTAGCACCTTCCCCTCGCGTAACTGACTCCCGAACCCAGGTTATGGTTGCGATGACCATTCCTTTCCCTCTTCCTCAGGTTTATGCGGTGTTCCCTTTCCCTCGCTTGGGATAAATTTACACGACTGGCGACTCTGTGTTCCGCGCCACTTTCGCGTTTGTACCTGGATGAAAATCCTGGGAGCAACAGCTGGCGACTCTGCTGGGGACTCTAGTTGACCTATGCTGGTCCATCCCTAAGCGAGTCAATCCTAGCGCTTGCTTGTCTTTGTTCTCTTTGGGTATTTTTTTTTTGTTTTGCTTTATTTGTTGTATTTTATTTTTACTGCATTTTCTGCATTGCATATTATTATCAGCTGCTGTACTGTTTTTCTGTTTGGCGGGTTGGGATTTCTGAGAGATAAGCCCAATACCCAGGCGTGAGTATACACGTAGGATTAGCGTGGCAAGTAGTGTGACTCGTGTGGCATTTGGCCAGACGTAGTATACATGAAAACTCCACATCCAGACGAGGTTTTCTTTGGTAATGTTCTATCCTACGCATTGGTGCAGATGATTGAATGTAACCTGGAAAACTGTCGACTCTGGCAACCATTCCCGAGGACTCAGTAACGGCACTCCTCCCGAGACGTGATAATGGCAGACCAGAAATGGAAAACCCATTACACATGTCGATCCGAGGACCCAATGCTGGGAACTTGCTATAGGGTTTCCTTTTGGAAAAGAATCGGTGGAAGCACTCCTCGTTTGGCGATAGTACTGTACCCCGAGGGATGAATGTACTATTGCTTCTCGACCTCAGTGCCGATACTGAGGACTTGCCATAGAATGTTTTCTTTTTGAGGGGAATCAGTTGAGGCCTCCTCGATTGGTGATGATGCCAAACCAGAAATGGTGACCGTATCATCATTTCTCGACCTGAGAGCCCGTGATATTGAGGATCCTCGGCTTTCTAGTACCCACATGTGAGAGGGCAGGGTGTTTATAGGTTTGTAGGTAACCTTGACCTCCAACATACCCGGTTTTCTGATCAGCAGATTTATCAGTGTGGTGCTATGGTTATTCTGGTATTCTGGGTATTTGGGCAGACCTTTGAGATTATACAGTTGTTCAGTGCAGCAGTTGTTCAGTCTGTGTGGCATCCTTGATCCCATGTGTGCATTTGCATCATCATTTTGCATCCTAACATGTTTATTCATTTGCAGGGCTGTATCCTAACTTTGATTCTGGTTTTTGAAGACTATTAAGGATGAGTACTGGGAAGAGAAAGAACATCATAGTGTACAAGTTCCCGTCACTTTTTCTGGATACTGTTCACAAGATTGTGTCTATGGCAGAACCTGGGGTATTGGCAGACTTTAGAGGAGAGTATGGAAGAATTCTGAATTTTGCTCGCAACATCACTGAATACGAGTATAGGGCTTTGCACACTCTGGTGCAATTCTATGACCCTCACCTGCGTTGCTTTCTATTCACTGATTATCTTTTGCCTCCGACATTGGAGGAATTTTCTCTCATTCTGGATGTTGCCATTAAAGAAGAAGCTCCTTTCTATCCTTCTGAAGAACTTCCTGATTTGGAAAAGGTTTCCGAGGCTTTGCATTTGGATCCATCTTTGTTGAAAAATAACATTGCCAGTAAGGGAGGGTGTAAAGGTTTTCATGCGAAATTTTTGATAGAACAGGCTGCTGTGTATGCTAAGGCTAGATGTTGGTCAGTTTTCAATGCCATCTTGGCTATGTGTGTCTATGGAACGGTGTTGTTTCCGAATATGAAGGATTTTGTGGACATGCACGCTGTCCGGATATTTACCATGAAGAATCCGGTACCTACTTTGCTTGGAGATCTGTATTATTCAGTGCATTATAAGAACGAGAAGAGGAGGGGATAACCCCTTTATTTTTGTGCGCCAATCTTTTACAAATGGTTTGCTGATCGTCTTCCCGAATCTGGGGCATTTGTAGATACTCAAGGGACCTTGGAAAGGTCTAAAAGATTGATGGGCTTGAGAGCAAATAATCTAATTTGGGTTAACCGTGACTTGTTGGGCCAAGATATCATGATTAGTTGTGGAGGTCTCCCAAATGTGCCTCTAATAGGAAGGAAAGGGGGAATTAACTATAACCCTATTCTTGCTATTAGGCAATTCGAGTATGCCTTGAAAGAGCCGCCAAGAGACGAGGAGGTCCAAGAATCTTTATATTTGAGTGGGGAAATCAATCCAGAACTGTTAAAATAAGCTGCGAATACTTGGGAAGATCGTCGTAAGAAGGGGAAGATTTCTTTTGGGAAGAGCGACAATAGAAAATTTCCTGCGTACGAAGATTGGATTCAGAAAAGGGTAGAGGAGGAGCTTTTGCCATTCTCCAAAGAACCACCATCTTACCCCTTGCTGATTGAGCCTCCTACCCCAGTTGAGATAGAGAAGTTTAACAAGTTGTGGGCTGAAAAGAAAAAGCTGCGAGAAGAAAACAGTGAGCTACAAAGAGAAATTTATCAGTTGAAACATGAGCGGGGTGAAGCCGTCCATATCGCCAAGTTGAAGACAGAGCTTCTCGCTAAGGCAGAAAAAGAGCTAGCTGACAAGGTCACATCCAGACAAAGAATGAAGCAAGCTCTAGACGGTATCAGTAAGGTTCTCGAGTCTAAGAAGGAGGAATTGGACAAGGCTTTGTTAAAAATTCGCAGGTTCAATGCTCACCGAGACACTGCAATGGCTGAGAATAAGCGAAAGGAAGACGATTATCTAGCTCAGATTGATCAATTGAAGTTGAAGCTCAAGAAGAAAGACGCTGAGATCCTATCAGGGGTATTCCAGAGACAAGCAGTTGAGGGTCGACTCAATGAAGCCATAGCCTCCATAGAGGAACTGAAGATCCAGGCTGAAGTGAAGAGACCTAGAAATGAGGGTCCTAGCATGGATGGTGTTTCTGGAGAAGACGCTTGGGAGTTGCATTGCCGATACTTGGAAGGGATCATGCATAGGAGAGACGTTCTCATTCAAGAGCTAATTCAGAGACCGAAGCATCCCGACACCAAAAAGCTGTTCAAGGAAATTCAAGACTGGAGCAAAAAGCATAATGGATGGGGGGATTGACACTTGTGGACTTTGATGACATGCCGTAGTTTTCTGTTTTCTTTCATTATTTGGACCACCGCCAGGCTTGTTGGTTGGGATCTATGATTATTGTGTTCAGACTTGTTATCTTGGATTTGTGATTGTTGACATTTGGTTTTCCTCTGGTTTTCTTAATATATGAGCAGAAGTTTTGTTCTATCTTGTTGTTAAACTGGAATCAAGGGGTGGATCGCCCTGCGGATATTCAAACATGTTCATTTGCATTTGCATATTCATAATCATTTTGCATAATCAGTTTGCATGACAGGTGTTTATCTCCGGTGATCTTACTTTGTTCTCCTCCGCAGTACAGGATTGATCAGCCAGTTCATCGGTATTCTACTCAGTCTGTGATAATCAGAGGAAAGCCATGGAACAACTCCGTGCAGAGATGCTTGAAATGAAGGTTCAGATGAGGCAATTTGGGGAAGACATGCTGATTATGTCCCAGGAGCAGAAGATGCTGAAGGAGGAGGTCAATCAGATGAAGATTCAGATGGGTTTGGTCATGGATATTTTGAAAACAGTATTAAAGAAGGAAAACAGTCATGTGCTCGCGTCCGCGACAGAGCTCCTTACTCCTCCCATCTCTTTGGAATTTGATCTAAATCATGGATTACCTCGTAAATCTCTTCCACAAGCTGAAGTTCCAGAACTTTCCTAACAGCAACCAGGTCTTATCTCCCAAGATAAGCCTAAGAATAAAAAGGGTGCACAGAGACCGAAGCAGTCTGAAAGAGTTTTTCATCCACTCCCTATGCCATATTCTCAACTATTGTAGCATCTCCTTCAGTTGCAACTGGTACAGAAAAGGACTCTGGCTCCTCTCATTGGTAATCCCCCACCAGGCTACAATGTAAGAGCCCATTGTGATTTCCATTCTGGGGCACCAGGGCATACTGTGGAGAAATGTAGGGCCTTTCAGCACCAAGTCCAAGATTTGATTGATGCAGGGGCAAATGAATTCACGTCGGGCGGCGTGAGTATACAAGGTGATTTTACCCCAATTGTTGCAAAAGAAGTGGAGACTCCTCCCCTCTTTGCAGGATCCACCTCATGTCATGGACTTTCTCCACAACCTTTTACTGCAGAAGCTCTACGTCAGCAACCTTTGTTTGTGCCTAAACCAAATGTGGAAAGGAAAGTGCAAGCGCAGGTGGGGCGCCCAAATCGGTATCGACAGCAGAATTATCAGCAGCAGGGGCAACCGAGACCAAGAAGGCCCAAGAGGATATTTGATCCTATTCCTATCCCTTATAGTCAGTTGTTTGCTCGTCTGCTCAAGAACTCTCTGATCCAAACGAGGAGTACCACGCCGGTACCGTACCCTATTCCTCTGGATTATGACATGACTGCTAGGTGCGAGTTCCACTCGGGAACGTTTGGGCATACAATTGATAAGTGTAATGTGTTCCAGCACAAGGTGTAAGACTTGATCGACTCGAAGGTCATCACGCCAGATGGTACCCCTTTGGATTGAAGCTTTTGTGTCAGAGTAAGCATCAGATTGCAAAAGCGTCATCAGAAATAATAAGTCCAGACTGAGCCGAGTCTCCTCAACGATGGCAATCTTCAGTTTCTTTACTGCATTATTCATTTGTAGTTTTTCATTTCTTGTTAAAGCATTGTATGCATGTAGGGACTTGTTTGTTTTTGAATGACAATCATAATCCAATGAGCATGTTTTTCTTGAAGTAATCCATTCATGTTCACTCTTAAATGTTTATATGCACTGCAATACTAATTTTCTTGTTTAGAACTCTTGAGGGAGGATGACGAAATAAGAGCACAGATTTCTAATGGTACGCTTTTGGATAAAACCCTGTTAAGGATGTACAAGCATTGTTTCCAATTCACAAACACTAGAGATATAAGGGAGATAGACCCTCGTTAACCCCTTTGAGCCTTGAAGTAGGAGCTTCTTTCGTACGAAAAAACCCTCATACTTAACCCAGGGGCAGGGTAGGCGTCAGTTAGTTTGACCGAGCGTTCAAATTCCAAGGAGAGTGTGCATCTGAGGAACCATTACCTTCTATTCCACCGTCAAGAGGTCAAGAGATGTGAAACCAATGGTTATCCATCAACAATCAAGGAGTGAGGCAGTCACAACCCTTTCAAGCAAGTAAGACAACCAGTGTCACACGCTTTATTCGAAAAAGGGGAATAAAAAAGAAAGCCCGCTAAGTTGAAACTTGAAAACAAGCGACTTAGGCAAAAGTTAGGGCATCCCGCTGGACTTAAAAATCGAAAAACTCAAAAGAGTCAGTCCAGGCAAAAATTAGGGATCAAAAAAGAAAAAGAAAGAAGAAGCAAAAAAAAAAGAACAAATTCGTGTGATTACAGACACAAAAGATAAAAAGGGGTGACTGTCATTCCAAAACTCCCTTAGGTGCCAAACCATTAGTGGCGTAGGTTCCTTAAAGATCATAAACCTTTTGAGAGATGAGCGTTTGGGTCAGATTAACTGAACATAGGACTGGAGAACATCACGAAGAGTGGGTGGGCACCGATAAATTTTGAGCCATAAATCCTTTTTCTGAAACCGTGAACCAGACCGCGTTACAACCCTTAAAAGTCCTAATTGAAACAGGGTTTATTCCGAAAGCGTACTTCAACAGGATAGCGTTCCTGACTCCTATGAGTTGTGCTAATAAGATTGGTTGGTATTGCATGTGCACATTGTTTTGCCATTCAAAAATCAAGGTCGCATCCCAGCTAGTGATTCGTTCACAAGGCTTGGCGACACATTTTCAATAAAGCTTCAAGGTTAACATGAATGTTGCGTTAGAATTGTCATTCTCATAATAAACATTTTCTGCTTGCATATGTTTGATATCAAAGAAGCTTACACGGTGAACGATAGTCGAGAAGCTCGATCATGCCAAGTTGAGATGGTGAAAACTCTGAAGGACAATCATGTCAAGGGGTATGTGGCCAAGAGACTGTGCGTGGCTTGGGGGGTTCCCGATAAATGGTGAAGAGATGCAGCTAATCTGGAGCAGTCACGCTGAAAACTCTCCTTGAAGCAGCCAAACAGGGGAAATCAGGTCGATTTGACAAATCTCGGTAAGATCAGTCAGGGGAAAAGTTCTTTCAAGACTTGGGGCAGGCCACCTCTAGAGCGTGAGAAATTGTCTACTCTTGAAAATGGTCAATTGAAAACACCTCCTCAAGGTTCAAGATACTAAAGCAGAGTATTTTTAAGTCATCACAATCCCTTTCGAGGGAATGTACGTCATGGATTATGAAGACTGGGGCAGTTATGTCGAGATATGATAAATCTCTCCAAGAGTTTGAAGACCTTGGGGCAGTGCGAACGCTCGGTCTTCTATAAAATCCTCTTGAGATGATTTCTTCCGTTAGACCTGGTGGTCTGGGGCAAGTGGAAAGTTCAAAGAGCCGTTTATGGTCGTAGGGACAGGGCAGGCAACAGGATTGTACTTCCCCAGTAGATTTGCTCTCCCTAGCATTGAGATTGCACCTTTCCTCAACAGAGCAGACCTTCCCTAGCAGGAGACTTGGGAAGTATTTTCTCCAGATCAAGACGTTATTTCCCCACAGAATCAGGGTGTTCACTTTCCCATCCAGTCAGGAAGCGCGCTCTCACCGACAATGTCATATTCTAGTCCCCAGCAAGGTGGGAGTAAAGTCATTCTCCCCATCAGCAGGCTAAGTTCAGCTGTTTTCCCCAAGCAGAGTGGTATTATGGGCTGGCATCCCCCAACAGGTCCTAAGCCCATCTGTTATTGGCTATCCTCAGTAAAAGACTTCCGGTTCCATTATTGACGTTCATTCTCAACTCCCCCAACAGAGGAGGAATCTCAGGTTCGATGTCACCTTTAGTAAAGAGGACATGTGTAGCCCCCGGTAGTTCTTTTGGGATTTCATCCCCAGTAGAAGTTGTTGATCCAAAGGGTCGGTCAGTGTGATCCTTCTCAGCAGAGTTCTTGGATTCAGAGGACAATTTATTTTTGTCATCCCCAGCTGAATTGGTCTTTTCTCTCCAGCATTTATTTTGCTGGAGGGACCCCTTTTGTATATCATAAGCATTTGTATTGCATCCTCAAACGAGTAGCATTTCCACTTCGTGTGGAGCATTACGGCAAAATTCAAACATTTGCATTCGAAACATAAGCCAAATTTGATGCTTTCCTCGCCAGTTCTCTTTCCCAGCAGAGATGGCATAACTCAGGAGATTTTGGAGGGATGCATTCCTCATACTTGTGCTCCCCGGCGAGTCTTTTATTTAGACTTCTCCTTTCCCCAGCGGAGTCATCTTATATGTGGATCGTGTGTCCGTTAGAAGTTTGCCTTTGTTTGGCCTTTCCCTTTTGTGAAATTCAGTTCTCGCCTGGTAGTCAGTTCTCGCTTGACGTATTTTGTTTTCCAGTTTCCCTTTCTCAGTAGGGGTGGTTTAAACCAGAATTTTTGTTTCACGTTATCCCCAGCGAAGTCCACTGTATGTTGGTTATCCTTTGCGGGTGCAATTGAGGTTGTATTCGTTTTGTGGTTGCGATTGAGGTCGTATTCATTTTTTCTTTGTGGGTAGAGTGATTGAGGTCAGTCTTCCTTTGCGGGTATAATTGAGGTTGTATTCGTTTTGTGGGTGTGATTGAGGTCGTATTCATGTTTTCTTTGTGGGCAGTGTGATTGAGGTCAGTCTTCCTTTACGGGTACAATTGAGGTTGTATTCGTTTTGTGAGTGCGATTGAGGTCGTATTCATTTGTTCTTTATGGGTAGAGTGATTGAGGTTAGTCTTCCTTTGCGGGTATAATTGAGGTTGTATCCGTTTTGTGGGTGCGATTGAGGTAGTATTCATGTTTTCTTTGTGGGCAGAGTGATTGAGGTCAGCCTTCCTTTGCGGGTACAATTGAGGTTGTATTCGTTTTGTGGGTACGATTGAGGTCGTATTCGTATTTTCTTTGTGGGTAGAGTGATTAAGGTCAGTCTTCCTTTGAGGGTACAATTGAGTTTGTATTCGTTTTGTGGGTGCGATTGAGGTCGTATTCATTTTTTCTTTGTGGGCAGAGTGATTGAGGTCAGTCTTCCTTTACGGGTGCAATTGAGGTTGTATTCGTTTTGTGGGTGCGATTGAGGTCGTATTCATTCTTTCTTGGTGGGCAGAGTGATTGAGGTCAGTCTTCCTTTGCGGGCGCAATTGAGGTTGTATTTGTTTTGTGGGTGCGATTCAGGTCGTATTCATTTTTTCTTTGTGGGCAGAGTGATTGAGGTCAGTCTTCCTTTGCGGGTATAATTAAGGTTGTATTCGTTTTGTGGGTGCGATTGAGGTCGTATTCATGTTTTCTTTGTGGGCAGAGTGATTGAGGTCAGTCTTCCTTTGCAGGTACAATTGAGGTTGTATTCGTTTTTTGGGTGCGATTGAGGTCGTATTCATGTTTTCTTTGTGGGCAGAGCGATTGAGGTCAGTCTTCCTTTGCAGGTACAATTGAGGTTGTATTCGTTTTGTGGGTGCGATTGAGGTCGTGTTCATTTTTTCTTTGTGGGCAGAGTGATTAAGGCCAGTTTTCCTTTGCGGGTGCAATTGAGGTTGTATTCATTTAGTGGGTGCGATTGAGGTCGTAATCATTCTTTCTTTATGGGCAGAGTGATTGAGGTCAGCCTTCCTTTGCGGGTGCAATTGAGGTTGTATTCGTTTTGTGGGTGCGATTGAGGTCGTATTCATTCTTTCTTTGTGGGCAGAGTGATTGAGGTCAGTCTTCCTTTGCGGGTGCAATTGAGGTTGTATTCGTTTTGTGGGTGCGATTGAGGTCGTATTCATTCTTTCTTTGTGGGCAGAGTGAATGAGGTCAGTATTCCTTTGCAGGTACAATTGCGGTTGTATTCGTTTTGTGGGTGCGATTGAGGTCGTATTCGTATTTTCTTTGTGGGCAGAGTGATTGAGGTCAGTCTTGCTTTGCAGGTATAATTGAGGTTGTATTCGTTTTGTGGGTGCGATTGAGGTCGTATTCATGTTTTCTTTGTAGGCAGAGTGATTGAGGTCAGTCTTCCTTTGCGGGTACAATTGAGGTTGTATTTGTTTTGTGGGTGCGATTGAGGTCGTATTCGTATTTTCTATGTGGGTAGAGTGATTGAGGTCAGTCTTCCTTTGCGGGTACAATTGAGGTTGTATTCGTTTTGTGGGTGCGATTGAGGTCGTATTCATTTTTTCTTTGTGGACAGAGTGATTGAGGTCAGTCTTCCTTTGCGGGTGCAATTGAGGTTGTACTCGTTTTGTGGGTGCGATTGAGGTCGTATTCATTTTTTCTTTGTGGGTAGAGTGATTGAGGTCAGTCTTCCTTTGCGGGTATAATTGAGGTTGTATTCGTTTTGTGGGTGTGATTGAGGTCGTATTCATGTTTTCTTTGTGGGCAGTGTGATTGAGGTCAGTCTTCCTTTACGGGTACAATTGAGGTTGTATTCGTTTTGTGAGTGCGATTGAGGTCGTATTCATTTGTTCTTTATGGGTAGAGTGATTGAGGTCAGTCTTCCTTTGCGGGTATAATTGAGGTTGTATCCGTTTTGTGGGTGCGATTGAGGTCGTATTCATGTTTTCTTTGTGGGCAGAGTGATTGAGGTCAGCCTTCCTTTGCGGGTACAATTGAGGTTGTATTCGTTTTGTGGGTACGATTGAGGTCGTATTCGTATTTTCTTTGTGGGTAGAGTGATTAAGGTCAGTCTTCCTTTGAGGGTACAATTGAGTTTGTATTCGTTTTGTGGGTGCGATTGAGGTCGTATTCATTTTTTCTTTGTGGGCAGAGTGATTGAGGTCAGTCTTCCTTTACGGGTGCAATTGAGGTTGTATTCGTTTTGTGGGTGCGATTGAGGTCGTATTCATTATTTCTTGGTGGGCAGAGTGATTGAGGTCAGTCTTCCTTTGCGGGTGCAATTGAGGTTGTATTTGTTTTGTGGGTGCGATTCAGGTCGTATTCATTTTTTCTTTGTGGGCAGAGTGATTGAGGTCAGTCTTCCTTTGCGGGTATAATTAAGGTTGTATTCGTTTTGTGGGTGCGATTGAGGTCGTATTCATGTTTTCTTTGTGGGCAGAGTGATTGAGGTCAGTCTTCCTTTGCAGGTACAATTGAGGTTGTATTCGTTTTTTGGGTGCGATTGAGGTCGTATTCATGTTTTCTTTGTGGGCAGAGCGATTGAGGTCAGTCTTCCTTTGCAGGTACAATTGAGGTTGTATTCGTTTTGTGGGTGCGATTGAGGTCGTGTTCATTTTTTCTTTGTGGGCAGAGTGATTAAGGCCAGTTTTCCTTTGCGGGTGCAATTGAGGTTGTATTCATTTAGTGGGTGCGATTGAGGTCGTAATCATTCTTTCTTTATGGGCAGAGTGATTGAGGTCAGCCTTCCTTTGCGGGTGCAATTGAGGTTGTATTCGTTTTGTGGGTGCGATTGAGGTCGTATTCATTCTTTCTTTGTGGGCAGAGTGATTGAGGTCAGTCTTCCTTTGCGGGTGCAATTGAGGTTGTATTCGTTTTGTGGGTGCGATTGAGGTCGTATTCATTCTTTCTTTGTGGGCAGAGTGAATGAGGTCAGTATTCCTTTGCAGGTACAATTGCGGTTGTATTCGTTTTGTGGGTGCGATTGAGGTCGTATTCGTATTTTCTTTGTGGGCAGAGTGATTGAGGTCAGTCTTGCTTTGCAGGTATAATTGAGGTTGTATTCGTTTTGTGGGTGCGATTGAGGTCGTATTCATGTTTTCTTTGTAGGCAGAGTGATTGAGGTCAGTCTTCCTTTGCGGGTACAATTGAGGTTGTATTTGTTTTGTGGGTGCGATTGAGGTCGTATTCGTATTTTCTATGTGGGTAGAGTGATTGAGGTCAGTCTTCCTTTGCGGGTACAATTGAGGTTGTATTCGTTTTGTGGGTGCGATTGAGGTCGTATTCATTTTTTCTTTGTGGACAGAGTGATTGAGGTCAGTCTTCCTTTGCGGGTGCAATTGAGGTTGTACTCGTTTTGTGGGTGCGATTGAGGTCGTATTCATTCTTTCTTTGTGGGCAGAGTGATTGAGGTCAGTCTTCCTTTGCGGATGCAATTGAGATTGTATTCATTTTGTGGGTGCGATTGAGGTCGTATTCATTTTTTCTTTGTGGGCAGAGTGATTGAGGTCAGTATTCATTTGCGGGTGCAATTGAGGTTGTATTCGTTTTGTGGGTGCGATTGAGGTCGTATTCATTCTTTCTTTGTGGGCAGAGTGATTGAGGTCAGTCTTCCTTTGCGGGTACAATTGAGGTTGTATTCGTTATGTGGGTGAGATTGAGGTCGTATTCGTATTTTCTTTGTGGGCAGAGTGATTGAGGTCAGTCTTCCTTTGCGGGTACAATTGACGTTGTATTCGTTTTGTGGGTGCGATTGAGGTCGTATTCGTATTTTCTTTGTGGGCAGAGTGATTGAGGTCAGTCTTCCTTTGTGGGTACAATTGACGTTGTATTCGTTTTGTGGGTGCGGTTGAGGTCGTATTCGTATTTTCTTTGTGGGCAGAGTGATTGAGGTCAGTCTTCCTTTGCGGGTACAATTGAGGTTGTATTCGTTTTGTGGGTGCGATTGAGGTCGTATTCATTTTTCCTTTCTGGGCAGAGTGATTGAGCTCAGTCTTCCTTTGCGGGTGCAATTGAGGTTGTATTCGTTTTGTGGGTGCGATTGAGGTCGTATTCATTTTTTCTTTGTGGGCAGAGTGATTGAGGTCAGTCTTCCTTTGTGGGTGCAATTGAGGTTGTATTCGTTTTGTGGGTGCGATTGAGGTCGTATTCATTCTTTCTTGGTGGGCAGAGTGATTGAGGTCAGTCTTCCTTTGCGGGTGCAATTGAGGTTGTATTTGTTTTGTGGGTGCGATTCAGGTCGTATTCATTTTTTCTTTGTGGGCAGAGTGATTGAGGTCAGTCTTCCTTTGCGGGTATAATTAAGGTTGTATTCGTTTTGTGGGTGCGATTGAGGTCGTATTCATGTTTTCTTTGTGGGCAGAGTGATTGAGGTCAGTCTTCCTTTGCAGGTACAATTGAGGTTGTATTCGTTTTTTGGGTGCGATTGAGGTCGTATTCATGTTTTCTTTGTGGGCAGAGCGATTGAGGTCAGTCTTCCTTTGCAGGTACAATTGAGGTTGTATTCGTTTTGTGGGTGCGATTGAGGTCGTGTTCATTTTTTCTTTGTGGGCAGAGTGATTAAGGCCAGTTTTCCTTTGCGGGTGCAATTGAGGTTGTATTCATTTAGTGGGTGCGATTGAGGTCGTAATCATTCTTTCTTTATGGGCAGAGTGATTGAGGTCAGCCTTCCTTTGCGGGTGCAATTGAGGTTGTATTCGTTTTGTGGGTGCGATTGAGGTCGTATTCATTCTTTCTTTGTGGGCAGAGTGATTGAGGTCAGTCTTCCTTTGCGGGTGCAATTGAGGTTGTATTCGTTTTGTGGGTGCGATTGAGGTCGTATTCATTCTTTCTTTGTGGGCAGAGTGAATGAGGTCAGTATTCCTTTGCAGGTACAATTGCGGTTGTATTCGTTTTGTGGGTGCGATTGAGGTCGTATTCGTATTTTCTTTGTGGGCAGAGTGATTGAGGTCAGTCTTGCTTTGCAGGTATAATTGAGGTTGTATTCGTTTTGTGGGTGCGATTGAGGTCGTATTCATGTTTTCTTTGTAGGCAGAGTGATTGAGGTCAGTCTTCCTTTGCGGGTACAATTGAGGTTGTATTTGTTTTGTGGGTGCGATTGAGGTCGTATTCGTATTTTCTATGTGGGTAGAGTGATTGAGGTCAGTCTTCCTTTGCGGGTACAATTGAGGTTGTATTCGTTTTGTGGGTGCGATTGAGGTCGTATTCATTTTTTCTTTGTGGACAGAGTGATTGAGGTCAGTCTTCCTTTGCGGGTGCAATTGAGGTTGTACTCGTTTTGTGGGTGCGATTGAGGTCGTATTCATTCTTTCTTTGTGGGCAGAGTGATTGAGGTCAGTCTTCCTTTGCGGATGCAATTGAGGTTGTATTCATTTTGTGGGTGCGATTGAGGTCGTATTCATTTTTTCTTTGTGGGCAGAGTGATTGAGGTCAGTATTCATTTGCGGGTGCAATTGAGGTTGTATTCGTTTTGTGGGTGCGATTGAGGTCGTATTCATTCTTTCTTTGTGGGCAGAGTGATTGAGGTCAATCTTCCTTTGCGGGTACAATTGAGGTTGTATTCGTTATGTGGGTGAGATTGAGGTCGTATTCGTATTTTCTTTGTGGGCAGAGTGATTGAGGTCAGTCTTCCTTTGCGGGTACAATTGACGTTGTATTCGTTTTGTGGGTGCGATTGAGGTCGTATTCGTATTTTCTTTGTGGGCAGAGTGATTGAGGTCAGTCTTCCTTTGTGGGTACAATTGACGTTGTATTCGTTTTGTGGGTGCGATTGAGGTCGTATTCGTATTTTCTTTGTGGGCAGAGTGATTGAGGTCAGTCTTCCTTTGCGGGTACAATTGAGGTTGTATTCGTTTTGTGGGTGCGATTGAGGTCGTATTCATTTTTCCTTTCTGGGCAGAGTGATTGAGCTCAGTCTTCCTTTGCGGGTGCAATTGAGGTTGTATTCGTTTTGTGGGTGCGATTGAGGTCGTATTCATTTTTTCTTTGTGGGCAGAGTGATTGAGGTCAGTCTTCCTTTGTGGGTGCAATTGAGGTTGTATTCGTTTTATGGGTGCGATTGAGGTCGTATTCATTCTTACTTTGTGGGCAGAGTGATTAAGGTCAGCCTTCCTTTGCGGGTGCAATTGAGGTTGTATTCGTTTTGTAAGTGCGATTGAGGTCGTATTCATTTTTTCCTTGTGGGCAGAGTGATTGAGTTTAGTCTTCCTTTGCGGGTGCAATTGAGGTTTTTATTCGTTTTGTGGGTGCGATTGAGGTCGTATTCATTTTTTCTTTGTGGGCAGAGTGATTGAGGTCAGTCTTCCTTTGTGGGTGCAATTGAGGTTGTATTCGTTTTGTGGGTGCGATTGAGGTCGTATTCATTCTTTCTTTGTGGGCAGAGTGATTGAGGTCAGTCTTCCTTTGCAGGTCCAATTGAGGTTGTATTCGTTTTGTGGGTGCGATTGAGGTCGTATTCATTCTTTCTTTGTGGGAAGAGTGAATGAGGTCAGTATTCCTTTGCGGGTGCAATTGCGGTTGTATTCGTTTTGTGGGTGCGATTGAGGTCGTATTCGTATTTTCTTTGTGGGCAGAGTGATTGAGGTCAGTCTTGCTTTGCAGGTATAATTGAGGTTGTATTCGTTTTGTGGGTGCGATTGAGGTCGTATTCATATTTTCTATATGGGTAGAGTGATTGAGGTCAGTCTTCCTTTGCGGGTACAATTGAGGTTGTATTCGTTTTGTGGGTGCGATTGAGGTCGTATTCATTTTTTCTTTGTGGACAGAGTGATTGAGGTCAGTCTTCCTTTGCGGGTGCAATTGAGGTTGTATTCGTTTTGTGGGTGCGATTGAGGTCGTATTCATTCTTTCTTTGTGGGCAGAGTGATTGAGGTCAGTCTTCCTTTGCGGATGCAATTGAGGTTGTATTCATTTTGTGGGTGCGATTGAGGTCGTATTCATTTTTTCTTTGTGGGCAGAGTGATTGAGGTCAGTATTCATTTGCGGGTGCAATTGAGGTTGTATTCGTTTTGTGGGTGCGATTGAGGTCGTATTCATTCTTTCTTTGTGGGCAGAGTGATTGAGGTCAGTCTTCCTTTGCGGGTACAATTGAGGTTGTATTCTTTATGTGGGTGAGATTGAGGTCGTATTCGTATTTTCTTTGTGGGCAGAGTGATTGAGGTCAGTCTTCCTTTGCGGGTACAATTGACGTTGTATTCGTTTTGTGGGTGCGATTGAGGTCGTATTCGTATTTTCTTTGTGGGCAGAGTGATTGAGGTCAGTCTTCCTTTGTGGGTACAATTGACGTTGTATTCGTTTTGTGGGTGCGATTGAGGTCGTATTCGTATTTTCTTTGTGGGCAGAGTGATTGAGGTCAGTCTTCCTTTGCGGGTACAATTGAGGTTGTATTCGTTTTGTGGGTGCGATTGAGGTCGTATTCATTTTTCCTTTCTGGGCAGAGTGATTGAGCTCAGTCTTCCTTTGCGGGTGCAATTGAGGTTGTATTCGTTTTGTGGGTGCGATTGAGGTCGTATTCATTTTTTCTTTGTGGGCAGAGTGATTGAGGTCAGTCTTCCTTTGTGGGTGCAATTGAGGTTGTATTCGTTTTGTGGGTGCGATTGAGGTCGTATTCATTCTTACTTTGTGGGCAGAGTGATTAAGGTCAGCCTTCCTTTGCGGGTGCTATTGAGGTTGTATTCGTTTTGTAAGTGCGATTGAGGTCGTATTCATTTTTTCTTTGTGGGCAGAGTGATTGAGTTTAGTCTTCCTTTGCGGGTGCAATTGAGGTTTTTATTCGTTTTGTGGGTGCGATTGAGGTCGTATTCATTTTTTCTTTGTGGGCAGAGTGATTGAGGTCAGTCTTCCTTTGTGGGTGCAATTGAGGTTGTATTCGTTTTGTGGGTGCGATTGAGGTCGTATTCATTCTTTCTTTGTGGGCAGAGTGATTGAGGTCAGTCTTCCTTTGCAGGTCCAATTAAGGTTGTATTCGTTTTGTGGGTGCGATTGAGGTCGTATTCATTCTTTCTTTGTGGGAAGAGTGAATGAGGTCAGTATTCCTTTGCGGGTGCAATTGCGGTTGTATTCGTTTTGTGGGTGCGATTGAGGTCGTATTCGTATTTTCTTTGTGGGCAGAGTGATTAAGGTCAGTCTTGCTTTGCAGGTATAATTGAGGTTGTATTCGTTTTGTGGGTGCGATTGAGGTCGTATTCATATTTTCTATGTGGGTAGAGTGATTGAGGTCAGTCTTCCTTTGCGGGTACAATTGAGGTTGTATTCGTTTTGTGGGTGCGATTGAGGTCGTATTCATTTTTTCTTTGTGGACAGAGTGATTGAGGTCAGTCTTCCTTTGCGGGTGCAATTGAGGTTGTATTCGTTTTGTGGGTGCGATTGAGGTCGTATTCATTCTTTCTTTGTGGGAAGAGTGATTGAGGTCAGTCTTCCTTTGCGGATGCAATTGAGGTTGTATTCATTTTGTGGGTGCGATTGAGGTCGTATTCATTTTTTCTTTGTGGGCAGAGTGATTGAGGTCAGTATTCATTTGCGGGTGCAATTGAGGTTGTATTCGTTTTGTGGGTGCGATTGAGGTCGTATTCATTCTTTCTTTGTGGGCAGAGTGATTGAGGTCAGTCTTCCTTTGTGGGTACAATTGAGGTTGTATTCGTTATGTGGGTGAGATTGATGTCGTATTCGTATTTTCTTTGTGGGCAGAGTGATTGAGGTCAGTCTTCCATTGCGGGTACAATTGACGTTGTATTCGTTTTGTGGGTGCGATTGAGGTCGTATTCGTATTTTCTTTGTGGGCAGAGTGATTGAGGTCAGTCTTCCTTTGTGGGTACAATTGACGTTGTATTCGTTTTGTGGGTGCGATTGAGGTCGTATTCGTATTTTCTTTGTGGGCAGAGTGATTGAGGTCAGTCTTCCTTTGCGGGTACAATTGAGGTTGTATTCGTTTTGTGGGTGCGATTGAGGTCGTATTCATTTTTCCTTTCTGGGCAGAGTGATTGAGCTCAGTCTTCCTTTGCGGGTGCAATTGAGGTTGTATTCGTTTTGTGGGTGCGATTGAGGTCGTATTCATTTTTTCTTTGTGGGCAGAGTGATTGAGGTCAGTCTTCCTTTGTGGGTGCAATTGAGGTTGTATTCGTTTTGTGGGTGCGATTGAGGTCGTATTCATTCTTACTTTGTGGGCAGAGTGATTAAGGTCAGCCTTCCTTTGCGGGTGCAATTGAGGTTGTATTCGTTTTGTAAGTGCGATTGAGGTCGTATTCATTTTTTCTTTGTGGGCAGAGTGATTGAGTTTAGTCTTCCTTTGCGGGTGCAATTGAGGTTTTTATTTGTTTTGTGGGTGCGATTGAGGTCGTATTCATTCTTTCTTTGTGGGTAGAGTGATTGAGGTCAGTCTTCCTTTGCGGGTGCAATTGAGGTTGTATTCGTTTTGTGGGTGCGATTGAGGTCGTATTTATTCTTTCTTTGTGGGCAGAGTGATTGAGGTCAGTCTTCCTTTGCGGGTACAATTGAGGTTGTATTCGTTTTGTGGGTGCGATTGAGGTCGTATTCGTATTTTCTTTGTGGGTAGAGTGATTGAGGTCAGCCTTCCTTTGCGGGTATAATTGAGGTTGTATTCGTTTTGTGGGTGCGATTGAGGTCGTATTCATGTTTTATTTGTGGGCAGAGTGATTGAGGTCAGTCTTCCTTTGCGGGTACAATTGAGGTTGTATTCGTTTTGTGGGTGCGATTGAGGTCGTATTCATTTTTCTTTATGGGCATATAGATTTAGGTCAGTCTTCCTTTGCGGGTATAATTAAGGTTGTATTCGTATTGTGGGTGCGATTGAGGTCGTATTCATGTTTTCTTTGTGGGCAGAGTGATTGAGGTCAGTCTTCCTTTGCGGGTACAATTGAGGTTGTATTCGTTTTGTGGGTGCGATTGAGGTCGTATTCATGTTTTCTTTGTGGGCAGAGCGATTGAGGTCAGTCTTCCTTTGCAGGTACAATTGAGGTTGTATTCGATTTGTGGGTGTGATTGAGGTCGTATTCATTCTTTCTTGGTGGGCAGAGTGATTGAGGTCAGTCTTCCTTTGCGGGTGCAATTGAGGTTGTATTTGTTTTGTGGGTGCGATTCAGGTCGTATTCATTTTTTCTTTGTGGGCAGAGTGATTGAGGTCAGTCTTCCTTTGCGGGTATAATTAAGGTTGTATTCGTTTTGTGGGTGCGATTGAGGTCGTATTCATGTTTTCTTTGTGGGCAGAGTGATTGAGGTCAGTCTTTCTTTGCGGGTACAATTGAGGTTGTATTCGTTTTTTGGGTGCGATTGAGGTCGTATTCATGTTTTCTTTGTGGGCAGAGCGATTGAGGTCAGTCTTCCTTTGCAGGTACAATTGAGGTTGTATTCGTATTGTGGGTGCGATTGAGGTCGTGTTCATTTTTTCTTTGTGGGCAGAGTGATTAAGGCCAGTCTTCCTTTGCGGGTGCAATTGAGGTTGTATTCATTTTGTGGGTGCGATTGAGGTCGTATTCATTCTTTCTTTGTGGGCAGAGTGATTGAGGTCAGCCTTCCTTTGCGGGTGCAATTGAGGTTGTATTCGTTTTGTCGGTGCGATTGAGGTCGTATTCATTCTTTCTTTGTGGGCAGAGTGATTGAGGCCAGTCTTCCTTTGCGGGTGAAATTGAGGTTGTATTCGTTTTGTGGGTGCGATTGAGGTCGTATTCATTCTTTCTTTGTGGGCAGAGTGAATGAGGTCAGTATTCCTTTGCGGGTACAATTGCGGTTGTATTCGTTTTGTGGGTGCGATTGAGGTCGTATTCGTATTTTCTTTGTGGGCAGAGTGATTGATGTCAGTCTTGCTTTGCAGGTATAATTGAGGTTGTATTCGTTTTGTGGGTGCGATTGAGGTCGTATTCATTTTTTCTTTGTAGGCAGAGTGATTGAGGTCAGTCTTCCTTTGCGGGTACAATTGAGGTTGTATTTGTTTTGTGGGTGCGATTGAGGTCGTATTCGTATTTTCTATGTGGGTAGAGTGATTGAGGTCAGTCTTCCTTTGCGGGTACAATTGAGGTTGTATTCGTTTTGTGGGTGCGATTGAGGTCGCATTCATTTTTTCTTTGTGGACAGAGTGATTGAGGTCAGTCTTCCTTTGCGGGTGCAATTGAGGTTGTATTCGTTTTGTGGTTGCGATTGAGGTCGTATTCATTCTTTCTTTGTGGGCAGAGTGATTAAGGTCAGCCTTCCTTTGCGGGTGCAATTGAGGTTGTATTCGTTTTGTGGGTGCGATTGAGGTCGTATTCATTCTTTCTTTGTGGGCAGAGTGATTGAGGTCAGTCTTCCTTTGCGGGTACAATTGACGTTGTATTCATTTTGTGGGTGCGATTGAGGTCGTATTCGTATTTTCTTTGTGGGCAGAGTGATTGAGGTCAGTCTTCCTTTGCGGGTACAATTGAGGTTGTATTCGTTTTGTGGGTGCGATTGAGGTCGTATTCATTTTTTCTTTGTGGACAGAGTGATTGAGGTCAGTCTTCCTTTGCGGGTGCAATTGAGGTTGTATTCGTTTTGTGGGTGCGATTGAGGTCGTATTCATTCTTTCTTTGTGGGAAGAGTGATTGAGGTCAGTCTTCCTTTGCGGATGCAATTGAGGTTGTATTCATTTTGTGGGTGCGATTGAGGTCGTATTCATTTTTTCTTTGTGGGCAGAGTGATTGAGGTCAGTATTCATTTGCGGGTGCAATTGAGGTTGTATTCGTTTTGTGGGTGCGATTGAGGTCGTATTCATTCTTTCTTTGTGGGCAGAGTGATTGAGGTCAGTCTTCCTTTGTGGGTACAATTGAGGTTGTATTCGTTATGTGGGTGAGATTGATGTCGTATTCGTATTTTCTTTGTGGGCAGAGTGATTGAGGTCAGTCTTCCATTGCGGGTACAATTGACGTTGTATTCGTTTTGTGGGTGCGATTGAGGTCGTATTCGTATTTTCTTTGTGGGCAGAGTGATTGAGGTCAGTCTTCCTTTGTGGGTACAATTGACGTTGTATTCGTTTTGTGGGTGCGATTGAGGTCGTATTCGTATTTTCTTTGTGGGCAGAGTGATTGAGGTCAGTCTTCCTTTGCGGGTACAATTGAGGTTGTATTCGTTTTGTGGGTGCGATTGAGGTCGTATTCATTTTTCCTTTCTGGGCAGAGTGATTGAGCTCAGTCTTCCTTTGCGGGTGCAATTGAGGTTGTATTCGTTTTGTGGGTGCGATTGAGGTCGTATTCATTTTTTCTTTGTGGGCAGAGTGATTGAGGTCAGTCTTCCTTTGTGGGTGCAATTGAGGTTGTATTCGTTTTGTGGGTGCGATTGAGGTCGTATTCATTCTTACTTTGTGGGCAGAGTGATTAAGGTCAGCCTTCCTTTGCGGGTGCAATTGAGGTTGTATTCGTTTTGTAAGTGCGATTGAGGTCGTATTCATTTTTTCTTTGTGGGCAGAGTGATTGAGTTTAGTCTTCCTTTGCGGGTGCAATTGAGGTTTTTATTTGTTTTGTGGGTGCGATTGAGGTCGTATTCATTCTTTCTTTGTGGGTAGAGTGATTGAGGTCAGTCTTCCTTTGCGGGTGCAATTGAGGTTGTATTCGTTTTGTGGGTGCGATTGAGGTCGTATTTATTCTTTCTTTGTGGGCAGAGTGATTGAGGTCAGTCTTCCTTTGCGGGTACAATTGAGGTTGTATTCGTTTTGTGGGTGCGATTGAGGTCGTATTCGTATTTTCTTTGTGGGTAGAGTGATTGAGGTCAGCCTTCCTTTGCGGGTATAATTGAGGTTGTATTCGTTTTGTGGGTGCGATTGAGGTCGTATTCATGTTTTATTTGTGGGCAGAGTGATTGAGGTCAGTCTTCCTTTGCGGGTACAATTGAGGTTGTATTCGTTTTGTGGGTGCGATTGAGGTCGTATTCATTTTTCTTTATGGGCATAGTGATTTAGGTCAGTCTTCCTTTGCGGGTATAATTAAGGTTGTATTCGTATTGTGGGTGCGATTGAGGTCGTATTCATGTTTTCTTTGTGGGCAGAGTGATTGAGGTCAGTCTTCCTTTGCGGGTACAATTGAGGTTGTATTCGTTTTGTGGGTGCGATTGAGGTCGTATTCATGTTTTCTTTGTGGGCAGAGCGATTGAGGTCAGTCTTCCTTTGCAGGTACAATTGAGGTTGTATTCGATTTGTGGGTGTGATTGAGGTCGTATTCATTCTTTCTTGGTGGGCAGAGTGATTGAGGTCAGTCTTCCTTTGCGGGTGCAATTGAGGTTGTATTTGTTTTGTGGGTGCGATTCAGGTCGTATTCATTTTTTCTTTGTGGGCAGAGTGATTGAGGTCAGTCTTCCTTTGCGGGTATAATTAAGGTTGTATTCGTTTTGTGGGTGCGATTGAGGTCGTATTCATGTTTTCTTTGTGGGCAGAGTGATTGAGGTCAGTCTTTCTTTGCGGGTACAATTGAGGTTGTATTCGTTTTTTGGGTGCGATTGAGGTCGTATTCATGTTTTCTTTGTGGGCAGAGCGATTGAGGTCAGTCTTCCTTTGCAGGTACAATTGAGGTTGTATTCGTATTGTGGGTGCGATTGAGGTCGTGTTCATTTTTTCTTTGTGGGCAGAGTGATTAAGGCCAGTCTTCCTTTGCGGGTGCAATTGAGGTTGTATTCATTTTGTGGGTGCGATTGAGGTCGTATTCATTCTTTCTTTGTGGGCAGAGTGATTGAGGTCAGCCTTCCTTTGCGGGTGCAATTGAGGTTGTATTCGTTTTGTCGGTGCGATTGAGGTCGTATTCATTCTTTCTTTGTGGGCAGAGTGATTGAGGCCAGTCTTCCTTTGCGGGTGAAATTGAGGTTGTATTCGTTTTGTGGGTGCGATTGAGGTCGTATTCATTCTTTCTTTGTGGGCAGAGTGAATGAGGTCAGTATTCCTTTGCGGGTACAATTGCGGTTGTATTCGTTTTGTGGGTGCGATTGAGGTCGTATTCGTATTTTCTTTGTGGGCAGAGTGATTGATGTCAGTCTTGCTTTGCAGGTATAATTGAGGTTGTATTCGTTTTGTGGGTGCGATTGAGGTCGTATTCATTTTTTCTTTGTAGGCAGAGTGATTGAGGTCAGTCTTCCTTTGCGGGTACAATTGAGGTTGTATTTGTTTTGTGGGTGCGATTGAGGTCGTATTCGTATTTTCTATGTGGGTAGAGTGATTGAGGTCAGTCTTCCTTTGCGGGTACAATTGAGGTTGTATTCGTTTTGTGGGTGCGATTGAGGTCGCATTCATTTTTTCTTTGTGGACAGAGTGATTGAGGTCAGTCTTCCTTTGCGGGTGCAATTGAGGTTGTATTCGTTTTGTGGTTGCGATTGAGGTCGTATTCATTCTTTCTTTGTGGGCAGAGTGATTAAGGTCAGCCTTCCTTTGCGGGTGCAATTGAGGTTGTATTCGTTTTGTGGGTGCGATTGAGGTCGTATTCATTCTTTCTTTGTGGGCAGAGTGATTGAGGTCAGTCTTCCTTTGCGGGTACAATTGACGTTGTATTCATTTTGTGGGTGCGATTGAGGTCGTATTCGTATTTTCTTTGTGGGCAGAGTGATTGAGGTCAGTCTTCCTTTGCGGGTACAATTGACGTTGTATTCGTTTTGTGGGTGCGATTGAGGTCGTATTCGTATTTTCTTTGTGGGCAGAGTGATTGAGGTCAGTCTTCCTTTGCGGGTACAATTGAGGTTGTATTCGTTTTGTGGGTGCGATTGAGGTCGTATTCATTTTTCCTTTCTGGGCAGAGTGATTGAGGTCAGTCTTCCTTTGCGGTGCAATTGAGGTTGTATTCGTTTTGTGGGTGCGATTGAGGTAGTATTCATTTTTTCTTTGTGGGCAGAGTGATTGAGGTCAGTCTTCCTTTGCGGGTGCAATTGAGGTTGTATTCGTTTTGTGGGTGCGATTGAGGTCGTATTCATTCTTACTTTGTGGGCAGAGTGATTAAGGTCAGCCTTCCTTTGCGGGTGCAATTGAGGTTGTATTCGTTTTGTAAGTGCGATTGAGGTCGTATTCATTTTTTCTTTGTGGGCAGAGTGATTGAGTTCAGTCTTCCTTTGCGGGTGCAATTGAGGTTTTTATTCGTTTTGTGGGTGCGATTGAGGTCGTATTCATTCTTTCTTTGTGGGTAGAGTGATTGAGGTCAGTCTTCCTTTGCGGATGCAATTGAGGTTGTATTCGTTTTGTGGGTGCGATTGAGGTCGTATTTATTCTTTCTTTGTGGGCAGAGTGATTGAGGCCAGTCTTCCTTTGCGGGTACAATTGAGGTTGTATTCGTTTTGTGGGTGCGATTGAGGTCGTATTCGTATTTTCTTTGTGGGTAGAGTGATTGAGGTCAGTCTTCCTTTGCGGGTATAATTGAGGTTGTATTCGTTTTGTGGGTGCGATTGAGGTCGTATTCATGTTTTATTTGTGGGCAGAGTGATTGAGGTCAGTCTTCCTTTGCGGGTACAATTGAGGTTGTATTCATTTTGTGGGTGCGATCGAGGTCGTATTCATTTTTCTTTGTGGGCAGAGTGATTGAGGTCAGTCTTCCTTTGCAGGTATAATTGAGGTTGTATTCGTTTTGTGGGTGCGATTGAGGTCGTATTCATGTTTTCTTTGTAGGCAGAGTGATTGAGGTCAGTCTTCCTTTGCGGGTACAATTGAGGTTGTATTTGTTTTGTGGGTGCGATTGAGGTCGTATTCGTATTTTCTTTGTGGGTAGACTGATTGAGGTCAGTCTTCCTTTGCGGGTACAATTGAGGTTGTATTCGTTTTGTGGGTGCGATTGAGGTCGTATTCATTTTTTCTTTGTGGACAGAGTGATTGAGGCCAGTCTTCCTTTGCGGGTGCAATTGAGGTTGTATTCGTTTTGTGGGTGCGATTGAGGTCGTATTCATTCTTTCTTTGTGGGCAGAGTGATTGAGGTCAGTCTTCCTTTGCGGGTGCAATTGAGGTTGTATTCGTTTTGTGGGTGCGATTGAGGTCGTATTCATTTTTTCTTTGTGGGCAGAGTGATTGAGGTCTGTCTTCCTTTGCGGGTGCAATTGAGGTTGTATTCGTTTTGTGGGTGCGATTGAGGTCGTATTCATTCTTTCTTTGTGGGCAGAGTGATTGAGGTCAGTCTTCCTTTGCGGGTACAATTGAGGTTGTATTTGTTATGTGGGTGCGATTGAGGTCGTATTCGTATTTTCTTTGTGGGCAGAGTGATTGAGGCCAGTCTTCCTTTACGGGTACAATTGACGTTGTATTCGTTTTGTGGGTGCGATTGAGGTCGTATTCATATTTTCTTTGTGGGCAGAGTGATTGAGGTCAGTCTTCCTTTGCGGGTATAATTGACGTTGTATTCATTTTGTGGGTGCGATTGAGGTCGTATTCGTATTTTCTTTGTGGGCAGAGTGATTGAGGTCAGTCTTCCTTTGCGGGTACAATTGAGGTTGTATTCGTTTTGTGGGTGCGATTGAGGTCGTATTCATTTTTTCTTTCTGGGCAGAGTGATTGAGGTCAGTCTTCCTTTGCGGGTGCAATTGAGGTTGTATTCGTTTTGTGGGTGCGATTGAGGTCGTATTCATTTTTTTTTTGTGGGCAGAGTGATTGAGGTCAGTCTTCCTTTGCGGGTGTAATTGAGGTTGTATTTGTTTTGTGGGTGCGATTGAGGTCGTATTCATTCTTACTTTGTGGGCAGAGTGATTGAGGCCAGCCTTCCTTTGCGGGTGCAATTGAGGTTGTATTCGTTTTGTGGGTGCGATTGAGGTCGTATTCATTTTTTCGTTGTGGGCAGAGTGATTGAGTTCAGTCTTCCTTTGTGGGTGCAATTGAGGTTTTTATTCGTTTTGTGGGTACGATTGAGTTCGTATTCATTCGTTCTTTGTGGGTAGAGTGATTGAGGTCAGTCTTCCTTTGCGGGTGCAATTGAGGTTGTATTCGTTTTATGGGTGCGATTGAGGTCGTATTTATTCTTTCTTTGTGGGCAGAGTGATTGAGGTCAGTCTTCCTTTGCGGGTACAATTTAGGTTCTATTCGTTTTGTGGGTGCGATTGAGGTCGTATTCGTATTTTCTTTGTGGGTCGAGTGATTGAGGTCAGTCTTCCTTTGTGGGTATAATTGAGGTTGTATTCATTTTGTGGGTGCGATTGAGGTCGTATTCATGTTTTATTTGTGGGCAGAGTGATTGAGGTCAGTCTTCCTCTGCGGGTACAATTGAGGTTGTATATGTTTTGTGGGTGCGATTGAGGTCGTATTCATTTTTCTTTGTGGGCATAGTGATTTAGGTCAGTCTTCCTTTGCGGGTGCAATTGAGGTTGTATTCGTTTTGTGGGTGCGATTGAGGTCGTATTCGTTCTTTCTTTATGGGCAGAGTGAATGAGGTCAGTATTCCTTTGCGGGTGCAATTGAGGTTGTATTCGTTTTGTGGGTGCGATTGAGGTCGTATTCATTCTTTCTTTGTGGGCAGAGTGATTGAGGTCAGTCTTCCTTTGCGGGTGCAATTGAGGTTGTATTCGTTTTGTGGGTGCGATTGAGGTCGTATTCATTTTTTCTTTGTGGGCAGAGTGATTGAGGTCAGTCTTCCTTTGCGGGTGCAATTGAGGTTGTATTCGTTTTGTGGGTGCGATTGAGGTCGTATTCATTCTTTCTTTGTGGGCAGAGTGATTGAGGTCAGTCTTCCTTTGCGGGTACAATTGAGGTTGTATTCGTTATGTGGGTGCGATTGAGGTCGTATTCGTATTTTCTTTGTGGGCAGAGTGATTGAGGCCAGTCTTCCTTTACGGGTACAATTGACGTTGTATTCGTTTTGTGGGTGCGATTGAGGTCGTATTCATATTTTCTTTGTGGGCAGAGTGATTGAGGTCAGTCTTCCTTTGCGGGTATAATTGACGTTGTATTCATTTTGTGGGTGCGATTGAGGTCGTATTCGTATTTTCTTTGTGGGCAGAGTGATTGAGGTCAGTCTTCCTTTGCGGGTACAATTGAGGTTGTATTCGTTTTGTGGGTACGATTGAGGTCGTATTCATTTTTTCTTTCTGGGCAGAGTGATTGAGGTCAGTCTTCCTTTGCGGGTGCAATTGAGGTTGTATTCGTTTTGTGGGTGCGATTGAGGTCGTATTCATTTTTTCTTTGTGGGCAGAGTGATTGAGGTCAGTCTTCCTTTGCGGGTGTAATTGAGGTTGTATTCGTTTTGTGGGTGCGATTGAGGTCGTATTCATTCTTACTTTGTGGGCAGAGTGATTGAGGCCAGCCTTCCTTTGCGGGTGCAATTGAGGTTGTATTCGTTTTGTGGGTGCGATTGAGGTCGTATTCATTTTTTCGTTGTGGGCAGAGTGATTGAGTTCAGTCTTCCTTTGTGGGTGCAATTGAGGTTTTTATTCGTTTTGTGGGTACGATTGAGTTCGTATTCATTCGTTCTTTGTGGGTAGAGTGATTGAGGTCAGTCTTCCTTTGCGGGTGCAATTGAGGTTGTATTCGTTTTATGGGTGCGATTGAGGTCGTATTTATTCTTTCTTTGTGGGCAGAGTGATTGAGGTCAGTCTTCCTTTGCGGGTACAATTTAGGTTCTATTCGTTTTGTGGGTGCGATTGAGGTCGTATTCGTATTTTCTTTGTGGGTCGAGTGATTGAGGTCAGTCTTCCTTTGTGGGTATAATTGAGGTTGTATTCATTTTGTGGGTGCGATTGAGGTCGTATTCATGTTTTATTTGTGGGCAGAGTGATTGAGGTCAGTCTTCCTCTGCGGGTACAATTGAGGTTGTATATGTTTTGTGGGTGCGATTGAGGTCGTATTCATTTTTCTTTGTGGGCATAGTGATTTAGGTCAGTCTTCCTTTGCGGGTGCAATTGAGGTTGTATTCGTTTTGTGGGTGCGATTGAGGTCGTATTCATTCTTTCTTTATGGGCAGAGTGAATGAGGTCAGTATTCCTTTGCGGGTGCAATTGAGGTTGTATTCGTTTTGTGGGTGCGATTGAGGTCGTATTCGTATTTTCTTTGTGGGCAGAGTGATTGAGGTCAGTCTTCCTTTGCGGGTACAATTGAGGTTGTATTCGTTTTGTGGGTGCGATCGAGGTCGTATTCATTTTTCTTTGTGGGCAGAGTGATTGAGGTCAGTCTTCCTTTGCAGGTATAATTGAGGTTGTATTCGTTTTGTGGGTGCGATTGAGGTCGTATTCCTGTTTTCTTTGTAGGCAGAGTGATTGAGGTCAGTCTTCCTTTGCGGGTACAATTGAGGTTGTATTTGTTTTGTGGGTGCGATTGAGGTCGTATTCGTATTTTCTTTGTGGGTAGACTGATTGAGGTCAGTCTTCCTTTGCGGGTACAATTGAGGTTGTATTCGTTTTGTGGGTGCGATTGAGGTCGTATTCATTTTTTCTTTGTGGACAGAGTGATTGAGGCCAGTCTTCCTTTGCGGGTGCAATTGAGGTTGAATTCGTTTTGTGGGTGCGATTGAGGTCGTATTCATTCTTTCTTTGTGGGCAGAGTGATTGAGGTCAGTCTTCCTTTGCGGGTACAATTGACGTTGTATTCGTTTTGTGGGTGCGATTGAGGTCGTATTCGTATTTTCTTTGTGGGCAGAGTGATTGAGGTCAGTCTTCCTTTGCGGGTACAATTGACGTTGTATTCGTTTTGTGGGTGCGATTGAGGTCGTATTCGTATTTTCTTTGTGGGCAGAGTGATTGAGGTCAGTCTTCCTTTGCGGGTACAATTGAGGTTGTATTCGTTTTGTGGGTGCGATTGAGGTCGTATTCATTTTTCCTTTCTGGGCAGAGTGATTGAGGTCAGTCTTCCTTTGCGGTGCAATTGAGGTTGTATTCGTTTTGTGGGTGCGATTGAGGTCGTATTCATTTTTTCTTTGTGGGCAGAGTGATTGAGGTCAGTCTTCCTTTGCGGGTGCAATTGAGGTTGTATTCGTTTTGTGGGTGCGATTGAGGTCGTATTCATTCTTACTTTGTGGGCAGAGTGATTAAGGTCAGCCTTCCTTTGCGGGTGCAATTGAGGTTGTATTCGTTTTGTAAGTACGATTGAGGTCGTATTCATTTTTTCTTTGTGGGCAGAGTGATTGAGTTCAGTCTTCCTTTGCGGGTGCAATTGAGGTTTTTATTCGTTTTGTGGGTGCGATTGAGGTCGTATTCATTCTTTCTTTGTGGGTAGAGTGATTGAGGTCAGTCTTACTTTGCGGATGCAATTGAGGTTGTATTCATTTTGTGGGTGCGATTGAGGTCGTATTTATTCTTTCTTTGTGGGCAGAGTGATTGAGGTCAGTCTTCCTTTGCGGGTACAATTGAGGTTGTATTCGTTTTGTGGGTGCGATTGAGGTCGTATTCGTATTTTCTTTGTGGGTAGAGTGATTGAGGTCAGTCTTCCTTTGTGGGTATAATTGAGGTTGTATTCGTTTTGTGGGTGCGATTGAGGTCGTATTCATGTTTTATTTGTGGGCAGAGTGATTGAGGTCAGTCTTCCTTTGCGGGTTCAATTGAGGTTGTATTCATTTTGTGGGTGCGATCGAGGTCGTATTCATTTTTCTTTGTGGGCAGAGTGATTGAGGTCAGTCTTTCTTTGCAGGTATAATTGAGGTTGTATTCGTTTTGTGGGTGCGATTGAGGTCGTATTCATGTTTTCTTTGTAGGCAGAGTGATTGAGGTCAGTCTTCCTTTGCGGGTACAATTGAGGTTGTATTTGTTTTGTGGGTGCGATTGAGGTCGTATTCGTATTTTCTTTGTGGGTAGACTGATTGAGGCCAGTCTTCCTTTGCGGGTACAATTGAGGTTGTATTCGTTTTGTGGGTGCGATTGAGGTCGTATTCATTTTTTCTTTGTGGACAGAGTGATTGAGGCCAGTCTTCCTTTGCGGGTGCAATTGAGGTTGTATTCGTTTTGTGGGTGCGATTGAGGTCGTATTCATTCTTTCTTTGTGGGCAGAGTGATTGAGGTCAGTCTTCCTTTGCGGGTGCAATTGAGGCTGTATTCGTTTTGTGGGTGCGATTGAGGTCGTATTCATTTTTTCTTTGTGGGCAGAGTGATTGAGGTCAGTCTTCCTTTGCGGGTGCAATTGAGGTTGTATTCGTTTTGTGGGTGCGATTGAGGTCGTATTCATTCTTTCTTTGTGGGCAGAGTGATTGAGGTCAGTCTTCCTTTGCGGGTACAATTGAGGTTGTATTCGTTATGTGGGTGCGATTGAGGTCGTATTCGTATTTTCTTTGTGGGCAGAGTGATTGAGGCCAGTCTTCCTTTACGGGTACAATTGACGTTGTATTCGTTTTGTGGGTGCGATTGAGGCCGTATTCATATTTTCTTTGTGGGCAGAGTGATTGAGGTCAGTCTTCCTTTGCGGGTATAATTGACGTTGTATTCATTTTGTGGGTGCGATTGAGGTCGTATTCGTATTTTCTTTGTGGGCAGAGTGATTGAGGTCAGTCTTCCTTTGCGGGTACAATTGAGGTTGTATTCGTTTTGTGGGTGCGATTGAGGTCGTATTCATTTTTTCTTTCTGGGCAGAGTGATTGAGGTCAGTCTTCCTTTGCGGGTGCAATTGAGGTTGTATTCGTTTTGTGGGTGCGATTGAGGTCGTATTCATTTTTTCTTTGTGGGCAGAGTGATTGAGGCCAGTCTTCCTTTGCGGGTGTAATTGAGGTTGTATTCGTTTTGTGGGTGCGATTGAGGTCGTATTCATTCTTACTTTGTGGGCAGAGTGATTGAGGCCAGCCTTCCTTTGCGGGTGCAATTGAGGTTGTATTCGTTTTGTGGGTGCGATTGAGGTCGTATTCATTTTTTCGTTGTGGGCAGTGTGATTGAGTTCAGTCTTCCTTTGTGGGTGCAATTGAGGTTTTTATTCGTTTTGTGGGTACGATTGAGTTCGTATTCATTCGTTCTTTGTGGGGAGAGTGATTGAGGCCAGTCTTCCTTTGCGGGTGCAATTGAGGTTGTATTCGTTTTATGGGTGCGATTGAGGTCGTATTTATTCTTTCTTTGTGGGCAGAGTGATTGAGGTCAGTCTTCCTTTGCGGGTACAATTTAGGTTCTATTCGTTTTGTGGGTGCGATTGAGGTCGTATTCGTATTTTCTTTGTGGGTCGAGTGATTGAGGTCAGTCTTCCTTTGTGGGTATAATTGAGGTTGTATTCATTTTGTGGGTGCGATTGAGGTCGTATTCATGTTTTATTTGTGGGCAGAGTGATTGAGGTCAGTCTTCCTCTGCGGGTACAATTGAGGTTGTATATGTTTTGTGGGTGCGATTGAGGTCGTATTCATTTTTCTTTGTGGGCATAGTGATTTAGGTCAGTCTTCCTTTGCGGTTGCAATTGAGGTTGTATTCGTTTTGTGGGTGCGATTGAGGTCGTATTCATTCTTTCTTTGTGGGCAGAGTGAATGAGGTCAGTATTCCTTTGCGGGTGCAATTGAGGTTGTATTCGTTTTGTGGGTGCGATTGAGGTCGTATTCGTATTTTCTTTGTGGGCAGAGTGATTGAGGTAAGTCTTCCATTGCGGGTACAATTGAGGTTGTATTCGTTTTGTGGGTGCGATCGAGGTCGTATTCATTTTTCTTTGTGGGCAGAGTGATTGAGGTCAGTCTTCCTTTGCAGGTATAATTGAGGTTGTATTCGTTTTGTGGGTGCGATTGAGGTCGTATTCCTGTTTTCTTTGTAGGCAGAGTGATTGAGGTCAGTCTTCCTTTGCGGGTACAATTGAGGTTGTATTTGTTTTGTGGGTGCGATTGAGGTCGTATTCGTATTTTCTTTGTGGGTAGACTGATTGAGGTCAGTCTTCCTTTGCGGGTACAATTGAGGTTGTATTCGTTTTGTGGGTGCGATTGAGGTCGTATTCATTTTTTCTTTGTGGACAGAGTGATTGAGGCCAGTCTTCCTTTGCGGGTGCAATTGAGGTTGTATTCGTTTTGTGGGTGCGATTGAGGTCGTATTCATTCTTTCTTTGTGGGCAGAGTGATTGAGGTCAGTCTTCCTTTGCGGGTGCAATTGAGGTTGTATTCGTTTTGTGGGTGCGATTGAGGTCGTATTCATTTTTTCTTTGTGGGCAGAGTGATTGAGGTCAGTCTTCCTTTGCGGGTGCAATTGAGGTTGTATTCGTTTTGTGGGTGCGATTGAGGTCGTCTTCATTCTTTCTTTGTGGGCAGAGTGATTGAGGTCAGTCTTCCTTTGCGGGTACAATTGAGGTCGTATTCGTATTTTCTTTGTGGGCAGAGTGATTGAGGCCAGTCTTCCTTTACGGGTACAATTGACGTTGTATTCGTTTTGTGGGTGCGATTGAGGTCGTATTCATATTTTCTTTGTGGGCAGAGTGATTGAGGTCAGTCTTCCTTTGCGGGTATAATTGACGTTGTATTCATTTTGTGGGTGCGATTGAGGTCGTATTCGTATTTTCTTTGTGGGCAGAGTGATTGAGGTCAGTCTTCCTTTGCGGGTACAATTGAGGTTGTATTCGTTTTGTGGGTGCGATTGAGGTCGTATTCATTTTTTCTTTCTGGGCAGAGTGATTGAGGTCAGTCTTCCTTTGCGGGTGCAATTGAGGTTGTATTCGTTTTGTGGGTGCGATTGAGGTCGTATTCATTTTTTCTTTGTGGGCAGAGTGATTGAGGTCAGTCTTCCTTTGCGGGTGTAATTGAGGTTGTATTCGTTTTGTGGGTGCGATTGAGGTCGTATTCATTCTTACTTTGTGGGCAGAGTGATTGAGGCCAGCCTTCCTTTGCGGGTGCAATTGAGGTTGTATTCGTTTTGTGGGTGCGATTGAGGTCGTATTCATTTTTTCGTTGTGGGCAGAGTGATTGAGTTCAGTATTCCTTTGTGGGTGCAATTGAGGTTTTTATTCGTTTTGTGGGTACGATTGAGTTCGTATTCATTCGTTCTTTGTGGGTAGAGTGATTGAGGTCAGTCTTCCTTTGCGGGTGCAATTGAGGTTGTATTCGTTTTGTGGGTGCGATTGAGGTCGTATTTATTCTTTCTTTGTGGGCAGAGTGATTGAGGCCAGTCTTCCTTTGCGGGTACAATTTAGGTTCTATTCGTTTTGTGGGTGCGATTGAGGTCGTATTCGTATTTTCTTTGTGGGTCGAGTGATTGAGGTCAGTCTTCCTTTGCGGGTGCAATTGAGGTTGTATTCGTTTTGTGGGTGCGATTGAGGTCGTATTCATTTTTTCTTTGTGGGCAGAGTGATTGAGGTCAGTCTTCCTTTGCGGGTGCAATTGAGGTTGTATTCGTTTTGTGGGTGCGATTGAGGTCGTCTTCATTCTTTCTTTGTGGGCAGAGTGATTGAGGTCAGTCTTCCTTTGCGGGTACAATTGAGGTTGTATTCGTTATGTGGGTGCGATTGAAGTCGTATTCGTATTTTCTTTGTGGGCAGAGTGATTGAGGCCAGTCTTCCTTTACGGGTACAATTGACGTTGTATTCGTTTTGTGGGTGCGATTGAGGTCGTATTCATATTTTCTTTGTGGGCAGAGTGATTGAGGTCAGTCTTCCTTTGCGGGTATAATTGACGTTGTATTCATTTTGTGGGTGCGATTGAGGTCGTATTCGTATTTTCTTTGTGGGCAGAGTGATTGAGGTCAGTCTTCCTTTGCGGGTACAATTGAGGTTGTATTCGTTTTGTGGGTGCGATTGAGGTCGTATTCATTTTTTCTTTCTGGGCAGAGTGATTGAGGTCAGTCTTCCTTTGCGGGTGCAATTGAGGTTGTATTCGTTTTGTGGGTGCGATTGAGGTCGTATTCATTTTTTCTTTGTGGGCAGAGTGATTGAGGTCAGTCTTCCTTTGCGGGTGCAATTGAGGTCGTATTCATGTTTTCTTTGTGGGCAGAGTGATTGAGGTCAGTCTTCCTTTGCGGGTACAATTGAGGTTGTATTCATTTTGTGGGTGCGATTGAGGTCGTATTCATTTTTTCTTTGTGGGCATAGTGATTGAGGTCAGTCTTCCTTTGCGGGTGCAATTGAGGTTGTATTCGTTTTGTGGGTGCGATTGAGGTCGTATTCATTCTTTCTTTGTGGGCAGAGTGATTGAGGTCAGCCTTCCTTTGCGGGTGCAATTGAGGTTGTATTCGTTTTGTGGGTGCGATTGAGGTCGTATTCATTTTTTCTTTGTGGGCAGAGTGATTGTGGCCAGTCTTCCTTTGCGGGTACAATTGAGGTTGTATTCGTTTTGTGGGTGCGATTGAGGTCGTATTCATTTTTTCTTTGTGGGCAGAGTGATTGAGGTGAGTCTTCCTTTGCGGGTCCAATTGAGGTTGTATTTCTTTTGTGGGTGCGATTCAGGTCGTATTCATTTTTTCTTTGTGGGCAGAGTGATTGTTGTCAGTCTTCCTTTGCGGGTATAATTAAGGTTGTATTCGTTTTGTGGGTGCGATTGAGGTCGTATTCATGTTTTATTTGTGGGCAGAGTGATTGAGGTCAGTCTTCCTTTGCGGGTACAATTGAGGTTGTATTCGTTTTGTGGGTGCGATTGAGGTCGTATTCATGTTTTCTTTGTGGGCAGAGTGATTGAGGTCAGTCTTCCTTTGCGGGTACAATTGAGGTTGTATTCGTTTTGTGGGTGCGATTGAGGTCGTATTCAGTTTTTCTTTGTGGGCAGAGTGATTGAGGTCAGTCTTCCTTTGCGGGTCCAATTGAGGTTGTATTTCTTTTGTGGGTACGATTCAGGTCGTATTCATTTTTTCTTTGTGGGCAGAGTGATTGTTGTCAGTCTTCCTTTGCGGGTATAATTAAGGTTGTATTCGTTTTGTGGGTGCGATTGAGGTCGTATTCATGTTTTATTTGTGGGCAGAGTGATTGAGGTAAGTCTTCCTTTGCGGGTACAATTGAGGTTGTATTCGTTTTGTGGGTGCGATTGAGGTCGTATTCATGTTTTCTTTGTGGGCAGAGTGATTGAGGTCAGTCTTCCTTTGCGGGTACAATTGAGGTTGTATTCGTTTTGTGGGTGCGATTGAGGTCGCATTCATTTTTTCTTTGTGGGCAGAGTGATTGAGGTCAGTCTTCCTTTGCGGGTGCAATTGAGGTTGTATTCATTTTTTGGGTGCCATTGAGGTCATATTCATTCTTTCTTTGTGGCAGAGTGATTGAGGTCAGCCTTCCTTTGCGGGTGCAATTGAGGTTGTATTCGTTTTGTGGGTGCGATTGAGGTCGTATTCATTCTTTCTTTGTGGGCAGAGTGATTGAGGTGAGTCTTCCTTTGCGGGTGCAATTGAGGTTGTATTCGTTTTGTGGGTGCGATTGAGGTCGTATTCATTCTTTCTTTGTGGGCAGAGTGAATGAGGTCAGTATTCCTTTGCGGGTGCAATTGAGGTTTTTATTCGTTTTGTGGGTGCGATTGAGTTCGTATTCATTCGTTCTTTGTGGGTAGAGTGATTGAGGTCAGTCTTCCTTTGCGGGTGCAATTGAGGTTGTATTCGTTTTGTGGGTGCGATTGAGGTCGTATTTATTCTTTCTTTGTGGGCAGAGTGATTGAGGTCAGTCTTCCTTTGCGGGTACAATTTAGGTTCTATTCGTTTTGTGGGTGCGATTGAGGTCGTATTCGTATTTTCTTTGTGGGTAGAGTGATTGAGGTCAGTCTTCCTTTGTGGGTATAATTGAGGTTGTATTCATTTTGTGGGTGCGATTGAGGTCGTATTCATGTTTTATTTGTGGGCAGAGTGATTGAGGTCAGTCTTCCTTTGCGGGTACAATTGAGGTTGTATACGTTTTGTGGGTGCGATTGAGGTCGTATTCATTTTTCTTTGTGGGCATAGTGATTTAGGTCAGTCTTCCTTTGCGGGTGCAATTGAGGTTGTATTCGTTTTGTGGGTGCGATTGAGGTCGTATTCATTCTTTCTTGGTGGGCAGAGTGAATGAGGTCAGTATTCCTTTGCAGGTGCAATTGAGGTTGTATTCGTTTTGTGGGTGCGATTGAGGTCGTATTCGTATTTTCTTTGTGGGCAGAGTGATTGAGGTCAGTCTTCCTTTGCGGGTATAATTGAGGTTGTATTCGTTTTGTGGGTGCAATTGAGGTCGTATTCATGTTTTCTTTGTGGGCAGAGTGATTGAGGTCAGTCTTCCTTTGCGGGTACAATTGAGGTTGTATTCATTTTGTGGGTGCGATTGAGGTCGTATTCATTTTTTCTTTGTGGGCATAGTGATTGAGGTCAGTCTTCCTTTGCGGGTGCAATTGAGGTTGTATTCGTTTTGTGGGTGCGATTGAGGTCGTATTCATTCTTTCTTTGTGGGCAGAGTGATTGAGGTCAGCCTTCCTTTGCGGGTGCAATTGAGGTTGTATTCGTTTTGTGGGTGCGATTGAGGTCGTATTCATTTTTTCTTTGTGGGCAGAGTGATTGTGGCCAGTCTTCCTTTGCGGGTACAATTGAGGTTGTATTCGTTTTGTGGGTGCGATTGAGGTCGTATTCATTTTTTCTTTGTGGGCAGAGTGATTGAGGTCAGTCTTCCTTTGCGGGTGCAGTTGAGGTTGTATTCGTTTTGTGGGTGCGATTGAGGTCGTATTCATTCTTTCTTTGTGGGCAGAGTGATTGAGGTCAGTCTACCTTTGCGGGTGCATTTGAGGTTGTATTTCTTTTGTGGGTGCGATTCAGGTCGTATTCATTTTTTCTTTGTGGGCAGAGTGATTGATGTCAGTCTTCCTTTGCGGGTATAATTAAGGTTGTATTCGTTTTGTGGGTGCGATTGAGGTCGTATTCATGTTTTATTTGTGGGCAGAGTGATTGAGGTCAGTCTTCCTTTGCGGGTACAATTGAGGTTGTATTCGTTTTGTGGGTGCGATTGAGGTCGTATTCATGTTTTCTTTGTGGGCAGAGTGATTGAGGTCAGTCTTCCTTTGCGGGTACAATTGAGGTTGTATTTGTTTTGTGGGTGCGATTGAGGTCGTATTCATTTTTTCTTTGTGGGCAGAGTGATTGAGGTCAGTCTTCCTTTGCGGGTGCAGTTGAGGTTGTATTCGTTTTGTGGGTGCGATTGAGGTCGTATTCATTCTTTCTTTGTGGGCAGAGTGATTGAGGTCAGTCTACCTTTGCGGGTGCATTTGAGGTTGTATTTCTTTTGTGGGTGCGATTCAGGTCGTATTCATTTTTTCTTTGTGGGCAGAGTGATTGATGTCAGTCTTCCTTTGCGGGTATAATTAAGGTTGTATTCGTTTTGTGGGTGCGATTGAGGTCGTATTCATTTTTTCTTTGTGGGCAGAGTGATTGATGTCAGTCTTCCTTTGCGGGTATAATTAAGGTTGTATTCGTTTTGTGGGTGCGATTGAGGTCGTATTCATGTTTTATTTGTGGGCAGAGTGATTGAGGTCAGTCTTCCTTTGCGGGTACAATTGAGGTTGTATTCGTTTTGTGGGTGCGATTGAGGTCGTATTCATGTTTTCTTTGTGGGCAGAGTGATTGAGGTCAGTCTTCCTTTGCGGGTACAATTGAGGTTGTATTCGTTTTGTGGGTGCGATTGAGGTCGTATTCATTTTTTCTTTGTGGGCAGAGTGATTGAGGTCAGTCTTACTTTGCGGGTGCAATTGAGGTTGTATTCATTTTTTGGGTGCCATTGAGGTCATATTCATTCTTTCTTTGTGGGCAGAGTGATTGAGGTCAGCCTTCCTTTGCGGGTGCAATTGAGGTTGTATTCGTTTTGTGGGTGCGATTGAGGTCGTATTCATTCTTTCTTTGTGGGGAGAGTGATTGAGGTGAGTCTTCCTTTGCGGGTGCAATTGAGGTTGTATTTGTTTTGTGGGTGCGATTGAGGTCGTATTCATTCTTTCTTTGTGGGCAGAGTGAATGAGGTCAGTATTCCTTTGCGGGTGCAATTGAGGTTTTTATTCGTTTTGTGGGTGCGATTGAGTTCGTATTCATTCGTTCTTTGTGGGTAGAGTGATTGAGGTCAGTCTTCCTTTACGGGTGCAATTGAGGTTGTATTCGTTTTGTGGGTACGATTGAGGTCGTATTTATTCTTTCTTTGTGGGCAGAGTGATTGAGGTCAGTCTTCCTTTGCGGGTACAATTTAGGTTCTATTCGTTTTGTGGGTGCGATTGAGGTCGTATTCGTATTTTCTTTGTGGATAGAGTGATTGAGGTCAGTCTTCCTTTGTGGGTATAATTGAGGTTGTATTCATTTTGTGGGTGCGATTGAGGTCGTATTCATGTTTTATTTGTGGGCAGAGTGATTGAGGTCAGTCTTCCTTTGCGGGTACAATTGAGGTTGTATACGTTTTGTGGGTGCGATTGAGGTCGTATTCATTTTTCTTTGTGGGCATAGTGATTTAGGTCAGTCTTCCTTTGCGGGTGCAATTGAGGTTGTATTCGTTTTGTGGGTGCGATTGAGGTCGTATTCATTCTTTCTTTGTGGGCAGAGTGAATGAGGTCAGTATTCCTTTGCGGGTGCAATTGAGGTTGTATTCGTTTTGTGGGTGCGATTGAGGTCGTATTCGTATTTTCTTTGTGGGCAGAGTGATTGAGGTCAGTCTTCCTTTGCGGGTATAATTGAGGTTGTATTCGTTTTGTGGGTGCAATTGAGGTCGTATTCATGTTTTCTTTGTGGGCAGAGTGATTGAGGTCAGTCTTCCTTTGCGGGTACAATTGAGGTTGTATTCATTTTGAGGGTGCGATTGAGGTCGTATTCATTTTTTCTTTGTGGGCATAGTGATTGAGGTCAGTCTTCCTTTGCGGGTGCAATTGAGGTTGTATTCGTTTTGTGGGTGCGATTGAGGTCGTATTCATTCTTTCTTTGTGGGCAGAGTGATTGAGGTCAGCCTTCCTTTGCGGGTGCAATTGAGGTTGTATTCGTTTTGTGGGTGCGATTGAGGTCGTATTCATTTTTTCTTTGTGGGCAGAGTGATTGTGGCCAGTCTTCCTTTGCGGGTACAATTGAGGTTGTATTCGTTTTGTGGGTGCGATTGAGGTCGTATTCATTTTTTCTTTGTGGGCAGAGTGATTGATGTCAGTCTTCCTTTGCGGGTGCAGTTGAGGTTGTATTCGTTTTGTGGGTGCGATTGAGGTCGTATTCATTCTTTCTTTGTGGGCAGAGTGATTGAGGTCAGTCTACCTTTGCTGGTGCATTTGAGGTTCTATTTCTTTTGTGGGTGCGATTCAGGTCGTATTCATTTTTTCTTTCTGGGCAGAGTGATTGATGTCAGTCTTCCTTTGCGGGTATAATTAAGGTTGTATTCGTTTTGTGGGTGCGATTGAGGTCGTATTCATGTTTTATTTGTGGGCAGAGTGATTGAGGTCAGTCTTCCTTTGCGGGTACAATTGAGGTTGTATTCGTTTTGTGGGTTCGATTGAGGTCGTATTCATGTTTTCTTTGTGGGCAGAGTGATTGAGGTCAGTCTTCCTTTGCGGGTACAATTGAGGTTGTATTTGTTTTGTGGGTGCGATTGAGTTCGTATTCATTTTTTCTTTGTGGGCAGAGTGATTGAGGTCAGTCTTCCTTTGCGGGTGCAATTGAGGTTGTATTCATTTTTTGGGCGCCATTGAGGTCATATTCATTCTTTCTTTGTGGGCAGAGTGATTGAGGTCAGCCTTCCTTTGTGGGTACAATTGAGGTTGTATTCGTTTTGTGGGTGCGATTGAGGTCGTATTCATTCTTTCTTTGTGGGCAGAGTGATTGAGGTCAGTCTTCCTTTGCGGGTGCAATTGAGGTTGTATTCGTTTTGTGGGTGCGATTGAGGTCGTATTCATTCTTTCTTTGTGGGCAGAGTGAATGAGGTCAGTATTCCTTTGCGGGTGCAATTGAGGTTGTATTCGTTTTGTGGGTGCGATTGAGGTCGTATTCGTATTTTCTTTGTGGGCAGAGTGATTGAGGTCAGTCTTCCTTTGCGGGTATAATTGAGGTTGTATTCGTTTTGTGGGTGCAATTGAGGTCGTATTCATGTTTTCTTTGTGGGCAGAGTGATTGAGGTCAGTCTACCTTTGCTGGTGCATTTGAGGTTGTATTTCTTTTGTGGGTGCGATTCAGGTCGTATTCATTTTTTCTTTCTGGGCAGAGTGATTGATGTCAGTCTTCCTTTGCGGGTATAATTAAGGTTGTATTCGTTTTGTGGGTGCGATTGAGGTCGTATTCATGTTTTATTTGTGGGCAGAGTGATTGAGGTCAGTCTTCCTTTGCGGGTACAATTGAGGTTGTATTCGTTTTGTGGGTGCGATTGAGGTCGTATTCATGTTTTCTTTGTGGGCAGAGTGATTGAGGTCAGTCTTCCTTTGCGGGTACAATTGAGGTTGTATTTGTTTTGTGGGTGCGATTGAGTTCGTATTCATTTTTTCTTTGTGGGCAGAGTGATTGAGGTCAGTCTTCCTTTGCGGGTGCAATTGAGGTTGTATTCATTTTTTGGGCGCCATTGAGGTCATATTCATTCTTTCTTTGTGGGCAGAGTGATTGAGGTCAGCCTTCCTTTGTGGGTACAATTGAGGTTGTATTCGTTTTGTGGGTGCGATTGAGGTCGTATTCATTCTTTCTTTGTGGGCAGAGTGATTGAGGTCAGTCTTCCTTTGCGGGTGCAATTGAGGTTGTATTCGTTTTGTGGGTGCGATTGAGGTCGTATTCATTCTTTCTTTGTGGGCAGAGTGAATGAGGTCAGTATTCCTTTGCGGGTGCAATTGAGGTTGTATTCGTTTTGTGGGTGCGATTGAGGTCGTATTCGTATTTTCTTTGTGGGCAGAGTGATTGAGGTCAGTCTTCCTTTGCGGGTATAATTGAGGTTGTATTCGTTTTGTGGGTGCAATTGAGGTCGTATTCATGTTTTCTTTGTGGGCAGAGTGATTGAGGTCAGTCTTCCTTTGCGGGTACAATTGAGGTTGTATTCATTTTGTGGGTGCGATTGAGGTCGTATTCATTTTTTCTTTGTGGGCATAGTGATTGAGGTCAGTCTTCCTTTGCGGGTGCAATTGAGGTTGTATTCGTTTTGTGGGTGCGATTGAGGTCGTATTCATTCTTTCTTTGTGGGCAGAGTGATTGAGGTCAGCCTTCCTTTGCGGGTGCAATTGAGGTTGTATTCGTTTTGTGGGTGCGATTGAGGTCGTATTCATTTTTTCTTTGTGGGCAGAGTGATTGTGGCCAGTCTTCCTTTGCGGGTACAATTGAGGTTGTTTTCGTTTTATGGGTGCGATTGAGGTCGTATTCATTTTTTCTTTGTGGGCAGAGTGATTGAGGTCAGTCTTCCTTTGCGGGTGCAATTGAGGTTGTATTCGTTTTATGGGTGCGATTGAGGTCGTATTCATTCTTTCTTTGTGGGCAGAGTGATTGAGGTCAGTCTTCCTTTGCGGGTGCAATTGAGGTTGTATTTCTTTTGTGGGTGCGATTCAGGTCGTATTCATTTTTTCTTTGTGGGCAGAGTGATTGATGTCAGTCTTCCTTTGCGGGTATAATTAAGGTTGTATTCGTTTTGTGGGTGCGATTGAGGTCGTATTCGTGTTTTATTTGTGGGCAGAGTGATTGAGGTCAGTCTTCCTTTGCGGGTACAATTGAGGTTGTATTCGTTTTGTGGGTTCGATTGAGGTCGTATTCATGTTTTCTTTGTGGGCAGAGTGATTGAGGTCAGTCTTCCTTTGCGGGTACAATTGAGGTTGTATTCGTTTTGTGGGTGCGATTGAGGTCGTATTCATTTTTTCTTTGTGGGCAGAGTGATTGAGGTCAGTCTTCCTTTGCGGGTGCAATTGAGGTTGTATTCATTTTTTGGGTGCCATTGAGGTCATATTCATTCTTTCTTTGTGGGCAGAGTGATTGAGGTCAGCCTTTCCTTTGCGGGTGCAATTGAGGTTGTATTCGTTTTGTGGGTGCGATTGAGGTCGTATTCATTCTTTCTTTGTGGGCAGAGTGATTGAGGTGAGTCTTCCTTTGCGGGTGCAATTGAGGTTGTATTCGTTTTGTGGGTACGATTGAGGTCGTATTCATTCTTTCTTTGTGGGCAGAGTGAATGAGGTCAGTATTCCTTTGCGGGTGCAATTGAGGTTTTTATTCGTTTTGTGGGTGCGATTGAGTTCGTATTCATTCGTTCTTTGTGGGTAGAGTGATTGAGGTCAGTCTTCCTTTGCGGGTGCAATTGAGGTTGTATTCGTTTTGTGGGTGCGATTGAGGTCGTATTTATTCTTTCTTTGTGGGCAGAGTGATTGAGGTCAGTCTTCCTTTGCGGGTACAATTTAGGTTCTATTCGTTTTGTGGGTGCGATTGAGGTCGTATTCGTATTTTCTTTGTGGGTAGAGTGATTGAGGTCAGTCTTCCTTTGTGGGTATAATTAAGGTTGTATTCGTTTTGTGGGTGCGATTGAGGTCGTATTCATGTTTTATTTGTGGGCAGAGTGATTGAGGTCAGTCTTCCTTTGCGGGTACAATTGAGGTTGTATTCGTTTTGTGGGTGCGATTGAGGTCGTATTCATGTTTTCTTTGTGGGCAGAGCGATTGAGGTCAGTCTTCCTTTGTGGGTACAATTGAGGTTGTATTTGTTTTGTGGGTGCGATTGAGTTCGTATTCATTTTTTCTTTGTGGGCAGAGTGATTGAGGTCAGTCTTCCTTTGCGGGTGCAATTGAGGTTGTATTCAGTTTTTGGGCGCCATTGAAGTCATATTCATTCTTTCTTTGTGGGCAGAGTGATTGAGGTCAGCCTTCCTTTGCGGGTACAATTGAGGTTGTATTCGTTTTGTGGGTGCGATTGAGGTCGTATTCATTCTTTCTTTGTGGGCAGAGTGATTGAGGTCAGTCTTCCTTTGCGGGTGCAATTGAGGTTGTATTCGTTTTGTGGGTGCGATTGAGGTCGTATTCATTCTTTCTTTGTGGGCAGAGTGAATGAGGTCAGTATTCCTTTGCGGGTGCAATTGAGGTTGTATTCGTTTTGTGGGTGCGATTGAGGTCGTATTCGTATTTTCTTTGTGGGCAGAGTGATTGAGGTCAGTCTTCCTTTGCGGGTATAATTGAGGTTGTATTCGTTTTGTGGGTGCAATTGAGGTCGTATTCATGTTTTCTTTGTGGGCAGAGTGATTGAGGTCAGTCTTCCTTTGCGGGTACAATTGAGGTTGTATTCATTTTGTGGGTGCGATTGAGGTCGTATTCATTTTTTCTTTGTGGGCATAGTGATTGAGGTCAGTCTTCCTTTGCGGGTGCAATTGAGGTTGTATTCGTTTTGTGGGTGCGATTGAGGTCGTATTCATTCTTTCTTTGTGGGCAGAGTGATTGAGGTCAGCCTTCCTTTGCGGGTGCAATTGAGGTTGTATTCGTTTTGTGGGTGCGATTGAGGTCGTATTCATTTTTTCTTTGTGGGCAGAGTGATTGTGGCCAGTCTTCCTTTGCGGGTACAATTGAGGTTGTTTTCGTTTTATGGGTGCGATTGAGGTCGTATTCATTTTTTCTTTGTGGGCAGAGTGATTGAGGTCAGTCTTCCTTTGCGGGTGCAATTGAGGTTGTATTCGTTTTATGGGTGCGATTGAGGTCGTATTCATTCTTTCTTTGTGGGCAGAGTGATTGAGGTCAGTCTTCCTTTGCGGGTGCAATTGAGGTTGTATTTCTTTTGTGGGTGCGATTCAGGTCGTATTCATTTTTTCTTTGTGGGCAGAGTGATTGATGTCAGTCTTCCTTTGCGGGTATAATTAAGGTTGTATTTGTTTTGTGGGTGCGATTGAGGTCGTATTCATGTTTTATTTGTGGGCAGAGTGATTGAGGTCAGTCTTCCTTTGCGGGTACAATTGAGGTTGTATTCGTTTTGTGGGTTCGATTGAGGTCGTATTCATGTTTTCTTTGTGGGCAGAGTGATTGAGGTCAGTCTTCCTTTGCGGGTACAATTGAGGTTGTATTCGTTTTGTGGGTGCGATTGAGGTCGTATTCATTTTTTCTTTGTGGGCAAAGTGATTGAGGTTAGTCTTCCTTTGCGGGTGCAATTGAGGTTGTATTCATTTTTTGGGTGCCATTGAGGTCATATTCATTCTTTCTTTGTGGGCAGAGTGATTGAGGTCAGCCTTCCTTTACGGGTGCAATTGAGGTTGTATTCGTTTTGTGGGTGCGATTGAGGTCGTATTCATTCTTTCTTTGTGGGCAGAGTGATTGAGGTGAGTCTTCCTTTGCGGGTGCAATTGAGGTTGTATTCGTTTTGTGGGTGCGATTGAGGTCGTATTCATTCTTTCTTTGTGGGCAGAGTGAATGAGGTCAGTATTCCTTTGCGGGTGCAATTGAGGTTTTTATTCGTTTTGTGGGTGCGATTGAGTTCGTATTCATTCGTTCTTTGTGGGTAGAGTGATTGAGGTCAGTCTTCCTTTGCGGGTGCAATTGAGGTTGTATTCGTTTTGTGGGTGCGATTGAGGTCGTATTTATTCTTTCTTTGTGGGCAGAGTGATTGAGGTCAGTCTTCCTTTGCGGGTACAATTTAGGTTCTATTCGTTTTGTGGGTGCGATTGAGGTCGTATTCGTATTTTCTTTGTGGGTAGAGTGATTGAGGTCAGTCTTCCTTTGTGGGTATAATTGAGGTTGTATTCATTTTGTGGGTGCGATTGAGGTCGTATTCATGTTTTATTTGTGGGCAGAGTGATTGAGGTCAGTCTTCCTTAGCGGGTACAATTGAGGTTGTATACGTTTTGTGGGTGCGATTGAGGTCGTATTCATTTTTCTTTGTGGGCATAGTGATTTAGGTCAGTCTTCCTTTGCGGGTGCAATTGAGGTTGTATTCGTTTTGTGGGTGCGATTGAGGTCGTATTCATTCTTTCTTTGTGGGCAGAGTGAATGAGGTCAGTATTCCTTTGCGGGTGCAATTGAGGTTGTATTCGTTTTGTGGGTGCGATTGAGGTCGTATTCGTATTTTCTTTGTGGGCAGAGTGATTGAGGTCAGTCTTCCTTTGCGGGTATAATTGAGGTTGTATTCGTTTTGTGGGTGCAATTGAGGTCGTATTCATGTTTTCTTTGTGGGCAGAGTGATTGAGGTCAGTCTTCCTTTGCGGGTACAATTGAGGTTGTATTCATTTTGTGGGTGCGATTGAGGTCGTATTCATTTTTTCTTTGTGGGCATAGTGATTGAGGTCAGTCTTCCTTTGCGGGTGCAATTGAGGTTGTATTCGTTTTGTGGGTGCGATTGAGGTCGTATTCATTCTTTCTTTGTGGGCAGAGTGATTGAGGTCAGCCTTCCTTTGCGGGTGCAATTGAGGTTGTATTCGTTTTGTGGGTGCGATTGAGGTCGTATTCATTTTTTCTTTGTGGGCAGAGTGATTGTGGCCAGTCTTCCTTTGCGGGTACAATTGAGGTTGTTTTCGTTTTATGGGTGCGATTGAGGTCGTATTCATTTTTTCTTTGTGGGCAGAGTGATTGAGGTCAGTCTTCCTTTGCGGGTGCAATTGAGGTTGTATTCGTTTTATGGGTGCGATTGAGGTCGTATTCATTCTTTCTTTGTGGGCAGAGTGATTGAGGTCAGTCTTCGTTTGCGGGTGCAATTGAGGTTGTATTTCTTTTGTGGGTGCGATTCAGGTCGTATTCATTTTTTCTTTGTGGGCAGAGTGATTGATGTCAGTCTTCCTTTGCGGGTATAATTAAGGTTGTATTCGTTTTGTGGGTGCGATTGAGGTCGTATTCATGTTTTATTTGTGGGCAGAGTGATTGAGGTCAGTCTTCCTTTGCGGGTACAATTGAGGTTGTATTCGTTTTGTGGGTTCGATTGAGGTCGTATTCATGTTTTCTTTGTGGGCAGAGTGATTGAGGTCAGTCTTCCTTTGCGGGTACAATTGAGGTTGTATTCGTTTTGTGGGTGCGATTGAGGTCGTATTCATTTTTTCTTTGTGGGCAAAGTGATTGAGGTCAGTCTTCCTTTGCGGGTGCAATTGAGGTTGTATTCATTTTTTGGGTGCCATTGAGGTCATATTCATTCTTTCTTTGTGGGCAGAGTGATTGAGGTCAGCCTTCCTTTGCGGGTGCAATTGAGGTTGTATTCGTTTTGTGGGTGCGATTGAGGTCGTATTCATTCTTTCTTTGTGGGCAGAGTGATTGAGGTGAGTCTTCCTTTGCGGGTGCAATTGAGGTTGTATTCGTTTTGTGGGTGCGATTGAGGTCGTATTCATTCTTTCTTTGTGGGCAGAGTGAATGAGGTCAGTATTCCTTTGCGGGTGCAATTGAGGTTTTTATTCGTTTTGTGGGTGCGATTGAGTTCGTATTCATTCGTTCTTTGTGGGTAGAGTGATTGAGGTCAGTCTTCCTTTGCGGGTGCAATTGAGGTTGTATTCGTTTTGTGGGTGCGATTGAGGTCGTATTTATTCTTTCTTTGTGGGCAGAGTGATTGAGGTCAGTCTTCCTTTGCGGGTACAATTTAGGTTCTATTCGTTTTATGGGTGCGATTGAGGTCGTATTCGTATTTTCTTTGTGGGTAGAGTGATTGAGGTCAGTCTTCCTTTGTGGGTATAATTGAGGTTGTATTCATTTTGTGGGTGCGATTGAGGTCGTATTCATGTTTTATTTGTGGGCAGAGTGATTGAGGTCAGTCTTCCTTAGCGGGTACAATTGAGGTTGTATACGTTTTGTGGGTGCGATTGAGGTCGTATTCATTTTTCTTTGTGGGCATAGTGATTTAGGTCAGTCTTCCTTTGCGGGTGCAATTGAGGTTGTATTCGTTTTGTGGGTGCGATTGAGGTCGTATTCATTCTTTCTTGGTGGGCAGAGTGAATGAGGTCAGTATTCCTTTGCGGGTGCAATTGAGGTTGTATTCGTTTTGTGGGTGCGATTGAGGTCGTATTCGTATTTTCTTTGTGGGCAGAGTGATTGAGGTCAGTCTTCCTTTGCGGGTATAATTGAGGTTGTATTCGTTTTGTGGGTGCAATTGAGGTCGTATTCATGTTTTCCTTGTGGGCAGAGTGATTGAGGTCAGTCTTCCTTTGCGGGTACAATTGAGGTTGTATTCATTTTGAGGGTGCGATTGAGGTCGTATTCATTTTTTCTTTGTGGGCATAGTGATTGAACTCAGTCTTCCTTTGCGGGTGCAATTGAGGTTGTATTCGTTTTGTGGGTGCGATTGAGGTCGTATTCATTCTTTCTTTGTGGGCAGAGTGATTGAGGTCAGCCTTCCTTTGCGGGTGCAATTGAGGTTGTATTCGTTTTGTGGGTGCGATTGAGGTCGTATTCATTTTTTCTTTGTGGGCAGAGTGATTGTGGCCAGTCTTCCTTTGCGGGTACAATTGAGGTTGTATTCGTTTTGTGGGTGCGATTGAGGTCGTATTCATTTTTTCTTTGTGGGCAGAGTGATTGAGGTCAGTCTTCCTTTGCGGGTGCAGTTGAGGTTGTATTCGTTTTGTGGGTGTGATTGAGGTCGTATTCATTCTTTCTTTGTGGGCAGAGTGATTGAGGTCAGTCTACCTTTGCGGGTGCATTTGAGGTTGTATTTCTTTTGTGGGTGCGATTCAGGTCGTATTCATTTTTTCTTTGTGGGCAGAGTGATTGATGTCAGTCTTCCTTTGCGGGTATAATTAAGGTTGTATTCGTTTTGTGGGTGCAATTGAGGTCGTATTCATGTTTTATTTGTGGGCAGAGTGATTGAGGTCAGTCTTCCTTTGCGGGTACAATTGAGGTTGTATTCGTTTTGTGGGTGCGATTGAGGTCGTATTCATGTTTTCTTTGTGGGCAGAGTGATTGAGGTCAGTCTTCCTTTGCGGGTACAATTGAGGTTGTATTTGTTTTGTGGGTGCGATTGAGGTCGTATTCATTTTTTCTTTGTGGGCAGAGTGATTGAGGTCAGTCTTCCTTTGCGGGTGCAGTTGAGGTTGTATTCGTTTTGTGGGTGCGATTGAGGTCGTATTCATTCTTTCTTTGTGGGCAGAGTGATTGAGGTCAGTCTACCTTTGCGGGTGCATTTGAGGTTGTATTTCTTTTGTGGGTGCGATTCAGGTCGTATTCATTTTTTCTTTGTGGGCAGAGTGATTGATGTCAGTCTTCCTTTGCGGGTATAATTAAGGTTGTATTCGTTTTGTGGGTGCGATTGAGGTCGTATTCATTTTTTCTTTGTGGGCAGAGTGATTGATGTCAGTCTTCCTTTGCGGGTATAATTAAGGTTGTATTCGTTTTGTGGGTGCGATTGAGGTCGTATTCATGTTTTATTTGTGGGCAGAGTGATTGAGGTCAGTCTTCCTTTGCGGGTACAATTGAGGTTGTATTCGTTTTGTGGGTGCGATTGAGGTCGTATTCATGTTTTCTTTGTGGGCAGAGTGATTGAGGTCAGTCTTCCTTTGCGGGTACAATTGAGGTTGTATTCGTTTTGTGGGTGCGATTGAGGTCGTATTCATTTTTTCTTTGTGGGCAGAGTGATTGAGGTCAGTCTTACTTTGCGGGTGCAATTGAGGTTGTATTCATTTTTTGGGTGCCATTGAGGTCATATTCATTCTTTCTTTGTGGGCAGAGTGATTGAGGTCAGCCTTCCTTTGCGGGTGCAATTGAGGTTGTATTTGTTTTGTGGGTGCGATTGAGGTCGTATTCATTCTTTCTTTGTGGGCAGAGTGATTGAGGTGAGTCTTCCTTTGCGGGTGCAATTGAGGTTGTATTTGTTTTGTGGGTGCGATTGAGGTCGTATTCATTCTTTCTTTGTGGGCAGAGTGAATGAGGTCAGTATTCCTTTGCGGGTGCAATTGAGGTTTTTATTCGTTTTGTGGGTGCGATTGAGTTCGTATTCATTCGTTCTTTGTGGGTAGAGTGATTGAGGTCAGTCTTCCTTTACGGGTGCAATTGAGGTTGTATTCGTTTTGTGGGTACGATTGAGGTCGTATTTATTCTTTCTTTGTGGGCAGAGTGATTGAGGTCAGTCTTCCTTTGCGGGTACAATTTAGGTTCTATTCGTTTTGTGGGTGCGATTGAGGTCGTATTCGTATTTTCTTTGTGGGTAGAGTGATTGAGGTCAGTCTTCCTTTGTGGGTATAATTGAGGTTGTATTCATTTTGTGGGTGCGATTGAGGTCGTATTCATGTTTTACTTGTGGGCAGAGTGATTGAGGTCAGTCTTCCTTTGCGGGTACAATTGAGGTTGTATACGTTTTGTGGGTGCGATTGAGGTCGTATTCATTTTTCTTTGTGGGCATAGTGATTTAGGTCAGTCTTCCTTTGCGGGTGCAATTGAGGTTGTATTCGTTTTGTGGGTGCGATTGAGGTCGTATTCATTCTTTCTTTGTGGGCAGAGTGAATGAGGTCAGTATTCCTTTGCGGGTGCAATTGAGGTTGTATTCGTTTTGTGGGTGCGATTGAGGTCGTATTCGTATTTTCTTTGTGGGCAGAGTGATTGAGGTCAGTCTTCCTTTGCGGGTATAATTGAGGTTGTATTCGTTTTGTGGGTGCAATTGAGGTCGTATTCATGTTTTCTTTGTGGGCAGAGTGATTGAGGTCAGTCTTCCTTTGCGGGTACAATTGAGGTTGTATTCATTTTGAGGGTGCGATTGAGGTCGTATTCATTTTTTCTTTGTGGGCATAGTGATTGAGGTCAGTCTTCCTTTGCGGGTGCAATTGAGGTTGTATTCGTTTTGTGGGTGCGATTGAGGTCGTATTCATTCTTTCTTTGTGGGCAGAGTGATTGAGGTAAGCCTTCCTTTGCGGGTGCAATTGAGGTTGTATTCGTTTTGTGGGTGCGATTGAGGTCGTATTCATTTATTCTTTGTGGGCAGAGTGATTGTGGCCAGTCTTCCTTTGCGGGTACAATTGAGGTTGTATTCGTTTTGTGGGTGCGATTGAGGTCGTATTCATTTTTTCTTTGTGGGCAGAGTGATTGAGGTCAGTCTTCCTTTGCGGGTGCAGTTGAGGTTGTATTCGTTTTGTGGGTGCGATTGAGGTCGTATTCATTCTTTCTTTGTGGGCAGAGTGATTGAGGTCAGTCTACCTTTGCGGGTGCATTTGAGGTTGTATTTCTTTTGTGGGTGCGATTCAGGTCGTATTCATTTTTTCTTTGTGGGCAGAGTGATTGATGTCAGTCTTCCTTTGCGGGTATAATTAAGGTTGTATTCGTTTTGTGGGTGCGATTGAGGTCGTATTCATGTTTTATTTGTGGGCAGAGTGATTGAGGTCAGTCTTCCTTTGCGGGTACAATTGAGGTTGTATTCGTTTTGTGGGTGCGATTGAGGTCGTATTCATGTTTTCTTTGTGGGCAGAGTGATTGAGGTCAGTCTTCCTTTGCGGGTACAATTGAGGTTGTATTTGTTTTGTGGGTGCGATTGAGTTCGTATTCATTTTTTCTTTATGGGCAGAGTGATTGAGGTCAGTCTTCCTTTGCGGGTGCAATTGAGGTTGTATTCATTTTTTGGGTGCCATTGAGGTCATATTCATTCTTTCTTTGTGGGCAGAGTGATTGAGGTCAGCCTTCCTTTGCGGGTACAATTGAGGTTGTATTCGTTTTGTGGGTGCGATTGAGGTCGTATTCATTCTTTCTTTGTGGGCAGAGTGATTGAGGTCAGTCTTCCTTTGCGGGTGCAATTGAGGTTGTATTCGTTTTGTGGGTGCGATTGAGGTCGTATTCATTCTTTCTTTGTGGGCAGAGTGAATGAGGTCAGTATTCCTTTGCGGGTGCAATTGAGGTTGTATTCGTTTTGTGGGTGCGATTGAGGTCGTATTCGTATTTTCTTTGTGGGCAGAGTGATTGAGGTCAGTCTTCCTTTGCGGGTATAATTGAGGTTGTATTCGTTTTGTGGGTGCAATTGAGGTCGTATTCATGTTTTCTTTGTGGGCAGAGTGATTGAGGTCAGTCTTCCTTTGCGGGTACAATTGAGGTTGTAGTCATTTTGTGGGTGCGATTGAGGTCGTATTCATTTTTTCTTTGTGGGCATAGTGATTGAGGTCAGTCTTCCTTTGCGGGTGCAATTGAGGTTGTATTCGTTTTGTGGGTGCGATTGAGGTCGTATTCATTCTTTCTTTGTGGGCAGAGTGATTGAGGTCAGCCTTCCTTTGCGGGTGCAATTGAGGTTGTATTCGTTTTGTGGGTGCGATTGAGGTCGTATTCATTTTTTCTTTGTGGGCAGAGTGATTGTGGCCAGTCTTCCTTTGCGGGTACAATTGAGGTTGTATTCGTTTTATGGGTGCGATTGAGGTCGTATTCATTTTTTCTTTGTGGGCAGAGTGATTGAGGTCAGTCTTCCTTTGCGGGTGCAATTGAGGTTGTATTTGTTTTATGGGTGCGATTGAGGTCGTATTCATTCTTTCTTTGTGGGCAGAGTGATTGAGGTCAGTCTTCCTTTGCGGGTGCAATTGAGGTTGCATTTCTTTTGTGGGTGCGATTCAGGTCGTATTCATTTTTTCTTTGTGGGCAGAGTGATTGATGTCAGTCTTCCTTTGCGGGTATAATTAAGGTTGTATTCGTTTTGTGGGTGCGATTGAGGTCGTATTCATGTTTTATTTGTGGGCAGAGTGATTGAGGTCAGTCTTCCTTTGCGGGTACAATTGAGGTTGTATTCGTTTTGTGGGTTCGATTGAGGTCGTATTCATGTTTTCTTTGTGGGCAGAGTGATTGAGGTCAGTCTTCCTTTGCGGGTATAATTGAGGTTGTATTCGTTTTGTGGGTGCGATTGAGGTCGTATTCATTTTTTCTTTGTGGGCAGAGTGATTGAGGTCAGTCTTCCTTTGCGGGTGCAATTGAGGTTGTATTCATTTTTTGGGTGCCATTGAGGTCATATTCATTCTTTCTTTGTGGGCAGAGTGATTGAGGTCAGCCTTCCTTTACGGGTGCAATTGAGGTTGTATTCGTTTTGTGGGTGCGATTGAGGTCGTATTCATTCTTTCTTTGTGGGCAGAGTGATTGAGGTGAGTCTTCCTTTGCGGGTGCAATTGAGGTTGTATTCGTTTTGTGGGTGCGATTGAGGTCGTATTCATTCTTTCTTTGTGGGCAGAGTGAATGAGGTCAGTATTCCTTTGCGGGTGCAATTGAGGTTTTTATTCGTTTTGTGGGTGCGATTGAGTTCGTATTCATTCGTTCTTTGTGGGTAGAGTGATTGAGGTCAGTCTTCCTTTGCGGGTGCAATTGAGGTTGTATTCGTTTTGTGGGTGCGATTGAGGTCGTATTTATTCTTTCTTTGTGGGCAGAGTGATTGAGGTCAGTCTTCCTTTGCGGGTACAATTTAGGTTCTATTCGTTTTGTGGGTGCGATTGAGGTCGTATTCGTATTTTCTTTGTGGGTAGAGTGATTGAGGTCAGTCTTCCTTTGTGGGTATAATTGAGGTTGTATTCATTTTGTGGGTGCGATTGAGGTCGTATTCATGTTTTATTTGTTGGCAGAGTGATTGAGGTCAGTCTTCCTTTGCGGGTACAATTGAGGTTGTATACGTTTTGTGGGTGCGATTGAGGTCGTATTCATTTTTCTTTGTGGGCATAGTGATTTAGGTCAGTCTTCCTTTGCGGGTGCAATTGAGGTTGTATTCGTTTTGTGGGTGCGATTGAGGTCGTATTCATTCTTTCTTTGTGGGCAGAGTGAATGAGGTCAGTATTCCTTTGCGGGTGCAATTGAGGTTGTATTCATTTTGTGGGTGCGATTGAGGTCGTATTCGTATTTTCTTTGTGGGCAGAGTGATTGAGGTCAGTCTTCCTTTGCGGGTATAATTGAGGTTGTATTCGTTTTGTGGGTGCAATTGAGGTCGTATTCATGTTTTCTTTGTGGGCAGAGTGATTGAGGTCAGTCTTCCTTTGCGGGTACAATTGAGGTTGTATTCATTTTGTGGGTGCGATTGAGGTCGTATTCATTTTTTCTTTGTGGGCATAGTGATTGAGGTCAGTCTTGCTTTGCGGGTGCAATTGAGGTTGTATTCGTTTTGTGGGTGCGATTGAGGTCGTATTCATTCTTTCTTTGTGGGCAGAGTGATTGAGGTCAGCCTTCCTTTGCGGGTGCAATTGAGGTTGTATTCGTTTTGTGGGTGCGATTGAGGTCGTATTCATTTTTTCTTTGTGGGCAGAGTGATTGTGGCCAGTCTTCCTTTGCGGGTACAATTGAGGTTGTATTCGTTTTGTGGGTGCGATTGAGGTCGTATTCATTTTTTCTTTGTGGGCAGAGTGATTGAGGTCAGTCTTCCTTTGCGGGTGCAGTTGAGGTTGTATTCGTTTTGTGGGTGCGATTGAGGTCGTATTCATTCTTTCTTTGTGGGCAGAGTGATTGAGGTCAGTCTTCCTTTGCGGGTGCATTTGAGGTTGTATTTCTTTTGTGGGTGCGATTCAGGTCGTATTCATTTTTTCTTTGTGGGCAGAGTGATTGATGTCAGTCTTCCTTTGCGGGTATAATTAAGGTTGTATTCGTTTTGTGGGTGCGATTGAGGTCGTATTCATGTTTTATTTGTGGGCAGAGTGATTGAGGTCAGTCTTCCTTTGCGGGTACAATTGAGGTTGTATTCGTTTTGTGGGTACGATTGAGGTCGTATTCATGTTTTCTTTGTGGGCAGAGTGATTGAGGTCAGTCTTCCTTTGCGGGTACAATTGAGGTTGTATTTGTTTTGTGGGTGCGATTGAGGTCGTATTCATTTTTTCTTTGTGGGCAGAGTGATTGAGGTCAGTCTTCCTTTGCGGGTGCAATTGAGGTTGTATTCATTTTTTGGGTGCCATTGAGGTCATATTCATTCTTTCTTTGTGGGCAGAGTGATTGAGGTCAGCCTTCCTTTACGGGTGCAATTGAGGTTGTATTCGTTTTGTGGGTGCGATTGAGGTCGTATTCATTCTTTCTTTGTGGGCAGAGTGATTGAGGTGAGTCTTCCTTTGCGGGTGCAATTGAGGTTGTATTCGTTTTGTGGGTGCGATTGAGGTCGTATTCATTCTTTCTTTGTGGGCAGAGTGAATGAGGTCAGTATTCCTTTGCGGGTGCAATTGAGGTTTTTATTCGTTTTGTGGGTGCGATTGAGTTCGTATTCATTCGTTCTTTGTGGGTAGAGTGATTGAGGTCAGTCTTCCTTTGCGGGTGCAATTGAGGTTGTATTCGTTTTGTGGGTGCGATTGAGGTCGTATTTATTCTTTCTTTGTGGGCAGAGTGATTGAGGTCAGTCTTCCTTTGCGGGTACAATTTAGGTTCTATTCGTTTTGTGGGTGCGATTAAGGTCGTATTCGTATTTTCTTTGTGGGTAGAGTGATTGAGGTCAGTCTTCCTTTGTGGGTATAATTGAGGTTGTATTCATTTTGTGGGTGCGATTGAGGTCGTATTCATGTTTTATTTGTTGGCAGAGTGATTGAGGTCAGTCTTCCTTTGCGGGTACAATTGAGGTTGTATACGTTTTGTGGGTGCGATTGAGGTCGTATTCATTTTTCTTTGTGGGCATAGTGATTTAGGTCAGTCTTCCTTTGCGGGTGCAATTGAGGTTGTATTCGTTTTGTGGGTGCGATTGAGGTCGTATTCATTCTTTCTTTGTGGGCAGAGTGAATGAGGTCAGTATTCCTTTGCGGGTGCAATTGAGGTTGTATTCGTTTTGTGGGTGCGATTGAGGTCGTATTCGTATTTTCTTTGTGGGCAGAGTGATTGAGGTCAGTCTTCCTTTGCGGGTATAATTGAGGTTGTATTCGATTTGTGGGTGCAATTGAGGTCGTATTCATGTTTTCTTTGTGGGCAGAGTGATTGAGGTCAGTCTTCCTTTGCGGGTACAATTGAGGTTGTATTCATTTTGTGGGTGCGATTGAGGTCGTATTCATTTTTTCTTTGTGGGCATAGTGATTGAGGTCAGTCTTGCTTTGCGGGTGCAATTGAGGTTGTATTCGTTTTGTGGGTGCGATTGAGGTCGTATTCATTCTTTCTTTGTGGGCAGAGTGATTGAGGTCAGCCTTCCTTTGCGGGTGCAATTGAGGTTGTATTCGTTTTGTGGGTGCGATTGAGGTCGTATTCATTTTTTCTTTGTGGGCAGAGTGATTGTGGCCAGTCTTCCTTTGCGGGTACAATTGAGGTTGTATTCGTTTTGTGGGTGCGATTGAGGTCGTATTCATTTTTTCTTTGTGGGCAGAGTGATTGAGGTCAGTCTTCCTTTGCGGGTGCAGTTGAGGTTGTATTCGTTTTGTGGGTGCGATTGAGGTCGTATTCATTCTTTCTTTGTGGGCAGAGTGATTGAGGTCAGTCTTCCTTTGCGGGTGCATTTGAGGTTGTATTTCTTTTGTGGGTGCGATTCAGGTCGTATTCATTTTTTCTTTGTGGGCAGAGTGATTGATGTCAGTCTTCCTTTGCGGGTATAATTAAGGTTGTATTCGTTTTGTGGGTGCGATTGAGGTCGTATTCATGTTTTATTTGTGGGCAGAGTGATTGAGGTCAGTCTTCCTTTGCGGGTACAATTGAGGTTGTATTCGTTTTGTGGGTACGATTGAGGTCGTATTCATGTTTTCTTTGTGGGCAGAGTGATTGAGGTCAGTCTTCCTTTGCGGGTACAATTGAGGTTGTATTTGTTTTGTGGGTGCGATTGAGGTCGTATTCATTTTTTCTTTGTGGGCAGAGTGATTGAGGTCAGTCTTCCTTTGCGGGTGCAATTGAGGTTGTATTCATTTTTTGGTTGCCATTGAGGTCATATTCATTCTTTCTTTGTGGGCAGAGTGATTGAGGTCAGCCTTCCTTTGCGGGTGCAATTGAGGTTGTATTCGTTTTGTGGGAGCGATTGAGGTCGTATTCATTCTTTCTTTGTGGGCAGAGTGATTGAGGTGAGTCTTCCTTTGCGGGTGCAATTGAGGTTGTATTCGTTTTGTGGGTGCGATTGAGGTCGTATTCATTCTTTCTTTGTGGGCAGAGTGAATGAGGTCAGTATTCCTTTGCGGGTGCAATTGAGGTTGTATTCGTTTTGTGGGTGCGATTGAGGTCGTATTCGTATTTTCTTTGTGGGCAGAGTGATTGAGGTCAGTCTTCCTTTGCGGGTATAATTGAGGTTGTATTCGTTTTGTGGGTGCGATTGAGGTCGTATTCATATTTTCTTTGTAGGCAGAGTGATTGAGGTCAGTCTTCCTTTGCGGGTACAATTGAGGTTGTATTCGTTTTGTGGGTGCGATTGAGGTCGTATTCGTATTTTCTTTGTGGGTAGAGTGATTGAGGTCAGTCTTCCTTTGCGGGTATAATTAAGGTTGTATTCGTTTTGTGGGTGCGATTGAGGTCGTATTCATGTTTTATTTGTGGGCAGAGTGATTGAGGTCAGTCTTCCTTTGCGGGTACAATTGAGGTTGTATTCATTTTGTGGGTGCGATTGAGGTCGTATTCATTTTTTCTTTGTGGGCATAGTGATTGAGGTCAGTCTTCCTTTGCGGGTGCAATTGAGGTTGTATTCGTTTTTTGGGTGCGATTGAGGTCGTATTTATTTTCTTCTTTGTGGGCAGAGTGATTAAGGTCAGTCTTCCTTTGCGGGTGCAATTGAGGTTGTATTCGTTTTGTGGGTGCGGTTGAGGCCGTATTCGTTTTGTGGGTGCGATTGAGGTCGTATTCATTCTTTCTTTGTGGGCAGAGTGATTGAGGTCAGTCTTCCTTTGCGGGTGCAATTGAGGTTGTATTTCTTTTGTGGGTGCGATTCAGGTCGTATTCATTTTTTCTTTGTGGGCAGAGTGATTGATGTCAGTCTTCCTTTGCGGGTATAATTAAGGTTGTATTCGTTTTGTGGGTGCGATTGAGGTCGTATTCGTATTTTATTTGTGGGTAGAGTGATTGAGGTCAGTCTTCCTTTGCGGGTACAATTGAGGTTGTATTCGTTTTGTGGGTGCGATTGAGGTCGTATTCATTTTTTCTTTGTGGGCAGAGTGATTGAGGCCAGTCTTCCTTTGCGGGTGCAATTGAAGTTGTATTCATTTTTTGGGTGCGATTGAGGTCATAATCATTCTTTCTTTGTGGGCAGAGTGATTGAGGTCAGTCTTCCTTTGCGGGTGCAATTGAGGTTGTATTCGTTTTGTGGGTGCGATTGAGGTCATATTCATTCTTTCTTTGTGGGCAGAGTGAATGAGGTCAGTATTCCTTTGCGGGTGCAATTGAGGTTGTATTCGTTTTGTGGGTGCGATTGAGGTCGTATTCATATTTTCTTTGTAGGCAGAGTGATTGAGGTCAGTCTTCCTTTGCGGGTACAATTGAGGTTGTATTTGTTTTGTGGGTACGATTGAGGTCGTATTCGTATTTTCTTTGTGGGTAGAGTGATTGAGGTCAGTCTTCCTTTGCGGTTACAATTGAGGTTGTATTCGTTTTGTGGGTGCGATTGAGGTCGTATTCATTTTTTCTTTGTGGACAGAGTGATTGAGGTCAGTCTTCCTTTGCAGGTGCAATTGAGGTTGTATTCGTTTTGTGGGTGCGATTGAGGTCGTATTCATTCTTTCTTTGTGGGCAGAGTGATTGAGGTCAGTCTTCCTTTGCGGGTGCAATTGAGGTTGTATTCGTTTTGTGGGTGCGATTGAGGTCGTATTCATTTTTTCTTTGTGGGCAGAGTGATTGAGGCCAGTCTTCCTTTACGGGTGCAATTGATGTTGTATTCGTTTTGTGGGTGCGATTGAGGTCGTATTCATTCTTTCTTTGTGGGCAGAGTGATTGAGGTCAGTCTTCCTTTGCGGGTACAATTGAGGTTGTATTCGTTTTGTGGGTGCGGTTGAGGTCGTATTCGTATTTTCTTTGTGGGCAGAGTGATTGAGGTCAGTCTTCCTTTGCGGGTACAATTGAGGTTGTATTCGTTTCGTGGGTGCGATTGAGGTCGTATTCGTATTTTCTTTGTGGGCAGAGTGATTGAGGTCAGTCTTCCTTTGCGGGTACAATTGAGGTTGTATTCGTTTTGTGGGTGCGATTGAGGTCGTATTCATGTTTTATTTGTGGGCAGAGTGATTGAGGTCAGTCTTCCTTTGCGGGTACAATTGAGGTTGTATTCGTTTTGTGGGTGCGATTGAGGTCGTATTCATGTTTTCTTTGTGGGCAGAGTGATTGAGGTCAGTCTTCCTTTGCGGGTGCAATTGAGGTTGTATTCGTTTTGTGGGTACGATTGAGGTCGTATTCATTTTTTCTTTGTGGGCAGAGTGATTGAGTCCAGTCTTCCTTTGCGGGTGCAATTGAAGTTGTATTCATTTTTTGGGTGCGATTGAGGTCATATTCATTCTTTCTTTGTGGGCAGAGTGATTGAGGTCAGCCTTCCTTTGCGGGTGCAATTGAGGTTGTATTCGTTTTGTCGGTGCGATTGAGGTCGTATTCATTCTTTCTTTCTGGGCAGAGTGATTGAGGTCAGTCTTCCTTTGCGGGTGCAATTGAGGTTGTATTCGTTTTGTGGGTGCGATTGAGGTTGTATTCATTCTTTCTTTGTGGGCAGAGTGAATGAGGTCAGTATTCCTTTGCGGGTGCAATTGAGGTTGTATTCGTTTTGTGGGTGCGATTGAGGTCGTATTCGTATTTTCTTTGTGGGTAGACTGATTGAGGTCAGTCTTCCTTTGCGGGTACAATTGAGGTTGTATTCGTTTTGTGGGTGCGATTGAGGTCGTATTCATTCTTTCTTTGTGGGCAGAGTGATTGAGGTCAGTCTTCCTTTGCGGGTACAATTGAGGTTGTATTCATTTTGTGGGTGCGATTGAGGTCGTATTCATTTTTTCTTTGTGGGCATAGTGATTGAGGTCAGTCTTGCTTTGCGGGTGCAATTGAGGTTGTATTCGTTTTGTGGGTGCGATTGAGGTCGTATTCATTCTTTCTTTGTGGGCAGAGTGATTGAGGTCAGCCTTCCTTTGCGGGTGCAATTGAGGTTGTATTCGTTTTGTGGGTGCGATTGAGGTCGTATTCATTTTTTCTTTGTGGGCAGAGTGATTGTGGCCAGTCTTCCTTTGCGGGTACAATTGAGGTTGTATTCGTTTTGTGGGTGCGATTGAGGTCGTATTCATTTTTTCTTTGTGGGCAGAGTGATTGAGGTCAGTCTTCCTTTGCGGGTGCAGTTGAGGTTGTATTCGTTTTGTGGGTGCGATTGAGGTCGTATTCATTCTTTCTTTGTGGGCAGAGTGATTGAGGTCAGTCTTCCTTTGCGGGTGCATTTGAGGTTGTATTTCTTTTGTGGGTGCGATTCAGGTCGTATTCATTTTTTCTTTGTGGGCAGAGTGATTGATGTCAGTCTTCCTTTGCGGGTGCATTTGAGGTTGTATTTCTTTTGTGGGTGCGATTCAGGTCGTATTCATTTTTTCTTTGTGGGCAGAGTGATTGATGTCAGTCTTCCTTTGCGGGTATAATTAAGGTTGTATTCGTTTTGTGGGTGCGATTGAGGTCGTATTCATGTTTTATTTGTGGGCAGAGTGATTGAGGTCAGTCTTCCTTTGCGGGTACAATTGAGGTTGTATTCGTTTTGTGGGTACGATTGAGGTCGTATTCATGTTTTCTTTGTGGGCAGAGTGATTGAGGTCAGTCTTCCTTTGCGGGTACAATTGAGGTTGTATTTGTTTTGTGGGTGCGATTGAGGTCGTATTCATTTTTTCTTTGTGGGCAGAGTGATTGAGGTCAGTCTTCCTTTGCGGGTGCAATTGAGGTTGTATTCATTTTTTGGTTGCCATTGAGGTCATATTCATTCTTTCTTTGTGGGCAGAGTGATTGAGGTCAGCCTTCCTTTGCGGGTGCAATTGAGGTTGTATTCGTTTTGTGGGAGCGATTGAGGTCGTATTCATTCTTTCTTTGTGGGCAGAGTGATTGAGGTGAGTCTTCCTTTGCGGGTGCAATTGAGGTTGTATTCGTTTTGTGGGTGCGATTGAGGTCGTATTCATTCTTTCTTTGTGGGCAGAGTGAATGAGGTCAGTATTCCTTTGCGGGTGCAATTGAGGTTGTATTCGTTTTGTGGGTGCGATTGAGGTCGTATTCGTATTTTCTTTGTGGGCAGAGTGATTGAGGTCAGTCTTCCTTTGCGGGTATAATTGAGATTGTATTCGTTTTGTGGGTGCGATTGAGGTCGTATTCATATTTTCTTTGTAGGCAGAGTGATTGAGGTCAGTCTTCCTTTGCGGGTACAATTGAGGTTGTATTCGTTTTGTGGGTGCGATTGAGGTCGTATTCGTATTTTCTTTGTGGGTAGAGTGATTGAGGTCAGTCTTCCTTTGCGGGTATAATTAAGGTTGTATTCGTTTTGTGGGTGCGATTGAGGTCGTATTCATGTTTTATTTGTGGGCAGAGTGATTGAGGTCAGTCTTCCTTTGCGGGTACAATTGAGGTTGTATTCATTTTGTGGGTGCGATTGAGGTCGTATTCATTTTTTCTTTGTGGGCATAGTGATTGAGGTCAGTCTTCCTTTGCGGGTGCAATTGAGGTTGTATTCGTTTTGTGGGTGCGATTGAGGTCGTATTTATTTTTTCTTTGTGGGCAGAGTGATTAAGGTCAGTCTTCCTTTGCGGGTGCAATTGAGGTTGTATTCGTTTTGTGGGTGCGGTTGAGGCCGTATTCGTTTTGTGGGTGCGATTGAGGTCGTATTCATTCTTTCTTTGTGGGCAGAGTGATTGAGGTCAGTCTTCCTTTGCGGGTGCAATTGAGGTTGTATTTCTTTTGTGGGTGCGATTCAGGTCGTATTCATTTTTTCTTTGTGGGCAGAGTGATTGATGTCAGTCTTCCTTTGCGGGTATAATTAAGGTTGTATTCGTTTTGTGGGTGCGATTGAGGTCGTATTCGTATTTTATTTGTGGGTAGAGTGATTGAGGTCAGTCTTCCTTTGCGGGTACAATTGAGGTTGTATTCGTTTTGTGGGTGCGATTGAGGTCGTATTCATTTTTTCTTTGTGGGCAGAGTGATTGAGGCCAGTCTTCCTTTGCGGGTGCAATTGAAGTTGTATTCATTTTTTGGGTGCGATTGAGGTCATAATCATTCTTTCTTTGTGGGCAGAGTGATTGAGGTCAGTCTTCCTTTGCGGGTGCAATTGAGGTTGTATTCGTTTTGTGGGTGCGATTGAGGTCATATTCATTCTTTCTTTGTGGGCAGAGTGAATGAGGTCAGTATTCCTTTGCGGGTGCAATTGAGGTTGTATTCGTTTTGTGGGTGCGATTGAGGTCGTATTCATATTTTCTTTGTAGGCAGAGTGATTGAGGTCAGTCTTCCTTTGCGGGTACAATTGAGGTTGTATTTGTTTTGTGGGTACGATTGAGGTCGTATTCGTATTTTCTTTGTGGGTAGAGTGATTGAGGTCAGTCTTCCTTTGCGGTTACAATTGAGGTTGTATTCGTTTTGTGGGTGCGATTGAGGTCGTATTCATTTTTTCTTTGTGGACAGAGTGATTGAGGTCAGTCTTCCTTTGCAGGTGCAATTGAGGTTGTATTCGTTTTGTGGGTGCGATTGAGGTCGTATTCATTCTTTCTTTGTGGGCAGAGTGATTGAGGTCAGTCTTCCTTTGCGGGTGCAATTGAGGTTGTATTCGTTTTGTGGGTGCGATTGAGGTCGTATTCATTTTTTCTTTGTGGGCAGAGTGATTGAGGCCAGTCTTCCTTTACGGGTGCAATTGATGTTGTATTCGTTTTGTGGGTGCGATTGAGGTCGTATTCATTCTTTCTTTGTGGGCAGAGTGATTGAGGTCAGTCTTCCTTTGCGGGTACAATTGAGGTTGTATTCGTTTTGTGGGTGCGGTTGAGGTCGTATTCGTATTTTCTTTGTGGGCAGAGTGATTGAGGTCAGTCTTCCTTTGCGGGTACAATTGAGGTTGTATTCGTTTCGTGGGTGCGATTGAGGTCGTATTCGTATTTTCTTTGTGGGCAGAGTGATTGAGGTCAGTCTTCCTTTGCGGGTACAATTGAGGTTGTATTCGTTTTGTGGGTGCGATTGAGGTCGTATTCATGTTTTATTTGTGGGCAGAGTGATTGAGGTCAGTCTTCCTTTGCGGGTACAATTGAGGTTGTATTCGTTTTGTGGGTGCGATTGAGGTCGTATTCATGTTTTCTTTGTGGGCAGAGTGATTGAGGTCAGTCTTCCTTTGCGGGTGCAATTGAGGTTGTATTCGTTTTGTGGGTACGATTGAGGTCGTATTCATTTTTTCTTTGTGGGCAGAGTGATTGAGTCCAGTCTTCCTTTGCGGGTGCAATTGAAGTTGTATTCATTTTTTGGGTGCGATTGAGGTCATATTCATTCTTTCTTTGTGGGCAGAGTGATTGAGGTCAGCCTTCCTTTGCGGGTGCAATTGAGGTTGTATTCGTTTTGTCGGTGCGATTGAGGTCGTATTCATTCTTTCTTTCTGGGCAGAGTGATTGAGGTCAGTCTTCCTTTGCGGGTGCAATTGAGGTTGTATTCGTTTTGTGGGTGCGATTGAGGTTGTATTCATTCTTTCTTTGTGGGCAGAGTGAATGAGGTCAGTATTCCTTTGCGGGTGCAATTGAGGTTGTATTCGTTTTGTGGGTGCGATTGAGGTCGTATTCGTATTTTCTTTGTGGGTAGACTGATTGAGGTCAGTCTTCCTTTGCGGGTACAATTGAGGTTGTATTCGTTTTGTGGGTGCGATTGAGGTCGTATTCATTCTTTCTTTGTGGGCAGAGTGATTGAGGTCAGTCTTCCTTTGCGGGTACAATTGAGGTTGTATTCGTTTCGTGGGTGCGATTGAGGTCGTATTCGTATTTTCTTTGTGGGAAGAGTGATTGAGGTCAGTCTTCCTTTGCGGGTATAATTGAGGTTGTATTCGTTTTGTGGGTGCGATTGAGGTCGTATTCATATTTTCTTTGTAGGCAGAGTGATTGAGGTCAGTCTTCCCTTGCGGGTACAATTGAGGTTGTATTTGTTTTGTGGGTGCGATTGAGGTCGTATTCGTATTTTCTTTGTGGGTAGAGTGATTGAGGTCAGTCTTCCTTTGCGGGTACAATTGAGGTTGTATTCATTTTGTGGGAGCGATTGAGGTCGTATTCATTTTTTCTTTGTGGACAGAGTGATTGAGGTCAGTCTTCCTTTGCGGGTGGGGTGCAATTGAGGTTGTATTCGTTTTGTGGGTGCGATTGAGGTCGTATTCATTCTTTCTTTGTGGGCAGAGTGATTGAGGTCAGTATTCCTTTGCGGGTGCAATTGAGGTTGTATTCGTTTTGTGGGTGCGATTGAGGTCGTATTCATTTTTTCTTTGTGGGCAGAGTGATTGAGGTCAGTCTTCCTTTACGGGTGCAATTGAGGTTGTATTCGTTTTGTGGGTGCGATTGAGGTCGTATTCATTCTTTCTTTGTGGGCAGAGTGATTGAGGCCAGTCTTCCTTTGCGGGTACAATTGAGGTTGTATTCGTTTCGTGGGTGCGATTGAGGTCGTATTCGTATTTTCTTTGTGGGAAGAGTGATTGAGGTCAGTCTTCCTTTGCGGGTATAATTGAGGTTGTATTCGTTTTGTGGGTGCGATTGAGGTCGTATTCATATTTTCTTTGTAGGCAGAGTGATTGAGGTCAGTCTTCCCTTGCGGGTACAATTGAGGTTGTATTTGTTTTGTGGGTGCGATTGAGGTCGTATTCGTATTTTCTTTGTGGGTAGAGTGATTGAGGTCAGTCTTCCTTTGCGGGTACAATTGAGGTTGTATTCGTTTTGTAGGTGCGATTGAGGTCGTATTCCTTTTTTCTTTATGGACAGAGTGATTGAGGTCAGTCTTCCTTTGCAGGTGCAATTGAGGTTGTATTCGTTTTGTGGGTGCGATTGAGGTCGTATTCATTCTTTCTTTGTGGGTAGAGTGATTAAGGTCAGTCTTCCTTTGCGGGTGCAATTGAGGTTGTATTCGTTTTGTGGGTGCGATTGAGGTCGTATTCATTTTTTCTTTGTGGGCAGAGCGATTGAGGTCAGTCTTCCTTTACGGGTGCAATTGAGGTTGTATTCGTTTTGTGGGTGCGATTGAGGTCGTATTCATTCTTTCTTTGTTGGCAGAGTGATTGAGGTCAGTCTTCCTTTGCGGGTACAATTGAGGTTGTATTCGTTTTGTGGGTGCGATTGAGGTCGTATTCGTATTTTCTTTGTAGGCAGAGTGATTGAGGTCAGTCTTCCTTTGCGGGTAGAATTGAGGTTGTATTCGTTTCGTGGGTGCGATTGAGGTCGTATTCGTATTTTCTTTGTGGGCAGAATGATTGAGGTCAGTCTTCCTTTGCGGGTACAATTGAGGTTGTATTCGTTTTGTGGGTGCGATTGAGGTCGTATTCATTTTTTCTTTGTGGGCAGAGTGATTGAGGTCAGTCTTCCCTTGCGGGTGCAATTGAGGTTGTATTCGTTTTGTGGGTGCGATTGAGGTCGTATTCATTCTTTCTTTGTGGGCAGAGTGATTGAGGCCAGTCTTCCTTTGCGGGTACAATTGAGGTTGTATTCGTTTTGTGGGTGCGATTGAGGTCGTATTCGTATATTCTTTGTGGGCAGAGTGATTGAGGTCAGTCTTCCTTTGCGGGTACAATTGAGGTTGTATTCGTTTCGTGGGTGCGATTGAGGTCGTATTCGTATTTTCTTTGTGGGCAGAGTGATTGAGGTCAGTCTTCCTTTGCGGGTACAATTGAGGTTGTATTCGTTTTGTGGGTGCGATTGAGGTCGTATTCATTTTTTCTTTGTGGGCAGAGTGATTGAGGTCAGTCTTCCCTTGCGGGTACAATTGAGGTTGTATTCGTTTTGTGGGTGCGATTGAGGTCGTATTCATTCTTTCTTTGTGGGCAGAGTGAATGAGGTCAGTATTCCTTTGCGGGTGCAATTGCGGTTGTATTCGTTTTGTGGGTGCGATTTAGGTCGTATTCATATTTTCTTTGTGGGCAGAGTGATTGAGGTCAGTCTTCCTTTGCAGGTATAATTGAGGTTGTATTCGTTTTGTGGGTGCGATTGAGGTCGTATTCATGTTTTCTTTGTAGGCAGAGTGATTGAGGTCAGTCTTCCTTTGCGGGTACAATGGAGGTTGTATTCATTTTGTGGGTGCGATTGAGGTCGTATTCGTATTTTCTTTGTGGGTAGAGTGATTGAGGTCAGTCTTCCTTTGTGGGTACAATTGAGGTTGTATTCGTTTTGTGGGTGCGATTGAGGTCATATTCGTATTTTCTTTGTGGGCAGAGTGATTGAGGTCAGTCTTCCTTTGCGGGTGCAATTGAGGTTGTATTCGTTTTGTGGGTGCGATTGAGGTCGTATTCATTCTTTCTTTGTGGACAGAGTGATTGAGGTCAGTCTTCCTTTGCGGGTGCAATTGAGGTTGTATTCGTTTTGTGGGTGCGATTGAGGTCGTATTCATTTTTTCTTTGTGGGCAGAGTGATTGAGGTCAGTCTTCCTTTGCGGGTGCAATTGAGGTTGTATTCGTTTTGTGGGTGCGATTGAGGTCGTATTCATTCTTTATTTGTGGACAGAGTGATTGAGGTCAGTCTTCCTTTGCGGGTGCAATTGAGGTTGTATTCGTTTTGTGGGTGCGATTGAGGTCGTATTCATTTTTTCTTTGTGGACAGAGTGATTGAGGTCAGTCTTCCTTTGCGGGTGCAATTGAGGTTGTATTCGTTTTGTGGGTGCGATTGAGGTCGTATTCATTCTTTCTTTGTGGACAGAGTGATTGAGGCCAGTCTTCCTTTGCGGGTGCAATTGAGGTTGTATTCGTTTTGTGGGTGCGATTGAGGTCGTATTCATTTTTTCTTTGTGGACAGAGTGATTGAGGCCAGTCTTCCTTTGCTGGTGCAATTGAGGTTGTATTCGTTTTGTGGGTGCGATTGAGGTCGTATTCATTCTTTCTTTGTGGACAGAGTGATTGAGGTCAGTCTTCCTTTGCGGGTGCAATTGAGGTTGTATTCGTTTTGTGGGTGCGATTGAGGTCGTATTCATTTTTTCTTTGTGGGCAGAGTGATTGAGGTCAGTCTTCCTTTGCGGGTGCAATTGAGGTTGTATTCGTTTTGTGGGTGCGATTGAGGTCGTATTCATTCTTTATTTGTGGGCAGAGTGATTGAGGTCAGTCTTCCTTTGCGGGTACAATTGAGGTTGTATTCGTTTTGTGGGTGCGATTGAGGTCGTATTCATTTTTTCTTTCTGGGCAGAGTGATTGAGGTCAATCTTCCTTTGCGGGTGCAATTGAGGTTGTATTCATTTTGTGGGTGCGATTGAGGTCGTATTTATTTTTTCTTTGTGGGCAGAGTGATTGAGGTCAGTCTTCCTTTACAGGTGCAATTGAGGTTGTATTCGTTTTGTGGGTGCGATTGAGGTCGTATTCATTCTTTCTTTGTGGGCAGAGTGATTGAGGTCAGCCTTCCTTTGCGGGTGCAATTGAGGTTGTATTCGTTTTGTGGGTGCGATTGAGGTCGTATTCGTATTTTCTTTGTGGGCAGAGTGATTGAGGTCAGTCTTCCTTTGCGGGTACAATTGAGGTTGTATTCGTTTCGTGGGTGCGATTGAGGTCGTATTCGTATTTTCTTTGTGGGCAGAGTGATTGAGGTCAGTCTTCCATTGCGGGTACAATTGAGGTTGTATTCGTTTTGTGGGTGCGATTGAGGTCGTATTCATGTTTTATTTGTGGGCAGAGTGATTGAGGTCAGTCTTCCTTTACGGGTACAATTGAGGTTGTATTCGTTTTGTGGGTGCGATTGAGGTCGTATTCATGTTTTCTTTGTGGGCAGAGTGATTGAGGTCAGTCTTCCTTTGCGGGTACAATTGAGGTTGTATTCGTTTTATGGGTACGATTGAGGTCGTATTCATTTTTTCTTTGTGGGCAGAGTGATTGAGGCCAGTCTTCCTTTGCGGGTGCAATTGAAGTTGTATTCATTTTTTGGGTGCGATTGAGGTCATATTCATTCTTTCTTTGTGGGCAGAGTGATTGAGGTCAGCCTTCCTTTGCGGGTGCAATTGAGGTTGTATTCGTTTTGTGGGTGCGATTGAGGTCGTATTCATTCTTTCTTTGTGGGCAGAGTGATTGAGGTCAGTCTTCCTTTGCGGGTGCAATTGAGGTTGTATTCGTTTTGTGGGTACGATTGAGGTTGTATTCATTCTTTCTTTGTGGGCAGAGTGAATGAGGTCAGTATTCCTTTGCGGGTGCAATTGAGGTTGTATTCGTTTTGTGGGTGCGATTGAGGTCGTATTCGTATTTTCTTTGTGGGCAGAGTGATTGAGGTCAGTCTTTCTTTGCGGGTATAATTGAGGTTGTATTCGTTTTGGGGGTGCGATTGAGGTCGTATTCATATTTTCTTTGTAGGCAGAGTGATTGAGGTCAGTCTTCCCTTGCGGGTACAATTGAGGTTGTATTTGTTTTGTGGGTGCGATTGAGGTCGTATTCGTATTTTCTTTGTGGGTAGAGTGATTGAGGTCAGTCTTCCTTTGCGGGTACAACTGAGGTTGTATTCATTTTGTGGGTGCGATTGAGGTCGTATTCATTTTTTCTTTGTGGACAGAGTGATTGAGGTCAGTCTTCCTTTGCAGGTGCAATTGAGGTTGTATTTGTTTTGTGGGTGCGATTAAGGTCGTATTTATTCTTTCTTTGTGGGCAGAGTGATTGAGGTCAGTCTTCCTTTGCGGGTGCAATTGAGGTTGTATTCGTTTTGTGGGTGCGTTCGAGGTCGTATTCATTCTTTCTTTGTGGGCAGAGTGATTGAGGTCAGTCTTCCTTCGCGGGTGCAATTGAGGTTGTATTCGTTTTGTGGGTGCGATTGAGGTCGTATTCGTATTTTCTTTGTGGGCAGAGTGATTGAGGTCAGTCTTCCTTTGCGGGTACAATTGAGGTTGTATTCGTTTTATGGGTACGATTGAGGTCGTATTCATTTTTTCTTTGTGGGCAGAGTGATTGAGGCCAGTCTTCCTTTGCGGGTGCAATTGAAGTTGTATTCATTTTTTGGGTGCGATTGAGGTCATATTCATTCTTTCTTTGTGGGCAGAGTGATTGAGGTCAGCCTTCCTTTGCGGGTGCAATTGAGGTTGTATTCGTTTTGTGGGTGCGATTGAGGTCGTATTCATTCTTTCTTTGTGGGCAGAGTGATTGAGGTCAGTCTTCCTTTGCGGGTGCAATTGAGGTTGTATTCGTTTTGTGGGTACGATTGAGGTTGTATTCATTCTTTCTTTGTGGGCAGAGTGAATGAGGTCAGTATTCCTTTGCGGGTGCAATTGAGGTTGTATTCGTTTTGTGGGTGCGATTGAGGTCGTATTCGTATTTTCTTTGTGGGCAGAGTGATTGAGGTCAGTCTTTCTTTGCGGGTATAATTGAGGTTGTATTCGTTTTGGGGGTGCGATTGAGGTCGTATTCATATTTTCTTTGTAGGCAGAGTGATTGAGGTCAGTCTTCCCTTGCGGGTACAATTGAGGTTGTATTTGTTTTGTGGGTGCGATTGAGGTCGTATTCGTATTTTCTTTGTGGGTAGAGTGATTGAGGTCAGTCTTCCTTTGCGGGTACAACTGAGGTTGTATTCATTTTGTGGGTGCGATTGAGGTCGTATTCATTTTTTCTTTGTGGACAGAGTGATTGAGGTCAGTCTTCCTTTGCAGGTGCAATTGAGGTTGTATTTGTTTTGTGGGTGCGATTAAGGTCGTATTTATTCTTTCTTTGTGGGCAGAGTGATTGAGGTCAGTCTTCCTTTGCGGGTGCAATTGAGGTTGTATTCGTTTTGTGGGTGCGTTCGAGGTCGTATTCATTCTTTCTTTGTGGGCAGAGTGATTGAGGTCAGTCTTCCTTCGCGGGTGCAATTGAGGTTGTATTCGTTTTGTGGGTGCGATTGAGGTCGTATTCGTATTTTCTTTGTGGGCAGAGTGATTGAGGTCAGTCTTCCTTTGCGGGTACAATTGAGGTTGTATTCGTTTCGTGGGTGCGATTGAGGTCGTATTCGTATTTTCTTTGTGGGCAGAATGATTGAGGTCAGTCTTCCTTTGCGGGTACAATTGAGGTTGTATTCGTTTTGTGGGTGCGATTGAGGTCGTATTCATTTTTTCTTTGTGGGCAGAGTGATTGAGGTCAGTCTTCCCTTGCGGGTGCAATTGAGGTTGTATTCATTTTGTGGGTGCGATTGAGGTCGTATTCATTCTTTCTTTGTGGGCAGAGTGATTGAGGTCAGTCTTCCTTTGCGGGTGCAATTGAGGTTGTATTCGTTTTGTGGGTGCGTTCGAGGTCGTATTCATTCTTTCTTTGTGGGCAGAGTGAATGAGGTCAGTATTCCTTTGCGGGTGCAATTGCGGTTGTATTCGTTTTGTGGGTGCGATTGAGGTCGTATTCGTATTTTCTTTGTGGGCAGAGTGATTGAGGTCAGTCTTCCTTTGCGGGTACAATTGAGGTTGTATTCGTTTCGTGGGTGCGATTGAGGTCGTATTCGTATTTTCTTTGTGGGCAGAGTGATTGAGGTCAGTCTTCCTTTGCGGGTACAATTGAGGTTGTATTCGTTTTGTGGGTGCGATTGAGGTCGTATTCATTTTTTCTTTGTGGGCAGAGTGATTGAGGTCAGTCTTCCCTTGCGGGTACAATTGAGGTTGTATTCGTTTTGTGGGTGCGATTGAGGTCGTATTCATTCTTTCTTTGTGGGCTGAGTGAATGAGGTCAGTATTCCTTTGCGGGTGCAATTGGGGTTGTATTCGTTTTGTGGGTGCGATTGAGGTCGTTTTCGTATTTTCTTTGTGGGCAGAGTGATTGAGGTCAGTCTTCCTTTGCAGGTATAATTGAGGTTGTATTCGTTTTGTGGGTGCGATTGAGGTCATATTCATGTTTTCTTTGTAGGCAGAGTGATTGAGGTCAGTCTTCCTTTGCGGGTACAATGGAGGTTGTATTCATTTTGTGGGTGCGATTGAGGTCGTATTCGTATTTTCTTTGTGGGTAGAGTGATTGAGGTCAGTCTTCCTTTGTGGGTACAATTGAGGTTGTATTCGTTTTGTGGGTGCGATTGAGGTCATATTCATTTTTTCTTTGTGGACAGAGTGATTGAGGTCAGTCTTCCTTTGCGGGTGCAATTGAGGTTGTATTCGTTTTGTGGGTGCGATTGAGGTCGTATTCATTCTTTCTTTGTGGACAGAGTGATTGAGGTCAGTCTTCCTTTGCGGGTGCAATTGAGGTTGTATTCGTTTTGTGGGTGCGATTGAGGTCGTATTCATTTTTTCTTTGTGGGCAGAGTGATTGAGGTCAGTCTTCCTTTGCGGGTGCAATTGAGGTTGTATTCGTTTTGTGGGTGCGATTGAGGTCGTATTCATTCTTTATTTGTGGGCAGAGTGATTGAGGTCAGTCTTCCTTTGCGGGTACAATTGAGGTTGTATTCGTTATGTGGGTGCGATTGAGGTCGTATTCGTATTTTCTTTGTGGGCAGAGTGATTTAGGTCAGTCTTCCTTTGCGGGTACAATTGACGTTGTATTCGTTTTGTGGGTGCGATTGAGGTCGTATTCGTATTTTCTTTGTGGGCAGAGTGATTGAGGTCAGTCTTCTTTTGCGGGTACAATTGAGGTTGTATTCGTTTTGTGGGTGCGATTGAGGTCGTATTCGTATTTTCTTTGTGGGCAGAGTGATTGAGGTCAGTCTTTCTTTGCGGGTATAATTGAGGTTGTATTCGTTTTGTGGGTGCGATTGAGGTCGTATTCATATTTTCTTTGTAGGCAGAGTGATTGAGGCCAGTCTTCCCTTGCGGGTACAATTGAGGTTGTATTTGTTTTGTGGGTGCGATTGAGGCCGTATTCGTATTTTCTTTGTGGGTAGAGTGATTGAGGTCTGTCTTCCTTTGCGGGTACAATTGAGGTTGTATTCGTTTTGTGAGTCCGATTGAGGTCGTATTCATTTTTTCTTTGTGGACAGAGTGATTGAGGTCAGTCTTCCTTTGCAGGTGCAATTGAGGTTGTATTCGTTTTGTGGGTGCGATTGAGGTCGTATTCATTCTTTCTTTGTGGGTAGAGTGATTGAGGTCAGTCTTCCTTTGCGGGTGCAATTGAGGTTGTATTCGTTTTGTGGGTGCGATTGAGGTCGTATTCATTTTTTCTTTTTGGGCAGAGTGATTGAGGTCAGTCTTCCTTTACGGGTGCAATTGAGGTTGTATTCGTTTTGTGGGTGCGATTGAGGTCGTATTCATTCTTTCTTTATGGGCAGAGTGATTGAGGTCAGTCTTCCTTTGCGGGTACAATTGAGGTTGTATTCGTTTTGTGGGTGCGATTGAGGTCGTATTCGTATTTTCTTTGTGGGCAGAGTGATTGAGGTCAGTCTTCCTTTGCGGGTACAATGGAGGTTGTATTCGTTTTGTGGGTGCGATTGAGGTCGTATTCGTATTTTCTTTGTGGGCAGAGTGATTGAGGTCAGTCTTCCTTTGCGGGTACAATTGAGGTTGTATTCGTTTTGTGGGTGCGATTGAGGTCATATTCATTTTTTCTTTGTGGGCAGAGTGATTGAGGTCAGTCTTCCTTTGCGGGTACAATTGACGTTGTATTCGTTTTGTGGGTGCGATTGAGGTCGTATTCATTCTTTCTTTGTGGACAGAGTGATTGAGGTCAGTCTTCCTTTGCGGGTGCAATTGAGGTTGTATTCGTTTTGTGGGTGCGATTGAGGTCGTATTCATTTTTTCTTTGTGGGCAGAGTGATTGAGGTCAGTCTTCCTTTGCGGGTGCAATTGAGGTTGTATTCGTTTTGTGGGTGCGATTGAGGTCGTATTCATTCTTTATTTGTGGGCAGAGTGATTGAGGTCAGTCTTCCTTTGCGGGTACAATTGAGGTTGTATTCGTTATGTGGGTGCGATTGAGGTCGTATTCGTATTTTCTTTGTGGGCAGAGTGATTTAGGTCAGTCTTCCTTTGCGGGTACAATTGACGTTGTATTCGTTTTGTGGGTGCGATTGAGGTCGTATTCGTATTTTCTTTGTGGGCAGAGTGATTGAGGTCAGTCTTCTTTTGCGGGTACAATTGAGGTTGTATTCGTTTTGTGGGTGCGATTGAGGTCGTATTCGTATTTTCTTTGTGGGCAGAGTGATTGAGGTCAGTCTTTCTTTGCGGGTATAATTGAGGTTGTATTCGTTTTGTGGGTGCGATTGAGGTCGTATTCATATTTTCTTTGTAGGCAGAGTGATTGAGGCCAGTCTTCCCTTGCGGGTACAATTGAGGTTGTATTTGTTTTGTGGGTGCGATTGAGGCCGTATTCGTATTTTCTTTGTGGGTAGAGTGATTGAGGTCTGTCTTCCTTTGCGGGTACAATTGAGGTTGTATTCGTTTTGTGAGTCCGATTGAGGTCGTATTCATTTTTTCTTTGTGGACAGAGTGATTGAGGTCAGTCTTCCTTTGCAGGTGCAATTGAGGTTGTATTCGTTTTGTGGGTGCGATTGAGGTCGTATTCATTCTTTCTTTGTGGGTAGAGTGATTGAGGTCAGTCTTCCTTTGCGGGTGCAATTGAGGTTGTATTCGTTTTGTGGGTGCGATTGAGGTCGTATTCATTTTTTCTTTTTGGGCAGAGTGATTGAGGTCAGTCTTCCTTTACGGGTGCAATTGAGGTTGTATTCGTTTTGTGGGTGCGATTGAGGTCGTATTCATTCTTTCTTTATGGGCAGAGTGATTGAGGTCAGTCTTCCTTTGCGGGTACAATTGAGGTTGTATTCGTTTTGTGGGTGCGATTGAGGTCGTATTCGTATTTTCTTTGTGGGCAGAGTGATTGAGGTCAGTCTTCCTTTGCAGGTACAATTGAGGTTGTATTCGTTTTGTGGGTGCGATTGAGGTCGTATTCGTATTTTCTTTGTGGGCAGAGTGATTGAGGTCAGTCTTCCTTTGCGGGTACAATTGACGTTGTATTCGTTTTGTGGGTGCGATTGAGGTCGTATTCGTATTTTCTTTGTGGGCAGAGTGATTGTGGTCAGTCTTCCTTTGCGGGTACAATTGACGTTGTATTCGTTTTGTGGGTGCGATTGAGGTCGTATTCGTATTTTCTTTGTGGGCAGAGTGATTGAGGTCAGTCTTCTTTTGCGGGTACAATTGAGGTTGTATTCGTTTTGTGGGTGCGATTGAGGTCGTATTTATTTTTTCTTTGTGGGCAGAGTGATTGAGGTCAGTCTTCCTTTACGGGTGCAATTGAGGTTGTATTCGTTTTGTGGGTGCGATTGAGGTCGTATTCATTCTTTCTTTGTGGGCAGAGTAATTGAGGTCAGTCTTCCTTTGCGGGTACAATTGCGGTTGTATTCGTTTTGTGGGTGCGATTGAGGTCGTATTCGTATTTTCTTTGTGGGCAGAGTGATTGAGGTCAGTCTTCCTTTGTAGGTACAATTGAGGTTGTATTCGTTTTGTGGGTGCGATTGAGGTCGTATTCGTATTTTCTTTGTGGGCAGAGTGATTGAGGTCAGTCTTCCTTTGCGGGTGCAATTGAGGTTGTATTCATTTTGTGGGTGCGATTGAGGTCGTATTTATTTTTTCTTTGTGGGCAGAGTGATTGAGGTCAGTCTTCCTTTACGGGTGCAATTGAGGTTGTATTCGTTTTGTGGGTGCGATTGAGGTCGTATTCATTCTTTCTTTGTGGGCAGAGTGATTGAGGTCAGTCTTCGTTTGCGGGTACAATTGAGGTTGTATTCGTTTTGTGGGTGCGATTGAGGTCGTATTCGTATTTTCTTTGTGGGCAGAGTGATTGAGGTCAGTCTTCCTTTGCAGGTACAATTGAGGTTGTATTCGTTTTGTGGGTGCGATTGAGGTCGTATTCGTATTTTCTTTGTGGGCAGAGTGATTGAGGTCAGTCTTCCTTTGCGGGTACAATTGACGTTGTATTCATTTTGTGGGTGCGATTGAGGTCGTATTCGTATTTTCTTTGTGGGCAGAGTGATTGAGGTCAGTCTTCCTTTGCGGGTACAATTGACGTTGTATTCGTTTTGTGGGTGCGATTGAGGTCGTATTCGTATTTTCTTTGTGGGCAGAGTGATTGAGGTCAGTCTTCTTTTGCGGGTACAATTGAGGTTGTATTCGTTTTGTGGGTGCGATTGAGGTCGTATGTATTTTTTCTTTGTGGGCAGAGTGATTGAGGTCAGTCTTCCTTTACGGGTGCAATTGAGGTTGTATTCGTTTTGTGGGTGCGATTGAGGTCGTATTCATTCTTTCTTTGTGGGCAGAGTAATTGAGGTCAGTCTTCCTTTGCGGGTACAATTGCGGTTGTATTCGTTTTGTGGGTGCGATTGAGGTCGTATTCGTATTTTCTTTGTGGGCAGAGTGATTGAGGTCAGTCTTCCTTTGCGGGTGCAATTGAGGTTGTATTCGTTTTGTGGGTGCGATTGAGGTCGTATTCGTATTTTCTTTGTGGGCAGAGTGATTGAGGTCAGTCTTTCTTTGCGGGTATAATTGAGGTTGTATTCGTTTTGTGGGTGCGATTGAGGTCGTATTCATATTTTCTTTGTAGGCAGAGTGATTGAGGCCAGTCTTCCCTTGCGGGTACAATTGAGGTTGTATTTGTTTTGTGGGTGCGATTGAGGCCGTATTCGTATTTTCTTTGTGGGTAGAGTGATTGAGGTCTGTCTTCCTTTGCGGGTACAATTGAGGTTGTATTCGTTTTGTGGGTGCGATTGAGGTCGTATTCATTTTTTCTTTGTGGACAGAGTGATTGAGGTCAGTCTTCCTTTGCAGGTGCAATTGAGGTTGTATTCGTTTTGTGGGTGCGATTGAGGTCGTATTCATTCTTTCTTTGTGGGTAGAGTGATTGAGGTCAGTCTTCCTTTGCGGGTGCAATTGAGGTTGTATTCGTTTTGTGGGTGCGATTGAGGTCGTATTCATTTTTTCTTTTTGGGCAGAGTGATTGAGGTCAGTCTTCCTTTACGGGTGCAATTGAGGTTGTATTCGTTTTGTGGGTGCGATTGAGGTCGTATTCATTCTTTCTTTATGGGCAGAGTGATTGAGGTCAGTCTTCCTTTGCGGGTACAATTGAGGTTGTATTCGTTTTGTGGGTGCGATTGAGGTCGTATTCGTATTTTCTTTGTGGGCAGAGTGATTGAGGTCAGTCTTCCTTTGCAGGTACAATTGAGGTTGTATTCGTTTTGTGGGTGCGATTGAGGTCGTATTCGTATTTTCTTTGTGGGCAGAGTGATTGAGGTCAGTCTTCCTTTGCGGGTACAATTGACGTTGTATTCGTTTTGTGGGTGCGATTGAGGTCGTATTCGTATTTTCTTTGTGGGCAGAGTGATTGAGGTCAGTCTTCCTTTGCGGGTACAATTGACGTTGTATTCGTTTTGTGGGTGCGATTGAGGTCGTATTCGTATTTTCTTTGTGGGCAGAGTGATTGAGGTCAGTCTTCTTTTGCGGGTACAATTGAGGTTGTATTCGTTTTGTGGGTGCGATTGAGGTCGTATTTATTTTTTCTTTGTGGGCAGAGTGATTGAGGTCAGTCTTCCTTTACGGGTGCAATTGAGGTTGTATTCGTTTTGTGGGTGCGATTGAGGTCGTATTCATTCTTTCTTTGTGGGCAGAGTAATTGAGGTCAGTCTTCCTTTGCGGGTACAATTGCGGTTGTATTCGTTTTGTGGGTGCGATTGAGGTCGTATTCGTATTTTCTTTGTGGGCAGAGTGATTGAGGTCAGTCTTCCTTTGCAGGTACAATTGAGGTTGTATTCGTTTTGTGGGTGCGATTGAGGTCGTATTCGTATTTTCTTTGTGGGCAGAGTGATTGAGGTCAGTCTTCCTTTGCGGGTGCAATTGAGGTTGTATTCATTTTGTGGGTGCGATTGAGGTCGTATTTATTTTTTCTTTGTGGGCAGAGTGATTGAGGTCAGTCTTCCTTTACGGGTGCAATTGAGGTTGTATTCGTTTTGTGGGTGCGATTGAGGTCGTATTCATTCTTTCTTTGTGGGCAGAGTGATTGAGGTCAGTCTTCGTTTGCGGGTACAATTGAGGTTGTATTCGTTTTGTGGGTGCGATTGAGGTCGTATTCGTATTTTCTTTGTGGGCAGAGTGATTGAGGTCTGTCTTCCTTTGCGGGTACAATTGAGGTTGTATTCGTTTTGTGGGTGCGATTGAGGTCGTATTCGTATTTTCTTTGTGGGCAGAGTGATTGAGGTCAGTCTTCCTTTGCGGGTACAATTGACGTTGTATTCGTTTTGTGGGTGCGATTGAGGTCGTATTCGTATTTTCTTTGTGGGCAGAGTGATTGAGGTCAGTCTTCCTTTGCGGGTACAATTGACGTTGTATTCGTTTTGTGGGTGCGATTGAGGTCGTATTCGTATTTTCTTTGTGGGCAGAGTGATTGAGGTCAGTCTTCTTTTGCGGGTACAATTGAGGTTGTATTCGTTTTGTGGGTGCGATTGAGGTCGTATTTATTTTTTCTTTGTGGGCAGAGTGATTGAGGTCAGTCTTCCTTTACGGGTGCAATTGAGGTTGTATTCGTTTTGTGGGTGCGATTGAGGTCGTATTCATTCTTTCTTTGTGGGCAGAGTGATTGAGGTCAGCCTTCCTTTGCGGGTGCAATTGAGGTTGTATTCGTTTTGTGGGTGCGATTGAGGTCGTATTCATTCTTTCTTTGTGGGCAGAGTGATTAAGGTCAGTCTTCCTTTGCGGGTGCAATTGAGGTTGTATTCGTTTTGTGGGTGTGATTGAGGTTGTATTCATTCTTTCTTTGTGGGCAGAGTGAATGAGGTCAGTATTCCTTTGCGGGTGCAATTGAGGTTGTATTCGTTTTGTGGGTGCGATTGAGGTCGTATTCGTATTTTCTTTGTGGGCAGAGTGATTGAGGTCAGTCTTTCTTTGCGGGTATAATTGAGGTTGTATTCGTTTTGTGGGTGCGATTGAGGTCGTATTCATATTTTCTTTGTAGGCAGAGTGATTGAGGTCAGTCTTCCCTTGCGGATACAATTGAGGTTGTATTTGTTTTGTGGGTGCGATTGAGGTCGTATTCGTATTTTCTTTGTGGGTAGAGTGATTGAGGTCAGTCTTCCTTTGCGGGTACAATTGAGGTTGTATTCGTTTTGTGGGTGCGATTGAGGTCGTATTCATTTTTTCTTTGTGGACAGAGTGATTGAGGTCAGTCTTCCTTTGCAGGTGCAATTGAGGTTGTATTCGTTTTGTGGGTGCGATTGAGGTCGTATTCATTCTTTCTTTGTGGGTAGAGTGATTGAGGTCAGTCTTCCTTTGCGGGTGCAATTGAGGTTGTTTTCGTTTTGTGGGTGCGATTGAGGTCGTATTCATTTTTTCTTTTTGGGCAGAGTGATTGAGGTCAGTCTTCCTTTACGGGTGCAATTGAGGTTGTATTCGTTTTGTGGGTGCGATTGAGGTCGTATTCATTCTTTCTTTGTGGGCAGAGTGATTGAGGTCAGTCTTCCTTTGCGGGTACAATTGAGGTTGTATTCGTTTTGTGGGTGCGATTGAGGTCGTATTCGTATTTTATTTGTGGGCAGAGTGATTGAGGTCAGTCTTCCTTTGCAGGTACAATTGAGGTTGTATTCGTTTCGTGGGTGCGATTGAGGTCGTATTCGTATTTTCTTTGTAGGCAGAGTGATTGAGGTCAGTCTTCCGTTGCGGGTACAATTGAGGTTGTATTCGTTTTGTGGGTGCGATTGAGGTCGTATTCATTTTTTCTTTGTGGGCAGAGTGATTGAGGTCAGTCTTCCTTTGCGGGTACAATTGACGTTGTATTCGTTTTGTGGGTACGATTGAGGTCGTATTCGTATTTTCTTTGTGGCCAGAGTGATTGAGGTCAGTCTTCCTTTGCGGGTACAATTGACGTTGTATTCGTTTTGTGGGTGCGATTGAGGTCGTATTCGTATTTTCTTTGTGGGCAGAGTGATTGAGGTCAGTCTTCCTTTGCGGGTATAATTGAGGTTGTATTCGTTTTGTGGGTGCGATTGAGGTCGTATTCATATTTTCTTTGTAGGCAGAGTGATTGAGGTCAGTCTTCCCTTGCGGGTACAATTGAGGTTGTATTTGTTTTGTGGGTGCGATTGAGGTCGTATTCGTATTTTCTTTGTGGGTAGAGTGATTGAGGTCAGTCTTCCTTTGCGGGTACAATTGAGGTTGTATTCGTTTTGTGGGTGCGATTGAGGTCGTATTCATTTTTTCTTTGTGGACAGAGTGATTGAGGTCAGTCTTCCTTTGCAGGTGCAATTGAGGTTGTATTCATTTTGTGGGTGCGATTGAGGTCGTATTCATTCTTTCTTTGTGGGTAGAGTGATTGAGGTCAGTCTTCCTTTGCGGGTGCAATTGAGGTTGTATTCGTTTTGTGGGTGCGATTGAGGTCGTATTCATTTTTTCTTTTTGGGCAGAGTGATTGAGGTCAGTCTTCCTTTACGGGTGCAATTGAGGTTGTATTCGTTTTGTGGGTGCGATTGAGGTCGTATTCATTCTTTCTTTGTGGGCAGAGTGATTGAGGTCAGTCTTCCTTTGCGGGTACAATTGAGGTTGTATTCGTTTTGTGGGTGCGATTGAGGTCGTATTCGTATTTTCTTTGTGGGCAGAGTGATTGAGGTCAGTCTTCCTTTGTAGGTACAATTGAGGTTGTATTCGTTTCGTGGGTGCGATTGAGGTCGTATTCGTATTTTCTTTGTAGGCAGAGTGATTGAGGTCAGTCTTCCTTTGCGGGTACAATTGAGGTTGTATTCGTTTTGTGGGTGCGATTGAAGTCGTATTCATTTTTTCTTTGTGGGCAGAGTGATTGAGGTCAGTCTTCCCTTGCGGGTGCAATTGAGGTTGTATTCGTTTTGTGGGTGCGATTGAGGTCGTATTCATTCTTTCTTTGTGGGCAGAGTGATTGAGGTCAGTCTTCCTTTGCGGGTGCAATTGAGGTTGTATTCGTTTTGTGGGTGCGTTCGAGGTCGTATTCATTCTTTCTTTGTGGGCAGAGTGAATGAGGTCAGTATTCCTTTGCGGGTGCAATTGCGGTTGTATTCGTTTTGTGGGTGCGATTGAGGTCGTATTCGTATTTTCTTTGTGGGCAGAGTGATTGAGGTCAGTCTTCCTTTGCAGGTATAATTGAGGTTGTATTCGTTTTGTGGGTGCGATTGAGGTCGTATTCATGTTTTCTTTGTAGGCAGAGTGATTGAGGTCAGTCTTCCTTTGCGGGTACAATGGAGGTTGTATTCGTTTTGTGGGTGCGATTGAGGTCGTATTCGTATTTTCTTTGTGGGTAGAGTGATTGAGGTCAGTCTTCCTTTGCGGGTACAATTGAGGTTGTATTCGTTTTGTGGGTGCGATTGAGGTCGTATTCATTTTTTCTTTGTGGACAGAGTGATTGAGGTCAGTCTTCCTTTGCGGGTGCAATTGAGGTTGTATTCGTTTTGTGGGTGCGATTGAGGTCGTATTCATTCTTTCTTTGTGGACAGAGTGATAGAGGTCAGTCTTCCTTTGCGGGTGCAATTGAGGTTGTATTCGTTTTGTGGGTGCGATTGAGGTCGTATTCATTTTTTCTTTGTGGGCAGAGTGATTGAGGTCAGTCTTCCTTTGCGGGTGCAATTGAGGTTGTATTCGTTTTGTGGGTGCGATTGAGGTCGTATTCATTCTTTCTTTGTGGGCAGAGTGATTGAGGTCAGTCTTCCTTTGCGGGTACAATTGAGGTTGTATTCGTTATGTGGGTGCGATTGAGGTCGTATTCGTATTTTCTTTGTGGGCAGAGTGATTGAGGTAAGTCTTCCTTTGCGGGTACAATTGACGTTGTATTCGTTTTGTGGGTGCGATTGAGGTCGTATTCGTATTTTCTTTGTGGGCAGAGTGATTGAGGTCAGTCTTCCTTTGCGGGTACAATTGACGTTGAATTCGTTTTGTGGGTGCGATTGAGGTCGTATTCGTATTTTCTTTGTGGGCAGAGTGATTGAGGTCAGTCTTCTTTTGCGGGTACAATTGAGGTTGTATTCGTTTTGTGGGTGCGATTGAGGTCGTATTCATTTTTTCTTTCTGGGCAGAGTGATTGAGGTCAGTCTTCCTTTGCGGGTGCAATTGAGGTTGTATTCGTTTTGTGGGTGCGATTGAGGTCGTATTCATTTTTTCTTTGTGGGCAGAGTGATTGAGGTCAGTCTTCCTTTGCAGGTGCAATTGAGGTTGTATTCGTTTTGTGGGTGCGTTCGAGGTCGTGTTCATTCTTTCTTTGTGGGCAGAGTGAATGAGGTCAGTATTCCTTTGCGGGTGCAATTGCGGTTGTATTCGTTTTGTGGGTGCGATTGAGGTCGTATTCATATTTTCTTTGTGGGCAGAGTGATTGAGGTCAGTCTTCCTTTGCAGGTATAATTGAGGTTGTATTCGTTTTGTGGGTGCGATTGAGGTCGTATTCATGTTTTCTTTGTAGGCAGAGTGATTGAGGTCAGTCTTCCTTTGCGAGTACAATGGAGGTTGTATTCGTTTTGTGGGTGCGATTGAGGTCGTATTCGTATTTTATTTATGGGTAGAGTGATTGAGGTCAGTCTTCCTTTGCGGGTACAATTGAGGTTGTATTCGTTTTGTGGGTGCGATTGAGGTCGTATTCATTTTTTCTTTGTGGACAGAGTGATTGAGGTCAGTCTTCCTTTGCGGGTGCAATTGAGGTTGTATTCGTTTTGTGGGTGCGATCGAGGTCGTATTCATTCTTTCTTTGTGGACAGAGTGATTGAGGTCAGTCTTCCTTTGCGGGTGCAATTGAGGTTGTATTCGTTTTGTGGGTGCGATTGAGGTCGTATTCATTTTTTCTTTGTGGGCAGAGTGATTGAGGTCAGTCTTCCTTTGCGGGTGCAATTGAGGTTGTATTCGTTTTGTGGGTGCGATTGAGGTCGTATTCATTCTTTCTTTGTGGGCAGAGTGATTGAGGCCAGTCTTCCTTTGCGGGTACAATTGAGGTTGTATTCGTTATGTGGGTGCGATTGAGGTCGTATTCGTATTTTCTTTGTGGGCAGAGTGATTGAGGTCAGTCTTCCTTTGCGGGTACAATTGACGTTGTATTCGTTTTGTGGGTGCGATTGAGGTCGTATTCGTATTTTCTTTGTGGGCAGAGTGATTGAGGTCAGTCTTCCTTTGCGGGGACAATTGACGTTGTATTCGTTTTGTGGGTGCGATTGAGGTCGTATTCGTATTTTCTTTGTGGGCAGAGTGATTGAGGTCACTCTTCTTTTGCGGGTACAATTGAGGTTGTATTCGTTTTGTGGGTGCGATTGAGGTCGTATTCATTTTTTCTTTCTGGGCAGAGTGATTGAGGTCAGTCTTCCTTTGCGGGTGCAATTGAGGTTGTATTCGTTTTGTGGGTGCGATTGAGGTCGTATTCATTTTTTCTTTGTGGGCAGAGTGATTGAGGTCAGTCTTCCTTTGCGGGAGCAATTGAGGTTGTATTCGTTTTGTGGGTGCGATTGAGGTCGTATTCATTCTTACTTTGTGGGCAGAGTGATTGAGGTCAGCCTTCCTTTGCGGGTGCAATTGAGGTTGTATTCGTTTTGTGGGTGCGATTGAGGTCGTATTCATTTTTTCTTTGTGGGCAGAGTGATTGAGTTCAGTCTTCCTTTGCGGGTGCAATTGAGGTTTTTATTCGTTTTGTGGGTGCGATTGAGGTCGTATTCATTCTTTTTTTGTGGTTAGAGCGATTGAGGTCAGTCTTCCTTTGCGGGTGTAATTGAGGTTGTATTCGTTTTGTGGGTGCGATTGAGGTCGTGTTTATTCTTTCTTGGTGGGCAGAGTGATTGAGGTCAGTCTTCCTTTGCGGGTACAATTGAGGTTGTATTCGTTTTGTGGGTGCGATTGACGTCGTATTCATTTTTTCTTTGTGGGCAGAGTGATTGAGGTCAGTCTTCCTTTGCGGGCGCAATTGAGGTTGTATTCGTTTTGTGGGTGCGATTGAGGTCGTATTCATTCTTTCTTTGTGGGCAGAGTGATTGAGGCCAGTCTTCCTTTGCGGGTACAATTGAGGTTGTATTCGTTATGTGGGTGCGATTGAGGTTGTATTCGTATTTTCTTTGTGGGCAGAGTGATTGAGGTCAGTCTTCCTTTGCGGGTACAATTGACGTTGTATTCGTTTTGTGGGTGCGATTGAGGTCGTATTCGTATTTTCTTTGTGGGCAGAGTGATTGAGGTCAGTCTTCCTTTGCGGGTACAATTGACGTTGTATTCGTTTTGTGGGTGCGATTGAGGTCGTATTCGTATTTTCTTTGTGGGCAGAGTGATTGAGGTCACTCTTCTTTTGCGGGTACAATTGAGGTTGTATTCGTTTTGTGGGTGCGATTGAGGTCGTATTCATTTTTTCTTTCTGGGCAGAGTGATTGAGGTCAGTCTTCCTTTGCGGGTGCAATTGAGGTTGTATTCGTTTTGTGGGTGCGATTGAGGTCGTATTCATTTTTTCTTTGTGGGCAGAGTGATTGAGGTCAGTCTTCCTTTGCGGGAGCAATTGAGGTTGTATTCGTTTTGTGGGTGCGATTGAGGTCGTATTCATTCTTACTTTGTGGGCAGAGTGATTGAGGTCAGTCTTCCTTTGCGGGTGCAATTGAGGTTGTATTCGTTTTGTGGGTGCGATTGAGGTCGTATTCATTTTTTCTTTGTGGGCAGAGTGATTGAGGTCAGTCTTCCTTTGCGGGTGCAACTGAGGTTGTATTCGTTTTGTGGGTGCGTTCGAGGTCGTGTTCATTCTTTCTTTGTGGGCAGAGTGAATGAGGTCAGTATTCCTTTGCGGGTGCAATTGCGGTTGTATTCGTTTTGTGGGTGCGATTGAGGTCGTATTCGTATTTTCTTTGTGGGCAGAGTGATTGAGGTCAGTCTTCCTTTGCAGGTATAATTGAGGTTGTATTCGTTTTGTGGGTGCGATTGAGGTCGTATTCATGTTTTCTTTGTAGGCAGAGTGATTGAGGTCAGTCTTCCTTTGCGGGTACAATGGAGGTTGTATTCGTTTTGTGGGTGCGATTGAGGTCGTATTCGTATTTTATTTGTGGGTAGAGTGATTGAGGTCAGTCTTCCTTTGCGGGTACAATTGAGGTTGTATTCGTTTTGTGGGTGCGATTGAGGTCGTATTCATTTTTTCTTTGTGGACAGAGTGATTGAGGTCAGTCTTCCTTTGCGGGTGCAATTGAGGTTGTATTCGTTTTGTGGGTGCGATCGAGGTCGTATTCATTCTTTCTTTGTGGACAGAGTGATTGAGGTCAGTCTTCCTTTGCGGGTACAATTGAGGTTGTATTCGTTTTGTGGGTGCGATTGACGTCGTATTCATTTTTTCTTTGTGGGCAGAGTGATTGAGGTCAGTCTTCCTTTGCGGGTGCAATTGAGGTTGTATTCGTTTTGTGGGTGCGATTGAGGTCGTATTCATTCTTTCTTTGTGGGCAGAGTGATTGAGGCCAGTCTTCCTTTGCGGGTACAATTGAGGTTGTATTCGTTATGTGGGTGCGATTGAGGTTGTATTCGTATTTTCTTTGTGGGCAGAGTGATTGAGGTCAGTCTTCCTTTGCGGGTACAATTGACGTTGTATTCGTTTTGTGGGTGCGATTGAGGTCGTATTCGTATTTTCTTTGTGGGCAGAGTGATTGAGGTCAGTCTTCCTTTGCGGGTACAATTGACGTTGTATTCGTTTTGTGGGTGCGATTGAGGTCGTATTCGTATTTTCTTTGTGGGCAGAGTGATTGAGGTCAGTCTTCCTTTGTGGGTACAATTGACGTTGTATTCGTTTTGTGGGTGCGATTGAGGTCATATTCGTATTTTCTTTGTGGGCAGAGTGATTGAGGTCACTCTTCTTTTGCGGGTACAATTGAGGTTGTATTCGTTTTGTGGGTGCGATTGAGGTCGTGTTTATTCTTTCTTGGTGGGCAGAGTGATTGAGGTCAGTCTTCCTTTGCGGGTACAATTGAGGTTGTATTCGTTTTGTGGGTGCGATTGACGTCGTATTCATTCTTACTTTGTGGGCAGAGTGATTGAGGTCAGCCTTCCTTTGCGGGTGCAATTGAGGTTGTATTCGTTTTGTGGGTGCGATCGAGGTCGTATTCATTCTTTCTTTGTGGACAGAGTGATTGAGGTCAGTCTTCCTTTGCGGGTGCAATTGAGGTTGTATTCATTTTGTGGGTACGATTGAGGTCGTATTCGTATTTTCTTTGTGGGCAGAGTGATTGAGGTCAGTCTTCCTTTGCGGGTACAATTGAGGTTGTATTCGTTTTGTGGGTGCGATTGAGGTCGTATTCATGTTTTCTTTGTAGGCAGAGTGATTGAGGTCAGTCTTCCTTTGCGGGTACAATGGAGGTTGTATTCGTTTTGTGGGTGCGATTGAGGTCGTATTCGTATTTTATTTGTGGGTAGAGTGATTGAGGTCAGTCTTCCTTTGCGGGTACAATTGAGGTTGTATTCGTTTTGTGGGTGCGATTAAGGTCGTATTCATTTTTTCTTTGTGGACAGAGTGATTGAGGTCAGTCTTCCTTTGCGGGTGCAATTGAGGTTGTATTCGTTTTGTGGGTGCGATCGAGGTCGTATTCATTCTTTCTTTGTGGACAGAGTGATTGAGGTCAGTCTTCCTTTGCGGGTGCAATTGAGGTTGTATTCGTTTTGTGGGTGCGATTGAGGTCGTATTCATTTTTTCTTTGTGGGCAGAGTGATTGAGGTCAGTCTTCCTTTGCGGGTGCAATTGAGGTTGTATTCGTTTTGTGGGTGCGATTGAGGTCGTATTCATTCTTTCTTTGTGGGCAGAGTGATTGAGGCCAGTCTTCCTTTGCGGGTACAATGGAGGTTGTATTCGTTTTGTGGGTGCGATTGAGGTCGTATTCGTATTTTATTTGTGGGTAGAGTGATTGAGGTCAGTCTTCCTTTGCGGGTACAATTGAGGTTGTATTCGTTTTGTGGGTGCGATTGAGGTCGTATTCATTTTTTCTTTGTGGACAGAGTGATTGAGGTCAGTCTTCCTTTGCGGGTGCAATTGAGGTTGTATTCGTTTTGTGGGTGCGATCGAGGTCGTATTCATTCTTTCTTTGTGGACAGAGTGATTGAGGTCAGTCTTCCTTTGCGGGTGCAATTGAGGTTGTATTCGTTTTGTGGGTGCGATTGAGGTCGTATTCATTTTTTCTTTGTGGGCAGAGTGATTGAGGTCAGTCTTCCTTTGCGGGTGCAATTGAGGTTGTATTCGTTTTGTGGGTGCGATTGAGGTCGTATTCATTCTTTCTTTGTGGGCAGAGTGATTGAGGCCAGTCTTCCTTTGCGGGTACAATTGAGGTTGTATTCGTTATGTGGGTGCGATTGAGGTCGTATTCGTATTTTCTTTGTGGGCAGAGTGATTGAGGTCAGTCTTCCTTTGCGGGTACAATTGACGTTGTATTCGTTTTGTGGGTGCGATTGAGGTCGTATTCGTATTTTCTTTGTGGGCAGAGTGATTGAGGTCAGTCTTCCTTTGCGGGTACAATTGACGTTGTATTCGTTTTGTGGGTGCGATTGAGGTCGTATTCGTATTTTCTTTGTGGGCAGAGTGATTGAGGTCACTCTTCTTTTGCGGGTACAATTGAGGTTGTATTCGTTTTGTGGGTGCGATTGAGGTCGTATTCATTTTTTCTTTCTGGGCAGAGTGATTGAGGTCAGTCTTCCTTTGCGGGTGCAATTGAGGTTGTATTCGTTTTGTGGGTGCGATTGAGGTCGTATTCATTTTTTCTTTGTGGGCAGAGTGATTGAGGTCAGTCTTCCTTTGCGGGAGCAATTGAGGTTGTATTCGTTTTGTGGGTGCGATTGAGGTCGTATTCATTCTTACTTTGTGGGCAGAGTGATTGAGGTCAGCCTTCCTTTGCGGGTGCAATTGAGGTTGTATTCGTTTTGTGGGTGCGATTGAGGTCGTATTCATTTTTTCTTTGTGGGCAGAGTGATTGAGTTCAGTCTTCCTTTGCGGGTGCAATTGAGGTTTTTATTCGTTTTGTGGGTGCGATTGAGGTCGTATTCATTCTTTTTTTGTGGGTAGAGCGATTGAGGTCAGTCTTCCTTTGCGGGTGCAATTGAGGTTGTATTCGTTTTGTGGGTGCGATTGAGGTCGTGTTTATTCTTTCTTGGTGGGCAGAGTGATTGAGGTCAGTCTTCCTTTGCGGGTACAATTGAGGTTGTATTCGTTTTGTGGGTGCGATTGACGTCGTATTCATTTTTTCTTTGTGGGCAGAGTGATTGAGGTCAGTCTTCCTTTGCGGGTGCAATTGAGGTTGTATTCGTTTTGTGGGTGCGATTGAGGTCGTATTCATTCTTTCTTTGTGGGCAGAGTGATTGAGGCCAGTCTTCCTTTGCGGGTACAATTGAGGTTGTATTCGTTATGTGGGTGCGATTGAGGTTGTATTCGTATTTTCTTTGTGGGCAGAGTGATTGAGGTCAGTCTTCCTTTGCGGGTACAATTGACGTTGTATTCGTTTTGTGGGTGCGATTGAGGTCGTATTCGTATTTTCTTTGTGGGCAGAGTGATTGAGGTCAGTCTTCCTTTGCGGGTACAATTGACGTTGTATTCGTTTTGTGGGTGCGATTGAGGTCGTATTCGTATTTTCTTTGTGGGCAGAGTGATTGAGGTCACTCTTCTTTTGCGGGTACAATTGAGGTTGTATTCGTTTTGTGGGTGCGATTGAGGTCGTATTCATTTTTTCTTTCTGGGCAGAGTGATTGAGGTCAGTCTTCCTTTGCGGGTGCAATTGAGGTTGTATTCGTTTTGTGGGTGCGATTGAGGTCGTATTCATTTTTTCTTTGTGGGCAGAGTGATTGAGGTCAGTCTTCCTTTGCGGGAGCAATTGAGGTTGTATTCGTTTTGTGGGTGCGATTGAGGTCGTATTCATTCTTACTTTGTGGGCAGAGTGATTGAGGTCAGCCTTCCTTTGCGGGTGCAATTGAGGTTGTATTCGTTTTGTGGGTGCGATTGAGGTCGTGTTTATTCTTTCTTGGTGGGCAGAGTGATTGAGGTCAGTCTTCCTTTGCGGGTACAATTGAGGTTGTATTCGTTTTGTGGGTGCGATTGACGTCGTATTCATTTTTTCTTTGTGGGCAGAGTGATTGAGGTCAGTCTTCCTTTGCGGGTGCAATTGAGGTTGTATTCGTTTTGTGGGTGCGATTGAGGTCGTATTCATTCTTTCTTTGTGGGCAGAGTGATTGAGGCCAGTCTTCCTTTGCGGGTACAATTGAGGTTGTATTCGTTATGTGGGTGCGATTGAGGTTGTATTCGTATTTTCTTTGTGGGCAGAGTGATTGAGGTCAGTCTTCCTTTGCGGGTACAATTGACGTTGTATTCGTTTTGTGGGTGCGATTGAGGTCGTATTCGTATTTTCTTTGTGGGCAGAGTGATTGAGGTCAGTCTTCCTTTGCGGGTACAATTGACGTTGTATTCGTTTTGTGGGTGCGATTGAGGTCGTATTCGTATTTTCTTTGTGGGCAGAGTGATTGAGGTCAGTCTTCCTTTGTGGGTACAATTGACGTTGTATTCGTTTTGTGGGTGCGATTGAGGTCATATTCGTATTTTCTTTGTGGGCAGAGTGATTGAGGTCACTCTTCTTTTGCGGGTACAATTGAGGTTGTATTCGTTTTGTGGGTGCGATTGAGGTCGTGTTTATTCTTTCTTGGTGGGCAGAGTGATTGAGGTCAGTCTTCCTTTGCGGGTACAATTGAGGTTGTATTCGTTTTGTGGGTGCGATTGACGTCGTATTCATTCTTACTTTGTGGGCAGAGTGATTGAGGTCAGCCTTCCTTTGCGGGTGCAATTGAGGTTGTATTCGTTTTGTGGGTGCGATTGAGGTCGTATTCATTTTTTCTTTGTGGGCAGAGTGATTGAGTTCAGTCTTCCTTTGTGGGTGCAATTGAGGTTTTTATTCGTTTTGTGGGTGCGATTGAGGTCGTATTCATTCTTTTTTTGTGGGTAGAGCGATTGAGGTCAGTCTTCCTTTGCGGGTGCAATTGAGGTTGTATTCGTTTTGTGGGTGCGATTGAGGTCGTGTTTATTCTTTCTTGTTGGGCAGAGTGATTGAGGTCAGTCTTCCTTTGCGGGTACAATTGAGGTTGTATTCGTTTTGTGGGTGCGATTGAGGTCGTATTCATTTTTTCTTTGTGGGCAGAGTGATTGAGGTCAGTCTTCCTTTGCGGGTGCAATTGAGGTTGTATTCGTTTTGTGGGTGCGATTGAGGTTGTATTCATTCTTTCTTTGTGGGCAGAGTGATTGAGGTCAGCCTTCCTTTGCGGGTGCAATTGAGGTTGTATTCGTTTTGTGGGTGCGATTGAGGTCGTATTCATTTTTTGTTTGTGGGCAGAGTGATTGAGGCCAGTCTTCCTTTGCGGGTACAATTGAGGTTGTATTCGTTTTGTGGGTGCGATTGAGGTCGTATTCATTTTTTCTTTGTGGGCAGAGTGATTGAGGTCAGTCTTCCTTTGCGGGTGCAATTGAGGTTGTATTCGTTTTGTGGGTGCGATTGAGGTCGTATTCATTCTTTCTTTGTGGCAGAGTGATTGAGGTCAGTCTTCCTTTGCGGGTACAATTGAGGTTGTATTCGTTTTGTGAGTGCGATTGAGGTCGTATTCATGTTTTCTTTTTGGGCAGAGTGATTGAGGTCAGTCTTCCTTTGCGGGTACAATGGAGGTTGTATTCATTTTGTGGGTGCGATTGAGGTCGTATTCATTTTTTCTTTGTGGGCAGAGTGATTGAGGTCAGTCTTCCTTTGCGGGTGCAATTGAGGTTGTATTCGTTTTGTGGGTGCGATTGAGGTCGTATTCATTCTTTCTTTGTGGGCAGAGTGATTGAGGTCAGCCTTCCTTTGCGGGTGCAATTGAGGTTGTATTCGTTTTGTGGGTGCGATTGAGGTCGTATTCATTTTTTGTTTGTGGGCAGAGTGATTGAGGCCAGTCTTCCTTTGCGGGTACAATTGAGGTTGTATTCGTTTTGTGGGTGCGATTGAGGTCGTATTCATTTTTTCTTTGAGGGCAGAGTGATTGAGGTCAGTCTTCCTTTGCGGGTGCAATTGAGGTTGTATTCGTTTTGTGGGTGCGATTGAGGTCGTATTCATTCTTTCTTTGTGGCAGAGTGATTGAGGTCAGTCTTCCTTTGCGGGTACAATTGAGGTTGGATTCGTTTTGTGGGTGCGATTGAGGTCGTATTCATTTTTTCTTTGTGGGCAGAGTGATTGAGGTCAGTCTTCCTTTGCGGGTGCAATTGAGGTTGTATTCGTTTTGTGGGTGCGATTGAGGTCGTATTCATTCTTTCTTTGTGGGCAGAGTGATTGAGGTCGGCCTTCCTTTGCGGGTGCAATTGAGGTTGTATTCGTTTTGTGGGTGCGATTGAGGTCGTATTCATTTTTTGTTTCTGGGCAGAGTGATTGAGGCCAGTCTTCCTTTGCGGGTACAATTGATGTTGTATTCGTTTTGTGGGTGCGATTGAGGTCGTATTCATTTTTTCTTTGTGGGCAGAGTGATTGAGGTCAGTCTTCCTTTGCGGGTGCAATTGAGGTTGTATTCGTTTTGTGGGTGCGATTGAGGTCGTATTCATTCTTTCTTTGTGGGCATAGTGAATGAGGTCAGTATTCCTTTGCGGGTGCAATTGAGGTTGTATTCGTTTTGTGGGTGCGATTGAGGTCGTATTCATTCTTTCTTTGTGGGCAGAGTGATTGAGTTCAGTCTTCCTTTGCGGGTGCAATTGAGGTTTTTATTCGTTTTGTGGGTGCGATTGAGGTCGTATTCATTCTTTTTTTGTGGGTAGAGTGATTGAGGTCAGTCTTCCTTTGCGGGTGCAATTGAGGTTGTATTCGTTTTGTGGGTGCGATTGAGGTCGTGTTTATTCTTTCTTTGTGGGCAGAGTGATTGAGGTCAGTCTTCCTTTGCGGGTACAATTGAGGTTGTATTCGTTTTGTGGGTGCGATTGAGGTCGTATTCATTTTTTCTTTGTGGGCAGAGTGATTGAGGTCAGTCTTCCTTTGCGGGTGCAATTGAGGTTGTATTCGTTTTGTGGGTGCGATTGAGGTCGTATTCATTCTTTCTTTGTGGGCAGAGTGATTGAGGTCAGCCTTCCTTTGCGGGTGCAATTGAGGTTGTATTCGTTTTGTGGGTGCGATTGAGGTCGTATTCATTTTTTGTTTGTGGGCAGAGTGATTGAGGCCAGTCTTCCTTTGCGGGTACAATTGAGGTTGTATTCGTTTTGTGGGTGCGATTGAGGTCGTATTCATTTTTTCTTTGTGGGCAGAGTGATTGAGGTCAGTCTTCCTTTGCGGGTGCAATTGAGGTTGTATTCGTTTTGTGGGTGCGATTGAGGTCGTATTCATTCTTTCTTTGTGGCAGAGTGATTGAGGTCAGTCTTCCTTTGCGGGTACAATTGAGGTTGTATTCGTTTTGTGGGTACGATTGAGGTCGTATTCATGTTTTCTTTTTGGGCAGAGTGATTGAGGTCAGTCTTCCTTTGCGGGTACAATTGAGGTTGTATTCATTTTGTGGGTGCGATTGAGGTCGTATTCATTTTTTCTTTGTGGGCAGAGTGATTGAGGTCAGTCTTCCTTTGCGGGTGCAATTGAGGTTGTATTCGTTTTGTGGGTGCGATTGAGGTCGTATTCATTCTTTCTTTGTGGGCAGAGTGATTGAGGTCAGCCTTCCTTTGCGGGTGCAATTGAGGTTGTATTCGTTTTGTGGGTGCGATTGAGGTCGTATTCATTTTTTGTTTGTGGGCAGAGTGATTGAGGCCAGTCTTCCTTTGCGGGTACAATTGAGGTTGTATTCGTTTGTGGGTGCGATTGAGGTCGTATTCATTTTTTCTTTGTGGGCAGAGTGATTGAGGTCAGTCTTCCTTTGCGGGTGCAATTGAGGTTGTATTCGTTTTGTGGGTGCGATTGAGGTCGTATTCATTCTTTCTTTGTGGCAGAGTGATTGAGGTCAGTCTTCCTTTGCGGGTACAATTGAGGTTGGATTCGTTTTGTGGGTGCGATTGAGGTCGTATTTATTTTATCTTTGTGGGCAGAGTGATTGAGGTCAGTCTTCCTTTGCGGGTGCAATTGAGGTTGTATTCGTTTTGTGGGTGCGATTGAGGTCGTATTCATTCTTTCTTTGTGGGCAGAGTGATTGAGGTCGGCCTTCCTTTGCGGGTGCAATTGAGGTTGTATTCGTTTTGTGGGTGCGATTGAGGTCGTATTCATTTTGGGCTAATTGTGATTTACCCCCCTGACATATGAGTGTGTTTTGGTTTACCCCCCCACCGTTGCCATAGGCAGGTTTTGGCAACGATTTTTTCAAAAAAAACCGTTGCCTAAAGGCATGGAGGAAGGTAAATCATAACTCGCTCATATGTCAGGGGGGTAAATCACAGTTAACCCTATTCATTTTTTGTTTCTGGGCAGAGTGATTGAGGCCAGTCTTCCTTTGCGGGTACAATTGAGGTTGTATTCGTTTTGTGGGTGCGATTGAGGTCGTATTCATTTTTTCTTTGTGGGCAGAGTGATTGAGGTCAGTCTTCCTTTGCGGGTGCAATTGAGGTTGTATTCGTTTTGTGGGTGCGATTGAGGTCGTATTCATTCTTTCTTTGTGGGCAGAGTGAATGAGGTCAGTATTCCTTTGCGGGTGCAATTGCGGTTGTATTCGTTTTGTGGGTGCGATTGAGGTCGTATTCGTATTTTCTTTGTGGGCAGAGTGATTGAGGTCAGTCTTCCTTTGCAGGTATAATTGAGGTTGTATTCGTTTTGTGGGTGCGATTGAGGTCGTATTCATGTTTTCTTTGTAGGCAGAGTGATTGAGGTCAGTCTTCCTTTGCGGGTACAATTGAGGTTGTATTCGTTTTGTGGGTGCGATTGAGGTCGTATTCGTATTTTCTTTGTGGGTAGAGTGATTGAGGTCAGTCTTCCTTTGCGGGTACAATTGAGGTTGTATTCGTTTTGTGGGTACGATTGAGGTCGTATTCATTTTTACTTTGTGGACAGAGTGATTGAGGTCAGTCTTCCTTTGCGGGTGCAATTGAGGTTGTATTCGTTTTGTGGGTGCGATTGAGGTCATATTCATTCTTTCTTTGTGGACAGAGTGATTGAGGTCAGTCTTCCTTTGCGGGTGCAATTGAGGTTGTATTTGTTTTGTGGGTGCGATTGAGGTCGTATTCATTTTTTCTTTGTGGGCAGAGTGATTGAGGCCAGTCTTCCTTTGCGGGTGCAATTGAGGTTGTATTCGTTTTGTGGGTGCGATTGAGGTCGTATTCATTTTTTCTTTGTGGGCAGAGTGATTGAGGTCAGTCTTCCTTTGCGGGTACAATTGAGGTTGTATTGGTTATGTGGGTGCGATTGAGGTCGTATTCGTATTTTCTTTGTGGGCAGAGTGATTGAGGTCAGTCTTCCTTTGCGGGTACAATTGACGTTGTATTCGTTTTGTGGGTGCGATTGAGGTCGTATTCGTATTTTCTTTGTGGGCAGAGTGATTGAGGTCATTCTTCCTTTGCAGGTACAATTGACGTTGTATTCGTTTTGCGGGTGCGATTGAGGTCGTATTCGTATTTTCTTTGTGGGCAGAGTGATTGAGGTCAGTCTTCCTTTGCGGGTACAATTGAGGTTGTATTCGTTTTGTGGGTGCGATTGAGGTCGTATTCATTTTTTCTTTCTGGGCAGAGTGATTGAGGTCAGTCTTCCTTTGCGGGTGCAATTGAGGTTGTATTCGTTTTGTGGGTGCGATTGAGGTCGTATTCATTTTTTCTTTGTGGGCAGAGTGATTGAGGTCAGTCTTCCTTTGCGGGTGCAATTGAGGTTGTATTCGTTTTATGGGTGCGATTGAGGTCATATTCATTCTTACTTTGTGGGCAGAGTGATTGAGGTCAGCCTTCCTTTGCGGGTGCAATTGAGGTTGTATTCGTTTTGTGGGTGCGATTGAGGTCGCATTCATTTTTTCTTTGTGGGCAGAGTGATTGGGTTCAGTCTTCCTTTGCGGGTGCAATTGAGGTTTTTATTCGTTTTGTGGGTGCGATTGAGGTCGTATTCATTCTTTCTTTGTGGGTAGAGTGATTGAGGTCGGTCTTCCTTTGCGGGTGCAATTGAGGTTGTATTCGTTTTGTGGGTGCGATTAAGGTCGTATTTATTCTTTCTTTGTGGGCAGAGTGATTGAGGTCAGTCTTCCTTTGCGGGTACAATTGAGGTTGTATTCGTTTTGTGGGTGCGATTGAGGTCGTATTCGTATTTTCTTTGTGGGTATAGTGATTGAGGTCAGTCTTCCTTTGCGGGTATAATTGAGGTTGTATTCGTTTTGTGAGTGCGATTGAGGTCGTATTCATGTTTTATTTGTGGGCAAAGTGATTGAGGTCAGTCTTCCTTTGCGGGTACAATTGAGGTTGTATTCGTTTTGTGGGTTCGATTGAGGTCGTATTCATTTTTCTTTGTGGGCATAGTGATTTAGGCCAGTCTTCCTTTGCGGGTGCAATTGAGGTTGTATTCGTTTTGTGGGTGCGATTGAGGTCGTATTCATTCTTTCTTTGTGGGCAGAGTGAATGAGGTCAGTATTCCTTTGCGCGTGCACTTGAGGTTGTATTCGTTTTGTGGGTGCGATTGAGGTCGTATTCATGTTTTATTTGTGGGCAGAGTGATTGAGGCCAGTCTTCCTTTGCGGGTATACTTGAGGTTGTATTCGTTTTGTGGGTGCGATTGAGGTCGTATTCATGTTTTCTTTTTGGGCAGAGTGATTGAGGTCAGTCTTCCTTTGCGGGTACAATTGAGGTTGTATTCATTTTGTGGGTGCGATTGAGGTCGTACTCATTTTTTCTTTGTGGGCAGAGTGATTGAGGTCAGTCTTCCTTTGCGGGTGCAATTGAGGTTGTATTTGTTTTGTGGGTGCGATTGAGGTCGTATTCATTCTTTCTTTGTGGGCAGAGTGATTGAGGTCAGCCTTCCTTTGCGGGTGCAATTGAGGTTGTATTCGTTTTGTGGGTGCGATTGAGGTCGTATTCATTTTTTGTTTGTGGGGAGAGTGATTGAGGCCAGTCTTCCTTTGTGGGTACAATTGAGGTTGTATTCGTTTTGTGGGTGAGATTGAGGTCGTATTCATTTTTTCTTTGTGGGCAGAGTGATTGAGGTCAGTCTTCCTTTGCGGGTGCAATTGAGGTTGTATTCGTTTTGTGGGTGCGATTGAGGTCGTATTCATTCTTTCTTTGTGGGCAGAGTGATTGAGATCAGTCTTCCTTTGCGGGTGCAATTGAGGTTGTATTTCTTTTGTGGGTGCGATTCAGGTCGTATTCATTTTTTCTTTGTGGGCAGAGTGATTGAGGTCAGTCTTCCTTTGCGGGTATAATTAAAGTTGTATTCATTTTGTGGGTGCGATTGAGGTTGTATTCATGTTTTATTTGTTGGCAGAGTGATTGAGGTCAGTCTTCCTTTGCGGGTACAATTGAGGTTGTATTCGTTTTGTGGGTGCGATTGAGGTCGTATTCATTTTTTCTTTGTGGGCAGAGTGATTGAGGTCAGTTTTCCTTTGCGGTTGCAGTTGAGGTTGTATTCATTTTGTGGGTGCAATTGAGGTCATATTCATTCTTTCTTTGTGGGAAGAGTGATTGAGGTCAACCTTCCTTTGCGGGTGCAATTGAGGTTGTATTCGTTTTGTGGGTGCGATTGAGGTCGTATTCATTCTTTCTTTGTGGGCAGAGTGATTGAGGTCAGTCTTCCTTTGCGGGTGCAATTGAGATTGTATTCGTTTTGTGGGTGCGATTGAGGTCGTATTCATTCTTTCTTTGTGGGCAGAGTGAATGAGGTCAGTATTCCTTTGTGGGTGCAATTGAGGTTGTATTCGTTTTGTGGGTGCGATTGAGGTCGTATTCGTATTTTCTTTGTGCGCAGAGTGATTGAGGTCAGTCTTCCTTTGCGGGTGCAATTGAGGTTGTATTCGTTTTGTGGGTGCGATTGAGGTCGTATTCATTTTTTCTTTGTGGGCAGAGTGATTGAGGTCAGTCTTCCTTTACGGGTGCAATTGAGGTTGTATTCATTTTGTGGGTGCGATTGAGGTCGTATTCATTCTTTCTTTGTGGCCAGAGTGATTGAGGTCAGTCTTCCTTTGCGGGTGCAATTGAGATTGTATTCGTTTTGTGGGTGCGATTGAGGTCGTATTCATTCTTTCTTTGTGGGCAGAGTGAATGAGGTCAGTATTCCTTTGCGGGTGCAATTGAGGTTGTATTCGTTTTGTGGGTGCGATTGAGGTCGTATTCGTATTTTCTTTGTGGGCAGAATGATTGAGGTCAGTCTTCCTTTGCGGGTGCAATTGAGGTTGTATTCGTTTTGTGGGTGCGATTGAGGTCGTATTCATTTTTTCTTTGTGGGCAGAGTGATTGAGGTCAGTCTTCCTTTACGGGTGCAATTGAGGTTGTATTCATTTTGTGGGTGCGATTGAGGTCGTATTCATTCTTTCTTTGTGGGCAGAGTGATTGAGGTCAGCCTTCCTTTGCGGGTGCAATTGAGGTTGTATTCGTTTTGTGGGTGCGATTGAGGTCGTATTCATTTTTTGTTTGTGGGGAGAGTGATTGAGGCCAGTCTTCCTTTGTGGGTACAATTGAGGTTGTATTCGTTTTGTGGGTGAGATTGAGGTCGTATTCATTTTTTCTTTGTGGGCAGAGTGATTGAGGTCAGTCTTCCTTTGCGGGTGCAATTGAGGTTGTATTCGTTTTGTGGGTGCGATTGAGGTCGTATTCATTCTTTCTTTGTGGGCAGAGTGATTGAGATCAGTCTTCCTTTGCGGGTGCAATTGAGGTTGTATTTCTTTTGTGGGTGCGATTCAGGTCGTATTCATTTTTTCTTTGTGGGCAGAGTGATTGAGGTCAGTCTTCCTTTGCGGGTATAATTAAAGTTGTATTCATTTTGTGGGTGCGATTGAGGTTGTATTCATGTTTTATTTGTTGGCAGAGTGATTGAGGTCAGTCTTCCTTTGCGGGTACAATTGAGGTTGTATTCGTTTTGTGGGTGCGATTGAGGTCGTATTCATTTTTTCTTTGTGGGCAGAGTGATTGAGGTCAGTTTTCCTTTGCGGTTGCAGTTGAGGTTGTATTCATTTTGTGGGTGCAATTGAGGTCATATTCATTCTTTCTTTGTGGGAAGAGTGATTGAGGTCAACCTTCCTTTGCGGGTGCAATTGAGGTTGTATTCGTTTTGTGGGTGCGATTGAGGTCGTATTCATTCTTTCTTTGTGGGCAGAGTGATTGAGGTCAGTCTTCCTTTGCGGGTGCAATTGAGATTGTATTCGTTTTGTGGGTGCGATTGAGGTCGTATTCATTCTTTCTTTGTGGGCAGAGTGAATGAGGTCAGTATTCCTTTGTGGGTGCAATTGAGGTTGTATTCGTTTTGTGGGTGCGATTGAGGTCGTATTCGTATTTTCTTTGTGCGCAGAGTGATTGAGGTCAGTCTTCCTTTGCGGGTGCAATTGAGGTTGTATTCGTTTTGTGGGTGCGATTGAGGTCGTATTCATTTTTTCTTTGTGGGCAGAGTGATTGAGGTCAGTCTTCCTTTACGGGTGCAATTGAGGTTGTATTCATTTTGTGGGTGCGATTGAGGTCGTATTCATTCTTTCTTTGTGGCCAGAGTGATTGAGGTCAGTCTTCCTTTGCGGGTGCAATTGAGATTGTATTCGTTTTGTGGGTGCGATTGAGGTCGTATTCATTCTTTCTTTGTGGGCAGAGTGAATGAGGTCAGTATTCCTTTGCGGGTGCAATTGAGGTTGTATTCGTTTTGTGGGTGCGATTGAGGTCGTATTCGTATTTTCTTTGTGGGCAGAATGATTGAGGTCAGTCTTCCTTTGCGGGTGCAATTGAGGTTGTATTCGTTTTGTGGGTGCGATTGAGGTCGTATTCATTTTTTCTTTGTGGGCAGAGTGATTGAGGTCAGTCTTCCTTTACGGGTGCAATTGAGGTTGTATTCATTTTGTGGGTGCGATTGAGGTCGTATTCATTCTTTCTTTGTGGGCAGAGTGATTGAGGTCAGTCTTCCTTTGCGGGTGCAATTGAGGTTGTATTCATTTTGTGGGTGCGATTGAGGTCGTATTCATTCTTTCTTTGTGGGCAGAGTGATTGAGGTCAGTCTTCCTTTGCGGGTACAATTGAGGTTGTATTCGTTTTGTGGGTGCGATTGAGGTCGTAATCGTATTTTCTTTATGGGCAGAGTGATTGAGGCCAGTCTTCCTTTGCGGGTACAATTGAGGTTGTATTCGTTTTGTGGGTGAGATTGAGGTCGTATTCATTTTTTCTTTGTGGGCAGAGTGATTGAGGTCAGTCTTCCTTTGCGGGTACAATTGAGGTTGTATTCGTTTTGTGGGTATGATTGAGGTCGTATTCATTCTTTCTTTGTGGGCAGAGTGATTGAGATCAGTCTTCCTTTGCGGGTGCAATTGAGGTTGTATTTCTTTTGTGGGTGCGATTCAGGTCGTATTCATTTTTTCTTTGTGGGCAGAGTGATTGAGGTCAGTCTTCCTTTGCGGGTATAATTAAGGTTGTATTCATTTTGTGGGTGCGATTGAGGTCGTATTGATGTTTTATTTGTTGGCAGAGTGATTGAGGTCAGTCTTCCTTTGCGGGTACAATTGAGGTTGTATTCGTTTTGTGGGTGCGATTGTGGTCGTATTCACATTTTCTTTGTAGGCAGAGTGATTGAGATCGGTCTTCCTTTGCGGGTACAATTGAGGTTGTATTCGTTTTGTGGGTGCGATTGAGGTCGTATTCGTATTTTCTTTGTGGGTAGAGTGATTGAGGTCAGTATTCCTTCGCGGGTACAATTGAGGTTGTATTCGTTTTGTGGGTGCGATTGAGGTCGTATTCATTTTTTCTTTGTGGACAGAGTGATTGAGGTCAGTCTTCCTTTGCAGGTGCAATTGAAGTTGTATTCATTTTGTTGGTGCGATTGAGGTCGTATTCATTCTTTCTTTGTGGGCAGAGTGATTGAGGTCAGTCTTCCTTTGCGGGTGCAATTGAGGTTGTATTCGTTTTGTGGGTGCGATTGAGGTCGTATTCATTTTTTCTTTGTGGGCAGAGTGATTGAGGCCAGTCTTCCTTTACGGGTGCAATTGAGGTTGTATTCATTTTGTGGGTGCGATTGAGGTCGTATTCATTCTTTCTTTGTGGGCAGAGTGATTGAGGTCAGTCTTCCTTTGCGGGTACAATTGAGGTTGTATTCGTTTTGTGGGTGCGATTGAGGTCGTAATCGTATTTTCTTTATGGGCAGAGTGATTGAGGCCAGTCTTCCTTTGCGGGTACAATTGAGGTTGTATTCGTTTTGTGGGTGCGATTGAGGTCGTATTCATTTTTTCTTTGTGGGCAGAGTGATTGAGGTCAGTCTTCCTTTGCGGGTACAATTGAGGTTGTATTCGTTTTGTGGGTGCGATTGAGGTCGTATTTGTATTTTCTTTGTGGGTAGAGTGATTGAGGTCAGTCTTCCTTTGCGGGTATAATTGAGGTTGTATTCGTTTTGTGAGTGCGATTGAGGTCGTATTCATGTTTTATTTGTGGGCAAAGTGATTGAGGTCAGTCTTCCTTTGCGGGTACAATTGAGGTTGTATTCGTTTTGTGGGTTCGATTGAGGTCGTATTCATTTTTCTTTGTGGGCATAGTGATTTAGGTCAGTCTTCCTTTGCGGGTGCAATTGAGGTTGTATTCGTTTTGTGGGTGCGATTGAGGTCGTATTCATTCTTTCTTTGTGGGCAGAGTGAATGAGGTTAGTGTTCCTTTGCGGGTGCAATTGAGGTTGTATTCATTTTGTGGGTGCGATTGAGGTCGTATTCATTTTTTCTTTGTGGGCAGAGTGATTGAGGCCAGTCTTCCTTTACGGGCGCAATTGAGGTTGTATTCATTTTGTGGGTGCGATTGAGGTCGTATTCATTCTTTCTTTGTGGGCAGAGTGATTGAGGTCAGTCTTCCTTTGCGGGTACAATTGAGGTTGTATTCGTTTTGTGGGTGCGATTGAGGTCGTAATCGTATTTTCATTATGGGCAGAGTGATTGAGGCCAGTCTTCCTTTGCGGGTACAATTGAGGTTGTATTCGTTTTGTGGGTGCGATTGAGGTCGTATTCATTTTTTCTTTGTGGGCAGAGTGATTGAGGTCAGTCTTCCTTTGCGGGTACAATTGAGGTTGTATTCGCTTTGTGGGTGCGATTGAGGTCGTATTTGTATTTTCTTTGTGGGTAGAGTGATTGAGGTCAGTCTTCCTTTGCGGGTATAATTGAGGTTGTATTCGTTTTGTGAGTGCGATTGAGGTCGTATTCATGTTTTATTTGTGGGCAAAGTGATTGAGGTCAGTCTTCCTTTGCGGGTACAATTGAGGTTGTATTCGTTTTGTGGGTTCGATTGAGGTCGTATTCATTTTTCTTTGTGGGCATAGTGATTTAGGTCAGTCTTCCTTTGCGGGTGCAATTGAGGTTGTATTCGTTTTGTGGGTGCGATTGAGGTCGTATTCATTCTTTCTTTGTGGGCAGAGTGAATGAGGTTAGTATTCCTTTGCGGGTGCACTTGAGGTTGTATTCGTTTTGTGGGTGCGATTGAGGTCGTATTCATGTTTTATTTGTGGGCAGAGTGATTGAGGTCAGTCTTCCTTTGCGGGTATAATTGAGGTTGTATTCGTTTTGTGGGTGCGATTGAGGTCGTATTCATGTTTTCTTTTTGGGCAGAGTGATTGAGGTCAGTCTTCCTTTGCGGGTACAATTGAGGTTGTATTCATTTTGTGGGTGCGATTGAGGTCGTATTCATTTTTTCTTTGTGGGCAGAGTGATTGAGGTCAGTCTTCCTTTGCGGGTATAATTGAGGTTGTATTCGTTTTGTGGGTGCGATTGAGGTCGTATTCATGTTTTCTTTTTGGGCAGAGTGATTGAGGTCAGTCTTCCTTTGCGGGTACAATTGAGGTTGTATTCATTTTGTGGGTGCGATTGAGGTCGTATTCATTTTTTCTTTGTGGGCAGAGTGATTGAGGTCAGTCTTCCTTTGCGGGTGCAATTGAGGTTGTATTCGTTTTGTGGGTGCGATTGAGGTCGTATTCATTCTTTCTTTGGGGGCAGAGTGATTGAGGTCAGCCTTCCTTTGCGGGTGCAATTGAGGTTGTATTCGTTTTGTGGGTGCGATTGAGGTCGTATTTGTATTTTCTTTGTGGGTAGAGTGATTGAGGTCAGTCTTCCTTTGCGGGTATAATTGAGGTTGTATTCGTTTTGTGAGTGCGATTGAGGTCGTATTCATGTTTTATTTGTGGGCAAAGTGATTGAGGTCAGTCTTCCTTTGCGGGTACAATTGAGGTTGTATTCGTTTTGTGGGTGCGATTGAGGTCGTATTTGTATTTTCTTTGTGGGTAGAGTGATTGAGGTCAGTCTTCCTTTGCGGGTATAATTGAGGTTGTATTCGTTTTGTGAGTGCGATTGAGGTCGTATTCATGTTTTATTTGTGGGCAAAGTGATTGAGGTCAGTCTTCCTTTGCGGGTACAATTGAGGTTGTATTCGTTTTGTGGGTTCGATTGAGGTCGTATTCATTTTTCTTTGTGGGCATAGTGATTTAGGTCAGTCTTCCTTTGCGGGTGCAATTGAGGTTGTATTCGTTTTGTGGGTGCGATTGAGGTCGTATTCATTCTTTCTTTGTGGGCAGAGTGAATGAGGTTAGTATTCCTTTGCGGGTGCAATTGAGGTTGTATTCGTTTTGTGGGTGCGATTGAGGTCGTATTCATTTTTTCTTTGTGGGCAGAGTGATTGAGGCCAGTCTTCCTTTACGGGTGCAATTGAGGTTGTATTCATTTTGTGGGTGCGATTGAGGTCGTATTCATTCTTTCTTTGTGGGCAGAGTGATTGAGGTCAGTCTTCCTTTGCGGGTACAATTGAGGTTGTATTCGTTTTGTGGGTGCGATTGAGGTCGTAATCGTATTTTCTTTATGGGCAGAGTGATTGAGGCCAGTCTTCCTTTGCGGGTACAATTGAGGTTGTATTCGTTTTGTGGGTGCGATTGAGGTCGTATTCATTTTTTCTTTGTGGGCAGAGTGATTGAGGTCAGTCTTCCTTTGCGGGTACAATTGAGGTTGTATTCGTTTTGTGGGTGCGATTGAGGTCGTATTTGTATTTTCTTTGTGGGTAGAGTGATTGAGGTCAGTCTTCCTTTGCGGGTATAATTGAGGTTGTATTCGTTTTGTGAGTGCGATTGAGGTCGTATTCATGTTTTATTTGTGGGCAAAGTGATTGAGGTCAGTCTTCCTTTGCGGGTACAATTGAGGTTGTATTCGTTTTGTGGGTTCGATTGAGGTCGTATTCATTTTTCTTTGTGGGCATAGTGATTTAGGTCAGTCTTCCTTTGCGGGTGCAATTGAGGTTGTATTCGTTTTGTGGGTGCGATTGAGGTCGTATTCATTCTTTCTTTGTGGGCAGAGTGAATGAGGTTAGTATTCCTTTGCGGGTGCACTTGAGGTTGTATTCGTTTTGTGGGTGCGATTGAGGTCGTATTCATGTTTTATTTGTGGGCAGAGTGATTGAGGTCAGTCTTCCTTTGCGGGTATAATTGAGGTTGTATTCGTTTTGTGGGTGCGATTGAGGTCGTATTCATGTTTTCTTTTTGGGCAGAATGATTGAGGTCAGTCTTCCTTTGCGGGTACAATTGAGGTTGTATTCATTTTGTGGGTGCGATTGAGGTCGTATTCATTTTTTCTTTGTGGGCAGAGTGATTGAGGTCAGTCTTCCTTTGCGGGTATAATTGAGGTTGTATTCGTTTTGTGGGTGCGATTGAGGTCGTATTCATGTTTTCTTTTTGGGCAGAGTGATTGAGGTCAGTCTTCCTTTGCGGGTACAATTGAGGTTGTATTCATTTTGTGGGTGCGATTGAGGTCGTATTCATTTTTTCTTTGTGGGCAGAGTGATTGAGGTCAGTCTTCCTTTGCGGGTGCAATTGAGGTTGTATTCGTTTTGTGGGTGCGATTGAGGTCGTATTCATTCTTTCTTTGGGGGCAGAGTGATTGAGGTCAGCCTTCCTTTGCGGGTGCAATTGAGGTTGTATTCGTTTTGTGGGTGCGATTGAGGTCGTATTTGTATTTTCTTTGTGGGTAGAGTGATTGAGGTCAGTCTTCCTTTGCGGGTATAATTGAGGTTGTATTCGTTTTGTGAGTGCGATTGAGGTCGTATTCATGTTTTATTTGTGGGCAAAGTGATTGAGGTCAGTGTTCCTTTGCGGGTACAATTGAGGTTGTATTCATTTTGTGGGTGCGATTGAGGTCGTATTCGTATTTTCTTTGTGGGTAGAGTGATTGAGGTCAGTCTTCCTTTGCGGGTATAATTGAGGTTGTATTCGTTTTGTGAGTGCGATTGAGGTCGTATTCATGTTTTATTTGTGGGCAAAGTGATTGAGGTCAGTCTTCCTTTGCGGGTACAATTGAGGTTGTATTCGTTTTGTGGGTTCGATTGAGGTCGTATTCATTTTTCTTTGTGGGCATAGTGATTTAGGTCAGTCTTCCTTTGCGGGTGCAATTGAGGTTGTATTCGTTTTGTGGGTGCGATTGAGGTCGTATTCATGTTTTATTTGTGGGCAGAGTGATTGAGGTCAGTCTTCCTTTGCGGGTATAATTGAGGTTGTATTCGTTTTGTGGGTGCGATTGAGGTCGTATTCATTTTTTCTTTGTGGCCAGAGTGATTGAGGTCAGTCTTCCTTTGCGGGTGCAATTGAGGTTGTATTCGTTTTGTGGGTGCGATTGAGGTCGTATTCATTCTTTCTTTGTGGGCAGAGTGATTGAGGTCAGCCTTCCTTTGCGGGTGCAATTGAGGTTGTATTCGTTTTGTGGGTGCGATTGAGGTCGTATTCATTTTTTGTTTGTGGGCAGAGTGATTGAGGTCAGTCTTCCTTTGTGGGTACAATTGAGGTTGTATCGTTTTGTGGGTGAGATTGAGGTCGTATTCATTTTTTCTTTGTGGGCAGAGTGATTGAGGTCAGTCTTCCTTTGCGGGTGCAATTGAGGTTGTATTCGTTTTGTGGGTGCGATTGAGGTCGTATTCATTCTTTCTTTCTGGGCAGAGTGATTGAGATCAGTCTTCCTTTGCGGGTGCAATTGAGGTTGTATTTCTTTTGTGGGTGCGATTCAGGTCGTATTCATTTTTTCTTTGTGGGCAGAGTGATTGAGGTCAGTCTTCCTTTGCGGGTATAATTAAGGTTGTATTCGTTTTGTGGGTGCGATTGAGGTCGTATTCATGTTTTATTTGTTGGCAGAGTGATTGAGGTCAGTCTTCCTTTGCGGGTACAATTGAGGTTGTATTCGTTTTGTGGGTGCGATTGAGGTCGTATTCATGTTTTCTTTGTGGGCAGAGTGATTGAGGTCAGTCTTCCTTTGCGGGTACAATTGAGGTTGTATTCGTTTTGTGGGTGCGATTGAGGTCGTATTCATTTTTTCTTTGTGGGCAGAGTGATTGAGGTCAGTCTTCCTTTGCGGTTGCAGTTGAGGTTGTATTCATTTTGTGGGTGCAATTGAGGTCATATTCATTCTTTCTTTGTGGGCAGAGTGATTGAGGTCAACCTTCCTTTGCGGGTGCAATTGAGGTTGTATTCGTTTTGTGGGTGCGATTGAGGTCGTATTCATTCTTTCTTTGTGGGCAGAGTGATTGAGGTCAGTCTTCCTTTACGGGTGCAATTGAGGTTGTATTCATTTTGTGGGTGCGATTGAGGTCGTATTCATTCTTTCTTTGTGGACAGAGTGATTGAGGCCAGTCTTCCTTTGCGGGTACAATTGAGGTTGTATTCGTTTTGTGGGTGCGATTGAGGTCGTAATCGTATTTTCTTTATGGGCAGAGTGATTGAGGTCAGTCTTCCTTTGCGGGTACAATTGAGGTTGTATTCGTTTTGTGGGTGCGATTGAGGTCGTATTCATTTTTTCTTTGTGGGCAGAGTGATTGAGGTCAGTCTTCCTTTGCGGGTACAATTGAGGTTGTATTCGTTTTATGGGTGCGATTGAGGTCGTATTCGTATTTTCTTTGTGGGTAGAGTGATTGAGGTCAGTCTTCCTTTGCGGGTATAATCGAGGTTGTATTCGTTTTGTGAGTGCGATTGAGGTCGTATTCATGTTTTATTTGTGGGCAAAGTGATTGAGGTCAGTCTTCCTTTGCGGGTACAATTGAGGTTGTATTCGTTTTGTGGGTTCGATTGAGGTCGTATTCATTTTTCTTTGTGGGCATAGTGATTTAGGTCAGTCTTCCTTTGCGGGTGCAATTGAGGTTGTATTCGTTTTGTGGGTGCGATTGAGGTCGTATTCATTCTTTCTTTGTGGGCAGAGTGAATGAGGTTAGTATTCCTTTGCGGGTGCACTTGAGGTTGTATTCGTTTTGTGGGTGCGATTGAGGTCGTATTCATGTTTTATTTGTGGGCAGAGTGATTGAGGTCAGTCTTCCTTTGCGGGTATAATTGAGGTTGTATTCGTTTTGTGGGTGCGATTGAGGTCGTATTCATGTTTTCTATTTGGGCAGAGTGATTGAGGTCAGTCTTCCTTTGCGGGTACAATTGAGGTTGTATTCATTTTGTGGGTGCGATTGAGGTCGTATTCATTTTTTCTTTGTGGGCAGAGTGATTGAGGTCAGTCTTCCTTTGCGGGTGCAATTGAGGTTGTATTCGTTTTGTGGGTGCGATTGAGGTCGTATTCATTCTTTCTTTGTGGGCAGAGTGATTGAGGTCAGCCTTCCTTTGCGGGTGCAATTGAGGTTGTATTCGTTTTGTGGGTGCGATTGAGGTCGTATTCATTTTTTGTTTGTGGGCAGAGTGATTGAGGTCAGTCTTCCTTTACTGGTGCAATTGAGGTTGTATTCATTTTGTGGGTGCGATTGAGGTCGTATTCATTCTTTCTTTGTGGGCAGAGTGATTGAGGTCAGTCTTCCTTTGCGGGTACAATTGAGGTTGTATTCGTTTTGTGGGTGCGATTGAGGTCGTAATCGTATTTTCTTTATGGGCAGAGTGATTGAGGTCAGTCTTCCTTTGCGGGTACAATTGAGGTTGTATTCGTTTTGTGGGTGCGATTGAGGTCGTATTCATTTTTTCTTTGTGGGCAGAGTGATTGAGGTCAGTCTTCTTTTGCGGGTACAATTGAGGTTGTATTCGTTTTGTGGGTGCGATTGAGGTCGTATTCGTATTTTCTTTGTGGGTAGAGTGATTGAGGTCAGTCTTCCTTTGCGGGTATAATCGAGGTTGTATTCGTTTTGTGAGTGCGATTGAGGTCGTATTCATGTTTTATTTGTGGGCAAAGTGATTGAGGTCAGTCTTCCTTTGCGGGTACAATTGAGGTTGTATTCGTTTTGTGGGTTCGATTGAGGTCGTATTCATTTTTCTTTGTGGGCATAGTGATTTAGGTCAGTCTTCCTTTGCGGGTGCAATTGAGGTTGTATTCGTTTTGTGGGTGCGATTGAGGTCGTATTCATTCTTTCTTTGTGGGCAGAGTGAATGAGGTTAGTATTCCTTTGCGGGTGCACTTGAGGTTGTATTCGTTTTGTGGGTGCGATTGAGGTCGTATTCATGTTTTATTTGTGGGCAGAGTGATTGAGGTCAGTCTTCCTTTGCGGGTATAATTGAGGTTGTATTCGTTTTGTGGGTGCGATTGAGGTCGTATTCATGTTTTCTATTTGGGCAGAGTGATTGAGGTCAGTCTTCCTTTGCGGGTACAATTGAGGTTGTATTCATTTTGTGGGTGCGATTGAGGTCGTATTCATTTTTTCTTTGTGGGCAGAGTGATTGAGGTCAGTCTTCCTTTGCGGGTGCAATTGAGGTTGTATTCGTTTTGTGGGTGCGATTGAGGTCGTATTCATTCTTTCTTTGTGGGCAGAGTGATTGAGGTCAGCCTTCCTTTGCGGGTGCAATTGAGGTTGTATTCGTTTTGTGGGTGCGATTGAGGTCGTATTCATTTTTTGTTTGTGGGCAGAGTGATTGAGGTCAGTCTTCCTTTACGGGTGCAATTGAGGTTGTATTCATTTTGTGGGTGCGATTGAGGTCGTATTCATTCTTTCTTTGTGGGCAGAGTGATTGAGGTCAGTCTTCCTTTGCGGGTACAATTGAGGTTGTATTCGTTTTGTGGGTGCGATTGAGGTCGTAATCGTATTTTCTTTATGGGCAGAGTGATTGAGGTCAGTCTTCCTTTGCGGGTACAATTGAGGTTGTATTCGTTTTGTGGGTGCGATTGAGGTCGTATTCATTTTTTCTTTGTGGGCAGAGTGATTGAGGTCAGTCTTCTTTTGCGGGTACAATTGAGGTTGTATTCGTTTTGTGGGTGCGATTGAGGTCGTATTCGTATTTTCTTTGTGGGTAGAGTGATTGAGGTCAGTCTTCCTTTGCGGGTATAATCGAGGTTGTATTCGTTTTGTGAGTGCGATTGAGGTCGTATTCATGTTTTATTTGTGGGCAAAGTGATTGAGGTCAGTCTTCCTTTGCGGGTACAATTGAGGTTGTATTCGTTTTGTGGGTTCGATTGAGGTCGTATTCATTTTTCTTTGTGGGCATAGTGATTTAGGTCAGTCTTCCTTTGCGGGTGCAATTGAGGTTGTATTCGTTTTGTGGGTGCGATTGAGGTCGTATTCATTCTTTCTTTGTGGGCAGAGTGAATGAGGTTAGTATTCCTTTGCGGGTGCACTTGAGGTTGTATTCGTTTTGTGGGTGCGATTGAGGTCGTATTCATGTTTTATTTGTGGGCAGAGTGATTGAGGTCAGTCTTCCTTTGCGGGTATAATTGAGGTTGTATTCGTTTTGTGGGTGCGATTGAGGTCGTATTCATGTTTTCTATTTGGGCAGAGTGATTGAGGTCAGTCTTCCTTTGCGGGTACAATTGAGGTTGTATTCATTTTGTTGGTGCGATTGAGGTCGTATTCATTTTTTCTTTGTGGGCAGAGTGATTGAGGTCAGTCTTCCTTTGCGGGTGCAATTGAGGTTGTATTCGTTTTGTGGGTGCGATTGAGGTCGTATTCATTCTTTCTTTGTGGGCAGAGTGATTGAGGTCAGCCTTCCTTTGCGGGTGCAATTGAGGTTGTATTCGTTTTGTGGGTGCGATTGAGGTCGTATTCATTTTTTGTTTGTGGGCAGAGTGATTGAGGTCAGTCTTCCTTTGCGGGTATAATTGAGGTTGTATTCGTTTTGTGGGTGAGATTGAGGTCGTATTCATTTTTTCTTTGTGGGCAGAGTGATTGAGGTCAGTCTTCCTTTGCGGGTGCAATTGAGGTAGTATTCGTTTTGTGGGTGCGATTGAGGTCGTATTCATTCTTTCTTTGTGGGCAGAGTGATTGAGATCAGTCTTCCTTTGCGGGTGCAATTGAGGTTGTATTTCTTTTGTGGGTGCGATTCAGGTCGTATTCATTTTTTCTTTGTGGGCAGAGTGATTGAGGTCAGTCTTCCTTTGCGGGTATAATTAAGGTTGTATTCGTTTTGTGGGTGCGATTGAGGTCGTATTCATGTTTTATTTGTTGGCAGAGTGATTGAGGTCAGTCTTCCGTTGCGGGTACAATTGAGGTTGTATTCGTTTTGTGGGTGCGATTGAGGTCGTATTCATGTTTTCTTTGTGGGCAGAGTGATTGAGGTCAGTCTTCCTTTGCAGGTACAATTGAGGTTGTATTCGTTTTGTGGGTGCGATTGAGGTCGTATTCATTTTTTCTTTATGGGCAGAGTGATTGAGGTCAGTCTTCCTTTGCGGTTGCAGTTGAGGTTGTATTCATTTTGTGGGTGCAATTGAGGTCATATTCATTCTTTCTTTGTGGGCGGAGTGATTGAGGTCAACCTTCCTTTGCGGGTGCAATTGAGGTTGTATTCGTTTTGTGGGTGCGATTGAGGTTGTATTCATTCTTTCTTTGTGGGCAGAGTGATTGAGGTCAGTCTTCCTTTGCGGGTGCAATTGAGATTGTATTCGTTTTGTGGGTGCGATTGAGGTCGTATTCATTCTTTCTTTGTGGGCAGAGTGAATGAGGTCAGTATTCCTTTGCGGGTGCAATTGAGGTTGTATTCGTTTTGTGGGTGTGATTGAGGTCGTATTCGTATTTTCTTTGTGGGCAGAGTGATTGAGGTCAGTCTTCCTTTGCGGGTATAATTGAGGTTGTATTTGTTTTGTGGGTGCGATTGAGGTCGTATTCGTATTTTCTTTGTGGGTAGAGTGATTGAGGTCAGTCTTCCTTCGCGGGTACAATTGATGTTGTATTCGTTTTGTGGGTGCGATTGAGGTCGTATTCATTTTTTCTTTGTGGACAGAGTGATTGAGGTCAGTCTTCCTTTGCAGGTGCAATTGAAGTTGTATTCGTTTTGTGGGTGCGATTGAGGTCGTATTCATTCTTTCTTTGTGGGCAGAGTGATTGAGGTCAGTCTTCCTTTGCGGGTGCAATTGAGGTTGTATTCGTTTTGTGGGTGCGATTGAGGTCGTATTCATTTTTTCTTTCTGGGCAGAGTGATTGAGGTCAGTCTTCCTTTATGGGTGCAATTGAGGTTGTATTCATTTTGTGGGTGCGATTGAGGTCGTATTCATTCTTTCTTTGTGGGCAGAGTGATTGAGGTCAGTCTTCCTTTGCGGGTACAATTGAGGTTGTATTCGTTTTGTGGGTGCGATTGAGGTCGTAATCGTATTTTCTTTATGGGCAGAGTGATTGAGGTCAGTCTTCCTTTGCTGGTTCAATTGAGGTTGTATTCGTTTTGTGGGTGCGATTGAGGTCGTATTCATTTTTTCTTTGTGGGCAGAGTGATTGAGGTCAGTCTTCCTTTGCGGGTGCAATTGAGGTTGTATTCGTTTTGTGGGTGCGATTGAGGTCGTATTCATTTTTTCTTTGTGAGCGGAGTGATTGAGGTCAGTCTTCCTTTGGGGGTGCAATTGAGGTTGTATTCGTTTTGTGGGTGCGATTGAGGTCGTATTCATTTTTTCTTTGTGGGCAGAGTGATTGAGGCCAGTCTTCCTTTGCGGGTGTAATTGAGGTTGTATTCGTTTTGTGGGTGCGATTGAGGTCGTATTTATTCTTTCTTTGTGGGAAGAGTGATTGAGGTCAATCTTCCTTTGCGGGTACAATTGAGGTTGTATTTGTTTTGTGGGTGCGATTGAGGTCGTATTCGTATTTTCTTTGTGGGTAGAGTGATTGAGGTCAGTCTTCCTTTGCGGGTATAATTGAGGTTGTATTCGTTTTGTGGGTGCGATTGAGGTCGTATTCATGTTTTATTTGTGGGCAGAGTGATTGAGGTCAGTCTTCCTTTGTGGGTACAATTGAGGTTGTATTCGTTTTGTGGGTTCGATTGAGGTCGTATTCATATTTCTTTGTGGGCATAGTGATTTAGGTCAGTCTTCCTTTGCGGGTGCAATTGAGGTTGTATTCGTTTTGTGGGTGCGATTGAGGTCGTATTCTTTCTTTCTTTGTGGGCAGAGTGAATGAGGTCAGTATTCCTTTGCGGGTGCAATTGAGGTTCTATTCGTTTTGTGGGTGCGATTGAGGTCATATTCGTATTTTCTTTGTGGGCAGAGTGATTGAGGTCAGTCTTCCTTTGCGGGTATAATTGAGGTTGTATTCGTTTTGTGGGTGCGATTGAGGTCGTATTCATGTTTTCATTTTGGGCAGAGTGATTGAGGTCAGTCTTCCTTTGCGGGTACAATTGAGGTTGTATTCATTTTGTGGGTGCGATTGAGGTCGTATTCATTTTTTCTTTGTGGGCAGAGTGATTGAGGTCAGTCTTCCTTTGCGGGTGCAATTGAGGTTGTATTCGTTTTGTGGGTGCGATTGAGGTCGTATTTATTCTTTCATTGTGGGCAGAGTGATTGAGGTCAGTCTTCCTTTGCGGGTACAATTTAGGTTGTATTCGTTTTGTGGGTGCGATTGAGGTCGTATTCGTATTTTCTTTGTGGGTAGAGTGATTGATTCCAGTCTTCCTTTGCGGGTATAATTGAGGTTGTATTCGTTTTGTGCGTGCGATTGAGGTCGTATTCATGTTTTATTTGCGGGCAGAGTGATTGAGGTCAGTCTTCCTTTGCGGGTACAATTAAGGTTGTATTCGTTTTGTGGGTTCGATTGAGGTCGTATTCATTTTTCTTTGTGGGCATAGTGATTTAGGTCAGTCTTCCTTTGCGGGTGCAATTGAGGTTGTATTCGTTTTGTGGGTGCGATTGAGGTCGTATTCGTATTTTCTTTGTGGGCAGAGTGATTGAGGTCAGTCTTCCTTTGCGGGTATAATTGAGGTTGTATTCGTTTTGTGGGTGCAATTGAGGTCGTATTCATGTTTTCTTTTTGGGCAAATTGATTGAGGTCAGTTTTCCTTTGCGGGTACAATTGAGGTTGTATTCATTTAGTGGGTGCGATTGAGGTCGTATTCATTTTTTCTTTGTGGGTAGAGTGATTGAGGTCAGTCTTCCTTTGCGGGTGCAATTGAGGTTGTATTCATTTTGTGGGTACGATTGAGGTCGTATTCATTCTTTCTTTGCGGGCAGAGTGATTGAGGTCAGCCTTCCTTTGTGGGTGCAATTGTGGTTGTATTCGTTTTGTGGGTGCGATTGAGGTCGTATTCGTTTTTTCTTTGTGGGTAGAGTGATTGAGGCCAGTCTTCCTTTGCGGGTACAATTGAGGTTGTATTCGTTTTGTGGGTGCGATTGAGGTCGTATTCATTTTTTCTTTGTGGCCAGAGTGATTGAGGTCAGTCTTCCTTTGCGGGTGCAATTGAGGTTGTATTCGTTTTGTGGGTGCGATTGAGGTCGTATTCATTCTTTCTTTGTGGGAAGAGTGATTGAGATCAGTCTTCCTTTGCGGGTGCAATTGAGGTTGTATTTCTTTTGTGGGTACGATTCAGGTCGTATTCATTTTTTCTTTGTGGGCAGAGTGATTGAGGTCAGTCTTCCTTTGCGGGTATAATTAAGGCTGTATTCGTTTTGTGGGTGCGATTGAGGTCGTATTCATGTTTTATTTGTGGACAGAGTGATTGAGGTCAGTCTTCCTTTGCGGGTACAATTGAGGTTGTATTCGTTTTGTGGGTGCGATCGAGGTCGTATTCATGTTTTCTTTGTGGGCAGAGTGATTGAGGTCAGTCTTCCTTTGCGGGTACAATTGAGGTTGTATTCGTTTTGTGGGTGCGATTGAGGTCGTATTCATGTTTTCTTTGTGGGCAGAGTGATAGAGGTCAGTCTTCCTTTGCGGGTGCAATTGAGGTTGTATTCATTTTGTGGCTGCAATTGAGGTCATATTCATTCTTTCTTTGTGGGCAGAGTGATTGAGGTCAGCCTTCCTTTGCGGGTGCAATTGAGGTTGTATTCGTTTTGTGGGTGCGATTGAGGTCGTATTCATTCTTTCTTTGTGGGCAGAGTGATTGAGGTCAGTCTTCCTTTGCGGGTGCAATTGAGGTTGTATTCGTTTTGTGGGTGCGATTGAGGTCGTATTCATTCTTTCTTTGTGGGCAGAGTGAATGAGGTCAGTATTCCTTTGCGGGTGCAATTGAGGTTGTATTCATTTTGTGGGTACGATTGAGGTCGTATTCGTATTTTCTTTGTGGGCAGAGTGATTGAGGTCAGTCTTCCTTTGCGGGTATAATTGAGGTTGTATTCGTTTTGTGGGTGCGATTGAGGTCGTATTCATGTTTTCTTTTTGGGCAGAGTGATTGAGGTCAGTCTTCCTTTGCGGGTACAATTGAGGTTGTATTCATTTTGTGGGTGCGATTGAGGTCGTATTCATTTTTTCTTTGTGGGCAGAGTGATTGAGGTCAGTGTTCCTTTGCGGGTGCAATTGAGGTTGTATTCGTTTTGTGGGTGCGATTGAGGTCGTATTCATTCTTTCTTTGCGGGCAGAGTGATTGAGGTCAGCCTTCCTTTGCGGGTGCAATTGAGGTTGTATTCGTTTTGTGGGTGCGATTAAGGTCGTATTCATTTTTTCTTTGTGGGCAGAGTGATTGAGGCCAGTCTTCCTTTGAGGGTACAATTGAGGTTGTATTCGTTTTGTGGGTGCGATCGAGGTTGTATTCATGTTTTCTTTGTGGCCAGAGTGATTGAGGTCAGTCTTCCTTTGCGGGTGCAATTGAGGTTGTATTCGTTTTGTGGGTGCGATTGAGGTCGTATTCGTTTTTTCTTTGTGGGTAGAGTGATTGAGGCCAGTCTTCCTTTGCGGGTACAATTGAGGTTGTATTCGTTTTGTGGGTGCGATTGAGGTCGTATTCATTTTTTCTTTGTGGCCAGAGTGATTGAGGTCAGTCTTCCTTTGCGGGTGCAATTGAGGTTGTATTCGTTTTGTGGGTGCGATTGAGGTCGTATTCATTCTTTCTTTGTGGGAAGAGTGATTGAGATCAGTCTTCCTTTGCGGGTGCAATTGAGGTTGTATTTCTTTTGTGGGTACGATTCAGGTCGTATTCATTTTTTCTTTGTGGGCAGAGTGATTGAGGTCAGTCTTCCTTTGCGGGTATAATTAAGGCTGTATTCGTTTTGTGGGTGCGATTGAGGTCGTATTCATGTTTTATTTGTGGACAGAGTGATTGAGGTCAGTCTTCCTTTGCGGGTACAATTGAGGTTGTATTCGTTTTGTGGGTGCGATCGAGGTCGTATTCATGTTTTCTTTGTGGGCAGAGTGATTGAGGTCAGTCTTCCTTTGCGGGTACAATTGAGGTTGTATTCGTTTTGTGGGTGCGATTGAGGTCGTATTCATGTTTTCTTTGTGGGCAGAGTGATAGAGGTCAGTCTTCCTTTGCGGGTGCAATTGAGGTTGTATTCATTTTGTGGCTGCAATTGAGGTCATATTCATTCTTTCTTTGTGGGCAGAGTGATTGAGGTCAGCCTTCCTTTGCGGGTGCAATTGAGGTTGTATTCGTTTTGTGGGTGCGATTGAGGTCGTATTCATTCTTTCTTTGTGGGCAGAGTGATTGAGGTCAGTCTTCCTTTGCGGGTGCAATTGAGGTTGTATTCGTTTTGTGGGTGCGATTGAGGTCGTATTCATTCTTTCTTTGTGGGCAGAGTGAATGAGGTCAGTATTCCTTTGCGGGTGCAATTGAGGTTGTATTCATTTTGTGGGTACGATTGAGGTCGTATTCGTATTTTCTTTGTGGGCAGAGTGATTGAGGTCAGTCTTCCTTTGCGGGTATAATTGAGGTTGTATTCGTTTTGTGGGTGCGATTGAGGTCGTATTCATGTTTTCTTTTTGGGCAGAGTGATTGAGGTCAGTCTTCCTTTGCGGGTACAATTGAGGTTGTATTCATTTTGTGGGTGCGATTGAGGTCGTATTCATTTTTTCTTTGTGGGCAGAGTGATTGAGGTCAGTGTTCCTTTGCGGGTGCAATTGAGGTTGTATTCGTTTTGTGGGTGCGATTGAGGTCGTATTCATTCTTTCTTTGCGGGCAGAGTGATTGAGGTCAGCCTTCCTTTGCGGGTGCAATTGAGGTTGTATTCGTTTTGTGGGTGCGATTAAGGTCGTATTCATTTTTTCTTTGTGGGCAGAGTGATTGAGGCCAGTCTTCCTTTGAGGGTACAATTGAGGTTGTATTCGTTTTGTGGGTGCGATCGAGGTTGTATTCATGTTTTCTTTGTGGGCAGAGTGATTGAGGTCAATCTTCCTTTGCGGGTGCAATTGAGGTTGTATTCGTTTTGTGGGTGCGATTGAGGTCGCATTCATTCTTTCTTTGTGGGCAGAGTGATTGAGGTCAGTCTTCCTTTGCGGGTGCAATTGAGGTTGTATTTCTTTTGTGGGTGCGATTCAGGTCGTATTCATTTTTTCTTTGTGGGCAGAGTGATTGAGGTCAGTCTTCCTTTGCGGGTATAATTAAGGTTGTATTCGTTTTGTGGGTGCGATTGAGGTCGTATTCATGTTTTATTTGTGGGCAGAGTGATTGAGGTCAGTCTTCCTTTGCGGGTACAATTGAGGTTGTATTCATTTTGTCGGTGCGATTGAGGTCGTATTCATGTTTTCTTTGTGGGCAGAGGAATTGAGGTCATTCTTCCTTTGCGGGTACAATTGAGGTTGTATTCGTTTTGTGGGTGCGATTGAGGTCGTATTCGTATTTTCTTTGTGGGCAGAGTGATTGAGGTCAGTCTTCCTTTGCGGGTACAATTGAGGTTGTATTCGTTTTGTGGGTGCGATTGAGGTCGTATTCGTATTTTCTTTGTGGGTAGAGTGATTGAGGTTAGTATTCCTTTGCGGGTACAATTGACGTTGTATTCGTTTTGTGGGTGCGATTGAGGTCGTATTCGTATTTTCTTTGTGGGTAGAGTGATTGAGGTCAGTCTTCCTTTGCGGGTACAATTGAGGTTGTATTCGTTTTGTGGGTGCGATTGAGGTCGTATTCGTATTTTCTTTGTGGGCAGAGTGATTGAGGTCAGTCTTCCTTTGCGGGTACAATTGAGGTTGTATTCGTTTTGTGGGTGCGATTGAGGTCGTATTCGTATTTTCTTTGTGGGTAGAGTGATTGAGGTCAGTCTTCCTTTGCGGGTACAATTGAGGTTGTATTCGTTTTGTGGGTGCGATTGAGGTCGTATTCATCTTTTCTTTGTGGACAGAGTGATTGAGGTCAGTCTTCCTTTGCGGGTACAATTGAGGTTGTATTCGTTTTGTGGGTGCGATTGAGGTCGTATTCGTATTTTCTTTGTGGGTAGAGTGATTGAGGTTAGTCTTCCTTTGCGGGTACAATTGACGTTGTATTCGTTTTGTGGGTGCGATTGAGGTCGTATTCGTATTTTCTTTGTGGGCAGAGTGATTGAGGTCAGTCTTCCTTTGCGGGTACAATTGACGTTGTATTCGCTTTGTGGGTGCGATTGAGGTCGTATTCATTCTTTCTTTGTGGGCAGAGTGATTGAGGTCAGTCTTCCTTTGCGGGTGCAATTGAGGTTGTATTCGTTTTGTGGGTGCGATTGAGGTCGTATTCATTCTTTCTTTGTGGGTAGAGTGAATGAGGTCAGTATTCCTTTGCGGGTGCAATTGAGGTTGTATTCGTTTTGTGGGTGCGATTGAGGTCGTATTCATATTTTCTCTGTGGGCAGAGTGATTGAGGTCAGTCTTCCTTTGCGGGTATAATTGAGGTTGTATTCGTTTTGTGGGTGCGATTGAGGTCGTATTCATATTTTCTTTGTAGGCAGAGTGATTGAGGTCAGTCTTCCTTTGCGGGTACAATTGAGGTTGTATTCATTTTGTGGGTGCGATTGAGGTCGTATTCATTTTTTCTTTGTGGGCAGAGTGATTGAGGTCAGTCTTCCTTTGCGGGTGCAATTGAGGTTGTATTCGTTTTGTGGGTACGATTGAGGTCGTATTCATTCTTTCTTTGCGGGCAGAGTGATTGAGGTCAGCCTTCCTTTGCGGGTGCAATTGAGGTTGTATTCGTTTTGTGGGTGCGATTAAGGTCGTATTCATTTTTTCTTTGTGGGCAGAGTGATTGAGGCCAGTCTTCCTTTGAGGGTACAATTGAGGTTGTATTCGTTTTGTGGGTGCGATCGAGGTCGTATTCATTTTTTCTTTGTGGGCAGAGTGATTGAGGTCAGTCTTCCTTTGCGGGTGCAATTGAGGTTGTATTCGTTTTGTGGGTGCGATTGAGGTCGCATTCATTCTTTCTTTGTGGGCAGAGTGATTGAGGTCAGTCTTCCTTTGCGGGTGCAATTGAGGTTGTATTTCTTTTGTGGGTGCGATTCAGGTCGTATTCATTTTTTCTTTGTGGGCAGAGTGATTGAGGTCAGTCTTCCTTTGCGGGTATAATTAAGGTTGTATTCGTTTTGTGGGTGCGATTGAGGTCGTATTCATGTTTATTTGTGGGCAGAGTGATTGAGGTCAGTCTTCCTTTGCGGGTACAATTGAGGTTGTATTCATTTTGTCGGTGCGATTGAGGTCGTATTCATGTTTTCTTTGTGGGCAGAGTGATTGAGGTCAGTCTTCCTTTGCGGGTGCAATTGAGGTTGTATTCGTTTTGTGGGTACGATTGAGGTCGTATTCATTCTTTCTTTGCGGGCAGAGTGATTGAGGTCAGCCTTCCTTTGCGGGTGCAATTGAGGTTGTATTCGTTTTGTGGGTGCGATTAAGGTCGTATTCATTTTTTCTTTGTGGGCAGAGTGATTGAGGCCAGTCTTCCTTTGAGGGTACAATTGAGGTTGTATTCGTTTTGTGGGTGCGATCGAGGTCGTATTCATTTTTTCTTTGTGGGCAGAGTGATTGAGGTCAGTCTTCCTTTGCGGGTACAATTGAGGTTGTATTCGTTTTGTGGGTGCGATTGAGGTCGTATTCGTATTTTCTTTGTGGGTAGAGTGATTGAGGTTAGTCTTCCTTTGCGGGTACAATTGACGTTGTATTCGTTTTGTGGGTGCGATTGAGGTCGTATTCGTATTTTCTTTGTGGGCAGAGTGATTGAGGTCAGTCTTCCTTTGCGGGTACAATTGAAGTTGTATTCGCTTTGTGGGTGCGATTGAGGTCGTATTCATTCTTTCTTTGTGGGCAGAGTGATTGAGGTCAGTCTTCCTTTGCGGGTGCAATTGAGGTTGTATTCGTTTTGTGGGTGCGATTGAGGTCGTATTCATTCTTTCTTTGTGGGTAGAGTGAATGAGGTCAGTATTCCTTTGCGGGTGCAATTGAGGTTGTATTCGTTTTGTGGGTGCGATTGAGGTCGTATTCATATTTTCTTTGTGGGCAGAGTGATTGAGGTCAGTCTTCCTTTGCGGGTATAATTGAGGTTGTATTTGTTTTGTGGGTGCGATTGAGGTCGTATTCATATTTTCTTTGTAGGCAGAGTGATTGAGGTCAGTCTTCCTTTGCGGGTGCAATTGAGGTTGTATTCATTTTGTGGGTGCGATTGAGGTCGTATTCATTTTTTCTTTGTGGGCAGAGTGATTGAGGTCAGTCTTCCTTTGCGGGTGCAATTGAGGTTGTATTCGTTTTGTGGGTACGATTGAGGTCGTATTCATTCTTTCTTTGCGGGCAGAGTGATTGAGGTCAGCCTTCCTTTGCGGGTGCAATTGAGGTTGTATTCGTTTTGTGGGTGCGATTAAGGTCGTATTCATTTTTTCTTTGTGGGCAGAGTGATTGAGGCCAGTCTTCCTTTGAGGGTACAATTGAGGTTGTATTCGTTTTGTGGGTGCGATCGAGGTCGTATTCATTTTTTCTTTGTGGGCAGAGTGATTGAGGTCAGTCTTCCTTTGCGGGTGCAATTGAGGTTGTATTCGTTTTGTGGGTGCGATTGAGGTCGCATTCATTCTTTCTTTGTGGGCAGAGTGATTGAGGTCAGTCTTCCTTTGCGGGTGCAATTGAGGTTGTATTTCTTTTGTGGGTGCGATTCAGGTCGTATTCATTTTTTCTTTGTGGGTAGAGTGATTGAGGTCAGTCTTCCTTTGCGGGTACAATTGAGGTTGTATTCGTTTTGTGGGTGCGATTGAGGTCGTATTCATCTTTTCTTTGTGGACAGAGTGATTGAGGTCAGTCTTCCTTTGCGGGTACAATTGAGGTTGTATTCGTTTTGTGGGTGCGATTGAGGTCGTATTCGTATTTTCTTTGTGGGTAGAGTGATTGAGGTTAGTCTTCCTTTGCGGGTACAATTGACGTTGTATTCGTTTTGTGGGTGCGATTGAGGTCGTATTCGTATTTTCTTTGTGGGCAGAGTGATTGAGGTCAGTCTTCCTTTGCGGGTACAATTGACGTTGTATTCGCTTTGTGGGTGCGATTGAGGTCGTATTCATTCTTTCTTTGTGGGCAGAGTGATTGAGGTCAGTCTTCCTTTGCGGGTGCAATTGAGGTTGTATTCGTTTTGTGGGTGCGATTGAGGTCGTATTCATTCTTTCTTTGTGGGTAGAGTGAATGAGGTCAGTATTCCTTTGCGGGTGCAATTGAGGTTGTATTCGTTTTGTGGGTGCGATTGAGGTCGTATTCATATTTTCTCTGTGGGCAGAGTGATTGAGGTCAGTCTTCCTTTGCGGGTATAATTGAGGTTGTATTCGTTTTGTGGGTGCGATTGAGGTCGTATTCATATTTTCTTTGTAGGCAGAGTGATTGAGGTCAGTCTTCCTTTGCGGGTACAATTGAGGTTGTATTCATTTTGTGGGTGCGATTGAGGTCGTATTCATTTTTTCTTTGTGGGCAGAGTGATTGAGGTCAGTCTTCCTTTGCGGGTGCAATTGAGGTTGTATTCGTTTTGTGGGTACGATTGAGGTCGTATTCATTCTTTCTTTGCGGGCAGAGTGATTGAGGTCAGCCTTCCTTTGCGGGTGCAATTGAGGTTGTATTCGTTTTGTGGGTGCGATTAAGGTCGTATTCATTTTTTCTTTGTGGGCAGAGTGATTGAGGCCAGTCTTCCTTTGAGGGTACAATTGAGGTTGTATTCGTTTTGTGGGTGCGATCGAGGTCGTATTCATTTTTTCTTTGTGGGCAGAGTGATTGAGGTCAGTCTTCCTTTGCGGGTGCAATTGAGGTTGTATTCGTTTTGTGGGTGCGATTGAGGTCGCATTCATTCTTTCTTTGTGGGCAGAGTGATTGAGGTCAGTCTTCCTTTGCGGGTGCAATTGAGGTTGTATTTCTTTTGTGGGTGCGATTCAGGTCGTATTCATTTTTTCTTTGTGGGCAGAGTGATTGAGGTCAGTCTTCCTTTGCGGGTATAATTAAGGTTGTATTCGTTTTGTGGGTGCGATTGAGGTCGTATTCATGTTTATTTGTGGGCAGAGTGATTGAGGTCAGTCTTCCTTTGCGGGTACAATTGAGGTTGTATTCATTTTGTCGGTGCGATTGAGGTCGTATTCATGTTTTCTTTGTGGGCAGAGTGATTGAGGTCAGTCTTCCTTTGCGGGTGCAATTGAGGTTGTATTCGTTTTGTGGGTACGATTGAGGTCGTATTCATTCTTTCTTTGCGGGCAGAGTGATTGAGGTCAGCCTTCCTTTGCGGGTGCAATTGAGGTTGTATTCGTTTTGTGGGTGCGATTAAGGTCGTATTCATTTTTTCTTTGTGGGCAGAGTGATTGAGGCCAGTCTTCCTTTGAGGGTACAATTGAGGTTGTATTCGTTTTGTGGGTGCGATCGAGGTCGTATTCATTTTTTCTTTGTGGGCAGAGTGATTGAGGTCAGTCTTCCTTTGCGGGTACAATTGAGGTTGTATTCGTTTTGTGGGTGCGATTGAGGTCGTATTCGTATTTTCTTTGTGGGTAGAGTGATTGAGGTTAGTCTTCCTTTGCGGGTACAATTGACGTTGTATTCGTTTTGTGGGTGCGATTGAGGTCGTATTCGTATTTTCTTTGTGGGCAGAGTGATTGAGGTCAGTCTTCCTTTGCGGGTACAATTGAAGTTGTATTCGCTTTGTGGGTGCGATTGAGGTCGTATTCATTCTTTCTTTGTGGGCAGAGTGATTGAGGTCAGTCTTCCTTTGCGGGTGCAATTGAGGTTGTATTCGTTTTGTGGGTGCGATTGAGGTCGTATTCATTCTTTCTTTGTGGGTAGAGTGAATGAGGTCAGTATTCCTTTGCGGGTGCAATTGAGGTTGTATTCGTTTTGTGGGTGCGATTGAGGTCGTATTCATATTTTCTTTGTGGGCAGAGTGATTGAGGTCAGTCTTCCTTTGCGGGTATAATTGAGGTTGTATTTGTTTTGTGGGTGCGATTGAGGTCGTATTCATATTTTCTTTGTAGGCAGAGTGATTGAGGTCAGTCTTCCTTTGCGGGTGCAATTGAGGTTGTATTCATTTTGTGGGTGCGATTGAGGTCGTATTCATTTTTTCTTTGTGGGCAGAGTGATTGAGGTCAGTCTTCCTTTGCGGGTGCAATTGAGGTTGTATTCGTTTTGTGGGTACGATTGAGGTCGTATTCATTCTTTCTTTGCGGGCAGAGTGATTGAGGTCAGCCTTCCTTTGCGGGTGCAATTGAGGTTGTATTCGTTTTGTGGGTGCGATTAAGGTCGTATTCATTTTTTCTTTGTGGGCAGAGTGATTGAGGCCAGTCTTCCTTTGAGGGTACAATTGAGGTTGTATTCGTTTTGTGGGTGCGATCGAGGTCGTATTCATTTTTTCTTTGTGGGCAGAGTGATTGAGGTCAGTCTTCCTTTGCGGGTGCAATTGAGGTTGTATTCGTTTTGTGGGTGCGATTGAGGTCGCATTCATTCTTTCTTTGTGGGCAGAGTGATTGAGGTCAGTCTTCCTTTGCGGGTGCAATTGAGGTTGTATTTCTTTTGTGGGTGCGATTCAGGTCGTATTCATTTTTTCTTTGTGGGCAGAGTGATTGAGGTCAGTCTTCCTTTGCGGGTATAATTAAGGTTGTATTCATTTTGTGGGTGCGATTGAGGTCGTATTCATGTTTTATTTGTGGGCAGAGTGATTGAGGTCAGTCTTCCTTTGCGGGTACAATTGAGGTTGTATTCATTTTGTCGGTGCGATTGAGGTCGTATTCATGTTTTCTTTGTGGGCAGAGGAATTGAGGTCATTCTTCCTTTGCGGGTACAATTGAGGTTGTATTCGTTTTGTGGGTGCGATTGAGGTCGTATTCGTATTTTCTTTGTGGGCAGAGTGATTGAGGTCAGTCTTCCTTTGCGGGTACAATTGAGGTTGTATTCGTTTTGTGGGTGCGATTGAGGTCGTATTCGTATTTTCTTTGTGGGTAGAGTGATTGAGGTTAGTCTTCCTTTGCGGGTACAATTGACGTTGTATTCGTTTTGTGGGTGCGATTGAGGTCGTATTCGTATTTTCTTTGTGGGTAGAGTGATTGAGGTCAGTCTTCCTTTGCGGGTACAATTGAGGTTATATTCCTTTTGTGGGTGCGATTGAGGTCGTATTCGTATTTTCTTTGTGGGCAGAGTGATTGAGGTCAGTCTTCTTTTGCGGGTACAATTGAGGTTGTATTCGTTTTGTGGGTGCGATTGAGGTCGTATTCGTATTTTCTTTGTGGGTAGAGTGATTGAGGTCAGTCTTCCTTTGCGGGTACAATTGAGGTTGTATTCGTTTTGTGGGTGCGATTGAGGTCGTATTCATTTTTTCTTTGTGGACAGAGTGATTGAGGTCAGTCTTCCTTTGCGGGTACAATTGAGGTTGTATTCGTTTTGTGGGTGCGATTGAGGTCGTATTCGTATTTTCTTTGTGGGTAGAGTGATTGAGGTTAGTCTTCCTTTGCGGGTACAATTGACGTTGTATTCGTTTTGTGGGTGCGATTGAGGTCGTATTCGTATTTTCTTTGTGGGTAGAGTGATTGAGGTTAGTCTTCCTTTGCGGGTACAATTGACGTTGTATTCGCTTTGTGGGTGCGATTGAGGTCGTATTCATTCTTTCTTTGTGGGCAGAGTGATTGAGGTCAGTCTTCCTTTGCGGGTGCAATTGAGGTTGTATTCGTTTTGTGGGTGCGATTGAGGTCGTATTCATTCTTTCTTTGTGGGTAGAGTGAATGAGGTCAGTCTTCCTTTGCGGGTGCAATTGAGGTTGTATTCGTTTTGTGGGTGCGATTGAGGTCGTATTCGTATTTTCTTTGTGGGTAGAGTGATTGAGGTTAGTCTTCCTTTGCGGGTACAATTGACGTTGTATTCGTTTTGTGGGTGCGATTGAGGTCGTATTCGTATTTTCTTTGTGGGCAGAGTGATTGAGGTCAGTCTTCCTTTGCGGGTACAATTGACGTTGTATTCGCTTTGTGGGTGCGATTGAGGTCGTATTCATTCTTTCTTTGTGGGCAGAGTGATTGAGGTCAGTCTTCCTTTGCGGGTGCAATTGAGGTTGTATTCGTTTTGTGGGTGCGATTGAGGTCGTATTCATTCTTTCTTTGTGGGTAGAGTGAATGAGGTCAGTATTCCTTTGCGGGTGCAATTGAGGTTGTATTCGTTTTGTGGGTGCGATTGAGGTCGTATTCATATTTTCTTTGTGGACAGAGTGATTGAAGTCAGTCTTCCTTTGCGGGTACAATTGAGGTTGTATTCGTTTTGTGGGTGCGATCGAGGTCGTATTCATGTTTTCTTTGTGGGCAGAGTGATTGAGGTCAGTCTTCCTTTGCGGGTACAATTGAGGTTGTATTCGTTTTGTGGGTGCGATTGAGGTCGTATTCGTATTTTCTTTGTGGGTAGAGTGATTGAGGTTAGTCTTCCTTTGCGGGTACAATTGACGTTGTATTCGTTTTGTGGGTGCGATTGAGGTCGTATTCGTATTTTCTTTGTGGGCAGAGTGATTGAGGTCAGTCTTCCTTTGCGGGTACAATTGACGTTGTATTCGCTTTGTGGGTGCGATTGAGGTCGTATTCATTCTTTCTTTGTGGGCAGAGTGATTGAGGTCAGTCTTCCTTTGCGGGTGCAATTGAGGTTGTATTCGTTTTGTGGGTGCGATTGAGGTCGTATTCATTCTTTCTTTGTGGGTAGAGTGAATGAGGTCAGTATTCCTTTGCGGGTGCAATTGAGGTTGTATTCGTTTTGTGGGTGCGATTGAGGTCGTATTCATATTTTCTTTGTGGGCAGAGTGATTGAGGTCAGTCTTCCTTTGCGGGTATAATTGAGGTTGTATTCGTTTTGTGGGTGCGATTGAGGTCGTATTCATATTTTCTTTGTAGGCAGAGTGATTGAGGTCAGTCTTCCTTTGCGGGTACAATTGAGGTTGTATTCATTTTGTGGGTGCGATTGAGGTCGTATTCATTTTTTCTTTGTGGGCAGAGTGATTGAGGTCAGTCTTCCTTTGCGGGTGCAATTGAGGTTGTATTCGTTTTGTGGGTACGATTGAGGTCGTATTCATTCTTTCTTTGCGGGCAGAGTGAGTGAGGTCAGCCTTCCTTTGCGGGTGCAATTGTGGTTGTATTCGTTTTGTGGGTGCGATTGAGGTCGTATTCATTTTTTCTTTGTGGGCAGAGTGATTGAGGCCAGTCTTCCTTTGCGGGTACAATTGAGGTTGTATTCGTTTTGTGGGTGCGATTGAGGTCGTATTCATTTTTTATTTGTGGCCAGAGTGATTGAGGTCAGTCTTCCTTTGCGGGTGCAATTGAGGTTGTATTCGTTTTGTGGGTGCGATTGAGGTCGTATTCATTCTTTCTTTGTGGGCAGAGTGATTGAGGTCAGTCTTCCTTTGCGGGTGCAATTGAGGTTGTATTTCTTTTGTGGGTGCGATTCAGGTCGTATTCATTTTTTCTTTGTGGGCAGAGTGATTGAGGTCAGTCTTCCTTTGCGGGTATAATTAAGGTTGTATTCGCTTTGTGGGTGCGATTGAGGTCGTATTCATGTTTTATTTGTGGGCAGAGTGATTGAGGTCAGTCTTCCTTTGCGGGTACAATTGAGGTTGTATTCGTTTTGTGGGTGCGATCGAGGTCGTATTCATGTTTTCTTTGTGGGCAGAGTGATTGAGGTCAGCCTTCCTTTGCGGGTACAATTGAGGTTGTATTCGTTTTGTGGGTGCGATTGAGGTCGTATTCATTTTTTCTTTGTGGGCAGAGTGATTGAGGTCAGTCTTCCTTTGCGGGTGCAATTGAGGTTGTATTCATTTTGTGGGTGCAATTGAGGTCATATTCATTCTTTCTTTGTGGGCAGAGTGATTGAGGTCAGCCTTCCTTTGCGGGTGCAATTGAGGTTGTATTTGTTTTGTGGGTGCGATTGAGGTCGTATTCATTCTTTCTTTGTGGGCAGAGTGATTGAGGTCAGTCTTCCTTTGCGGGTGCAATTGAGGTTGTATTCGTTTTGTGGGTGCGATTGAGGTCGTATTCATTCTTTCTTTGTGGGCAGAGTGAATGAGGTCAGTATTCCTTTGCGGGTGCAATTGAGGTTGTATTCATTTTGTGGGTGCGATTGAGGTCGTATTCGTATTTTCTTTGTGGGCAGAGTGATTAAGGTCAGTCTTCCTTTGCGGGTATAATTGAGGTTGTATTCGTTTTGTGGGTGTGATTGAGGTCGTATTCATGTTTTCTTTTTGGGCAGAGTGATTGAGGTCAGTCTTCCTTTGCGGGTACAATTGAGGTTGTATTCATTTTGTGGGTGCGATTGAGGTCGTATTCATTTTTTCTTTGTGGGCAGAGTGATTGAGGTCAGTGTTCCTTTACGGGTGCAATTGAGGTTGTATTCGTTTTGTGGGTGCGATTGAGGTCGTATTCATTCTTTCTTTGCGGGCAGAGTGATTGAGGTCAGCCTTCCTTTGCGGGTGCAATTGAGGTTGTATTCGTTTTGTGGGTGCGATTAAGGTCGTATTCATTTTTTCTTTGTGGGCAGAGTGATTGAGGCCAGTCTTCCTTTGCGGGTACAATTGAGGTTGTATTCGTTTTGTGGGTGCGATCGAGGTCGTATTCATTTTTTCTTTGTGGGCAGAGTGATTGAGGTCAGTCTTCCTTTGCGGGTGCAATTGAGGTTGTATTCGTTTTGTGGGTGCGATTGAGGTCGTATTCATTCTTTCTTTGTGGGCAGAGTGATTGAGGTCAGTCTTCCTTTGCGGGTGCAATTGAGGTTGTATTTCTTTTGTGGGTGCGATTCAGGTCGTATTCATTTTTTCTTTGTGGGCAGAGTGATTGAGGTCAGTCTTCCTTTGCGGGTATAATTAAGGTTGTATTCGTTTTGTGGGTGCGATTGAGGTCGTATTCATGTTTTATTTGTTGGCAGAGTGATTGAAGTCAGTCTTCCTTTGCGGGTACAATTGAGGTTGTATTCGTTTTGTGGGTGCGATCGAGGTCGTATTCATGTTTTCTTTGTGGGCAGAGTGATTGAGGTCAGTCTTCCTTTGCGGGTACAATTGAGGTTGTATTCGTTTTGTGGGTGCGATTGAGGTCGTATTCGTATTTTCTTTGTGAGTAGAGTGATTGAGGTTAGTCTTCCTTTGCGGGTACAATTGACGTTGTATTCGTTTTGTGGGTGCGATTGAGGTCGTATTCGTATTTTCTTTGTGGGCAGAGTGATTGAGGTCAGTCTTCCTTTGCGGGTACAATTGACGTTGTATTCGCTTTGTGGGTGCGATTGAGGTCGTATTCATTCTTTCTTTGTGGGCAGAGTGATTGAGGTCAGTCTTCCTTTGCGGGTGCAATTGAGGTTGTATTCGTTTTGTGGGTGCGATTGAGGTCGTATTCATTTTTTCTTTGTGGGCAGAGTGATTGAGGTCAGTCTTCCTTTGCGGGTACAATTGAGGTTGTATTCGTTTTGTGGGTGCGATTGAGGTCGTATTCGTATTTTCTTTGTGGGTAGAGTGATTGAGGTTAGTCTTCCTTTGCGGGTACAATTGACGTTGTATTCGTTTTGTGGGTGCGATTGAGGTCGTATTCGTATTTTCTTTGTGGGCAGAGTGATTGAGGTCAGTCTTCCTTTGCGGGTACAATTGACGTTGTATTCGCTTTGTGGGTGCGATTGAGGTCGTATTCATTCTTTCTTTGTGGGCAGAGTGATTGAGGTCAGTCTTCCTTTGCGGGTGCAATTGAGGTTGTATTCGTTTTGTGGGTGCGATTGAGGTCGTATTCATTCTTTCTTTGTGGGTAGAGTGAATGAGGTCAGTATTCCTTTGCAGGTGCAATTGAGGTTGTATTCGTTTTGTGGGTGCGATTGAGGTCGTATTCATATTTTCTTTGTGGGCAGAGTGATTGAGGTCAGTCTTCCTTTGCGGGTATAATTGAGGTTGTATTCGTTTTGTGGGTGCGATTGAGGTCGTATTCATATTTTCTTTGTAGGCAGAGTGATTGAGGTCAGTCTTCCTTTGCGGGTACAATTGAGGTTGTATTCATTTTGTGGGTGCGATTGAGGTCGTATTCATTTTTTCTTTGTGGGCAGAGTGATTGAGGTCAGTCTTCCTTTGCGGGTGCAATTTAGGTTGTATTCGTTTTGTGGGTACGATTGAGGTCGTATTCATTCTTTCTTTGCGGGCAGAGTGAGTGAGGTCAGCCTTCCTTTGCGGGTGCAATTGTGGTTGTATTCGTTTTGTGGGTGCGATTGAGGTCGTATTCATTTTTTCTTTGTGGGCAGAGTGATTGAGGCCAGTCTTCCTTTGCGGGTACAATTGAGGTTGTATTCGTTTTGTGGGTGCGATTGAGGTCGTATTCATTTTTTCTTTGTGGCCAGAGTGATTGAGTTCAGTCTTCCTTTGCGGGTGCAATTGAGGTTGTATTCGTTTTGTGGGTGCGATTGAGGTCGTATTCATTCTTTCTTTGTGGGCAGAGTGATTGAGGTCAGTCTTCCTTTGCGGGTGCAATTGAGGTTGTATTCATTTTGTGGGTGCAATTGAGGTCATATTCATTCTTTCTTTGTGGGCAGAGTGATTGAGGTCAGCCTTCCTTTGCGGGTGCAATTGAGGTTGTATTTGTTTTGTGGGTGCGATTGAGGTCGTATTCATTCTTTCTTTGTGGGCAGAGTGATTGAGGTCAGTCTTCCTTTGCGGGTGCAATTGAGGTTGTATTCGTTTTGTGGGTGCGATTGAGGTCGTATTCATTCTTTCTTTGTGGGCAGAGTGAATGAGGTCAGTATTCCTTTGCGGGTGCAATTGAGGTTGTATTCATTTTGTGGGTGCGATTGAGGTCGTATTCGTATTTTCTTTGTGGGCAGAGTGATTAAGGTCAGTCTTCCTTTGCGGGTATAATTGAGGTTGTATTCGTTTTGTGGGTGCGATTGAGGTCGTATTCGTATTTTCTTTGTGGGCAGAGTGATTGAGGTCAGTCTTCCTTTGCGGGTACAATTGACGTTGTATTCGCTTTGTGGGTGCGATTGAGGTCGTATTCATTCTTTCTTTTTGGGCAGAGTGATTGAGGTCAGTCTTCCTTTGCGGGTGCAATTGAGGTTGTATTCGTTTTGTGGGTGCGATTGAGGTCGTATTCATTCTTTCTTTGTGGGTAGAGTGAATGAGGTCAGTATTCCTTTGCGGGTGCAATTGAGGTTGTATTCGTTTTGTGGGTGCGATTGAGGTCGTATTCATTCTTTCTTTGCGGGCAGAGTGAGTGAGGTCAGCCTTCCTTTGCGGGTGCAATTGAGGTTGTATTCGTTTTGTGGGTGCGATTGAGGTCGTATTCATTTTTTCTTTGTGGGCAGAGTGATTGAGGCCAGTCTTCCTTTGCGGGTACAATTGAGGTTGTATTCGTTTTGTGGGTGCGATTGAGGTCGTATTCATTTTTTCTTTGTGGCCAGAGTGATTGAGGTCAGTCTTCCTTTGCGGGTGCAATTGAGGTTGTATTCGTTTTGTGGGTGCGATTGAGGTCGTATTCATTCTTTCTTTGTGGGCAGAGTGATTGAGGTCAGTCTTCCTTTGCGGGTGCAATTGAGGTTGTATTTCTTTTGTGGGTGCGATTCAGGTCGTATTCATTTTTTCTTTGTGGGCAGAGTGATTGAGGTCAGTCTTCCTTTGCGGGTATAATTAAGGTTGTATTCGCTTTGTGGGTGCGATTGAGGTCGTATTCATGTTTTATTTGTGGGCAGAGTGATTGAGGTCAGTCTTCCTTTGCGGGTACAATTGAGGTTGTATTCGTTTTGTGGGTGCGATCGAGGTCGTATTCATGTTTTCTTTGTGGGCAGAGTGATTGAGGCCAGTCTTCCTTTGCGGGTACAATTGAGGTTGTATTCGTTTTGTGGGTGCGATTGAGGTCGTATTCATTTTTTCTTTGTGGGCAGAGTGATTGAGGTCAGTCTTCCTTTGCGGGTGCAATTGAGGTTGTATTCATTTTGTGGGTGCAATTTAGGTCATATTAATTCTTTCTTTGTGGGCAGAGTGATTGAGGTCAGCCTTCCTTTGCGGGTGCAATTGAGGTTGTATTCGTTTTGTGGGTGCGATTGAGGTCGTATTCATTCTTTCTTTGTGGGCAGAGTGATTGAGGTCAGTCTTCCTTTGCGGGTGCAATTGAGGTTGTATTCGTTTTGTGGGTGCGATTGAGGTCGTATTCATTCTTTCTTTGTGGGCAGATTGAATGAGGTCAGTATTTCGTTGCGGGTGCAATTGAGGTTGTATTCATTTTGTGGGTGCGATTGAGGTCGTATTCGTATTTTCTTTGTGGGCAGAGTGATTAAGGTCAGTCTTCCTTTGCGGGTATAATTGAGGTTGTATTCGTTTTGTGGGTGCGATTGAGGTCGTATTCATGTTTTCTTTTTGGGCAGAGTGATTGAGGTCAGTCTTCCTTTGCGGGTACAATTGAGGTTGTATTCATTTTGTGGGTGCGATTGAGGTCGTATTCATTTTTTCTTTGTGGGCAGAGTGATTGAGGTCAGTGTTCCTTTACGGGTGCAATTGAGGTTGTATTCGTTTTGTGGGTGCGATTGAGGTCGTATTCATTCTTTCTTTGCGGGCAGAGTGAGTGAGGTCAGCCTTCCTTTGCGGGTGCAATTGTGGTTGTATTCGTTTTGTGGGTGCGATTGAGGTCGTATTCATTTTTTCTTTGTGGGCAGAGTGATTGAGGCCAGTCTTCCTTTGCGGGTACAATTGAGGTTGTATTCGTTTTGTGGGTGCGATTGAGGTCGTATTCATTTTTTCTTTGTGGCCAGAGTGATTGAGGTCAGTCTTCCTTTGCGGGTGCAATTGAGGTTGTATTCGTTTTGTGGGTGCGATTGAGGTCGTATTCATTCTTTCTTTGTGGGCAGAGTGATTGAGGTCAGTCTTCCTTTGCGGGTGCAATTGAGGTTGTATTTCTTTTGTGGGTGCGATTCAGGTCGTATTCATTTTTTCTTTGTGGGCAGAGTGATTGAGGTCAGTCTTCCTTTGCGGGTATAATTAAGGTTGTATTCGCTTTGTGGGTGCGATTGAGGTCGTATTCATGTTTTATTTGTGGGCAGAGTGATTGAGGTCAGTCTTCCTTTGCGGGTACAATTGAGGTTGTATTCGTTTTGTGGGTGCGATCGAGGTCGTATTCATGTTTTCTTTGTGGGCAGAGTGATTGAGGCCAGTCTTCCTTTGCGGGTACAATTGAGGTTGTATTCGTTTTGTGGGTGCGATTGAGGTCGTATTCATTTTTTCTTTGTGGGCAGAGTGATTGAGGTCAGTCTTCCTTTGCGGGTGCAATTGAGGTTGTATTCATTTTGTGGGTGCAATTTAGGTCATATTAATTCTTTCTTTGTGGGCAGAGTGATTGAGGTCAGCCTTCCTTTGCGGGTGCAATTGAGGTTGTATTCGTTTTGTGGGTGCGATTGAGGTCGTATTCATTCTTTCTTTGTGGGCAGAGTGATTGAGGTCAGTCTTCCTTTGCGGGTGCAATTGAGGTTGTATTCGTTTTGTGGGTGCGATTGAGGTCGTATTCATTCTTTCTTTGTGGGCAGAGTGAATGAGGTCAGTATTTCGTTGCGGGTGCAATTGAGGTTGTATTCATTTTGTGGGTGCGATTGAGGTCGTATTCGTATTTTCTTTGTGGGCAGAGTGATTAAGGTCAGTCTTCCTTTGCGGGTATAATTGAGGTTGTATTCGTTTTGTGGGTGCGATTGAGGTCGTATTCATGTTTTCTTTTTGGGCAGAGTGATTGAGGTCAGTCTTCCTTTGCGGGTACAATTGAGGTTGTATTCATTTTGTGGGTGCGATTGAGGTCGTATTCATTTTTTCTTTGTGGGCAGAGTGATTGAGGTCAGTGTTCCTTTACGGGTGCAATTGAGGTTGTATTCGTTTTGTGGGTGCGATTGAGGTCGTATTCATTCTTTCTTTGCGGGCAGAGTGAGTGAGGTCAGCCTTCCTTTGCGGGTGCAATTGTGGTTGTATTCGTTTTGTGGGTGCGATTGAGGTCGTATTCATTTTTTCTTTGTGGGCAGAGTGATTGAGGCCAGTCTTCCTTTGCGGGTACAATTGAGGTTGTATTCGTTTTGTGGGTGCGATTGAGGTCGTATTCATTTTTTCTTTGTGGCCAGAGTGATTGAGGTCAGTCTTCCTTTGCGGGTGCAATTGAGGTTGTATTCGTTTTGTGGGTGCGATTGAGGTCGTATTCATTCTTTCTTTGTGGGCAGAGTGATTGAGGTCAGTCTTCCTTTGCGGGTGCAATTGAGGTTGTATTTCTTTTGTGGGTGCGATTCAGGTCGTATTCATTTTTTCTTTGTGGGCAGAGTGATTGAGGTCAGTCTTCCTTTGCGGGTATAATTAAGGTTGTATTCGCTTTGTGGGTGCGATTGAGGTCGTATTCATGTTTTATTTGTGGGCAGAGTGATTGAGGTCAGTCTTCCTTTGCGGGTACAATTGAGGTTGTATTCGTTTTGTGGGTGCGATCGAGGTCGTATTCATGTTTTCTTTGTGGGCAGAGTGATTGAGGCCAGTCTTCCTTTGCGGGTACAATTGAGGTTGTATTCGTTTTGTGGGTGCGATTGAGGTCGTATTCATTTTTTCTTTGTGGGCAGAGTGATTGAGGTCAGTCTTCCTTTGCGGGTGCAATTGAGGTTGTATTCATTTTGTGGGTGCAATTTAGGTCATATTAATTCTTTCTTTGTGGGCAGAGTGATTGAGGTCAGCCTTCCTTTGCGGGTGCAATTGAGGTTGTATTCGTTTTGTTGGTGCGATTGAGGTCGTATTCATTCTTTCTTTGTGGGCAGAGTGATTGAGGTCAGTCTTCCTTTGCGGGTGCAATTGAGGTTGTATTCGTTTTGTGGGTGCGATTGAGGTCGTATTCATTCTTTCTTTGTGGGCAGAGTGAATGAGGTCAGTATTCCGTTGCGGGTGCAATTGAGGTTGTATTCATTTTGTGGGTGCGATTGAGGTCGTATTCGTATTTTCTTTGTGGGCAGAGTGATTAAGGTCAGTCTTCCTTTGCGGGTATAATTGAGGTTGTATTCGTTTTGTGGGTGCGATTGAGGTCGTATTCATGTTTTCTTTTTGGGCAGAGTGATTGAGGTCAGTCTTCCTTTGCGGGTACAATTGAGGTTGTATTCATTTTGTGGGTGCGATTGAGGTCGTATTCATTTTTTCTTTGTGGGCAGAGTGATTGAGGTCAGTGTTCCTTTACGGGTGCAATTGAGGTTGTATTCGTTTTGTGGGTGCGATTGAGGTCGTATTCATTCTTTCTTTGCGGGCAGAGTGATTGAGGTCAGCCTTCCTTTGCGGGTGCAATTGAGGTTGTATTCGTTTTGTGGGTGCGATTAAAGTCGTATTCATTTTTTCTTTGTGGGCAGAGTGATTGAGGCCAGTCTTCCTTTGCGGGTACAATTGAGGTTGTATTCGTTTTGTGGGTGCGATCGAGGTCGTATTCATTTTTTCTTTGTGGGCAGAGTGATTGAGGTCAGTCTTCCTTTGCGGGTGCAATTGAGGTTGTATTCGTTTTGTGGGTGCGATTGAGGTCGTATTCATTCTTTCTTTGTGGGCAGAGTGATTGAGGTCAGTCTTCCTTTGCGGGTGCAATTGAGGTTGTATTTCTTTTGTGGGTGCGATTCAGGTCGTATTCATTTTTTCTTTGTGGGCAGAGTGATTGAGGTCAGTCTTCCTTTGCGGGTATAATTAAGGTTGTATTCGTTTTGTGGGTGCGATTGAGGTCGTATTCATGTTTTATTTGTGGGCAGAGTGATTGAGGTCAGTCTTCCTTTGCGGGTACAATTGAGGTTGTATTCATTTTGTCGGTGCGATTGAGGTCGTATTCATGTTTTCTTTGTGGGCAGAGGAATTGAGGTCATTCTTCCTTTGCGGGTACAATTGAGGTTGTATTCGTTTTGTGGGTGCGATTGAGGTCGTATTCGTATTTTCTTTGTGGGCAGAGTGATTGAGGTCAGTCTTCCTTTGCGGGTACAATTGAGGTTGTATTCGTTTTGTGGGTGCGATTGAGGTCGTATTCGTATTTTCTTTGTGGGTAGAGTGATTGAGGTTAGTCTTCCTTTGCGGGTACAATTGACGTTGTATTCGTTTTGTGGGTGCGATTGAGGTCGTATTCGTATTTTCTTTGTGGGTAGAGTGATTGAGGTCAGTCTTCCTTTGCGGGTACAATTAAGGTTGTATTCGTTTTGTGGGTGCGATTGAGGTCGTATTCGTATTTTCTTTGTGGGCAGAGTGATTGAGGCCAGTCTTCCTTTGCGGGTACAATTGAGGTTGTATTCGTTTTGTGGGTGCGATTGAGGTCGTATTCGTATTTTCTTTGTGGGTAGAGTGATTGAGGTCAGTCTTCCTTTGCGGGTACAATTGAGGTTGTATTCGTTTTGTGGGTGCGATTGAGGTCGTATTCATTTTTTCTTTGTGGAGAGAGTGATTTAGGTCAGTCTTCCTTTGCGGGTACAATTGAGGTTGTATTCGTTTTGTGGGTGCGATTGAGGTCGTATTCGTATTTTCTTTGTGGGTAGAGTGATTGAGGTTAGTCTTCCTTTGCGGGTACAATTGACGTTGTATTCGTTTTGTGGGTGCGATTGAGGTCGTATTCATGTTTTCTTTGTGGGCAGAGGAATTGAGGTCATTCTTCCTTTGCGGGTACAATTGAGGTTGTATTCGTTTTGTGGGTGCGATTGAGGTCGTATTCGTATTTTCTTTGTGGGCAGAGTGATTGAGGTCAGTCTTCCTTTGCGGGTACAATTGAGGTTGTATTCGTTTTGTGGGTGCGATTGAGGTCGTATTCGTATTTTCTTTGTGGGTAGAGTGATTGAGGTTAGTCTTCCTTTGCGGGTACAATTGACGTTGTATTCGTTTTGTGGGTGCGATTGAGGTCGTATTCGTATTTTCTTTGTGGGTAGAGTGATTGAGGTCAGTCTTCCTTTGCGGGTACAATTAAGGTTGTATTCGTTTTGTGGGTGCGATTGAGGTCGTATTCGTATTTTCTTTGTGGGCAGAGTGATTGAGGCCAGTCTTCCTTTGCGGGTACAATTGAGGTTGTATTCGTTTTGTGGGTGCGATTGAGGTCGTATTCGTATTTTCTTTGTGGGTAGAGTGATTGAGGTCAGTCTTCCTTTGCGGGTACAATCGAGGTTGTATTCGTTTTGTGGGTGCGATTGAGGTCGTATTCATTTTTTCTTTGTGGACAGAGTGATTTAGGTCAGTCTTCCTTTGCGGGTACAATTGAGGTTGTATTCGTTTTGTGGGTGCGATTGAGGTCGTATTGGTATTTTCTTTGTGGGTAGAGTGATTGAGGTTAGTCTTCCTTTGCGGGTACAATTGACGTTGTATTCGTTTTGTGGGTGCGATTGAGGTCGTATTCGTATTTTCTTTGTGGGCAGAGTGATTGAGGTCAGTCTTCCTTTGCGGGTACAATTGACGTTGTATTCGCTTTGTGGGTGCGATTGAGGTCGTATTCATTCTTTCTTTGTGGGCAGAGTGATTGAGGTCACTCTTCCTTTGCGGGTGCAATTGAGGTTGTATTCGTTTTGTGGGTGCGATTGAGGTCGTATTCATTCTTTCTTTGTGGGTAGAGTGAAGGAGGTCAGTATTCCTTTGCGGGTGCAATTGAGGTTGTATTCGTTTTGTGGGTGCGATTGAGGTCGTATTCATATTTTCTTTGTGGGCAGAGTGATTGAGGTCAGTCTTCCTTTGCGGGTATAATTGAGGTTGTATTCGTTTTGTGGGTGCGATTGAGGTCGTATTCATATTTTCTTTGTAGGCAGAGTGATTGAGGTCAGTCTTCCTTTGCGGGTACAATTGAGGTTGTATTCGTTTTGTGGGTGCGATTGAGGTCGTATTCGTATTTTCTTTGTGGGTAGAGTGATTGAGGTTAGTCTTCCTTTGCGGGTACAATTGAGGTTGTATTCGTTCTGTGGGTGCGATTGAGGTCGTATTCATTTTTTCTTTGTGGACAGAGTGATTGAGGTCAGTCTTCCTTTGTAGGTGCAATTGAAGTGGTATTCATTTTGTGGGTGCGATTGAGGTCGTATTCATTCTTTCTTTGTGGGCAGAGTGATTGAGGTCAGTCTTCCTTTGCGGGTGCAATTGAGGTTGTATTCGTTTTGTGGGTGCGATTGAGGTGGTATTCATTTTTTCTTTGTGGGCAGAGTGATTGAGGTCAGTCTTCCTTTACGGGTGCAATTGAGGTTGTATTCGTTTTGTGGGTGCGATTGAGGTCGTATTCATTCTTTCTTTGTGGGCAGAGTGATTGAGGTCTGTCTTCCTTTGCGGGTACAATTGAGGTTGTATTCGTTTTGTGGGTGCGATTGAGGTCGTATTCGTGTTTTCTTTGTGGGCAGAGTGATTGAGGTCAGTCTTCCTTTGCGGGTACAATTGAGGTTGTATTCGTTTTGTGGGTGCGATTGAGGTCGTATTCATTTTTTCTTTGTGGGCAGAGTGACTGAGGTCAGTCTTCCTTTGTGGGTGCAATTGAGGTTGTATTCGTTTTGTGGGTGCGATTGAGGTCGTATTCATTTTTTCTTTGTGGGCGGAGTGATTGAGGTCAGTCTTTCTTTGGGGGTGCAATTGAGGTTGTATTTGTTTTGTGGGTGCGATTGAGGTCGTATTCGTATTTTCTTTGTGGGCAGAGTGATTGAGGTCAGTCTTCCTTTGCAGGTATAATTGAGGTTGTATTCGTTTTGTGGGTGCGATTGAGGTCGTATTCATGTTTTCTTTGTGGGCAGAGTGATTGAGTTCAGTCTTCCTTTGCGGGTGCAATTGAGGTTTTTATTCGTTTTGTGGGTGCGATTGAGGTCGTATTCATTCTTTCTTTGTGGGCAGAGTGATTTAGGTCAGCTTCCTTTGCGGGTGCAATTAAGGTTGTATTCGTTTTGTGGGTGCGATTGAGGTCGTATTCATTCTTTCTTTGTGGGCAGAGTGATTGAGGTCAGTCTTCCTTTGCGGGTACAATTGAGGTTGTATTCGTTTTGTGGGTGCGATTGAGGTCGTATTCGTGTTTTCTTTGTGGGCAGAGTGATTGAGGTCAGTCTTCCTTTGCGGGTACAATTGAGGTTGTATTCGTTTTGTGGGTGCGATTGAGGTCGTATTCATTTTTTCTTTGTGGGCAGAGTGATTGAGGTCAGTCTTCCTTTGCGGGTGCATTTGAGGTTGTATTCGTTTTGTGGGTGCGATTGAGGTCGTATTCATTTTTTCTTTGTGGGCGGAGTGATTGAGGTCAGTCTTCCTTTGGGGTTGCAATTGAGGTTGTATTCGTTTTGTGGGTGCGATTGAGGTCGTATTCATTTTTTCTTTGTGGGCAGAGTGATTGAGGTCAGTCTTCCTTTGCGGGTGCAATTGAGGTTGTATTCGTTTTGTGGGTGTGATTGAGGTCGTATTCATTTTTTCTTTGTGGGCAGAGTGATTGAGTTCAGTCTTCCTTTGCGGGTGCAATTAAGGTTTTTATTTGTTTTGTGGGTGCGATTGAGGTCGTATTCATTCTTTCTTTGTGGGCAGAGTGATTTAGGTCAGCTTCCTTTGCGGGTGCAATTAAGGTTGTATTCGTTTTGTGGGTGCGATTGAGGTCGTATTCATTCTTTCTTTGTGGGCAGAGTGATTGAGGTCAGTCTTCCTTTGCGGGTACAATTGAGGTTGTATTCGTTTTGCGGGTGCGATTGAGGTCGTATTCGTATTTTCTTTGTGGGTAGAGTGATTGAGGTCAGTCTTCCTTTGCGGGTATAATTGAGGTTGTATTCGTTTTGTGGGTGCGATTGAGGTCGTATTCATGTTTTATTTGTGGGCAGAGTGATTGAGGTCAGTCTTCCTTTGCGGGTACAATTGAGGCTGTATTCGTTTTGTGGGTGCGATTGAGGTCGTATTCATTTTTTCTTTGTGGGCAGAGTGACTGAGGTCAGTCTTCCTTTGCGGGTGCAATTGAGGTTGTATTCGTTTTGTGGGTGCGATTGAGGTCGTATTCATTTTTTCTTTGTGGGCGGAGTGATTGAGGTCAGTCTTCCTTTGGGGGTGCAATTGAGGTTGTATTCGTTTTGTGGGTGCGATTGAGGTCGTATTCATTTTTTCTATGTGGGCAGAGTGATTGAGGTCAGTCTTCCTTTGCGGGTGCAATTGAGGTTGTATTCGTTTTGTGGGTGTGATTGAGGTCGTATTCATTTTTTCTTTGTGGGCAGAGTGATTGAGTTCAGTCTTCCTTTGCGGGTGCAATTAAGGTTTTTATTCGTTTTGTGGGTGCGATTGAGGTCGTATTCATTCTTTCTTTGTCGGCAGAGTGATTTTGGTCAGCTTCCTTTGCGGGTGCAATTAAGGTTGTATTCGTTTTGTGGGTGCGATTGAGGTCGTATTCATTCTTTCTTTGTGGGCAGAGTGATTGAGGTCAGTCTTCCTTTGCGGGTGCAATTGAGGTTGTATTCGTTTTGTGGGTGCGATTGAGGTCGTATTCGTATTTTCTTTGTGGGTAGAGTGATTGAGGTCAGTCTTCCTTTGCGGGTATAATTGAGGTTGTATTCGTTTTGTGGGTGCGATTGAGGTCGTATTCATGTTTTATTTGTGGGCAGAGTGATTGAGGTCAGTCTTCCTTTGCGGGAACAATTGAGGTTGTATTCGTTTTGTGGGTGCGATTGAGGTCGTATTCATTCTTTCTTTGTGGGCAGAGTGAATGAGTTCAGTATTCCTTTGCGGGTGCAATTGAGGTTGTATTTGTTTTGTGGGTGCGATTGAGGTCGTATTCGTATTTTCTTTGTGGGCAGAGTGATTGAGGTCAGTCTTCCTTTGCAGGTATAATTGAGGTTGTATTCGTTTTGTGGGTGCGATTGAGGTCGTATTCATGTTTTCTTTGTGGGCAGAATGATTGAGTTCAGTCTTCCTTTGCGGGTGCAATTGAGGTTTTTATTCGTTTTGTGGGTGCGATTGAGGTCGTATTCATTCTTTCTTTGTGGGCAGAGTGATTTAGGTCAGCTTCCTTTGCGGGTGCAATTAAGGTTGTATTCGTTTTGTGGGTGCGATTGAGGTCGTATTCATTCTTTCTTTGTGGGCAGAGTGATTGAGGTCAGTCTTCCTTTGCGGGTACAATTGAGGTTGTATTCGTTTTGTGGGTGCGATTGAGGTCGTATTCGTATTTTCTTTGTGGGTAGAGTGATTGAGGTCAGTCTTCCTTTGCGGGTATAATTAAGGTTGTATTCGTTTTGTGGGTGCGATTGAGGTCGTATTCATGTTTTATTTGTGGGCAGAGTGATTGAGGTCAGTCTTCCTTTTCGGGTACAATTGAGGTTGTATTCGTTTTGTGGGTGCGATTGAGGTCGTATTCATTTTTTCTTTGTGGACAGAGTGATTGAGGTCAGTCTTCCTTTGCAGGTGCAATTGAGGTTGTATTCGTTTTGTGGGTGCGATTGAGGTCGTATTCATTCTTTCTTTGTGGGCAGAGTGATTGAGGTCAGTCTTCCTTTGCGGGTGCAATTGAGGTTGTATTCGTTTTGTGGGTGCGATTGAGGGCGTATTCATTTTTTCTTTGTGGGCAGAGTGATTGAGGTCAGTCTTCCTTTACAGGTGAAATTGGGGTTGTATTCGTTTTGTGGGTGCGATTGAGGTCGTATTCATTCTTTCTTTGTGGGCAGAGTGATTGAGGTCAGTCTTCCTTTGCAGGTACAATTGAGGTTGTATTCGTTTTGTGGGTGCGATTGAGGTCGTATTCGTATTTTCTTTGTGGGTAGAGTGATTGAGGTCAGTCTTCCTTTGCGGGTACAATTGAGGTTGTATTCGTTTTGTGGGTGCGATTGAGGTCGTATTCGTATTTTCTATGTGGACAGAGTGATTGAGGCCAGTCTTCCTTTGCGGGTACAATTGAGGTTGTATTCGTTTTGTGGGTGCGATTGAGGTCGTATTCATTTTTTCTTTGTGGGCAGAGTGGTTGAGGTCAGTCTTCCTTTGCGGGTGCAATTGAGGTTGTATTGGTTTTGTGGGTGCGATTGAGGTCGTATTCATTCTTTCTTTGTGGGCAGAGTGATTTAGGTCAGCTTCCTTTGCGGGTGCAATTAAAGTTGTATTCGTTTTGTGGGTGCGATTGAGGTCGTATTCATTCTTTCTTTGTGGGCAGAGTGATTGAGGTCAGTCTTCCTTTGCGGGTACAATTGAGGTTGTATTCGTTTTGTGGGTTCGATTGAGGTCGTATTCGTATTTTCTTTGTGGGTAGAGTGATTGAGGTCAGTCTTCCTTTGCGGGTATAATTGAGGTTGTATTCGTTTTGTGGGTGCGATTGAGGTCGTATTCATGTTTTATTTGTGGGCAGAGTGATTGAGGTCAGTCTTCCTTTTCGGGTACAATTGAGGTTGTATTCGTTTTGTGGGTGCGATTGAGGTCGTATTCATTTTTTCTTTGTGGACAGAGTGATTGAGGTCAGTCTTGCTTTGCAGGTGCAATTGGGGTTGTATTCGTTTTGTGGGTGCGATTGAGGTCGTATTCATTCTTTCTTTGTGGGCAGAGTGATTGAGGTCAGTCTTCCTTTGCAGGTACAATTGAGGTTGTATTCGTTTTGTGGGTGCGATTGAGGTCGTATTCATATTTTCTTTGTGGGCAGAGTGATTGAGGTCAATCTTCCTTTGCGGGTACAATTGAGGTTGTATTCGTTTTGTGGGTGCGATTGAGGTCGTATTCGTATTTTCTATGTGGACAGAGTGATTGAGGCCAGTCTTCCTTTGCGGGTACAATTGAGGTTGTATTCGTTTTGTGGGTGCGATTGAGGTCGTATTCATTTTTTCTTTGTGGGCAGAGTGGTTGAGGTCAGTCTTCCTTTGCGGGTGCAATTGAGGTTGTATTGGTTTTGTGGGTGCGATTGAGGTCGTATTCATTCTTTCTTTGTGGGCAGAGTGATTTAGGTCAGCTTCCTTTGCGGGTGCAATTAAGGTTGTATTCGTTTTGTGGGTGCGATTGAGGTCGTATTCATTCTTTCTTTGTGGGCAGAGTGATTGAGGTCAGTCTTCCTTTGCGGGTACAATTGAGGTTGTATTCGTTTTGTGGGTGCGATTGAGGTCGTATTCGTATTTTCTTTGTGGGTAGAGTGATTGAGGTCAGTCTTCCTTTGCGGGTATAATTGAGGTTGTATTCGTTTTGTGGGTGCGATTGAGGTCGTATTCATGTTTTATTTGTGGGCAGAGTGATTGAGGTCAGTCTTCCTTTTCGGGTACAATTGAGGTTGTATTCGTTTTGTGGGTGCGATTGAGGTCGTATTCATTTTTTCTTTGTGGACAGAGTGATTGAGGTCAGTCTTGCTTTGAAGGTGCAATTGGGGTTGTATTCGTTTTGTGGGTGCGATTGAGGTCGTATTCATTCTTTCTTTGTGGGCAGAGTGATTGAGGTCAGTCTTCCTTTGCAGGTACAATTGAGGTTGTATTCGTTTTGTGGGTGCGATTGAGGTCGTATTCGTATTTTCTTTGTGGGCAGAGTGATTGAGGTCAGTCTTCCTTTGCGGGTACAATTGAGGTTGTATTCGTTTTGTGGGTGCGATTGAGGTCGTATTCGTATTTTCTATGTGGACAGAGTGATTGAGGCCAGTCTTCCTTTGCGGGTACAATTGAGGTTGTATTCGTTTTGTGGGTGCGATTGAGGTCGTATTCATTTTTTCTTTGTGGGCAGAGTGGTTGAGGTCAGTCTTCCTTTGCGGGTGCAATTGAGGTTGTATTGGTTTTGTGGGTGCGATTGAGGTCGTATTCATTCTTTCTTTGTGGGCAGAGTGATTTAGGTCAGCTTCCTTTGCGGGTGCAATTAAAGTTGTATTCGTTTTGTGGGTGCGATTGAGGTCGTATTCATTCTTTCTTTGTGGGCAGAGTGATTGAGGTCAGTCTTCCTTTGCGGGTACAATTGAGGTTGTATTCGTTTTGTGGGTGCTATTGAGGTCGTATTCGTATTTTCTTTGTGGGTAGAGTGATTGAGGTCAGTCTTCCTTTGCGGGTATAATTGAGGTTGTATTCGTTTTGTGGGTGCGATTGAGGTCGTATTCATGTTTTATTTGTGGGCAGAGTGATTGAGGTCAGTCTTCCTTTTCGGGTACAATTGAGGTTGTATTCGTTTTGTGGGTGCGATTGAGGTCGTATTCATTTTTTCTTTGTGGACAGAGTGATTGAGGTCAGTCTTGCTTTGCAGGTGCAATTGGGGTTGTATTCGTTTTGTGGGTGCGATTGAGGTCGTATTCATTCTTTCTTTGTGGGCAGAGTGATTGAGGTCAGTCTTCCTTTGCAGGTACAATTGAGGTTGTATTCGTTTTGTGGGTGCGATTGAGGTCGTATTCGTATTTTCTTTGTGGGCAGAGTGATTGAGGTCAGTCTTCCTTTGCGGGTACAATTGAGGTTGTATTTGTTTTGTGGGTGCGATTGAGGTCGTATTCGTATTTTCTATGTGGACAGAGTGATTGAGGCCAGTCTTCCTTTGCGGGTACAATTGAGGTTGTATTCGTTTTGTGGGTGCGATTGAGGTCGTATTCATTTTTTCTTTGTGGGCAGAGTGGTTGAGGTCAGTCTTCCTTTGCGGGTGCAATTGAGGTTGTATTGGTTTTGTGGGTGCGATTGAGGTCGTATTCATTCTTTCTTTGTGGGCAGAGTGATTTAGGTCAGCTTCCTTTGCGGGTGCAATTAAGGTTGTATTCGTTTTGTGGGTGCGATTGAGGTCGTATTCATTCTTTCTTTGTGGGCAGAGTGATTGAGGTCAGTCTTCCTTTGCGGGTACAATTGAGGTTGTATTCGTTTTGTGGGTGCGATTGAGGTCGTATTCGTATTTTCTTTGTGGGTAGAGTGATTGAGGTCAGTCTTCCTTTGCGGGTATAATTGAGGTTGTATTCGTTTTGTGGGTGCGATTGAGGTCGTATTCATGTTTTATTTGTGGGCAGAGTGATTGAGGTCAGTCTTCCTTTTCGGGTACAATTGAGGTTGTATTCGTTTTGTGGGTGCGATTGAGGTCGTATTCATTTTTTCTTTGTGGACAGAGTGATTGAGGTCAGTCTTGCTTTGCAGGTGCAATTGGGGTTGTATTCGTTTTGTGGGTGCGATTGAGGTCGTATTCATTCTTTCTTTGTGGGCAGAGTGATTGAGGTCAGTCTTCCTTTGCAGGTACAATTGAGGTTGTATTCGTTTTGTGGGTGCGATTGAGGTCGTATTCGTATTTTCTTTGTGGGCAGAGTGATTGAGGTCAGTCTTCCTTTGCGGGTACAATTGAGGTTGTATTCGTTTTGTGGGTGCGATTGAGGTCGTATTCGTATTTTCTATGTGGACAGAGTGATTGAGGCCAGTCTTCCTTTGCGGGTACAATTGAGGTTGTATTCGTTTTGTGGGTGCGATTGAGGTCGTATTCATTTTTTCTTTGTGGGCAGAGTCGTTGAGGTCAGTCTTCCTTTGCGGGTGCAATTGAGGTTGTATTGGTTTTGTGGGTGCGATTGAGGTCGTATTCATTCTTTCTTTGTGGGCAGAGTGATTTAGGTCAGCTTCCTTTGCGGGTGCAATTAAGGTTGTATTCGTTTTGTGGGTGCGATTGAGGTCGTATTCATTCTTTCTTTGTGGGCAGAGTGATTGAGGTCAGTCTTCCTTTGCGGGTACAATTGAGGTTGTATTCGTTTTGTGGGTGCGATTGAGGTCGTATTCGTATTTTCTTTGTGGGTAGAGTGATTGAGGTCAGTCTTCCTTTGCGGGTATAATTGAGGTTGTATTCGTTTTGTGGGTGCGATTGAGGTCGTATTCATGTTTTATTTGTGGGCAGAGTGATTGATGTCAGTCTTCCTTTTCGGGTACAATTGAGGTTGTATTCGTTTTGTGGGTGCGATTGAGGTCGTATTCATTTTTTCTTTGTGGACAGAGTGATTGAGGTCAGTCTTGCTTTGCAGGTGCAATTGAGGTTGTATTCGTTTTGTGGGTGCGATTGAGGTCGTATTCATTCTTTCTTTGTGGGCAGAGTGATTGAGGTCAGTCTTCCTTTGCGGGTGCAATTGAGGTTGTATTCGTTTTGTGGGTGCGATTGAGGGCGTATTCATTTTTTCTTTGTGGGCAGAGTGATTTAGGTCAGTCTTCCTTTACAGGTGAAATTGGGGTTGTATTCGTTTTGTGGGTGCGATTGAGGTCGTATTCATTCTTTCTTTGTGGGCAGAGTGATTGAGGTCAGTCTTCCTTTGCAGGTACAATTGAGGTTGTATTCGTTTTGTGGGTGCGATTGAGGTCGTATTCGTATTTTCTTTGTGGGCAGAGTGATTGAGGTCAGTCTTCCTTTGCGGGTACAATTGAGGTTGTATTCGTTTTGTGGGTACGATTGAGGTCGTATTCGTATTTTCTATGTGGACAGAGTGATTGAGGCCAGTCTTCCTTTGCGGGTACAATTGAGGTTGTATTCGTTTTGTGGGTGCGATTGAGGTCGTATTCATTTTTTCTTTGTGGGCAGAGTGGTTGAGGTCAGTCTTCCTTTGCGGGTGCAATTGAGGTTGTATTGGTTTTGTGGGTGCGATTGAGGTCGTATTCATTTTTTCTTTGTGGGCGGAGTGATTGAGGCCAGTCTTCCTTTGGGGGTGCAATTGAGGTTGTATTCGTTTTGTGGGTGCGATTGAGGTCATATTCATTTTTTCTTTGTGGGCAGAGTGATTGAGGTCAGTCTTCCTTTACGGGTGCAATTGAGGTTGTATTCGTTTTGTGGGTGTGATTGAGGTCGTATTCATTTTTTCTTTGTGGGCAGAGTGAGTGAGTTCAGTCTTCCTTTGCGGGTGCAATTGAGGTTTTATTCGTTTTGTGGGTGCGATTGAGGTCGCATTCATTCTTTCTTTGTGGGCAGAGTGATTTAGGTCAGCTTCCTTTGCGGGTGCAATTAAGGTTGTATTCGTTTTGTGGGTGCGATTGAGGTCGTATTCATTCTTTCTTTGTGGGTAAAGTGATTGAGGTCAGTCTTCCTTTGAGGGTACAATTGAGGTTGTATTCGTTTTGTGGGTGCGATTGAGGTCGTATTCGTATTTTCTTTGTGGGTAGAGTGATTGAGGTCAGTCTTCCTTTGCGGGTATAATTGAGGTTATATTCGTTTTGTGGGTGCGATTGAGGTCGTATTCATGTTTTATTTGTGGGCAGAGTGATTGAGGCCAGTCTTCCTTTGCGGGTACAATTGAGGTTGTATTCGTTTTGTGGGTGCGATTGAGGTCGTATTCGTATTTTCTTTGTGGGTAGAGTGATTGAGGTCAGTCTTCCTTTGCGGGTACAATTGAGGTTGTATTCGTTTTGTGGGTGCGATTAAGGTCGTATTCTTTTTTCTTTGTGGACAGAGTGATTGAGGTCAGTCTTCCTTTGCAGGTGCAATTGAGGTTGTATTCGTTTTGTGGGTGCGATTGAGGTCGTATTCGTATTTTCTTTGTGGGCAGAGTGATTGAGGTCAGTCTTCCTTTGCGGGTACAATTGAGGTTGTATTCGTTTTGTGGGTGCGATTGAGGTCGTATTCGTATTTTCTATGTGGACAGAGTGATTGAGGCCAGTCTTCCTTTGCGGGTACAATTGAGGTTGTATTCGTTTTGTGGGTGCGATTGAGGTCGTATTCATTTTTTCTTTGTGGGCAGAGTGGTTGAGGTCAGTCTTCCTTTGCGGGTGCAATTGAGGTTGTATTGGTTTTGTGGGTGCGATTGAGGTCGTATTCATTTTTACTTTGTGGGCGGAGTGATTGAGGCTAGTCTTCCTTTGGGGGTACAATTGAGGTTGTATTCGTTTTGTGGGTGCGATTGAGGTCGTATTCGTATTTTCTTTGTGGGCAGAGTGATTGAGGTCAGTCTTCCTTTGCGGGTACAATTGAGGTTGTATTCGTTTTGTGGGTGCGATTGAGGTCGTATTCGTATTTTCTATGTGGACAGAGTGATTGAGGCCAGTCTTCCTTTGCGGGTACAATTGAGGTTGTATTCGTTTTGTGGGTGCGATTGAGGTCGTATTCATTTTTTCTTTGTCGGCAGAGTGGTTGAGGTCAGTCTTCCTTTGCGGGTGCAATTGAGGTTGTATTGGTTTTGTGGGTGCGATTGAGGTCGTATTCATTTTTTCTTTGTGGGCGGAGTGATTGAGGCCAGTCTTCCTTTGGGGGTGCAATTGAGGTTGTATTCGTTTTGTGGGTGCGATTGAGGTCGTATTCATTTTTTCTTTGTGGGCAGAGTGATTGAGGTCAGTCTTCCTTTGCGGGTGCAATTGAGGTTGTATTCGTTTTGTGGGTGTGATTGAGGTCGTATTCATTTTTTCTTTGTGGGCAGAGTGATTGAGTTCAGTCTTCCTTTGCGGGTGCAATTGAGGTTTTATTCGTTTTGTGGGTGCGATTGAGGTCGCATTCATTCTTTCTTTGTGGGCAGAGTGATTTAGGTCAGCTTCCTTTGCGGGTGCAATTAAGGTTGTATTCGTTTTGTGGGTGCGATTGAGGTCGTATTCATTCTTTCTTTGTGGGTAGAGTGATTGAGGTCAGTCTTCCTTTGAGGGTACAATTGAGGTTGTATTCGTTTTGTGGGTGCGATTGAGGTCGTATTCGTATTTTCTTTGTGGGTAGAGTGATTGAGGTCAGTCTTCCTTTGCGGGTATAATTGAGGTTATATTCGTTTTGTGGGTGCGATTGAGGTCGTATTCATGTTTTATTTGTGGGCAGAGTGATTGAGGCCAGTCTTCCTTTGCGGGTACAATTGAGGTTGTATTCGTTTTGTGGGTGCGATTGAGGTCGTATTCGTATTTTCTTTGTGGGTAGAGTGATTGAGGTCAGTCTTCCTTTGCGGGTACAATTGAGGTTGTATTCGTTTTGTGGGTGCGATTAAGGTCGTATTCTTTTTTCTTTGTGGACAGAGTGATTGAGGTCAGTCTTCCTTTGCAGGTGCAATTGAGGTTGTATTCGTTTTGTGGGTGCGATTGAGGTCGTATTCATTCTTTCTTTGTGGGTAGAGTGATTGAGGTCAGTCTTCCTTTGCGGGTATAATTGAGGTTGTATTCGTTTTGTGGGTGCGATTGAGGTCGTATTCATATTTTCTTTGTAGGCAGAGTGATTGAGGTCAGTCTTCCTTTGCGGGTACAATTGAGGTTGTATTCGTTTTGTGGGTGCGATTGAGGTCGTATTCGTATTTTCTTTGTGGGTAGAGTGATTGAGGTCAGTCTTTCTTTGCGGGTACAATTGAGGTTTTTATTCGTTTTGTGGGTGCGATTGAGGTCGTATTCATTCTTTCTTTGTGGGCAGAGTGATTTAGGCCAGCTTCCTTTGCGGGTGCAATTAAGGTTGTATTCGTTTTGTGGGTGCGATTGAGGTCGTATTCATTCTTTCTTTGTGGGCAGAGTGATTGAGGTCAGTCTTCCTTTGCGGGTACAATTGAGGTTGTATTCGTTTTGTGGGTGCGATTGAGGTCGTATTCGTATTTTCTTTGTGGGTAGAGTGATTGAGGTCAGTCTTCCTTTGCGGGTGCAATTGAGGTTGTATTCGTTTTGTGGGTGCGATTGAGGTCGTATTCAATTTTTCTTTGTGGGCAGAGTGATTGAGGTCAGTCTTCCTTTGCGGGTGCAATTGAGGTTGTATTCGTTTTGTGGGTGCGATTGAGGTCGTATTCATTCTTTCTTTGTGGGCAGAGTGATTGAGGTCAGTCTTCCTTTGCGGGTACAATTGAGGTTGTATTCGTTTTGCGGGTGCGATTGAGGTCGTATTCATGTTTTATTTGTGGGCAGAGTGATTGAGGTCAGTCTTCCTTTGCGGGTACAATTGAGGTTGTATTCGTTTTGTGGGTGCGATTGAGGTCGTATTCATTCTTTCTTTGTGGGCAGAGTGAATGAGGACAGTATTCCTTTGCGGGTGCAATTGAGGTTGTATTCGTTTTGTGGGTGCGATTGAGGTCGTATTCGTATTTTCTTTGTGGGCAGAGTGATTGAGGTCAGTCTTCCTTTGCGGGTACAATTGAGGTTGTATTCGTTTTGTGGGTGCGATTGAGGTCGTATTCGTATTTTCTATGTGGACAGAGTGATTGAGGCCAGTCTTCCTTTGCGGGTACAATTGAGGTTGTATTCGTTTTGTGGGTGCGATTGAGGTCGTATTCATTTTTTCTTTGTGGGCAGAGTGGTTGAGGTCAGTCTTCCTTTACAGGTGAAATTGGGGTTGTATTCGTTTTGTGGGTGCGATTGAGGTCGTATTCATTCTTTCTTTGTGGGCAGAGTGATTGAGGTCAGTCTTCCTTTGCGGGTACAATTGAGGTTGTATTCGTTTTGTGGGTGCGATTGAGGTCGTATTCGTATTTTCTTTGTGGGTAGAGTGATTGAGGTCAGTCTTCCTTTGCGGGTACAATTGAGGTTTTTATTCGTTTTGTGGGTGCGATTGAGGTCGTATTCATTCTTTCTTTGTGGGCAGAGTGATTTAGGCCAGCTTCCTTTGCGGGTGCAATTAAGGTTGTATTCGTTTTGTGGGTGCGATTGAGGTCGTATTCATTCTTTCTTTGTGGGCAGAGTGATTGAGGTGAGTCTTCCTTTGCGGGGTACAATTGAGGTTGTATTCGTTTTGTGGGTGCGATTGAGGTCTTATTCGTATTTTCTTTGTGGGTAGAGTGATTGAGGTCATTCTTCCTTTGCGGGTGCAATTGAGGTTGTATTCGTTTTGTGGGTGCGATTGAGGTCGTATTCAATTTTTCTTTGTGGGCAGAGTGATTGAGGTCAGTCTTCCTTTGCGGGTGCAATTGAGGTTGTATTCATTTTGTGGGTGCGATTGAGGTCGTATTCATTCTTTCTTTGTGGGCAGAGTGATTGAGGTCAGTCTTCCTTTGCGGGTACAATTGAGGTTGTATTCGTTTTGCGGGTGCGATTGAGGTCGTATTCATGTTTTATTTGTGGGCAGAGTGATTGAGGTCAGTCTTCCTTTGCGGGTACAATTGAGGTTGTATTCGTTTTGTGGGTGCGATTGAGGTCGTATTCATTCTTTCTTTGTGGGCAGAGTGAATGAGGTCAGTATTCCTTTGCGGGTGCAATTGAGGTTGTATTCGTTTTGTGGGTGCGATTGAGGTCGTATTCGTATTTTCTTTGTGGGCAGAGTGATTGAGGTCAGTCTTCCTTTGCGGGTACAATTGAGGTTGTATTCGTTTTGTGGGTGCGATTGAGGTCGTATTCGTATTTTCTATGTGGACAGAGTGATTGAGGCCAGTCTTCCTTTGCGGGTACAATTGAGGTTGTATTCGTTTTGTGGGTGCGATTGAGGTCGTATTCATTTTTTCTTTGTGGGCAGAGTGGTTGAGGTCAGTCTTCCTTTACAGGTGAAATTGGGGTTGTATTCGTTTTGTGGGTGCGATTGAGGTCGTATTCATTCTTTCTTTGTGGGCAGAGTGATTGAGGTCAGTCTTCCTTTGCAGGTACAATTGAGGTTGTATTTGTTTTGTGGGTGCGATTGAGGTCGTATTCGTATTTTCTTTGTGGGCAGAGTGATTGAGGTCAGTCTTCCTTTGCGGGTACAATTGAGGTTGTATTCGTTTTGTGGGTGCGATTGAGGTCGTATTCGTATTTTCTATGTGGACAGAGTGATTGAGGCCAGTCTTCCTTTGCGGGTACAATTGAGGTTGTATTCGTTTTGTGGGTGCGATTGAGGTCGTATTCATTTTTTCTTTGTGGGCAGAGTGGTTGAGGTCAGTCTTCCTTTGCGGGTGCAATTGAGGTTGTATTGGTTTTGTGGGTGCGATTGAGGTCGTATTCATTTTTTCTTTGTGGGCGGAGTGATTGAGGCCAGTCTTCCTTTGGGGGTGCAATTGAGGTTGTATTCGTTTTGTGGGTGCGATTGAGGTCGTATTCATTTTTTCTTTGTGGGCAGAGTGATTGAGGTCAGTCTTCCTTTGCGGGTGCAATTGAGGTTGTATTCGTTTTGTGGGTGTGATTGAGGTCGTATTCATTTTTTCTTTGTGGGCAGAGTGATTGAGTTCAGTCTTCCTTTGCTGGTGCAATTGAGGTTTTATTCGTTTTGTGGGTGCGATTGAGGTCGCATTCATTCTTTCTTTGTGGGCAGAGTGATTTAGGTCAGCTTCCTTTGCGGGTGCAATTAAGGTTGTATTCGTTTTGTGGGTGCGATTGAGGTCGTATTCATTCTTTCTTTGTGGGTAGAGTGATTGAGGTCAGTCTTCCTTTGAGGGTACAATTGAGGTTGTATTCGTTTTGTGGGTGCGATTGAGGTCGTATTCATTCTTTCTTTGTGGGTAGAGTGATTGAGGTCAGTCTTCCTTTGCGGGTATAATTGAGGTTGTATTCGTTTTGTGGGTGCGATTGAGGTCGTATTCATATTTTCTTTGTAGGCAGAGTGATTGAGGTCAGTCTTCCTTTGCGGGTACAATTGAGGTTGTATTCGTTTTGTGGGTGCGATTGAGGTCGTATTCGTATTTTCTTTGTGGGTAGAGTGATTGAGGTCAGTCTTCCTTTGCGGGTACAATTGAGGTTTTTATTCGTTTTGTGTGTGCGATTGAGGTCGTATTCATTCTTTCTTTGTGGGCAGAGTGATTTAGGCCAGCTTCCTTTGCGGGTGCAATTAAGGTTGTATTCGTTTTGTGGGTGCGATTGAGGTCGTATTCATTCTTTCTTTGTGGGCAGAGTGATTGAGGTCAGTCTTCCTTTGCGGGTACATTTGAGGTTGTATTCGTTTTGTGGGTGCGATTGAGGTCGTATTCGTATTTTCTTTGTGGGTAGAGTGATTGAGGTCAGTCTTCCTTTGGGGGTTCAATTGAGGTTGTATTCGTTTTGTGGGTGCGATTGAGGTCGTATTCAATTTTTCTTTGTGGGCAGAGTGATTGAGGTCAGTCTTCCTTTGCGGGTGCAATTGAGGTTGTATTCGTTTTGTGGGTGCGATTGAGGTCGTATTCATTCTTTCTTTGTGGGCAGAGTGATTGAGGTCAGTCTTCCTTTGCGGGTACAATTGAGGTTGTATTCGTTTTGCGGGTGCGATTGAGGTCGTATTCATGTTTTATTTGTGGGCAGAGTGATTGAGGTCAGTCTTCCTTTCCGGGTACAATTGAGGTTGTATTCGTTTTGTGGGTGCGATTGAGGTCGTATTCATTCTTTCTTTGTGGGCAGAGTGAATGAGGTCAGTATTCCTTTGCGGGTGCAATTGAGGTTGTATTCGTTTTGTGGGTGTGATTGAGGTCGTATTCATTTTTTCTTTGTGGGCAGAGTGATTGAGTTCAGTCTTCCTTTGCGGGTGCAATTGAGGTTTTATTCGTTTTGTGGGTGCGATTGAGGTCGCATTCATTCTTTCTTTGTGGGCAGAGTGATTTAGGTCAGCTTCCTTTGCGGGTGCAATTAAGGTTGTATTCGTTTTGTGGGTGCGATTGAGGTCGTATTCATTCTTTCTTTGTGGGTAGAGTGATTGAGGTCAGTCTTCCTTTGAGGGTACAATTGAGGTTGTATTCGTTTTGTGGGTGCGATTGAGGTCGTATTCGTATTTTCTTTGTGGGTAGAGTGATTGAGGTCAGTCTTCCTTTGCGGGTATAATTGAGGTTATATTCGTTTTGTGGGTGCGATTGAGGTCGTATTCATGTTTTATTTGTGGGCAGAGTGATTGAGGTCAGTCTTCCTTTCCGGGTACAATTGAGGTTGTATTCGGTTTGTGGGTGCGATTGAGGTCGTATTCATTCTTTCTTTGTGGGCAGAGTGATTGAGGCCAGTCTTCCTTTGCGGGTACAATTGAGGTTGTATTCGTTTTGTGGGTGCGATTGAGGTCGTATTCGTATTTTCTATGTGGACAGAGTGATTGAGGCCAGTCTTCCTTTGCGGGTACAATTGAGGTTGTATTCGTTTTGTGGGTGCGATTGAGGTCGTATTCATTTTTTCTTTGTGGGCAGAGTGGTTGAGGTCAGTCTTCCTTTACAGGTGAAATTGGGGTTGTATTCGTTTTGTGGGTGCGATTGAGGTCGTATTCATTCTTTCTTTGTGGGCAGAGTGATTGAGGTCAGTCTTCCTTTGCAGGTACAATTGAGGTTGTATTTGTTTTGTGGGTGCGATTGAGGTCGTATTCGTATTTTCTTTGTGGGCAGAGTGATTGAGGTCAGTCTTCCTTTGCGGGTACAATTGAGGTTGTATTCGTTTTGTGGGTGCGATTGAGGTCGTATTCGTATTTTCTATGTGGACAGAGTGATTGAGGCCAGTCTTCCTTTGCGGGTACAATTGAGGTTGTATTCGTTTTGTGGGTGCGATTGAGGTCGTATTCATTTTTTCTTTGTGGGCAGAGTGGTTGAGGTCAGTCTTCCTTTGCGGGTGCAATTGAGGTTGTATTGGTTTTGTGGGTGCGATTGAGGTCGTATTCATTTTTTCTTTGTGGGCGGAGTGATTGAGGCCAGTCTTCCTTTGGGGGTGCAATTGAGGTTGTATTCGTTTTGTGGGTGCGATTGAGGTCGTATTCATTTTTTCTTTGTGGGCAGAGTGATTGAGGTCAGTCTTCCTTTGCGGGTGCAATTGAGGTTGTATTCGTTTTGTGGGTGTGATTGAGGTCGTATTCATTTTTTCTTTGTGGGCAGAGTGATTGAGTTCAGTCTTCCTTTGCTGGTGCAATTGAGGTTTTATTCGTTTTGTGGGTGCGATTGAGGTCGCATTCATTCTTTCTTTGTGGGCAGAGTGATTTAGGTCAGCTTCCTTTGCGGGTGCAATTAAGGTTGTATTCGTTTTGTGGGTGCGATTGAGGTCGTATTCATTCTTTCTTTGTGGGTAGAGTGATTGAGGTCAGTCTTCCTTTGAGGGTACAATTGAGGTTGTATTCGTTTTGTGGGTGCGATTGAGGTCGTATTCATTCTTTCTTTGTGGGTAGAGTGATTGAGGTCAGTCTTCCTTTGCGGGTATAATTGAGGTTGTATTCGTTTTGTGGGTGCGATTGAGGTCGTATTCATATTTTCTTTGTAGGCAGAGTGATTGAGGTCAGTCTTCCTTTGCGGGTACAATTGAGGTTGTATTCGTTTTGTGGGTGCGATTGAGGTCGTATTCGTATTTTCTTTGTGGGTAGAGTGATTGAGGTCAGTCTTCCTTTGCGGGTACAATTGAGGTTTTTATTCGTTTTGTGTGTGCGATTGAGGTCGTATTCATTCTTTCTTTGTGGGCAGAGTGATTTAGGCCAGCTTCCTTTGCGGGTGCAATTAAGGTTGTATTCGTTTTGTGGGTGCGATTGAGGTCGTATTCATTCTTTCTTTGTGGGCAGAGTGATTGAGGTCAGTCTTCCTTTGCGGGTACATTTGAGGTTGTATTCGTTTTGTGGGTGCGATTGAGGTCGTATTCGTATTTTCTTTGTGGGTAGAGTGATTGAGGTCAGTCTTCCTTTGGGGGTTCAATTGAGGTTGTATTCGTTTTGTGGGTGCGATTGAGGTCGTATTCAATTTTTCTTTGTGGGCAGAGTGATTGAGGTCAGTCTTCCTTTGCGGGTGCAATTGAGGTTGTATTCGTTTTGTGGGTGCGATTGAGGTCGTATTCATTCTTTCTTTGTGGGCAGAGTGATTGAGGTCAGTCTTCCTTTGCGGGTACAATTGAGGTTGTATTCGTTTTGCGGGTGCGATTGAGGTCGTATTCATGTTTTATTTGTGGGCAGAGTGATTGAGGTCAGTCTTCCTTTCCGGGTACAATTGAGGTTGTATTCGTTTTGTGGGTGCGATTGAGGTCGTATTCATTCTTTCTTTGTGGGCAGAGTGAATGAGGTCAGTATTCCTTTGCGGGTGCAATTGAGGTTGTATTCGTTTTGTGGGTGTGATTGAGGTCGTATTCATTTTTTCTTTGTGGGCAGAGTGATTGAGTTCAGTCTTCCTTTGCGGGTGCAATTGAGGTTTTATTCGTTTTGTGGGTGCGATTGAGGTCGCATTCATTCTTTCTTTGTGGGCAGAGTGATTTAGGTCAGCTTCCTTTGCGGGTGCAATTAAGGTTGTATTCGTTTTGTGGGTGCGATTGAGGTCGTATTCATTCTTTCTTTGTGGGTAGAGTGATTGAGGTCAGTCTTCCTTTGAGGGTACAATTGAGGTTGTATTCGTTTTGTGGGTGCGATTGAGGTCGTATTCGTATTTTCTTTGTGGGTAGAGTGATTGAGGTCAGTCTTCCTTTGCGGGTACAATTGAGGTTGTATTCGTTTTGTGGGTGCGATTAAGGTCGTATTCTTTTTTCTTTGTGGACAGAGTGATTGAGGTCAGTCTTCCTTTGCAGGTGCAATTGAGGTTGTATTCGTTTTGTGGGTGCGATTGAGGTCGTATTCATTCTTTCTTTGTGGGTAGAGTGATTGAGGTCAGTCTTCCTTTGCGGGTATAATTGAGGTTGTATTCGTTTTGTGGGTGCGATTGAGGTCGTATTCATATTTTCTTTGTAGGCAGAGTGATTGAGGTCAGTCTTCCTTTGCGGGTACAATTGAGGTTGTATTCGTTTTGTGGGTGCGATTGAGGTCGTATTCGTATTTTCTTTGTGGGTAGAGTGATTGAGGTCAGTCTTCCTTTGCGGGTACAATTGAGGTTTTTATTCGTTTTGTGGGTGCGATTGAGGTCGTATTCATTCTTTCTTTGTGGGCAGAGTGATTTAGGCCAGCTTCCTTTGCGGGTGCAATTAAGGTTGTATTCGTTTTGTGGGTGCGATTGAGGTCGTATTCATTCTTTCTTTGTGGGCGGAGTGATTGAGGTCAGTCTTCCTTTGCGGGTACAATTGAGGTTGTATTCGTTTTGTGGGTGCGATTGAGGTCGTATTCGTATTTTCTTTGTGGGTAGAGTGATTGAGGTCAGTCTTCCTTTGCGGGTTCAATTGAGGTTGTATTCGTTTTGTGGGTGCGATTGAGGTCGTATTCAATTTTTCTTTGTGGGCAGAGTGATTGAGGTCAGTCTTCCTTTGCGGGTGCAATTGAGGTTGTATTCGTTTTGTGGGTGCGATTGAGGTCGTATTCATTCTTTCTTTGTGGGCAGAGTGATTGAGGTCAGTCTTCCTTTGCGGGTACAATTGAGGTTGTATTCGTTTTGCGGGTGCGATTGAGGTCGTATTCATGTTTTATTTGTGGGCAGAGTGATTGAGGTCAGTCTTCCTTTGCGGGTACAATTGAGGTTGTATTCGTTTTGTGGGTGCGATTGAGGTCGTATTCATTCTTTCTTTGTGGGCAGAGTGAATGAGGTCCATATTCCTTTGCGGGTGCAATTGAGGTTGTATTCGTTTTGTGGGTGCGATTGAGGTCGTATTCGTATTTTCTTTGTGGGCAGAGTGATTGAGGTCAGTCTTCCTTTGCGGGTATAATTGAGGTTGTATTCGTTTTGTGGGTGCGATTGAGGTCGTATTCATATTTTCTTTGTAGGCAGAGTGATTGAGGTCAGTCTTCCTTTGCGGGTACAATTAAGGTTGTATTCGTTTTGTGGGTGCGATTGAGGTCGTATTCGTATTTTCTTTGTGGGTAGAGTGATTGAGGTCAGTCTTCCTTTGCGGGTACATTTGAGGTTGTATTCGTTTTGTGGGTGCGATTGAGGTCGTATTCATTTTTTCTTTGTGGACAGAGTGATTGAGGTCAGTCTTCCTTTGCAGGTGCAATTGAGGTTGTATTCGTTTTGTGGGTGCGATTGAGGTCGTATTCATTCTTTCTTTGTGGGCAGAGTGATTGAGGTCAGTCTTCCTTTGCGGGTGCAATTGAGGTTGTATTCGTTTTGTGGGTGCGATTGAGGGCGTATTCATTTTTTCTTTGTGGGCAGAGTGATTGAGGTCAGTCTTCCTTTACAGGTGAAATTGGGGTTGTATTCGTTTTGTGGGTGCGATTGAGGTCGTATTCATTCTTTCTTTGTGGGCAGAGTGATTGAGGTCAGTCTTCCTTTGCAGGTACAATTGAGGTTGTATTCGTTTTGTGGGTGCGATTGAGGTCGTATTCGTATTTTCTTTGTGGGCAGAGTGATTGAGGTCAGTCTTCCTTTGCGGGTACAATTGAGGTTGTATTCGTTTTGTGGGTGCGATTGAGGTCGTATTCGTATTTTCTTTGTGGACAGAGTGATTGAGGCCAGTCTTCCTTTGCGGGTACAATTGAGGTTGTATTCGTTTTGTGGGTGCGATTGAGGTCGTATTCATTTTTTCTTTGTGGGCAGAGTGGTTGAGGTCAGTCTTCCTTTGCGGGTGCAATTGAGGTTGTATTGGTTTTGTGGGTGCGATTGAGGTCGTATTCATTTTTTCTTTGTGGGCGGAGTGATTGAGGCCAGTCTTCCTTTGGGGGTGCAATTGAGGTTGTATTCGTTTTGTGGGTGCGATTGAGGTCGTATTCATTTTTTCTTTGTGGGCAGAGTGATTGAGGTCAGTCTTCCTTTGCGGGTGCAATTGAGGTTGTATTCGTTTTGTGGGTGTGATTGAGGTCGTATTCATTTTTTCTTTGTGGGCAGAGTGATTGAGTTCAGTCTTCCTTTGCGGGTGCAATTGAGGTTTTATTCGTTTTGTGGGTGCGATTGAGGTCGCATTCATTCTTTCTTTGTGGGCAGAGTGATTTAGGCCAGCTTCCTTTGCGGGTGCAATTAAGGTTGTATTCGTTTTGTGGGTGCGATTGAGGTCGTATTCATTCTTTCTTTGTGGGTAGAGTGATTGAGGTCAGTCTTCCTTTGAGGGTACAATTGAGGTTGTATTCGTTTTGTGGGTGCGATTGAGATCGTATTCGTATTTTCTTTGTGGGTAGAGTGATTGAGGTCAGTCTTCCTTTGCGGGTATAATTGAGGTTATATTCGTTTTGTGGGTGCGATTGAGGTCGTATTCATGTTTTATTTGTGGGCAGAGTGATTGAGGCCAGTCTTCCTTTGCGGGTACAATTGAGGTTGTATTCGTTTTGTGGGTGCGATTGAGGTCGTATTCATTCTTTCTTTGTGGGCAGAGTGAATGAGGTCAGTATTCCTTTGCGGGTGCAATTGAGGTTGTATTCGTTTTGTGGGTGCGATTGAGGTCGTATTCGTATTTTCTTTGTGGGTAGAGTGATTGAGGTCAGTCTTCCTTTGCGGGTATAATTGAGGTTGTATTCATTTTGTGGGTGCGATTGAGGTCGTATTCATATTTTCTTTGTAGGCAGAGTGATTGAGGTCAGTCTTCCTTTGCGGGTACAATTGAGGTTGTATTCGTTTTGTGGGTGCGATTGAGGTCGTATTCGTATTTTCTTTGTGGGTAGAGTGATTGAGGTCAGTCTTCCTTTGCGGGTACAATTGAGGTTGTATTCGTTTTGTGGGTGCGATTAAGGTCGTATTCTTTTTTCTTTGTGGACAGAGTGATTGAGGTCAGTCTTCCTTTGCAGGTGCAATTGAGGTTGTATTCGTTTTGTGGGTGCGATTGAGGTCGTATTCATTCTTTCTTTGTGGGCAGAGTGATTGAGGTCAGTCTTCCTTTGCGGGTGCAATTGAGGTTGTATTCGTTTTGTGGGTGCGATTGAGGTCGTATTCATTTTTTCTATGTGGGCAGAGTGATTGAGGTCAGTCTTCCTTTACGGGTGCAATTGGGGTTGTATTCGTTTTGTGGGTGCGATTGAGGTCGTATTCATTCTTTCTTTGTGGGCTGAGTGATTGAGGTCAGTCTTCCTTTGCAGGTACAATTGAGGTTGTATTCGTTTTGTGGGTGCGATTGAGGTCGTATTCGTATTTTCTTTGTGGGCAGAGTGATTGAGGTCAGTCTTCCTTTGCGGGTACAATTGAGGTTGTATTCGTTTTGTGGGTGCGATTGAGGTCGTATTCGAATTTTCTTTGTGGGCAGAGTGATTGAGGTCAGTCTTCCTTTGCGGGTACAATTGAGGTTGTATTCGTTTTGTGGGTGCGATTGAGGTCGTATTCATTTTTTCTTTGTGGGCAGAGTGGTTGAGGTCAGTCTTCCTTTGCGGGTGCAATTGAGGTTGTATTCGTTTTGTGGGTGCGATTGAGGTCGTATTCATTTTTTCTTTGTGGGCGGAGTGATTGAGGCCAGTCTTCCTTTGGGGGTGCAATTGAGGTTGTATTCGTTTTGTGGGTGCGATTGAGGTCGTATTCATTTTTTCTTTGTGGGCAGAGTGATTGAGGTCAGTCTTCCTTTGCGGGTGCAATTGAGGTTGTATTCGTTTTGTGGGTGTGATTGAGGTCGTATTCATTTTTTCTTTGTGGGCAGAGTGATTGAGTTCAGTCTTCCTTTGCGGGTGCAATTGAGGTTTTTATTCGTTTTGTGGGTACGATTGAGGTCGTATTCATTCTTTCTTTGTGGGCAGAGTGATTTAGGTCAGCTTCCTTTGCGGGTGCAATTAAGGTTGTATTCGTTTTGTGGGTGCGATTGAGGTCGTATTCATTCTTTCTTTGTGGGCAGAGTGATTGAGGTCAGTCTTCCTTTGCGGGTACAATTGAGGTTGTATTCGTTTTGTGGGTGCGATTGAGGTCGTATTCATTTTTTCTTTGTGGGCAGAGTGATTGAGGTCAGTCTTCCTTTGCGGGTGCAATTGGGGTTGTATTCGTTTTGTGGGTGTGATTGAGGTCGTATTCATTTTTTCTTTGTGGGCAGAGTGATTGAGTTCAGTCTTCCATTGCGGGTGCAATTGAGGTTTTTATTCGTTTTGTGGGTGCGATTGAGGTCGTATTCATTCTTTCTTTGTGGGCAGAGTGATTTAGGTCAGCTTCCTTTGCGGGTGCAATTAAGGTTGTATTCGTTTTGTGGGTGCGATTGAGGTCGTATTCATTTTTTCTTTGTGGGCAGAGTGGTTGAGGCCAGTCTTCCTTTGCGGGTGCAATTGAGGTTGTATTCGTTTTGTGGGTGCGATTGAGGTCGTATTCATTTTTTCTTTGTGGGCGGAGTGATTGAGGCCAGTCTTCCTTTGGGGGTGCAATTGAGGTTGTATTCGTTTTGTGGGTGCCATTGAGGTCGTATTCATTTTTTCTTTGTGGGCAGAGTGATTGAGGTCAGTCTTCCTTTGCGGGTGCAATTGAGGTTGTATTCGTTTTGTGGGTGTGATTGAGGTCGTATTCATTTTTTCTTTGTGGGCAGAGTGATTGAGTTCAGTCTTCCTTTGCGGGTGCAATTGAGGTTTTTATTCGTTTTGTGGGTGCGATTGAGGTCGTATTCATTCTATCTTTGTGGGCAGAGTGATTTAGGTCAGCTTCCTTTGCGGGTGCAATTAAGGTTGTATTCGTTTTGTGGGTGCGATTGAGGTCGTATTCATTCTTTCTTTGTGGGCAGAGTGATTGAGGTCAGTCTTCCTTTGCGGGTACAATTGAGGTTGTATTCGTTTTGTGGGTGCGATTGAGGTTGTATTCGTATTTTCTTTGTGGGTAGAGTGATTGAGGTCAGTCTTCCTTTGCGGGTTCAATTGAGGTTGTATTCGTTTTGCGGGTGCGATTGAGGTCGTATTCATGTTTTATTTGTGGGCAGAGTGATTGAGGTCAGTCTTCCTTTGCGGGTACAATTGAGGTTGTATTCGTTTTGTGGGTGCGATTGAGGTCGTATTCATTCTTTCTTTGTGGGCAGAGTGAATGAGGTCAGTATTCCTTTGCGGGTGCAATTGAGGTTGTATTCATTTTGTGGGTGCGATTGAGGTCGTATTCGTATTTTCTTTGTGGGCAGAGTGATTGAGGTCAGTCTTCCTTTGCGGGTATAATTGAGGTTGTATTCGTTTTGTGGGTGCGATTGAGGTCGTATTCATATTTTCTTTGTAGGCAGAGTGATTGAGGTCAGTCTTCCTTTGCGGGTACAATTGAGGTTGTATTCGTTTTGTGGGTGCGATTGAGGTCGTATTCGTATTTTCTTTGTGGGTAGAGTGATTGAGGTCAGTCTTCCTTTGCGGGTACAATTGAGGTTGTATTCGTTTTGTGGGTGCGATTGAGGTCGTATTCATTTTTTCTTTGTGAACAGAGTGATTGAGGTCAGTCTTCCTTTGCAGGTGCAATTGAGGTTGTATTCGTTTTGTGGGTGCGATTGAGGTCGTATTCATTCTTTCTTTGTGGGCAGAGTGATTGAGGTCAGTCTTCCTTTGCGGGTGCAATTGAGGTTGTATTCGTTTTGTGGGTGCGATTGAGGGCGTATTCATTTTTTCTTTGTGGGCAGAGTGATTGAGGTCAGTCTTCCTTTGCGGGTACAATTGAGGTTGTATTCGTTTTGTGGGTGCGATTGAGGTCGTATTCATTCTTTCTTTGTGGGCAGAGTGAATGAGGTCAGTATTCCTTTGCGGGTGCAATTGAGGTTGTATTCATTTTGTGGGTGCGATTGAGGTCGTATTCGTATTTTCTTTGTGGGCAGAGTGATTGAGGTCAGTCTTCCTTTGCGGGTATAATTGAGGTTGTATTCGTTTTGTGGGTGCGATTGAGGTCGTATTCATATTTTCTTTGTAGGCAGAGTGATTGAGGTCAGTCTTCCTTTGCGGGTACAATTGAGGTTGTATTCGTTTTGTGGGTGCGATTGAGGTCGTATTCGTATTTTCTTTGTGGGTAGAGTGATTGAGGTCAGTCTTCCTTTGCGGGTACAATTGAGGTTGTATTCGTTTTGTGGGTGCGATTGAGGTCGTATTCATTTTTTCTTTGTGAACAGAGTGATTGAGGTCAGTCTTCCTTTGCAGGTGCAATTGAGGTTGTATTCGTTTTGTGGGTGCGATTAAGGTCGTATTCATTCTTTCTTTGTGGGCAGAGTGATTGAGGTCAGTCTTCCTTTGCGGGTGCAATTGAGGTTGTATTCGTTTTGTGGGTGCGATTGAGGGCGTATTCATTTTTTCTTTGTGGGCAGAGTGATTGAGGTCAGTCTTCCTTTGCGGGTACAATTGAGGTTGTATTCGTTTTGTGGGTGCGATTGAGGTCGTATTCATTCTTTCTTTGTGGGCAGAGTGAATGAGGTCAGTATTCCTTTGCGGGTGCAATTGAGGTTGTATTCATTTTGTGGGTGCGATTGAGGTCGTATTTGTATTTTCTTTGTGGGCAGAGTGATTGAGGTCAGTCTTCCTTTGCGGGTATAATTGAGGTTGTATTCGTTTTGTGGGTGCGATTGAGGTCGTATTCATATTTTCTTTGTAGGCAGAGTGATTGAGGTCAGTCTTCCTTTGCGGGTACAATTGAGGTTGTATTCGTTTTGTGGGTGCGATTGAGGTCGTATTCGTATTTTCTTTGTGGGTAGAGTGATTGAGGTCAGTCTTCCTTTGCGGGTACAATTGAGGTTGTATTCGTTTTGTGGGTGCGATTGAGGTCGTATTCATTTTTTCTTTGTGAACAGAGTGATTGAGGTCAGTCTTCCTTTGCAGGTGCAATTGAGGTTGTATTCGTTTTGTGGGTGCGATTGAGGTCGTATTCATTCTTTCTTTGTGGGCAGAGTGATTGAGGTCAGTCTTCCTTTGCGGGTGCAATTGAGGTTGTATTCGTTTTGTGGGTGCGATTGAGGGCGTATTCATTTTTTCTTTGTGGGCAGAGTGATTGAGGTCAGTCTTCCTTTACGGGTGCAATTGGGGTTGTATTCGTTTTGTGGGTGCGATTGAGGTCGTATTCATTCTTTCTTTGTGGGCAGAGTGATTGAGGTCAGTCTTCCTTTGCAGGTACAATTGAGGTTGTATTCGTTTTGTGGGTGCGATTGAGGTCGTATTCGTATTTTCTTTGTGGGCAGAGTGATTGAGGCCAGTCTTCCTTTGCGGGTACAATTGAGTTTGTATTCGTTTTGTGGGTGCGATTGAGGTCGTATTCGTATTTTCTTTGTGGACAGAGTGATTGAGGTCAGTCTTCCTTTGCGGGTACAATTGAGGTTGTATTCGTTTTGTGGGTGCGAATGAGGTCGTATTCATTTTTTCTTTGTGGGCAGAGTGGTTGAGGTCAGTCTTCCTTTGCGGGTGCAATTGAGGTTGTATTCGTTTTGTGGGTGCGATTGAGGTCGTATTCATTTTTTCTTTGTGGGCGGAGTGATTGAGGCCAGTCTTCCTTTGGGGGTGCAATTGAGGTTGTATTCGTTTTGTGGGTGCGATTGAGGTCGTATTCATTTTTTCTTTGTGGGCAGAGTGATTGAGGTCAGTCTTCCTTTGCGGGTGCAATTGAGGTTGTATTCGTTTTGTGGTTGTGATTGAGGTCGTATTCATTTTTTCTTTTTGGGCAGAGTGATTGAGTTCAGTCTTCCTTTGCGGGTGCAATTGAGGTTTTATTCGTTTTGTGGGTGCGATTGAGGTCGTATTCATTCTTTCTTTGTGGGCAGAGTGATTTAGGTCAGCTTCCTTTGCGGGTGCAATTAAGGTTGTATTCGTTTTGTGGGTGCGATTGAGGTCGTATTCTTTCTTTCTTTGTGGGCAGAGTGATTGAGGTCAGTCTTCCTTTGCGGGTACAATTGAGGTTGTATTCGTTTTGTGGGTGCGATTGAGGTCGTATTCGTATTTTCTTTGTGGGTAGAGTGATTGAGGTCAGTCTTCCTTTGCGGGTATAATTGAGGTTGTATTCGTTTTGTGGGTGCGATTGAGGTCGTATTCATATTTTATTTGTGGGCAGAGTGATTGAGGTCAGTCTTCCTTTGCGGGTACAATTGAGGTTGTATTCGTTTTGTGGGTGCGATTGAGGTCGTATTCATTCTTTCTTTGTGGGCAAAGTGAAGGAGGTCAGTATTCCTTTGCGGGTCCAATTGAGGTTATATTCGTTTTGTGGGTGCGATTGAGGTCGTATTCGTATTTTCTTTGTGGGTAGAGTGATTGAGGTCAGTCTTCCTTTGCGGGTATAATTGAGGTTGTATTCGTTTTGTGGGTGCGATTGAGGTCGTATTCATATTTTCTTTGTAGGCAGAGTGATTGAGGTCAGTCTTCCTTTGCGGGTACAATTGAGGTTGTATTCGTTTTGTGGGTGCGATTGAGGTCGTATTCGTATTTTCTTTGTGGGTAGAGTGATTGAGGTCAGTCTTCCTTTGCGGGTACAATTGAGGTTGTATTCATTTTGTGGGTGCGATTAAGGTCGTATTCTTTTTTCTTTGTGGACAGAGTGATTGAGGTCAGTCTTCCTTTGCAGGTGCAATTGAGGTTGTATTCGTTTTGTGGGTGCGATTGAGGTCGTATTCATTCTTTCTTTGTGGGCAGAGTGATTGAGGTCAGTCTTCCTTTGCGGGTGCAATTGAGGTTGTATTCGTTTTTGGGTGCGATTGAGGTCGTATTCATTTTTTCTATGTGGGCAGAGTGATTGAGGTCAGTCTTCCTTTACGGGTGCAATTGGGGTTGTATTCGTTTTGTGGGTGCGATTGAGGTAGTATTCATTCTTTCTTTTTGGGCAGAGTGATTGAGGTCAGTCTTCCTTTGCAGGTACAATTGAGGTTGTATTCGTTTTGTGGGTGCGATTGAGGTCGTATTCGTATTTTCTTTGTGGGCAGAGTGATTGAGGTCAGTCTTCCTTTGCGGGTACAATTGAGGTTGTATTCGTTTTGTGGGTGCGATTGAGGTCGTATTCGTATTTTCTTTGTGGGTAGAGTGATTGAGGTCAGTCTTCCTTTGCGGGTACAATTGAGGTTGTATTCGTTTTGTGGGTGCGATTAAGGTCGTATTCTTTTTTCTTTGTGGACAGAGTGATTGAGGTCAGTCTTCCTTTGCAGGTGCAATTGAGGTTGTATTCGTTTTGTGGGTGCGATTGAGGTCGTATTCACTCTTTCTTTGTGGGCAGAGTGATTGAGGTCAGTCTTCCTTTGCGGGTGCAATTGAGGTTGTATTCGTTTTGTGGGTGCGATTGAGGGCGTATTCATTTTTTCTTTGTGGGCAGAGTGATTGAGGTCAATCTTCCTTTGCGGGTACAATTGAGGTTCTATTCGTTTTGTGGGTGCGATTGAGGTCGTATTCATTCTTTCTTTGTGGGCAGAGTGAATGAGGTCAGTATTCCTTTGCGGGTGCAATTGAGGTTGTATTCATTTTGTGGGTGCGATTGAGGTCGTATTCGTATTTTCTTTGTGGGCAGAGTGATTGAGGTCAGTCTTCCTTTGCGAGTATAATTGAGGTTGTATTCGTTTTGTGGGTGCGATTGAGGTCGTATTCATATTTTCTTTGTAGGCAGAGTGATTGAGGTCAGTCTTCCTTTGCGGGTACAATTGAGGTTGTATTCGTTTTGTGGGTGCGATTGAGGTCGTATTCATTTTTTCTTTGTGAACAGAGTGATTGAGGTCAGTCTTCCTTTGTAGGTGCAATTGAGGTTGTATTCGTTTTGTGGGTGCGATTGAGGTCGTATTCATTCTTTCTTTGTGGGCAGAGTGATTGAGGTCAGTCTTCCTTTGCGGGTGCAATTGAGGTTGTTTTCGTTTTGTGGGTGCGATTGAGGGCGTATTCATTTTTTCTTTGTGGGCAGAGTGATTGAGGTCAGTCTTCCTTTACGGGTGCAATTGGGGTTGTATTCGTTTTGTGGGTGCGATTGAGGTCGTATTCATTCTTTCTTTGTGGGCAGAGTGATTGAGGTCAGTCTTCCTTTGCAGGTACAATTGAGGTTGTATTCGTTTTGTGGGTGCGATTGAGGTCGTATTCGTATTTTCTTTGTGGGCAGAGTGATTGAGGTCAGTCTTCCTTTGCGGGTACAATTGAGGTTGTATTCGTTTTGTGGGTGCGATTGAGGTCGTATTCGTATTTTCTTTGTGGACAGAGTGATTGAGGTCAGTCTTCCTTTGCGGGTACAATTGAGGTTGTATTCGTTTTGTGGGTGCGAATGAGGTCGTATTCATTTTTTCTTTGTGGGCAGAGTGGTTGAGGTCAGTCTTCCTTTGCGGGTGCAATTGAGGTTGTATTCGTTTTGTGGGTGCGATTGAGGTCGTATTCATTTTTTCTTTGTGGGCGGAGTGATTGAGGCCAGTCTTCCTTTGGGGGTGCAATTGAGGTTGTATTCGTTTTGTGGGTGCGATTGAGGTCGTATTCATTTTTTCTTTGTGGGCAGAGTGATTGAGGTCAGTCTTCCTTTGCGGGTGCAATTGAGGTTGTATTCGTTTTGTGGGTGCGATTGAGGGCGTATTCATTTTTTTTTTGTGAACAGAGTGATTGAGGTCTGTCTTCCTTTGCAGATGCAATTGAGGTTGTATTCGTTTTGTGGGTGCGATTGAGGTCGTATTCATTCTTTCTTTGTGGGCAGAGTGATTGAGGTCAGTCTTCCTTTGCGGGTGCAATTGAGGTTGTTTTCGTTTTGTGGGTGCGATTGAGGGCGTATTCATTTTTTCTTTGTGGGCAGAGTGATTGAGGTCAGTCTTCCTTTACGGGTGCAATTGGGGTTGTATTCGTTTTGTGGGTGCGATTGAGGTCGTATTCATTCTTTCTTTGTGGGCAGAGTGATTGAGGTCAGTCTTCCTTTGCAGGTACAATTGAGGTTGTATTCGTTTTGTGGGTGCGATTGAGGTCGTATTCGTATTTTCTTTGTGGGCAGAGTGATTGAGGTCAGTCTTCCTTTGCGGGTACAATTGAGGTTGTATTCGTTTTGTGGGTGCGATTGAGGTCGTATTCGTATTTTCTTTGTGGACAGAGTGATTGAGGTCAGTCTTCCTTTGCGGGTACAATTGAGGTTGTATTCGTTTTGTGGGTGCGAATGAGGTCGTATTCATTTTTTCTTTGTGGGCAGAGTGATTGAGGTCAGTCTTCCTTTGCGGGTGCAATTGAGGTTGTATTCGTTTTGTGGTTGTGATTGAGGTCGTATTCATTTTTTCTTTTTGGGCAGAGTGATTGAGTTCAGTCTTCCTTTGCGGGTGCAATTGAGGTTTTATTCGTTTTGTGGGTGCGATTGAGGTCGTATTCATTCTTTCTTTGTGGGCAGAGTGATTTAGGTCAGCTTCCTTTGCGGGTGCAATTAAGGTTGTATTCGTTTTGTGGGTGCGATTGAGGTCGTATTCATTCTTTCTTTGTGGGCAGAGTGATTGAGGTCAGTCTTCCTTTGCGGGTACAATTGAGGTTGTATTCGTTTTGTGGGTGCGATTGAGGTCGTATTCGTATTTTCTTTGTGGGTAGAGTGATTGAGGTCAGTCTTCCTTTGCGGGTATAATTGAGGTTGTATTCGTTTTGTGGGTGCGATTGAGGTCGTATTCATATTTTATTTGTGGGCAGAGTGATTGAGGTCAGTCTTCCTTTGCGGGTACAATTGAGGTTGTATTCGTTTTGTGGGTGCGATTGAGGTCGTATTCATTCTTTCTTTGTGGGCAGAGTGATTGAGGTCAGTCTTCCTTTGCGGGTGCAATTGAGGTTGTATTCGTTTTGTGGGTGCGATTGAGGGCGTATTCATTTTTTTTTTGTGAACAGAGTGATTGAGGTCTGTCTTCCTTTGCAGATGCAATTGAGGTTGTATTCGTTTTGTGGGTGCGATTGAGGTCGTATTCATTCTTTCTTTGTGGGCAGAGTGATTGAGGTCAGTCTTCCTTTGCGGGTGCAATTGAGGTTGTATTCGTTTTGTGGGTGCGATTGAGGGCGTATTCATTTTTTCTTTGTGGGCAGAGTGATTGAGGTCAGTCTTCCTTTGCGGGTACAATTGAGGTTGTATTCGTTTTGTGGGTGCGATTGAGGTCGTATTCGTATTTTCTTTGTGGGTAGAGTGATTGAGGTCAGTCTTCCTTTGCGGGTACAATTGAGGTTGTATTCGTTTTGTGGGTGCGATTAAGGTCGTATTCTTTTTTCTTTGTGGACAGAGTGATTGAGGTCAGTCTTCCTTTGCAGGTGCAATTGAGGTTGTATTCGTTTTGTGGGTGCGATTGAGGTCGTATTCACTCTTTCTTTGTGGGCAGAGTGATTGAGGTCAGTCTTCCTTTGCGGGTGCAATTGAGGTTGTATTCGTTTTGTGGGTGCGATTGAGGGCGTATTCATTTTTTCTTTGTGGGCAGAGTGATTGAGGTCAATCTTCCTTTGCGGGTACAATTGAGGTTCTATTCGTTTTGTGGGTGCGATTGAGGTCGTATTCATTCTTTCTTTGTGGGCAGAGTGAATGAGGTCAGTATTCCTTTGCGGGTGCAATTGAGGTTGTATTCATTTTGTGGGTGCGATTGAGGTCGTATTCGTATTTTCTTTGTGGGCAGAGTGATTGAGGTCAGTCTTCCTTTGCGAGTATAATTGAGGTTGTATTCGTTTTGTGGGTGCGATTGAGGTCGTATTCATATTTTCTTTGTAGGCAGAGTGATTGAGGTCAGTCTTCCTTTGCGGGTACAATTGAGGTTGTATTCGTTTTGTGGGTGCGATTGAGGTCGTATTCATTTTTTCTTTGTGAACAGAGTGATTGAGGTCAGTCTTCCTTTGCAGGTGCAATTGAGGTTGTATTCGTTTTGTGGGTGCGATTGAGGTCGTATTCATTCTTTCTTTGTGGGCAGAGTGATTGAGGTCAGTCTTCCTTTGCGGGTGCAATTGAGGTTGTTTTCGTTTTGTGGGTGCGATTGAGGGCGTATTCATTTTTTCTTTGTGGGCAGAGTGATTGAGGTCAGTCTTCCTTTACGGGTGCAATTGGGGTTGTATTCGTTTTGTGGGTGCGATTGAGGTCGTATTCATTCTTTCTTTGTGGGCAGAGTGATTGAGGTCAGTCTTCCTTTGCAGGTACAATTGAGGTTGTATTCGTTTTGTGGGTGCGATTGAGGTCGTATTCGTATTTTCTTTGTGGGCAGAGTGATTGAGGTCAGTCTTCCTTTGCGGGTACAATTGAGGTTGTATTCGTTTTGTGGGTGCGATTGAGGTCGTATTCGTATTTTCTTTGTGGACAGAGTGATTGAGGTCAGTCTTCCTTTGCGGGTACAATTGAGGTTGTATTCGTTTTGTGGGTGCGAATGAGGTCGTATTCATTTTTTCTTTGTGGGCAGAGTGGTTGAGGTCAGTCTTCCTTTGCGGGTGCAATTGAGGTTGTATTCGTTTTGTGGGTGCGATTGAGGTCGTATTCATTTTTTCTTTGTGGGCGGAGTGATTGAGGTCAGTCTTCCTTTACGGGTGCAATTGGGGTTGTATTCGTTTTGTGGGTGCGATTGAGGTCGTATTCATTCTTTCTTTGTGGGCAGAGTGATTGAGGTCAGTCTTCCTTTGCAGGTACAATTGAGGTTGTATTCGTTTTGTGGGTGCGATTGAGGTCGTATTCGTATTTTCTTTGTGGGCAGAGTGATTGAGGTCAGTCTTCCTTTGCGGGTACAATTGAGGTTGTATTCGTTTTGTGGGTGCGATTGAGGTCGTATTCGTATTTTCTTTGTGGACAGAGTGATTGAGGTCAGTCTTCCTTTGCGGGTACAATTGAGGTTGTATTCGTTTTGTGGGTGCGAATGAGGTCGTATTCATTTTTTCTTTGTGGGCAGAGTGGTTGAGGTCAGTCTTCCTTTGCGGGTGCAATTGAGGTTGTATTCGTTTTGTGGGTGCGATTGAGGTCGTATTCATTTTTTCTTTGTGGGCGGAGTGATTGAGGCCAGTCTTCCTTTGGGGGTGCAATTGAGGTTGTATTCGTTTTGTGGGTGCGATTGAGGTCGTATTCATTTTTTCTTTGTGGGCAGAGTGATTGAGGTCAGTCTTCCTTTGCGGGTGCAATTGAGGTTGTATTCGTTTTGTGGGTGCGAATGAGGTCGTATTCATTTTTTCTTTGTGGGCAGAGTGGTTGAGGTCAGTCTTCCTTTGCGGGTACAATTGAGGTTGTATTCGTTTTGTGGGTGCGATTGAGGGCGTATTCATTTTTTCTTTGTGGGCAGAGTGATTGAGGTCAGTCTTCCTTTACGGGTGCAATTGGGGTTGTATTCGTTTTGTGGGTGCGATTGAGGTCGTATTCATTCTTTCTTTGTGGGCAGAGTGATTGAGGTCAGTCTTCCTTTGCAGGTACAATTGAGGTTGTATTCGTTTTGTGGGTGCGATTGAGGTCGTATTCGTATTTTCTTTGTGGGCAGAGTGATTGAGGTCAGTCTTCCTTTGCGGGTACAATTGAGGTTGTATTCGTTTTGTGGGTGCGATTGAGGTCGTATTCGTATTTTCTTTGTGGACAGAGTGATTGAGGTCAGTCTTCCTTTGCGGGTACAATTGAGGTTGTATTCGTTTTGTGGGTGCGAATGAGGTCGTATTCATTTTTTCTTTGTGGGCAGAGTGGTTGAGGTCAGTCTTCCTTTGCGGGTGCAATTGAGGTTGTATTCGTTTTGTGGGTGCGATTGAGGTCGTATTCATTTTTTCTTTGTGGGCGGAGTGATTGAGGCCAGTCTTCCTTTGGGGGTGCAATTGAGGTTGTATTCGTTTTGTGGGTGCGATTGAGGTCGTATTCATTTTTTCTTTGTGGGCAGAGTGATTGAGGTCAGTCTTCCTTTGCGGGTGCAATTGAGGTTGTATTCGTTTTGTGGTTGTGATTGAGGTCGTATTCATTTTTTCTTTTTGGGCAGAGTGATTGAGTTCAGTCTTCCTTTGCGGGTGCAATTGAGGTTTTATTCGTTTTGTGGGTGCGATTGAGGTCGTATTCATTCTTTCTTTGTGGGCAGAGTGATTTAGGTCAGCTTCCTTTGCGGGTGCAATTAAGGTTGTATTCGTTTTGTGGGTGCGATTGAGGTCGTATTCATTCTTTCTTTGTGGGCAGAGTGATTGAGGTCAGTCTTCCTTTGCGGGTACAATTGAGGTTGTATTCGTTTTGTGGGTGCGATTGAGGTCGTATTCGTATTTTCTTTGTGGGTAGAGTGATTGAGGTCAGTCTTCCTTTGCGGGTATAATTGAGGTTGTATTCGTTTTGTGGGTGCGATTGAGGTCGTATTCATATTTTATTTGTGGGCAGAGTGATTGAGGTCAGTCTTCCTTTGCGGGTACAATTGAGGTTGTATTCGTTTTGTGGGTGCGATTGAGGTCGTATTCATTCTTTCTTTGTGGGCAGAGTGATTGAGGTCAGTCTTCCTTTGCGGGTGCAATTGAGGTTGTATTCGTTTTGTGGGTGCGATTGAGGGCGTATTCATTTTTTTTTTGTGAACAGAGTGATTGAGGTCTGTCTTCCTTTGCAGATGCAATTGAGGTTGTATTCGTTTTGTGGGTGCGATTGAGGTCGTATTCATTCTTTCTTTGTGGGCAGAGTGATTGAGGTCAGTCTTCCTTTGCGGGTGCAATTGAGGTTGTATTCGTTTTGTGGGTGCGATTGAGGGCGTATTCATTTTTTCTTTGTGGGCAGAGTGATTGAGGTCAGTCTTCCTTTGCGGGTACAATTGAGGTTGTATTCGTTTTGTGGGTGCGATTGAGGTCGTATTCGTATTTTCTTTGTGGGTAGAGTGATTGAGGTCAGTCTTCCTTTGCGGGTACAATTGAGGTTGTATTCGTTTTGTGGGTGCGATTAAGGTCGTATTCTTTTTTCTTTGTGGACAGAGTGATTGAGGTCAGTCTTCCTTTGCAGGTGCAATTGAGGTTGTATTCGTTTTGTGGGTGCGATTGAGGTCGTATTCACTCTTTCTTTGTGGGCAGAGTGATTGAGGTCAGTCTTCCTTTGCGGGTGCAATTGAGGTTGTATTCGTTTTGTGGGTGCGATTGAGGGCGTATTCATTTTTTCTTTGTGGGCAGAGTGATTGAGGTCAATCTTCCTTTGCGGGTACAATTGAGGTTCTATTCGTTTTGTGGGTGCGATTGAGGTCGTATTCATTCTTTCTTTGTGGGCAGAGTGAATGAGGTCAGTATTCCTTTGCGGGTGCAATTGAGGTTGTATTCATTTTGTGGGTGCGATTGAGGTCGTATTCGTATTTTCTTTGTGGGCAGAGTGATTGAGGTCAGTCTTCCTTTGCGAGTATAATTGAGGTTGTATTCGTTTTGTGGGTGCGATTGAGGTCGTATTCATATTTTCTTTGTAGGCAGAGTGATTGAGGTCAGTCTTCCTTTGCGGGTACAATTGAGGTTGTATTCGTTTTGTGGGTGCGATTGAGGTCGTATTCATTTTTTCTTTGTGAACAGAGTGATTGAGGTCAGTCTTCCTTTGCAGGTGCAATTGAGGTTGTATTCGTTTTGTGGGTGCGATTGAGGTCGTATTCATTCTTTCTTTGTGGGCAGAGTGATTGAGGTCAGTCTTCCTTTGCGGGTGCAATTGAGGTTGTTTTCGTTTTGTGGGTGCGATTGAGGGCGTATTCATTTTTTCTTTGTGGGCAGAGTGATTGAGGTCAGTCTTCCTTTACGGGTGCAATTGGGGTTGTATTCGTTTTGTGGGTGCGATTGAGGTCGTATTCATTCTTTCTTTGTGGGCAGAGTGATTGAGGTCAGTCTTCCTTTGCAGGTACAATTGAGGTTGTATTCGTTTTGTGGGTGCGATTGAGGTCGTATTCGTATTTTCTTTGTGGGCAGAGTGATTGAGGTCAGTCTTCCTTTGCGGGTACAATTGAGGTTGTATTCGTTTTGTGGGTGCGATTGAGGTCGTATTCGTATTTTCTTTGTGGACAGAGTGATTGAGGTCAGTCTTCCTTTGCGGGTACAATTGAGGTTGTATTCGTTTTGTGGGTGCGAATGAGGTCGTATTCATTTTTTCTTTGTGGGCAGAGTGGTTGAGGTCAGTCTTCCTTTGCGGGTGCAATTGAGGTTGTATTCGTTTTGTGGGTGCGATTGAGGTCGTATTCATTTTTTCTTTGTGGGCGGAGTGATTGAGGTCAGTCTTCCTTTACGGGTGCAATTGGGGTTGTATTCGTTTTGTGGGTGCGATTGAGGTCGTATTCATTCTTTCTTTGTGGGCAGAGTGATTGAGGTCAGTCTTCCTTTGCAGGTACAATTGAGGTTGTATTCGTTTTGTGGGTGCGATTGAGGTCGTATTCGTATTTTCTTTGTGGGCAGAGTGATTGAGGTCATTCTTCCTTTGCGGGTACAATTGAGGTTGTATTCGTTTTGTGGGTGCGATTGAGGTCGTATTCGTATTTTCTTTGTGGACAGAGTGATTGAGGTCAGTCTTCCTTTGCGGGTACAATTGAGGTTGTATTCGTTTTGTGGGTGCGAATGAGGTCGTATTCATTTTTTCTTTGTGGGCAGAGTGGTTGAGGTCAGTCTTCCTTTGCGGGTGCAATTGAGGTTGTATTCGTTTTGTGGGTGCGATTGAGGTCGTATTCATTTTTTCTTTGTGGGCGGAGTGATTGAGGCCAGTCTTCCTTTGGGGGTGCAATTGAGGTTGTATTCGTTTTGTGGGTGCGATTGAGGTCGTATTCATTTTTTCTTTGTGGGCAGAGTGATTGAGGTCAGTCTTCCTTTGCGGGTGCAATTGAGGTTGTATTCGTTTTGTGGGTGCGAATGAGGTCGTATTCATTTTTTCTTTGTGGGCAGAGTGGTTGAGGTCAGTCTTCCTTTGCGGGTACAATTGAGGTTGTATTCGTTTTGTGGGTGCGATTGAGGGCGTATTCATTTTTTCTTTGTGGGCAGAGTGATTGAGGTCAGTCTTCCTTTACGGGTGCAATTGGGGTTGTATTCGTTTTGTGGGTGCGATTGAGGTCGTATTCATTCTTTCTTTGTGGGCAGAGTGATTGAGGTCAGTCTTCCTTTGCAGGTACAATTGAGGTTGTATTCGTTTTGTGGGTGCGATTGAGGTCGTATTCGTATTTTCTTTGTGGGCAGAGTGATTGAGGTCAGTCTTCCTTTGCGGGTACAATTGAGGTTGTATTCGTTTTGTGGGTGCGATTGAGGTCGTATTCGTATTTTCTTTGTGGACAGAGTGATTGAGGTCAGTCTTCCTTTGCGGGTACAATTGAGGTTGTATTCGTTTTGTGGGTGCGAATGAGGTCGTATTCATTTTTTCTTTGTGGGCAGAGTGGTTGAGGTCAGTCTTCCTTTGCGGGTGCAATTGAGGTTGTATTCGTTTTGTGGGTGCGATTGAGGTCGTATTCATTTTTTCTTTGTGGGCGGAGTGATTGAGGCCAGTCTTCCTTTGGGGGTGCAATTGAGGTTGTATTCGTTTTGTGGGTGCGATTGAGGTCGTATTCATTTTTTCTTTGTGGGCAGAGTGATTGAGGTCAGTCTTCCTTTGCGGGTGCAATTGAGGTTGTATTCGTTTTGTGGTTGTGATTGAGGTCGTATTCATTTTTTCTTTTTGGGCAGAGTGATTGAGTTCAGTCTTCCTTTGCGGGTGCAATTGAGGTTTTATTCGTTTTGTGGGTGCGATTGAGGTCGTATTCATTCTTTCTTTGTGGGCAGAGTGATTTAGGTCAGCTTCCTTTGCGGGTGCAATTAAGGTTGTATTCGTTTTGTGGGTGCGATTGAGGTCGTATTCATTCTTTCTTTGTGGGCAGAGTGATTGAGGTCAGTCTTCCTTTGCGGGTACAATTGAGGTTGTATTCGTTTTGTGGGTGCGATTGAGGTCGTATTCGTATTTTCTTTGTGGGTAGAGTGATTGAGGTCAGTCTTCCTTTGCGGGTATAATTGAGGTTGTATTCGTTTTGTGGGTGCGATTGAGGTCGTATTCATATTTTATTTGTGGGCAGAGTGATTGAGGTCAGTCTTCCTTTGCGGGTACAATTGAGGTTGTATTCGTTTTGTGGGTGCGATTGAGGTCGTATTCATTCTTTCTTTGTGGGCAGAGTGATTGAGGTCAGTCTTCCTTTGCGGGTGCAATTGAGGTTGTATTCGTTTTGTGGGTGCGATTGAGGGCGTATTCATTTTTTTTTTGTGAACAGAGTGATTGAGGTCTGTCTTCCTTTGCAGATGCAATTGAGGTTGTATTCGTTTTGTGGGTGCGATTGAGGTCGTATTCATTCTTTCTTTGTGGGCAGAGTGATTGAGGTCAGTCTTCCTTTGCGGGTGCAATTGAGGTTGTATTCGTTTTGTGGGTGCGATTGAGGGCGTATTCATTTTTTCTTTGTGGGCAGAGTGATTGAGGTCAGTCTTCCTTTGCGGGTACAATTGAGGTTGTATTCGTTTTGTGGGTGCGATTGAGGTCGTATTCGTATTTTCTTTGTGGGTAGAGTGATTGAGGTCAGTCTTCCTTTGCGGGTACAATTGAGGTTGTATTCGTTTTGTGGGTGCGATTAAGGTCGTATTCTTTTTTCTTTGTGGACAGAGTGATTGAGGTCAGTCTTCCTTTGCAGGTGCAATTGAGGTTGTATTCGTTTTGTGGGTGCGATTGAGGTCGTATTCACTCTTTCTTTGTGGGCAGAGTGATTGAGGTCAGTCTTCCTTTGCGGGTGCAATTGAGGTTGTATTCGTTTTGTGGGTGCGATTGAGGGCGTATTCATTTTTTCTTTGTGGGCAGAGTGATTGAGGTCAATCTTCCTTTGCGGGTACAATTGAGGTTCTATTCGTTTTGTGGGTGCGATTGAGGTCGTATTCATTCTTTCTTTGTGGGCAGAGTGAATGAGGTCAGTATTCCTTTGCGGGTGCAATTGAGGTTGTATTCATTTTGTGGGTGCGATTGAGGTCGTATTCGTATTTTCTTTGTGGGCAGAGTGATTGAGGTCAGTCTTCCTTTGCGAGTATAATTGAGGTTGTATTCGTTTTGTGGGTGCGATTGAGGTCGTATTCATATTTTCTTTGTAGGCAGAGTGATTGAGGTCAGTCTTCCTTTGCGGGTACAATTGAGGTTGTATTCGTTTTGTGGGTGCGATTGAGGTCGTATTCATTTTTTCTTTGTGAACAGAGTGATTGAGGTCAGTCTTCCTTTGCAGGTGCAATTGAGGTTGTATTCGTTTTGTGGGTGCGATTGAGGTCGTATTCATTCTTTCTTTGTGGGCAGAGTGATTGAGGTCAGTCTTCCTTTGCGGGTGCAATTGAGGTTGTTTTCGTTTTGTGGGTGCGATTGAGGGCGTATTCATTTTTTCTTTGTGGGCAGAGTGATTGAGGTCAGTCTTCCTTTACGGGTGCAATTGGGGTTGTATTCGTTTTGTGGGTGCGATTGAGGTCGTATTCATTCTTTCTTTGTGGGCAGAGTGATTGAGGTCAGTCTTCCTTTGCAGGTACAATTGAGGTTGTATTCGTTTTGTGGGTGCGATTGAGGTCGTATTCGTATTTTCTTTGTGGGCAGAGTGATTGAGGTCAGTCTTCCTTTGCGGGTACAATTGAGGTTGTATTCGTTTTGTGGGTGCGATTGAGGTCGTATTCGTATTTTCTTTGTGGACAGAGTGATTGAGGTCAGTCTTCCTTTGCGGGTACAATTGAGGTTGTATTCGTTTTGTGGGTGCGAATGAGGTCGTATTCATTTTTTCTTTGTGGGCAGAGTGGTTGAGGTCAGTCTTCCTTTGCGGGTGCAATTGAGGTTGTATTCGTTTTGTGGGTGCGATTGAGGTCGTATTCATTTTTTCTTTGTGGGCGGAGTGATTGAGGCCAGTCTTCCTTTGGGGGTGCAATTGAGGTTGTATTCGTTTTGTGGGTGCGATTGAGGTCGTATTCATTTTTTCTTTGTGGGCAGAGTGATTGAGGTCAGTCTTCCTTTGCGGGTGCAATTGAGGTTGTATTCGTTTTGTGGTTGTGATTGAGGTCGTATTCATTTTTTCTTTTTGGGCAGAGTGATTGAGTTCAGCCTTCTTTTGCGGGTGCAATTGAGGTTTTATTCGTTTTGTGGGTGCGATTGAGGTCGTATTCATTCTTTCTTTGTGGGCAGAGTGATTTAGGTCAGCTTCCTTTGCGGGTGCAATTAAGGTTGTATTCGTTTTGTGGGTGCGATTGAGGTCGTATTCATTCTTTCTTTGTGGGCAGAGTGATTGAGGTCAGTCTTCCTTTGCGGGTACAATTGAGGTTGTATTCGTTTTGTGGGTGCGATTGAGGTCGTATTCGTATTTTCTTTGTGGGTAGAGTGATTGAGGTCAGTCTTCCTTTGCGGGTATAATTGAGGTTGTATTCGTTTTGTGGGTGCGATTGAGGTCGTATTCATATTTTATTTGTGGGCAGAGTGATTGAGGTCAGTCTTCCTTTGCGGGTACAATTGAGGTTGTATTCGTTTTGTGGGTGCGATTGAGGTCGTATTCATTCTTTCTTTGTGGGCAGAGTGATTGAGGTCAGTCTTCCTTTGCGGGTGCAATTGAGGTTGTATTCGTTTTGTGGGTGCGATTGAGGGCGTATTCATTTTTTTTTTGTGAACAGAGTGATTGAGGTCTGTCTTCCTTTGCAGATGCAATTGAGGTTGTATTCGTTTTGTGGGTGCGATTGAGGTCGTATTCATTCTTTCTTTGTGGGCAGAGTGATTGAGGTCAGTCTTCCTTTGCGGGTGCAATTGAGGTTGTATTCGTTTTGTGGGTGCGATTGAGGGCGTATTCATTTTTTCTTTGTGGGCAGAGTGATTGAGGTCAGTCTTCCTTTACGGGTGCAATTGGGGTTGTATTCGTTTTGTGGGTGCGATTGAGGTCGTATTCATTCTTTCTTTGTGGGCAGAGTGATTGAGGTCAGTCTTCCTTTGCAGGTACAATTGAGGTTGTATTCGTTTTGTGGGTGCGATTGAGGTCGTATTCGTATTTTCTTTGTGGGCAGAGTGATTGAGGTCAGTCTTCCTTTGAGGGTACAATTGAGGTTGTATTCGTTTTGTGGGTGCGATTGAGGTCTTATTCGTATTTTCTTTGTGGACAGAGTGATTGAGGTCAGTCTTCCTTTGCGGGTACAATTGAGGTTGTATTCGTTTTGTGGGTGCGAATGAGGTCGTATTCATTTTTTCTTTGTGAACAGAGTGATTGAGGTCAGTCTTCCTTTGCAGGTGCAATTGAGGTTGTATTCGTTTTGTGGGTGCGATTGAGGTCGTATTCATTCTTTCTTTGTGGGCAGAGTGATTGAGGTCAGTCTTCCTTTGCGGGTGCAATTGAGGTTGTTTTCGTTTTGTGGGTGCGATTGAGGGCGTATTCATTTTTTCTTTGTGGGCAGAGTGATTGAGGTCAGTCTTCCTTTACGGGTGCAATTGGGGTTGTATTCGTTTTGTGGGTGCGATTGAGGTCGTATTCATTCTTTCTTTGTGGGCAGAGTGATTGAGGTCAGTCTTCCTTTGCAGGTACAATTGAGGTTGTATTCGTTTTGTGGGTGCGATTGAGGTCGTATTCGTATTTTCTTTGTGGGCAGAGTGATTGAGGTCAGTCTTCCTTTGCGGGTACAATTGAGGTTGTATTCGTTTTGTGGGTGCGATTGAGGTCGTATTCGTATTTTCTTTGTGGACAGAGTGATTGAGGTCAGTCTTCCTTTGCGGGTACAATTGAGGTTGTATTCGTTTTGTGGGTGCGAATGAGGTCGTATTCATTTTTTCTTTGTGGGCAGAGTGGTTGAGGTCAGTCTTCCTTTGCGGGTGCAATTGAGGTTGTATTCGTTTTGTGGGTGCGATTGAGGTCGTATTCATTTTTTCTTTGTGGGCGGAGTGATTGAGGCCAGTCTTCCTTTGGGGGTGCAATTGAGGTAGTATTCGTTTTGTGGGTGCGATTGAGGTCGTATTCATTTTTTCTTTGTGGGCAGAGTGATTGAGGTCAGTCTTCCTTTGCGGGTGCAATTGAGGTTGTATTCGTTTTGTGGTTGTGATTGAGGTCGTATTCATTTTTTCTTTTTGGGCAGAGTGATTGAGTTCAGTCTTCCTTTGCGGGTGCAATTGAGGTTTTATTCGTTTTGTGGGTGCGATTGAGGTCGTATTCATTCTTTCTTTGTGGGCAGAGTGATTTAGGTCAGCATCCTTTGCGGGTGCAATTAAGGTTGTATTCGTTTTGTGGGTGCGATTGAGGTCGTATTCATTCTTTCTTTGTGGGCAGAGTGATTGAGGTCAGTCTTCCTTTGCGGGTACAATTGAGGTTGTATTCGTTTTGTGGGTGCGATTGAGGTCGTATTCGTATTTTCTTTGTGGGTAGAGTGATTGAGGTCAGTCTTCCTTTGCGGGTATAATTGAGGTTGTATTCGTTTTGTGGGTGCGATTGAGGTCGTATTCATATTTTATTTGTGGGCAGAGTGATTGAGGTCAGTCTTCCTTTGCGGGTACAATTGAGGTTGTATTCGTTTTGTGGGTGCGATTGAGGTCGTATTCATTCTTTCTTTGTGGGCAGAGTGATTGAGGTCAGTCTTCCTTTGCGGGTGCAATTGAGGTTGTATTCGTTTTGTGGGTGCGATTGAGGGCGTATTCATTTTTTTTTTGTGAACAGAGTGATTGAGGTCTGTCTTCCTTTGCAGATGCAATTGAGGTTGTATTCGTTTTGTGGGTGCGATTGAGGTCGTATTCATTCTTTCTTTGTGGGCAGAGTGATTGAGGTCAGTCTTCCTTTGCGGGTGCAATTGAGGTTGTATTCGTTTTGTGGGTGCGATTGAGGGCGTATTCATTTTTTCTTTGTGGGCAGAGTGATTGAGGTCAGTCTTCCTTTACGGGTGCAATTGGGGTTGTATTCGTTTTGTGGGTGCGATTGAGGTCGTATTCATTCTTTCTTTGTGGGCAGAGTGATTGAGGTTAGTCTTCCTTTGCAGGTACAATTGAGGTTGTATTCGTTTTGTGGGTGCGATTGAGGTCGTATTCGTATTTTCTTTGTGGGCAGAGTGATTGAGGTCAGTCTTCCTTTGCGGGTACAATTGAGGTTGTATTCGTTTTGTGGGTGCGATTGAGGTCTTATTCGTATTTTCTTTGTGGACAGAGTGATTGAGGTCAGTCTTCCTTTGCGGGTACAATTGAGGTTGTATTCGTTTTGTGGGTGCGAATGAGGTCGTATTCATTTTTTCTTTGTGGGCAGAGTGGTTGAGGTCAGTCTTCCTTTGCGGGTGCAATTGAGGTTGTATTCGTTTTGTGGGTGCGATTGAGGTCGTATTCATTTTTTCTTTGTGGGCGGAGTGATTGAGGCCAGTCTTCCTTTGGGGGTGCAATTGAGGTTGTATTCGTTTTGTGGGTGCGATTGAGGTCGTATTCATTTTTTCTTTGTGGGCAGAGTGATTGAGGTCAGTCTTCCTTTGCGGGTGCAATTGAGGTTGTATTCGTTTTGTGGTTGTGATTGAGGTCGTATTCATTTTTTCTTTTTGGGCAGAGTGATTGAGTTCAGTCTTCCTTTGCGGGTGCAATTGAGGTTTTATTCGTTTTGTGGGTGCGATTGAGGTCGTATTCATTCTTTCTTTGTGGGCAGAGTGATTTAGGTCAGCTTCCTTTGCGGGTGCAATTAAGGTTGTATTCGTTTTGTGGGTGCGATTGAGGTCGTATTCATTCTTTCTTTGTGGGCAGAGTGATTGAGGTCAGTCTTCCTTTGCGGGTACAATTGAGGTTGTATTCGTTTTGTGGGTGCGATTGAGGTCGTATTCGTATTTTCTTTGTGGGTAGAGTGATTGAGGTCAGTCTTCCTTTGCGGGTATAATTGAGGTTGTATTCGTTTTGTGGGTGCGATTGAGGTCGTATTCATATTTTATTTGTGGGCAGAGTGATTGAGGTCAGTCTTCCTTTGCGGGTACAATTGAGGTTGTATTCGTTTTGTGGGTGCGATTGAGGTCGTATTCATTCTTTCTTTGTGGGCAAAGTGAAGGAGGTCAGTATTCCTTTGCGGGTCCAATTGAGGTTGTATTCGTTTTGTGGGTGCGATTGAGGTCGTATTCGTATTTTCTTTGTGGGTAGAGTGATTGAGGTCAGTCTTCCTTTGCGGGTATAATTGAGGTTGTATTCGTTTTGTGGGTGCGATTGAGGTCGTATTCATATTTTCTTTGTAGGCAGAGTGATTGAGGTCAGTCTTCCTTTGCGGGTACAATTGAGGTTGTATTCGTTTTGTGGGTGCGATTGAGGTCGTATTCGTATTTTCTTTGTGGGTAGAGTGATTGAGGTCAGTCTTCCTTTGCGGGTACAATTGAGGTTGTATTCGTTTTGTGGGTGCGATTAAGGTCATATTCTTTTTTCTTTGTGGACAGAGTGATTGAGGTCAGTCTTCCTTTGCAGGTGCAATTGAGGTTGTATTCGTTTTGTGGGTGCGATTGAGGTCGTATTCATTCTTTCTTTGTGGGCAGAGTGATTGAGGTCAGTCTTCCTTTGCGGGTGCAATTGAGGTTGTATTCGTTTTTGGGTGCGATTGAGGTCGTATTCATTTTTTCTATGTGGGCAGAGTGATTGAGGTCAGTCTTCCTTTACGGGTGCAATTGGGGTTGTATTCGTTTTGTGGGTGCGATTGAGGTAGTATTCATTCTTTCTTTTTGGGCAGAGTGATTGAGGTCAGTCTTCCTTTGCAGGTACAATTGAGGTTGTATTCGTTTTGTGGGTGCGATTGAGGTCGTATTCGTATTTTCTTTGTGGGCAGAGTGATTGAGGTCAGTCTTCCTTTGCGGGTACAATTGAGGTTGTATTCGTTTTGTGGGTGCGATTGAGGTCGTATTCGTATTTTCTTTGTGGGTAGAGTGATTGAGGTCAGTCTTCCTTTGCGGGTACAATTGAGGTTGTATTCGTTTTGTGGGTGCGATTAAGGTCGTATTCTTTTTTCTTTGTGGACAGAGTGATTGAGGTCAGTCTTCCTTTGCAGGTGCAATTGAGGTTGTATTCGTTTTGTGGGTGCGATTGAAGTCGTATTCACTCTTTCTTTGTGGGCAGAGTGATTGAGGTCAGTCTTCCTTTGCGGGTGCAATTGAGGTTGTATTCGTTTTGTGGGTGCGATTGAGGGCGTATTCATTTTTTCTTTGTGGGCAGAGTGATTGAGGTCAGTCTTCCTTTGCGGGTACAATTGAGGTTCTATTCGTTTTGTGGGTGCGATTGAGGTCGTATTCATTCTTTCTTTGTGGGCAGAGTGAATGAGGTCAGTATTCCTTTGCGGGTGCAATTGAGGTTGTATTCATTTTGTGGGTGCGATTGAGGTCGTATTCGTATTTTCTTTGTGGGCAGAGTGATTGAGGTCAGTCTTCCTTTGCGGGTATAATTGAGGTTGTATTCGTTTTGTGGGTGCGATTGAGGTCGTATTCATATTTTCTTTGTAGGCAGAATGATTGAGGTCAGTCTTCCTTTGCGGGTACAATTGAGGTTGTATTCGTTTTGTGGGTGCGATTGAGGTCGTATTCGTATTTTCTTTGTGGGTAGAGTGATTGAGGTCAGTCTTCCTTTGCGGGTACAATTGAGGTTGTATTCGTTTTGTGGGTGCGATTGAGGTCGTATTCATTTTTTCTTTGTGAACAGAGTGATTGAGGTCAGTCTTCCTTTGCAGGTGCAATTGAGGTTGTATTCGTTTTGTGGGTGCGATTGAGGTCGTATTCATTCTTTCTTTGTGGGCAGAGTGATTGAGGTCAGTCTTCCTTTGCGGGTGCAATTGAGGTTGTATTCGTTTTGTGGGTGCGATTGAGGGCGTATTCATTTTTTCTTTGTGGGCAGAGTGGTTGAGGTCAGTCTTCCTTTGCGGGTGCAATTGAGGTTGTATTCGTTTTGTGGGTGCGATTGAGGTCGTATTCATTTTTTCTTTGTGGGCGGAGTGATTGAGGCCAGTCTTCCTTTGGGGGTGCAATTGAGGTTGTATTCGTTTTGTGGGTGCGATTGAGGTCGTATTCATTTTTTCTTTGTGGGCAGAGTGATTGAGGTCAGTCTTCCTTTGCGGGTGCAATTGAGGTTGTATTCGTTTTGTGGTTGTGATTGAGGTCGTATTCATTTTTTCTTTTTGGGCAGAGTGATTGAGTTCAGTCTTCCTTTGCGGGTGCAATTGAGGTTTTATTCGTTTTGTGGGTGCGATTGAGGTCGTATTCATTCTTTCTTTGTGGGCAGAGTGATTTAGGTCAGCTTCCTTTGCGGGTGCAATTAAGGTTGTATTCGTTTTGTGGGTGCGATTGAGGTCGTATTCATTCTTTCTTTGTGGGCAGAGTGATTGAGGTCAGTCTTCCTTTGCGGGTACAATTGAGGTTGTATTCGTTTTGTGGGTGCGATTGAGGTCGTATTCGTATTTTCTTTGTGGGTAGAGTGATTGAGGTCAGTCTTCCTTTGCGGGTATAATTGAGGTTGTATTCGTTTTGTGGGTGCGATTGAGGTCGTATTCATATTTTATTTGTGGGCAGAGTGATTGAGGTCAGTCTTCCTTTGCGGGTACAATTGAGGTTGTATTCGTTTTGTGGGTGCGATTGAGGTCGTATTCATTCTTTCTTTGTGGGCAAAGTGAAGGAGGTCAGTATTCCTTTGCGGGTCCAATTGAGGTTGTATTCGTTTTGTGGGTGCGATTGAGGTCGTATTCGTATTTTCTTTGTGGGTAGAGTGATTGAGGTCAGTCTTCCTTTGCGGGTATAATTGAGGTTGTATTCGTTTTGTGGGTGCGATTGAGGTCGTATTCATATTTTCTTTGTAGGCAGAGTGATTGAGGTCAGTCTTCCTTTGCGGGTACAATTGAGGTTGTATTCGTTTTGTGGGTGCGATTGAGGTCGTATTCGTATTTTCTTTGTGGGTAGAGTGATTGAGGTCAGTCTTCCTTTGCGGGTACAATTGAGGTTGTATTCGTTTTGTGGGTGCGATTAAGGTCATATTCTTTTTTCTTTGTGGACAGAGTGATTGAGGTCAGTCTTCCTTTGCAGGTGCAATTGAGGTTGTATTCGTTTTGTGGGTGCGATTGAGGTCGTATTCATTCTTTCTTTGTGGGCAGAGTGATTGAGGTCAGTCTTCCTTTGCGGGTGCAATTGAGGTTGTATTCGTTTTTGGGTGCGATTGAGGTCGTATTCATTTTTTCTATGTGGGCAGAGTGATTGAGGTCAGTCTTCCTTTACGGGTGCAATTGGGGTTGTATTCGTTTTGTGGGTGCGATTGAGGTAGTATTCATTCTTTCTTTTTGGGCAGAGTGATTGAGGTCAGTCTTCCTTTGCAGGTACAATTGAGGTTGTATTCGTTTTGTGGGTGCGATTGAGGTCGTATTCGTATTTTCTTTGTGGGCAGAGTGATTGAGGTCAGTCTTCCTTTGCGGGTACAATTGAGGTTGTATTCGTTTTGTGGGTGCGATTGAGGTCGTATTCGTATTTTCTTTGTGGGTAGAGTGATTGAGGTCAGTCTTCCTTTGCGGGTACAATTGAGGTTGTATTCGTTTTGTGGGTGCGATTAAGGTCGTATTCTTTTTTCTTTGTGGACAGAGTGATTGAGGTCAGTCTTCCTTTGCAGGTGCAATTGAGGTTGTATTCGTTTTGTGGGTGCGATTGAAGTCGTATTCACTCTTTCTTTGTGGGCAGAGTGATTGAGGTCAGTCTTCCTTTGCGGGTGCAATTGAGGTTGTATTCGTTTTGTGGGTGCGATTGAGGGCGTATTCATTTTTTCTTTGTGGGCAGAGTGATTGAGGTCAGTCTTCCTTTGCGGGTACAATTGAGGTTCTATTCGTTTTGTGGGTGCGATTGAGGTCGTATTCATTCTTTCTTTGTGGGCAGAGTGAATGAGGTCAGTATTCCTTTGCGGGTGCAATTGAGGTTGTATTCATTTTGTGGGTGCGATTGAGGTCGTATTCGTATTTTCTTTGTGGGCAGAGTGATTGAGGTCAGTCTTCCTTTGCGGGTATAATTGAGGTTGTATTCGTTTTGTGGGTGCGATTGAGGTCGTATTCATATTTTCTTTGTAGGCAGAGTGATTGAGGTCAGTCTTCCTTTGCGGGTACAATTGAGGTTGTATTCGTTTTGTGGGTGCGATTGAGGTCGTATTCGTATTTTCTTTGTGGGTAGAGTGATTGAGGTCAGTCTTCCTTTGCGGGTACAATTGAGGTTGTATTCGTTTTGTGGGTGCGATTAAGGTCATATTCTTTTTTCTTTGTGGACAGAGTGATTGAGGTCAGTCTTCCTTTGCAGGTGCAATTGAGGTTGTATTCGTTTTGTGGGTGCGATTGAGGTCGTATTCATTCTTTCTTTGTGGGCAGAGTGATTAAGGTCAGTCTTCCTTTGCGGGTGCAATTGAGGTTGTATTCGTTTTTGGGTGCGATTGAGGTCGTATTCATTTTTTCTATGTGGGCAGAGTGATTGAGGTCAGTCTTCCTTTACGGGTGCAATTGGGGTTGTATTCGTTTTGTGGGTGCGATTGAGGTAGTATTCATTCTTTCTTTTTGGGCAGAGTGATTGAGGTCAGTCTTCCTTTGCAGGTACAATTGAGGTTGTATTCGTTTTGTGGGTGCGATTGAGGTCGTATTCGTATTTTCTTTGTAGGCAGAGTGATTGAGGTCAGTCTTCCTTTGCGGGTACAATTGAGGTTGTATTCGTTTTGTGGGTGCGATTAAGGTCGTATTCTTTTTTCTTTGTGGACAGAGTGATTGAGGTCAGTCTTCCTTTGCAGGTGCAATTGAGGTTGTATTCGTTTTGTGGGTGCGATTGAAGTCGTATTCACTCTTTCTTTGTGGGCAGAGTGATTGAGGTCAGTCTTCCTTTGCGGGTGCAATTGAGGTTGTATTCGTTTTGTGGGTGCGATTGAGGGCGTATTCATTTTTTCTTTGTGGGCAGAGTGATTGAGGTCAGTCTTCCTTTGCGGGTACAATTGAGGTTCTATTCGTTTTGTGGGTGCGATTGAGGTCGTATTCATTCTTTCTTTGTGGGCAGAGTGAATGAGGTCAGTATTCCTTTGCGGGTGCAATTGAGGTTGTATTCATTTTGTGGGTGCGATTGAGGTCGTATTCGTATTTTCTTTGTGGGCAGAGTGATTGAGGTCAGTCTTCCTTTGCGGGTATAATTGAGGTTGTATTCGTTTTGTGGGTGCGATTGAGGTCGTATTCATATTTTCTTTGTAGGCAGAGTGATTGAGGTCAGTCTTCCTTTGCGGGTACAATTGAGGTTGTATTCGTTTTGTGGGTGCGATTGAGGTCGTATTCGTATTTTCTTTGTGGGTAGAGTGATTGAGGTCAGTCTTCCTTTGCGGGTACAATTGAGGTTGTATTCGTTTTGTGGGTGCGATTAAGGTCATATTCTTTTTTCTTTGTGGACAGAGTGATTGAGGTCAGTCTTCCTTTGCAGGTGCAATTGAGGTTGTATTCGTTTTGTGGGTGCGATTGAGGTCGTATTCATTCTTTCTTTGTGGGCAGAGTGATTGAGGTCAGTCTTCCTTTGCGGGTGCAATTGAGGTTGTATTCGTTTTTGGGTGCGATTGAGGTCGTATTCATTTTTTCTATGTGGGCAGAGTGATTGAGGTCAGTCTTCCTTTACGGGTGCAATTGGGGTTGTATTCGTTTTGTGGGTGCGATTGAGGTAGTATTCATTCTTTCTTTTTGGGCAGAGTGATTGAGGTCAGTCTTCCTTTGCAGGTACAATTGAGGTTGTATTCGTTTTGTGGGTGCGATTGAGGTCGTATTCGTATTTTCTTTGTGGGCAGAGTGATTGAGGTCAGTCTTCCTTTGCGGGTACAATTGAGGTTGTATTCGTTTTGTGGGTGCGATTGAGGTCGTATTCGTATTTTCTTTGTGGGTAGAGTGATTGAGGTCAGTCTTCCTTTGCGGGTACAATTGAGGTTGTATTCGTTTTGTGGGTGCGATTAAGGTCGTATTCTTTTTTCTTTGTGGACAGAGTGATTGAGGTCAGTCTTCCTTTGCAGGTGCAATTGAGGTTGTATTCGTTTTGTGGGTGCGATTGAAGTCGTATTCACTCTTTCTTTGTGGGCAGAGTGATTGAGGTCAGTCTTCCTTTGCGGGTGCAATTGAGGTTGTATTCGTTTTGTGGGTGCGATTGAGGGCGTATTCATTTTTTCTTTGTGGGCAGAGTGATTGAGGTCAGTCTTCCTTTGCGGGTACAATTGAGGTTCTATTCGTTTTGTGGGTGTGATTGAGGTCGTATTCATTCTTTCTTTGTGGGCAGAGTGAATGAGGTCAGTATTCCTTTGCGGGTGCAATTGAGGTTGTATTCATTTTGTGGGTGCGATTGAGGTCGTATTCGTATTTTCTTTGTGGGCAGAGTGATTGAGGTCAGTCTTCCTTTGCGGGTATAATTGAGGTTGTATTCGTTTTGTGGGTGCGATTGAGGTCGTATTCATATTTTCTTTGTAGGCAGAATGATTGAGGTCAGTCTTCCTTTGCGGGTACAATTGAGGTTGTATTCGTTTTGTGGGTGCGATTGAGGTCGTATTCGTATTTTCTTTGTGGGTAGAGTGATTGAGGTCAGTCTTCCTTTGCGGGTACAATTGAGGTTGTATTCGTTTTGTGGGTGCGATTGAGGTCGTATTCATTTTTTCTTTGTGAACAGAGTGATTGAGGTCAGTCTTCCTTTGCAGGTGCAATTGAGGTTGTATTCGTTTTGTGGGTGCGATTGAGGTCGTATTCATTCTTTCTTTGTGGGCAGAGTGATTGAGGTCAGTCTTCCTTTGCGGGTGCAATTGAGGTTGTATTCGTTTTGTGGGTGCGATTGAGGGCGTATTCATTTTTTCTTTGTGGGCAGAGTGATTGAGGTCAGTCTTCCTTTACGGGTGCAATTGGGGTTGTATTCGTTTTGTGGGTGCGATTGAGGTCGTATTCATTCTTTCTTTGTGGGCAGAGTGATTGAGGTCAGTCTTCCTTTGCAGGTACAATTGAGGTTGTATTCGTTTTGTGGGTGCGATTGAGGTCGTATTCGTATTTTCTTTGTAGGCAGAGTGATTGAGGTCAGTCTTCCTTTGCGGGTACAATTGAGGTTGTATTCGTTTTGTGGGTGCGATTGAGGTCGTATTCGTATTTTCTTTGTGGGTAGAGTGATTGAGGTCAGTCTTCCTTTGCGGGTACAATTGAGGTTGTATTCGTTTTGTGGGTGCGATTAAGGTCGTATTCTTTTTTCTTTGTGGACAGAGTGATTGAGGTCAGTCTTCCTTTGCAGGTGCAATTGAGGTTGTATTCGTTTTGTGGGTGCGATTGAGGTCGTATTCATTCTTTCTTTGTGGGCAGAGTGATTGAGGTCAGTCTTCCTTTGCGGGTGCAATTGAGGTTGTATTCGTTTTTGGGTGCGATTGAGGTCGTATTCATTTTTTCTATGTGGGCAGAGTGATTGAGGTCAGTCTTCCTTTACGGGTGCAATTGGGGTTGTATTCGTTTTGTGGGTGCGATTGAGGTAGTATTCATTCTTTCTTTTTGGGCAGAGTGATTGAGGTCAGTCTTCCTTTGCAGGTACAATTGAGGTTGTATTCGTTTTGTGGGTGCGATTGAGGTCGTATTCGTATTTTCTTTGTGGGTAGAGTGATTGAGGTCAGTCTTCCTTTGCGGGTATAATTGAGGTTGTATTCGTTTTGTGGGTGCGATTGAGGTCGTATTCATATTTTCTTTGTAGGCAGAGTGATTGAGGTCAGTCTTCCTTTGCGGGTACAATTGAGGTTGTATTCGTTTTGTGGGTGCGATTGAGGTCGTATTCGTATTTTCTTTGTGGGTAGAGTGATTGAGGTCAGTCTTCCTTTGCGGGTACAATTGAGGTTGTATTCGTTTTGTGGGTGCGATTAAGGTCGTATTCTTTTTTCTTTGTGGACAGAGTGATTGAGGTCAGTCTTCCTTTGCAGGTGCAATTGAGGTTGTATTCGTTTTGTGGGTGCGATTGAGGTCGTATTCATTCTTTCTTTGTGGGCAGAGTGATTGAGGTCAGTCTTCCTTTGCGGGTGCAATTGAGGTTGTATTCGTTTTTGGGTGCGATTGAGGTCGTATTCATTTTTTCTATGTGGGCAGAGTGATTGAGGTCAGTCTTCCTTTACGGGTGCAATTGGGGTTGTATTCGTTTTGTGGGTGCGATTGAGGTAGTATTCATTCTTTCTTTTTGGGCAGAGTGATTGAGGTCAGTCTTCCTTTGCAGGTACAACTGAGGTTGTATTCGTTTTGTGGGTGCGATTGAGGTCGTATTCGTATTTTCTTTGTGGGCAGAGTGATTGAGGTCAGTCTTCCTTTGCGGGTACAATTGAGGTTGTATTCGTTTTGTGGGTGCGATTGAGGTCGTATTCGTATTTTCTTTGTGGGTAGAGTGATTGAGGTCAGTCTTCCTTTGCGGGTACAATTGAGGTTGTATTCGTTTTGTGGGTGCGATTAAGGTCGTATTCTTTTTTCTTTGTGGACAGAGTGATTGAGGTCAGTCTTCCTTTGCAGGTGCAATTGAGGTTGTATTCGTTTTGTGGGTGCGATTGAGGTCGTATTCATTCTTTCTTTGTGGGCAGAGTGATTGAGGTCAGTCTTTCTTTGCAGGTACAATTGAGGTTGTATTCGTTTTGTGGGTGCGATTGAGGTCGTATTCGTATTTTCTTTGTGGACAGAGTGATTGAGGTCAGTCTTCCTTTGCGGGTACAATTGAGGTTGGATTCGTTTTGTGGGTGCGAATGAGGTCGAATTCATTTTTTCTTTGTGGGCAGAGTGGTTGAGGTCAGTCTTCCTTTGCGGGTGCAATTGAGGTTGTATTCGTTTTGTGGGTGCGATTGAGGTCGTATTCGTATTTTCTTTGTGGGCAGAGTGATTGAGGTCAGTATTCCTTTGCGGGTACAATTGAGGTTGTATTCGTTTTGTGGGTGCGATTGAGGTCGTATTCGTATTTTCTTTGTGGGTAGAGTGATTGAGGTCAGTCTTCCTTTGCGGGTACAATTGAGGTTGTATTCGTTTTGTGGGTGCGATTAAGGTCGTATTCTTTTTTCTTTGTGGACAGAGTGATTGAGGTCAGTCTTCCTTTGCAGGTGCAATTGAGGTTGTATTCGTTTTGTGGGTGCGATTGAGGTCGTATTCATTCTTTCTTTGTGGGCAGAGTGATTGAGGTCAGTCTTTCTTTGCAGGTACAATTGAGGTTGTATTCGTTTTGTGGGTGCGATTGAGGTCGTATTCGTATTTTCTTTGTGGGTAGAGTGATTGAGGTCAGTCTTCCTTTGCGGGTATAATTGAGGTTGTATTCGTTTTGTGGGTACGATTGAGGTCGTATTCATATTTTATTTGGGGGCAGAGTGATTGAGGTCAGTCTTCCTTTGCGGGTACAATTGAGGTTGTATTCGTTTTGTGTGTGCGATTGAGGTCGTATTCATTCTTTCTTTGTGGGCAAAGTGAAGGAGGTCAGTATTCCTTTGCGGGTCCAATTGAGGTTGTATTCGTTTTGTGGGTGCGATTGAGGTCGTATTCGTATTTTCTTTGTGGGTAGAGTGATTGAGGTCAGTCTTCCTTTGCGGGTATAATTGAGGTTGTATTCGTTTTGTGGGTGCGATTGAGGTCGTATTCATATTTTCTTTGTAGGCAGAGTGATTGAGGTCAGTCTTCCTTTGCGGGTACAATTGAGGTTGTATTCGTTTTGTGGGTGCGATTGAGGTCGTATTCGTATTTTCTTTGTGGGTAGAGTGATTGAGGTCAGTCTTCCTTTGCGGGTACAATTGAGGTTGTATTCGTTTTGTGGGTGCGATTAAGGTCGTATTCTTTTTTCTTTGTGGACAGAGTGATTGAGGTCAGTCTTCCTTTGCAGGTGCAATTGAGGTTGTATTCGTTTTGTGGGTGCGATTGAGGTCGTATTCATTCTTTCTTTGTGGGCAGAGTGATTGAGGTCAGTCTTCCTTTGCGGGTGCAATTGAGGTTGTATTCGTTTTTGGGTGCGATTGAGGTCGTATTCATTTTTTCTATGTGGGCAGAGTGATTGAGGTCAGTCTTCCTTTACGGGTGCAATTGGGGTTGTATTCGTTTTGTGGGTGCGATTGAGGTAGTATTCATTCTTTCTTTTTGGGCAGAGTGATTGAGGTCAGTCTTCCTTTGCAGGTACAATTGAGGTTGTATTCGTTTTGTGGGTGCGATTGAGGTCGTATTCGTATTTTCTTTGTGGGCAGAGTGATTGAGGTCAGTCTTCCTTTGCGGGTACAATTGAGGTTGTATTCGTTTTGTGGGTGCGATTGAGGTCGTATTCGTATTTTCTTTGTGGGCAGAGTGATTGAGGTCAGTCTTCCTTTGCGGGTACAATTGAGGTTGTATTCGTTTTGTGGGTGCGATTGAGGTCGTATTCATTTTTTCTTTGTGGGCAGAGTGGTTGAGGTCAGTCTTCCTTTGCGGGTGCAATTGAGGTTGTATTCGTTTTGTGGGTGCGATTGAGGTCGTATTCATTTTTTCTTTGTGGGCGGAGTGATTGAGGCCAGTCTTCCTTTGGGGGTGCAATTGAGGTTGTATTCGTTTTGTGGGTGCGATTGAGGTCGTATTCATTTTTTCTTTGTGGGCAGAGTGATTGAGGTCAGTCTTCCTTTGCGGGTGCAATTTAGGTTGTATTCGTTTTGTGGGTGTGATTGAGGTCGTATTCATTTTTTCTTTGTGGGCAGAGTGATTGAGTTCAGTCTTCCTTTGCCGGTGCAATTGAGGTTTTTATTCGTTTTGTGGGTGCGATTGAGGTCGTATTCATTCTTTCTTTGTGGGCAGAGTGATTTAGGTCAGCTTCCTTCGCGGGTGCAATTAAGGTTGTATTCGTTTTGTGGGTGCGATTGAGGTCATATTCATTCTTTCTTTGTGGGCAGAGTGATTGAGGTCAGTCTTCCTTTGCGGGTACAATTGAGGTTGTATTCGTTTTGTGGGTGCGATTGAGGTCGTATTTGTATTTTCTTTGTGGGTAGAGTGATTGAGGTCAGTCTTCCTTTGCGGGTATAATTGAGGTTGTATTCGTTTTGTGGGTGCGATTGAGGTCGTATTCATGTTTTATTTGAGGGCAGAGTGAGTGAGGTCAGTCTTCCTTTGCGGGTACAATTGAGGTTGTATTCGTTTTGTGGGTGCGATTGAGGTCGTATTCATTTTTCTTTGTGGGCAGAGTGATTTAGGTCAGTCTTCCTTTGCGGGTGAATTTGAGGTTGTATTCGTTTTGTGGGTGCGATTGAGGTCGTATTCATTCTTTCTTTGTGGGCAGAGTGATTGAGGTCAGTCTTCCTTTGCGGGTGCAATTGAGGTTGTATTCGTTTTGTGGGTGCGATTGAGGTCGTATTCAATTTTTCTTTGTGGGCAGAGTGATTGAGGTCAGTCTTCCTTTGCGGGTGCAATTGAGGTTGTATTCGTTTTGTGGGTGCGATTGAGGTCGTATTCATTCTTTCTTTGTGGGCAGAGTGATTGAGGTCAGTCTTCCTTTGCGGGTACAATTGAGGCTGTATTCGTTTTGCGGGTGCGATTGAGGTCGTATTCGTATTTTCTTTGTGGGTAGAGTGATTGAGGTCAGTCTTCCTTTGCGGGTATAATTGAGGTTGTATTTGTTTTGTGGGTGCGATTGAGGTCGTATTCATGTTTTCTTTGTGGGCAGAGTGATTGAGGTCAGTCTTCCTTTGCGGGTACAATTGAGGTTGTATTCGTTTTGTGGGTGCGATTGAGGTCGTATTCATTTTTTCTTTGTGGGCAGAGTGATTGAGGTCAGTCTTCCTTTGCTGGTGCAATTGAGGTTGTATTCGTTTTGTGGGTGCGATTGAGGTCGTATTCATTCTTTCTTTGTGGGCAGAGTGATTGAGGTCAGCCTTCCTTTGCGGGTGCAATTGAGGTTGTATTCGTTTTGTGGGTGCGATTGAGGTCGTATTCATTTTTTCTTTGTGGGCAGAGTGATTGAGGGCAGTCTTCCTTTGAGGGTACAATTGAGGTTGTATTCGTTTTGTGGGTGCGATTGAGGTCGTATTCATATTTTCCTTGTGGGTAGAGTGATGAGGTCAGTCTTCCTTTGCGGGCACGATTGAGGTTGTATTCGTCTTATTTTTGTGGGTATGGTTGAGGTCATACTCCTTATTTTTCAGCACGCTCCATTTCGTTATCCTCACCATTAGCAAATTTTCGGGTTCTTTCGGTATTCAATCCCCGTGTATCCTGGAATGTCTGACAACCGTTGCTATCCTACCTTCAGGACCAAGTTGATTGAATAGGGGCAGCTGTAGCACCCCAAAATATGCTCTCCTTACTTTAGTACTAACTGGCTTATGTTTCACTTCATTCTTTGCATTATCATGTGTGCATATCATTGGTTCTTAGCATGGGGTCAAGGTGCCTGAGGCAGTTCAAGAGGAGAAGATGTTCTTCAAGCAAGAGTCCTTATATTGTCCAAGAGAGCTCAAGTGGATCACTCTCTCCTAACCAGTGCAGAGATTAGGGTTTTGAGATTCTTGGGTTTATTGCTCCAATGGGCAAGCTTCTTGGGTTTTTATCATCACCAAATGGCATATATTATCTTTGTTGGAGAGGATACACATCATATTCAGAGGAATTTGGATTTGGAGACTGTGTTATTTCCTCCTAGACTGAGGGTACCAAAATTAGGGTTTGCTATAAAGTCAGTTTATTTCTGATTTTTTGGGCAAGACTTGATTCCATGGTATTCCTTGGGTCGCTGAGTATCTAGGAATGGAAGATTGTCCATCAGTGTGGTTCATGAGAGATTCAATTGGCCAATGGATTGGCAATCAGGAGAATTAGGGGAAAAGTCAACAGTGAGAGGGGAAGTCAACTGTGAAATCTTGAGGTTCTCTTCAAGATTTTCAAGGTCTCACATCCTCATATGGTCATCAGGGGTCAAGTTCCATACCATTTATCAAGAATCAGGGGTTGGTACAAAAGTTACTAAATATGGAAATGACCTATAATTTGAAAGTTTCCATTTTGGGCAAGTTCTTACACTACTTTCAACTTGACTTTTCATCATCAAGGAAGCTTCAAATGAATTTTCCTCAAACATGAAAGTTGAAGATCTTTTTCTCCCCTTTCCAACAAATACTGGATGGTCTCCATATCATTTGTGAAACTCAAGTTATGACCAAAAGAAGGCAAGGTGGTTTTTAGGGTTCCATTTTCACAACTTTTGCATTTTGGGACATAGTGACCTATATTTGGTTCCTTTGTTTCAAGCCACATTTTAACATCAAATAAAAATCCATAAGGATCACTTTTGGCCTTTGAATCAAGTGGATCCATGGTTTATTCCTCACTTATTTTCCATTATGCAAAATTGCAAGATCATTCAAAACTCATGAACCAAGACATCTCAAGGCCCAAATCCAATTCAGGTGTGATTAGCAGTTGAAACTTAAGTGATCCATCATGAAAGGCTTGGGTGTGCATGCATGGAGGAGGGTGTATTTCACATTATGCAAATTTGTCAAATGGCCCAAAACTCATTAACCAAGGGGTGATTAAGACCTAAATGATAAGATGTGGAATAACCCTAGATATTTAAGCAAAAAATCATAGACGCATGAGAGAACACACGTGATTTTGAGGAGAACAAAAGTTTGAACCCTAAAACTTCAATCATTCGAATCTCACAATCCACAAGAGCTTTTCCAAAAATTCTTTCACAATCTAAACCCTTGGGATCCATAGAGCACGAAGTAACCCTCGTTTGAAGCTAACAGCAAGGATACGTGTTGCTTGATCTCAGGTTAATGGCACTTTGCATGCTCTTAAAACTCCCTTTTTTGATGTGCATAATGATCTGTGACATTCACTGATGATTCTGATGTATTTGGTTTGGAGTTTGGACGCATGGTTTGGTATTATGATGAGTTTTAAGTTTTGAGTCCAAACTTTCTTTCATTCGATGCTTCTTGTGTGTTGATTATTTGCGATTTTTAATGTGATATTATTAATCCTGGTGGAATTCTGGTCAAGATAGTGTATTCGCGTGTGTGTTCTGGTGAATTTTTAGTTGCAGGTGACCGGAGAGGGTGGCCGGAACCCTAGCTCCGGCGGCCGGTGGTTGATTTAGTCCGGCGAGGGTTAAATTGGAGAAGAAGCAATCGTGGTCGTTGATATGCTTGATCTAACGTCCCTTATTGTGCCACGTTTTCTGTTTTTATGTTTTTATTTTAATGTTTGTGTGCTTGCTCACCCACGCGTGTTATCATGTGCTTAGATCTCAGCCTTTGATTGTGTTTAATTTTTGAATTGGTGATGTAATATGGCGCGTTGGATGAATCATGTGGACATTAGTGAGCCAACGAATTAAAAAACCCATGTGCCTATCACGTGGCTGCGTATGGTATGCTGATGGATTTGTTGTATGCGCGTGTACCATTGCTGTTGTGGACTTCTGATTTGAACCTTTGATTTTAATTACTTTTTGGTTATGTTGACTTGGTGTGGCGCGTCAGATTGATCAAAGGGTAAGTATGGAGTCAACATGGTTGACTGGGTCTCACGTGAACCTTTTTTTATTTTTATTTCACTGATGGGTTTTTGATCTGGGTCTTCTATTCACACCCCTCCACTTAAACCCATTGTACTATCCAACGTGAACCAGTTGCTATTCACACCCCCATGCTTATTTCTTTATTTTTTTTTATTTAATTATTGCATTTCATTTTAAATTTTTCAAAAATAGATAATTGCATCCTAAAAATCCCAAAAAATTCATGAATAATATTTATAGTTTAATAAAATTTTCCCAAATTTTATTTTATTATTTTCATTTATTTTTACCATCTAAATTAATTATTTTAATAATTTCTTTTTGAATTTGTTTCATTTTGCACACATTGCATTGTAGAATTTATTTCTCATCATCCATAAAACATTTTGAACTCATTCTTTTTGCATTGTTTCACCAACACATTGATTTGCATTAAAATATTTTTCTCTCATTTTTAACATCATTTCATATTGCATTTTAGTCCTTTTCTTTTGCATATTGAACTATGTTTCTCATTTGAATTTGCATAATTGTTTGAGTGACCTATCTGGGGAATTTTGGCATGAGCTTTTGACATGTTGTTTACCACTGGTTGGGGTGTGTTGAGTTTTAATTTGGTGATTTTAGAAGATGTTTTGCTAATTATGTGATTGCTTTCTGCTTGAGGTCTTCTTGTATGCACATCTTTGATCATGCCTGATTACTTATTTGAGAAGGCACTTGTGCCATCATTTGGGTTTGCTTCTTTGACTTCATAATTCATGTTTAGGTCATCCACATTCTGTCTTGGTTGAATTTCATTTGGTTTATAACCTTTTCTCTTTGGTTTGTGACTTGTTTGGGTTTCATTTGTCTTACGTCACTTATTTTTGTTTGTACTAACCTTTTATGCAGGGGCTGAGGTAAGTTATTTAAGGGTGTGGATAAGTATCCATGTCCACTCTCATTCTTTCTTTCTCCCATATTTTCTTTTCCTTAGGCTTAGGTTGTTGTCAAACCTCCCCTTAGGGCCATCTTTGCATGATAACATTAGGATAGATTCTTCCCCGTAGTCTTTTCTTCTTTTCTTTTGAGTCCCTCTTCTCATATCAAAACATTTCTAAGATACTTAATAAGGTCAACTTGCCTTGCACACGAGCCTTAAACATAGGAAATGAAGATTGAGGGGTCCCCCTTCTCTCTTCTAGAGTGTTGAGCATACGTCCCATTGGGGACGACCATGCGACGCATTCGTTCCCGTGTCACAGACTTTGGTTCAAGTTGAGTTATAAACTAACTCAAGTCACTTCTGTCCTAAAAAATACAAACAAACTTCAAACCTTTTTATCCTGTGGGATTGTCAAACTAAAGGCTATTTTCAAAAAGGGCGCGTTACTTTCCGTCTGAGTCGCAAACATGCATCGACCCTAACTGCCGGACGCGAACGTAATGTCGCTCATAAAAAACACAAAAAGACTTGGTCCGAACTATGTTGGCTCTGAATTCCCCATTGCACAAAGGGGGTACGTAGGCCTAGGACGTCGAAGTCCTACCGAGTCTGTCTTTGTCTTCCCCTTCCCCGTTTTAGTGCAGCCATAGATATTAGGACAACTCACCCTTAGAGTAGACAACAAGCGTGGATCCCATCGAGTACGATGGACGCGTGGGGTGCTAGCACCTTCCCCTCGCGTATCCGACTCCCGAACCCAGGTTATGGTTGCGATGACCATTCCTTTCCCTCTTCCTCAGGTTTATGCGGTGTTCCCTTTCCCTCTCTTGGGATAAATTTACACGGCTGGCGACTCTGTGTTCTGCGCCACTTTCGCGTTTGTGCCTGGATGAAAATCCTGGGAGCGACACTATCTAATAGAACTCGCCTCTTTGATGAAGAAGAAGATGAATTGATGATGAAGTTGATGAATCTAAGAGCTTCTCTTCTTCGTCCCCTTTCTCTTCTCTTATTTCTCTCTTGTTCTTTCACTTCTTTCCTTACTAACTTTCTTCTTTCGTTCTCATTACCATATATATATATATATATATATATATATATATATATATATATATATGGAACAATGGTGGAGGCGCAGCCCTGGTTATGTGGAGGTTAATTTAGAGGAGATTTGTTTTATGTAAAGTGGAAGCTTAAGTAAAGATAGCTAAGTTGAGGAAACTAGGAGATTATATTAAGAGAGAAGATATGTTACAAAGTGAAGCGTGCTAACAAAATGAAATGAAAGTCCCTTATATAGGGAAAAGGTTTCCTATTGAAACCGGTAAAAGGTGCAGAAAACCTTCTAAAACAAGTAAAAGGAACACAAAGATAATCATACAAGCCGGGTACACTTGTGGGCCCCATCGTCACTGAGTGATTACAAACGACAAAGAAAAAGCTAAATAAATAGAGTAAAAGCATATTCTGCTACATCCTTTTCAGCTTTAGTTGGGTGGATGTCTAAATCATCTTTAGATAGTGGAGAACTGAGTGGGAATCAAAATTATTGTGGGTCCCACTGGTTCTGTCCTCTATTGATTATTGAGGGGTTTTCCTTTATTTACTCTGTGAGTAATTGAGTGAAGAAGAGCATCCCAAAAGTCTTCATCTATGGGGTTTGCCTCTTGAGATTCCCCAGCTAGAATGGCGTCCATTGACCCTTGCTAGGAACTTGTCTTCATTGAGACACTATCTTCCTTAGCTGTTGGGAAGGCATTGAAGAACTGATTCTTCATGTGGTCAAGAACTCTAACCATGATATCTTCTTCATTTTCTTTGGGAAACTTCTTTTGGAAATATTCCTTCAACTGAGTTATTGACATCTGAGGAGAGCTTTGGCTTTTGGTTTAACTATTCTTGTCATTATCAATTGTGGCAGTTATTAAGGCTACCTTTTCTTTGAGATCTTTAGGATTCATTTTGACCCATCATTTGCAGAAGAAATTTCTCTGCAAGATTGGAATGTTATGACTATCTCTTGAGACGGTTATTGTCCATCTCCATATCCACGGGAGCTGAAATTTAGCAAAATAAATGAATGGACATTGCCCAGTTATGAAATGTTTTTATAATACCTTTGAAATTAAAGGACTTTCAGTACACCAAGGGGTGTATAAATTCATTAATTCTGTTGGTAAAATTTCCAAAGATGGTCCAAATTTTAACCACCAATTAAAAAACCAATTTGGAATGGGCTTTTCCAGAATTTTTGGATTAATCGAGAAAAACCAAGAATGTTTATTCTTGGGATTCTGATAGTAAAATGCCTTAGAAAAAGCTTGGATATAATCCCAATAATTGTAATAGACATGCTTGCCATCAGCAATTTTTATTGCTTTTTCTCCATTTGGATTAAGTCCATATTCTCTGGGTTGCAATATCTTATTGATATGGCATTTAGAAAAATTTATAAAACTACCAGGATTATTGTTCTGATAGTGGTGAGTAATAGTGATTGATTCAGTCACAAGGAGTAATATCTCCAAATTTGGTATAGATTTTCCAAAGAGTCTCAGATATCCTATTGATTCAAGATATCGAGTTTGGATAGACCGGCCATCATTATTGGTAATTTGAATATCTTCTTCCTCTATGAACATAATTTGTTCAGCAGTAGGATTTTCAAAATAGTCTGTTGTTTGTTCCTGCACAGGTTCATTAACATCAATTTCTTTGTAAGAATCATTTTTCTTAAAATTGGACGAGGAAGATTCTTCCTTATTATTATTTTTTGATGGTGGAGGTAATTGCTGCATTCTTTGTCAGCTAGGATAGACCGTTGTCCATTCTCTTATTAGGGGAATGTTTTGTTCTAGCTAGGGTAACATATTGTTACTCCCTCATCCTCCACAGCCAAAAGAACGGCCGCCTCTTCCCCTATAAGGGGTGATCATTTCCCTGCAAGAATTCACGAGTGAGGAAATCAGCAAGAGAATTATTTTCTCCTTTAATATATTGAATATCAAATTCGAAAGCACTTAATTGAGCTTGCCAAGAAGCAAAAATTTGTTTTGCCACAAGATTCTTAATATCTTTCTCAATTATGGACTTGGATGAACTACAATTAATTCTTAATAAAAACTATTGATTTAATAAATCAATTTGAAATTTAGAAATGCATTTAATAATGGAAAGCATTTATTTTTTCACAGTTGAATATTTAGATTGCATCTGGTTCCATTTTCCAGAAGTAAATCTAACAAGGACTTCTTTAGAAGTCTCAATTATAACCTGTTTAAGAATACCTCCGTAACCCTGGTCAGAGGCATCAGTTTCCACAATTTTAAAATAACTAGGGTTGGCAAGAGAACGACAAGGTAAACATTTAACCTTTATTTTAACCTTTTGGACTGCCTGAGTATGTTTCTCAGTCTAAGGTTCAGGGACCTTCTTCAACCTTTTATAGAGGATAGTTGTGTCCTTAGCTAGGTCTTTATAATAATCGGAAATGTAATTGAGACTTCCTAAAAATCTCTGAAGTTGTTTTTTCTCAGATAATATATCTGGAAATTTAGAAACAAATTCAATACTTCTGTTAATAGGAACAATGGTTCCCTTATTTATTTCATGGCCTAAAAACCTGACTTTAATTTGAAAGAGTTTCATTTTGGGCGCAGATATGACAAGCCCGTTATGTTTAATAATACCCTTAAAAAATTTTAAATGTTTAACGTGTTGTTCTACAGATTTAGAAAAAACTAACACATCATCAATGTAAACAATAATAAATTCAGAATAAGGCTTTAAGATATCATTCATGATATTTTGAAATTCAGACGGAGCATTTTTAAGCCCAAAAGGTAAGACATTCCACTCAAAGTGCCCAAAGGGCACAATAAAGGTAGTCTTGTATTTGTCAGACTCTTCAATTTGAATTTTCCAGTACCCAGATTTCATATCAAATTTAGAAAAGATTAAGGCTTTGTTTAACCTATCTAACAAATCTTTTTTGTTAGGGATTGGATACCCGATCCATTTAAGCACCTTATTAAGAGGCTTATAATTTATAACATGTCTGGGAACGCCACGTTCCTTCTCAGCAGCATTATTAACATAAAATGTTGTGCACGACTAAGGGGATTTAGAAGTCTTATTAAACCTTTAGCTTGTAAAGATTTAATTTCTTTTTTACAGAGCTCTAAATAGTCTCTGTTCATCTGGGCAGGTCTAGCCTTAGTAGGTATTTGACTTTCATTAAAGTCATCCAGATAGGGAAGAGAAACAACATATTTCTTTCTTTCCTAGAAGGCATTAAGGAGATCACTGCAGACCTCTGCCTTGAGTTGGTCATCTATAATTTTAATTTATTTTTTTACATCATCTTTATTAAGCTGGTCTTCAATGCTTAATAAACTGATTTCTTCTTTTAAAAAACATAATTGTTTTTCCTTATGCTTAAGAAGCATATCTCTAACCTCATTCAACATTAATGTCTGAGGATCAGTAATAAACTCAAACTTAATAGTTTTTTTTATCTATGGTGGTGGTTATTCCTTATTGATCAACATTGGTGATAGGCATAATACTATGCAAAAAGGGGGTTCCTAATATTATCCTATGTGTAAGATTTTTAACAAGGATAAAGGAGGTAGGAAGGCATATATCCTGATTGCAGATATACGCATCGGACAACTTATACTTGACCTTAAGCTTGCACCCTTCATCTTGGGTAAGGGATTGAGTGGTTTTTGAAAAATACTTAGTAGGGATAATTCCCTCCTGAAGGCAGTTTAAATCTGCACCACTATCAATGAGCGCAACTTCATCTTTAAGAATTAAGCTTCTATTAGCAACAAGGGTAATTTTTATAAACCATTTTTGAGAAGTAACCCTATCAAGGAGGTTTAGATAATCTTCTCTAGGAGAGGAAGGTGAAGGAATTCCTTCTATGCCTTTAATACCCTTATTGTCAAGAGCACTAAATTTTTTACTAAGGATTTTAAGATTGTTAACTTGCTCTTGAAGATCCAAGTAATCTTCAGTAGAAGAATGGCTTCTTTCAATTACTTCCCCCTTTTCAAGAACAATTATTCTTTGGTTAAGAGTTATATTATTCTTTTTAATCTGACTAATTTCAGACTTGAGTTGAGAAATCTCACTCCTAAGGTCATTTAAAGAGGTAGGGGTTTCCTTAACCTTAGACTGATGAAATCTGGATAGGACTTCACTTAACTGATAAGGGGTTTCAATTATGCGAGGAGCTTCTATCTTAGAATGCTCTTGGATAAGGATTTCTATCATTTTTCTTTTCATCCTAGGATCATAAATTTCCTCAATAGCCTTTAAGGCTTTATCTTGATTGTTGGTTAAAACATTTAACCCATTCATGTCAACTATGGATTTCCAATAATTAAGCTCATTGCATTGGCAATCGTTGGTAGATGATTCTGAGGATTCAGAATCAGAGGAGTTGATAAATCCAAGTTCTTCACTAGAACAATTGTCTTCAGAACTGTATTCTATGAGAAGGAATTTCTCAATTAAAGAACGAAGCTTTTCATCCTCTATTTCATTGAGAGCCTTCTTAGTCCAACACCTATTAGAGTGGTGACCTGGTTTACCACATTTGTGGCAGGTAACGTCAAGCCTTTTAGCTTTTCGTTTTCCTTTGTCATACAAGGGTGTTTCCTTAGATTTAGGCCTCCTCTTCTTATAGTTCTTTTTCTTATAATTCTTATAAGGGGTTTGGTAGGAATCATGAATCCTACTTTTATTGGGATTTTTCCCTTTCTTAAGGGTTTTTATTCTTTTTTCTCCAGGAGGTTTTCCTAGGTCAAAGGCAAATTGGTCACAGAATTCTTCAAGTTGCTATTTCTCAAAAAGCTTTTGCTTTTTAAGTTGGTGTTTAAGTTTAATGTCGTTGCATAGAGCTAATCCTTCAAATATGCAACTGTTGATAATATGACCATAGGTCAAATTAGAGTAGTTGATGTTAATACCATCATTTTTATCTCTAAGAGCTTTCCTAACTCTTTCAGAGAAAAGATGGGGAAGACCATCAATAAATTTGGCTTTCCAATGAGCCGAATTAGAGTTATTCAATTGAAAAACTCTAGAAAGGAAGGTGTCCTTATACCACCTAAAGTGGGTTAATGAGGGACATCTAAGGTTTTGAAGGAGGGTTTGAATTTTCTCTCCTATTGGTTGGTTTGATCCTATGAAATGTTGTAGGATAGAAAGACTTAGGGTGTAGATAGCGTCTTCCTCACCAGTAGTGGCAACTGTGGGAGTACTTGTTCCGTCAGTTTTAACAAGTTTTTTATGAGAAAGAATATCTTTCCTTTGGGATTCAGTGAGATAATGATCCCACCAACCTCTTAACTGGCTAACAAAGCCAGTGGTAATAAATGAGGCAACAGAACTATCCAAGTTTCCATTTTGCTTATAGACTGTAGCATACATAAGCATTCTATGTATCGTGTCAAGAATTTGTTTTTCATTAAGGCCATCTATGTTCCATTCATATATGGCTTTACCAGAATAAGAGTTCTGATAATTATTAGGTTCTTCAAAAAGAATATCTTGAGGGTTAGGTCTTTTGTAGTAATATTTTTCTACCGCCTTAGTCGTATAGATAGGATTTATCTGAGGGTTATTATTGAGGTTTTGTTCAGCAAACATCTTAGTTAGCTGGCTAATATTTCCTAAAACCTCATTATCTTCTTCAGAGGTGTAATCCTCTTCAGAGGAATTATCTTCATGAGACAAAATCCTCAGGTGTAAATTTTTTAGTTTGTTTTCAAGAATTTTCATAAATTCATTATGATCTTCATTCATCTTAAATCCGCTAATTTGTATAGGGGGTTGAACTATAGGAGTATCCAAAATATTTCTAGAAGAGGATTCTTCTTGAAATGGAATGATGTTAGTTTTATTTTTTGACCATTGGTCTAAGATCAGACTTTGTTAACCCATTTGTTTTTCCAAATTCTCTTTAACAGATGTAATAAGGTTTTCAAGAGAGATCATATGATCTCCCTGTCATACCCCAAATTTTGACCACTAAGATTTCTCATCATTGTGTAAATCATCATCACAATATGGGTGTACCTGCATGCCTCATCAATCTCCTCAGAGATGTTTGAGCATTCACCACAATCAAGAATTAGGGTTTCAAGCCCTCTCAGAGCTCTTAGACAAAGGATCAATCAAGAAATGACATGATCTTCAACTTGTCTAACCTCTCAAACATCCATAAAGGATCAAGAGGAGTCCCACAATAGGAATCAAGCACAAAGTTGCAGCATTCCAAGTGGATCAAGCCTCAAGATCACCAGTGTCACCAAATTAGGGTTTCGGTCGACTGAGGCCTCCAGATGAAAATTTTCCTCTGGGCATGAGCCAATGCTTTAAACAACAACCCAAGATACTCTAAGGGACCTCATGGACCCAATCATCAAGTCAATTTTACCTCAGGGGATGCATTCACAAAAAAAAAATCAGGAATTAGGGTTTCTTGACCTAATTCACCCCTAAGTTGACTTTTGGGACAAAACATGAGCCAAGACCTTAAGACATGATTTGAGGGACTCCAATACACTACATTGATCCATTTTCAACAATGGATTGATCCAAGAAGCTTGATCCACAAGTTTCAATTTCATCAGGACAACAATTAGGGTTTTGAGGGAAAAGTCAATTGTACCTTTGACTTTTGACCAGGACATGCTCCCAAACCTTGGGACATGATTCAAAACACCCTATAACACCTATGGAACATATCCATAAAGTTTTATTTAGGTAAAGGACTTGATTTCATAAAGGATCACACAGTTTGGAATTCATCTGATAAAAAGTCAACTGTGCACAAAAGTCAAGTTTGACTTTTTGAGATTTTTCATAATTATGGTTCTTTAACCCTAAAACAATGTTAATGTGTGATTTTAATCATCATTCATCAAGAAAAATCAAAGAAAGTTAGATAACTTGTAAAAGGGGTAACCATAAAAACTTAGTATTTTTCTAAGTTATGGAACAAAGTGGCTAGGGTACCAACTTCCAAGGATCACTACTTGAGATCCAAGCAACCATTTTGGATGGTCCAAATATGGATTTGTAGCTCTCATGGAATACTTTAAAAGTTTCAACTACACCTCATTCCAATTCTTCATGGATTTTTAGTTATGGAGTGATCAAAATGGCTGAAAACATGAAATGTCACTTTTTCCAACACAGTGAAATTTTCACTAAGTCAGAATCTGTCTTGTTTTTTTTCAAAATGTAGGGGCACTTTCCACTTGGATCCAAAATTTTTCAAGACAAACTATGATCACACATGTGTTGTGTCACATAAGGGCTTTCCAAAATGTCCAAGAACTCCATCAAAATCCATCTGAGCTAGGAGTTATGACAGCTGCAACATGCCTTGCTGCAAACTGTCTTGGCAAGGAAGATTGTGCATTAGGGCTCGACTTGATCAATTTGTGCAAATGACAAACAAGTTTATTCATCTTCACACCTCAGGGGGAGACCAAGGAGGAACAAACACTGATCCATAAGCCTCCCAAGTCTTTGGAACTACATATAGGTTTGGCACCCCTAAAAGCTAAAGATGCCTCAAGACTCCAATTTTGTTTTGGAGCATTCAATGGATGCTTAGAGGTGGCATGTATCAGAGCAAAGATGAACACTTCAGTCAAGCCTTATCCTTGAATCAAAGAACCATAGGCCTGTGCTCTAACCTCTAGTCAATGGCTAGAGGAGACTTAAGATTCCAAAGTGATCCAATTGGCCAACAGCCTGCTGTAGTTGCCACACACTATTGCTTGCAAAACAAACTTTCTCTACTATAAATAGAGCTCATTTGTGATCATTTTGAGTACACCAAAGCACCAAAACTGATGCTTTCCTCAAAATCACCTTCTCACTTCCAAAATTGCCTTCTAAAGCAAGTCACTATCGGGTTTTGAGTTTGAGAACAATTCCAACCAAACCAATCACACACACACCCCTCATAAAAATCATATAGAAGTGATCCAAACACTTAAACAACATATGGAACACCAATTTCACAAAATCACCAGCCAATTGCTCAAGTTTTCAACCAAGTTGCAGTTGAGGTGCCATAACCTGTTCCAGTCCATTTCCAATCGCTCCAAGCATTCAAAAACATTCCACGTGGTGTAGGGAAGCTGTTCAGATCATCACAACTCATCTGTAACACCTCCAACTCAAAAATCAAATTGCTCTTGCTGCCACGACCTTCAAGTAAGCCTAAACTTGGTCATTTCATGATTCATGCATATTTCCTCGCACAATAATTTTGCCATATGTTCATAATCATGTATGGAGGGTTTCCCCTCAATTAATTACTTTGTATGAATCGTGTATCAAAATTCTCAGCCTTCATGCAGAATTTAGGGTTCTTGAGGTTTTGTCTTGATTTCTTATTCCATGCTTAAAATAAATGAAATCAAAGACTATAGACATGATCGTGAGGTGAAAACGAGTATATTGATATGTGGATTGTGTTATTTCATCAAGTATTCAGTGAGATTGAGGGGAAAATGCAAATCTGAAGAAACAGAGGGCGTTGGCAAGAACTTGGTGTTCTTGGCGCCCTTTTTTGAATTTTTAAATATTTGAATTTTTGTGATTTTATTTAATTGATTCAAAAATTAATTTCTCTCTGATTTTTAATGATTTTGAGTTGATTCTTTTTTTAATAATTCACAAAAATGTTAAAATATTTTATTTTACAATAATTTCCCAAAAATATTATTTATTTCATATATTTGATATTTTTGCAAAGAATTAATTTTTATTTTTTTTAACATTTAAAATATTTTTTCCTTCTTGATTTTCCAAACTTAAATGGTTTCCTATCATTTTTTGGATATAAACATGATTTTTCAAACATTAATCCAAGATCACAACTTGTTTTTCACACATGTTTGATAATTTTGATCATTTTAATCAAATTTTTATTTAATTAAAATACATTTTGAAATTAATTTAGGGTTTTGATCTTAATCACCCTAAACAAATCTTTTTCAAACTCTTTGGGCCTCTAATAGAGTGTAAGACCCAACCCCTTTTGAAAACCAAAATAATTTGGGCCTCGGTCATCATATAAGACCCACTGTGTTTTCAAACCTCGGCGCGATCGCCATTTTTCAAACAAATAATCACATGGGCCTCTCCTCGAGCTATAAGCCCCATTCCTTTTCTTAAAAAATCTTTTGGGCCTCTTGATAGAGTGTAAGCCCCACCCCTTTGTAAATAATACCTTTTTGGGCCTCACACATTCTATAAGTCCCTCTGTATATTTTCAAACATTTGGCGCGATTGTCGCCTTTTTAACAAAATCAACTGGGCTTCTACTTGAGCTATAAGACCCATCTTTATTCATTTTCAAACTCTTTGGGCCTCTAATAGAGTTTAAGACCCAATCCCCTTTTGACCAAAACTTTTTGGGCCTCAGTCGTTGAATAAGTCCCGATACGATATTCAAAATAACAGTGCCATCACTGTTAAAATTTGGGACTCTCCCTGAGCTGTAAGCCCCGATCTCTATTCAAAATACTTTCTCCTTTGATTTTGAATCCAAATGTATAGTTTCTATCAAAACTTTCTTTAATTTCTTTGTTGAACAACTAACAAAACAGCATGGAAGCTCTACAACGGGTAAGTGTTTATCCGCTTTCTTTTATATGCTTTCATATAGATAACTGTATTGTGGGAAGCTGCGCATGGTTAGTCTTCTTTCATATCCTTTTAAATACTTGTCATATATCAACTGTATATATACTAGTATAGTTATTTAGAGTTTTCCCCGACAACTAGGTCTAGAACTAGGTAAAGCCCTGTTGGTCACTCTTAAATACAAACAAAACTAGATCCCCATAGGATTCCAGATACAGTCTTCCATTCTCTTGGGGTTAAACAATACAAAACAAAGAGAAAGGCAGTATTCTCGGTGAACCTTTTCTCAGACTGTCACCCCAAGAAATTATCAAAGAAATTCTACTCCCCAGAGTTGATCTATTCTCCGTGAATAGCATCTCTTGAGTTTCTTCCAAACCCTCAAACTTTCCTAGAATGATCTCTTCTCTGTGAATTGCATTTCTTGAACTTCTCTTGGTTTGGGGACCCACAGACTTCCTAAAAGCATCTCCGCCTCCTCTTGGGCTTTGTACAAGGAATTGAAAGTAACGCGTGAATGGTTTGGGATGTGAATGCTGATGAATGTTGTCTGCCTATTAATTTGGAAAGAATTGGATTTTTTTTTTGGAAATTGAATTTTTTATTTTGGTGATAAGTGTGTGTTGCCACTCGATTTCTCATGATACAATTTTTTATTTTTTTTCAAAACTAATTATATCAGTATAAGTTAATTAATAAACAATAATAATACTACTAAAATAATAAGCTAAGAATAGTGAAAATCTTGAAACGATAAACTACTAATTAATCCTAATAATAAAAAAAAGACTAATCTTAATAATGATGAAAATCTAATATCCTTTGGAAGAAAAAAAAAAGAAACGATAATAACCAAAATATCACAAAATAAAAAAGATAGGAAAAAAACCAAAAATACAAAAAAGGAAGGTAACATTCAAACTCAAGCACTATTCTTTGCAACTCTTTAGACATGCTCTTTTACCAAACAAACTATTATATTCATTCGAAATAAAATAGAACCAAAGGCTAATATGCTAACGAGCTTGATTTTAATTATTTTTTTATCCATTTTACAAATAATATTAATAACACTTTTTTTTTTACTCTTCATAAATGCATATAAATGAAAAATAGTATTTATCTAAAATATTTAATTTAAAAAAAAAAATAAAAATTATTTTATAAAACTGCAATTTATTTATTTTATTTTTTTATAAAAAAAAACAATAAAAGGTGAAAATTAAAAATGTGCTAAAAAAACAAACGATAACAGGGATTCGAACTCGAGCATTATCCTTTTCAACTCTTTAGACATGCTCTTCTACAATCAAACTATTATATTTATTCAAAATAAAATAGAACCAAAAGGCTAATAGGCTAATAAGCTTGATTTTAATTGTTTTTTATCCATTTTACAAATAATATTAATAACACTTTTTTTTACTCGTATAAATGCATACAAATGAAAAATCGTATTTATCTAAAATATGTAATTTAAAAAAAATAAAACATAAAAAATATTTTATAAAACTGCAATTTATTTATTTTATTTTTTTTGTAAAAAAAACAATAAAAGGTGAAAAGTGAAAATGTGCTAAAAAAACAAAACAAAAGCAGGGATTCGAACCTGGGACCGTATGATCGCACTCCTTACACATGTTCTCTTACCAAACGTGTCATTTCATTTATTAGAAATAAAATGGCATTAGAAAACATATGAAGGGGGAGACAAATTTGGGGTATGACATTAAGGTTGATGCACTTACAAAGAGGATCAACAACTTAATTACTACCCCTCCAGCTACCGTAGCTGCTATGACTCCAAACTGCGAAATCTGTGGAGTCCAAGGACATGTCGCTACTGATTGTCAGTTATTGACATAAACTGTGCCTGACCAAGTAAATTATGCACAAAGAAATCCTTATTATAACACCTATAACCCTGGATGGAGAAACCATCCAAACTTTTCCTACAAGATAACAATGCACTATTTGCTCCCAGTCATCCACCTTTAACACCTCCAGGTTTCCAAAAAGGAGCACCTTCTGCTCCTGCCGCACCAAGAAAGTCAAATTTGGAATTAATGATGGAAAACTTTATGTCAACTCAGACCCAGCAAAACAAAGAATTCATGAATCAAAATGTTCACACTAATGAGCTGGTGAAACAATTGGCAAACAAGGTTGAGGCCATGTCTACACGCAACAAGATTCTTGAGACCAAAAATATCTCAAGTAGCCCAGCAGTAAGCTGCTACTACCGCTTCTGCTGGCACATTTCTAGGCCAACCCCAATGCAATCTGAAAGGCCATGCTAACACCATCACACTGCAAAGTGGGACAGAATTAGATGGACCCGTTGATCCTAGAGTTACAGATCAAGCGATGTATAGGAGAGTTGAGAAGGAACGAGATAAAGGGACTAACAAGAGACAAGAAGAAGAACCAATAGCTGATAGTGAGGAAATAACCACAACCAAAGAAGCTGTAGAGAAACAGAAACCATATGTACCTCTACCACCTTATAAGCCTTATATACTGTACCCTCAAAGAATTGCCAAAACTAAGCACGAGGATCAATTTAAGAAATTCATCGAGCTCCTAAAGCGACTTCACATTATTATCCCTTTCACGAAGGTCATTACTCAAATGCCCTCCTATGCTACGTTCCTCAAAGAGGTCCTATCAAATAAAAGAAAACTTGAAGATGATGAGACAATGGCACTCACTGCAGAGTGTAGCACCATCATTCAAAATAATATGCCACCAAATTTGAAAGACCCGGGTTATTTCTCAATTCCCTATGTAATAGGCAAGTTTGTCATCGACGAGGCCATTTGCAATCTAGGAGCTAGCAGTAGTGAAATGCCTCCCTCTATATGTGAAAAGGTAAAGTTAGAAGACTTGAGACCTACAAGGATGTCCCTCCAGTTAGCAGATTGTTCCGTTAAGTACCATGTAGGTATTCTAGAAAACATTCCAGTACGCATTGGCCAATTTTATATTCCTACAGACTTTATAGTAATGGACATAAAGGAGGACTCCAACATCCCCATCATATTAGGAAAACCCTTCTTAGCCACTTCCGGTGCGATCATAGATGTGAAACGAGGGAAACTAACAATTGAAGTTGGTGAGGAGAAAACTGAGTTTATTCTTTCCCAATTTATGAAAGCTCCAGCTATTGATGATACCTTTTATTTCATAGACATTGTTGATGAGTGCATTAAAGATAATGCATCAGAAACACCACCAACTATGGAGTTGGTCGAGATATGAACTACCCTCAGTAGAACTTAAAAAAAATACCCAAGAATATGAGATGTGAGTTTCTAGACGAACAACTTGATCGTCAAATTATAGTTAATGCTAATCTTAATAGAGAAGAAACTGAGAAACTCTTGGTTGTGTTAAGAAAGTATCCCACTATGTGCATGCATAAAATTATTCTAGAAAAGGACTTCAAAGTCTCTAGAGAACATCAAAGGAGAATTAATCATATCACGAGTGAGGTAGTTAGGAAGGAAGCACTGAAACTGCTTGAAGCTGGAATAATTTATCTGATATCAAATAGTTAATGAGGCATTCCAATACATGTATCACCAAAGAAAGGAGGTGTAACAATAGTTCAAAATGAAAAGGGAGAATCTACAATTAAGCGCGTGGAGACAGGATGACGAATGTGTTTTGATTACAAAAAGTTAAACAAAGTAACCTGAAAAGAGAATTTCCCTCTTCCTTTCATTGATCCAACGCTTGAACGTTTGGCTAGGAACTCATATTTTGCTATTTAGATGGATACTCAGGATTTTTCAAAATACCAATCCATACCGATGACCAAGAGAAAACTACCTTCTCATGCCCCTATGGTCCATTCGCTTACCGTCGAATGTCATTCGGACTATGTAATGTATCTGGAACCTTCCAAAGATGCATGATTGCAATATTTGCACACTTCTTAGTGTGAGGGCTAGGTGTCTTACACTCATTCTTTATTTTAATGATGTCGAAATGTGTACTAGCTCATAGTATGTAATTTGGATGGTATCATCTCATCATGGTCGGCATCTGTGGTTCACAATGCATAAATATTCCATAATCACGTGTCCAAACACATAGGAAGAGTCTCATATATCTTTTTATATGTGTGTGATTATGTTGTGTGTCATAGGTGTGAATTATCATAGTCTAGGTAGAAAAAAACTTGGTCAAAAACTGAATTTTCCAAGTTTTCGTGGTTTGAGTCGACTCAAACTAGGACAAGAAATACTCTCATATACATACGGATCCACGAGGCAAGTGGAATCCTAACTACAAAGGACCCTTTTGTCATCAAGATAACCTTCTCACACAGAGCCCTGATCCTCACCACCATGGATGGGGAGGAGTTGCCACTACCCGTGAACTCCGACACAGTAAAAAAACATTATGCCTAAAAAAAAGGTGAATAAAGAGCCCGCTAGATTGATATCCACAATGACAATATAGGTAAAAGTTGGTATCCCAATGGACCAAAAAAAGAAATGTCCATGCAAAAGTTAGGGATAGAACAAAAAATATATAAGCCCGCTAAGTTGAAAACTCGAAACGACGACTTAGGCAAAAAGGGGTATCTCGGTGGACGAAAAAAAGAGAAAAATGTCCATGCAAAAATTAAGGATAAAGGCATTTAACTGCAAATGCTTGAGCCTATCTTCATCACAACTAGACCTCAGGCGGTAAAAGATCCATCCAGTCATCATCAACACAAGCGAAGTGTTGTGACCCAAATCTTATAGTGGATGGTAGTCAGTCTTGTAATCAATGGAAAAACACACAAATTTTCCATTGCCATTTACTTTTATTTTTCAATTTTGCAAATTCCTCATCAAGGATTTTTTTCATCCTTGTACATATCTTATGTACAAATTATTCCATTTTCAATAAAATTCATTTCTTTGTCAATTGATGCTTCAATTTTCTCTTCCAGTATTTTATTTGCAAAATAAACAACTATTTTTTATCACATAATATAACAAAACATTGAGAATAATAAAGAGGTAAAACAAGAAAAAAGCATTATGCATTGCGTGATTATTCGAAAATCACTAAGGATAAATCGGTAGCCTACAATGAACGCTTGATACCCAAAAGCACCACAGTGATTGCCCAATTGGATCATACATTCCTCCTCTCCCTAACATAATCATGTCCTCTCTCCTCCCGACAAGTTTAAGTTGGCATCTCCAACAGTTTTGGTAGCTTGAGGTTTCTCCTGTACTACATCTTCTTTTGGGCGGATACTGGCGAGTCGGAGTCTACCTTCACAATAAAGTTTCTCCTTGGCAGACAACATACCTGCATTGCTACATAGCATACATAAAATCATGTATCATGAAGGATCAAACATACATTTCATATGTCATGTGCATCAAACATCTCTTTTACGACCGATTCGTTTCCCTCACCTTCCTTTAATACATCTCCATCCTTAAACATAATTTTTTTTATATTCTTGTATTTAATCCTATTCCACCTTTAATGCTCGAAAAGCTGTCGCAATTCCTACATTCAGGTCCAATAGATGAAAACAGTGGGGCAAATTTCATGATTCATGCATATTTCCTCGCACAATAATTTTGCCATATGTTCATAATCATGTATGGAGGGTTTCCCCTCAATTAATTACTTTGTATGAATCGTGTATCAAAATTCTCAGCCTTCATGCAGAATTTAGGGTTCTTGAGGTTTTGTCTTGATTTCTTATTCCATGCTTAAAATAAATGAAATCAAAGACTATAGACATGATCGTGAGGTGAAAACGAGTATATTGATATGTGGATTGTGTTATTTCATCAAGTATTCAGTGAGATTGAGGGGAAAATGCAAATCTGAAGAAACAGAGGGCGTTGGCAAGAACTTGGTGTTCTTGGCGCCCTTTTTTGAATTTTTAAATATTTGAATTTTTGTGATTTTATTTAATTGATTCAAAAATTAATTTCTCTCTGATTTTTAATGATTTTGAGTTGATTCTTTTTTTAATAATTCACAAAAATGTTAAAATATTTTATTTTACAATAATTTCCCAAAAATATTATTTATTTCATATATTTGATATTTTTGCAAAGAATTAATTTTTATTTTTTTTAACATTTAAAATATTTTTTCCTTCTTGATTTTCCAAACTTAAATGGTTTCCTATCATTTTTTGGATATAAACATGATTTTTCAAACATTAATCCAAGATCACAACTTGTTTTTCACACATGTTTGATAATTTTGATCATTTTAATCAAATTTTTATTTAATTAAAATACATTTTGAAATTAATTTAGGGTTTTGATTTAATCACCCTAAACAAATCTTTTTCAAACTCTTTGGGCCTCTAATAGAGTGTAAGACCCAACCCCTTTTGAAAACCAAAATAATTTGGGCCTCGGTCATCATATAAGACCCACTGTGTTTTCAAACCTCGGCGCGATCGCCATTTTTCAAACAAATAATCACATGGGCCTCTCCTCGAGCTATAAGCCCCATTCCTTTTCTTAAAAAATCTTTTGGGCCTCTTGATAGAGTGTAAGCCCCACCCCTTTGTATATAATACCTTTTTGGGCCTCACACATTCTATAAGTCCCTCTGTATATTTTCAAACATTTGGCGCGATTGTCGCCTTTTTAACAAAATCAACTGGGCTTCTACTTGAGCTATAAGACCCATCTTTATTCATTTTCAAACTCTTTGGGCCTCTAATAGAGTTTAAGACCCAATCCCCTTTTGACCAAAACTTTTTGGGCCTCAGTCGTTGAATAAGTCCCGATACGATATTCAAAATAACAGTGCCATCACTGTTAAAATTTGGGACTCTCCCTGAGCTGTAAGCCCCGATCTCTATTCAAAATACTTTCTCCTTTGATTTTGAATCCAAATGTATAGTTTCTATCAAAACTTTCTTTAATTTCTTTGTTGAACAACTAACAAAACAGCATGGAAGCTCTACAACGGGTAAGTGTTTATCCGCTTTCTTTTATATGCTTTCATATAGATAACTGTATTGTGGGAAGCTGCGCATGGTTAGTCTTCTTTCATATCCTTTTAAATACTTGTCATATATCAACTGTATATATACTAGTATAGTTATTTAGAGTTTTCCCCGACAACTAGGTCTAGAACTAGGTAAAGCCCTGTTGGTCACTCTTAAATACAAACAAAACTAGATCCCCATAGGATTCCAGATACAGTCTTCCATTCTCTTGGGGTTAAACAATACAAAACAAAGAGAAAGGCAGTATTCTCGGTGAACCTTTTCTCAGACTGTCACCCCAAGAAATTATCAAAGAAATTCTACTCCCCAGAGTTGATCTATTCTCCGTGAATAGCATCTCTTGAGTTTCTTCCAAACCCTCAAACTTTCCTAGAATGATCTCTTCTCTGTGAATTGCATTTCTTGAACTTCTCTTGGTTTGGGGACCCACAGACTTCCTAAAAGCATCTCCGCCTCCTCTTGGGCTTTGTACAAGGAATTGAAAGTAACGCGTGAATGGTTTGGGATGTGAATGCTGATGAATGTTGTCTGCCTATTAATTTGGAAAGAATTGGATTTTTTTTTTGGAAATTGAATTTTTTATTTTGGTGATAAGTGTGTGTTGCCACTCGATTTCTCATGATACAATTTTTTATTTTTTTTCAAAACTAATTATATCAGTATAAGTTAATTAATAAACAATAATAATACTACTAAAATAATAAGCTAAGAATAGTGAAAATCTTGAAACGATAAACTACTAATTAATCCTAATAATAAAAAAAAGACTAATCTTAATAATGATGAAAATCTAATATCCTTTGGAAGAAAAAAAAAAGAAACGATAATAACCAAAATATCACAAAATAAAAAAGATAGGAAAAAAACCAAAAATACAAAAAAGGAAGGTAACATTCAAACTCAAGCACTATTCTTTGCAACTCTTTAGACATGCTCTTTTACCAAACAAACTATTATATTCATTCGAAATAAAATAGAACCAAAGGCTAATATGCTAACGAGCTTGATTTTAATTATTTTTTTATCCATTTTACAAATAATATTAATAACACTTTTTTTTTTACTCTTCATAAATGCATATAAATGAAAAATAGTATTTATCTAAAATATTTAATTTAAAAAAAAAAATAAAAATTATTTTATAAAACTGCAATTTATTTATTTTATTTTTTTATAAAAAAAACAATAAAAGGTGAAAATTAAAAATGTGCTAAAAAAACAAACGATAACAGGGATTCGAACTCGAGCATTATCCTTTTCAACTCTTTAGACATGCTCTTCTACAATCAAACTATTATATTTATTCAAAATAAAATAGAACCAAAAGGCTAATAGGCTAATAAGCTTGATTTTAATTGTTTTTTATCCATTTTACAAATAATATTAATAACACTTTTTTTTACTCGTCATAAATGCATACAAATGAAAAATCGTATTTATCTAAAATATGTAATTTAAAAAAAATAAAACATAAAAAATATTTTATAAAACTGCAATTTATTTATTTTATTTTTTTTGTAAAAAAAACAATAAAAGGTGAAAAGTGAAAATGTGCTAAAAAAACAAAACGAAAGCAGGGATTCGAACCTGGGACCGTATGATCGCACTCCTTACACATGTTCTCTTACCAAACGTGTCATTTCATTTATTAGAAATAAAATGGCATTAGAAAACATATGAAGGGGGAGACAAATTTGGGGTATGACATTAAGGTTGATGCACTTACAAAGAGGATCAACAACTTAATTACTACCCCTCCAGCTACCGTAGCTGCTATGACTCCAAACTGCGAAATCTGTGGAGTCCAAGGACATGTCGCTACTGATTGTCAGTTATTGACATAAACTGTGTCTGACCAAGTAAATTATGCACAAAGAAATCCTTATTATAACACCTATAACCCTGGATGGAGAAACCATCCAAACTTTTCCTACAAGATAACAATGCACTATTTGCTCCCAGTCATCCACCTTTAACACCTCCAGGTTTCCAAAAAGGAGCACCTTCTGCTCCTGCCGCACCAAGAAAGTCAAATTTGGAATTAATGATGGAAAACTTTATGTCAACTCAGACCCAGCAAAACAAAGAATTCATGAATCAAAATGTTCACACTAATGAGCTGGTGAAACAATTGGCAAACAAGGTTGAGGCCATGTCTACACGCAACAAGATTCTTGAGACCAAAAATATCTCAAGTAGCCCAGCTGTAAGCTGCTACTGCCGCTTCTGCTGGCACATTTCTAGGCCAACCCCAATGCAATCTGAAAGGCCATGCTAACACCATCACACTGCAAAGTGGGACAGAATTAGATGGACCCGTTGATCCTAGAGTTACAGATCAAGCGATGTATAGGAGAGTTGAGAAGGAACGAGATAAAGGGACTAACAAGAGACAAGAAGAAGAACCAATAGCTGATAGTGAGGAAATAACCACAACCAAAGAAGCTGTAGAGAAACAGAAACCATATGTACCTCTACCACCTTATAAGCCTTATATACTGTACCCTCAAAGAATTGCCAAAACTAAGCACGAGGATCAATTTAAGAAATTCATCGAGCTCCTAAAGCGACTTCACATTATTATCCCTTTCACGAAGGTCATTACTCAAATGCCCTCCTATGCTACGTTCCTCAAAGAGGTCCTATCAAATAAAAGAAAACTTGAAGATGATGAGACAATGGCACTCACTGCAGAGTGTAGCACCATCATTCAAAATAATATGCCACCAAATTTGAAAGACCCGGGTTATTTCTCAATTCCCTATGTAATAGGCAAGTTTGTCATCGACGAGGCCATTTGCAATCTAGGAGCTAGCAGTAGTGAAATGCCTCCCTCTATATGTGAAAAGGTAAAGTTAGAAGACTTGAGACCTACAAGGATGTCCCTCCAGTTAGCAGATTGTTCCATTAAGTACCATGTAGGTATTCTAGAAAACATTCCAGTACGCATTGGCCAATTTTATATTCCTACAGACTTTATAGTAATGGACATAAAGGAGGACTCCAACATCCCCATCATATTAGGAAAACCCTTCTTAGCCACTTCCGGTGCGATCATAGATGTGAAACGAGGGAAACTAACAATTGAAGTTGGTGAGGAGAAAACTGAGTTTATTCTTTCCCAATTTATGAAAGCTCCAGCTATTGATGATACCTTTTATTTCATAGACATTGTTGATGAGTGCATTAAAGATAATGCATCAGAAACACCACCAACTATGGAGTTGGTCGAGATATGAACTACCCTCAGTAGAACTTAAAAAAAATACCCAAGAATATGAGATGTGAGTTTCTAGACGAACAACTTGATCGTCAAATTATAGTTAATGCTAATCTTAATAGAGAAGAAACTGAGAAACTCTTGGTTGTGTTAAGAAAGTATCCCACTATGTGCATGCATAAAATTATTCTAGAAAAGGACTTCAAAGTCTCTAGAGAACATCAAAGGAGAATTAATCATATCACGAGTGAGGTAGTTAGGAAGGAAGCACTGAAACTGCTTGAACCTGGAATAATTTATCTGATATCAAATAGTTAATGAGGCATTCCAATACATGTATCACCAAAGAAAGGAGGTGTAACAATAGTTCAAAATGAAAAGGGAGAATCTACAATTAAGCGCGTGGAGACAGGATGACGAATGTGTTTTGATTACAAAAAGTTAAACAAAGTAACCTGAAAAGAGAATTTCCCTCTTCCTTTCATTGATCCAACGCTTGAACGTTTGGCTAGGAACTCATATTTTGCTATTTAGATGGATACTCAGGATTTTTCAAAATACCAATCCATACCGATGACCAAGAGAAAACTACCTTCTCATGCCCCTATGGTCCATTCGCTTACCGTCGAATGTCATTCGGACTATGTAATGTATCTGGAACCTTCCAAAGATGCATGATTGCAATATTTGCACACTTCTTAGTGTGAGGGCTAGGTGTCTTACACTCATTCTTTATTTTAATGATGTCGAAATGTGTACTAGCTCATAGTATGTAATTTGGATGGTATCATCTCATCATGGTCGGCATCTGTGGTTCACAATGCATAAATATTCCATAATCACGTGTCCAAACACATAGGAAGAGTCTCATATATCTTTTTATATGTGTGTGATTATGTTGTGTGTCATAGGTGTGAATTATCATAGTCTAGGTAGAAAAAAACTTGGTCAAAAACTGAATTTTCCAAGTTTTCGTGGTTTGAGTCGACTCAAACTAGGACAAGAAATACTCTCATATACATACGGATCCACGAGGCAAGTGGAATCCTAACTACAAAGGACCCTTTTGTCATCAAGATAACCTTCTCACACAGAGCCCTGATCCTCACCACCATGGATGGGGAGGAGTTGCCACTACCCGTGAACTCCGACACAGTAAAAAAACATTATGCCTAAAAAAAAGGTGAATAAAGAGCCCGCTAGATTGATATCCACAATGACAATATAGGCAAAAGTTGGTATCCCAATGGACCAAAAAAAGAAATGTCCATGCAAAAGTTAGGGATAGAACAAAAAATATATAAGCCCGCTAAGTTGAAAACTCGAAACGACGACTTAGGCAAAAAGGGGTATCTCGGTGGACGAAAAAAAGAGAAAAATGTCCATGCAAAAATTAAGGATAAAGGCATTTAACTGCAAATGCTTGAGCCTATCTTCATCACAACTAGACCTCAGGCGGTAAAAGATCCATCTAGTCATCATCAACACAAGCGAAGTGTTGTGACCCAAATCTTATAGTGGATGGTAGTCAGTCTTGTAATCAATGGAAAAACACACAAATTTTCCATTGCCATTTACTTTTATTTTTCAATTTTGCAAATTCCTCATCAAGGATTTTTTTCATCCTTGTACATATCTTATGTACAAATTATTCCATTTTCAATAAAATTCATTTCTTTGTCAATTGATGCTTCAATTTTCTCTTCTAGTATTTTATTTGCAAAATAAACAACTATTTTTTATCACATAATATATCAAAACATTGAGAATAATAAAGAGGTAAAACAAGAAAAAAGCATTATGCATTGCGTGATTATTCGAAAATCACTAAGGATAAATCGGTAGCCTACAATGAACGATTGATACCCAAAAGCACCACAGTGATTGCCCAATTGGATCATACATTCCTCCTCTCCCTAACATAATCATGTCCTCTCTCCTCCCGACAAGTTTAAGTTGGCATCTCCAACAGTTTTGGTAGCTTGAGGTTTCTCCTGTACGACATCTTCTTTTGGGCGGATACTGGCGAGTCGGAGTCTACCTTCACAATAAAGTTTCTCCTTGGCAGACAACATACCTGCATTGCTACATAGCATACATAAAATCATGTATCATGAAGGATCAAACATACATTTCATATGTCATGTGCATCAAACATCTCTTTTACGACCGATTCGTTTCCCTCACCTTCCTTTAATACATCTCCATCCTTAAACATAATTTTTTTTTTATATTCTTGTATTTAATCCTATTCCACCTTTAATGCTCGAAAAGCTGCCGCAATTCCTACATTCAGCTCCAAAAAGATTAAATAGGGGCAACTGTCATACCCTAAAATGTGTTAATGATTTAATTAGGTGATGAACTTGTATTTAATCCTATTCCACCTTTAATGCTCGAAATAGCAGCCTTTTAACCACATAACTAATTCCATTCGAATACTAATAGATCAATTAAGCATTACTAATCCAAGTTCATCACCTAATTAAATCATTAACACAAACTAATCTCCTAACACTAATTGATTCCAGAATTTGACAGCAAGTTAACAAAATATCACAACCTGATTCCTAACTAACTGAGTTGAGAGCAAAATCAATGAGCTCATTCTAACTAACTCCCAACCTATCTAACCAACTCCTATCCTAAATCCTAGGCAAGTTCAGTCCAAACCTATCTCTATTTAATCTACTCGTCCCCCTCAATTGAAGCTCTCAATCACACTCTTCATCTCCTCTGCAAATTCTCAGAATCTCTCCATCTCACATCTCTCTCAACCTAACTCCAAAGCTTATTCCTCCATTGTTTCTCAGAGCCTTGCCTTGAAGCTCTGAAACAGCAAGAGCTAAGCCTCCTTGCATCTCTTTGTATCTCCCTCGCTCTCAGATTCAGAAACTATTCACTCTTAGCTCACAATTCCTCATTGCTCAAGTTCAGAATCTCACATCACTCTCTCTTTCGATCTTTAATTCACCTCTCACTTCCTTCATACTATACGAGGAGAATAAGAAGTTGCAAGAATTCAGAATAAAGACTTGGAGTTTACCTTGAATTGCATCTTGTATTTTCTTTCCATTAGCTTCCAGATCCATTGATTCCTCCATTGCAGAGTTTAGTATGACCTGAACTCCTCATCTTCGTTCCTTCTTTGTGTTGTTAGGATGTAGTTCAGTGCTATAGGGACCAAACCCCTAAGGTTTGGATCCCTCTTGGAGCTACCTCGCCGTTTAATTTCCGTCTTAGATTCTAGGGTTCTCGGACTTGTTTGTATGATTTTAGAAGTTGCAGTGAGTGTTAGAGTACATGGAGGTCATATTTGGTTAGGGCGGAAGAAGACGAGTAGAAGGAGGTGGTTAGTGCTTGAAATTGTCTCCCTCCGCCGCCTCCGCCGCAGCGGACGCAAATTCCTGGTGAGGTGTTGGTAGAATGAGAGAAACAAGGATGTAGTGCACTGAACATGAGGTTGAGTTTCTGAGCACTACTTCCTCCTTCCATTTGCAACCGCGGGCTATTCCTCCCCAAGGCCCAACGTTTTTTGCTTTCACACTTCTCTAGCACCATAACACCCCCTTCTCTTGGTTTGAGCTCTCATCTGGGCCTTCTGGTGGGCCTACGCCACTTTTGGCTTGGCAGAACCTGGGACTGCTAGTTACAGCCTCTGCAGTTTCTTTAGGCCTCGTTTTTACTTATACTTTTTTCTTTTTTAAACTAATAATTTTCATACACTTTATATTTTAATCTTGAAAATGGTTAATACTTAGTCAATTAGGTTTTAGTTGATTCTCACATTTAATCCACCTTTTGAAATAAGAATAATGATACACCTTTAGTTAGAATGTTTCTTAGTTTTAGATTGAATTTACATTTTCATAGTTATAGCATTTTGATTAGTTTTAATATTAGGAATTGATTTACTTGTTGATACTTTGATCTTCTTGATCTTAGACTCAAAAATTACATGCTTAATCATACTTTGTTGTTCCTGATTGACTAATTGATCGAAGTTCTCTTTGATCAAATAGTCCTTTCATTTTCCTAATTTCCCACCATCCAGTATAATGATCTTGATCACTTGATAGGATTGCACCTCTGTTTCACATTCCATCCAAACCAGACTCAAGAATCATCTAAAACTCAAACTCAGAATCCAGACTGCACATTCAAGTCAAGCTTCATTTAAGAATTTGAAGACACTGAGCAACAGGGCATGAGCACTGACAAAGCAACAAACAAGGAGACTCCTCAACACTTGTCAATTACAGTTCAAATGGAGCGCCACGTGACTTAAGTGGTAGAGAAGGAATGAGAATGGATAATTCATAACCCCATTCTGAATATCTTTGGGTATGGGACGAATTATCCAGTGCTCAGAGTATTCACCTCTAATCATATACTTTAGTGCGATTTGAATCGACAATTGACAAAGTTTTTTTCCTAGACAACACTGCAATAATCAAACGTTAACAAGACACATCCCAAGCTCAAGACTCAAGACAAGATTGGAGCACTGTTTAACACTTGTCAGTTATAATTCACATTGTGTGCCACAAGCCTTAAGTAGTAAAGAAGGAATGGGAATAGATAATTCCTACCCTCATTCTGAATATCTTTGGGTATTAGACGAATGACCTAGTACCCAGAGTATTCACCTCTACTCATAGAATTTAGCGCAATTTGAATCAACAATTGACAAGGTCTTCTTCTCCGCACTCAACATATGAACATTACAACACTGCAACGATCTTCAACCCTTTGGACCAAACAACCTTCTTTGGCATCCATATGCCTTTGGGTTAAGTACCTCGTGGTCAAGTACCCTTCTCTGAATCAATACCCTTCATTTCTTGCCTTGTGGAGCCTCATGCTCTGGCAACTCTTTCCTTTTGCCCTGTGGAGCCTCATGCTCCGGCGAACTCTTTCATTTTTCCCTGTGGAGTTTCATACTCTAGCAACCTTTTTTCTCTTTCATTTTTCTCTGTGGAGTTTCATACTCTGGCAACCTTTCCTCTCTTTCATTTTTCCTGTGGAGTTTCATACTCTGGAAACCTTTCTTCTATTTCTTTTTTCTCTTTGGAGTTTCATGCTCTGGCAATCCTTCTCTTTTCTTGTTGACCTGTGGAGTTTCATACTCTGGAAATCTTTCTTCTATTCTCTTATTTGCCCTGTGGAGTTTCATACTCTTGCAACCTTTCTTTTATTCCCTTCTTTACCCTATAGAGTTTCATACTTTGGCAACTTTCCTTTCCTTCTCCTTTTGCCCTGTGGAACTTCACGCTCTGGTAACATCTTAGCTTTCCTTTTGCCATGTGAAGCTTCATGCTCTGGAAATTCCTTTCTTTTATTTTTCCCTGTAGAGCCTCATGCTTTGGCAACATTCTTTCTTCCCTTTTCATCCTTAATTTCGAACTACGGAGCTCTGATTTCCTTATTGCATTATGAGGATACGTAGGCACGTGATTGCGAGATCCTGGCAAGCAACCTTCCTTCGTTTCTAACCTTCCTTCATTTTCCTTTAGTTCTCCGAACTACGGAGCTCTGATTTCCTCATTGCACTCTGAGGATACGTAGGCACGAGGGCCCCAATCCTCCGCGAACACACTAATTATAAAATTTTTTCCCTTTAGCAAGTAACCTTTAAATAGTAACACTCATTCACGCAAAGAACAAGCAAAATGGTTCCCGCCAAGTATGACAGATGTAAGGGATGCTAATACCTTCCCCTTGCATAACCGACTCCCTTACTAGTTTATATTTCCCTTGGGTTTTATCGATATTTTCCCTTTCCTTTTGGAATAAATAAAGTTCGGTGGAGAATCTATGGTATCTTCGAGCGTACGATGCGCTCAGGTATTTTTCGCGCCGCGATAGCAGGAAAACCTATGAGTTGGGTCAAGATGGAAAACCCTCGTAGGATGATGACAAATTCAATGGATGCGTGGAGTTCTTCTCTTTTCGTCCCACTTCGGCTTAAGTGCAGAAAATCGACTTCATGTTTATCTCGAGTTATGCTTGGATCGGTCAAGCTCCTACTGTTGCTAGAGTTGTATGGTTTGTTGCATTGATAGGGATGAATTTTTGAATCCACATCGGAGTTTCGCTTACTCTATTTCTATAACATCAAATCACGGTTTCTTTCAGTTTATCTTTTCAATAGGGTGAGATATAATGGTAAGAGATTATTTTGTTGCATCATTTTCCTTCTGATCTCTTTAATTATAGCAATCAGACCTGATTGTTGGATCGGTAGGTTTAGAAGAGTTCTTTGATGCAAGGTTAGGGATGAAGATGTGAGGGGATGAATTCCTCTTAATGCTCCCTCACAATCTCACTGTTGATCATATGAAAATTTATTGTGAAATTTTGCGGGAACTAGATGTCGATTCCCACAACGACATTACTGTTCCATACTGGAAGCATAATTGTGATTGATTGGTGATGATGGACTTCTGAAGAGGTGGAACGGGTCTCCTATACAACAACACGGGGGTAAACCTGCAATTTTATCACTCTAACGCCCGAGTCAATTGCAGAGTCCGAAATGAGTGAAGTGAAAGCATGAGATCATAAAGTGTACCTTAAGTCTCACATGTGGCAATTATATATGATGGATAATTTTATTTGGCTTTGACTTTTGGATACTACCCGTACTAGGTCATTGGTCGGATCAAAACATACACAGTCCCTCAAGCAGGAGGCCCAAAGGAGCAAGATGCTTTTAGAGGAAGGGACTAGAATGTACACTATTTTTTATCTATGTGGATGGGCGTTTGCCTCCTTACAAGGGATATACGAAGTCGCGTTCTATCCTATAAGGGTTTTCTTTCTGTCTATTGACCTTCCCACTTTTACTAGGGGTTTAACTTTAGTTATTACTTACTCCCTCCGTTCCTTTTTAAATGTTACTTTCAGGATAATTTTTTGTTTCTTTTTAACTGTCACTTACAAAGTTTAAGGTAGTATTAATTGCATTTTTGTCAAAACTACCCTTAAGTATTTATTACAGGGAGAGAAAAAGTAAAATGATTGTAATAATAATTAAGGGCAGTATAGGTAAAAGGAGAAATACTGTTTGAAAAGTAACAATATTGATTAACTTTCTTGGTATGTGTAAAAAGTAAAAAAATGACACTTAAATAGGAACTAAGGGAATACTACATCATGACTCAATAATAAGTCATGTTATCATTTAGTTTATATCTCTAGGCTATTAGTCATAAGTTCAACCACCTTATTGTCTAGCAGTCATGCCCTTAAGTAAGAGTTAACTCTTCTCATTCCAAGTTAGTTCACCCTTTTCTTTCCCCTAGAATCCTTCTTTAATCTATGTTCAAGTTCATTTTGAAGGTGCGAGAAAGGCACAAGAAAGGGGGGTTTGAATTGTGTATTTGCTCTTTTGACTACTTTTCGTTTCTTGTTATTGAACCAATAAGGATTACATCAGAGTTCGTTGAGAGACTCTGACTGGCAACGTTACATTTAGACTTGCTAAGCATGAGGCTTCAGAACTAACAAGATTCTGAATATAAGATCCACTTCTCAGAACTTGCAGAGCGGAAGCTTATCAGAGTTAGACTGCAAGGTTCTGACTTGCGTGTGTAAGGTTCTGATACTCTATATAAAAACATAAACTAAGACATTAAGCATAAGAGTAAAGAACACACGATATATCCTGGTTCACCACAAAGGCTAATCTAGTCCACCCTCCTCAGGTGATTTCGCCTTGAACACAAAGTCTTAATCCACTATAATCAATCTTCATTACAGATGCACGGGCAACAGCCGGTGACTAACCACTTGCATAGCCGGACTATGACTAACATACAATGAACCATTCAGGGATTCAACTTAATGAATATAACGAACATTGACCTGCAGGTTCCAATCTCGAAAGATCTACTGCTAGGCTTTCACAGCTAGACGTTCAGGGATTCATCGCAATGAATATAACGCTACTGACCCTATTTCAGACTTTTCCCACAATGACATCTCGCCATCGTCTTCTCGAGTCTCCGGTCACACTGACCACTCAAGGAATCCTAATTCACCAAGAATTAGTTTAGCTGGAGAATACAAAGGTGCTTCTTAACAAGTAGATTACTCCTAAGTTTAGGTACAAAAGAACACCCAAGTGTTCAAGCAAGATGTGAGCAATAGCTCCTTGCTATTCTAAGAAATTACAGAGATGTATAATGATTTAACAGTTGTTGACATCTTGTAGATCTTCTTCTTCTTTGTCTTCGGGGTGAGCAAGCTTTGAGCAACAACTCCTTGCTTCAGATCTTCAATGTAGCGCTGACGAGAAGGTGGTTGATGACTTGACTGATTTTCAATGTTGCCTTCTTCATCAACAGCTTCTATACCAATTAATTGTTGTTGTGTTGAATGATGATCTTTGAGCTTCAACAACAATGGCCATGTGTAAATGGTGATAGCTTTGGATATTCTAAGTGTTACAACGAGAACTCATCGTTGTTGCTATCTTCACATAATGACTTGATCAATTCACCTTTGGTGGAATGAATCGATGCATATAGAAGCGAGAACTCTTTCCTTTTAAATAGCCCAGTAGAAATATAGCCGTTTGAAATACTGTTGGCTGTTGGAAAAGAGACGTTGTGTAATAGTTAGCTGTACTGACACATCTCCTTTTTACTGTGGTAGAAGTGATGGGATATATCTTTCTTGGGCGCCGTGTACAGTTACTCACAACAGTAACATGTGACTCCTAAACTTCAGAGGCTTCTGATGTTTAATTGATGAAGCATGAGTAGAGTCTTCTTAGTCAGGATATCTGATACGTCAAGTCTTCAGTCATTTGAAGAAGTCCATTAGGAATTAGTCTTCAGAACTTCAGCACTTGTCTTTAAGCACGTTATCCTTTACTTCTTCAAGTCTTCCGAAACTTCAAAACTTGTCCATTAGGAATCTGTCTTCAGAGTCTTCAATACTTGATCTTCAGAACCTTAATCTTCAGAACACATAAGTCTTCATAGTCTTTCTACACTTGGTCTTCAGAGCCTTCCACCTTCAGAACTTCAAGTCATGAGAGTCTTCATCACTTCGGTTCTCTTCTTCAGAAGCTTCGCAATCTTCAGAATCTTGACCACTTTCAGAGAGCATCCACAAGAGCATTGCATACGCAATATCGGCATCCTTGGATCAGACTGATCAAGATCAGATACAGAAGCGTTCTTGCTTCTTGCGACTTGTGTCACACATAGTAACTTTGCATATTATCAATTTCGCTCATCTGGCTGGTGCTTGTTGGATATGATATATTCTATAATTATGATCTGCACGCAACACACGTTAGAACATAAAATGGTTCTTTCACAAATATGTGTTGTTATCATCAAAATATAGATTGACTTGTAGAGACAATTCTTGCTCTCACAATCTCCCCCTTTTTTTTATGACAAAACCAAGTATTTTGATTGAACATTTTGAAATTCTGGTATCAGACGTGTGATGTTAAGGTGTGATGTCACAACAACACACTCTGCACAATGGACAACAATAACAGTAAAATAACACCAAGAATTGTTGACCCAGTTCGGTTACAACCAACCTACTCTGGGGGCTACCAAGCCAGGGATGGAATTCACTACTTGTAGATATAATTTACAGACTCAACAACCCGTTGACAATCTCCTAAACTTATACTCTACTAATGACTTCCTACCTAAGAAACCACTTAGGTATGAGAACACCACTCAATCCCTTACAAACACTCAAAGAACCCACTTTGAGTACCCTTGATCTTACTTCACAGCTTCGATCAATCAACCACTCTCTATTGCTTCACAGCTTCTAGAGAGGACAGAAACTCAACACCTATTCAAACCCTAGAATAGTGTAAATACAAGCACTTTAAACAAACTCTAGACACTAAGCCTTCTGCTCTTGATCTTCTAAATGTTTTATGTACTTTTTCCTTTGGTCTTGTGCGCTTTATATAGCTCCTGAATTGGGCTTGGACTTGTCACAATATTTGATCAGATTTGTTAATTAAAACTGAATCTTCAAAACAGATTTTATCCCCAAAATCTTTTTAAATCTTCAACCTTTTAATTCTCCAACAGACTTGCAATCAACTCTCCCATGTAACAGAAAATATCTATCCCAAGATATTCTCATCCAATGAGTCAACCACTCTCCACAATTCCAGCTAATACGCGTGCCCTAATAACATGTCCTGCTGTTTTTAATTCTGCAGGTCTGATGTTACAACATCACCTGTGTGACATCAGACATCCAACTTCAGCACTTAACTACTTAACACAGCCCAGTGTTAAGAGTTCAATGTTGCAACATCAGCACCTTGACATCAACATTGAATATACTTTGTTTTACCAAAATTCCAGCCAATCCAGGAACTAACAGTCTCCCCCTTTGGCTAATTTTGGCTAAAACAATCTTTGCACTCTGCAATCAACTTATGTACTCTGCACCTTCAGAGATTTCAGCAGCGGAATAATCTTCAATAAATTTGAAACCCATTAGCAGCAGTTTGACAATCTTCATAGTCTTCATCACTTGATCTGCTGCAGCACCATCTTCATTATTGACAACAGCCAATAGGTGCTCCCCCTCGAAAACATGAATCAGCATCACAGTTGTTCAGTAGCTCATAATGTGCAGTAATTTACTCCCCCTAGATGTCTTCTTGGCTGCACTCTTCAAATGTCAAAACTCCCCCTTAATGCAGCAACACATTAGCAGCATATGGCAATAATATTCTTGACTATCTTGGCCATTTTCTCCCCCTTTTTAGCCATAATTAGGCAAACTTCAGTTAGAAGCCCTATTAACTATAGTCAGTATACCCTAGCTCTCATTGTTAGCCTCTCAGTTAGTGAACAGGCAAAACAAATCATAGAAGGAAACTAAAAGCATAAACAGTGCATAAAACAGCACAAAATTCAAATTACAAACCAACAAAGCAAAAACTAAACTAATACAAAACTAATATCTAAGGACAGCAGATAGAGATTAGTCTTCATTCGAGCTGGTACCATCAGCATCTTCTTCACCCTCATCTGACCTGGAGTCCTCAGTGTCACCATTGTCTTTCCCCTGTTCCAAGTCTTTAACCATCTGCTCAATCTTCATTTTCCTGTCAGTGCTGGTCTTGATAACCATGTCAAGATCCTTGCAGGTCACCCTTAACTCTTTAATCAGTTCAGATTTTGTACTGACCTTCTTAATCCCAGAGCTTAATGTTTCAACAATGTCTGGAACATGGCTCCCAACAAACAGTTTGGGATGCAAAGATAAAGCTGATTTCCTCTTACATGCTGTGTCTGAACTTGTTAAGATGCCTGGATGTTGTTTCATCATAACTCCACAGATGAGCGAAGGAAATGCTATAGGCAGTTTGATAGCATTAGCGGTGGCATGTCTTGCAGTCTGCTCAAACACATATGCTCCATAGTCAAATTTCTTCTTAGTACCCACAACATAAATAAACCTCCCTAGTCCCACAGCTGTTGTGGTTTTATGATTGGTAGGCACCCAATTTGCGGCTCCAATTCTGTGTAAGACATCATACTTAACACTGAGTTTTCTAGTTGGCAGTTTGCCTTTCAAGGGCCACACCTTAACTTGACCAGCAGTTATTTCCTTGCAGACATCATTCTCAATGGCTTCTAGCTCAGCAAATTCTTCATCTTTTCTTCCTAGATATTTTTTTATAACTTCAGGAAAGAAATCAACACATTTTCCTCTCACAAACACTTTCATGTAGTCCACACTGCTTTTGTCTGAAATCTTCACAGGAATATTTACCACAAATTCCTTAACCAGGCTATCATAGCACTCGGAGAACCCATGAACCGTCTTCATCAGACCAGCAGCCTTAATCACCTCTATGATTTCTTTTATCTCCATAATTTCTTTCCCAATCTCTCTCTCAAGAGCAAGTCTTCTTTGACAGATGAACTTCCACATCGACGCACTGCTTGCATAATGGAATGAAATGTTATCAACCGGAACCTCAGGTATCTTGTCAGCAATTCTCTTCAAGATTGTCTTTCTGACAGGAGTGATGTCTTGAACATCATCCTCAACATCATACTCTGATTCAGATTCTTCCATTAGCTTCCTTTTTCTGGGATTCACATCAACCTTACTCCATGCTTTTGTTGGCCCAACAACAGTCTTTTTCCTCTTCTCATCAGAAGCTTTCTTTGACGACGATTCAACCATCTTTCCTTTTCTTGTTCTTAGTCTCTTGGACAGACTAGGCACTGCTCTTCCAATGACTTCATTATCAGACAAGTCATCAACATCAATTACATCAGTAGTCTCAGCATCCCTACTAAGCGATGTTCTAACCTCCTCTTCAACATCTGCTTCAACAGAAGTGGGTTCAGCAGATGTCCTAACATTCTCCTCAACATTTGTTTCTTCATGCATGTCTTCACTCTGATCAGCATCTTCAATAGCTGTCATTGCAAGTTGTTGAAGACTTGACTTACTTTCCTGCATGTTGTCTTTCTCAGCTGGCATCCGATTCAGTGGGATTGAAATTCCTTTGACAGGGATGCCTTTGTCCAGAATCTTTGAGGCAAGATTACCCATCCTTTTGTCTACATCAAACTTCTCTTCAATAGTCTGAGACGTATATGATTTCGGCACAGTTTTGTCCCCAAATAACACACTAGTAACTACCTTCTTTGTTTCAGGATTCTTGAAAATAGTAGCAGGTCTCTTAGGAGTTAGTTTAGTGGGTCTCGAAGTACCTGATTCTGGGAGCATCATTGAGATAGGTTCTAGATTCAAAGCTTCTTCTGCAAATCCCTCTTCTGAAGAAACCCTAGCCTTATCTCGCGAAGAGCTTTGAGCGACAGATTTCTTTGATGGAGACGACGTCTGGTTTGACATGGTTCCCTTGAGGCAGTATGAGTTCAGATGATTCTTCTTGTAGAGGAAGATGAACGGACGGAAGATATGCTCTTTGATGAACCGTGATATTGCTGCACTAGAGAATGATTGTCTGAGGTATGGCGCCAACTTTTCAGTATTTAAAGACCAATTACTAATTTTCTCCCTCCATAAAGACTTTCCTTTTAACTTTGAGTGACCTTTTAGCATCCTGATGTCATAGTCTGATGTTATAACATCAACTTGTACATCACTAGTTGAATCTCCTTCAAGAGAGGTCCACTGATAACAGTTGTCTTTGGTTCTGGCACCCTTCATAACAATCTGATTATGCTCATCAGAAACCACACAATCATCCTTAGTGTAGTTTACTTTGTAACCTTCATCACACAACTGGCTTATGCTGATCAAATTTGCACTTAAGCCATTGACAAACATAACATTGTCAAGTTCAGGTCTACCATCACCTTGCACTTTCCCAACTCTTGCAACAACACCTTTTTCTCCATTGCCAAATATGACCTCACGAGAAGGGCAAGGTCTAAGATTATCAACCATGGATCTACATCCAGACATGTGCTTGGAACACCCACTGTCAAAAAACCATGTTCCTTCTTTATCACCCATGTGAGCCAATAAGCACTTCACCTTCTCCTTAGGTACCCATTGTTTAACAACTTTGGGCCTGTGCTCTCTCCATCTGTTTTGAGGTTGAGGGTATCCATGCAGCTTGTAGCAAGAGTACTGCATATGTCCAAATCTTCCACAATAATAGCATCTCACCCTTTCATCTCTGAATCTTCTGCCATGATGAGATTGCCTATGCTGCCATCCATGATGTGGTCTCCTCCTACCATAACTGCCCTGCCATCTATTATGTTGATGTTTTCTCCCATGATGGTGTGGCTTTCTTCTTCCATATACATAAGGAACAACATTGGTGTATCCATACCCATAACCATACCAGTTGTCCTGATGTTGAGACATCTGATGAGACATGTGTTGTTTGAACTGAGCAGCTTGCATGATCTCATGGTATTGTGGGGGCATATACTGACTAGCTCCCTGTGGCTGCTTTCTCTTCTGATAGGGACCAGTCTTCTTCTCAATCTTCTTAGGTTGTGAAACATCAGCTTTCTTAGGGGTAGGATCCTGCTTCTTTGGCTGATGTTGAGATGAAAGTTGTGACACTTCCTTCTTTGAACCTGAAGTGCTTCCTTCTGAAGTTCCCTTGTCCTCAGCCACATAACCTATCCCAGCTTTATCTCCAGCAGCTTTTTCTAACTGAAGTATCTTGTCAAGTGTGTCTGTACCACAGCTCAGCATCCTGACAGACTTGGTCATTTGATCAAGATGAGCTCTAACTAGCACCACTTCATTTTCAAGATCAGTCTTTTCATTCTCTAGCTGAGCAATCTGTTGCTTGTGGCACTTGTTTTCTTGACAAATCTCAGCACTCTTTAAACACAGCTCTTGATAGGTGGATGCCAACTCCTCATAAGTTACTTCTCCATCACTAGAATCGTCATCAGAAACCACAGCTCTTGTTAAAGCTCTCACATGCTTTGCTGACTCGCCTTCACTTTCACTATCAGAGTCAGACCAGGAAACTGTCATGCCCTTCTTCTGCTTTTTCAAGAAGGTGGGACATTCTTTCTTGACATGTCCATACCCTTCGCACTCAAAGCACTGCACTCCTTTATCTTGGGCAGTTTTCTCTTCATCCTTCTTGCTGGTGTCAGAAGTCATGTTCTTGACATTAGGCCTGGAGTTATTATTCATTCTCTTAAATACTTTGGTGAATTGTCTTCCCAACATCACTATGGCCTGAGACAGATCCTCCTGGGATTCAGATTTCTTCCCTTTCTCTTCTTCACCATTTGTCACCAGGGCTATACTCTTTGACTTCTTTTCTGGTTCTTCCTCATTCAACCCAAGCTCAAGGGTTTGAAGAGATCCAATGAGCTCATCTACTCTCATCTTGCTGATGTCTTGTGATTCTTCAATGGCAGTAACCTTCATCTTATACTTCTTAGGTAGGGACCTAAGGATCTTCCTCACAAGCTTTTCATCTGACATCTTCTCTCCAAGAGCACTAGATGCATTGGCCAGCTCAAGAACACTCATGTGGAAATCATGAATAGTCTCATCTTCCTTCATCTTCAGGCTTTCAAATTTTGATGTTAAAATCTGAAGTCTTGACATCTTGACTCTAGATGTTCCTTCATGAGTAGCCTGCAAGATATCCCATGCTTGCTTAGCAACTTCACAGGTATTAATTAACCTGAAGATGTTCTTATCCACTCCATTAAAGATAGCATTCAGAGCTTTGGAATTTCCAAGGGAAAGCTCATCTTCCTCCTTGGTCCACTCTTCTTCAGGCTTTAGCTTAGAGGTGCCTTCTTTATCTTTTCCAGCATCATCCTTCTCACACATGACAGGTGCTTTCCACTCTTTAATAACAGCCTTCCAAGCCCTACTGTCCAAGGATTTTAAGAAGGTGGTCATCCTTGGCTTCCAATAGTCATAATTGGATCCATCCAAAATAGGGGGTCTGTTGACGAATCCTCCAACTTCTTTGTCCATCTTTTCACCAGAAAGTAACTTCCCTAGATCTCACCCAGAGACAGACAGGATGCCTGCTCTGATACCAATTGAAATTCTGGTATCAGACATGTGATGTTAAGGTGTGATGTCACAACAACACACTCTGCACAATGGACAGCAATAACAGTAAAATAACACCAAGAATTGTTGACCCAGTTCGGTTACAACCAACCTACTCTGGGGGCTACCAAGCCAGGGATGGAATTCACTACTTGTAGATATAATTTACAGACTCAACAACCCGTTGACAATCTCCTAAAATTATACTCTACTAATGACTTCCTACCTAAGAAACCACTTAGGTATGAGAACACCACTCAATCCCTTACAAACACTCAAAGAACCCACTTTGAGTACCCTTGATCTTACTTCATAGCTTCGATCAATCAACCACTCTCTATTGCTTCACAGCTTCTAGAGAGGACAGAAACTCAACACCTATTCAAACCCTAGAATAGTGTAAATACAAGCACTTTAAACAAACTCTAGACACTAAGCCTTCTGCTCTTGATCTTCTGAATGTTTTCTGTACTTTTTCCTTTGGTCTTGTGCGCTTTATATAGCTCCGAAATTGGGCTTGGACTTGTCACAATATTTGATTAGATTTGTTAATTAAAACTGAATCTTCAAAACAGATTTTATCCCCAAAATCTTTTTAAATCTTCAACCTTTTAATTCTCCAACAGACCTGCAATTAAATCTCCCATGTAACAGAAAATATCTATCCCAAGATATTCTCATCCAATGAGTCAACCACTCTTCACAATTCCAGCTAATACGCGTGCCCTAATAACATGTCCTGCTATTTTTAATTCTGCAGGTCTGATGTTACAACATCACCTGTGTGACATCAGACATCCAACTTCAGCACTTAACTACTTAACACAACCCAGTGTTAAGACTTCAATGTTGCAACATCAGCACCTTGACATCAACATTGAATATACTTTGTTTTACCAAAATTCCAGCCAATCCAGGAACTAACACATTTTATACAGGGTAATCACCAAAACAAAATATTCAGAGTCTGGAACAACAGCTCCCCCTGAATTTGTTATCCTCGAAGTTTTATCTGAGATCATCTAGAATCTTATATGATCCAAAGACACACAGAATAACAACTTGAGTTGCCAGACGAAGAGTAGGAAATGACTGCTTTACTATCTTGTCTTTAAGAGAATAGAGAGTCTTTAGAATCTGGACTAGTTCATTGGAACTTCCATCTTCAGATCTTCAGAGCTCAGTTCCTTTATAGTCGTATCAGAGCTTGTAATCTTCAGAGTCTTCTGAAGCATTTCTACTTTTCAGCAGATTCATTTGAGCACAAACAGATCAGTTCTTATTTGATAACATAGCCTCGCTATTCATCAGAGACATACATTGTCTTTTAAGAAACCCCCCCTGAGTTTCAGACTTTGTGAAGATTATAGAATTTATCATTTGAATCTTCTGGGTAGTCTCCCCCTAATTTCTATAAGTCAGATATTGGGATCTTTCAAAATGTAGTTCAGGGATATTAAGTTTTAATCACCAATAAAGATCATGACTTTTCCGAGTTTGACTTTTGAACACAGGTCTTCATCTCAGAACCTTGTTATTGTCACAACTCAGTGGTTCATCAAAGCTTGATTTTTGATCAAATACCAATTGAAGGTTAATATTTGTGATCAATCAACGCTTGATTCTAAATCTGGTACTCATGATTTGATTCTGGTTTGATATCCGTGATGTGCTGAGTCTTATACCAGAGTATGTTGAGTCGGATACCAAGTGAAGAATTTCTTCTCATACCACTTGAGAAGTATTTCCTTAATGTGCTGAATTGATACCAGTGAAGATATTTGATAATAATTCACAACTTTGCTCTGATTGATGAGTCTGATACCAGTCTTTGTGTACTGAGTCTGATTACCAATTATTGATTTAGTCTGATTACCAAATCGTTTTCATTTCAATTGGTTCCTAGTAAACATCAGAACTACTTGTTCTTGGATCTTCAATCCGGATCTTCAGACTGTAGCGCGAATTTTTGCGTGGTTGCGAAGCACTATCGCTTTGAGGTACTACAGTTCGATTCATTTTTTATCCTGTTAAGCTGATTAAGGAAGGGAAATAGATGTCTCCAATTAACCCTGCTTGTATACTGAGTTTAAACAGGTGACGGTTGGTTTGCAGATGCTATTAAGATTGTGGGTCTCTCTTAGGTTATTTTGTTAAAAAAATAGAGTGCCTGGACTATTTGTGAGGTAAGATGTTAATGTGTTTAGATTTGATGCTTTTGGGTTGATATATGAAGGTACTGGGTTTTGGGTTTTTGATTAGTGTGCTCGGTAAGATTTTTGCAATCTTATGCCTACGTATTCCCGAAACAGGGAAATCAGAGCGATCGTAGTTCCTCCCATGGGAGGAAAAAAAGGTTGTTTTGGTGTCTTGTTCAAAGCCAAAGACGTGAAGCTAAATGTGGTTTGTATCTTGTTCAAAGCCCAAGATTTGAAGCTGAAGGGTCTATTTGTATCTTATTTGAAGCCCAAGATGTGAAGCTAAAGGGTTTATTGATGAGAGAGAATTTGTCATCTAAAAGGGGATATTTGGTTTGTTTGTCACAATTGTTGGGTGACTGATTATAAAGGAGAATTACTTTAACCGGGATATGTGAATCCAGCAATGCCATAATTTCCTTTATAGGGGATTTTTAACCTTAAAGAGAAGACTTTAACTCAGTGTAGAGCGATGCCATCTTTCCTTAGGAATTTCTCATGCTAAAAGAGGGACAGTGGCATGGATGTACATAATCCAGAGGCTTGCCGCTTACAGCAATTAGATGAACGAAAAGGAGTTGTTGATGTTTGTATACTGAGAGCAAGGCACAGATTTTGATGCTAAAAGGTTGATTGACTCAACCGGGGTTTTCTTATACAAAGCCTAAGAGGAGGCTATTGACCCAACAAGAGGGTGCTATTATGTGTCTCGTACGAAGCCCGAGAGAGAGGCTAAAAGGGTTGATTCAACAAGAGAGTGCTAACAAGTGACTGACTCAATAAGAGAGTGCTTTTATGTGTCTTGTACGAAGCCCAAGAGAGAGGCTAAAAAAGGTTTGACTCAACAAAAGAGTCTTTTATACTCAACAAGAGAGTGTTTTTATATCTCGTACGAAGCCCGAGATAGAGGCTAAAAGGTTTTGACTCAACAAGAGAGTCTTCTATACTCAACAAGAGAGTGATTTTTATCTCGTACGAAGCTCGAGATGGAGGCTAAAAGGGGTTTAACTTAACAAGAGAGTCTTTTATACTCAATAAGAGAGTGTTTTAGTATCTCGTACGAAGCTCGAGATGGAGGATAAACAGGTTTGACTCAACAAGAGAGTCTTTTATACTCAATAAGAGAGTGATTTTTATCTCGTACGAAGCCCGAGATGGAGGCTGAGAGGGAAGTGACTCAACAAGAGAGTCTTTTATACTCAACAAGAGAGTGATTTTTATCTCGTACGAAGCCCGAGATGGAGGCTAAACAGGTTTTAACTCAACAAGAGAGTCTTTTATACTCAACAAGAGAGTGTTTTTTATCTTGTACGAAGCCCGAGATTGAGGCTAAACAGGTTTGACCCAACAAGAGAGTCTTTTATACTCAACAAGAGAGTGTGAAAAGGTTAGCTCCGCTGGGGAGAATCATTGTACAAAGTCCAAGAGGAGGCTATTGTGCTGGTGACTCTTTCAGTTTAGTGACAGGTCCAGTATGTTGGATAAAAGAGAAAGTCAGTTCTTATAAAGGGAACGATTAAAGGTAAGGCCATGCTTTGGTACTGATCAGAGGATCAGGGTTATTTCCTGTTCTTTAAGGAAATGGGAAATCCAAAGGGTATTGAGACTGTCCAAGTCTACTGGTGTTTTGAGAAATCGATTCTCAGGTAGTGATGATTTTTGTATGATGCCCAAGAGAAGGCTGGTATGTTAAGGGATGAAGGTCAACCCATTAACTGGTCTGACACTAGACTAAAAAAGATAGCTCTAGCAAATTGATGACTAGGTTCTGTTCCTATACCTTTAGAGGTCTCTGGGTCCTTGTACTAAGCCCAAGAGAAGGCATGATAGCTTTTAAGAAGCTGAAGGGTCCTTGTACAATGCCCAAGAGGAGGCGGGGATGCTTTTAAGAAGCCTGTGGGTCCCTAAACCCTGAGAAGTTCAAGACATGCCATTCACTGAGAATAGATCAAGCAAGGAAAGTCCGAGAATTTGGAAGAAACTCAAGAGATTCCATTCACGGAGAAAAGATCATCTCTGGGGAGTAGAGACTCTTTGATGATTTCTAAGAGTGACAGTCTGAGAAAGGGTTCACCGAGAATGTTGCCTTTCATGTATCCATATTGTTTAACCCCAAGAGGAGGGAAGACTGTGTCTGGTAATCCTATGGGGATCTAGTTTTGTTTGTATTTAAGAGTGACCAACATGACTTTACCTAATGCTAGACGTAGTTGCCGGGGAAAACTCTAAATAACTATACTAGTATTACACATTTGATATTTGACAAGTATACAAAAGTTTGTGAAAGAAGACTTACAGTGAGCAGCCCCACAATACAGTTATATATATGAAAGCGGATAAAGAAAGCGGGTAAACACTTACTCGGTTGTAGAGCTTCCATGCTGTTTGGTTAATTTGTTCAACAAAGAAAGCTTTGATAATAATATTATATTCAAAATCAAAGGAGAAAGTGCTTTGAAAAGGTTGTTGGGGCTTACAGCTCAAGGAGAGGCCCAAGGTTTTATCAGTGATTACACTGTTGTTTTGAAATTGTACAGGGACTTATACTGAGGCCCAAAAAGGTTTTTTGTACAAAGGGATGGGTATTACACTCTCTCAAGAGGCCCAAAGGTGTTTAAAGAAAAATAATGGGGCTTATAACACGAGGGTAGGTACATATGATTTGTTTTTGAATTGGCGATCGAGCTGAGATTTATTTAACATACTAGGTCTTATACAATGCATTGAGGCCCAAAAAGTTTTGGTTAAAAAGGGGTTGGGTCTTACACTCTATTAGAGGCCCAACGATTTATTTTTGTACAAGTGGTGGGGCTTACAGCTCAAGGAGAGGCACAAAGGTTTTGTTTTAAAAGGCGACGATCGTGCCGTGATTTTGAAAATACAACGGGACTTATACAATATCTGAGGCCCAAAAAGGTTTGTATTTACAAAGGGTTGGGTCTTACACTCTACCAAGAGGCCCAAAGAGTTTGAAAATGAATAAAGATGGGTCTTATAGCTCAAGGAGAAGCCCAGTTGATTTTGTTAAAAAGGCGACGATATCGCCGAACGTTTGAAAATATACAGAGGGACTTATACAATGTGTGAGACCCAAAAGGTATTATTTACAAAGGGGTTGGGTCTTACACTCTATTAGAGGCCCATGAGTGTTTGAAAATGATTTGCGAGGGTGAAAAGCAAAGAAACCCTAATTTTGTTTTCCTTTAGAAGTAAATATTTAAAAAAAATCAAATAAAATGATAAAAATACCAAATAAGTTTGAATAAACCACTTGTGATTTTTGTTTAAGGTTTGAAAAGTGAGGTTTTAATCACAAGATGAATTAAAACTCATTTGTTTTTTATTTTCAAGATAAATATTCACTTTTAAATGTTTAAAAACAATTAAAAAGGAATTTATTCACAAAAATACTAATTATATTAAATAACTAATATAAATTTTATTTTTTTTGTGGAATAAAATATTTCAACATTTTTGTGATTTTTTGCAAAAAGAACCAATAAAAAATAATTAAAATTGAGAGAGTTATTAATTTTTCAAATCATTAAAAATAATAAGAAAAATAATAAAAAGTGGAAAAATAGCAAAAAGAGGATCTGGGGCGAGAGGGATTCGAACCCCAAACCTCTTGTGTATAGGGCGCGCGCCTTACCACTGGGGTGGTGATACATCCGTTGATTGAAACACAACCACAAATATATAAGGCTTGCCTTGTTTTTGGCCTGGCCCAAGGCAAGGCAAGGCAAGATTTTGGTTGAAAACGTGAAGGTCATAACTTTCTCATTTCTATATGGATTGGGACAAAATTTAGGTCTACCCTGCATAGAATTTCACAAGGAATCCAATGGTGGTGGTTTTTTTTTTCAGATCATGCTCCTATTGAAAAACCCGATAGTGGTTTTGAAATAGACCATGATTTGCATTTTCTGTGCCATCTCTTGGTAAAAGCATGAATTACATGATAAATTGGTGCAAACACAACACATATAACATGTATGAGAGAAGCATAATCAGTGGACATCAAAAGAAAGCATGATTCAAAGAATCCAAGTTGTGATGCTTACCTCTTTTTGGAGCTTTTGTGCAATCTGCCAAGGGCTTTGTTCCAGAAATGATTTGATGCTTTGAACAACCTCAAATGATCTCTTAGAAGCTTTTAGGATGGTTGGAATCAGCTGGAAACCTCAGAAACAAGTTTGAGCTCTTTCTTGCAAAAGGGGCAAAAGTGGCCAAAATAGCAACTCTCTCAAATGGTGTTCTAGATGGGGGGAACCATTTGGGACAGTTCAAGGATGATATTTGGAGTATGTTTGAGGTTTTATCTGGTTTGGAAAGTGACTGAATCAAGACATGGATTAAAAAATGCACAAAAGTCCTATTTTGAGGTTTTGAGAGGTGACTTTGTGATTTTGGTGTTACAAGTCACTTGTGAGAGTTTGGACAACTTAGATATGACATATTGGATGTGTTTGGATCATGAGCTATGGTGGAATTGCTCTCTAACTCAAAAACTCAGCGTTACCTTGCTAAAGAAGGTATTTTTGCCTAGAGAAAGAGATTTTGAGGAAAGCAAGTGTTGTAGTGCTTTGGTGTACTCAAACTGAACACAATTGAGCTCTATTTATAGTAGAGCAAGTTTGTTTTGGCTGCAATAGTGAATGGCAATTGCAGCAGAGGTTTGGCCAATGTTGATCAATGAGAATCCAAGTCTCCTCTAGCCATTGACTAGAGGTGAGGGCACAGGCTGCTGGTTCCCTTAATCTTGGATAAGTCTTGACTGAATTCAGTTGGAAATGGCTCAGTCCATGCCACCTTGGTGCATCCATTAAATGCTCCAAACCAAAATTGGAGTCTTGTCCCTCTTTTAGGCATTTCTAGGTTTGGCATGCTACTTTTGGTTCCAAAGACTTGAGAGGCTTATGGATCAGGGTTTGTCCCTCCTTGGTCCCCCCCTTGAGGTGTTTAGATGGATAGATTTACTTGCCCTTTGCAAAATTTGAGCAAATCAAGAAAAACTCCCAAATCTGCCTTGCCATGACAGTTTGCAGCAAGGCATATTGGCATGGTCATATCTCATGGCCCAAGTGGAATTTGATGAAGTTCTTGGCCATTTTGGAAAGCCCTCATATGATACAACAACTGTTTGATCATAATTGGTTTTGATACTTTTTGGATCCAAGTGAAAAATGCCCCTAAATTTTGAAAAAAGTAAGACAGATTCTGACTTAGTGAAAATTTCACTAAGTGTTGGAAGAAAGTGACATTTTCACTTTTTGTGATTTTGATCATTTCATAACTTAAAATCCATGAGGAATTGGAATGAGTTGTGTTTGAAGCTTTTGTAGAGGGCCATGAGAGCTACATATCCATCTTTGAATGGGGGAAAATGGCCTTGTGGTTTAGGAGTTATGATCCTCCAAAGTTGGTACCCTAGCCACTTTGTTCCATAACTTAGAAAAATTTCTAAGTTTTTATGGTTACCCCTTTTACAAGTTATCCCACTTTTATTGATTTTTCTTGATGAATGATGATTCCAATCACACATTAACATCATTTTAGGGTTAAGGAACCATAATTGTGAAAAATCTCAAAAAGTCAAAGTTGACTTTTGTGCACAGTAGACTTTTTGTCAGATGAATTCCAAACTGTGCGATCCTCTATGAAATCACGTCCTTGACCTAAACCAAACTTGATGGATTGATTTCATAGGTGTTATAGGGTGTATTAAATCATGTACTAGGGTTTGGGAGCATGCCTGGGTCAAAAGTCAAAGGCACTGTTGACTTTTCCCGCGAAACCCTAATTGTGGTTCTGATGAAATTGAAACTTGTTGCGCAAGCTTCTTAGACCAACCCATTGTTGCAAATGGATCAATGTGGTGTATTAGAGACCCTCAAATCCTCCCTTGAGGTCTTGGCTCATGTTTTGTCCCAAAAGTCAACTTAGGGTTGAATTAGGTCAAGAAACCCTAATTCCTGATTTTTTTATGAATGCATCCCCCGAGGCAAAAATTGACTTGATGATTGGGTTCATGATGTCCCTTGGAGAATCATAGGTTATGCTTTGAAGCATTGGCTCATGCCCAAAGGAAAATTTCCATCTGGAGGCCCTGGTCGACCAAAACCCTAATTTGGTGACACTGGCGATCTTGAGGCTTAATCCACTTAGAAGGGAGCAGTCTTGTGCTTAATCCTTGAAGTGGGAGTCCTCTTGATCCATTGGGGATGTTTGAGAGGCTAGACAAGTTAAAGATCATGTCATTCCTTGATTGATCCTTTGTCTAAAGCTCAGAGAGGGCTTGAAACCCTAATTATTGTTTGTAGTGAGTGCTTACCCATCTTTGGGGAGACTGATGAGGCATGATGGTTCATCCATATTGTGATGATGATTTGGACAATGATGGGAAATCTTAGTGGTCAAAATTTGGGGTATGACGGATGCCCCTATTTAATCTTCTTGGACCCGAAGGTGTGAATGGCGAAGGTATTCGGGCATTTGGGGTGCAAGAGGATTAAATATCAGAATATCTGAAATTTTGATGGTGGTTATGAATGGTAGTTCACGCATTCTTCTTCTTTTGTTAAGCAATGATGCTTAGAAAAGGTAAAAACTTCCCCTCGATCCTGGTCTTCAGCCAAGGAACTGGTCTCAGTTTCTGAAATGAACTTCCCATCGATCCTGGTTTCCTACCAAGGAACTGGTCTCAGTTTCTGAAATAAAATTTCCCTCGATCCTGGTTTCCTACCAAGGAACTGGTCTTAGTTTCTGAAATAAACTTCCCCTCGATCCTGGTTTTCTACCAAGGAACTGGTCTCAGTTTCTTTTGTCAATAAACTTTCTTGACAAGGGACACTATCTGTAGCGGTTTTCCTCAAACTTCTCGCCGAATTTTCCTAGGGAGATGCCATTTGACAGAAAAAGTTTTGATGTCAGACTTGCTGGGGAACCCATTAGTCTGAGCTGTAGAGGTGTACAAACTTCTCTATTGGAGACGCCATTCGTTGACTCTACTGGGGAAAATGAGTCTCTTGAGAGACTACTTCCGCTTGGGTATTACATCATACTTTTCTCGGGAATCTTCTCGGAGAAATGCCATATGATGTGACCCAATTTTGTGGTGCTGATGACTTCATTAACATCGACCCTTTGGAGAGCAAAATCAATGTGTTGCTGAAAGTCTTTAGTTGTGAGGCATTCTCTGGGGATTTTCCTAATTCCGGGAAAGTGAAGATATCATCTTCAATGGCGAAGAGTGACATTTGCCGAAAGTTTCTCTGGTCTTCTCAGAGGTTCAAGTTATCAAAGTGGTCAAGGGCCACCTATAATCCAGAAATAAACTAGAGGAGAGAGATTGTTTAGACGCAATATTTCCTGGCGAGGAAAGAACTGACAACTCGATCGAGAGGACTTTTATCACTAGGGGACAAGACCGACTAGAGTGATAATGATGCAATATGAATGTAAATGTAAATCAATAATGCATGATGTATGTATGTTTATGGTGACAAAACTGACGCGACATGCAAACTAGTGGATGAGCACGACTGGATACTCGGCCACTGCGGGAGACGATAAGTATCACTGGTCCAAGATAGCAATTCTACCTTGCTTAGGAGAAGTAGTTCCCTTGGGGAAAACCGTTGGTCGGGCTTAGGAGGTAAGAACTCTGCCGTGGATGTCAGCTGGAGTACTCGCATATGACATAACTGATCCTTCGTTCAGGCGCACTGGTTTAGAAGGAGTACTTTGATTCTGTACTTTGAGGCTCGAACACCTTTGGAGACACAATCAATGTTCTTTCGATGTTCAATAGTCAAAAGAAATTGCCATCTTTATTTTAAAAGCAGAAAAGTTTTATCAAGTAAATTCATTTTTGTTTTATTTCAAGAATCGTTGATCATGTTAAAATGTTGTTCTATAAAGTTTAAACAAATGAGAATTGAAAACAAAAGCACTAGGGCTCAAATTTTATTGATAGGATGGAAATCAGCCAAACGCGTGATTCCATAGAGTATTTACAAAGTTAGAAAATGGTAATTTAAGGGAAAAGGGCTACATTGAAACATAACGACCACTATCCTTCTACCAACTTTGAATTCTGGAAATCCTGAGCTTCTGTCGAAGATGACCTTGACTGGAGTTTTTTGATGGATGGTGTAACTGTTGCTGAGGGATTTGCCCCTGTTAGACGTAGTTACTTGCCATTATCCCTAACTTTTGCCTGGATTGTACTTTGAGATTTCCAATCCACCGGGATGATTTTTGCTAATGTTTCAAATTTTTGTCTGGACCGCCCTTTCGGGTTTTCAATCCACCGAGACGTCTTTTTTTTATTTTATTTTTAGTTTAGGCGAAGTATTTCTTGATTACGTCAACATTCGTGGGGTAGGAAAATTCCTCTCCATCCATGGTTGCAAGTCTCAAGGCACCGCCTGAGAAGGCTTTCTTGACCACATAGGGGCCGTCATAATTCGGAGTCCATTTGCCCCAGGAATCGGTGAGAAATGATTGTATCTTTTTTAGCACGAGGTCTCCTTTCCTGAAGACGCGAGGTCGGACCTTTTTGTCGAACGCCTTCTTCATTCTTTGTTGATACAACTAACCGTGGCATAGTGCCGTTATTCTTTTCTCTTCGATCAGGTTTAATTCGTCGTGTCGACTTTGACACCATTCAACCTCTGTTAGCTTAGCTTTCATCAATACCCGAATTGATAGGATCTCTACTTCTATGGGGAGTACTGCTTCCATGCCATATACTAGAGAGAAAGGGGTTGCCCCTGTTGAAGTGCGGACATATGTGCGATAACCGTGAAGAGCAAAGGGTAGCATTTCGTGCTAGTCTTTGTAGGTTACAACCATCTTTTGAACGATCTTCTTGATGTTCTTATTAGCTGCTTCTACCGCTCCGTTCATCTTGGGTCGGTAGGAAGATGAGTTATGGTGTTCAATTTTGAACTCAGCGCACAACTCTTTCATCATCTTGTTTAAGTTAGATCCATTATCAGTAATGATCTGGCTTGGAACACCATAACGACAGATGAGATTGTTTTTGATATAGCGGACCACCACTTGTCGAGTTACATTGGCGTATGATGCTGCTTCGACCCACTTGGTGAAGTAATCAATGGCTACCAGGATGAACCGATGTCCATTTGAAGCCTTGGGCTCAATCATGCCAATCATGTCGATTCCCCATATGGAAAAAGGCCATGGGGAAGAAAGAACTTTGATATGCGTTGGCGGTACATGGATTTTGTCGGAGTATATCTGACACTTGTGACACTTCCTCATGTACTTGTAGCAATCAGATTCCATGGTCAACCAATAGTACCCTGCTCTCATAATTTTTCTCGCCATTGTGTGTCTGTTGGCATGAGTGCCAAAGGATCCTTCGTGAATTTCCTTCATCAGCATGTTTGCTTCTAGTTTGTCTACGCATCTGAGCAAGACCATGTCAAAATTTCTCTTATAGAGTGTATCATCGCTCAGGAAGAAGCTGTTTGCCAGTCTTCTGAGGGTTTTTCTGTGATTTCTGGATGACCCAGGAGGGTACCCTTGTCTCTGAAGGAAGCATTTGATATCGCGATACCAAGGTTTGTCATCAATAACTGCTTCGATCGTGAAGGTGTAAGCGGGCCGTTCAAGGTGCATTATGTTGATCTTAGGTAGGTCGCTCCATTGACCTAAACTAATCATGGAAGAGAGAGTGGCTAATGCATCAGCCATGTGATTCTCATCACGAGGGATGTGATGAAACTCGATTCTGTTGAAGAAGGGTAACAACCTTATTGCATAATCTTTGTAAGGAATCAATCCTGATTGGTACGTGTTCTAATCTCCTTTGATCTGATTGATAACCAGGGCTAAGTCGCGATATACATCCAAGTTCTTGACCCTTAAGTCGATCGCTTCTTCGAGACCCATAATACAAGCTTCGTATTTGACCTCGTTATTTGTGCACTTGAATGTAAGTCTGCAGTGAAAGGAATGTGGGTACCCTTAGGTGTTATGATAATTACCCCAATTCCGTTTCCGTAATGATTGATTGCTCCGTCAAAGATTAGTCCCCATTGGGAACCTGGTTCTGGCCCTTCACTGGGTAGCGGTTCATCGCAGTCTTTCATTTTTAGATACATGACATCTTCGTCTTGGAAGTCGAACCCGATTGATTCCTGATCGTCAATCGGTTGATGAGCCAAATGATCGGCTAAAATACTTCCCTTAACGGCTTTCTGAGCGTGGTACTCAATGTCATATTCCGATAACAACATCTGCCAACGGGAGATTCTTCCCGTGAGAGCAGGTTTTTCAAATACATACTTGATTGGATCCATTTCTGAGATTAACCAAGTAGTGTGACGAATCATGTACTGGCAAAGACGTTTGGTGCCCAAGCCAAAGCGCAACAAGTTTTCTCAAGCATAGTATACCGAGTTTCGCAGTCGGTGAATTTCTTGCTCAGATAGTAGATGGCAAACTCTTTCCTTTTGGTTTCATCTTGTTGGCCAAGTACACAGCCCATTGAGTCCTCCAAGACTGTTAAGTAGATGATCAGTGGTCTCCCTTCCACTGGAGGTGAGAGAATCGGTGGATTCGACAGATACTCCTTAATACTATTGAAGGCGATTTGGCAATCTTGTGTCCAAACACAGTCCCGATTCTTTTTGAGTAATTTAAATATTGACGCACATGTCGCGGTCATGAGGAATATGAATCTGGAGATGCAGTTCAAACGTCCCAGGAATCCTCTGACTTGTTTTTCGGTTTTCGGAGAAGGCATTTCTTGAATGGCCTTGACCTTGTCAGGATCGACCTCGTTTCCTTTCTGGCTGACGATGAACCCTAAAAGTTTCCCTGAATGGACACCAAAGGTGCACTTGTTGGGATTCAAGTAGAGTTTGTATTTTCTCAACCGCTCGAAAAGTTTTGACAGGTGAGTCACATGCTCCTCTTCTATCTTAGATTTGGCAATCATGTCATCGACATATACCTCGATTTCCTTGTGTATCATGTCATGAAACAGAGTAGTCATGGCCCTTTGATAGGTTGCCCTGACGTTCTTCAAACCGAACGACATTACCTTGTAACAAAAGGTACCCCATGGGGTGATGAAGGAAGTTTTCTCCATGTCTTTCGGCGCCATTTTGATTTGATTAAAGCCCGAGAATCCATCCATGAAGGAGAAAACTTTGAACTTTGTTGTACTGTCTACCAGCATGTCAATGTGCGGTAAAGGAAAGTCATCCTTTGGACTAGCCTTATTCAGATCTTTGTAATCAACACACATTCTGACTTTTTCGTCCTTTTTTGGAACGAGTACGATTTGGCTAACCATTGAGGATATTCTGATGTGGCGAGGAGACCCACGTCAATCTGTTTTTGTACCTCCTCTTTGATTTTGATGGCCATGTCTGGATGAGTCCATCTCAACCTCTGTTTTACCGGCGGACATTCCGATTTCAAAGGTAAATGATGTTCCACGATGCTAGTATCCAACCCTGGCTTGTCCCGGTAGGACCAAGCAAACACATCGGGGATTTCTTTGAGAAGCTTTGTCAAACTCTCTTTGGCAGTTGGAGTGAGCAGTGCCCCAATCCTGATTTCTTTTCTCTCTTTTTCTGAACCCACGTTGACCATTTCCAACGGCTCTTTGTGAGGTTCAATGGACCTTTCCTCTTGTCGGAGTAATCGGGAGATCTCTTCAGGAATTTCGTTGTCAACTTCTTCTTCAGCCCCAAATACCGAGAACTCAAAGTTGGGAGAAGGCATTGGATCGTATGTTTCAACGGGGTTTAAAACAACTAATCTGCATGACGGTATGGTTTGTGTTTAGAAGAGATAGAGAAAATGCAAGTGTGTGCAGTGTATTTTTTTTTGAAAAACTGCATGTTTATTTTGAATTGCTTTTTAGGATTATCATTTTCTGAGAAAAGCGAAAAGAGAAAACAACAATTAATACGGAGATCACATAACGAGGTTATTTTATTTATGAACAAGTCGATTCTTGAAACTACAGCCCTATAAAAAAAACTCTGTCGCTTTGGGCGAAGCGAAGAGGGATATTTACAGAAAATGAGCCCTGTCAAAACATCTGTTTCACCTGGGCAGGGTGAAAGGTTAAAGTAAAGACGACAATTACTTTGACTTATGAACAATCTTCGGAACATCGATAGCAACCCATTGGCGGTGAACTCCTCGGTGAATCACAAAGTCTGGTACTTTCCTTGATTTGTTTTCAAAAATAACGCTGATTTCTGGCGGAGCAGGATCATTGGAATCTGTCTCCCAGGCAGAGTTGTTGTTGGAGGATTCCTCTGTTGTATTTTGCATAGTATTTGTGCTCTCAGGCAAATCTCCCCATCCAGTTGGTTGGATGTCTTCGAGCCTGATACGAGAGCTTTCGGGAGCGGTGTACTTGACCATGAGGTCAAATTTTCCACTTGGTTGTCCTAAGGTGTCCCACACTTCTTTGGAGCTGGAGAAGTCATCTCTTTCGATGACGTTGACCTCGGGAAAAACATAGTTGATGAATTCTAGTCCGACGAACTTTGTGAATTCATTGTCGTGCTGGATAGGTTCTGAATACCCTGAGTGTTGATCCCATGACATGGTGGGGACACAGGTATTCTGTTCAATGACGCTCAGCTAATTTTCATTGTTCGGCTGATTTTCTTGTCCCAAGTCTCCTGGGTACGGTTGCCAGATAGGCAGGCCATCCATTGGGCCATAATAGTCGTGGTCAAAGTTGTCCTTCATCAGAGTGTCTTCCTCTAATGAGTTTGGTGGAGCACAACATCCTTCCAGATCACAATCTCTATATATCATTTTGACGTCTGACCTGGGTATAAATCTCGGACTCTGTGCGGGATAGCAAAATGGCGTAGGCACCTCTTCCAGAGACATATAACCGTCCTCGTTGAGATAGGACTTCCATTCCTTATCCATATCGGATGGATCCTCCTCATTGATGGTATGGACTGTTTGAGGCACTGGGTGAAGGAAACCTCCATTGTGGAAGAAGTCTTGAATGGGACGAAGACTTTCATAGTTAGCAGATGTCTGGGTGCAGGTTACAGAAAAACCAAGACCCTTATTTGTTTTATTATCAGTAGGAATGACAAGCTGTCCCCATCCTTTTACATTGTTATTCTCGATCACTTCGAGAGCATCTCTGTATGAGGAAATCGAGGTTCCTTTCTCTGATTGATTCTCATTGCTCACCGAAAGTGCTTAGAACTGAGTCCTAACAACCTCCTTGGGTTCTACATAAGTAGATAATGACAGGTTACTTACGATCATGGCTTGTTCTCCACAGACTGTGACGAGTTGATCATTCTTGTCGAACTTCAGTTTTTGGTGCAGTGTCGAAGTGACTGCCCCAGCCTGGTGTATCCAAGGTCTTCCTAATAAACAGTTGTACGCTGCCCGGACGTCCATGACCTGGAAAGTGATTTGGAAAGTGTGAGGACGGATAGTTATGGGAAGGTCGACTTCGCTGATAACTGTTTTCTGAGACTCGTCAAAGGCTTTGACGATGACCTCCCTGCCCATCATCGGGGACCCTTTGAATGATAGTCGCATTAAAGTGGACTTCGGCATAACATTGATGGCTGATCTTGTGTCTACCAGTACGCTGGCTAAAACATCGTCCTGGTAGTTAACTATGATATTGAGCGCCATGTTGTGACTTTTTCCCCCCTCTGGAAAATCCTCATCACTGAATCCTAAGTTGTTGCAGGAAGTGATGTTAGAGATGATGCTATCGAGCTGTCGTATTGACACATCATGTTCCATAAAGGCATGCTCTAAGACTTTCTATAGATCCTCTCTGTGGGCTTCGGAACTGAGTAAAAGTGATATCACTGAGATCTTTGAAGGGGTTTGTAACAACTTATCAATAATGTTGTATTCACTCCTTTGGATGAGCTTCAGCATCTCATCATCGTCCTTTGAAAGGTCGGGATTACTGGATTGACCGATTGGTGGATTAGGAGCTTCTGTCGGAAGTTTCTTTTTTTTGTTAGGTTCTCCAACTCCTCGGTTGAAGATTCGACCGCTCCGTGTTACTCAACTGATGTCTACAATATTCACGACGGAGGGTAATGGAATTTCCTTTCCATTCTCAATTATTGTTGCACCGTATTTATAAGGGATCGCCTTAGTTGATTCATACGGTAACGGTCCCGGTAGATAGATAACTACAGGAGCCTTCTGATTTTTCTGAGTGTCATAAGTAACTTCAATCACTTCCTGGCTAAGAACCTTTGATTCGTCCAGTAGAGGGATGATGGTACAAACATCCTTGTTCTGTTGATGATCAGAGATTATGACAACGTATCTGATTTGATCAGCGAAGTAGTCCGGCGTCCAGTTGATTGGCTCGGGACTCAGACACAGGTGAATCTCTTTACGATCCAACTGACCTTGAAGGGCTACCGGCACAAGGTAGCATCCTTGGTTACTCTCCGAGCAGACTCTACAACGTTCATAGTTATATGGTGGCACCTGGCCACGCCCGCTTTGAATGCAGTGTAACCTTACCAGGTTTGTTTCCATAGATCGGACATCCTGACTTTGACGCCGAGTAGGGTTTCCATTAAGCACACTGATTTGTTGCGTGTCTTCATCCAGATAGATTGGAAGCCACCAGTGGTTTAAGAAGTGTTGTAAAGTTCTCTGAACGAGAGCACCCCTTGGTTACTCTCACAACATCCTTTACAGTTCTGATAATCATGTGAAGTGAGAAACCGAGTTGGACCTGCCTGGCATATAACTACACCAAGCTGGTATTCATCAGACGAATATCAAAGATTTGAGTCATGTTGATCTGATAAGGATTCTATCATGGTAGTCCTGGATCCATCCAAGATCCATCTGACGATGAAGGGCCTCTTGTACAAAAGAGCTTCCCTGTTTGTTTACCGAGCAAGTCAGATAGGAATTATAATCGTGCTGCGGCAGATTATGATACTGGCTTTGCCTTGAGTGCATCGCCACCAAGTTGACATTCATTGTACGGATGTCGTGGTTCTGAATGATGTTGGAATTTGTATAGGTCATGTTGACTCCATGAACTCGTTGCTCTTGGATCCATCCGAGATCCAATTGTTCCTGTAGAGCTGCTTGCACCACAGAACATCCTTGATTTTTTTTAGAGCAGATATCACACTGGTGATAATTATGAGGTGGCACATGGCCATATCCACACTGTCTACAATGCATCTTGACCAAGTTGGCCCTTAACAATAGTACATCATGAACTTGATAGGTGTTGTTAGACCCTCCCTCTATCAAATTGAATATAGCTTTCCCATGTTGAGGCAGCGGGTTTGTGAGAACATTTGGATTCGTATCCTTGAAAGATAAGACCCCGCTCCTAACAAGCTTTTGTACGTCGGATTTGAAACTGAGACAGTTTTCTATGTTATGCCCTGGTCCTCCTTGATGGTAAGGATAAGTCTGATCCGTTTTGAACCAAAAAGGCGGATTTTCCAGTACTGTAAGAGGAGACTTAGTTTGGACATGCCCCTTAACCAGTAGTAACGGAAATAATTCTGCGTACAACATGGGTATAGGGTCGAACCCTGGTGATCGCGTTGTACGGTTGTTGCTGTACTGAGGACGAGCCTGCTGAAGAGAATGTTGTGTCCTTTGCTGAAGTTGCTGTTGATTAGGTTGGCTTTGAGCAACCTGAGGTTGATACGTAGGAACAGGCGTGGGATTGATAGCAGGAGTTACAACTGCTACTGGTTGGTATCGCTGCCTTTGCTTTCCAAGAGAGATTGCCAATATCCTGCTCTTTTTTCTTAGGGAGAGCACTACCGTATCATTTTGTACTACTTGATGAACCAGCATCTTTAACCAAATGTCCTTCTCGGACGGCTTCCACAAGACGAACTCCCATGCCCATCATCTCGGTGAAGTCACTGAGCGCACTGGCGACCATTTTGTCGTAGTAAAATGAGCTCAAGGTTTTCAAGAAGATCTTTGTCATCTCTTTTTCCTCAAGTGGTGGACAAATCTGAGCGGCAATTTAACGCCATCTCTGAGCGTACTCCTTAAAGGTTTCCTTGTCGTTTTGTGACATTGATCTGAGTTGATCTCTATCCGGTGCCATGTCCAAATTGTATTTATAGTGTTGAACGAAGGCAGCGCCAAGATCTCTGAACGTGCCGAACGTAGCGCGGTTTAAACCCATGTACCATCTTAATGCGGCATCGGTTAAACTATCCTGAAAGTAATGAATTAGTAGCTCCTGGTTCTTTGTTTGAGCTGACATTCGCCGAGCGTACATCACTAAATGGCTTTGAGGGCAAGAGTTACCCTTGTAATTTTCAAAGTCGGGTACCTGGAACTTGTGCAAAACTTTCACATTGGGGACTAAGCAGAGGTCTGCAGCATCCTTTCCAAATAAATCCTGACCGCGAAGGGCTTGCAGTTCTTTCTGCATCTCCAGGAATTGTTCCTGGAATTCATTCATTCTGTCGATCATGCTGTCATTTCCACCAGAGGGTATCTGTGGAATCTGTCCTTCCGGGACAGTGTGTACCGCGGGCGGTGGTACAGTCATTATGGCCGAGACTCTCGGTGCCTCCCGAAGTTTGTAACCTTCAGGCCCAGCGGCTCCTGCTGCGGTTCCCTGATCCTCATTGACCGGCGGAACATATCCTTTCGGGATATAGTTGATAGGCATGCCCTGGGGACGATCTTTCGGCATTTTGTACCTAGGATCATACTTCTACACTAGGGCCGTTGATGTGATCTCTGAGATCACAGTCCTTTGTTGTTGCATTTGAGCTTCTGCTAGAGCTTGCATGTCGTTATGAAGCTTTCTCAGATCCTCTTTCAGAGTGTCAATCTCTTCCCTCAACTCTCTGTTCTCTTCCTCGAGATCATCCATCTTTTTCTAATGATTGGCCCGAGTATTGTACGAATGAGACAGTTTGACTCTAGAATCGAGACGCAAACGAGAGATTCGTAGGTAAGAAGAATGCGTTTATGAGAATGATGAATGTAATGATTATTAATTATTTTTGTTTATTCAAAGTAAACTTCGACAATTAGATTGTAAATATCAAACAGTGGGGAAACCCCGTTTTATTGAATTCAAAGGATTGCGAAAATGGAAATACAGTAGATTTACAAAGTGCTGAAAAAGGAAACCTAAACTAATGGATCCTGAGTCCTTTCCGTAGAGAGCTCAGGTGCTGGTTCTGGTACTTTCCTTTTCATTGACCGGGGCTCTTGGGCCGTTGTTGGGTTGTCATTCCTTTACCAAGTAAAAGGAGCGAGCAAGTTCCTTTGATCATCCTGATTCTCTACAGCATGTTGCTCTAAAATCTCAATCAGATAATCTTTTTCTCTTAATAGCTGCTGTATTTTCTTGCACTCCATATTGAGAATACGGTACTTGTTCCTCCAAGACCTCTTCTCCTGCTGAACTTTGCTGAGAGTAACCTAAAGTTTTTCCGTCTCAGACATAAAATAAAGGGCAGAGTCCCTTAATGGAAGAACTTCTGGACGAGGGTAAGGTATCCTCAACTTGAGAGCTCTAGTTTGTACCCAGTGGAGATAGGGCTCCATCGAGACACAGTCTGGTTTTCCTAGAGACTCTCGTCCTTTCCTGTGAACATGTTTTCAAGCATGCACTATTTCCGTCTTTAGTGCCCTGTCGTTTTCTCCTTCCTTGAAGAAAATACCTTCCAGATGAGCATTGCGCGGGACATGCCTCATTGGGTATCCAAATTGGCGACGGACTATGTAACGCCCCGGTTTTTATTAGATTTATTTAATCGAGTCGATTTAATTATTTTTGTTTTTATCTTATTTTATTCTTGGTTTTTATTTGGTAAATATGTTATGTTTATCGTTATAATGTTTTATCGCGTTTGAGAGCATTTGCGAGAAAATTGAGTGTAGGGGTATTTTGGTCATTTTGCTTGGTTAGATATTATTGTTTTTCATAAAATAGAAACATAGAGATTAGAAAGAGCGAAAAGAAAGAGAAGAGAAAAAGAGAGTGAGAAGAAGAAAAAGAGGAAAACTTGAGGTTTAAGAAATCGATTCAACCGACACTTCATATCACGATTAATCGGGTAAGGGTGCGAAACTCGGTTATCATATGCTTGTGTATGAATATGTATATGTGTGTTTGAATGTTCTCTTGATTTTTCATAGTTTTTCAATTCTTGGTTGAAATGAGAAAAATGATTAGAAATTGATGTTTTCACGGTCGAAAATCGATATGAATCGCGTAGTATGATCACACTATTCATATGAACATTTGTTGATACTTGTTATGCTGTTTGGAACTGATTTGAGATGAAAATGGTGATTTTTGGGAAGGACTATCGAAGGGTTTATTTTTCTGCATATCGTAGTGCGCGCTTAGCGCAGGTCTGCGCGCTTAGTGCGGTCTGGAGAATTTGTAACCTCTCCAGGCAGTGAGGAGCACACTTAGCGCGGAGTGGAGCCCGCTTAGCGCGACCTGGAGCAAAAATAAAACTGTTTTTCTAAAATCCATAACTTTTGATTCGTAACTCGGATCGAGACGTTCTTAGTACCGTTGAAAAGCTAATGAGATGTTCTTTCTCATAAAAATAGGTTTGAGGTTGGTGGCCGATTTAATTGTGTCGGGAATTTGGAAACGTGTCGTTTTGTCGACTTTTATCACCGTAATTGTGTGTGATTGTTGTGTTATCATGCGATATGTTTTTGATATATAACGTATAGCTTGTGTGCTGTTATATGATGTGAATGCATGTGATGAAATGTGGAGATGATGGTTTGTGGTCTTATGGAAAAATAAATGCATTATTTTGTGTTTGATTGCAATGCATGATTATTGATGTTGAGATAGTTCACATGGTTATATATGTATATGCATTTGATTGTCACGAGTCATTAGTATGCCATGCATCATGATATGCATCTTGTGATGTCATGTGCCCTTGTGGGGTGTGAGCAACGAAATGATTCCAGAGGGAATCTGCTGTAACGGTCGTGTGCCTTATACAAAGAGTACCTAAAGCGACGTTATAGACGATCGTGTGCCTTATGCAAAGAGGACCTAAAGCGATCAGATCGTGTGCCTTATACAAAGAGGACCTAAAGCGATCCATAAACGTCATGTGCCTTATACAAAGAGGACCTAAAGCAACGGAGAACATCGTTTTCCCGACGGGGAGTTACACTAAGTAACAAGCGATGATTCCAATAATTCCTGAGTGAATTAATGATGATGAGAATGATGGATGGAATGGTACCGCATGCATAAAGTCGTTGTGTCGGTCTCTGTGCATTTACATAAGTCATGAATGGATTGATTATGTGTGGGAAATTGTGAATGGGATTGATGAGTTGATATATATATATATATATATATATATATATTGGTGATAAATGTGTTGAGCATGATTGATATGCCTTTGTGATGGATGCATGAATTATGAATTGTTTTGTTTTATATTTGAACTATGGTGTACGTTGTGGTGAGAATGTTTTGCATGCGTATTTCATTTTATTACATAATTGTATGCAACTATATTATAATTGTGTTTCTCACCCTTCTGCTGTTTTGAATGCTCTATGAGGCATTGCAGATTAGATGCTGGAGGTCTTTTTGTGAAGATTATGTCTTCATTCTTTTTTCGGTCGGCTCTGATATGTAGCACCAGGTAGTCGGGGAGATCGTTATGTGATTATGTGTATATATATATCTTTTTGGATTGTACATGTATGACTCTGTATATGACAGACAAACTTTTATGTTTATATATGAGATTTCATTTGCAGATTTTCCGCTTTTATTCTGTATCTGAACTGTAGGTGTTAGGAACCGAGTTCCTCTGTTTATGTTGCTACCTGATTGTTGCATATCTATATGAGCAGGTTGTTATATTTCATTACTTTGATGTGACGCTCCCGTCTATGCCATGAATGTTTTAATTTTACTCTGATTATTTGTTATCGTTTTAATTGCTCGGGGTATAGATTGGAGGTGTTACATTAAGTGGTATCAGAGCCAGTCCGTGTCGGTCATTTTGACAAAGTTGTTTGTTGTGTGACAATTGTGTTCTGGCGAGTAGATTGTTTAACCATAGTTATTGTTATTGGATATGAACAGAATATGGATGGTCAGAATGATGCTGCTCTTGCTGCTGCTATGCAAGCTATGGCTCAGGCTGTGCAGAATACACCTAATTCAGGGGGGAATGATGAGTTCAGGAAGAACAAACCGCCTGTCTTTAAAGGGAGACATGATCCTGATGGTGCTCAGATTTTGCTTAAGGAGATTGAAAGAATCTTTCGAGTGAGGGACTGTGCTGAGGAACAGAAGGTGAGACTGGGTACTCACATGTTACAGGAGGAGGCTGATGATTGGTGGGTTAGTACCCGTCATGTGTAGGAAGCTACAGGTGAAGTTGTCACTTGGGCTTTGTTTAGCAGTGAGTTTTTGAGGAAGTATTTTCCTGAAGATGTTAGAGGAAAGAAAGAAATAGAGTTCTTGGAGTTGAAACAGAGTAACATGTCTGTTACTGATTACACTGGTAAGTTTGTGGAGCTTGTTCAGTTTTATCCACATTATGCTGAAGCAACTGCAGAGTTTTCCAAATGTGTGAAGTTTATGAACGGGTTGCGTCCCGAGATCAAACAGGCAATGGGTTATCAAAGAATTAGGAGGTTTTCATAATTGGTGGATTGTTGTAGAATTTATGAGGAGGATAGCAAAGCTCGTTCTACTCATTATAAGAGTGTGAACGAAAGGAAAGGAAAGCAACCATTTCGTGGTGGTCCTTATGTGGCACCAGCTGACAAGGGAAAGCAAAGGGCTAATTTTGCTAAAAGGCCAAGTGGGGGAGGTATGTATAATCCTCTGAGATGTTTTAAGTATGGTGACTTAGAACATCGTCAGTTTGAATGTAGAAAGGATATGAGGAATTGTTCCAATTGCGGAGGTATAGGACATGTCGCAGCTGATTGCAAGAGGAATGTGGTGAAGTGTTTCAACTGTGGTGAACCTGGTCATGTTAGTACGAGGTGTACAAAACCAAAGCAAGCTCAAGATGGAGGAAAAGTATTTCCATTGGCAGGAGCTCAGCCTACTAGTGCAGATCGTCTGATCGGAGGTACTTGTTTTATTAATAGTACGCCTTTAGTTGCTATTATTGATACCGGAGCGACTCATTCGTTTATTTCTTCTGAGTGTGCGCGGCGTTTGAATCTTTTATTGTCGTCGTTGGGTGGAGAGATGGTTATCGATACTCCAGCATTGGGGTCGGTAACTACTTCTCTGGTTTGTTTAAGTTGTCCTTTGACCATTTATGGTAAGGATTTTGCTATGGATTTGGTGTGTCTGCCGTTGGAGGGTTTAGACGTAGTTCTGGGAATAAATTGGTTGTAGTTCAATCGAGTTCATATCGATTTTATCATAAGTTAGTAAGATTTCCTTCTCTTGAAGAAGACGAAATATCGAGTTTCTTATCTACCAAAGAGTTAAAGAAACTTTTGGTGGATGAAGCTCAGTTGTTCGGGTTGTTTGCAACGTTGACTGTGGATAGTCAAGTTGTAATTGATGTGTTTCCAATCGTGTGTGATTTTTCGGAGGTGTTTCCGGAGGATATTTCAGATGTGCCGCCAGAAATAGAGGTGGAGTTTTCTATAGATCTAGTTCCTGGTACTAGACCTGTGTCTATGGCACCATATCGTATGTCGGCATCTGAGTTGGTTGAGTTGAAGAAGCAGTTGAATGAATTGTTAGAAAAGAGGTTTGTGAGGCCGAGTGTATTGCTTTGGGGTGCTCCAGTTTTATTGGTGAAGAAGAAAGATGGAAGTATGCGATTGTGTATTGATTATCGCCAGCTGAATAAGGTGACGATTAAGAATAAGTATCCTCTTCCGAGAATTGATGATTTGATGGACCATTTGGTAGGTGCGTGTGTGTTTAGTAAAATTGATTTGAGGTCAAGTTATCATTAGATTAGAGTGAAGGAGGAAGATATTCAGAAGCTGGCTTTTAGGACACGATACGGACATTACGAATATTCTGTGATGCCGTTCGGGGTTTCTAATGCGCCGGGAGTGTTTATGGAGTATATGAATCGCATTTTCCATGAGCATTTGGATCAATTTGTTGTTGTGTTTATTAATGACATCTTGATTTATTCTAAGTCTCGGGAGGAACATGCGGAACATTTGCGTATTGTATTGCAAATTTTGAAGGAATAGAAACTTTATGCCAAGTTGTCCAAGTGTGAGTTCTGGTTGTCAGAAGTGAGTTTTCTTAGGCATGTGATTTTAGGTAATGGTATTACTATGGATCCATCCAAAGTAGATGCAGTTTTATAATGGGAGGCTCCTAGATCAGTTACTGAAATTAGAAGCTTTTTGGGTTTAGCTGGATATTATCGAAGATTCATTGAAGGCTTTTCCAAGTTAGCACTTCCATTGACCCAGCTGACTTGTAAAGGTAAGGGCTTTTATTTGGGATATTCAGTGTGAGGAAAGTTTTAGTGAGCTGAAGAGAAGGTTGACTACAGCTCTGATTTTGATCTTACCGAATCCTAGTGAGCCGTTTGTGGTGTATTGCGATGCGTCTTTGAGTGGTTTAGGTGGAGTGTTGATGCAAGAAGGTAAGGTTGTGGCTTATGCGTCGAGAAAATTGAGGGTTCATGAGAAGAAGTATCCTACTCATGATTTGGAATTAGCTGCGGTGGTTTTTGTATTGAAAATTTGGAGACATTATCTCTACGGTGCAAGATTCAAAGTCTTTAGTGATCATAAAAGTTTAAAATACTTGTTTGATCAAAAAGAGTTGAATATGAGGCAACGGAGATGGTTGGAATTTTTGAAGGACTACAATTTTAGCTTGAATTACCATCCTGGTAAAGCTAATGTGGTAGCCGATGCGTTAAGCCAGAAATCTTTGCATATGTCTGCTTTGATGATTAAAGAGTGGGAACTTTTGGAAGAATTTAGAGATTTGAGTTTGATGTGTGAATTGACATATGATAGTGTGAGGCTTGGTATGTTAAAGGTCACTAATGATTTTCTGTTGACAGTTAGCGAGAAATAGAGGTTGGAAGTCAAATTTGTTGATCTGATGACGGTTGGAGGTAAAGGTGTGAATGGTGATTTTAAAGTGGATGATCAGGGTGTTTTGAAATTCTGTGGTAGGATTTGTATTCCTGATGATTCAAAATTGAAAAAGATGATTTTAGAGGAAGGACACCAAAGTAGTTTGAGTATACATCCGGGAGCTAATAAGATGTATCAAGATTTGAAGAAGATCTTTTGGTGGTCTGGATTGAAGAGGGGTGTGGCTCAGCTTGTTTATGCGTGTTTGACGTGTCAGAAGTCAAAGGTAGAACATCAGAAGCCTAGTGGATTATTGCAACCGTTGGATATTCCCGAGTGGAAATAGGACAACATTTCTATGGATTTTGTGACAGGGTTGCCGAATACTCAGAGGGGACATAATTCCATTTGGGTGATTGTGGATAGGCTAACTAAATCGACGCATTTCATTCCGATTGACATCAGTTTTTCTTTGGAGAGGTTGGCTGAGACTTATATCCGCGTGATTGTGAGATTACATGGTGTTCCGTTGTGTATTGTTTTAGATCGAGATCCGAGGTTTACTTCCAGATTTTGGGAAAGTTTGCAAAAGGCGTTAGGTTCCAAGTTGAGATTGAGTTCTGCTTATCATCCTCAGATGGATGGTCAGACCAAGAGAACTATTCAGTCATTGGAAGATTTGCTGAGAGCTTGTGTTCTGGAGCAAGGTGGTGCTTGGGATAGTTATCTTTTGTTGGTTGAGTTCACGTATAACAACAGTTTCCATTCGAGTATTTGAATGGTACCTTTTGAAGCAATGTATGGAAGAAGATGTCGAACACCTTTGTGTTGGCATGAATCTGGTGAGAGTTCGCTGGTTGGATCGGAGTTAGTTCAACAAACTACGGAAAAGGTGAAACTTATTCGTGAGAAGATGAAGGCTTCTCAGAGTAGGCAGAAGAGTTATCATGATCGAAGGAGGAAAGATCTTGAGTTTCGAGAAGGCGATCATGTATTTTTGAGAGTTACACCGGTGACGGGTGTTGGACGTGCATTGAAGTTGAAGAAACTTACTTCTCGATTTATCGGTCCTTATCAGATATCCGCGAGAGTGGGTGTTGTGGCTTATCGGGTGGCGTTGCCACCGAATCTTTCAAATTTGCATGATGTGTTCCATCTTTCACAGCTTCGGAAGTATGTTTCGGATCCGTCGCATGTGATTCCGATGGATGAGGTTGAGGTAAGGGAGAACCTTACGGTTGAGGCATTACCGATGAGAGTTTTGGATCGCGAGTTAAAGCGGTTAAGAGGCAAAGATATTGCGCTTTTGAAAGTAGCATGAGGAGGCGCTGCTGAGGGCAATTGGACTTGGGAGTTGGAGAGTCAGATGCGGGAATCGTATCCGGAGTTGTTCGTCTCAGGTAATATTTTTGAGGACGAAAATTTCTAAGTGGGGGAGAGTTGTAACGTCCCAGTTTTTGTTAGATTTATTTAATCGAGTCGATTTAATTATTTTTGTTTTTATCTTATTTTATTCTTGGTTTTTATTTGGTAAATATGTTATGTTTATCGTTATTATGTTTTATTGCATTTGAGAGCATTTGCGAGAAAATTGAGTGTAGGGGTATTTTGGTCATTTTGCTTGGTTAGATATTATTGTTTTTCATAAAATAGAAACATAGAGATTAGAAAGAGAGAAAAGAAAGAGAAGAGAAAAAGAGAGTGAGAAGAAGAAAAAGAGGAAAACTTGAGGTTTAGGAAATCGATTCAACCGACACTTCAAAGCACGATTAATCGGGTAAGGGTGCGAAACTCGGTTATCATATGCTTGTGTATGAATATGTATGTGTGTGTTTGAATGTTCTCTTGCTTTTTAATAGTTTTTCAATTCTAGGTTGAAATGAGAAAAATGATTAGAAATTGATGTTTTCACGGTCGGAAATCGATATGAATCGTGTAGTATGATGTCACTATGCATATGAACATTTGTTGATACTTGTTATGCTGTTTGGAACTGATTTGAGATGAAAATGGTGATTTTTGGGAAGGACTATCGAAGGGTTTATTTTTCTGCATATCGTAGTGCGCGCTTAGCGCGGGTCTGGAGAATTTGAAACCTCTCCAGGCAGTGAGGAGCGCGCTTAGCGCGGAGTAGAGCCCGATTAGCGCGACCTGGAGCAAAAATAAAACTGTTTTTCTAAAATCCATAACTTTTGATCCGTAACTCGGATCGAGACGTTCTTAGTACCGTTGAAAAGCTAATGAGATGCTCTTTCTTATAAAAATGGGTCTGAGGCTGGTGGCCAATTTAATTGTGTTGGGAATTTGGAAATGTGTCGTTTTGTCGACTTTTATCGTCGTAATTGTGTGCGATTGATGTGTTATCATGCGATATGTTTTTGATATATAACGTATAGCTTGTGTGCTGTTATATGATGTGAATGCATGTGATGAAATGTGGTGATAATGTTTTCTGGTTTTATGTAAAAATAAATGATTTATTTTGGGTTTGATTGCAATGCATGTTTATTGATGTTGAGATGGTTCACATGGTTATATCTGTGTATGCATTTGATTGTCATGAGTCATTAGTATGCCATGCATCATGATATGCATCTTGTGATGTCGTGTGCCCTTGTGGGGTGTGAGCGACGAAACGATTCCAGAGGGAATCTGCTGTAACGGTCGTGTGCCTTATACAAAGAGGACCTAAAGCGACGTTATAGACGATCGTATGCCTTTTGCAAAGAGGACCTAAAGCGATCGGATTGTGTGCCTTATACAAAGAGGACCTAAAGCAATCCATAAACGTCGTGTGCCTTATACAAAGAGGACCTAAAGCGACGGGGAACATCGTTTGCCCGACGGGGAGTTACACTAAGTAACAAGCGATGATTCCAATAATTCCTGAGTGAAATAATGATGATGAGAATGATGGATGGAATGGTACCGCATGCATAGAGTCGTTGTGTCGGTATCTGTGCATTTACATAAGTCATGAATAGATTGATTATGTGTGGGAAATTGTGAATGGGATTGATGAGTGTATATATATATTGGTGATAAATGTGTTGAGCATGATTGATATGCCTTTGTGAATGATGCATGAATTATGAATTGTTTTGTTTTGTATTTAAACTATGGTGTACGTTGTGGTGAGAATGTTTTGCATGCGTATTTCATGTTATTACATAATTGTATGCAGCTATATTATAATTGTGTTTCTCACCCTTCTGCTGTTTTGAATGCTCTATGAGGCATTGCATATTAGATGTTGGAGGTCATTTTGTGAAGATTATGTCTTCATTCTTTTGTCGGTCGGCTCTGATATGTAACACTAGGTAGTCGGGGAGATCGTTATATGATTATGTGTATATATATCTTTTTGGATTGTACATGTATGACTCTGTATATTACAGACAAACTTTTATGTTTATATATGAGATTTCAGTTGCATATTTTCCGCTTTTATTCTGTATCTGAATTGTGGGTGTTAGGAACCGAGTTCCTCTGTTTATGTTGCTACCTGATTGTTGCATATCTATATGAGCAGGTTGTTATATTTCATTACTTTGATGTGACGCTCCCGTCTATGCCATGAATGTTTTAATTATACTCTGATTATTTGTTATCGCTTTAATTGCTCGGGGTATAGATTGGGGGTGTTACAGACTAACACTGGATGATAGTTGATTCCCCCCTTAGTTCCTATAAGGGGTACATTTGGGAAATTTCCATAACGGTCAATGATTTTGATCCCGTCGTAGAATCGATTGTACCAATCGATGTCAGAGTTTGTAAGAGACATGATTCTCTGTGACAAACGTAAAGTATTTTTTTTATCCCAAAATGCAGCAGACTTGGGCAAATGGGAAGTGAACCATTTATAAAGCAAGGGTACACATTATGTGATCATTCCTCCGCTGTATAAATTCCTTAAGTGTACCGAATGATACGCATCTGCGAGTAAGGTCGGTGCGGGGTTTTCGATCAGGAAAATTTTAATGGCGTTGATATCTACAAAGTTATCGACGTTGGGAAACAAAAATAACCCGTAGGTGAGCAAAACAAAGATGCTCTCGAAAGCAGCCACGTTCCCTATACTAGCAAAGTATAGGGCTTTCTTTGTCAAGAATTGGGCTGGCAAACCCTGGATTCCATCCTTAGTGGTCATGTGAGTCCTGACTTCTGACTCGTCCAAATAAATTGCTCTTGCAATGGTCTGATCCTTTGGAATTTCTTCCAGTCCAAAAAAGGGAGCTTGATTAGTAATATGCAAACCAGTCAGGTGGGAATACTCCTCCAGCGTTGGTGCAAGCTGATAATCCGAGAATGTGAAACAGTGATAGACCGGATCGTAGAACTGGATTAGCATGGACAGGATTCCTTCAATTACTTGGACCCTTAATAGAGACAGTAGTCCTCCATACTTGGCTCTGAAAGCCTCGTGGTTGGTGATAATTCTCGCCAAACCTCTCAAATCCTCTAACTTTGGAACCTTGAAGGTGTACTTATGAGTTTTCCTTCAACCGAAATCCATTAGCGCAATCTCCTTTCTCTGACATTTGCAATCATTGTCTCAGTTTAATTTGAAAAAGAGAGACTAGAAGAGAAGATTTTTTTTTGTTTTAATGTTTTTTAGATGAATGTATGAATGTAGCACACAAAAACATAGAAAAAACATAGGGTCAAAGGGTCGGTGTCATGAAGTCAAGGCTCTACCCCCCCCCCCCCCCCCCCCCAAAGGTTTATACTGGTGATTTTTTGTACTTGTCCGCGAAATCATTGACCCCTCTGGGATAAAAACAGTAAGCGGATCGCCAGCGAGCTGATGTATCCTGGAGCGATCTCAGATGAGGGTAGTATCGCGTGATAACTATTTCCGATAGCTTCCGCACTACAAAATGGCTTAAGTCTACTAAAAACCTCAGCTTCTCAGATAACCTAGTCGACCACACTACTTTAAACAACCAAAGTCGTATAGACAATGTATCTGCAAAGGGAGTCTCCACTGAGTTTGATGGTTGATCGGGGGCTCTTAACTGGGATTCACTCCCCGCAAGATTGCCCGCATTGCCATCACCTATCTTAGGTGTATACTCAATCTTTCCACATGCGACATCACACGCATTCCCATTAGCAGAAAAATAAACACAGATATCAATTAGGAAAAACAGTATATATATTTGTCTTAATCATCCTAGACCTCTAGTATTATGATCTTATACAGACAATGACTCCCCAGCAGAGTCGCCATTTCTGTGACATTTTGTGAACTCAAGGTTTCCACCATAAGGATTGTAGGAAAGAGAATCGGGCCCCACAGTGGGTGCCATTTTTCCCTGTGGCACTTTTTTAAGGTTTCTACCTAAGAGATGGGAAGAGAACAAGATCTCGTGGTCCCCAGTGGAGTCGCCATTTTTCTGTAGCGCAAATTTTTGCATGGTTGCGAAGCACTATCACTTTGGGGTACTACAGTCCGATTCATTTTTTATCCTGTTAAGCTGATTAAGGAAGGCAAATAGATGTCTCCAATTAACCCTGCTTGCATACTGAGTTTAAACAGGTGACTGTTGGTTTACAGATGCTATTAAGATTGTGGGTCTCTCTTAGGTTATTTTATTAAAAAAATAGAGTGCCTGGACTATTTGTGAGGTAAGATGTTAATGTGTTTAGATTTGATGCTTTTGGGTTGATGTATGAAGGTACTGGGTTTTGGGTTTTTGATTAGTGTGCTCGGTAAGATTTTTGAAATCTTATGCCTACGTATTCCCGAAACAAGGAAATCAGAGCGATCTTAGTTCCTCCTATTTTATGGGAGGAAAAAAAGGTTGTTTTGGTGTCTTGTTCAAAGCCCAAGACGTGAAGCTAAATGTGATTTGTATCTTGTTCAAAGCCCAAGATGTGAAGCTGAAGGGTCTATTTGTATCTTGTTTAAAGCCCAAGATGTGAAGCTAAAGGGTTTATTGATGAGAGAGAATTTGTCATCTAAAAGGGGATATTTGGTCTATTTGTCACAACTGTTGGGTGATTGATTATAAAGGAGAATTACTTTAACCGGGATATGTGAATCCAACAATGCCATAATTTCCTTTATAGGGGATTTTTAACCTTAAGGAGAATACTTTAACTTAGTGTAGAGCAATGCCATCTTTCCCTAGGAATTTCTCATTCTAAAAGAGGGACAGTGGCATGGATGTACATAATCCAGAGGCTTGCCGCTTACAGCAATTAGATGAAGGAAAAGGAGTTGTTGATGTTTGTATACTGTGAGCAAGGCACATATTTTGATGCTAAAAGGTTGATTGACTCTACCGAGGTTTTCTTATACAAAGCCTAAGAGGAGGCTATTGACCCAACAAGAGGGTGCTTTTATGTGTCTCGTACGAAGCCCGAGAGAGAGGCTAAAAGGGTTTATTCAACAAGAGAGTTCTAACAAGTGACTGACTCAACAAGAGAATGCTTTTATGTGTCTTGTACGAAGCCCAAGAGAGAGGCTAAAAAAGGTTTGACTCAATAAGAGAGTCTTTTATACTCAACAAGAGAGTGTTTTTGTATCTCGTACGAAGCCCGAGATAGAGGCTAAAAGGTTTTGACTCAACAAGAGAGTCTTTTATACTCAACAAGAGAGTGATTTTTATCTCGTACGAAGCCCGAGATGGAGGCTAAAAGGGGTTTGACTCAACAAGAGAGTCTTTTAGACTCAACAAGAGAGTGTTTTAGTATCTCGTACAAAGCCCGAGATGGAGGCTAAACAAGTTTAACTCAACAAGAGAGTCTTATATACTCAACAAGAGAGTGATTTTTATCTCGTACGAAGCCTGAGATGGAGGCTGAGAGGGAAGTGACTCAACAAGAGAGTCTTTTATACTCAATAAGAGAGTGATTTTTATCTCGTACGAAGCCCGAGATGGAGGCTAAACAGGTTTTGACTCAACAAGAGAGTCTTTTATACTCAACAAGAGAGTGTTTTTTTATCTCGTACGAAGCCCGAGATGGAGGCTAAACAGGTTTGACCCAACAAGAGAGTCTTTTATACTCAACAAGAGAGTGTGAAAAGGTTAGCTCCGCTGGGGAGAATCATTGTACAAAGCCCAAGAGGAGGCTATTGTGATGGTGACTGTTTCAGTTTAGTGACAGGTCCAGTATGTTGGATAAAAGAGAAAATCAGTTCTTATAAAGGGAACGATTAAAGGTAAGGTTGTGCTTTGGTACTGATCAGAGGATCAGGGTTATTTCTTGTTCTTTAAGGAAATGGGAAATCCAAAGGGTATTGAGATTGTCCAAGTCTACTGGTGTTTTGAGAAATCGATTCTCAGGTAGTGATGATCTTTGTATGACGCCCAAGAGAAGGCTGGTATGTTAAGGGATGAAGGTCAACCCATTAACAGGTCTGACACTTGACTCAAAAAGACAGCTCTAGCAAATTGATGACTAGGTTCTGTTCCTATACCTGTAGAGGTCTATGGGTCCTTGTACTAAGCCCAAGAGAAGGCATGAGAGCTTTTAAGAAGCCGAAGGGTCCTTGTATAACGCCCAAGAAGAGGCGGGGATGCTCTTAAGAAGCCTGTAGGTCCCCAAACCCCGAGAAGTTCAAGACATGCCATTCACCGAGAATAGATCAAGCCAGGAAAGTTCGAGAATTTGGAAGAAACTCAAGAGATGCCATTCACAGAAAAAAGATCATCTCTGGGGAGTAGAGTCTCTTTGACGATTTCTAAGAGTGACATTCTGAGAAAGGGTTCACCGAGAATGCTTCCTTTCACGTCTCCATATTGTTTAACCCCAAGAGGAGGGAAGACTGTGTCTGGTAATCCTATGGGGATCTAGTTTTGTTTGTATTTAAGAGTGACCAACAGGACTTTACCTAGTGCTAGACGTAGTTGGCGGGGAAAACTCTAAATAACTATACTAGTATTACACAGTTTGTGAAAGAAGACTTACAATGAGCAGCCCCATAATACATTTATATATATGAAAGCGGATAAAGAAAGCGGGTAAACACTTACTCGGTTGTAGAGCTTCCATGCTGTTTTCTTAGTTTGTTCAACAAAGAAAGCTTTGATAATAGTATTATATTCAAAATCAAATGAGAAAGTGCTTTGAAAAGGTTGTTGGGGCTTACAGCTCAAGGAGAGGCCCAAGGTTTTATCAGTGATTGCACTGTTGTTTTGAAATTGTACAGGGACTTATACTGAGGCCCAAAAAGGTTTTCTGTACAAAGGGATGGGTCTTACACTCTCTCAAGAGGCCCAAAGGTGTTTAAAGAAAAATAATGGGGCTTATAACATGAGGGTAGGCCCAGATGATTTGTTTTTGAATTGGCGATCGCGCCGAGATTTCTTTAACGTACTGGGTCTTATACAATGCATTGAGGCCCAAAAAGTTTTGGTTAAAAAGGGGTTGGGTCTTACACTCTATTAGAGGCCCAATGATTTATTTTTGTACAAGTGATGGGGCTTACAGCTCAAGGAGAGGCCCAAAGGTTTTGTTTTAAAAGGCGACGATCGTGCCGTGATTTTGAAAATACAACGGGACTTATACAATATTTGAGGCCCAAAAAGGTTTTTATTTACAAAGGGTTGGGTCTTACACTCTACCAAGAGGCCCAAAGAGTTTGAAAATGAATAAAGATGGGTCTTATAGCTCAAGGAGAAGCCCAGTTGATTTTGTTAAAAAGGCGACGATCTCGCCGAACGTTTGAAAATATACATAGGGACTTATACAATGTGTGAGGCCCAAAAGGTATTATTTACAAAGGGGTTGAGTCTTACACTCTATTAGAGGCCCATGAGTGTTTGAAAATGATTTGCGAGGGTGAAAATCAAAGAAACCCTAATTTTGTTTTCCTTTAAAAGTAAATATTTAAAGAAAATCAAATAAAATGATAAAAATACCAAATAAGTTTGAATAAACCACTTGTGATTTTTGTTTAAGGTTTGAAAAATGAGGTTTTAATCACAAGATGAATTAAAACTCATTTGGTTTTGATTTTCAAGATAAATATTCACTTTTAAATGTTTAAAAACAATTAAAAAGGAATTTATTCACAAAAATACTAATTATATTAAATAACTAATATAAATTTGATTTTTGTGGAATAAAATATTTCAAACCTGCGACCTCTTGTGTATAGGGCGCGCGCTTTACCACTGGTATAGTGATACATCCGTTGATTGAAACACAACCACAAATATACAAGGCTTGCCTTGTTTTTGGCCTGGCCCAAGGCAAGGCAAGACAAGATTTTGGTTGAAAACATGAAGGCCATAACTTTCTCATTTCTCCATGGATAGGGACAAAATTTAGGTCTATCCTGCCTAGAATTTCACATGGAATCCAATGGTGGTGGTGTTTTTTTTCAAATCATGCTCCTATTGAAAAACTCGATAGTGGTTTTGAAATAGGCCATGATTTGCATTTTCTGTGCCATCTCTTGGTACAAGCATGAATTACATGATAAATTGGTGCAAATACAACACATATAGCATGTATAAGAGATGCATGATCAGTGGACATCAAAAGAAAGCATGATTCAAAGAATCCAAGTTGTGATGCTTACCTCTTTTTGGAGCTTTTGTGCAATCTGCCAAGGGCTTTGTTCCAGAAATGATTTGATGCTTTGAACAACCTCAAGTGATCCCTTAGAAGCTTTTAGGATGGTTGGAATCAGCTGGAAACCTCAGAAACAAATTTGAGCCCTTTCTTGCAAAAGGGGAAAAAATGGCCATAATAGCAACTCTCTCAAATGGTGTTCCAAATGGGGGGAACCATTTGGGACAGTTCAAGGATGATATTTGGAGTGTGTTTGAGGTTTTATCTGGTTTCGAAAGTGAATGTATCAAGACATGGCTTGACAAATGCACAAAAGTCCTATTTTGAGGTTTTGAGAGGTGACTTTGTGATTTTGGTGTTACAGGTTACTTGTGAGAGTTTGGACAGCTTAGACATGACATATTGGATGTGTTTGGATCATGAGCTATGGTGGAATTGCTCTTTAACTCAAAAACTCAGAGTTACCTTGCTAAAGAAGGTATTTTTGCCTAGAGAAAGAGATTTTGAGGAAAACAAGTGTTGTAGTGCTTTGGTGTACTCAAACTGAACACAATTGAGCTCTATTTATAGTAGAACAAGTTTGTTTTGGCTGCAATAGTGAATGGAAACTGCAGTAGAGGTTTGGCTAATGTTGATCAATGAGAATCCAAGTCTCCTCTATCCATTGACTAGAGGTTAGGGCACAGGCTACTGGTTCCCTTGGTCTTGGATAAGTCTTAACTGAATTCAGTTGGAAATGGCTCAGTCCATGCCACCTTGGTGCATCCATTAAATGCTCCAACCCAAAATTGGAGTCTTGTCCCTCTTTTAGGAATTTCTAGGTTTGGCATGCTACTTTTTGTTCCAAAGACTTGAGAGGCTTATGGATCAGGGTTTGTCCCTCCTTCGTCCCCCCTTGAGGTGTTCAGATGGATAGATTTACTTGCCCTTTGCAAAATTTGAGCAAATCGAGCAAAACTCCCAAATCTTCCTTGCCATGACAGTTTGCAGCAAGGCATATTGGCATGGTCATATCTCATGGCCCAAGTGGAATTTGATGGAGTTCTTGGCCATTTTGGAAAGCCCTCATATGATACAACAACTGTTTGATCATAATTGGTTTTGATACTTTTTGGATCCAAGTGAAAAATGGCCCTACATTTTGAAAAAGGTAAGACAGATTCTGACTTAGTGAAAATTTCACTAAGTGTTGGAAGAAAGTGACATTTTTACTTTTTGTGATTTTGATCATTTCATAACTTAAAATCCATGAGGAATTGGAATGAGTTTTGTTTGAAGCTTTTGTAGAGGGCCATGAGAGCTACAAATCCATCTTTGAATGGGGGAAAATGGCCTTGTGGTTTAGGAGTTATGATCCTCCAAAGTTGGTACCCTAGCCACTTTGTTCCATAACTTAGAAAACTTTCTAAGTTTTTATGGTTACCCCTTTTACAAGTTATCCCACTTTTATTGATTTTTCTTGATGAATGATGATTCGAATCACACATTAACATCATTTTAGGGTTAAGGAACCATAATTGTGAAAAATCTCAAAAAGTCAAATTTGACTTTTGTGCACAGTTGACTTTTTGTCAGATGAATTCCAAAATGTGCGATCCTCTATGAAATCAAGTCCTTGACCTAAACCAAACTTTATGGATTGATTTCATAGGTGTTATAGGGTGTATTGAATCATGTCCTAGGGTTTGGGAGCATGCATGGGTCAAAAGTCAAAAGCACAATTGACTTTTCCCGCGAAACCCTAATTGTGGTTCTGATGAAATTGAAACTTGCTGCTCAAGCTTCTTAGACCAATCCATTATTGCAAATGGATCAATGTGGTGTATTAGAGACCCTCAAATCCTCCCTTGATGTCTTGGCTCATGTTTTGTCCCAAAATTCAACTTAGGGGTGAATTAGGTCAAGAAACCCTAATTCCTGATTTTTTTTATGAATGCATCCCCCGAGGCAAAAATTGACTTGATGATTGGGTTCATGATGTCCCTTGGAGCATCATAGGTTATGCTTTGAAGCATTAGCTCATGCCTAGAGGAAAATTTCCATCTGGAGGCCCTGGTCGACCAAAACCCTAATTTGGTGAGACTGGCGATCTTGAGGCTTAATCCACTTAGAAGGGAGCAGTCTTGTGCTTAATCCTTGAAGTGGGAGTCCTCTTGATTCATTGGGGATGATTGAGAGGCTAGACAAGTTGATGATCATATCATTCCTTGATTGATCCTTTGTCTAAAGCTCAGAGAGGGCTTGAAACCCTAATTATTATTTGTAGTGAGTGCTTACCCATCTTTGGGGAGACTGATGAGGCATGATGGTTCATCCATATTGTGAGTATGATTTGCACAATGATGGGAAATCTTAGTGGTCAAAATTTGGGGTATGACACAGACAGCTCTTGACTTCTGATTTGCACAGTTCCTCTGAGTAAGCATCTTGAGAATGTGTACTTTGTCTTGACTGCTTTCAGAGTTTTCTTACTTCTTCTGATTCTTAGACAACTTCATTCTATGATCGGAGTTCTTCATTCTTAGCCTGTTCCTGTTCTTAGAATGCCTAGTGAACTTGTTTAGAGTTCCTCGGATAACATCAAACAACAAACGTTAGTAGTAATGCATTTTTATGTGAGTACCTTATTTGAGTTCTGCATTCTTTCAGATTTCCTTCTCTCAATCAAAATCATTATATTTCTCCCCCTTTTTGACATCATCAAAAAGTGCTTAGAGCATAAGGGCATTTAAGCATATAATTCCTCTTTTCAATGAACATCATATATTTCTTCCTCATTTGAGCATTTAAGCATTTAAGCATATTAACATCATCATATATATACTGGATATGTTAAACAACATAGAACCATAGAGCTAGCATTTGAGCAATTAAAAGCAATCCAAGTCATTTGGTGATAACCATCTTTAACCATAATAAATTCATTTGAAGGATTTTTAGATGGAATCAACTGATTACTAATTGAAGGTTTTAGATCATCAGTAAAGATTAATTACAGCATTTCATTTGTGAACAAATAGATAGAAGCATCAACATAAAATAGTTTTAAAAATGCAGAGCATAGGTTGAGCTTAATCTAGAAAAGTTCAAGATAATCAAAACATAGATAATTTAAACGCAGATTCCTAATGAGAAACATTTTAAGTAATCGTAGTCCTAATAAGCTGGGTTTTCATGGCTCCTATTGAGTTAGACTAGAGCGAGCCTAATGATGATGAAGAAGATGAGCGAGAGTTTTCAGAATCATCATTTCTTGAGCCATGCAACCTCTCTTCTACTTGAGTAATTGCCAATTTCTTGCTCTTCATAATTTCTACTGAGATCCATTCATAGAACTCAGTCCAGATATCTCTCACTCTATGCTTGAACTGGAAGCATCTATTAAGTTCTGAATTCTTGTGATAGCATCATCCATGAAGGATGTTAATGCGTCATTTATCGATCATCATTGGGTTATGATAATGACTAAATAGATAATGAGAATATCCGGAGTTAATTTCATTCAACACAAATGATAGAGCAGTGCAGTTATGGATTTGAAGAAAAATAATTCAAGAGTAGACCAGAACGCAACACATATTAATTTTAAACACAAGTACAGGGCATCAGCAAAATAAAACTGTTAATCACAAGAACTTAGACCTAATTATAACAAGAACTTGTTATATACTCATAAAGAGACTTTAATCATCAAAATCCTCAATTTTATCCACTCGTTCACATCTGGTCTCTTCTGGTGAGGATCCAAGTCCAAGCCTGCTTATTAATCCCCAGGCCTTTTTGTAAGACCCTAATTTTTGACCCCTAAGATTCCACATATCATTCACATCTCATTTTGCATTTTATACCACAAACAAGATCACACATTGGTTCCCTTGTCCCTCTCAACTTTGGGTTTATGCCTTGCAGGGTTTACTGAGCATCTGTGTATTTCTTATTTTCCTTTATTTGCTTATGTTTACTAACCTTTAATCAAAGTCCAAAAATATGTTTGTTTTTGTCTTCACGAACTTTTTAAGGAAGGGAATCAAGGATATCAAACAGTCCCTCAGCTCGAATGAATTTCATCTGAACAATGTCAAAGTTGATCTGTAAACAATTCAAAATTCATCTGATCAAGAGTTTCCAAGATTTAATTGATTATTATTCAAGAGACTCCAAGGTTCATGTGTTTATTTCCATGCCTTCTTTGAAAAGTCAAGAATCGAGCCAAAGCCAGAGCAATCCAGTCAAACAAAGCAATTTTTGCCATTTTTCACTGATGCAATCGATTGCACTAAAACAGCAATCGATTGCACCCTTCACATTTCGTGCCAAATTTTGAATTTTTGTACAGGCGCAATGGATTGCGTCAGCACTGCAATCGATTGCACAGAGGCAAAATTGGCCAAATTCAGCAATTTTCAAATTTTGAAGCATTTGGCACCAATTTTATCACATGAGAATATTTTGGATCACCCAAAAATAATTCCCCTACCTCATCACAATTAATTCCCACCATACACCTTCACTAATCACCACTCTTTTGTTAATTTCCCTGCAAAATTAAATTCCAAGCCTAATTTTGATCTTCCAAACCACCAAATTCCCAAGCCTAAACTCTTTAAATAGAGCCTTCATTTCATTCATTCATTCAAGCTTTTGAGAGCCAAAAAACCTCTTGCAAATTCTCTCCCCAACCACATATTTCACCAAAAGCTCACATTTCTTTCTTTGAAAGTTAACAAGAATTCACATTGAATCTTGTTCAACTTTGAGCTAAACCTTCATCCAAACTTGTTTTCTTCATCAATTCTCATAGATCAAGGCTTTGGTGTTTAGATCTTGAAGAAATTTGAAGGAATTTTCAGATTTTGAAGTGGTAATTCGTCTTTCACCATTGTTGAAGCTTCATCTTCATCTTCCATAATGATGATCTTTGGAGATTCTTGTTAGTTAATCCTTTGGATCTTGTGATTGTGTTTGATTGCAAGTTTTATTGTTTTTCTACTTTAAAATTCATGCACAATTGAATCCATGATCAATAGATGTTTGATGAAATGATTGATCAAGGATTTGCCTCTTAAAATGCTGATTTTCTATTTTTTGAACAGGTGCAATCGATTGCGTCTTTTACGCAATGGATTGTGCAATGTAAAATTTGTGCTGATTTGCTGATTCTGTACAGGTGCAATCGATTGCACCTTTTGTGCAATCGATTGCACAGAGGCAGAATTGTGTTTTTTGCTTGTTTTTGGGGCTGTTTTGGTTCCTTATCAATTTTCTTCCATTTTTCTTTGTTCTTAGCCTTAGATCACATAATTTTGTGATTTAATTTGGCTTTCTCTTCATCTATTTCTCTTTTTATTTTGATCGATGAAAGTCTTATGGATCTTGGAATTCCGTTGTTGAATTTTGATCAAGACTAGATCGCTACCTTCTTTTCTTTTCGTGAGGTATCGCTTTCAGAATGCGATCTATATATCGTTCATCTAGCGTACATTAACACAAAGAGTTATTGACCGACCTCATTATAGGGTAATTACTCCGTAAATTACTCGGTGATTTCTTAACATAGCGCAATATTTGTCCTGCATCGAAAAAACTATCAAGAATAGTTGATTATTTGTTTTATGGTTCACAACTCATGAAACTTGTTGCTAGGAGGCTTTGGTCTTATCAATCCTCTAATGAGTTTCATCAACCTTGACCTAAGTGCAATTATTCAATTGTTATTGATCACTAACACTAACAACTAATCACTAACTTACTAACAATATTATTATATTAATTTTGTTTATGTTTCCTTCTCGCTCCCTATCTCTGTTTTTTTTATGCTCCATTATTATCATTTCATATCATGTTTATGTTTACGCAATTTTTCCTTTGTCTGTTGGACACATGTTTATGCTTATGCTTTTTTTGTTCTTTGTCCACTTGGACCAAAACATTAATAAAGGCTTAGACCATAAAAAACTTAATTCTCCTCATCTTGGACTATTGGTTACTATCCTATGCTTTGGAGTGATCTCTTTATGGACCTCTTTTGAAGTAATATTAGACTTATGGACCTAGAATTAGGACTTCTTATCCCTTTGTTTGGAGTATTGATTGAAGACTTGCCTTTATGTGGCCAATTTGCTTAAGGATGGAATTCTTTTAATATTGCTTTGAAGTGGCTCCATTTTGGTTAGATCCTTCTATTCCCTAACTTTTACTTTATGCACTAGGGTAGTCACTTCTTCTCCTCCCCATTCTTAAATTTTCAAAGTCCTCTCCCTTTTTCAAAACCTTCTTGATTTCAAACTTAAAACCGCTTTCATAATAAAACCTTGACTTTTGTCAGGTGACTTTTAAAATTTTCTTTCTTTAATAAATGTCAATCTATCTTAACCATACTTTGACCATTTCATGAAAACAAAAAAAAATATGAAACTCACTCAAATCTCTTATGCTTTTATGCACCTTTTTTTTTTCTTTTAAACTCTTTTTCATAAGTTTAGACATGATTCATTTCTTTAAGCGGGATTATTCGCTTAGAAATGATGACTTGTCTTTACACTTAAAAATCAATCAAAACCAACAAATTTTTGTTCTTTGTACCACGAACTACGAGGTTTTGATCCTACATTTCACATCGTGGGTACGTAGGCATGAGGCGATAAGTCTCTCTAAACACAAAAATCTTAAAAAACAATTTCTCTTCTCATCTCCTCAAACACTTTTCAAGCAAAATTTTTCAGACCAAAAGCGGTAGATATTTCAAAGGGCTCCTATAGAGTACTATAGACGTTTTGGGTGCTAACACCTTCCCATTGCGTAACCAACCCCCTTACCCGGTCTCTCTTCACTTGTTTTTGTTGTAGAGCTTGTGTAGGTTTTGTTCGCTCTTTTTCCTTTCCTTTTTGGATAAAATAAAAGTGCGGTGGCGACTCTTGCTTTTCGAGTTAAGTTAATCAATAGCTTACACTTACAATTTTGCCGCTACGAAAAAGTGGCGACTCTGCTGGGGACAGAGTGACCTCTTGTTGGTCCATCCCTTGAGGGGTTTAGCCTACTTTGATTTATTTACTACTTTTTGCCCTTATTTGCTTGTTTCTTGCTTGTTCTATTTGGGAATTCTTCTGTGTGGAGAGATAAGCCCAATACACAGGCTTGAGTGTACACCTAAGACTAGGGTGGAAAGTAGTGGGACCTATGCGCCGTCTTTATACGTTTGGTGTTCACGAAATTCACATCCAGACGAGGTTTTCTTGGGAGATATTCCGACGTGCGTGTCTTGCGCATTTCGGGGTGTTGATCTAGAGAGTTGTCGACTCTAGCGACCATTTCCGAGGACTCAGTTGAGGCACTCCTCCCAAGAGGCAATAATGGCAGACCAAAAATGGCAAACCCGTTATGCTTCTTGATCCGAGGACCCGAAGCTGGGAACTTTAGATCCCTTAACCCATCTTGGCCTTATTAGGACGTGGTGCGGTGGCTATTCAGGTGCAGACTTGAATTAGTTGTTACGCGATACCACACTCAGACGAGATTCTCTTGAGAATATTATTGACTACCAAGTAATTGGGAAATTGATAATATCTGAAAGATGGGTTGTAGACTCTGGGAACTTCTTTAGAACCTTGTTCGGCAGGTGTTATACCCTTAGTACATACCTTTATGGGTTGGTTTCTTAACCTTAACTCCGTGCTCGTGAATCGAACCTTTGAACCCGTGTGCTTTTAGTGATCTTGTTTGTGGTTGTTGCATCCATGCACTCTTGCATCCATGAGTATACATATGCATTCTTCCCAGTTGTCTCAGAAACTCATTTCAACTGTCTCCTTCTCCAGTTATCTCTTCACCATCAAGCTGTTTCCTCAACACAACTACGGGACTAGAGTTGCCATCAGATTGAGAATGGAAAATCAAGAACAACACAATGGCGAAGTCAGAATGGAAATTGATGAGTTGAAGGTCGGTATGACCAAGCTCACAGAAATGCTGCAAGTTCTAATTGCTAGAGGAGAACCACCTCAGAGGACTGTGATTGTTGAAACTTCACCTGCTGCTGTTGACCCTCCACTGACTCAGCAACCAGGTTCTACTTGGCCAGAATTTGGGTTACCTCCGAATTATTCACCACCCTTTGCAACTACTCCTGTGTTTGTCTCGCCAGTATCTTCAGCTCCATTGTTCACTGAACCTCAGGCTATTGCGCATTCTGTTGCTCAAGCTATTCCTGAGAATCCTTTTGTGTACCATGTTGCTGGTCCACAATCTGAAAGTCAGGGGGAACCTGGATACATTGAAGAAGTCAGAGAGCAATGGCAAACTCTAGACAAAAGGATAAGAGTCGTGGAAGGAAGTGATGTCTTTAATGCTGCCACAATGGACATGTGCTTGGTTTCCGACTTGGTTATTCCTCCAAAATTCAAGACTCCTGATTTTGAGAAATACAAGGGGCACACCTGTCCCAGAACCCACTTGGTGATGTACTATCGCAAGATGGCTGCCCATGCCAAAAATAACAAACTGTTCATTCACTGTTTCCAAGACAGCTTGAGTGGGGCTTCAATGAAATGGTATATGGGACTTGAGAAGAACCGTATCCAAAGCTGGATGGACTTGTCTGATGCTTTCTTAAAGCAATATAAGTACAATCTGGACATGGCACCTGATCGCCATCAATTGCAAAACATGTCTCAGAAAGAAAAAAAAAATCCTTTAAGGAGTACGCTCAGTGCTGGAGAGAGCTAGTTGCTCAAGTGGAGCCACCGTTGGCTGAAAAAGAATTGACTGGTTTGTTCATGGACACTCTTCAGCCACTCTTTTGGGAAAAGATGATAGGCAGTGTATCATCTGGTTTTGCTGACCTAGTCACTATTGGAGAAAGACTAGAAGAAGGTATCAAGAAAGGAAAGATTACCAATGCTGAAGCCTTTAGTGGTGCTAAAAAGTATGCTGGGAATTTCCAAAAGAAGAAGGATGGTGACACCCATGCCATTTCAGTTGAAGGAAAACCTCGTCGCATACAACAACAATATGTAGCTGCAGTTGCTCCTATTGTCCATGCTCAACCAGTTCAAGCTCCTCGTCAGCTTGTTAGACAAAATCAGAATCGCAATAGGGTTAACTTTGATCCTATCCCGATGTCCTACACTGAGTTGTATCCATGTCTTGTAAAGAAAGGTTTGATTACAACGAGGGATCTACCTCCTCCACCAAATCCTCTTCCAGCCAGCTATAGGGCTGATCTTCACTGTGAGTTTCATCGAGGTGGGATAGGCCATAACTTGGAAGGTTGCTAGGCATTGAAAGCTAGAGTACAAGAATTGGTGAACTCAAAGATTTTGTCCTTTGCTGATGATAATCCCAATGTTGTCAACAACCCTTTGCCAGAGCATGCCAAGTGAAGTTTGAGTCAGTTCAGACGGATCATCTCCTAAAGCTAGTGTTTCAGACAGGACAGCTCATCCTTGTTGCTGATTAGTCACTAGGTCTTGTTTCTTTCTGTTTGCATTTTTCTTTGATTGTATTGACTGTTTGCTTTCGACTTTATTTGTACTTTCATGGTAATTTCAATGAAATGAGCATTGCAACTTTTGATTCAATTCATTTATATCCACTGTGTGCATCTTTATGCTTTCTTTTTCACAAAACAAAAATATATCTCCTATTCACTTTCCTTATTAAGCTCTTTGTTTATGCAAAGATTGGAGGGAGGATGATGAAAGCGAAATACCTAAAATTGCTGGACTGTATGCTTTCAATTAAAACTTGGCTGATGATGTACAGGCATTGTTTCAACTCCCAAACACTGGAGAAATAAGGAAGTTAATCCTTTGTCAACCCCTTCGAGCCTAGAAGTTGGAGTTTCTTTCTATACGAAAAAACCCGCAAATTTAACCTGGGGATGGGTAGTTCTCAGTTAATTTGATTGTGTATTTAAACACAAGAGAATCATTGCAATCACAAGGTTTCCTTCACACACATCAAAGAAATGTCGAAGATGTCTTTCAAATCAAAAGCCAATGATGGTTCACTGTAATCATTAAGCCAGGCAGTCATTATCTTTAAAAAAAAAAGAGAATAATAAAGATCAAATGAAAATCCCGCTAAGTCAAAACCTATGAAGGAGACTTAGGCAAAAATTGGGGCATCCCGCTGACTGTAAACTCAAATGACACAGTTCAGGAAAAAGTTAGGGATAACAAAAGAAAAATCAATCAAGAGGTTACCAAAATCCTCAAAGACAAAACGAGTTGACTAAGGTCCTCATCAAAAGCAACAAAATGTTGTAAGAAGGAGTGACTGCCATCTCAAAAATCCCTTGGCTCTTGAGTCATCATCATAACAGTGTTGCAATTCCAAAATCTCCTGGAACCTGAATACAAAGTTTGAATTAACTGAGCATAGGACTGTAGATCATCATGAAGAATGGATTGGGTACAAATAAACTTTGAGCCTATATCCTTTGTTTCAAAAAAACCGTGAACCAGACCACGATACAACCATCAAAAGACCTAATTGAAGCCAGGTTTCTTTTGAAAGCATACTACAGCATGGTTGCGTAAATTGACTCCTATGTTTGTTGCCAATCATTTGCTTTGATGTCTTACCTTTGCTTTCTCTTTCACTTTGCTTGTCTAAACCGTCGTGTTTTAACAAGTGATTCATCTTACTTTACATCAATAATATCATTCCAAAAATGATTTTTGATTTCAAAATTGCATTGAGCTTTGCATTAAAATTACCATGTTTGTTTAAATAATCCTATTTGCAGACAAACATTCTTCATGAAAAATTTTCAAACAGTTGAGAAACTTGGTCAGTGATCCTATCAGGGGCACATCACCTCCAGATCCTGTTGTGAATCAATTCAAGATTTGTTGCTCAGTGCAAGTTATTCTCAAAATTGGTTAACCAGAATATCTCTTTCAAGACTCATACTGAATTTAGCCTTCTCAACAGTCATTTCGAGAACTGAAGCCATGATCAGTTCATCCCCAACAATAACAACTGAAGCCATGATCAGTTTATTCTCAACATTCATTTCAAGAATTGAAGCCATGATCAGTTCATTTTTTTTCTGCAGCAGTCAAACTGAAGCTATGATCAGTTTATTTTCATCAGTCAATCAGTATGAGGCAGTCTTCTTCAAGAATCCTCAAGATGTCTTTCCTCAAAAGACCATCAGCCTGATACAATTCATAAGAGTGACAGAGATGTGTTCAACATCTTCTCTCTAAGCAGAATGGGCAGTGTTCCCTGTGTTGAGGAATTAGAGTCCCTTTCTTCCCTCACAAAAGAGTCTATCTCAGTTGTCCTTATCATATGCATCGCATACGTAAATCATTCATATATCATACATAGAAAGATTTGCATAGCTCAAAGTGTGCTTCACGCTCATATGCATTTTTCCGAGGTCCTGTTGTTGCCAACATCTTACCTTGTGATCAAAGTTCAACTTACTTGGCGCCTACCAAAACTTTTACCTGCCTTTTCATTCAGTGCCATTCCTGAATGTTGTTGTTTACAAATGTTTGTTTTCTTTCACTGCAGTGCCATTCCTGGATGTCTGTCTCTTTTTTATCTCCAGTGCCATTCCTGGATGTCTGTCTTTTTTTATCTCCAATGCCATTCCTGGACGTCTGTCTCTTTTTTATCTCCACTGCCATTCCTGGATGTCTGTCTCTTTTGATCTTCAGCGCCATTCTTGGATGTTTTTCTCACTGTCATTCAGTGCCATTCCTGAATGTAGTGATTTACCTTTACTTTCAATGCCATTCCTGAAAGTTTCATCTGTTCATTCAGTTTCATTCCTGGATGATTTTTCTCCTTTACCTTTCAGTGCCATTCCTAAAAGCTCTTTCTCACTATCATTCAATGCCATTCTTGAATGTAGTGATTTACCTTTACCTTTCTGTGCCATTCCAGAAAGTCCCTGCTCACTTTATTCAACACCAGTCTCGGATATCGCGAACTCTTTTTATCCAATACCATTCTTGGATACTTCTGATGTATTTTCCAGAACTTTTCTCACTTCATCCAATGCCATTCTTGGATGTTAAAATTCCTCTTATCCAATGCCATTCTTGGATGTTGAGATTCTTCTGTCCAATGCCATTCTTGGACACCCTTTCCCCAGCCAAGTCCAATGCTATTCTTGGATATCTCTTATTGTTTACCCTTGCCATCCAATCCCATTATTGGATGTCCCCAGTGAAGTTTTTCAAATGGAAGTTTTGTTTCCATCCAATGCCATTCTTGGATATCTTTTCCTCAGCTGAGTCCAATGCTATTCTTGGATGACTATGATGCTTACTGTTGCCTCATTCAATGCCATTCTTGAATGTTGTAGTTCCTTTATCCAATGCCATTCTTGGATATTTTTACCCCCAATAGAGTATTTTTCACCTCTATCTAATGCTATTCTTGGATGACGCTGTTGTTTTTACCGAAAACTTTCTTGTTGTTGTCCAATGCCACTCTTGGACATCTTTTGGCATACCTTCTATCTCGTTTGTAGTTTCCATCCAATGTTATTCTTGGATGTCACTACTCGTATTTCCAGGGTCTTGTCTATCTCTTTCCAACTATTGATGGATACTTCTTGTCACCTTGACAGATCTCCAGAAATAGCTTGTGTTCCCTAGCGTGTCTTTTCGCGTATTCTCACTCAATTTACCGTAACACTCTTGTTTCAAGATTCCCCGCAGAGTGTTTCATCCTTTGCATTCATATCATCTTGTGGCATCTTAGGGCTAAAAAAATATTGGTTTTCTGTATTTAAGTATCTTCAATCTTGTCGAGACGAAGTTTTCAACTTTCATATCTCCTGATGGAAGAAACTTAGATAGGGGCAGTTGTAAGACCCTAATTTTTGAACCCTAAGATTCCACATATCATTCACATCTGATTTTGCATCTTATACCACAAACAAGATCACACATTGGTTCCCTTGTCCCTCTCATCTTTGGGTTTATGCCTTGCAGGGTTTACTGAGCATCTGTGTATTTCTTATTTGCCTTTATTTGCTTATGTTTACAAACATTTAATCAAAATCCAAAAATATGTTTGTTTTTGTCTTCACGAACTTTTTAAGGAAGGGAATCAAGGATATCAAACAGTCCCTCAGCTCGAATGAATTTCATCTGAACAATGTCAAAGTTGATCTGTAAACAATTCAAAATTCATCTGATCAAGAGTTTCCAAGATTTAATTGATTATTATTCAAGAGACTCCAAGGTTCATGTGTTTATTTCCATGCCTTCTTTGACAAGTCAAGAATCGAGCCAAAGCCGGAGCAATCCAGTCAAACAAAGCAATTTTTGCCATTTTTCACTAATGCAATCGATTGCACTAAAACAGCAATCGATTGCACCCCTCACATTTCGTGCCAAATTTTGAATTTTTGTACAGGCGCAATGGATTACGTCAGCACTGCAATCGATTACACACAGGGAAAATTGGTCAAATTCAGCAATTTTCAAATTTTGAAGCATTTGGCACCAATTTTATCACATGAGAATATTCTATATCACCCAAAAATAATTCCCCTACCTCATCACAATTAATTCCCACCATACACATTCACTAATCACCAGTCTTTTATTAATTTCACTCCAAAATTAAACTCCAAGCCTAATTTTGATCTTCCAAACCACCAAACTCCCAAGCCTAAACTCTTTAAATAGAGCCTTCATTTCATTCATTCAAGTTTTTGAGAGGCAAAAAACCTCTTGCAAATTCTCTCCCCAACCACAAAATTCACCAAGAGCGCACATTTCTTTCTTTGAAACTTAACAAGAATTCACATTGAATCTTTTTCAACTTTGAGCTAAACCTTCATCCAAACTTGTTTTCTTCATCAATTCTCATAGATCAAGGCTTTGTTGTTTGGATCTTGAAGCAATTTGAAGGAATTTTCAGATTTTGAAGTGGTAATTCGTCTTTCACCATTGTTGAAGCTTCATCTTCATCTTCCATAATGTAGATCATTGGAGATTCTTGTTACTTGAACCTTTGGATCTTGTGATTGTGTTTGATTGCAGGTTTTATTGTTTTTCTATTTTAAAATTCTTGCACAATTGAATCCATGATCAATAGATGTTTGATGAAATGATTGATCAAGGATTTGCCTCTTAAAATAATGATTTTCTATTTTTTGAACAGGTGCAATCAATTGCACCTTTTGCGCAATGGATTGCGCAGTGTAAAATTTGTGTTGATTTGCTGATTCCGTACAGGTGCAATCGATTGCACCTTTTGTGCAATCGATTGCACAGAGGCAGAATTGTGTTTTTTGCTTGTTTTTGGGGCCGTTTTGGTTCCTTTTCCATTTTCTTCTATTTTTCTTTGTTCTAAGCCTTAGATCACATAATTTTGTAATTTAATTTGGATTTCTCTTCATCTTTCTCTTTTTATTTTGATTGATGAAAGTCTTATGGATCTTAGAATTCCGTTGTTGAATTTTGATCAAGACTAGATCGCTACCTTCTTTTCTTTTCGTGCGGTATCGCTTTCGGATGACGATCTATATATCGTTCATCTAGCATTCATTAGCACAAAGAGTTATTGATCGGCCTCATAGTAGGGTAATTACTCCGTAAATTACTCGGCGATTGCTTAACATAGTGCAATATTTGTCCCGCATCGAAAAAACTATCAAGAATAGTTGATTATTTGTTTTATGGTTCACAACTCATGAATCTTGTTGCTAGGATGCTTTGGTCTTATCAATCCGCTAATGAGTTTCATCAACCTTGACCTAAGTGCAATTATTCAATTGTTATTGATCACTAACACTAACAACTAATCACTAACTTACTAACAATATAATTATATTAATTTTGTTTATGTTTCCTTCTCGCTCCCTATCTCTTTTTTTTATGCTCCATTATTATCATTTCATATCATGTTTATGTTTACGCAATTTTTCCTTTGTCCGTTGGACACATGTTTATGCTTATGCTTTTTTTGTTCTTTGTCCACTTGGACCAAAACATTAATAAAGGCTTAAACCATAAAAAACTTAATTCTCCTCATCTTGGACTATTGGTTACTATCCTATGCTTTGGAGTGATCTCTTTATGGACCTCTTTTGAAGTAATATTGGACTTATGGACCTAGAATTAGGACTTCTTATCCCTTTGCTTGGAGTATTGATTGAAGACTTGCCTTTATGTGGCCAATTTGCATAAGGATGGAATTCTTTTAATATTGCTTTGAAGTGGCTCCATTTTGGTTAGATCCTTCTTTTCCCTAACTTTTACTTTATGCACTAGGATAGTCACTTCTTCTCCTCCCCATTCTTAAATTTTCAAAATCCTCTCCCTTTTTCAAAACCTTATTGTTTTCAAACTTAAAACCGCTTTCATAATAAAACCTTGACTTTTGTCAGGTGACTTTTAAAATTTTCTTTCTTTAATAAATGTCAATCTATCTTAACCATACTTTGACCATTTCATGAAAACATAATAAAATATGAAACTCACTCAAATATCTTGTGCTTTTATGCACCTTTTTTTTTTCTTTTAAACTCTTTTTCATAAGTTTAGACATGATTCATTTCTTTAAGCGAGATTATTCGCTTAGAAATGATGACTTGTCTTTACACTTAAAAATCAATCAAAACCAACAAATTTTTGTTCTTTGTACCACGAACTACGAGGTTTTGATCCTACATTGCACATCGTGGGTACGTAGGCATGAGGCGATAAGTCTCTCCAAACACAAAAATCTTAAAAAACAATTTCTCTTCTCATCTCCTCAAACACTTTTCAAGAAAACTTTTTCAAACCAAAAGTGGTAGATATTTCAAAGGGCTCCTATAGAGTACTATAGACGTCTTGGGTGCTAACACCTTCCCATTGCGTAACCAACCCCCTTACCCGGTCTCTCTTCACTTGTTCTTGTTGTAGAGCTTGTGTAGGTTTTGTTCGCTCTTTTTCCTTTCCTTTTTGGATAAAATGAAAGTGCGGTGACGACTCTTGCTTTTCCAGTTAAGTTAATCAATAGCTTACACTCACAATTTTGCCGCTACACTTTTCTTTCCAAATTATTTCAGATATTATTCTCCCATATGTAATGTAGGCATTCATCTGATTCCTTGAGGTTCTGATAGAGTGTCTCATGTGGTTAAAGATAGTCTTGGGAAGGTCTATTCTAACGTGATGTGTTAGAAGAAAGACGAAGATTTTGTCGTCATGAGTCATAGTGCTTCTCACAGACGCGCGTGGACGAAGGTTGGCCAGTGAAAATTTGAACCAAGTTTTTGGAGTAAGAAGGAGTTTCTCAGGATTATTCGGTTCGTATGGAACTAAATCATCAAACAAGATTCTACATCTCTCCACCATGCTTAAGTCAGATTGAAAGTGATCAATCATGACTCCGTCGGAGACACACCCAATGATTTTCTCTATCGAGGCAACAGAGATAGCAATGGGGTGATAATGAACCTCAGACCAGATGGTGTTACCATCAGTGCTAACCCTAGCATAATTCCAGAATTCTTTAATAAGATTAGTAAAGATTGGACCATTCAGTTGGGAGTAATAGCACTGCCAAGACTGAGCTTGTATGCTTCTTATTATCTCTAAGCCATCGTTTCCGAGACGAGTGAGGTTGGGTCTTTTCTCTGATCTAACATGTAAATTTTCTTTTTTGCCTAAGAAGGTAGAACCATTTCTTTGAGAGTTCATTATCTTGTTGAAATGAGAGTTTTATCAGAAAAACGAGTTTAGATTTGAGGATGAGTTATGCAAGGGAAACATCAAACTATTTATAGCGAGTGAGAGTATGGAGTATAATGACTAAATTGGTGCACAAGGTTTTGGGTTTACTATTTCCTAGGTGGTCATGATTACTTAGGGTATGCTAAAAGGCGTGAACATGTGGGAAAAGAAAACTGAGCAGTTACTAATTTACTTTGAGAAGAATTAATGTGTTAACAACTGCTTTACCGTGAGTGGCCACTGGGGCTGCTGTATTAATGACGATGGTGTCTTGAGCCACTAAAATATTTTTCAAGAACTTTCAATAAGTAATATCAATTAGTGCCTTGAATATTTTATAATTGTTTTTAGAATTAAGAATTCAATAATCAAAATTGATTCGTAGACAAAGTTCATTAATCTTTAAATAACTCAGAGCAAACTGACATTATTGAATCTACTTAGAATCATCTGTAATTTCATACATACACTCCGCATACATAGTTAAAACACAGACAGATTTAGGTTTCCTAGTTACTAAAGATTTCACACTTAGTTTTCAACAAGCAGTTATCTGGAAGGCTTTCAGGACCATCTTCTTTAATTCTTTCTTTGATCATGTCCGTAATTCCTTCTCTAAAGAAAATCTCAGACAAAACTCTTCCATAAGGAATGTAGGACTTTGTGAGGTTTCTGGAATCAGAGATGGTTTTCTAGAGACAGTTGAAGATAGTGTGTGGCAGATTTATTTGAAATCCATTCATTAGTAAATAAATGAATTCATGGTCATGAAATCTAAGGATGTCATGACTTTCTCCCCTGGGAAGAAAATTGGACAACATGAGCTTGTACCAAGCTTTGGGAATGGGTAGAAGATTTTTAGGATTGAACGAAATGTACCCTAAAGTCAGGTCATGAAGAGATGCAAAATATTTAGCAGCATAGAATTTGTTTTTGTCAAAATCAACAGGAATTCCAACATCCTCACACCCAGTTGCAAGAGTGATTGAGAACAGGTTGATGATGATTGGGACTTCAAAAACAAAGGAGGTGATACACTTGCTTTCAAGATCAAGATCAGCATGTTTCCAGAAATCTTTGACAAGATTTACATAGATAGGCTTTTCTAGCATCATGGAGTGTCTAGTCCATTGTTGAGTGTAAAGCACATCTGCTAGACTACAGGCAATGCAACTCGAAAGTGGAGGAGTATTGATTACAAATTGTTTTTCAGAAATGATTTCAAGAAGATCTTGGTTACCAAGAAAGGTGAGTGGAGGCATGATGATGGACAACAGGGTTTTGACACTTATGACTTTATTAAGAGATCTTGGAGTATGAGGTTATTTGATAGGGAGACGTGATTTTATACAAGTACATGGGTAGGATAAGTTGTACCTAGTCTAGGAAAATTATAGATTTGTACAATAGGATTTAATAAGATTTTAGAATAGTTTATGCTGTCAGAGATATGGTATGGTTTCCAAAGATTCACAATAATGACTGAGGTTACTTTAGAGTGCACGCATAGTTAAGAGATTTTTCTTGTAAGACATAAATATTTCAGATTATTTTCACATTCATGCATTAGTGTTTAACTGTTTAAGATAGAGAAGATCATACCTGACATAGTCTGAATTCTTTTATTTTCATATATTGTACTTAATTCTGGCTCTGGACTTCTGATCATAATTTATTCGCTTCTGCTTCCTTCAGAGTGGTCTGACGTTGTAATCTTTTATGAATGCATTATGTTCTGAGCTCTTAATCAGACTCTGCTTACTTCTGAGTGAACTGCTATTGGTTCTTGGACTCTTCAAGAATTTCTTACATTCTGGTTTCTGAGGAGGAACATTTTCTGAATTCTGAACCAAGAATGTTCTAAGAGAATTTATCAGATAGAGATCTGATCACTATGTCATACCCCAAATTTTGACCACTAAGATTCCCATCATTGTACAAATTATCATCACAATATGGATGAACCATCATACCTCATTAGTCTCCCCAAAGATGGGTGAGCATCCACTACAATCAAAATTAGGGTTTCAAGCCCTCTCAGAGCTCTTAGACAAAGGATCAATCAAGGAATGACATGATCTTCAACTTGTCTAACATCTCAAACATCTACAAAGGATCAATAGGACTCCCACATCAAGGATCAAGCACAAGGCTGCTCCCTTCTAAGTGGATTAAGCCTCGAGATCGCTAGTGTCACCAAATTAGGGTTTTGGTCGACCAGGGCCTCCAGATGGAAATTCTCCTCTGGGCATGAGCCAATGCTTAAAGGCATAACCTATGATGCTCCAAGGAACATCATGAACCCCATCATCAAGTCAATTTAGCCTCAGGGGATGCATTCACCAAAAATCAGGAATTAGGGTTTCTTGACCTAATTCACCCCTAAGTTAACTTTTGGGACAAAACATGAGCCAAGACCTCAAGAGAGGATTTGAGGGTCTCTAATACACTACATTGATCCATTTGCAACAATGGATTGATCTAAGAAGCTTGATTAATAAGTTTCAATTTCATCTGAACCACAGTTAGGGTTTTGCGAGAAAAGTCAACTGTATCTTTGACTTTTGACCAGGACATGCTCCCAAACCCTAGGACATGAATCAATATACCCTATAACACCCATGGAACATGTCCATCAAGTTTGATTTAGGTCAAGGATATGATTTCCTAAAGGATTGCACAGTTTGGAATTCATCTGATAAAACGTCAACTGTGCAGAAAAGTCAAACTTTGACTTTTTGAGATTTTTCATAAAAATGGGTTTTTAACCCTAAAATGATGTTAATATATGATTTGAATCATCATTCATCTAGAAAAATCATGAAAAGTGGGATAACTTGCAAAACGGGTAACCATAAAAACTTAGAAATTTTTCTAAGTTATGAAACAAAGTGGCTAGGGTACCAACTTTAGAGGATCATAACTCCTAAACCACAAGGCCATTTTTCCCCATCAAAAGCTGGATTTATAGCTCTCATTACCTTCTACAAAAACTCCAACTACACCTCACTCCAATTCATTGTGGATTCTGAGTTATGATTGGGCCAAAATGGCTAAAACATGAAAATACATCATTTTCCAACACTTAGAAAAATTCTGGCCAAGGCAGATTTTGTTGAAAACACCAAAACTTGTGAGATCTTTTCACATAGTTACAAGCTGAATCAAGTCTAAAGGTAAACATCAATGTTGTTGCATATGTTTCTAAGAATCCAAAGAACCTCTCAGCATGAATTGATTCAACTTGAGCCAAGAGGAATCCATGCCCAAAGTCATGCTGCTACAAGCTGTTTTGGAAAAATTAGTTTGCATGTTTGCTTGCCACACACGATTTCTGAATCAAAACCAAGGATCATTATGCCACATGTACTCAAACCAATCACAATGCATCTGATCCAACCTACAAAGCTGAGTCACAAAGCCAAGGAATCTTCCAACTTGAAGTTCGTGCATTTTGACACATTTTGCCTTGAATTCAAAGGGCATTAATGTGGAATAGTGCATTTTCAAGATTCTTACTCTCCTCAGTCAAGTTCTCTGATTAAACAATAATTAAAATGACTGAGGAATGTGATTTCAGTCAAGGCATAGCTGATCTATTTGGAGCAGCTGTTATACCTAATGCAAGAGGCATTTATGTCCAACCAATCCCTTTGAAGGTGATCTGATCCAGCAGCCATTCACTATTCCTCCAAGACAAGAGTTGATCACCTATAAATAGAGGTTCCAATGGATCATTCCAGGCACACCAAAGCACCTTATAGCACTGCTTTCTCTCATTCTCTCTTAAGTGCCAATTTTCTTTGTTTTTGAGCAACCACCATCGGGTTTTGAGTTGCAGCCCTAAGCAATCCATTCCAATTGCTCAGACACATCACATATGATGCATTTGAGGTGTCCAAACACTTAAACACCAACTGTAACACCCCTAGCTCAAAATCACCCTTCAACCAAGCCATTATGCCTCAATTATGCAGTTGGAGTTCTCCAACTTGATCCAAAGGTTTGCAGAGTGTTCCAAAGCTTGCAACACACTCCAAAACATCCATTGAAGCTGTAGGGATCATCAAATTGCATCTAGAACACCATCTGTGCAGAGTTCCATTTCAGCTTGCATCAAGGTAAGCCTCAAAACTACATCTTCATGATCCATGCATATTTCCTCGCATGATATTTTTGCCAATTGCTTGCCATCATATGTTGAGTGTTTTTCCTCAAAAAATTGGATCATAGCCCTCATAACCATGTCTGCACGACTGCTTTTGCAAAATTAGGGTTCATTCGGTTGTGATGATATAACTTGCTATACACTCAAAATAAATGAAATCAAGTATTGCCATCTTGTTCCTTGTGAAAAAACGCATGAGTTTGGTATTTGAATCATGTCAAATGGTTGAGAGATGAGTGAGATAGGGGGCTTCATGCACGAGCTCGAGGAAGAAGATGGCCATGGCGCCATTCTTCAGGTTTTCCAACCAAGTTCTCTATATATTTTTCATTTGCCATACTATATTTGAATTGACATTGCGCCTCAGTGGTTGATCAACTGGTTTTGTGTGTATTGGCAAGCGAGAGGTCTGGGGTTCGAATCCCCCTCGCCCCAGATCACTTTTTTTACCACTTTTTCTTATTTTTTTTGTTATTTTTCATATTTATTTTAAATGATTTGAAAAATTAATAACTCACTCAATTTTGATTATTTTTTATTGGTTCTTTTTGCAAAAAATCACAAAAATGTTGAAATATTTTATTCCACAAAAAAATTAGATTTATATTATTTATTTAATATAATTAGTATTTTTGTGAATAAATTCATTTTTATTGTTTTTAAACCTTTTAAAAATAAATATTCATGTTGGAAAATCAACACCAAATAGGTTTTAATTCATCTTGTGATTAAAAACTCATTTTTCAAACCTAAAACCAAAATCACAAGTTGTTTATTCAAACTTATTTGGAATTTGTATCATTTTAATTAATTTTCTTTGAATAATTACTTTAGAAATGATGATATTAGGGTTTTATTGATTTTCACCCTAACAAATTTTTCTAAACACTCATGATCCTCTAATAGAGTGTAAGACCCAAGCCTTTTTGTAAAATAAACCCATTTTGGGTCTCACTTATTGTATAAGTCCCTCTGTGTATTTTCAAAATCTTCGGCGAGATCGTCGCTTTCAAACAAATAACCCTGGGCCTACCCTCGAGTAATAAGACCCATTTCTTTTCCTAAAACTCACTTGGGCCTCTAATAGAGTGTAAGACCCAATCCCTTTTTGAAACCAAAAAACTTTTGGGCCTCAGTCATTGTATAAGACCCACGGTGTTCTCAAAAACCTAGGCGCGATCGTTGCCCTTTTTAAAATTAACTATTGGGCTTCTCCTTGAGCAATAAGACCCATTCAAAAATCATTTTTGGGCCTCTTGAGAGAGTGTAAGACCCACACCTTTGTACAGAAAACCTTTCTCGGGCCTCAGTCACTTGTATAAGTCCCTGTACAAAATGACAGTGCAATCTCTGATGAAACCATGGGCCTCTCCTTGAGCTGTAAGCCCAAATTTTTCTTTCAAAGCACTTTCTCCTTTGATTTTGTAATATACTGTTTTCAACTTTTCTTTGTTGAACAACTAACAATACAGCATGGAAGCTCTACAACCGAGTAAGTGTTTACCCGCTTTCATTTACCGCTTTCATATGTATATAATTGTACTGTGGGGCTGTTTCACTGTAAGTCTTCTTTCATAAACTCATATCAACTGTGTGATAATAGTATAGATATTTAGAGTTTCCCCGGCAACTACTTCTAGAACTAGACAAAACCTCGTCTCCTTACAACAATTTTAGATAACTAGATCTAAGAAATTCCCCCTTTGAACAGTTCATATACAGAAGGCCAATGTTCCAAGTGAAACCCCTTCTGGAACTGTTCATCAGCCTCCTCTTGGGCTTAGTGCAAGGACCCAAAGGCTTCCTAAAAGCATCCCCGCCTCCTCTTGGGCGTTGTACAAGGACCCGTCGGCTTCTTAGAAGTTTTCACAGCCTCCTCTTAGGCTTTGTATAATGATTCTTCCTCCGGGAAGATAGCCTCCTCTTGGGCTTCATACAAATTGTCCCTCGGCTTCTTAAAATTTTTCAGCCTCCTCTTGGGCTTCGTACAAATTGTCCCGACGACCTCTTAAAGGTATAGGAACAGAGATTAGTCATCTTAAATATTACAGTCTTTCAAAGAGTCTAGATCTTTCTACCGCAAACGTATTGTTCCTTAATTTCTCTTAAGCATAGTACAAAAGATAAAACTCTAGACTTGGACAGTCTAAGACCCTTGAGTCTCAAAGACATTCTCAAGCCCCTTTTAAGAATGGGAAGAACACCCGTAGACTTGGACGGTATAAAACCCTTTGGATTCCCCATTTCCTTAGAGAACAGGAAATAATCCCAACCCTCAGATCAAGTCCATGAGTACAACATTACTCATATAAGAACTGATTTTCTCTTTCAACCAACATACTGGACCTGTCACTCAACTGAAACAGTTACTATAGCCTCCTCTTGGGGTTTGTACAATGATTCTCCCCAGCACAGTTAACCCTTTTAGCCTCCATCTCGGGCTTCGTACGAGATACAAAAACACTCTCTTGTTGAGTCACCCATCCTTCAGCCTCCGTCTTGGGCATCGTACAAGACACAATACACTCTCTTGTTGAGTATAAAAGATTCTCTTGTTGAATCACCCCTTTAGCCTCCATCTCGGGCTTCGTACGAGATACAAAAACACTCTCTTGTTGAGTATAAAAGACTCTCTTGTTGAGTCAAACAAACTTTTAGCCTCCGTCTCGGGCTTCATACGAGACACCAAATCACTCTCTTGTTGAGTATAAAAGACTCTCGTGTTGAGTCAAACCCCTTTGGCTTCCGTCTTGGGCTTGGTACAAGACACACAAAAAGACCCTCTTGTTGAGTCAAACCCTTTTAGCCTAAGTCTCGGGCTTTGTACAAAAAGCACATTTTCCTCGAAAAAGTCAGCCTTTTAGCCTCCTCTTAGGCTTTGTATAAGGAAACCCCGGTTGAGACAATCAACCTTTTAGCATCAAATCATGCCTTACTCACAACATACAAACATCAACAACTCCCCCTTTAGTGATGACAAATTCTCTCTAAAGTCAAAACCCCTTCAGCTTCACATCTTAGGCTTCGAACAAGATACAAACCACCTTTAGCTTCATGTCTTGGGCTTTGAACAAGACACCAAAACACCGTTTCCACCCATAGAATAGGAGGAACTACGACCGCTCTGATTTCCCTATTTTGGTAAACGGGAATACTAATCAAAAACCCAAAATCCCGTACCTTCACACATCAATCGAAAAGTATCAGTCCTAACATCCTACCAATAGCACAGTCCCGTCATTTCAGCCTTAACAAAGTAAGCAGAAAGAGCCCCCACTTCCATATAGCATCCGTAACCTAGCAGACCACTGTTTAAACTCAGTATGCACGCAGGGTTAGTTGGAGACATCTATTTCCCTTCCTTCATCAGCTTCAATATGATAAAAAATGAATCGACCTGTTGTACCCCCAAAGAGCGACAGTGCTTAAGAACCACGTCCAAAATCGCTCGCTATAGAAAAATGGCGCCCACCGTGGGGCCCTTCTTTCTTTCTTACAAGCTAGGGTAAAAACCTTGGTGTCATACCCCAAATTTTGACCACTAAGATGTCCCATCATTGTGCAAATCATCATCACAATATGGAGGAACCATCATACTTCATCAGTCTCCCCAAAGATGGGTGAGCATCCACTACAATCAAAATTAGGGATCAATCAAGGAATGACATGATATTTAACTTGTCTAACCTCTCAAACATCCACAATGGATCAAAAGGACTCCCACTTCAAGGATCAATCACAAGGCTGCTCCCTTCAAGGGGGATCAAGTTTCAAGATCGACAGTGTCGCCAAATTAGGGTTTTGGTCGACCAGGGCCTCCAGATGGAAAATTTTCATCTGGGCACAAGCCAATGATCCAAAACATAACCTAACATACTTCATGGGACCTCATGGACCAAATCATCAAGACAATTTTGCCTTAGGGGATGCATTCATCAAAAATCAGGAATTAGGGTTTCTTGACCTAATTCACCCCTAAGTTGACTTTTAGGGAAAATCATGTGCCAAGACCTCAAGAGAGGGTTTGAGGGTCTCTAATGAACTATATTGATCCATTTGGAACAATGGATTAATCCAAGAAGTTTAAGCAACAAGTCTCAATTTCATCTGCACCACAATTAGGGTTTCGCGAGAAAAGTCAACTGTAACTTTGACTTTTGACCTGGACATGCTCCCAAGCCCTAGGAAATTAATCAATATACCCTATGACACCCATGAAACATGTCCATCAAGTTTGATTTAGGTCAAGGACATGATTTCATGAAGAATTGCACAGTTTGGAATTCATCTGATAAAAAGTCAACTGTGCACAAAAGTCAACTTTGACTTTTTGAGATTTTTCACCAAAATGGATTTTTAATCCTAAAATGAAGTTAATGTATGATTTGAATCATCATTCATCAAGAAAAATCAAAGAAAGTGGGATAACTTGTAAAAGGGGTAACCATAAAAACTTAGAAAAATTTCTAAGTTATGGAAAAAGTGACACTAATGTGCCAACTTTGGAGGACCATAACTCCTAAACCACAAGGCCATTGTTCCCCATTCAAAGCTTGATTTGTAGATGTCATTGCCCTCTAAAAAAGCTTCATACTGACCTATGTCCAAATTCCTCATGGATTTTGAGTTATGGAGTGATCAAAATCTAGAAAAGTCACTTTGTTCCAACACTTAGTGAAAATTTCACTAAGTCAGATTTTACCTTACTTTTTGCCAAATGTAGGGGGATTTTTCACTTGGATTCAAAAGAGATCAAAACCAAACATGTTCAAACAGTTGTTGTATCATGTAAGGGCTTTCCAAAATGGCCAAGAACATTACCAAATTCAATTTGAGTCATGAGATATGACATTAGCAAGTTGCCTTGCTGAAATCTGCCAAGGCAAGGCAGAATTTTACACTTTTGGTCGATTTTCCAAAATCAGCCAAATCCAAATTCTCCTATCCACTTGGACACATCTGAGGATTAAATCTAAAGGGGACAATCACTGAGCCAAGCCTTCAAAGTCTTGGGAACAAGAAATAGCATGTTGAACCTAGAATTGCCAATATAGGGACAAGACTCCAATTTTGGATTGGAGAATTCAATGGAAGCATCAAGGTAGCTTGGACTGAGCCATTCTCAACTGAATTCAGTCAAGACTTATCCAAGACCAAGGGAACCAGCAGCCTATGCCCTAACCTCTAGTCAATGGCTAGAGGTGACTTGGATTTTCATTTGCCAACATTGGCCAAACCTACTCAGCAGTTGCCATTCACTATTCCTTGTAAAACAAACTTGCTCTACTATAAATAGAGCTCAATTGTGATCAGTTTGAGTATACCAAAGCCATCAAACAGATGCTTTCCTCAAAATCTCTTCTTTCACTCCAATTTTGCCTTCTAAGGCAAGTCACTATCAGGTTTTGAGTTTGAGAGCTTTTCCAATCAAACCAATCACACACACACCTCACATACATCATATAGAAGTGATCCAAACACTCACATAACATCTGGAACACGGATTTCACAAAATCACCAGCCAATTTCTCTCTGAGTTTTAATGATTTTGAGTTGATTCCTTTTTTAATAATTCACAAAAATGTTAAAATATTTTATTTTCCCAAAAAATCCCAAAAATATTATTTATTTTGTATAATTGTTATTTTTGCACAGAATTAATGTTTTAATTGTTTTTAACATTTAAAATATTTTTTCCACCTTGATTTTTGCAACTTTTAATGCCTTCTAATTATTTTGTAGGTCAATTCTTAATTTTTGAAACATTAATCCAAGATCACAATTTGTTTTCCATATGTTAAACAATTTTGATCATTTTAATTGAATTTTTATTCAATTAAAACACATTTTGAAAACAAATTAGGGTTTTGGATTAATTCAACCCTCATAAATCATTTTAAAACTTTTGGGCCTCTATTAGAGTGTAAGACCCAACCCACTTGTACAGAAAAAATTTTGGGTCTCACTTATTGTATAAGTCCCTTTGTACATTTTTAAATTCGGCACGATCGTCGCCAGTTTAAAAATAAACCATCTGGGCCTCTATTAGAGTGTAAGACCCAACCCCCTTGTACAGAAAACTTTTTGGGCCTCATTCGTTGTATAAGTCCCTCTGTACATTTTCAAATAAACGACGCGATCGTCGCTAGTTTAAAATTAACCATTTGAGCCTCTCCTTGAGCTATAAGACCCATTTAAAACTTTTGGGCCTTTAATAGAGTGTAAGACCCAATCCCCTTTTAACCAAAACATTTTGGGCCTCTGATATTGTTTAAGCCCCTTCGCGTTAAAAGAAAATCTCGGCGCGATCGCCATTTCAAACGGAAAAACAAACTGGGCCTACCTTCGTGTTATAAGCCCCACTCTTTTTCTTTAAACCTTTTTGGGCCTCTTGAGAGAGTGTAAGACCCATCCCTTTGTACAGAAAACCTTTTTTTTGCCTCAGTCACTTGTATAAGTCCCTCTGTACAAATTCAAACAGTGCGCTCACTGATAAAACCTTGGGCCTCTCCTTGAGCTGTAAGCCCCAAATCTTTCTTTTTCAAAGCACATTCTCCTTTGATTTTGAATTATACTGTTGTTTTCAATCTTTCTTTGTTGAACAACTAACCAAACAGCATGGAAGCTCTACAACTGAGTAAGTGGTTATTGCTTTCATTTATCGCTTTCATATACATATAACTGTACTGTGGGGCTGTTTTGCTATAAGTCTTCTTTCATAAACTCATATCAACTGTGTAATAATAGTATAGATATTTAGAGTTTCCCCGGCAACTACGTCTAGTACTAGGTAAAAGCCGTTTCGTAGAAATAGACAACTAGATCCTCAATAGGATCACCAGATACAGTCTTCTCTTCGGCTGTCCTCATTAGGAATTGTCAAGAAACTCTATTCCCAGAGATGAATGTATTCTCCGGGAATGGCATCTTTGAGTTTCTTCCAAATTCTCGAACTTTCCTGGCTTGATCTATTCCTCGTGAATGACCTGTCTTGAATTTCTCGGGGTTTGGGGACCCATCGGCTTCTTAAAAGCATCAGCCTCCTCTTGGGCAACGTACAAGGACCCACAGGCTTCCTAAAAGCAACCCCGCCTCCTCTTGGGCTTAGTACAAGGACCCGCCAGCTTCTTAGAAGTATTCACAGCCTCCTCTTAGGCTTCGTATAATGATCTCTTCCTCCGGGAATGATAGCCTCCTCTTGGGATTCATACAAGGACCGATCGGCTTCTTAAAAGCTTCCAGCCTCCTCTTGGGCTTAGTACAAATTGTCCCGACGACCTCCTAGAGGTATAGGAACAGAACTTAGTCATCTTCATAGAGCAGTCCTTTCAAAGAGTCTACTACTGTTTCTCAAAGCATAGTACAAAAGATGACACTCTAGACATGGACAGTCTAATATCCTTGAGTCTCAAAGACATTCTCAAGTGACCCCTTTGTTTAATAGGAAGAAAACTCGTAGACTCGGACAGTCTTAATACCCTTCGGATTTCCCACTTCCTTAAAGAACAGGAATAACCCGGATCCTCGAATCAAATCCTTGAGTACAATGTTACTCATATAAGAACTTATTTTCTCTTTCAAAATCAGTATATTGGACCTGTCACTTAACTAAAACAGTCATACTAGCCTCCTCTTGGGCTTTGTACAATGATTCTCCCCAGTGGAGTCAAACAACATTTAGCCTTTCTCTCGAGCTTTGTACGAGACACATAAGAGACTCCCTCGTTGAGTCAATCACCCTTTCAGCCTCCATCTCGAGCTTCGTATGAGATACAAAAAACTCTCTTGTTTAGTCAAATAGCCTCCATCTCGGGCTTTATACGAGATACCAAAAGACTCCTTCGTCGAGTCAAAACCCTTTTAGCCTCTCTCTCGGGCTTTGTACAAGACACAAAAACACCCTCTTGTTGGGCCCATAGCCTCCTCTTAGGCTTTGTATAAGAAAACCACTGGTTGATCCAATCAGCCTTTTAGCATCAAAGTTATTCCTCGTTCACAGTACACAAACATCAACAACTCTTTCCCCTTCATCTAATTGCTGTAAGCGACAAGCCTCTGGATCATCTACATCCATGCCACTGTCCCTCTTTTAGCATGAGAAATTCCTAAGGAAAGATAGCATTGCTCTACACTGAGTTAAAGTCTTCTCCTTCAGGTTAAAATCCCCTTTAAAAGAAATTATGGCATTGCCGGATTCACAAATCCCGGTTAAAGTAATTCTCCTTTATAAACAGTTGTGACATACAGACCCCCTTTAGAGATGACAAATTCTCTCTAAAGTCAAAACCCCTTTAGCTTCACATCTTGGGCTTTGAACAAGATACAAATAGACCTTTCAACTTCACATCTTGGGCTTTGAGCAAGATACAAATCACCTTTCGCTTCACGTCTTGGGCTTTGAACAAGACACCAAAACAACCATTTCCTCCCATAGAATAGGAGGAACTACGAACGCTCTGATTTCCCTGTTTCGGTAAACGGGAATACGTAGGCATAAGATTGAAAGAAAAATATTAGCGAGCACACTAAAAAAAAACCCAAAATCCCATACTCTTACATATCTATCAAGAAGCATCCGTCGTAACATCTAAACCTCCCACCACTTTTAAAAAAATAAACTCGATAGAGACCCCGAATCTTTGTAGCATCTGTAACCTAACAGACCACTGCTTAACCTCAGTTTGCAAGCAGGGTTAATTTGAGACATCTATTTCCCTTCCTTCATCAGCTTTAATAGGATAAAAAATGAATCGAGCTGTAGATACCAAAGAGCGGTAGTGCTTCGCAACCACATCCAAAATCGCTCGCTATAGAAAAATGGCGACTTCACTGGGGACTAATGGCGACTCTGCTGAGGACCTGTCATTAGGATCTATCTCACCTTTGTAGCAAGATCTTGTTCTCTTCCCATCTATCAGGTGGAAACCTTAAAAGCGGCGCCCACCGTAGGGGCTCTTCTAACCTTTTTTTCTTGTGTGAATACCACAGATTGGGGCTTCCGCCGGGGAACCCATTTTCTGTCAGGAACTTAGGATTCATAGCTTTAAAGGTCTAAGATGCTTAGGACAAATATATATACTGCTTTTCCTAATTGCTATACGTGTTTATTTTTCTGCTAATGGGAATGCGTGTGATGCGGCATGTGGAAAGATTGATTATACACTTAAGATAAGTTAGGGCGACGAGGTCGACCATCAACCTCAGTGGAGGCTAACCAATGCAACCCATTCCCTCTCATAGGCAATGGGCCGATTTTGATGTCTGAGAAGCTGAGGAGCCAACCCTTTTGTAGTGCGGAAACTATCGGAAATAGTTGTCACGCGATACTACCCTCATTTGAGGCTGGTGATCTATTCTCGGTGAATGGCATTTACTCTAAGATTGCTCTACAACTCGCTGGCGATCCGCTTGTTGTTTTGCTTTCCTGGGAGGAGCTAATGATAATGAGTACAGGTACAAAAATCACCCTAGTATAAACCTTTGAGGATGGGTAGAGCCTTGACTTCATGACAACGACCCTTTGACCCCATGTTTTTTCTATGTTTTTGTGTGATGCATTCATGCATTCATTTAAAAAATATTAAAACAAGAAAAAATCTTCTCTTCTAGTCTCTCTGTTTTTTAAATTAAACTAAGACTGTGATTGCAAATATCAGAGAAAAGGATTGCGCTAATGGATTTTGGTAGAAGGAGAACTCATAACTACACCTTCAGGATTCCAAAACTAGAGGATTTAAGAGGTTTGGCGAGAATGATCACAAACCAAGAGGTCTTCAGAGCCAAGTACGGAGCTTTCCTATCTCTGCTAAGAGTCCATGTGATTGAGGGAATCATGGACGCGCTCGTCCAATTCTATGATCCGGTTTATCACTGCTTTATATTCCTAGATTACCAGCTCGCACCAACGCTGGAGGAGTATTCTCATCTGATCGATTTACATATCACTGATCGAGCTCCATTTTCTGGACTGGAAGAAATTCCAAAGAATCAGACCATTGTAAGAGCAATTCATTTGGATGAGTCTGAGGTAAGGACTCACATAACCACTAAGGGTGGCATCCAAGGTTTGCCAGCCCAGTTCTTGACAAAGAAGGCCCTGTATTTTGCCAGTATAGGAAACGTGACTGCTTTTGAAACCATCTTTGTCTTGCTCACCTATGGGTTATTTTTGTTTCCCAACATCAATAACTTCGTCGATATCAACTCCATTAAGGTTTTTCTCATTGGAAACCTTGTGCCGACTTTGCTCGCAGATGCGTATCATTTTGTACACATGGGGAATTTGTACAGTGGAGGGGAGATCACATGCTGTGTACCTTTGCTTTACAAATGGTTTATCTCCCACTTGCCCAAGTCTGCTGCTTTTTGGGATTGCAAGAGTGCCTTACGTTGGTCGCAGAAGATCATGTCTCTTACCAACTCTGATATAGATTGGTGTAATAGGATCTATGATGGAATTAGAATCATTGATCGTTGTGGAAACTTCCCCAACGTACCGCTTATAGGAACTAAGGGAGGAATCAATTACCATCCAGTTCTCATTTGTCGTCAATTTGGATACCCGATGAGACACGTCCCACGAGGTGTTCATCTGTAAGGTCTTTTCTTCAAGGAAGGAGAAAATGACAGAGCACTAAAGATGGAAATAGTGCACGCTTGGAAGCATGTTCATAAGAAAGGATGAGAGTCTCTGGGAAAACTAGACTGTGTCTCGGCGGAGCCTTATCTCCATTGGGTACAAACTAGAGCTCTCAAGCTAAAAATGCCTTATCCTCGTTACGGAATTCTTCCGCCGAGGGAATCTGTCATGTACTTCATGACGGAAACTGAAAAGCTTCAGGTTACTCTCAACAAAGTTCAAAAGGAGAGAAGGTCTTGGAAGAACAAGTACCGCACCCTCAACGTAGAGTGCATCACAATACAGCAACTACTGAAAGAGAAAGACGCTCTGATTGAGATTTTGGAGCAACATGCTGTGGAAAATCAAGATGACCAAAGGAACTTACTCACTCCTTTCACCTGGAAAAGGAATGACAACCTGACAACGGCTCAAGAGCCCCGGTCAAAGAAAAGGAAGATACCAGAATCAGCACCCGATTTTTCTTCAGAGAGGACTCGGGACCCATTAGCTTAGGTTTCTGTTTCTGCACCTTGTAATCTACTGTATTTCCATTTCTGTAATCCTTTGAATTCAATAAAAAGGGGTTTCCCCACTGTTTGATATTTGCAATCTAATTGTCGAAGTTTATTTTGATTAAACAAAAAAACAATTAATATAATCATTGCATTCATCATTCTCACATCACGTATTCTTCTTACCTACGAATCTCACGTTTGTGTCTCGATTCTAGAGTCAAAATGTCTTATTCGTACAATACTCGGGCCAATCATCAGAAAAAGATGGATGATCTTGAGGAAGAAAATAGAGAGTTGAAGGAAGAGATCGACGCTCTGAGAGAGGATATGAGAAAGCTTCGTAACGACATGCAAGCCATGGCAGAAGCTCAGCTACAAAGGACTGTGATCTCAGAGATCACCTCAATGCCCATAGTGGAGAAGTATGATCCTAGGTATCAAATGCCGAAAGATCGTCCTTGGGGCATGCCTGTTAACTATATCCCAGAAGGATATGTTCTGCCAATTGCTGAAGATCAGGGAATCTCAACAGAAGCCGCTGGGCCTGAAGGTTACAAACTTCGGGAAAGCGAAGATACCAGGGGCATACTGAAGACTCCTGAAGGTTACAAACTTCGGGAAACGCCAAGATTCATTGTCGTAGTCACGGTCCCACCCCCTGTGGTGTACACTGTCTCAGAAGGACAGATTCCACCGATACCTTCTGGTAAAAAGGAAACTATGTTCGATAGAATGGATAAATTCCAGGAGCAGTTCCTGAAAATGCAGAAGGAACTGCAAGCCGTTCGCGGTCAAGATCTATTTGGAAAGGACGCCGCAGACCATTGTCTGGTCCCCAATGTGAAAGTTCCGCACAAGTTCCAAGTGCCCGACTTTGAAAATTACAAGGGTAACTCTTGCCCTCAAAGTCACTTGGTGATGTACGCTCGGCGAATGTCAGCTCAGACGGAGAATCAGGACCTATTGATTCACTACTTTCAGGATAGTTTAACCGGTGCCGCACTCAAATGGTACATGGGTTTAAACCATACTACGATCAGTACATTCAGAGATCTTGGTACTGCCTTCATCCAACAATACAAATACAATTTGGACATGGCACCCGACAGAGATCAACTCAGATCGATGTCGCAAAAGGACAAGGAAACCTTTAAGGAGTATGCTCAAAGATGGCGTGAAATTGCCGCTCAAATTTATCCGCCTCTTGAGGAAAAAGAGATGACAAAGATCTTCTTAAAAACCTTAATCTCATTTTACTATGACCGAATGGTTGCCAGTACACCCAGTGATTTCACCGAGATGGTGGGCATGGGCGTACGTTTTGAGGAAGTCGTCCGAGAAGGACGTTTAGTAAAAGACGCTGGATCGACGAGCGGTACTAAAAAATACGGTAGTGCTCTCCCTAAGAAAAAAGAGAAAGATATTGGGAATACCTTTCTCGGAAAGCAAAGGCGACGGTACCAACCGATAGCAGCTGTAACTCTTGCTATCAGCCCTGCGCCTATTCCTACGTATCAACCTCAGGTTGTGCAGAGCCAACCTAATCAGCAAAGGACACAACAGCCTCTTCAGCAGGCTCATCCTCAATACAACAACAACCGTACAACACGACCATCAGGGTTTGATCCTATACCTATGTTGTACGCAGAACTATTTCCGTTACTACTGGCTAAGGGGCACATTCAGACTAAGTCTCCTCTTACAGTACCGAAAAATCCACCTTTTTGGTTTAAGGTGGATCAGACATGCCCTTATCATCAAGGAGGTCCAGGGCATAACATAGAGAATTGTCTCAATTTCAAATATGACGTGCAAAAGCTTGTTAGGAGCGGGCTCTTATCTTTCAAAGATACGAATCCCAACTTTCTCACAAACTTGCTGCCTCAACATGAGAAAGCTGCAGTCAACCTGATTGAGAAAGAATTTAACAATGTCTATCAAATTCACGATGTACTCTTGTTAAAGACCAATCTGGTCAAGATGCATTGTAGAGAGAGTGGATATGGCCATGTGCCACCTCATAATTATCACCAGTGTGAAATCTGCTCTAAAAGCAATCGAGGGTGTTCTGTGGTGCAATCAGCTCTACAGGAACAGATGGATCTTGGATGGATCCAAGAGCACCGAGTTTGTGGCGTTAACATGGTTTATACGAATTCTAACGTTGTTCAGAAGCATAACATTCTAGCGATGAATGTCAACCTGGTGGCAATGCACTCAAGGCAAAGCCAGTATCATAATCTTCCGCGGCACGATTACAGTTCCTGTCTGACTTGCTCGGTAAACAAACAGGGATGCTCTTTCATACAAGAGGCCCTCCAGCGTCAGATGGATCTTGGATGGATCCAAGACTACCATGATAAGAACCCTTATCAGATCAACATGGTTCAGATCTTTGATATTCGCGTGATGAATACCAACCTGGTAGAGTTACATGCTGAACAGCTCCGACTCGGATTACTGGTGTCATATAATTATCACAGCTGTAAAGCGGGTTGCGAAAATGATCGAGGTTGTACCCTTGTCCAGGAGGCACTTCAGCACTTGTTAAATCATTGGTGGATGCCAATCTACATGGATGAAGATACTCAGTAGATTAGCATCAATAACAGGAATCCCACTCGGCGTCAAAGTCAGGATGTCCGATCTGTGGAAGCTAACCTAGTGAGGTTACATTGTATTCAAAGTGGGCGTGGTCAGGTGCCACCACACAACTATGACCGTTGTAGTGTCTGTTCGGAAAGTAACCAAGGGTGTTACCTTGTGAGAGCAGCTCTTCAAGGTCAGGTGGATCGTGGAGAGATTCGCCCATATCCGGGTTCTGGACCCATCAACTGGACGCCGAACTACCTTGCCGGTCAAGTCGAGGACGTTGTCATAATCTCTGGTCATCATAGGACCATGGATGTTTTTGCCATCATTCCTCTACTTGACGAATCTAGAGCTCCCAACCGGGAACGGATCGAGATTACTTATGATGGTCAGAAAAATCAGAAAGTTCCCATAGTCATCTATCTACCGGGACCATTACCGTATGAATCAACTAAGGCTATCCCTTACAAATACGGTGCAACGACAGTTGAAAATGGAAAGGAAATTCCATTACCCTCCGTCGTAAATATTGCAGACATCAGTCGTGTAACACGGAGCGGTAGAATCTTCAACAGAGGAGTTGGAGAACCTAACAAGGAAAAGGAACTTCAGACAGGAGCTCCCGATCCATCAGTCGGTCAATCCATTAATCCCGAACTTTCGAAAAATAATGATGAGATGCTGAAGCTCATCCAAAGGAGTGAATACAACGTTGTTGATCAGCTGTTATAGACTCCTTCAATGATCACGGTATTATCATTGTTACTCTGTTCAGAAGCCCACAGGGAGGCTCTACAGAAAGTCTTGGAGCAAGCCTTTATGGAACAGGATGTAACAATTAGACAGTTCGATAGCATTGTCTCTAACATCACTTCCTGCAATAATTTGGGATTTAGTGATGAGGAATTACCCGAAGAGGGTCGCCGTCATAATATGGCGCTCAATATCACAGTTAACTGCCAGGACGATGCTTTCTCCAGCGTACTGGTAGACACAGGGTCAGCCCTGAATGTTATGCCGAAGTCCACTTTGATGCAATTATCATTCAAAGGCCCTCCGATGAGAATCAGCGAGGTCGTCGTCAAAGCGTTCGACGGATCCAGAAAAACAGTTATCGGCGAAGTTGATCTTCCCATAACTATCGGTCCTCGCACTTTCCAAGTCACTTTCCAGGTCATGGACATCCGGGAAACATACAATTGTTTATTAGGAAGACCTTGGATACATCAGGCTGGAGCGGTTACTTCAACCCTCCACCAAAAGCTAAAGTTCGTTCAGAACGATCAACTTGTCACAGTCTATGGAGAACAGGCCTTGCTCGTGAGTAGCTTGTCATCATCTACTGGTATAGAACCCGAGGAGGTTATTGGAACTCAGTTCCAAGCACTGTCGGTGGGCAAGGACAATCAATCCAAAGAAGGAACCTCGATTTCCTCATACAAAGATGCTATCAAAGCGGTCGAGAGTACCGATACAACCGGATGGGTACAGCTTGTCATTCCTATTGACAATAAAACAAAGAAGAGTCTTGGTTTTTCTACAACCTGTACCCGGACAGCTACTAACGATGGAAGTCTTCATCCCATTCAGAACTTCTTCCACAGTGGAGGTTTTCTTCACCTAGTGTCTCAAGCAGTATATGCTATCAATGAGGAAGATCCCTCTGACACAGAGGAAGAATGGAAGTCATATCTTAACAAGGACGGTTATATGTCTCAGGAAAAAATGTAAACTCCTTTTTCCTTTTTGCTTTCATCAACTATGCTTTTCCTGAGGTCAACGTCATCGAGAGAGATGACTCCTCCAGTTCGAAAGAAGTGTGGGACACCTTGGGACAACCGAGTGGAAAATTTGACTATACGGTCAAGTACGCCGCTTCTGAAAGCTCTCGTATCAGGCTCGAAGATATCCAGCCAACTGGATGGGGAGATACAGTTGATAGCACAAATGCTATGCAAAATACAACTGAGGAATCCTCCTACGACAATTCTGTCTGGGAGACAGATTCCAATGATCCTGCTCCACCAGAAATCAACGTCATTTCTAAAGACAAATCAAGGAAGTTACCAGACTTTGTGATTCACCGAGGAGTTTGCCGCCAGTGGGTCGCTTTTGATGTTCCGAAGGTCGTTCGCCAATCAAAGTAATTGCCATCTTTAACCTTTCACCCTGCCCAGGTGAAACAGATGTTTTGATAGGGCTCACTTTCTGTAAATTTCCCTCTTCGCTTCGCCCAAAGCGATAGAGTTTTGTTTTATAGGGCTGTAGTTTCAAGAATCGACTTGTTCATTAATAAAATAACATCGTTCTGTAATTTCCGCATTAATTGCTGTTTTCTCTTTTCGTTTTTCTCAGAAAATGGTAATCCTAAAAAATAATTTAAAAATAAAAACAAGCAGTAAAATAAAACACTGCACACACTTGCATTTTCTCTATCTCTTCTAAACACGAATCATCACATCGTGCAGATTGCTTGTTTTAAACCCCGTTGAAACATATGATCCGACGCCTTCTCTCGACTTTGAGTTCCCGGTATTTGGGGCTGAAGAAGAAGTTGACAACGAAATTCTAAAAGAGATCTCCCGACTACTCAGACAAGAGGAAAGGTCCATTGAACCTCACAAAGAACCGTTGGAAATGGTAAACTTGGGTTCAGAGCAAGAGAGAAAAGAAATCAGGATTGGGGCACTGCTCAGTCCAACTGCCAAAGAGAGTTTGGTAAAGCTTCTCAAAGAATTCCCCGATGTATTCGCTTGGTCCTATCAGGATATTCCAGGGTTGGATACCAGCATCGTGGAATATCATTTACCGTTGAGATCGGAATGTCCGCCAGTAAAGCAAAGGTTGAGAAGCACTCACCCGGACATGGCCATCAAAATCAAAGAGGAGGTACAGAAATAGATTGACGCAGGTTTCCTAGCCACATCAGAGTATCCTCAATGGTTAGCCAACATTGTACCCGTTCCCAAAAAGGACGGAAAGGTCAGAATGTGTGTCGACTACCGAGACTTGAACAAGGCTAGTCCAAAGGACGACTTTCCTTTACCACACATTGACATGCTGGTGGACAGTACAGTAAAGTTCAGAGTTTTCTCCTTCATGGATGGGTTCTCGGGCTATAATCAGATCAAAATGGCGCCGAAAGACATGGAGAAAACATCGTTCATTACCCCCTGGGGTACCTTTTGTTACAAGGTAATGTCGTTCGGTTTGAAGAATGTCGGGGCAACCTATCAAAGGGCTATGGCTACTCTGTTTCATGACATGATACACAAAGAGATAGAGGTATATGTTGATGACATGATTGCAAAATCTAAGACAAAAGAGGAGCATGTGACCCACCTGTCAAAATTGTTCGAGCGTTTGCGAAAGTACAAACTCCGCTTGAATCCCAACAAGTGCACCTTCGGTGTCCGTTCAGGGAAACTCTTAGGGTTCATCGTCAGCCAGAAAGGAATTGAGGTTGATCTTGACAAGGTCAAGGCCATTCAAGAAATGCCTTCTTCGAAAACTGAAAAACAAGTCAGAGGATTCCTGGGACGTTTAAACTACATCTCCAGATTCATATTCCTTATGACCGCGACCTGTGCGCCAATTTTCAAATTACTCAAAAAGAACCAGGATTACGTTTGGTCAGAAGATTGCCAAACCGCCTTCGACAGTATCAAGGAATATCTGTTGAATCCTCTGATTCTATCACCTCCAGTGGAAGGAATACCACTGATCATTTACCTCACAGTTCTAGAGGACTCAATGGGATGTGTACTTGGCCAACAAGACGAAACTAAACGGAAAGAGTCTGCAATTTACTATTTGAGCAAGAAATTCACCGACTGCAAAACTCGGTACACGATGCTTGAGAAAACTTGTTGCGCTTTGGCATGGGCAGCCAAACGTCTTCACCAATACATGATTCGTCATACTACTTGGTTAATCTCAGAAATGGATCCAATCAAGTATGTCTTCGAAAAGCCTGCTCTCACGAGAAGAATTTCCCGTTGGCAGATGTTGTTATCAGAATATGACATAGAGTACCACGCTCAAAAAGCCGTTAAGGAAAGTATTTTAGCCGATCATTTGGCTCATCAACCGATTGACAATCAGGAATCAGTCGGGTTTGACTTCCCAGACGAAGATGTCATGTATCTAAAAATGAAAGACTGCGATGAACCGTTACCCAGTGAAGGGCCAGAACCAGGTTCCCAATGGGGACTTATCTTTGGTGGAGCAGTTAATCATTATGGAAACGGAATTGGGGCAATCATTGTTACCCCTCAGGGTACCCACATTCCTTTCACCGCTCGACTTACGTTCAAATGTACGAACAACGAGGCCGAATACGAAGCATGTATCATGGGTCTCGAAGAAGCGATTGATTTAAGGATCAAAAACTTGGACGTATACGGCGACTCAGCCCTGGTTATCAATCAGATAAAAGGAGATTGGAACATATACCAATCAGGATTGATTCCATACATAGACTACGCAAGAAGGTTGCTACCTTTCTTCAACAGAGTTGAGTTTCATCATATCCCTCGAGAGGAGAATCACATGGCTGACGCTTTAGCCACCCTCTCTTCCATGATTAATGTAGGTCAATGGAACGACTTACCTAAGATCGACATAATGCGCCTTGAACGACCCGCTTACATCTTCACGATTGAAGCAGTCCTAGACGACATACCTTGGTATCACGATATCAAATGCTTCCTTCAGAAACAAGAGTACCCACCTGGGGCATCCAGGAAAGACAGAAAAACCCTCAGAAGATTGGCTGGAAACTTCTTCCTGAGAGATGACACTCTCTATAAGAGAAATTTTGACATGGTCTGGCTCCGATGCGTAGACAGACCAGAAGCAAACATGCTTATGAAAGAAATTCATGAAGGATCCTTTGGCACTCATGCCAACGGACATACAATGGCGAGAAAAATTCTGAGAGCAGGGTACTATTGGTTGACAATGGAATCCGACTGCTACAAGTACATGAGGAGGTGTCACAAGTGTCAGATATACGCCGACAAAATTCATGTACCGCCAACACATCTCAAGGTTCTCTCTTCCCCATGGCCATTTTCCATATGGGGAATCGATATGATCGGCATGATCGAACCTAAGGCTTTAAACGGACATCGATTCATCCTAGTAGCCATTGACTACTTCACCAAGTGGGTCGAAGCAGCGTCATTCGCCAATGTAACCCGACAAGTGGTGGTCCGATTTATCAAAAACAATATCATCTGCCGTTATGGTGTTCCAAGCGAGATCATTACTGATAATGGATCCAACTTAAACGACAAGATGATGAAAGAGTTATGCGCAGAGTTCAAGATCGAACATCATAACTCATCTCCCTACCGACCAAAGATGAACGGAGCGGTAGAAGCGGCCAATAAGAACATCAAGAAGATCGTTCAAAAGATGGTTGTAACCTACAAAGACTAGCACGAGATGTTACCCTTTGCTCTTCATGGTTATCGAACATCTGTCCGCACTTCAACAGGGGCAACCCCTTTCTCTCTAGTGTATGGCATGGAAGCAGTGCTCCCCATAGAAGTAGAGATCCCATCAATCCGAGTATTGATGGAAGCTAAGCTCACCGAAGCTGAATGGGTCAAAGCCGACACGACGAACTGAATCTGATCGAAGAAAAGAGAATAACGGCACTATGCCATGGTCAATTGTATCAACAGAGAATGAAGAAGGCGTTCGACAAAAAGGTTCGACCTCGCATCTTCAGGAAAGGAGACCTTGTGCTCAAGAAGATACAATAATTTCTCACTGACTCCTGGGGCAAGTGGACTCCGAATTATGATGGCCCCTACGTGGTCACGAAACCTTTCTCAGGCTGCGCCTTGAGACTCGCAAACATGGACGGAGAGGAATTTGCCTACCCCACGAATGTTGATGTAGTCAAGAAATACTTCGCCTAAACTAAAAAAAAAATGTCTCGGTGGATTGAAAACCCGAAAGGGCGGTCCAGGCAAAAGTTAGAGAAATAAAAAAAAAAGAAAAAAAAATCATCCCGATGGATTGGAAACATCATAGTACAATCCAGGCAAAAATTAGGGATAATGGCAAGTAATTATGTTCAACGGAGGCGAGTCCCTCAGCAGCAGCAGTTACATTATCCGTCAGAAAATTCCAGTCAAGGTCATCTTCGACAGAAGCTCAGGATGCCCTAAATTCAAAGTTGGTAGAAGGATAGCGGTCTTTATGTTTCAATGTAGCCCTTTTCCCTGTAAATTACCATTTTCTAACTTTGTAAATACTCTTTGGAATCACGCGTTTGGCTGATCTCCATCTTATCAATAAAATTTGAGCCCTTGTGCTTTTGTTTGTAATTCTTATTTGTTTTAGCTTTACAGAATGACATTTTAACATGATTAACGATTCTTGAAATAAAACAAAAATGAATTTACTTGTTAAAACTTTTTCTGCTTTTTAATAAAGACAGCAATTTCTTTTGACTGTTGAACATCAGAAGAACATCGGTCGCTTCTTCAGAAGTAATCGAACCTCAAAGTGCAGAATCAAAGTACTCCTCCTAACCCAGTACGCCTGAATGAAGGGATCAACTGTGTCAGAGACCTTGTTTCGTCTGACATGCCTCGGCCGAGTTCTTATCTCCTAAGCCCGACCAACATAGCTCCCAACAGGGACTGTCTTTCCTAAGCAAGGTGGAATTGCTATCTTGAACCAGCGATACTTTTTTGCCCCGCGATGGCCGAGTATCCAGTCATGTTCATCTTTTAGTTGGTATGTTGCGTCAGTTTTGTCAGCATAAACATACATATATCATGCATTATTAATTTGCATTCACATTTCATATTGCATCGCTATCACTCTAGTCGGTCTTGTCCCCTATTGATAGAAGTTCTCTCAATCGAGTTGTCAGTTCTTGCCTCGTCAGGAAACACTGCGTTTGAACAACCTCGCCTCTAGTTTATTTCTGGAAGGAAGTTGGCCCTTGACCACTTTGATAACTTGAACCTCTGAAACATCAGGGAGCCTTCAGTCAACATCACTCTTCGCCATTGAAGATGATATCCTTGATTCCCCGGATTAAGGAAAATCCACAGAGAAAGCCTCTTAATCAGAGATTCGGTGGTACATCAGTTTTTCTCCAAAAAAAAAACAACTAATGAAAAGGTCATCGGCACCTCAAAATTGGATCCCATCATATGGAATTTCTCCAGGAAGATCCCGAGAAAAGTATAATGTAAGACCCCCAAGCGAAAGCAGTCTCTCAAGGGACTCGCATTCCCCAAGTAGAGTCAACAAATGGCATCTCCAACAGAGAAGTTTGTACACCTCTACAACTCAGACGACTGGGTCCTCCCAGCGAGTCTGACATTAGAGTTTTTCCGTCAAATGGCATCTCCCTAGGAAAATTCGGCGAGAAGTTTGAGGAAAGCCGCTACGTATAACGTCCCTTGTCAATAAATTTTATTGACAAAAGAAACTAAGACCAATTCCTTGGTAGGAAATCAGGATCGATGGGAAGTTTACATCAGAAACTAAGACTAGTTCCTTGGTAGGAAACCAGGATCGAGGGGAAGTTAACAAGAGAAACTAAGACCAGTTCCTTGGTAGGAAACTAGGATCGATGGGAGGTTTATCCCAAAAGGAAATTGAGACTAGTTCCTTGGCTGAAGACCAGGATCGAGGGGAAGTTTACCTTTTCTAAGCATCATCGCTTAGCTAAAGAAGATGAATGCGTAAGCTACCATTCATAACCACCATTAAAATTTTGGGTATTCCGATATTTAATCCTCTTGCACCCCGAATGCCCGAATACTTTCGTCATTCGTACCTTCGGGTCCAAGAAGATTAAATAGGGGCATCTATCATACCCCAAATTTTGACCACTAAGATGTCCCATCATTGTACAAATCATCATCACAATATGGAGGAACCATCATACTTCATCAGTCTCCCCAAAGATGGGTAAGCATCCACTACAATCAAAATTAGGGTTTCAAGCCCTCTCAGAGCCTTAGACAAAATATCAATCAAGGAATGACATGATCTTCAACTTGTATAACCTCTCAAACATCCACAATGGATCAAAAGGACTCCCACTTTAAGGATCAAGCACAAGGCTGCTCCCTTCTAGGTGGATCAAGTCTCAAGATCGACAGTGTCACCAAATTAGGGTTTTGGTCGATCAGGGCCTCCAGATGGAAAATTTTCATCTGGGTACAAGCCAATGATCCAAAACATAACCTAATATACTTCATGGGACCTCATGGACCCAATCATCAAGTCAATTTTGCCTCAGGGGATGCATTCATCAAAAATCAGGAATTAGGGTTTCTTGACCTAATTCACCCCTAAGTTGACTTTTAGGGAAAATCATGAGCCAAGACCTCAAGAGAGGGTTTGAGGGTCTCTAATGAACTATATTGATCCATTTGGAACAATGGATTAATCCAAGAAGTTTGAGCAACAAGTCTCAATTTCATCTGCACCACAATTAGGGTTTTGCGGGAAAAGTCAACTGTAACTTTGACTTTTGACCTAGACATGCTCCCAAGCCCTAGGACATGAATCAATATACCCTATGACAGCCATGGAACATGTCCATCAAGTTTGATTTAGGTCAAGGACATGATTTCATGAAGAATTGCACAGTTTGGAATTCATCTGATAAAAAGTCAACTGTGCACAAAAGTCAACTTTGACTTTTTGAGATTTTTCACCAAAATGGATTTTTAACCCTAAAATGATGTTAATGTATGATTTGAATCATCATTCATCAAGAAAAATCAAAGAAAGTGGGATAACTTGTAAAATGGGTAACCATAAAAACTTAGAAAAATTTCTAAGTTATGGAAAAAGTGACACTAATGTGCCAACTTTGGAGGACCATAACTCCTAAACCACAAGGCCATTGTTCCCCATTCAAAGCTTGATTTGAAGATCTCATTACCCTCTACAAAAGCTTCATACTGACCTATGTCCAAATTCCCCATGGATTTTGAGTTATGGAGTGATCAAAATCAAGAAAAGTTACTTTGCTCCAACACTTAGTGAAAATTTCACTAAGTCAGATTTTACCTTACTTTTTGCCAAATGTAGGGGGATTTTTCACTTGGATTCAAAAGAGATCAAAACCAAACATGTTCAAACAGTTGTTGTATCATGTAAGGGCTTTCCAAAATGGCCAAGAACATTACCAAATTCAATTTGAGTCATGAGATATGACATTGGCAAGTTGCCTTGCTGAAATCTGCCAAGGCAAGGCAGATTTTTACACTTTTGGTCGATTTGCCAAAATCATCCAAATCCAAATGCTCCTATCCACTTGGACACATCTAAGGATTGAATCTAAAGGGAACAATCACTGAGCCAAGCCTCCAAAGTCTTTGGAACAAGAAATAGCATGTTGAACCTAGAATTGCCAAAATAGGGACAAGACTCCGTTTTTGGATTGGAGCATTCAATGGAAGCATCAAGGTGGCATGGACTGAGCCATTCTCAACTGAATTCAGTCAAGACTTATCCAAGACCAAGGGAACCAGCAGCCTGTGCCCTAACCTCTAGTCAATGGCTAGAGGAGACTTGGATTTTCATTTGCCAACATTGGCCAAACCTACTCAGCAGTTGCCATTCACTATTCCTTGCAAAACAAACTTGCTCTACTATAAATAGAGCTCAATTGGGATCAGTTTGAGTACACCAAAGCCATCAAATAGATGCTTTCCTCAAAATCTCTTCTTTCACTCCAATTTTTCCTTCTAAGGCAAGTCACTATCGGGTTTTGAGTTTGAGAGCTTTTCCAATCAAACCAATCACACACACATACCTCATATACATCATATAGAAGTGATCCAAACACTCACATAACATCTGGAACACGGATTTCACAAAATCACCAGCCAATTGCTCAAGTTCTTGACAGATTTGCAGTTGGGGTACCATCTCAAGTTCCAGATCATTTCAATCCATTCCAAGCATTCATACACACTCCATGGCACCTAGGGAAGCTATCCAGATCATTGGAACCTAGCTGTAACACCTCCAACACAAATCACGATCACCAGCTGCAAGTGGTAAGCATGAGCTCTTCTAACTCTATGATCCATGCAATTTTTACTGCACAATAATTTGGCCATATGTTCATAATCATGCATGGAATGTTTCCCCTCAATTAATTGCATTGTTTGAACCGTGTATCAAAAATCCTAGCCTTCATGCAGAAAATAGGGTTCTTGAGGATTTTTCGTGATTTCTTGTTTTATGCTTAATTTAAATGAAATTAATTGTCATAGACATGATCGTGAGGTTGAAACGAGTTGATTGGTATGTGGATTGCATGATATAATCAAGTATTCAGTGAGATTGGAGAGAAAATGCAAATCAGCCAAACCCAAAACACGCGCGTGTTCTTCAGCTGTTCTTGACGCCATTTTTTGAAAATTCAAATATTTGAATTTTGTGATTTTATTTAATTGATTCAAAAATTAATTTCTATCTGAGTTTTAATGATTTTGAGTTGATTCATTTTTTAATAATTCACAAAAATGTTAAAATATTTTATTTTCCCAAAAAATCCCAAAAATATTATTTATTTTGTATAATTGATATTTTTGCACAGAATTAATGTTTTAATTGTTTTTAACATTTAAAATATTTTTTCCACCTTGATTTTTGCAACTTTTAATGCCTTCTAATTATTTTGTAGGTCAATACTTAATTTTTTAAGCATTAATCCAAGATCACAATTTGTTTTCCATATGTTAAACAATTTGGATCATTTTAATTGAATTTTTATTCAATTAAAACACATTTTGAAAACAAATTAGGGTTTTGGATTAATTTAACCCTCATAAATCATTTTAAAACTTTTGGGCCTCTATTAGAGTGTAAGACCCAACCCACTTGTACAGAAACAATTTTGGGCCTCACTTATTGTACAAGTCCCTCTATACATTTTTAAATTCGGCACGATCGTCGCTGGTTTAAAAATAAACCATCTGGACCTCTATTAGAGTGTAAGACCCAACCCCCTTGTACAGAAAACTTTTTGGGCCTCATTCGTTGTATAAGTCCCTCTGTACATTTTCAAATAAACGACGCAATCGTCGCTAGTTTAAAATTAACCATTTGGGCCTCTCCTTGAGCTATAAGACCCATTCAAAACTTTTGGGCCTCTAATAGAGTGTAAGACCCAATCCCCTTTTAACCAAAACATTTTGGGCCTCAGATATTGTATAAGCCCCTTCGCGTTAAAAGAAAATCTCGGCGCGATCGCCATTTCAAACGGAAAAACAAACTGGGCCTACCTTCGTGTTATAAGCCCCACTCTTTTTCTTTAAACCTTTTTGGGCCTCTTGAGAGAGTGTAAGACCCATCCCTTTCTACAGAAAACCTTTTTTGGGCCTCAGTCACTTGTATAAGTCCCTCTGTACAAATTTAAATAGTGCGTTCACTGATAAAACCTTGGGCCTCTCCTTGAGCTGTAAGCCCCAAATCTTTCTTTTTCAAAGCACTTTCTCCTTTGATTTTGAAATATACTGTTGTTTTCAATCTTTCTTTGTTGAACAACTAACCAAACAGCATGGAAGCTCTACAACCGAGTAAGTGGTTATTGCTTTCATTTATCACTTTCATATACATATAACTGTATTGTGGGGCTGTTTCGCTGTAAGTCTTCTTTCATAAACTCATATCAACTGTGTAATAATAGTATATATATTCAGAGTTTCCCTGGCAACTACGTCTAGTACTAGGTGTAGCGAGCGATTTTGGACGCGGTTCTTAAGCGCTGGTCGCTCTCTGCGGTTTGAGCTTTGACTACAGGTCGATTCATTTTTTATCCTATTGTGAGCTGAATAAGGAAGGGAAATAGATGTCTCCAATTAACCCTGCTTTGCATACTGAGTTTAAACAGCGGTCTGTTAGGTTACGAATGCTATCAATGTGGGGGGCCTTTGTACTGGTTATTTGTATTTTCACCAATACGGTTTTCTTTCTTTTTACCTGGGCAGACGGTTTCTGGCAGGGAACAAGGATTAGGATGTTAGGACTGATACTTTTGAAATACTGCTTGTGATTGATGGAGATATGGGATTTGGGTTTTTTGTTGATTGCGCTCGCTAAGATCTTTTCTTTCGATCTTATGCCTACGTATTCCCGTTTACCGAAACAGGGAAATCAGAGCGTTCGTAGTTCCTCCTATTCTATGGGAGGAAATGGGTGTTTTTGGTGTCTTGTTCAAAGCCCAAGACGTGAAGCGAAAGGTGATTTGTATCTTGTTCAAAGCCCAAGATGTGAAGCTGAAAGGTCTATTTGTGTCTTGTTCAAAGCCCAAGACGTGAAGCAAAAGGACCTCGACTTTAGAGAGAATTTGTCATCTCTAAAGAGGGGAGAAGGAGAATTACTTTAACTGGGATACGCGGATCCGAGCAATGCCATAATTTCCAAAGAAAGGGTTTTAACCTGAAGGAGAAGACTTTAACTCAGTGTAGAGCAATGCCATCTTTCCTTAGGAATTTCTCATGCTAAAAGAGGGACAGTGGCATGGATGTAGATGATCCAGAGGCTTGCCGCTTACAGCGATTAGATGAAGGGGAAGGAGTTGTTGATGTTTGTGTGCTGTGAACGAGGCACAGCTTTGATGCTAAAAGGTTAATTGGATCAACCAGTGGTTTTCTTATACAAAGCCTAAGAGGAGGCTAATTTCCGCTAGGAAAATCATTATACAAAGCCTAAGAGGAGGCTATTTTGTGTCTCGTACAAAGCCCGAGAGAGAGGCTAAAAGTTTTTGACCCGGCGATAGAGTCTTTGTGTCTCGTACGAAGCCCGAGATTGAGGCTAAAAGGTTTGACTCAACAAGAGAGTCTTTGTATCTCTTATGAAGCCCGAGATGGAGGCTATTGTTTATCTGGCTCAATAAGAACCTTTTTGTATCTCGTATAAAGCCTGAGATGGAGGCGAAAAGGGTGATTGACTCAACGAGGGAGTCTCTTATGTGTCTCGTACAAAGCCCGAGAGAGAGGCTGAACGTTGTTTGACTCCGCTGGGAGAATCATTGTACAAAGCCCAAGAGGAGGCTATGGTGACTGTTCAATTAAGTGACAGACCCAGTATATCGATTTTTAAAGAGAAAATCAGTTCTTATATGAGCAACACTGTACTCAGGGATTTCATTTGAGGATTCGGGTTATTCCTTTTCTTTGGGGAAACTGGAAATCCAAAGGGTGTTGAGACTGTCCGAGTCTGCGGGTTTCCTTCCTATTTAACGAAGGGGTCACTTGAGAATGTCTTTGATACTCAAGGAAGTTAGATTGTCCGTGTCAAGAGTTTTATCTTTTGTACTATGCTTTGAGAAACAGTAGTAGACTCTATGAAAGGACTGTTCTATGGAGATGACTAGGTTCTGTTCCTATACCTCTAGGAGGTCGTCGGGACAATTTGTACGAAGCCCAAGTGGAGGCTGGAAACTTTTAAGAAGCCGACGGGTCCTTGTACGAAGCCCAAGAGGAGGCTATAATTCCCGGAGGAAGAGATCATTATACAAAGCCTAAGAGGAGGATGTGAATACTTCTAAGAAGCCGTAGGGTCCTTGAATAATGCCCAAGAGGAGGCCGATGCTTTTAAGAAGCCCGTGGGTCTATCATCTCCTTTCCATTAGGAGAGATAACTCTTTTAAAGATAAAAACCACTGGTAAACGTGCGAGGTTTACTATCCAGCGACTTCTAGCTTTTAAAGAGGGTTCCTTAGTTAAGGTCCAAGATTATGACCGTAGTGGGTACCCAAACCCCGAGACATTCAAGGCAAGCTATCCACGAGGAATAGATCAAGTCAGGAAAGTTCGAGAATTTGGAAGAAACTCAAAGATACCATTCACGGAGAATACATTCATCTTGGGGAGTAGAGCTTCTTGACGATTCCTAAGGAGGACAGCCGAAGAGAAGACTGTATCTGGTGCTCCTATTGGGGATCTAGGCGTCTATTTCTATGAACAAATGAAACGGTGTCACCTAGTTCTAGACGTAGTAGCCGGGGAAACTCGAAATATCTATACTATTATTACACAGTAGATATGAGTTTATGAAAGAAGACTTACAGTGAGCAGCCCCACAATACAGTTTATAATATGAAAGCAGTAAATGAAAGCGATAACCACTTACTCGGTTGGAGTGCTTCCATGCTGTTTGGTTAGTTGTTCAACAAAGAAAGATTAAAAACAACAGTATATTCAAAATCAAAGGAGAAAGTGCTTTGAAAAAGAAAGATTTGGGGCTTACAGCTCAAGGAAAGGCCCAGGGTTTTATCAGTGAGCGCACTGTTTGACTTTGTACAGCGGGACTTATACAAGTGACTGGGGCCCAAAAAGGTTTTCTGTACAAAGGGATGGGTCTTACACTCTCTCAAGAGGCCCAAAAAGGTTTAAATAAAAGAGTGGGGCTTATAACACGAGGGTAGGCCCAAATGATTTTTCGTTTAAAAATGGCGATCGCGCCGAGGTTTTCTTTTAACGCAGAGGGACTTATACAATAAGTGAGGCCCAAAATGTTTTGGTTAAAAGGGGGATTGGGTCTTACACTCTAATAGAGGCCCAAAGTGTTTTGAATGGGTCTTATAGCTCAAGGATAGGCCCGAATGATTTTTATTTTTAAACGGGCGACGATCGCGCCGTTTACTTGTACAGAGGGACTTATACAATGAGTGAGGCCCAAAAAGTTTTTGTACAAGGGGGGATGGGTCTTACACTCTCTCAAGAGGCCCAAAGAGTTTTGAAAATGATTTATAAGGGTTGAATTAATCCAAAACCCTAATTTGTTTTTAAAATGTATTTAATTGAATAAAAATTCAATTAAAAATGATCAAAAATTGTTTAACACATGGAAAACAAATTCTGCTTCAAAAATTAAGTATTGACCTACAAAATAATTAGAAAGCCTTAAAAGTTGCAAAATCAATGTAGAAAAAATATTTAAAATGCCAAAAACAATCAAAATATTAATTCTTTGCAAAAATATTAATTATATGAAATAAATAATATTTTTGGGATTTTTTGATAAAATAAAATATTTTAACATTTTTGTGAATTATTAAAAAAGGAATCAACTCAAAATCATTAAAACTCAGAGAGAAATTAATTTTTGAATCAATTAAATAAAATCACAAAATTCAAATATTTGAATATCTAAAAATGGCGCCAAGAACAAGCTGAAGAACACGCGCGTGTTCTTGGTTTCTCAGATTTGCATTTTCTATCCAATCTCCATGAATACGTAATCATATCATGCAATCCACATATCATTATGCTCGTCTCAACCTCACGATCATATCTATGTACTTTAATTTCATTTAAATTAAACATACAACAAGATATCACGAAGAGACCTCAAGAACCCTAATTTCTGCATGAAGGCTAGGATTTTTGATACACGATTCAAACAATGCAATTAATTGAGGGAAAACATTCCATGCATGATTATGAACATATGGCCAAATTATTGTGCGAGGAAATATGCATAGATTGAGAGATGACCAAGCATGTGCTTACCTCCAAGCCGTGACAGCAAGTTCAAAGTGATTTTTGATTTTGAGGTGTTACAGATGAGTGGTGATGATCTGAACAGCTTCCCTACACCCTATGGATTATGTTTGGATGGTTGGACTTGATTGAAATTGGCTGGATCGTTGTTCGTACATTTGAACGTAAGTCGAGCGGTGAAAGGAATGTGGGAACCCTGAGGGGTAACAATGATTGCCCCAATTCCGTTTCCATAGTGATTGACTGCTCCGTCAAAGATAAGTCCCCATTGGGAACCTGGTTCTGGCCCTTCACTGGGTAGCGGTTCATCGCTGTCTTTCATCTTTAGATACATGACATCTTCGTCTGGGAAGTCAAACCCGATTGATTCTTGATCGTCAATCGGTTGATGAGCCAAATGATCGGCTAAAATACTTCCTTTAACGGCTTTCTGAGCATGGTACTCTATGTCATATTCTGATAGTAACATCTGCCAACGGGCAATCCTTCCCATGAGAGCAGGTTTTTCGAAAACGTACTTGATTGGATCCATTTCAGAGACCAACCAAGTAGTATGGCGAATCATGTACTGGCGAAGACGTTTGGCTGCCCAAGCCAAAGCGCAACAAGTTTTCTCAAGCATCGTGTACCGAGTTTCGCAGGCGGTGAATTTCTTGCTTAGATAGTAAATGGCAGACTCTTTCCTTTTAGTTTCGTCTTGTTGGCCAAGTACACATCCCATTGAGTCCTCTAGGACTGTGAGGTAAATGATCAGTGGTCTTCCTTCCACTGGTGGTGATAGAATCGGAGGATTCAATAGATATTCCTTGATACTGTCGAAGGCGGTTTGGCAATCTTCTGACCAAACGCAATCCTGGTTCTTTTTGAGTAACTTGAAAATCGGTGCACACGTGGCGGTCATAAGGAATATGAATCTGGAGATGTAGTTCAAACGTCCCAGGAATCCTCTGACTTGTTTTTCAGTTTTTGGAGAAGGCATTTCTTGAATGGCCTTGACCTTGTCAGGATCAACTTCAATTCCTTTCTGGCTGACGATGAACCCTAGTAGTTTCCCTAAACGGACACCGAAAGTGCACTTGTTAGGATTCAAGCGGAGCTTGAATTTTCTTAGACGTTCGAACAATTTTGACAGATGTTCAACGTGCTCATCCTCTGTTCTTGATTTTGTAATCAAATCATCGACATATACCTCGATTTCTTTGTGTATCATGTCATGAAACAGAGTAGTCATGGCCCTTTGATAGGTGGCCCCGGCATTCTTCAAACCGAACGACATTACCTTGTAACAAAAGGTACCCCATGGGGTAATGAACGAAGTTTTCTCCATGTCTTTCGGCACCATTTTGATCTGGTTATAGCCCGAGAATCCATCCATGAAGGAGAATACTTTGAACTTTGCTGTGCTGTCAACCAGCATGTCAATGTGTGGTAAAGGAAAGTTGTCCTTTGGACTTGCCTTGTTCAGATCTCTGTAATCAACACATATTCTGACCCTTCCATCCTTTTTGGGAACGGGTAGGATGTTGGCTAACCATTGAGGATATTCAGATGTAGCGAGGAAACCCGCGTCGATCTATTTCTGCACCTCCTCTTTGATTTTGAAGGCCATGTCCGGGTGAGTGCGTCTCAACCTTTGCTTTACTGGTGGACATTCTGATCTCAACGGTAAGTGATGTTCCACGATGCTGGTATCCAACCCTGGCATATCCTGATAAGTGTAGCGAGCGATTTTGGACGCGGTTCTTAAGCGCTGGTCGCTCTCTGCGGTTTGAGCTTAAACTACAGGTCGATTCATTTTTTATCCTATTGTGAGCTGAATATGGAAGGGAAATAGATGTCTCCAATTAACCCTGCTTGCATACTGAGTTTGAACAGCAGTCTGTTCGGTTACGGATGCTATCAATGTGGGGGGCCTTTGTACTGGTTATTCGTATTTCGCCAATACGGTTTTCTTTCTCTTTATCTAGGCTAAAGGTTTCTGGCGGGGAACAAGGATTAAGATGTTAGGACTGGTGCTTTTGAAATACTGCTTTTGATTGATGGAGATATGGGATTTGGTTTTTTTGTTGATTGCGCTCGCTAAGATCTTTTCTTTCGATCTTATGCCTACGTATTCCCGTTTACCGAAACAGGGAAATCAGAGCGTTCGTAGTTCCTCCTATTCTATGGGAGGAAATTGGGGTTTTTGGTGTCTTGTTCAAAGCCCAAGACGTGAAGCGAAAGGTAGTTTGTATCTTGTTCAAAGCCCAAGATGTGAAGCTAAAAGGTCTATTTGTGTCTTGTTCAAAGCCCAAGACGTGAAGCTGAAAGACCTCGGCTTTAGAGAGAATTTGTCATCTCTAAAGAGGGGAGAAGGAGAATTACTTTAACTGGGATACGCGGATCCGAGCAATGCCATAATTTTCGAAGAAAGGGTTTTAACCTGAAGGAGAAGACTTTAACTCAGTGTAGAGCAATGCCATCTTTCCTTAGTAATTTCTCATGCTAAAAGAGGGACAATGGCATGGATGTAGATGATCCAGAGGCTTGCCGCTTACAGCGATTAGATGAAGGGAAAGGAGTTGTTGATGTTTGTGTACTGCGAACGAGGCACAACTTTGATGCTAAAAGGTCGATTGGATCAACCAGTGGTTTTCTTATACAAAGCCTAAGAGGAGGCTAATTTCCGCTAGGAAAATCATTATACAAAGCCTAAGAGGAGGCTATTTTGTGTCTCGTACAAAGCCCGAGAGAGAGGCTAAAAGTTTTTGACCCAGTGGGGCATATCGTTATATAAAGCCTAAGAGGAGGCTAGCAAAGAGTTGACTCAGTTGGAGAATCTTTTATACTCAGTAATAGAGTGTTTTTGTATCTCGTACAAAGCCCGAGAGAGAGGCGAAAAGGTTGTTTTGACTCCACTGGGGAGAATTTTGGTATCTCGTACGAAGCCCGAGATGGAGGCTATTGTAACTGTTTCAGTTGAGTGACAGATCCAATATACTGATTTAAAAGAGAAAATCAGTTCTTATATGAGTAACACTGTACACAGGGATTTAATTTGAGGATCAGGGATATTTCCTTCTCTTTGAGGAAACGGGAAATCCAAAGGGTATTGAGACTATCCGAGTCTGCGGGTTTCCTTCCTATTTAACGAAGGGTGCTTGAGAATGTCTTTGAGACTCAAGGAAGTTAGACTGTCCGTGTCTAGAGTTTTATCGTTTGTACTATGCTTCGAGAGACAGTAGTAGACTCTATGAAAGGATTGTTCTATGAAGATGACTAGGTTCTATTCCTATACCTCTAGGAGGTCGTCGGGACAATTTGTACGAAGCCCAAGAGGAGGCTGGATACTTTTAAGAAGCCGACGAGTCCTTGTACGAAGCCCAAGAGGAGGCTATCATTCCCGGAGGAAGATATCATTATACGAAGCCTAAGAGGAGGCTGTGAATACTTCTAAGAAGCCGTAGGGTCCTTGAATAATGCCCAAGAGGAGGCCAATGCTTTTAAGAAGCCCGTGGGTCTATCATCTCCTTTCCATTAGGAGAGATAACTCTTTTTTAAAGATAAAAACCACTGGTAAACATGCGAGGTTTACTATCCAGCGACTTTTAACTTTTAAAGAGGGTTCCTTAGTTAAGGTCCAAGATTATGACCGTAGTGGGTACCCAAACCCCGAGACATTCAAGGCAAGCTATCCACAAGGAATAGATCAAGTCAGGAAAGTTCGAGAATTGGGAAGAAACTCAAAGATGCCATTCACGGAGAATACATTCATCTTGGGGAGTAGAGCTTCTTGACGATTCCTAAGGAGGACAGCCGAAGAGAAGACTGTATCTGGTGCTCCTATTAGGGATCTAGGCGTCTATTTCTACGAATAAGTGAAACGGCGTCACCTAGTTCTAGACGTAGTTGCCGGGGAAACTCGAAATATCTATACTATTATTACACAGTAGATATGAGTTTATGAAAGGAGACTTACAGTGAGCAGCCCCACAATACAGTTTATAATATGAAAGCAGTAAATGAAAGCGATAACCACTTACTCGGTTGTAGTGCTTCCATGCTGTTTGGTTAGTTGTTCAACAAAGAAAGATTAAAAACAACAGTATATTCAAAATCAAAGGAGAAAGTGCTTTGAAAAAGAAAGATCTGGGGCTTACAGCTCAAGGAGAGGCCTAGGGTTTTATCAGTGAGCGCACTGTTTGAATTTGTACAGAGGGACTTATACAAGTGACTGGGGCCCAAAAAGGTTTTCTGTACAAAGGGATGGGTCTTACACTCTAATAGAGGCCCAAAAAGGTTTAAAGAAAAGAGAGGGGCTTATAACACGAGGGTAGGCCCAAATGATTTTTCGTTTAAAAATGGCGATCGCGCCGAGTTTTCTTTTAACGCAGAGGGACTTATACAATAAGTGAGGCCCAAAATGTTTTTGGTTAAAAGGGGGATTGGGTCTTACACTCTATTAGAGGCCCAAAATGTTTTTAAAGAAAAAGAAATGGGTCTTACTACTCGAGGGTAGGCCCAGATGGTTTTTATTTTTAAACGGGCGACGATCGCGCCGTTTACTTGTACAGAGGGACTTATACAATGAGTGAGGCCCAAAAAGTTTTTGTACAAGGGGGGGTGGGTCTTACACTCTCTCAAGAGGCCCAAAAAAGGGTTTAAGATGAATAAATGGGTCTTACTACTCGAGGGTAGGCCCAGATGATTTTTTAAAAAGGCGACGATCGCGCCGTTTGTTTTTTGACGGTATCGGGACTTATACAATAAGTGAGGCCCAAAGATGATTTGGTCAAAAAAGGGATTGGGTCTTACACTCTAATAGAGGCCCAAAGTGTTTTGAAAATGATTTATGAGGGTTGAATTAATCCAAAACCCTAATTTGTTTTCAAAATGTATTTAATTGAATAAAAATTCAATTAAAATGATCAAAAATTGTTTAACACATGGAAAACAAATTGTGATCTTGGATTAATGCTTCAAAAATTAAGTATTGACCTACAAAATAATTAGAAAGCATTAAAAGTTGTAAAATCAATGTAGAAAAAATATTTAAAATGCCAAAAACAATCAAAATATTAATTCTTTACAAAAATATCAATTATATGAAATAAATTATATTTTTGGGATTTTTTGATAAAATAAAATATTTTAACATTTTTGTGAATTATTAAAAAAAGAATCAACTCAAAATCATTAAAACTCAGAGAGAAATTAATTTTTTAATCAATTAAACAAAATCACCAATTTCAAATATTTGAATTTGAAAAAAAGGCGCCAAGAACAGGCTGAAGAACACGCGCGTGTTCTTGGTTTCTCAGATTTGCGTTTTCTATCCAATCTCCATGAATACGTAATCATATCATGCAATCCACATATCATTATGCTCGTTTCAACCTCACGATCATGGCTATGTACTTTAATTTCATTTAAATTAAACATACAACAAGAAATCACGAAGAGACCTCAAGAACCCTAATTTCTGCATGAAGGCTAGGATTTTTTATACACGATTCAAACAATGCAATTAATTGAGGGAAAACATTCCATGCATGATTATGAACATATGGCCAAATTATTGTGCGAGGAAATATGCATAGATTGAGATATTACCAAGTATGTGCTTACCTCCAAGTCGTGACAGCAAGTTCAAAGTGATTTTTGATTTGGAGGTGTTACAGATGAGTGGTGATGATCTGAACAGCTTCCCTACACCCTATGGATTGTGTTTGGATGGTTGGACTTGATTGAAATTGGTTGGATCATTTTGTGGTACCTCAGCTGCACCTTGTTTGAAAATTTGAGCAACCAGCTGGTGATTTCATGAAATTGATGTTTCAGAAGTTATGTGAGTGTTTGATCAGCTCATATGTGATGTATGTGAGGTGTGTGAGTGATTGGTTTGTGCAGAATTGCTCTCAAACTCAAAACCCGATAGCTACCTTGCTAAGAAAGGCATTTTTGCCAAGAGAAAGATATTTTGAGGAAAGCATCTGTTAGATGGCTTTGGTGTACTTAAACTGACCACAATTGAGCTCTATTTATAGTAGAGCAAGTTTGTTTTGCAAGGAATAGTGCATGACAGCTGGTAAGTAGGTTTGGCCAATGTTGGCAAATGAGAATTCAAGTCTCCTCTAGCCATTGACTAGAGGTTAGGGCACAGAGCTTTGGTCCCCTTGGTCTTGGATAAGTCTTGACTGATTTCAGATGAGAATGGCTCAGTCCATGCCACCTTGATGGTTCCATTGAATGCCTCATTCCAAATTTGAAGTCTTGTCCCTATTTTGGCCATTCTAGGTTCAACATGATATTCCTTGTTCCTTAGACCTTGGAGGCTTGGCTCAGTGATTGTCCCCTTTGGATTCAATCCTCTGAGGTGTCCAAGTGGATTGGAGCAATTGAAATTGGCTGATTTTGGCAAATCGACCAAAGTTGCAAATTCTGCCTTGCTTTGATAGATTTCAGCAAGGTAACTTGACAATGTTGTATCTCATGATGTAGGTTGAATTTGGCAATGTTCTTGGCCATTTTGGAAAGCTCTTACATGATACAACAACATTTTGAACAAGTTTGGTTTTGATCTCTTTTGATTCCAAGTGAAAAATCCCCCTACATTTGGCAAAAAGTGAGGCAAAATCTGACTTCGTGAAAATTTCACTAAGTGTTGGAAAAAGTGACTTTTTCACTTTTCAGCCACTTTGATCATTCCATAACTCAAAATCCTTAATGAATTGGAATGACTTGTAGTTGAAGTTTTTGTAGGTGATAATAAGGGCTACAAATCCATCTTTGGATGAAAAAAAATGGCCTTGTGGTTTAGGAGTTATGGTCCTCCAAAGTTGGTACCTTTGCCACTTTATTTTTAACTTAGAAAAATTTCTAAGTTTTATGGTTACCCCTTTTACAAGTTATCTCACTTTTCTTGATTTTTCTTGATGAATGATGATTAAAATCATACATTAACATCATTTTAGGGTTAAAAATCCATTTTGGTGAAAAATCTCAAAAAGTCAAAGTTGACTTTTGTGCACAGTTGACTTTTTATCAGATGAATTCCAAACTGTGCAATTCTTTAGGAAATCATGTCCTTGACCTAAATCAAACTTGATGGACATGTTCCATGGGTGTCATAGGGTATATTCAATCATGTATTAGGGTTTGGGAGCATGTCCTGGTCAAAAGTCAAAGTTACAGTTGACTTTTCCCTTAAAACCCTAATTGTGGTGCAGATGAAAATGAGACTTGTTGCTCAAGCTTCTTGGATCAATCCATTGTTCCAAACGGATCAATATGGTGTATTAGAGACCCTCAAATCATCTCTTGAGGTCTTGGCTCATGGTTTGTCCCAAAAGTCAACTTAGGGGTGAATTAGGTCAAGAAACCCTAATTCCTGATTTTTGATGAATGCATCCCCTGAGGAAAAATTGACTTGATGCATGGGTTCATGAGGTTCCATGAAGTATATTAGGTCATGTTTTGGATCATTGCCTTGTGCCCAGATGAAAATTTCCATCTGGAGACCCTGGTCGACCAAAACCCTAATTTGGTGACACTGTCGATCTTGAGACTTGATCCACCTAGAAGGGAGCAGCCTTGTGCTTAATCCTTGAAGTGGGAGTCCTTTTTGATCCATTGTGGATGTTTGAGAGATTAGACAAGTTGAAGATCATGTCATTTCTTGATTGATCCTTTGTCTAAGCACTCAGAGAGGGCTTGAAACCCTAATTTTGATTGTATTGGATGCTCACCCATCTTTGGGGAGACTGATGAAGCATGATGGTTCATCCATATTTTGATGATGATTTTCACAATGATGGGAAATCTAAGTGGTCAAAATTTGGGGTATTACAGATGCCCCTATTTAATCTTCTTGGACCCGAAGGTATGAATGACGAAGGGATTCGGGCATTCGGGGTGCAAGAGGATCAAATATCGGAATATCCGAAATTTTGATGGTGGTTATGAATGGTAGCTTACGCATTCATATTCTTTAGCTAAGCGATGATGCTTAGAAAAGGTAAACTTCCCGTCGATCCTGGTTCCCTACCAAGGAACTGGTCTTAGTTTCTGATTCAAACTTCCCCTCGATCCTGGTTTCCTACCAAGAACTGGTCTTAGTTTCTGATTTAAACTTCCCCTTGATCCTGGTTTCCTACCATGAACTGGTCTTAGTTTCTGATTTAAACTTCCCCTCGATCCTGGTTTCCTACCAAGAACTGGTCTTAGTTTCTTTTGTCAATAAGCTTTCTTGACAAGGGACGCTATTCATAGCGGCTTTCCTCAAACTTCTCGCCGAATTTTCCGGGGGAGATGCCATTTGAGTGGAAAAAGTTTTGATGTCAGACTTGCTGGGGAACCCATTCGTCTGAATTGTAGAGGTACACAAACTTCTCTGTTTTGGAGACGCCATTTGTCGATTCTACTGGGGAAAGCGAGTCTCTTGAGAGACTGTTTTCATTTGGGATCTTTCATCATACTTTTCTCGGGATCTTCCCGGAGAAATGCCATTTGATGGGGTCCAATTTTGAGGGGCCGATGACCTTTTCATCAGCGCTCCTTTCGGAGCAAAACTGGCATGCTGCCGAATCTCTGATCACGAGACTTTCTCTGTGGATTTTCCTTAATCCGGGAAAGCAAGGATATCATCTTCAATGGCGAAGAGTGATGTTTATTGAGAGTTTTCTCTGGCTTTTCAGAGGTTCAAGTTATCAAAGTGGCCAAGTGCCGACTCTGATCTAAAGATACACTGGTGGCGAGATTGTGCAGACGCAACATTTCCTGACGAGGAAAGAACTGACAAACTCGATTGAGAAAACTGTTTATCACTAGGGGACAAGACCGACTCAAGTGATAGTGATGCAATACGAAATGCGAACGCAAATAAAATGCATGAAGTATGTATGTATATGCTGACAAAACAGACGCGACATACAGACTAATGGATGAACACAATTGGATACTCGGCCATCGCGGGGCGAAGAAGTACCGTTGATTCAAAATAGCAATTCCACCTTGCTTAGGAGAGATAGTCCCGTTGGGAGCTATGTTGATCGGGCTTAGGAGATGAGAACTCGGCCGAGGATGTCAGACGAAACAAGGTCCCTGACACAGTTGATCCCTTCATTCAGGCATACTGGCTTAGAATGAGTACTTTGATTCTGCACTTTGAAGTTCGCTTACTTCGGGAGAAGTGATCGATGTTCTTCTGATGTTCAACAGTCAAAAGAAATTGCCATCTTTATTTTAAAAGCAGAAAAAGTTTTAACAAGTAAATTCATTTTTGTTTTATTTCAAGAATCGCTGATTAAGTTTAAACAACGTCGTTCTGTAAAGCTAAAACAAGCAAGAATTACAAACAAAAGCACAAGGGCTCAAATTTTATTGATAAGATGGAGATCAGCCAAACGCGTGATTCCAAAGAGTATATACAAAGTTAGAAAACGGTAATTTACAGGGAAAAGGGCTACGTTGAAACATAACGACCACTATCCTTCTACCAACTTTGAATTCGGGACATCCTGGGCTTCTGTCGAAGATGACCTTTGACTGGAGATTTCCTCCGATAGATGATGCTGTAACTGCTGCTGAGGGACTTGCCTCTGTTGAACATAGTTACTTGCCATTAATTTTTGCCTGGATTGTACTATGAGATTTCCAATCCATCGGGATGATTCTTTTTTTTTCCATGTCTCTAACTTTTACCTGGACCACCCTTTCGGGTTTTCAATCCACCGAGACGTTTTTTTTTTTTTAGTTTAGGCGAAGTATTTCTTGACTACATCAACATTCGTGGGGTAGGCAAATTCCTCTCCGTCCATGGTTGTAAGTCTCAAGGCGCCGTCTGAGAAAGCTTTCGTGACCACATAGGGGCCATCATAATTTGGGGTCCATTTGCCCCGAGAATCAGTGAGAAATGATTGTATCTTCTTGAGCACGAGGTCTCCTTTCCTGAAGACACGAGGCCGAACCTTTTTGTCGAACGCCCTCTTCATTCTCTGTTGGTACAATTGACCGTGGCATAGTGCCGTGATTCGCTTCTCTTCGATCAGGTTCAGTTCGTCGTGTTGACTTTGACACCATTCAGCTTCGGTGAGCTTAGCTTCCATCAATACCCTGATTGACGGGATCTCTACTTCTATGGGAAGCACTGCCTCCATGCCATATACTAGAGAGAAAGGGGTAGCCCTTGTTGAAGTGCGGACAGATGTACGATAACCATGAAGAGAAAAGGGTAGCATCTCGTGCCAATCTTTATAGGTTACAACCATTTTTTGAACGATCTTCTTGATGTTCTTGTTAGCCGCTTCTACCGCTCCGTTCATCTTGGGTCGGTAGGGAGATGAGTTATGGTGTTCGATCTTGAACTCTACGCACAACTCTTTCATCATCTTATTGTTCAAGTTAGATCCATTATTAGTAATGATCTCGCTTGGAACACCATAACGGCAGATGATATTGTTTTTGATAAATCGGACCACCACTTGTCGGGTTACATTGGCATACGACGCTGCTTCGACCCACTTGGTGAAATAGTCAATGGCTACAAGGATGAACCAATGTCCGTTTGAAGCCTTGGGCTCAATCATGCCAATCATGTCGATTCCCCATATGGAAAAAGGCCACGGGGAAGAAAGAACTTTGAGATGTGATGGCGGTACATGAATTTTGTCGGAGTATATCTGACACTTGTGACACCTCCTCATGTACTTGTAGCAGTCGGATTCCATGGTCAACCAATAATACCCGACCCTGAGAATTTTTCTCGCCATTGTGTGTCCGTTGGCATGAGTGCCAAAGGATCCTTCATGAATTTCTTTCATGAGCATGTCTGCTTCTGGTCTGTTGACACGTCGGAGCAAGACCATGTCAAAATTTCTCTTATAAAGAGTGTCACCGCTCAGGAAGAAGTTTCCAGCCAATCTTCTGAGGGTTTTCCTATCTTTTCTGAGTGCCCCGGATGGGTACTCTTGTTTCTGAAGGAAGCATTTGATATCGTGATACCAAGGTTTATCGTCTATGACTGCTTCAATCGCGAAGATGTAAGCGGGCCGTTCAAGGCGCATTATGTCGATCTTAGGTATGTCATTCCATCGACCTACACTAATCATGAAAGAGAGAGTGGCTAATGCATCAGCCATGTGATTCTCATCACGAGGGATGTGATGAAAGTCGACTCTGTTGGAGAAGGGTAACAACCTCCTTGCATAGTCTTTGTAAGGAATCAATCCTGATTGGTATGTGTTCCAATCTCCTTTTATCTGGTTAAGAACCAGGGCTGAGTCACCGTATACGTCCAAGTTTTTGATCCTTAAATCAATTGCTTCTTCGAGACCCATAATACAAGCTTCGTATTCGGCCTCGTTGTTCGTACATTTGAACGTAAGTAAAGCAGTGAAAGGAATGTGGGAACCCTGAGGGGTAACAATGATTGCCCCAATTCCGTTTCCATAATGATTAACTGCTCCGTCAAAGATGAGTCCCCACTGGGAACCTGGTTCTGGCCCTTCACTGGGTAGCGGTTCATCGCAATCTTTCATTTTTAGATACATGACATCTTCGTCTGGGAAGTCAAACCCGATTGATTCTTGATCGTCAATCGGTTGATGAGCCAAATGATCGGCTAAAATACTTCCTTTAACGGCTTTCTGAGCGTGGTACTCTATGTCATATTCTGATAGTAACATCTGCCAACGGGCAATCCTTCCCGTGAGAGCAGGTTTTTCGAAAACGTACTTGATTGGATCCATTTCGGAGACCAACCAAGTAGTATGATGAATCATGTACTGGCAAAGACGTTTGGCTGCCCAAGCCAAAGCGCAACAAGTTTTCTCAAGCATTGTGTACCGAGTCTCGCAGTCGGTGAATTTCTTGCTTAGATAGTAAATGGCAGACTCTTTCCTTTTAGTTTCGTCTTGTTGGCCAAGTACACATCCCATTGAGTCCTCTAGGACTGTGAGGTAAATGATTAGTGGTCTTCCTTCCACTAGAGGTGATAGAATCGGAGGATTCAACAAATATTCCTTAATACTGTCGAAGGCAGTTTGGCAGTCTTCTGACCAAACGCAATCCTGGTTCTTTTTGAGTAATTTGAAAATCGGCGCGCATGTCGCGGTCATAAGGAATATGAATCTGGAGATGTAGTTCAAACGTCCCAGGAATCCTCTGACTTGTTTTTCAGTCTTTGGAGAAGGCATTTCTTGAATGGCCTTGACCTTGTCAGGATCAACCTCAATCCCTTTCTGGCTGACGATGAACCCTAGTAGTTTCCCTGAACGGACACCGAAGGTGCACTTGTTGGGATTGAAGCGGAGCTTGAATTTTCTTAGACGTTCGAACAATTTTGACAGATGTTCAACGTGCTCATCCTCTGTTCTTGATTTTGCAATCAAATCATCGACATATACCTCGATTTCTTTGTGTATCATGTCATGAAACAGAGTAGTCATGGCCCTTTGATAGGTTGCCCCGGCATTCTTTAAACCGAACGGCATTACTTTGTAACAAAAGGTACCCCATGGGGTAATGAACGAAGTTTTCTCCATGTCTTTCGGTGCCATTTTGATCTGGTTATAGCCCGAGAATCCATCCATGAAGGAGAATACTTTGAACCTTGTTGTGCTGTCAACCAGCATGTCAATGTGTGGTAAAGGAAAGTCGTCCTTTGGACTTGCCTTGTTTAGATCTCTGTAATCAACACACATTCTGACCTTTCCATCCTTTTTGGGAACGGGTACGATGTTGGCTAACCATTGAGGATATTCAGATGTAGCGAGGAAACCCGCGTCGATCTGTTTCTGTACTTCCTCTTTGATTTTGATGGCCATGTCCGGGTGAGTGCGTCTCAACCTTTGCTTTACTGGTCTCAACGGTAAGTGATGTTCCACGATGCTGGTATCCAACCCTGGCATATCCTGATAGGACCAAGCGAACACATCGGGGAATTCTTTGAGAAGCTTTATCAAACCCTCTCTGGCAGTTGGACTGAGCAATGCTCTGATCCTGATTTCTTTTCTCTCTTTTTCTGAACCCAAGTTTACCATTTCCAACGGCTCTTTGTGAGGTTCAATAGACCTTTCCTCTTGTCTGAGTAGTCGGGAGATCTCTTCTGGAATTTCGTTGTCATTTTCTTCTTCAGCCTCGAATACCGGGAACTCAAAGTTGGGAGAAGGCATCGGATCGTATGTTTCAACGGGGTATAAAACAAGCAATCTGCATGACGTGATGATTCGTGTTTAGAAGAGATAGAGAAAATGCAAGTGTGTGCAGTGTTTTGATTTTACTGCTTGTTTTTATTATTGAATGTTTTTCTTAGGATTACCATTTTCTAAAAAAGCAAAAAGAGAAAATAGCAATTAATGCGGAAATTACAGAACGACGTTATTTTATTAATGAACAAGTCGAATCTTGAAACTACAGCCCTATAAAACAAAACTCTGTCGCTTTGGGCAAAGCGAAGAGGGAAATTTACAGAAGGCGAGCCCTATCAAAACATCCGTTTCACCTGGGCAGGGTGAAAGGTTAAAGATGGCAATTACTTTGACTGATGAACGACCTTCGGAACCTCGACGACAACCCATTGGCGGCGAACTCCTCGGTGAATCACAAAGTCTGGCACCTTCCTTGATTTGTCTTCAGAAATGACGCTGATTTCTGGTGGAGTAGGATCATTGGAATCTGTTTCCCAGGCAGAATTGTCGTAGGGGGATTCCTTTGTTGTATTTTGCATAACGTTTGTGCTCTCAGCTGTATCTCCCCATCTAGTTGGCTGGATGTCTTCGAGCCTGATACGAGAGCTTTCGGGAGCGGTGTACTTGACCATATAGTCGAATTTTCCACTTGGTTGTCCCAAAGTGTCCCAAACTCCTTTGGAACTGGAGGAGTCATCCCTCTCGATGACGTTGACCTCAGGAAAAGCATAGTTGATGAATTCTAGTCCTGCAAACGTTGCGAATTCATCTTCATGTTGAGTAGTTTCCGAATGACCTGAGTGTTGATCCCATGACATGGTGGGGACACAGGTATTCTGTTCAATGATGCTCAGCTGAGTTTCGTTACTCGGCTGACTTTCTTGCCCCAAGTTTCCTGGGTAAGGCTGCCACATTGGCAGACCATCCATCGGGCCATAGTAATTGTGATCAGAGTTTTCTTTCATCAGACTGTCTTCCTCAAATGAATTTGGCGGAGCACAGCATCCTTCCGGATCACAATCTCCGTAGATCATTTCGACATCTGATCTTGGTATAAATCTCAGACTTTCTGTAGGAAAGCAAAAAGGCATAGGCACCTCTTCCTGAGACATATAGCCGTCCTTGTTAAGGTAGGACTTCCATTCTTCATCTGTGTCAGAGGGATCTTCCTCATTGATAGCATGAACTGTCTGAGACACTGGGTGAAGAAAACCTCCACTGTGGAAGAAGTTTTGAAGGGGATGAAGATTTTCATCGTTGGCGGCTGTCTGGGTACAGGTCGCAGAAAAACCAAGACCCTTCTTTGTTTTATTGTCAATAGGAATGACAAGCCGTTCCCATCCTGTCGTATCGGTACTCTTGACCGCTTTGATAGCATCTTTGTATGAAGAAATTGAAGTTCCTTCTTCGGATTGATCGTTCTTGCTCACCGATAGTGCTTGGAACCGAGTTCCAATAACCTCCTCGGGTTCCACACAAGTAGATGGTGATAGGTTACTCACAAGCAAGGCTTGTTCCCCACAAACCGTGACAAGTTGATCGTTCTTGACGAACTTTAGCTTTTGGTGGAGGGTTGAAGTAACCGCTCCAGCCTGATGCATCCAAGGTCTTCCTAATAAACAAATGTACGTTGCCCGGATGTCCATGACCTGGAAAGTGATTTGGAAAGTGTGAGGACCAATAGTTATGGGAAGATCAACTTCGCCGATAACTGTTTTTCTGGATCCGTCGAATGCTTTGACGACGACCTCGCTGACTCTCATCAGAGGGCCCTTAAATGATAATTACATCAAAGTGTACTTCGGCATAACATTCAGGGCTGACCCTGTGTCTACCAGTACGCTAGCTAAAGCATCGTCCTGGCAGTTAACTGTGATATTGAGCACCATGTTATGACGGCGACCCTCTTCAGGTAATTCTTCATCACTAAATCCCAAATTATTGCAGGAAGTGATGTTAGAGACAATACTATCGAACTGTCTGATTGTTACATCCTGTTCCACAAAGGCTTGCTCCAAGACTTTCTGTAGAGCCTCTCTGTGTGCTTCTGAACTGAGTAACAGTGATAATACTGAGATCTTTGAAGGAGTCTGTAACAGTTGATCAACAATGTTATATTCACTCCTTTGGATGAGCTTTAGCATCTCATCTTTGTCTTTTGAAAAGTCGGGATTACCCGATTGACCGACTGGCGGATCAGGAATTTCTGCCTGAAGTTCCTTTTCTTTGTTGGATTCTCCAACCCCTTGGTTGAAGACTCGACCGCTCTGTGTTACACGACTGATGTCTGCAATATTCACGACGGAGGGTAATGGAATTTCCTTTCCATTCTCGATTATTGTTGCACCGTATTTGTAAGGGATCGCCTTAGCTGATTCATACGGTAATGGTCCCGGTAGATAGATGACTATGGGAACCTTCTGATTTTTCTGACCGTCATAAGTAACCTCGATCCGTTCCTGGTTGGGAACTCTAGATTCGTCAAGTAGAGGGACGATGGCAAAAACATCCCTGATCTGGTGATGACCAGAGATCGTGACAACATCCTCAACTTGATCGGCAAGGTAGTTCGGCGACCAAATAATGGGTCCTGAACCTGGATATGGACGAATTTCTCTGTGATCGATCTGACCCTGAAGAGCTGCTCTCACAAGGTAACACCCTTGGTTACTTTCCGAACAGACGCTACAACTGTCATAGTTGTGTGGTGGCACCTGGCCACGCCCACTTTGAATACAATGTAACCTCACTAGGTTACCTTCCATTGATCGGACATCCTGACTTTGACGACGAGTAGGATTCCTGTTATTGATACTAATTTGCTGAGTATCTTCGTCCATATAGATTGGCATCCACCAGTGATTTAACAAGTGCTGAAGTGCCTCCTGGACAAGGGTACAACCTTGATCGTTTTCGCAACCCACTTTACAATTTTGATAATCGTGTGATATTAAGAATCCGAGTCGGACCTGCTCAGCATGTAACTCTACCAGGTTGGTATTCATCACGCGGATGTCGAAGATCTGAACCATGTTAATTTGATAGGAGTTCCTATCATGGTAGTCTTGGATCCATCCAAGATCCATCTGACGCTGGAGGGCCTCTTGTATGAAAGAGCATCCCTGTTTGTTTACCGAGCAAATCAGACAGGAACTGTAATCGTGCCGCGGCAGATTATGATACTGGCTTTGCCTTGAGTGCATCGCCACCAAGTTGACATTCATCACACGGATATCGTGGTTCTGAATGACGTTGGAACTCGTGTAAACCATGTTAACTCCACGAACTCGGTGCTCTTGGATCCATCCAAGATCCATTTGTTTATGTAGAGCTGCTTGCACTACAGAACATCCTTGGTTGTCTTTAGAGCAGATATCACACTGGTGATAATTATGAGGTGGCACATGGCCATATCCACTCTGTCTACAATGCATCCTGACCAGATTGGTCCCCAATAAGAGTACATCGTGAATTTGATAGACATTGTTAGTCTCTTTCTCAATCAGATTGACTGCAGCCTTCTCATGTTGAGGCAGCGGGTTCATAAAAACATTAGGGTTCGTATCTTTGAAAGATAAGAGCCCGCTCCTAACAAGCTTTTGCACGTCGGATTTGAAATTGAGACAAGTCTCAATGTTATGCCCTGAACCTCCTTGATGATAAGGGCATGTTTGATCCACCTTAAACCAAAAAGGCGGATTTTCCGGAACTGAAAGGGGAGACTTAGTCTGGATGTGCCCCTTAGCTAGCAGTAACGGAAACAGTTCTGCGTACGTTACAGGTATAGGATCAAATCCTGGTGGCCGTGTTGTACGGTTGTTGTTATATGGAGGACGAGCCTGCGGAAGAGGCTGTTGTGTCCTTTGTTGGTCAGGTTGGCTATGCGCAATCTGAGGTTGATACATAGGAACAGACGCGGGGCCGATAGCAGGAGTAACAGCTGCTACTGGCTGATAACGTCGCCTTTGCTTTCCGGGAGAGATATTCCCAATATCTTGCTCTTTTTTCTTAGGGAGAGCACTACCGTATTTTTTAGTACCGCTCGTTGATCCAGTGTCTTTTACCAAACATCCTTCTCGGACGACTTCCTCAAGACGTACACCCATGCCGACCATTTCGGTGAAATCACTGGGTTGATATGAGTTGATCTTTGTCGGGTGCCATGTCCAAATTGTACTTGTATTGTTGGACGAAGGCAGTACCAAGATCTCTGAATGTACTGATCATAGTACGGTTTAAACCCATGTACCATTTGAGTGCGGCACCAGTTAAACTATCCTGGAAGTAGTGAATCAGCAGGTCCTGATTCTCCGTCTGAGCTGACATCCGCCGAGCGTACATCACCAGATGGCTCTGAGGGCAAGAGTCACCCTTGTATTTTTCAAAGTCGTGCACTTGGAACTTGTGCGACATTCACATTTGGGACCAAGCAGAGGTCTGCGGCGTCCTTTCCAAATAGATCCTGACCGCGAATGGCTTGCAGTTCCTTCTGCATTTCCAGGAACTGTTCCTGGAATTCCTCCATTCTGTCGAACATAGTTTCCTTCTTACCAGAAGGTGTCTGTGGAATCTGTCCTTCCGGGATAGTGTGCACCACAGGGGGTGGTACCGTGACTACGGCAGTAAGTCTTGGCGCCTCCCGAAGTTTGTAACCTTCAGGAGTCTTAAGTATGACCCTGGCATCTTCGCTTTCCTGAAGTTTGTAACCTTCAGGCCCAGCGGCTTCTATTGCGGTTCCCTGATCTTCAGTGATCGGCGGAACATATCCTTCCGGGATATAGTTAACAGGCATGCCCCAAGGACGATCTTTCGGCATCTGATACCTAGGATCATACTTTTCTATGATGGGCGTTGAGGTGATCTCCGAGATCACAGTTCTTTGTAGCTGAGCTTCTGCCATGGCTTGCATGTCGTTACGAAGCTTTCTCATATCCTCTCTCAGAGCGTTGATCTCTTCTTTCAACTCTCTGTTTTCTTCCTCAAGATCATCCATCTTTTTCTGACGATTGGCCCGAGTATTGTACGAATGAGACAGTTTGACTCTAGAATCGAGACACAAACGTGAGATTTGTAGGGAAGAAGAATACGCGATGTGAGAATGGTGAATGCAATGATTATATTAATTGTTGTTTTTTTGTTTAATCAAAATAAACTTCGACAATTAGATTGCAAATATCAAACAGTGGGGAAACCCCTTTTTATTGAATTCCAAAGGATTACAGAAATGGAAATATAGTAGATTACAAAGTGTAGAAACAGAAACCTAAACTAATGGGTCCCGAGTCCTCTTCTTTGACCGGGGCGCTTGGGCCGTTGTTGGGTTGTCATTCCTTTGCCAGGTGAAAGGAGCGAGCAAATTCCTTTAGTCATCTTGATTCTCTACAGCATGCTGCTCCAAAATTTCAATCAGAGCATCTTTCTCTTTTAGTAGTTGCTGTATTTTGATGCATTATACGTCGAGGGTGCGGTACTTGTTCTTCCAAGATCTTCTTTCCTTTTGAATTTTGTTGAGAGTAACCTGAAGTCTTTCAGTTTCCGTCATGAAGTACGTGACAGATTCCCTCGGCGGAAGAATTCCGTAACGAGGATAAGGCATCTTTAGCTTGAGAGCTCTGGCTTGTACCCAATGGAGATAAGGCTCCACCGAGACACAGTCTAGTTTTCCCAGAGACTCTCGTCCTTTCTTATGAACATGTTTCCAAGCTTGCACTATTTCCATCTTTAGTGCTCTGTCACTTTCTCCTTCTTTGAAGAAAAGACCTTCCAGATGAACACCCAGTGGGATGTGTCTCATCGGGTATCCAAGTTGACGAAGAACTAATATCGGATGATAGTTGATTCCTCCTTTAGTTCCTATGAGGGGTACGCTGGGGAAGTTTCCACAACGGTCAATGATTCTAATTCCCTCATAAATCCTATTACACCAATCTATATCAGAGTTGGTAAAAGACATGATCTTCTGCGACCAACGTAAGACACTCTTGCAATCCCAAAAAGCAGCAGACTTGGGCAAGTGAGAGATAAACCATTTGTAAAGCAAAGGTACACAGCATGTGATCTCTCCTCCACTGTACAAATTTCCCAAGTGTACAGAATGATACGCATCTGCAAGCAAAGTCGGCACAGGGTTTCCAATGAGAAAAACCTTAATAGCGTTGATATCGACGAAGTTATTAATGTTGGGAAACAAAAATAACCCGTAGGTGAGCAAGACAAACATGCTTTCAAAAGCAGTCCCGTTCCCTATACTAGCGAAGTATAGAGCCTTTTTTGTCAAGAACTGGGCTGGCAAACCTTGGATGCCACCCTTAGTGGTCATGTGAGTCCTGACCTCAGACTCGTCCAAATGAATTGCTATTGCAATAGTCTGATTCTTTGGAATTTCTTCCAGTCCAGAAAATGGAGCTCGATCAGTGATATGTAAATCAGTCAGATGAGAATACTCCTCCAGCGTTGGTGATAGCTGGTAATCCGGGAATGTGAAACAGTGATAAACCGGATCGTAGAATTGAATGAGCGCTTCCATGATCCCCTTAATCACATGGACTCTTAATAGTGGTAGCAAACCACCGTGCTTGGCTCTGAAAGCCTCTGGGTTAACGATCATCCTTGCTAACCTTCTCAAATCCCCTAGTTTTGGAACCTTGAAGGTATACTGGCGAGTTCTCCTTCTACCGAAATCCATTAATGCAATCTTTTTCTCTGATATTTGCAATCACAGTCTTAGTTTGATTTGAAAAACAGAGAGACTAGAAGAGAAAGTTTTTTGAATGTTTTAATGTTTTTTAGATGAATGCATGAATGCAGCACACAAAAACATAGAAAAAACATGGGGTCAGAGGGTCGTTGTCATGAAGTCAAGGCTCTACCCATCCCAAAGGTTTATACTAGGGTGATTTTTGTACCTGTACTCATTATCATCAGCTCCTCCCAGGAAAGCAAAACAACAAGCGGATCGCCAGCGAGTTGTAGAGCAATCTTAGAGTAAGTGCCATTCACCGAGAATAGATCACCAGCCTCAAATGAGGGTAGTATCGCGTAACAACTATTTCCGATAGTTTCCGCACTACGAAAGGGTTTGGCTCCTCAGCTTCTCAGACTTAACAACCGGCTCATTGGCTAGAAGAGTGAATGGGTTGCGTTGGTCAGCCTCCACTAAGGTTGATGGTCGACCCCGTCGCCATCACTTATCTTAAGTGTATACTCATTCTCACCACATGCGGCATCACACGCATTCCCATTAGCAGAAAAATAAACACGTATAGCAATTAGGAAAAGAAGTATATTTATTTGTCCTAATCATCCTAGACTTATAAAGCTATGATTCCTAAGTTCCTGACAGAAATGAGTTCCCCGGCGAAAGCCCCAATCTGTGGTATTCACACAAGTGAAGAGAAGGAAGACCGTGCCTAGATCTAACTTTGAAAGGCCCCACGGTGGGCGCCACTTTTTTGTAGCGAGCGATTTTGGACGCGGTTCTTAAGCGCTGGTTGCTCTCTGCGGTTTGAGCTTTGACTACAGGTCGATTCATTTTTTATCCTATTGTGAGCTGAATAAGGAAGGGAAATAGATGTCTCCAATTAACCCTGCTTTGCATACTGAGTTTAAACAGCGGTCTGTTAGGTTACGAATGCTATCAATGTGGGGGGCCTTTGTACTGGTTATTTGTATTTTCACCAATACGATTTTCTTTCTTTTTACCTGGGCAGACGGTTTCTGGCGGGGAACAAGGATTAGGATGTTAGGACTGATGCTTTTGAAATACTGCTTGTGATTGATGGAGATATGGGATTTGGGTTTTTTGTTGATTGCGCTCGCTAAGATCTTTTCTTTCGATCTTATGCCTACGTATTCCCGTTTACCGAAACAGGGAAATCAGAGCGTTCGTAGTTCCTCCTATTCTATGGGAGGAAATGGGTGTTTTTTGTGTCTTGTTCAAAGCCCAAGACGTGAAGCGAAAGGTGGTTTGTATCTTGTTCAAAGCCCAAGATGTGAAGCTGAAAGGTCTATTTGTGTCTTGTTCAAAGCCCAAGATGTGAAGCGAAAGGACCTCAACTTTAGAGAGAATTTGTCATCTCTAAAGAGGGGAGAAGGAGAATTACTTTAACTGGGATACGCGGATCCGAGCAATGCCATAATTTTCGAAGAAAGGGTTTTAACCTGAAGGAGAAGACTTTAACTCAGTGTAGAGCAATGCCATCTTTCCTTAGGAATTTCTCATGCTAAAAGAGGGACAGTGGCATGGATGTAGATGATCCAGAGGCTTGCCGCTTACAGCGATTAGACGAAGGGGAAGGAGTTGTTGATGTTTGTGTGCTGTGAACGAGGCACAGCTTTGATGCTAAAAGGTTAATTGGATCAACCAGTGGTTTTCTTATACAAAGCCTAAGAGGAGGCTAATTTCTGCTAGGAAAATCATTATACAAAGCCTAAGAGGAGGCTATTTTGTGTCTCGTACAAAGCCCGAGAGAGAGGCTAAAAGTTTTTGACCCGACGATAGAGTCTTTGTGTCTCGTACGAAGCCCGAGATGGAGGCTAAAAGGTTTGACTCAACAAGAGAGTCTTTGTATCTCATACGAAGCCCGAGATGGAGGCTATTGTTTATTTGGCTCAATAAGAACCTTTTTGTATCTCGTATAAAGCCCGAGATGGAGGCGAAAAGGGTGATTGACTCAACGAGGGAGTCTCTTATGTGTCTCGTACAAAGCCCGAGAGAGAGGCTGAATGTTGTTTGACTCCGCTGGGAGAATCATTGTACAAAGCCCAAGAGGAGGCTATGGTGACTGTTCAGTTAAGTGACAGACCCAGTATACCGATTTTTAAAGAGAAAATCAGTTCTTATATGAGCAACACTGTACTCAGGGATTTGATTTGAGGATCCGGGTTATTCCTTTTCTTTGGGGAAACTGGAAATCCAAAGGGTGTTGAGACTGTCCGAGTCTGCGGGTTTCCTTCCTATTTAACGAAGGGGTCACTTGAGAATGTCTTTGATACTCAAGGAAGTTAGACTGTCCGTGTCAAGAGTTTTATCTTTTGTACTATGCTTTGAGAAACAGTAGTAGACTCTATGAAAGGACTGTTCTATGGAGATGACTAGGTTCTGTTCCTATACCTCTAGGAGGTCGTCGGGATAATTTGTACGAAGCCCAAGAGGAGGCTGGAAACTTTTAAGAAGCCGACGGGTCCTTGTACGAAGCCCAAGAGGAGGCTATCATTCCCGGAGGAAGAGATCATTATACGAAGCCTAAGAGGAGGCTGTGAATACTTCTAAGAAGCCGTAGGGTCCTTGAATAATGCCCAAGAGGAGGCCGATGCTTTTAAGAAGCCCGTGGGTCTATCATCTCCTTTCCATTAGGAGAGATAACTCTTTTAAAGATAAAAACCACTGGTAAACGTGCGAGGTTTACTATCTAGCGACTTCTAGCTTTTAAAGAGGGTTCCTTAGTTAAGGTCCAAGATTATGACCGTAGTGGGTACCCAAACCCCGAGACATTCAAGGCAAGCTATCCACGAGGAATAGATCAAGTCAGGAAAGTTCGAGAATTTGGAAGAAACTCAAAGATGCCATTCATGGAGAATACATTCATCTTGGGGAGTAGAGCTTCTTGACGATTCCTAGGGAGGACAGCCGAAGAGAAGACTGTATCTGGTGCTCCTATTGGGGATCTAGGCGTCTATTTCTATGAACAAATGAAACGGCGTCACCTAGTTCTAGACGTAGTAGCCGGGGAAACTCGAAATATCTATATTATTATTACACAGTAGATATGAGTTTATGAAAGAAGACTTACAGTGAGCAGCCCCACAATACAGTTTATAATATGAAAGCAGTAAATGAAAGTGATAACCACTTACTCGATTGGAGTGCTTCCATGCTGTTTGGTTAGTTGTTCAACAAAGAAAGATTGAAAACAACAGTATATTCAAAATCAAAGGAGAAAGTGCTTTGAAAAAGAAAGATTTGGGGCTTACAGCTCAAGGAGAGGCCCAGGGTTTTATCAGTGAGCGCACTGTTTGACTTTGTACAGCGGGACTTATACAAGTGAATGGGGCCCAAAAAGGTTTTCTGTACAAAGGGATGGGTCTTACACTCTCTCAAGAGGCCCAAAAAGGTTTAAAGAAAAGAGTGGGGCTTATAACACGAGGGTAGGCCCAAATGATTTTTCGTTTAAAAATGGCGATCGCGCCGAGGTTTTCTTTTAACGCAGAGGGACTTATACAATAAGTGAGGCCCAAAATGTTTTGGTTAAAAGGGGTATTGGGTCTTACACTCTAATAGAGGCCCAAAGTGTTTTGAATGGGTCTTATAGCTCAAGGAGAGTCCCAGATGATTTTTATTTTTAAACGGGCGACGATCGTGCCGTTTACTTGTACAGAGGGACTTATACAATGAGTGTACAAGGGGGGATGGGTCTTACACTCTCTCAAGAGGCCCAAAGAGTTTTGAAAATGATTTATGAGGGTTGAATTAATCCAAAACCCTAATTTGTTTTCAAAATGTATTTAATTGAATAAAAATTCAATTAAAAATGATCAAAAATTGTTTAACACATGGAAAACAAATTGTGATCTTGGATTAATGCTTCAAAAATTAAGTATTGACCTACAAAATAATTAGAAAGCATTAAAAGTTGCAAAATCAATGTAGAAAAAATATTTAAAATGCCAAAAACAATCAAAATATTAATTCTTTGCAAAAATATCAATTATATGAAATAAATAATATTTTTGGGATTTTTTGATAAAATAAAATATTTTAACATTTTTGTGAATTATTAAAAAAGGAATCAACTCAAAATCATTAAAACTCAAAGAGAAATTAATTTTTGAATCAATTAAATAAAATCACAAAATTCAAATATTTGAATTTCTAAAAATGGCGCCAAGAACAAGCTGAAGAACACGCGCGTGTTCTTGGTTTCTCAGATTTGCATTTTCTATCCAATCTCCATGAATACGTAATCATATCATGCAATCCACATATCATTATGCTCGTCTCAACCTCACGATCATATCTATGTACTTTAATTTCATTTAAATTAAACATACAACAAGATATCACGAAGAGACCTCAAGAACCCTAATTTCTGCATGAAGGCTAGGATTTTTGATACACGATTCAAACAATGCAATTAATTGAGGGAAAACATTCCATGCATGATTATGAACATATGGCCAAATTATTGTGCGAGGAAATATGCATAGATTGAGAGATGGCCAAGCATGTGCTTACCTCCAAGCCGTGACAGCAAGTTCAAAGTGATTTTTGATTTGGAGGTGTTACAGATGAGTGGTGATGATCTGAACAGCTTCCCTACACCCTATGGATTGTGTTTGGATGGTTGGACTTGATTGAAATTGGCTGAATCATTTTGTGGTACCTCAGCTGCACTTTGGTTAAAACCTTGAGCAACCAGCTGGTGATTTCATGAAATTGATGTTTCAGAAGTAATCTAAGTGTTTGATCAGCTCATATGTGATGTATGTGAGGTGTGTGAGTGATTGGTTTGATTGGAATTGCTCTCAAACTCAAAACCCGATAGTGACTTGCCTTAGAAGGCAAAATTGGAGTGAAAGAAGAGATTTTGAGGAAAGCATCTGTTAGATGGCTTTGGTGTACTCAAACTGACCACAATTGAGCCCTATTTATAGTGGAGCAAGTTTGTTTTGCAAGGAATAGTGCATGGCAGCTGGTAAGTAGGTTTGGCCAATGTTGGAAAATGAAAATCCAAGTCTCCTCTAGCCATTGACTAGAGGTTAGGGCACAGAGCTTTGGTCCCCTTGGTCTTGGATAAGTCTTGACTGATTTCAGATGAGAATGGCTCAGTCCATGCCACCTTGATGGTTCCATTGAATGCCTCATTCCAAATTTGAAGTCTTGTCCCTATTTTGGCCATTCTAGGTTCAACATGCTATTTCTTGTTCCATGGACTTTGGAGGCTTGGCTCAGTGATTGTCCCCTTTAGATTCAATCCTCTGAGGTGTCCAAGTGGATAGGAGCAATTGAATTTGGCTGATTTTGGCAAATCGACCAAAGTTGCAAATTCTGCCTTGCCTTGACAGATTTCAGCAAGGCAACTTGGCAATGTTGTATCTCATGGTGTAGGTTGAATTTGGCAATGTTCTTGGCCATTTTGGAAAGCTCTTACATGATACAAAAACTGTTTGAACAAGTTTGGTTTTGATCTCTTTTGATTCCAAGTGAAAAATCCCCCTACATTTGGCAAAAAGTGAGGCAGAATCTGACTTAGTGAAAATTTCACTAAGTGTTGGAAAAAGTGACATTTTCACTTTTCAGCCACTTTGATCACTCCATAACTCAAAATCCTTAATGAATTGGAATGACTTGAGTTGAAGTTTTTGTAGGTGATAATGAGAGCTACAAATCCATCTTTGGATGAGAAAAAATGGCCTTGTGGTTTAGGAGTTATAGTCCTTCAAAGTTGGTACCTTTGCCACTTTATTTTTAACTTAGAAAAATTTCTAAGTTTTATGGTTACCCCTTTTACAAGTTATCTCACTTTTCTTGATTTTTCTTGATGAATGATTATTCAAATCATACATTAACATCATTTTAGGGTTAAAAATCCATTTTGGTGAAAAATCTCAAAAAGTCAAAGTTGACTTTTGTGCACAGTTGACTTTTTATCAGATGAATTCCAAACTGTGCAATTCTTCAGGAAATCATGTCCTTGACCTAAATCAAACTTAATGGACATGTTCCATGGGTGTCATAGGGTATATTCAATCATGTATTAGGGTTTGGGAGCATGTCCTGGTCAAAAGTCAAAGTTACAGTTGACTTTTCCCTTAAAACCCTAATTGTGGTGCAGATGAAATTGAGACTTGTTGCTCAAACTTCTTGGATCAATCCATTGTTCCAAATGGATCAATATGGTGTATTAGAGACCCTCAAATCATCTCTTGAGGTCTTGGCTCATGGTTTGTCCCAAAAGTCAACTTAGGGGTGAATTAGGTCAAGAAACCCTAATTCCTGATTTTTGATGAATGCATCCCCTGAGGCAAAATTGACTTGATGCATGGGTTCATGAGGTTCCATGAAGTATATTAGGTTATGTTTTGGATCATTGCCTTGTGCCCAGATGAAAATTTCCATCTGGAGGCCCTGGTTGTCCAAAACCCTAATTTGGTGACACTGTCGATCTTGAGACTTGATCCACCTAGAAGGGAGCAGCCTTGTGCTTAATCCTTGAAGTGGGAGTCCTTTTTGATCCATTGTGGATGTTTAAGAGATTATACAAGTTGAAGATCATGTCATTTCTTGATTGATCCTTTGTCTAAGCACTCAGAGAGGGCTTGAAACCCTAATTTTGATTGTATTGGATGCTCACCCATCTTTGGGGAGACTGATGAAGCATGATGGTTCATCCATATTGTGATGACGATTTTCACAATGATGGGAAATCTAAGTGGTCAAAATTTGGGGTATTACACTAGGTAAAAGCCGTTTCATAGAAATAGACAACTAGATCCCTAATAGGATCACCAGATACAGTCTTCTCTTCGGCTGTCCTCATTAGGAATTGTCAAGAAACTCTATTCCCAGATATGAATGTATTCTCTGTGAATGGCATCTTTGAGTTTCTTCCAAATTCTCGAACTTTCCTGGCTTGATCTATTCCTCGTGAATGACTTGTCTTGAATTTCTCGGGGTTTGGGGACCCATCGGCTTCTTAAAAGCATCGGCCTCCTCTTGGGCATCATACAAGGACCCACAGGCTTCCTAAAAGCAACCCCGCCTCCTCTTAGGCTTAGTACAAGGACCCGCCGGCTTCTTAGAAGTATTCACAGCCTCCTCTTAGGCTCCGTATAATGATCTCTTCCTCCGGGAATGATAGCCTCTTCTTGGGCTTCAAACAAGGACCGACTGACTTCTTAAAAGCTTACAGCCTCCTCTTGGGCTTAGTACAAATTATCTCGACGACCTCCTAGAGGTATAGGAACATAACTTAGTCATCTTCATAGAACAGTCATTTCAAAGAGTCTACTACTATTTCTCAAAGTATAGTACAAAAGATGACACTCTAGACACGGACAGTCTAATATCCTTGAGTCTCAAAGACATTCTTAAGTGACCCCTTCGTTAAATAGGAAGAAAACCCGTAGACTCGGACAGTCTCCATACCCTTCGGATTTCCCACTTCCTTAAAGAACAGGAATAACCCGAATCCTCGAATCAAATCCTTGAGTACAGTGTTACTCATATAAGAACTGATTTTCTCTTTCAAAATCAGTATACTGGACCTGTCACTCAACTGAAACAGTCATACTAGCCTCCTCTTGGGCTATGTACAATGATTCTCCCCAGCGGAGTCAAACAGCGTTTAGCCTTTCTCTCGAGCTTTGTACGAGACACATAAGAGACTCCCTCATTGAGTCAATCACCCTTTCAGCCTCCATCTCGGGCTTCGTATGAGATACAAAAAATTCTCTTGTTTAGTCAAATAGCCTCCATCTCGGGCTTTATACGAGATACCAAAAGACTCCTTCGTCGAGTCAAAACCCTTTTAGCCTCTCTCTCGGGCTTTGTACGAGACACAAAAACACCCTCTTGTTGGGCCCATAGCCTCCTCTTAGGCTTTGTATAAGAAAACCACTAGTTGATCCAATCAACCTTTTAGCATCAAAGTTGTGCCTCGTTCACAGTACACAAACATCAACAACTCTTTCCCCTTCATCTAATTGCTGTAAGCGGCAAGCCTTTGGATCAATTACATCCATGCCACTGTCCTTCTTTTAGCATGAGAAATTCCTAAGGAAAGATAGCATTGCTCTACACTGAGTTAAAGTCTTCTCCTTCAGGTTAAAATCCCCTTTAAAGGAAATTATGGCATTGCCGGATTCACAAATCCTGGTTAAAGTAATTCTCCTTTATAAACAGTTGTGACATACAGACCCCCTTTAGAGATGACAAATTCTCTCTAAAGTCAAAACCCCTTTAGCTTCATATCTTGGGCTTTGAACATGATACAAATAGACCTTTCAGCTTCACATCTTGGGCTTTGAGCAAGATACAAATCACCTTTCGCTTCACGTCTTGGGCTTTGAACAAGACACCAAAATAACCACTTCCTCCCATAGAATAGGAGGAACTACGAACGCTCTGATTTCCCTGTTTCGGTAAACGGGAATACGTAGGCATAAGATTGAAAGAAAAATCTTAGCGAGCACACTAAACAAAAACCCAAAATCCCATACTCTCACATATCTATCAAGAAGCATCCGTCCTAACATCTAAACCTCCCACCACTTTTAGAAAAATAAACCCGATAGAGACCCCGAATCTTTGTAGCATATATAACCTAATAGACCGCTGTTTAACCTCAGTTTGCAAGCAGGGTTAATTTGAGACATTTATTTCCCTTCCTTCATCAGCTTTAATAGGTTAAAATGAATCGAGCTGTAGATACCAAAGAGCGGTAGTGCTTCGCAACCACATCCAAAATCGTTCGCTACACTTGGACAAGTTATTTTCATGACGGTTTCATCGGGAAATGTCACTCTTGCTAGGATCGGCCCTCACTAGGATCGTAGGTCAAAACCTTTAAGTTGGGAAAGTTCCACAGAATGGCGACTCCGCCGGGGAGCCATTTTCTGTCAGGAACATAGGATTCATAGCTCTTAAAAGTCTAGGACATTAGGACAAATATATATATATTGCTTTTCCTAATTGATATATGTGTTTATTTTTCTGCTAATGGGAATGCGTGTGATGCCGCATGTGGAAAGATTGAGTATACACCTAGGAAAAACCTCTTTCAGTAGTGCAGAAGCTATCGAAAATAGTTGTCACGCGATACTACCCTCTTCTGAGGTTCTTCGAAATAACATCACCTAGCACGGTTCCCGGCCCGCTGATGTTATCTCTACAAGAATCAATGATTTTGAGAGACATGTACAAAAATCACTAGTATAAACCTTTGGGATGGGTAGAGCCTTGACTTCATGACACCGACCCTTTGACCCCATGTTTTTTCTATGTTTTTGTGTGCTGCATTCATACATTCATTTAAAAAACATTAAGACAAAAAAAATCTTCTCTTCTAGTCTCTCTTTTTCAAATTAAACTAAGACAATGATTGCAAATGTCAGAGAGAAAAAGATTGCGCTCATGGATTTCGGTAGAAGGAGAACTCATAAGTACACCTTCAAGGTTCCAAAGTTAGAGGATTTGAGAGGTTTGTCAATCACAAACCATGAAGCTTTCAGAGCCAAGTATGGAGGTCTGCTACCTCTGCTAAGGGTCTATGTGATTGAAAGAATCATGGAGGCACTCATTCAATTTTACGATCCAGTCTATCACTGTTTTAAATTTCCGGATTACCAGCTCGCACCAATGCTGGAGGAGTAATCTCACCTGACTGGTTTACATATTACTGATCAAGTTCCCTTTTCTGGACTGGAATAAATTCCAAAGGATCAAATCATTGCAAGAGCAATTTATTTGGATGAGTCAGAAATCAAGACTCATATGACCACCAAGGGCGGAATCCCAGGTTTACCAACCATGTTTCTGGTAAAGAAAGCTCTGTACTTTGCTAGTATAGGGAACGTGACTGCTTTTGAAAGCATCTTTGTTTTACTCACCTACGGGTTATTTTTGTTTTCCAACATCGATAAATTTGTAGATATCAACGCCATTAAGGTTTTTCTCATTGGAAACCCTGTACCGACTTTGCTCGCAGATGCGTATCATTTTGTACATTTAAGGAATTTATACAGCGGAGGAATGATCACGTGCTGTGTACCCCTGCTATATAAATGGTTTATTTCCCATTTGCCTAAATCTGCCGCTTTTTGGGATCATAAGAGTGCCTTACGTTGGTCGCAGAAAATCATGTCTCTTACCAACTCTGACATAGATTGGTACAATAGGATCTACGACGGGATCAAGATCATTGACCATTGTGGAAACTTCTCCAACGTACCCCCTATAGGAACTAAGGGGGGAATCAATTATCATTCAGTCTTAGTTCGTCGTCAATTTGGATACCCGATGAGGCATGTCCCGCGTAACGCTCATCTGGAAGGTCTTTTCTTCAAGGAAGGAGAAAATGACAGGGCACTAAAGATGGAAATAGTGCACGCTTGGAAACATGTTCATAAGAAAGGATGGGAGTCTCTAGGAAAACTGGACTGTGTCTCGGTGGAGCCTTATCTCCACTGGGTACAAACTAGAGCTCTCAAGCTAAAGATGCCTTATCCTCGTCACGGAGTTCTTCCGCCAAGGGAATCTGTCATGTACTTCATGATTGAAACGGAAAAACTTCAGGTTACTCTCAACAAAGTTCAACAGGAGAGGAGGTTTTGGAAGAACAAGTACCGCATTCTCAATGTGGAATGTACCAAAATACAGCAACTGCTAAAAGATAAGGATGCTCTGATTGAGATTTTAGAGCAACATGCTGTAGAAAATCAGGATGACCAAAGGAATTTGCTCACTCCTTTCACTTGGCAAAGGAATGACAACCCGACAACGACCAAAGAGCCCCGGTTCAAGAAAAGGAAAGTACCAGAATTAGCACCTGAGTTCTCCTCATAGAGGACTCGGGACCCATTAGCTTAGGTTTTTGTTTCCGCACCTTGTAATTTACTGTATTTTCATTTCCGTAATCCTTCGAATTCAATAAAACGGGGTTTCCCCACTGTTTGATATTTCCAATCTAATTGTCAAAGTTTATTTTTGATTAAACAAAAAATAATAATATAATCATTGCATTCATCATTCTCACGTCACGTATTCTTCTTACCTACGAATCTCACATTTGTGTCTCGGTTCTAGAATCAAACTGTCTCATTCGTACAATACTCGGGCCAATCGTCAGAAAAAGATGGATGATCTCGAGTAAGAGAATAGAGAGTTGAAAGAAGATATCGACGCTCTGAGAGAAGATATGAGAAAGCTTCGTAACGACATGCAAGCCATGGCAGAAGCGCAGCTACAAAGAACTGTGATCTCCGAGATCACCTCAACGCCCATAGTGGAGAAGTATGATCCTAGGTATCAAATGCCAAAAGGTCGTCCCTGGGGCATGCCTGTTAACTATATCCCGAAAGGATATGTTCCCCCGATCACTGAAGATCAGGGAATCATAGCAGAAGCCGCTGGGCCTGAAGGTTACAAACTTCAAGAAAGCGAGGATGCCAGAGGCATAATGAGGACTCCTAAAGGTTACAAACTTCAGGAAGCGTCAAGATTAACTGTCGTAGTAACGGTACCACCCCCTGTGGTGCACACTGTCCCGGAAGGACAGATTCCGCAGATACCTTCTGGTAGAAAGGAAAGTATGTTCGATAGAATGGATGAATTCCATGAGCAGCTCCTGGAAATGCATAAGGAACTGCAACCTATTCGTGGTCAGGATTTATTTGGCAAGGACGCCGCAGACCTTTGCTTGGTCCCCAATGTGAAAGTTCCACACAAGTTTCAAGTGCCCGACTTTGAAAAATACAAGGGTAACTCTTGCCCTCAGAGTCATTTAGTGATGTACGCTCGGCGAATGTCCGCTTAAACAGAGAATCGGGATCTACTGATTCACTACTTTCAGGATAGTTTAACCGGTGCCTCATTAAAATGGTACATGGGTTTAAACCGCGCTACGTTTAGCACTTTCAGAGATCTTGGAACTGCCTTCGTCCAACAATATAAATACAATTTGGACATGGCACCAGACAGAGATCAACTCAGATCAATGTTGTAAAAAGACAAGGAAACCTTTAAGGAATACACTCAGAGATGGCGTGAAATTACCGCTCAAATTTGTCCACCTCTTGAGGAAAAAGAGATGACAAAGATCTTCTTAAAGACCTTAAGCTCATTTTACTACGACAGAATGGTTGTCAGTGCGCCCAGCGATTTCACCAAAATGGTCGGTATGGGAGTACATCTCGAGGAAGCCGTTCGAGAAGGACGTCTAGTCAAAGACACTGAGTCGACAAGCGGTACTAAAAAATACGGTAGTGCTCGCCTTAAGAAAAAGGAGCAAGATATTGCGAATATCTCTCTTGGAAAGCAAAGGCAACGGTACCAACCAGTAGCAGCTATAACTCCTGCTATTAACCCATGCGCCCGTTTCTACGTATCAACCTCAGGTTGCTCAAAGCCAACCACATTCGCAGCAATTTCAGCAAAGGACACAACAACCTCTTCAGCAAGCTCGTCCTTAATACAACAACAACCGTACAACGCGGCCACCAGGATTTGATCCTATACCCGTATCGTACGCAGAATTATTTCCGTTACTACTGGCCAAGGGGCATGTCCAGACTAAGTCTCCTCTTACAGTACCGGAAAATCTACCTTTTTGGTTTAAGGTGGATCAGACTTGCCCTTACCATCAAGGAGGACCAGGGCATAACATAGAGAACTGTCTCAGTTTCAAATCCGACATGCAAAAGCTTGTTAGGAGCGGGGTCTTATCTTTAAAAGATACAAATCCGAATGTTCTCATAAACCCGCTTCCTCAACACGAGAAGGCTACAGTCAATTTGATAGAGGGAGAGTCTAACAACACCTATCAAATTCACATGTACTCTTGTTAAGGGCCAACTTGGTCAAGATGCATTGTAGACAGAGTGGATATGGCCAGGTGCCACCTCATAATTATCACCAGTGTGATATCTGCTCTAAAAGAAATCGAGGATGTTCTGTGGTGCAATCAGCTCTACAGGAACAGATGGATCTCGGATAGATCCAAGAGCAATGAGTTTGTGGAGTTAACATTGTTTATACGAATTCCAACATCATTCAAAACCACGATATCCGTGCGATGAATGTCAACTTGGTGGCAATGCACTCAAGGCAAAGCTAGTATCATAATCTATTGCGTCACGATTACAATTCCTGTCTGACTTGCTTGGTAAACAAACAGGGATGCTCTTTTGTACAAGAGGCCCTCCAGCGTCAAATGGATCTTGGATGGATCCAAGACTACCATGATAGGAATCTTTATCAAATTAATATGGTTCAAATCTTCGATATTTGCTTGATGAATACCAGCCTGGTGGAGTTACATGCTAAACAGGTCCGGCTCGGATTCCTGGTATCACATGATTATTAGGGTTGTAAAGCGGGTTGCGAAAACGATCAAGGTTGTGCCCTTGTCCAGGAAACACTTCAGCACTTGTTCAACCACTGGTGGCTTCCAATCTATATGGACGAAGACACCCAGCAAATTAGTATCACTAACAGAAATCCTACAAGATATCAAGGTCAGGATGATCGGTCGATGGAAACAGACCTCGTCAGGTTACATTGTATTCAAAGCGGACGTGGCCAGGTGCCACTACACAACTATGAGCGGTGTGGAGTTTGCTCAGTGGATAATCAAGGATGCTACCTCGTGCGAGAAGCCCTTCAAAGTCAGTTGGACCGCAAAGAGATTCAACCATGGTACTGTTCGGGATCAGTCAACTACCTCGCTGATCAAATCTAGGACGTTGTCGTAATCTCTGATCATCAGAGGACTAGGGATGTTTGTGCCATCATCCCTCTACTGGACAAATCGAGAGTTCCCAACCAGGAAAGGATCGAACTTACTTACGATGGTCAGAAAAATCAGAAGGCTCCCATAGTCATCTATTTACTGGGACCACTACCGTATGAATCAACTAAGGTTATCCCTTACAAGTACGGTGCAACCACAATCGAGAATGGAAAGGAAATTCCATTACCCTCCGTCGTGAATATTGAAGACATCATTCGAGTAACACGAAGCGGTCGAATCTTCAACCGAGGAGTTGGAGAACTTAACAAAGAAAAGGAACTTCAGATGGAAGCTCCTGATCCACCAGTCGGTCAATCCAGTAATCTAAACCTTTCGAAAAACAATGATGAGATGCTGAAGCTCATCCAAAGGAGTGAATACAACATTGTTGATCAACTGTTACAAACTCCTTCAAAGATCTCAGTGCTATCACTTTTACTTAGTTCAGAAGCGCACAGGGAGGCTCTACAGAAAGTCTTGGAGCAAGCCTTTGTAGAACAGGATGTAACAATCAGACAGTTCAATAGCATTATCTCTAACATCTTCCTGCAATAACTTAGGATTTAGTGATGAGGAATTACCTGAAGAAAGTCGTCATCATAACATGGCGCTCAACATTACAGTTAATTGCCAGGACGATGCTTTAGCCAGCGTACTGGTCGACACAGGGATAGCCCTGAATGTTATGCCGAAGTCCACTTTGATGCAATTATCATTCAAAGGACCTCCGATGAGAACCAACAAGGTCGTCGTCAAAGCATTTGACAGATCCAGAAAAATGGTTATCGGCGAAGTCGACCTTCCCATAACTATCGGTCCTCACACTTTCCAAGTCACCTTCCAGGTCATGGACATTCGGGCAACATACAGTTGTTTATTAGGAAGACCTTGGATACATCAGGCTGGGCGGTCACTTCAACCCTCCACCAAAAGCTAAAGTTCATCTAGAACGACCAAATCGTCACAGTATGTGGATAACAGGCCTTGCTCATAAGCAATTTATCGTCATCCACTTATGTAGAACCGGAGGGGGTAATTGGAACTCAGTTCCAAGCGCTTTCGCTACACAAGGACAATCAATTCGAAGGGGGAACTTTAATTTCCGCATACAAAGATGCTATCAAAGCGGTTGAGAATACCAATACAATTGGATAGGGACAGCTTGTCATTCCTACTGACAACAAAGCACAGAAGGGTCTTGGATTTTCCTCGACTTGTACCCAAACTGCTACTAACAATGAAAGTCTTCATCCCATTCAGGACTTCTTCCACAGTGGAGGTTTCCTTCACCCAGTGTCTCAAGAAGTGCATACCATCAACGAGGGTGACTCCTCCGATACAGATGAAGAATGGAAGTCCTATCTTAATGAAGACGGTTATATGTCTCAGGGCGAAACACAAACTCCATTTTGCTTTCCTGCACAGAGCCCGAGATTTATACCAAGGTCAGACGTCAAAATGGTATATGGAGATTGTGATCCTGAAGGATGTCGTGCTCCACCAAATTCGTTAGAGGAGGACACTCTGATGAAAGACAACTTTGACCACGACTACTATGGCCCGATGGATGGCCTGCCAATGTGGCAGCCTTACCCAGGAAACTTGGGGCAAGAGAGTCAGTCGAACAATGAAAATCAGCTGAGCATCATTGAACAGAATACTTGTGTCCCTGCCATGTCATGGGATCAACACCCAGGTTATCTTGAAAGCACCCAGCACGACGATGAATTCGCAATGTTTGCAGGACTAGAGTTCATCAACTATGCTTTTCCTGAGGTCAACGTCATCGAGAGAGATGACTCCTCCAGCTCCAAAAAAGTGTGGGACACCTTGGGACAACCGAGTGGAAAATTCGACTTCATGATCAAATACACCGCTCCTGAAAGCTCTCGTATCAGGTTCGAAGACATCCAGCCAACTGGATGGGGAGATACAGTTGAGAGTACAAATACTATGCAAAATACAACTAAGGAATCCTCCTACGACAACTCTACCTGGGAGGCAGATTCCAATGATCCTGCTCCACCAGAAATCAGCATTATTTCTGAAGACAAATCAAGGAAGGTACCAGACTTTGTGATTCACCGAGGAGCTCGCCGCCAATGGGTCATTGTCGATGTTCCGAAGATTGTTCATAAGTCAAAGTAATTGCCATCTTTACTTTAACCTTTCACCTTGCCCAGGTGAAACGGATGTTTTGATAGGGCTCGCTTTCTGTAAATTTCCCTCTTCGCTTCGTCCAAAGCGACAGAGTTTTATTTTATAGGGCTATAGTTTCAAGAATCGACTTGTTAATTAATAAAATAACGTCGTTATGTAATTTCCGCATTTTATTGTTGTTTTCTCTTTTTGCTTTTCTTAGAAAATGGTAATCCTAAAAAACAATTCAATAACAAAAACAAGCAGTAAACAAAAAATACACTGCACACACTTGCATTCTCTTTATCTCTTCTAAAAACAAATCATCACGTCATGCAGATTGCTTGTTTTCAACCCCGTTGAAACATACGATCCGATGCCTTCTCCCAATTTTGAGTTCCCGCTATTTGAGGCTGAAGAAAAAGTTGACAACGAAATTCCAAAGGAGATCTCCCGACTACTCAGACAAGAGGAAAGGTCCATTGAACCTCACAAAGATCCGTTGGAAACGGTCAACTTGGGTTCAGAAAAAGAGAGAAAAGAAATCAGGATTGGGGCACTGCTCATTCTAACTGCCAAAGAAAGTTTGACAAAGCTTCTCAAAGAATTTCCCGATGTATTCGCTTGGTCCTATCAGGATATGCCAGGGTTGGATACCAGCATCGTGGAACATCATCTACCATTAAGGTCAGAATGTTCGCCAGTAAAACAGAGGTTAAGACGGACTCACCCAGACATGGCCATCAAAATCAAAGAGGAAGTACAGAAACAGATTGACGCGGGTTTCCTCGCCACGTCAGAATATCCTCAATGGTTAGCCAACATCATACCCGTTCCGAAAAAGGACGGAAAGGTCAGAATGTGTGTAGACTACAGAGATCTAAACAAGGCTAATCCAAAGGATGACTTTCCTTTACCATACATTGACATGTTGGTAGACAGTACAACAAAGTTCAAAAAATTTTCCTTCATGGATGGATTCTCAGGCTATAATCAGATCAAAATGGCGCCGAAAGACATGGAGAAAACTTCATTCATTACCCCATGGGGTACTTTTTGTTACAAGGTAATGTCGTTCGGGTTGAAGAACGTTGGGGCAACCTATCAACGGGCCATGACTACTCTATTTCATGACATGATACACAAAGAAATCGAGGTATATGTCGATGACATGATTGCCAAATCTAAGACAGAAGAGGAGCATGTGACCCACCTGTCAAAACTATTCGAGCGGCTGAGAAAGTACAAACTCCGCTTGAATCCCAACAAGTGCACATTTGGTGTTCGTTCGGGGAAACTCTTAGGGTTCATCGTCAGCCAGAAAGGAATTGAGGTTGATCCTGACAAGGTCAAGGCCATTCAAGAAATGCCTTCTCCAAAAACTGAAAAACAAGTCAGAGGATTCCTGAGAGGTTTGAACTATATTACTGAAAAAGAACCAGGACTGCATTTGGACAGAAGACTGTGAAACTGCCTTCGACAGTATCAAGGAATACCTGTCGAACCCGCCGATTCTATCACCTTCAGTGGAAGGAAGACCACTGATCATCTACCTCACAGTCTTGGAAGACTCAATGGGTTGTGTACTTGGCCAACAAGACGAAACCAAAAGGAAGGAGTCTGCCATCTACTATTTGAGCAAGAAATTCACCGACTGCGAGACTCGGTACACTATGCTTGAGAAAACTTGTTGCGCTTTGGCTTGGGCAGCCAAACGTCTTCGCCAGTACATGATTCGTCACACCACTTGGTTGGTCTCCGAAATGGATCCCATCAAGTATGTATTTGAAAAGCCTTCTCTCACGGGAAGGATTGCCCGTTGGCAGATGTTGTTATCAGAATATGACATAGAGTACCATGCTTAGAAAGTTGTTAAAGGAAGTGTTTTAGCCGATCATTTGGCTCATCAACCGATTGACGATCAGGAATCAGTCGGATTTGACTTCCCAGACCAAGATGTCATGTATCTAAAAATGAAAGATTGCGATGAACCGCTACCCAGTGAAGGGCCAGAACCAGATTCCCAATGGGGACTTATCTTTGACGGAGCTGTCAATCATTACAGAAATGGAATTGGGGCAATTATCATAACACCTCAGGGTACCCACATTCCTTTCACCGCCAGACTTACGTTCAAATGTACAAATAACGAGGCCGAATACGAAGCTTGTATCATGGGTCTCGAGCAAGCGATTGATTTAAGGATCAAGAACTTAGATGTATATGGCGACTCATCTTTGGTTGTCAATTAGATCAAAGGAGATTGGAACACATACCAATCAAGATTGATTCCTTACAAAGATTATGCAAGAAGGTTGTTACCTTTCTTCAACAAAGTCGAGTTTCATCATATCCCTTGTGATGAGAATCACATGGTTGATGCATTAGCCAATCTCTCTTCCATGATTAGTGTAGGTCAATGGAATGACTTACCTAAGATTGACATAATGCGCCTTGAACGGCCCGCTTACATCTTCAAGATTGAAGCAGTCATAGACGACAAACCTTGGTATCACGATATTAAAGGCTTCCTTCAGAAACAAGAGTACCCACCTGGGGCATCCAGGAAAAACAGAAAAATCCTCATAAGGCTGGCAGGCAGTTTCTTCCTGAGCGGTGATGCACTCTATAAGAGGAACTTTGACATGGTCTTGCTCCGATGCGTAGACAGACCAGAGGCAGACATGCTAATAAAAGAAATTCACGAAGGGTCCTTTGGCACTCATGTCAACGGACATATAATGGCGAGGAAAATTCTGAGAGCAGGGTACTACTGGTTGACCATGGAATCTGACTGCTACATGTACATGAGGAGGTGTCAAAAGTGTCAGATATACTCTGACAAGATCCATGTACCGCCAACGCATCTCAAAGTTCTTTCTTCCCTATGGCCTTTTTCCATATGGGGAATCGACATGATTGGCATAACTGAGCCCAAGGCTTCGAACGGACATCGGTTCATCCTGGTAGCCATTGACTACTTCACGAAGTGGGTCGAAGCAGCATCATACGCTAATGTAACCCGACAAGTGGTGGTCCGATTTATCAAAAACAATATCATTTGTCGTTATGGTGTTCCAAGCCAGATCATTACTGATAATGGATCTAACTTGAACAACAAGATGATGAAAGAGTTGTGCACAGAGCTCAAGATTGAATACCATAACTCATCTCCCTACCGGCCCAAGATGAACGGTGTAACACCCCCTTCTACACCCCCAGGCTATTAAAGCGATAAATAAAATTTAAAATTTCATCAGAGTATAATTAAAAATTCACGGCATAGACCGAGGGGTCACATCAATTTGAAACAAACATACAACAACCTGCTCATATAGATATGCAACATTCAGGTAGCACATAACAAAGGAACTTGGTTCCTACAACCCACAATTCAGATACAGAATAAAAGCGGAAGATCCATAACTGAATCTCATATATATATCATAAAAAGTTTGCCTGTCATATCCAATATCATACATGTACAATCCAAAAGATACATATACATAATACAAAATAATCACACTCGATCACCCCGACTACCCGGTGCTACATATCAGAGCCGACCGACAAAAGAATGAAGACCTAAGCTTCACAAAAAGACCTCCAGCAACTAATGTGCAATGCCTCATAGAGCATTAAAACAGCAGAAGGGTGAGAAACACAATTATAATACAATTGCATGTAATTATATAATAACACACAATTACGCAAACATAATATTCTCACCACACTATATGCCATAAATCAAGTACAAACCAACACAATGAATTTTCTCACATATCGGTCACAAAAGCATATCAATCATACACAATACAATTATCACCAACACGTATATTCATATATCAACTCATCAATTTCATTCACAATTCCACACATAATCAAACCATTCATGATTTATGCAAATGCAAAGAGACCGACACAACGACTCTATGCATATGCACATGCGGTACCGACTTCCATCATTTCTCAACACCAGTTCACTCAGGAACTATTGGAACCATGGCTCGTTACTTAGTGTAACTCCCCGTCGGGCATACGATGTTCCCCGTCGCTTTAGGTCCTCTTATTTTTTTAAGGCGCACGACGTTTATGGATTGCTTTAGGTCCTTTTTGTATAAGGTGCACAATCCGATCGCTTTAGGTCCTCTTTGTATAAGGCGCACGATCGTCTATAACCATCACTTTAGGTCCTCTTATTTTTAAGGCGCACAATCCGATCCGATCGCTTTAAGTCCTCTTATTTTTAAGGCGCACGATGTTATAGCGGATTCCCTCTGGAATTGATTCGTCGCTCACACCCACTAGGGCACACGACATCACAAGAATGCACATCATAATGCTTGGCATACAGTGACTCATGACATTCAAATGCACACATATACACATTCCATAATCATGCATATATCATCAAATACCACACATTGAATTTTCTTGCCTTTAGGCCACAAATCATCATCACAACATATATCACGTGCATATTCATTTCACAACAGCACACAAGTCATACAATTCATATCACAAGCATGTTGCATAATAACACTTCAAATGCACATCATTAAAACGGTAAAAGCCAACAAACAACACATTCCAAATTCCCGACATAATTAAATCGGTCAACAATCTCCAAACCATTTTAATAGGAAAGAACGACTCAAAAGCTTTCTAACGCACCCAACCACGCCCCAATCCGACTTACGGATCAAAAGTTATGAATTTTCAAAGAAAAGAATTTATTAAGAAACAGCCAGATTCGCCTGGCGACTTAGGATTTCGCCTGGTGGATCCCCATTCGCCAGCACTTCGCCTGGCGAACTAGTGGCGAACCACAAAATTAGAAAACCCCAAAAGTTACATAAGCTGCCCCATTTCTATCTTTCCGATTTCGCCTGGCGAATCCCCCTTCACCAGCACTTCGCCTGGCGAACTAGTGGCGAGACTTAATTCGCCTGGCGAATCACACCGGAACCAGAAAAATTCTGTTATGGGTTACATTGATCCAAAACCCCCAAAATCACATTTTTCATTCCAAATCAATTCCAACAGCAAAACAATTTTCAGCAGTGACTCATAAACACATTGTGATCATACAACGCAATTTATATCGATTTCCGACCGCGCAAACATCGATTTCTACTCGTTTACTCATTTTCGACCTATAACCGAAAACTATGGAAAAGCAAGACAACATGCACACACACACATACATAATCATACGCAATGATATCGATTTCTCTTCTCTTTTCTTTCTTCCTCTTTTTCTTCTCTTCCTTACTATTTTCTCTCTTTCTATTTCTATTTATATTTCTAACTTAGGAAAAATTAAAGTGAAATGACCAAAATACCCCCACACCCAAATATCTCACAAACGTTCCCAAGACGCGATAAAATATAATCACGATGAAAAATAACATATTTTCAAATAAAAGTCAAAAATAAAATAATATAATAAATAAATAATCAAAACAACTCAATTAAATAAAAATAACCAAAACTGGGGCGTTACAAACGGAGCAGCAGAAGCGGCTAACAAGAACATCAAGAAGATCGTTCAAAAGATGGTTATAACCTATAAAGACTGGCACGAGATGCTACCCTTTGCTCTTCACGCTTATCGCACATCTGTCTGCACTTCAACAGGGGAAACCCCTTTCTCTCTAGTATATGGCATGGAAGCAGTGCTCCCCATAGAAGTAGAGATCCCATCAATCCGAGTATTGATGGAAGCTAAGCTAACAGAAGCTGAATGGTGTCAAATTCGACACGAAGAATTGAATCTGATTGAAGAAAAATGGATGACGGCACTATGCCATGGTCAGTTGTATCAACAAAAGATGAAGACGGTGTTTGACAAAAAGGTCCGACCTCGCGTCTTCAGGAAAGAAGACCTCGTGCTCAAGAAGATACAGTCATTTCTCACTGATTCCCGGGGCAAATGGACTCCTAATTATGATGGCCCCTATGTGGTCAAGAAAGCTTTCTCAGGCGGCGCCTTGAGACTTGCAACCATGGACGGAGAGGAATTTTCCTACCCCATGAACGTTGATGTAGTCAGGAAATACTTCGCCTAAACTAAAAAAAACATCTTGGTGGATTGAAAACCTGAAAGGGCTATCCAGGAAAAAATTGGAGACAAAATAAAAAAAATCATCCCGGTGGATTGGAAACATCACAGTACAATCCAGGCAAAAATTAGGGATAATGGCAAGTAACTATGTCCAAGCAAGTCCCTCAGCAACAGTTACGTCGTCCATCAGAAAAACTCCAGTCAAGGTCATCTTCGAAAGAAGCTCAGGATGCCCAGAATTCAAAGTTGGTAGTAGGATATTGGTCGTTATGTTTCGATGTAGCCCTTTTCCCTGTAAATTATCATTTTCTAACTTTGTATATACTCTTTGGGATCACGCGTTTGGCTGATTTCCATCATATCAATAATATTTGAGCCCTTGTGCTTTTGTTTGCAATTCTTATTTGTTTTAGCTTTATAGAACGACGTTTTTAACATGATCAACGATTCTTGAAATAAAACAAAAATGAATTTACTTGTAAAACTTTTTCTGCTTTTAAAATAAAAAGATGGCAATTTCTTTTGACTGTTGAACATCGAACGAACATCGATCGCTACTCCAGAAGTAATCGAGCTTCAAAGTTCAGAATCAAAGTACTCCTTCTAAACTAGTACGTCTGAACGAAGGATCAACTGTGTCAGAGACCTTGCTTTGTCTGACATGCCCCGGCAGAGTTCTCATCTCCTAATCCCGATCAACGTAGCTCCCCGTAGGGACTATCTCTCCTAAGCAAGGCAGAATTGATATCTTAAACCAGGGATACCTTTTCATCTCCCACCTTGGCCGAGTATCTAGTCGTACTCCTTAAGTCTGTATGCGGTGTCAGTTTTGTCAGCATATACATACATGCCTCATGCATTATTGATTTACATTCATATTCATGTTGCATCACTATCACTCTAGTCGGTCTTATCCCCTAGTGATAAACGTCCTCTTGTCAATCGAGTTGTCAGTTCTTTCCTTGTCATGAAACGCCGTGTTTGAACAACCGCTTCTCCACTTTGCTGCTGAACTAAATTTGGTTCTTTGACCACTTTGATAACTTGAACCTCTGAAAAGGCAAGAAAACCCTCAGCCGATGTCACTCTTCGCCATTGAAGATGATATCTTCGCTTTCCCAGATTAAGGAAAATCCCCAGAGAAAGCCTCTCAGCTAAAAAACTTTCAGCAACTCATTGACTTTGCTCTCCGGAGAGTCAATGTCAACAAGATCATCGGCACCTCAAAATTGGATCACATCATATGGCGTTTCTCTGAGAAGATCTCTGAGAAAAGTATGATGTAATATCCCTAAACGATAGCAGTCTCTCAAGAGACTTGCTCTCCCCAGTAGACTCGACAAATGGCGTCTCCAACAGAGAAGTTTATGCCTCTCTACCATCAAAATTTTTTCTATCAAATGGCATCTCCCCAAGAAAATTCGGTGAGAGGTTTGAGGAAAACCGCTACAAATAGCATCCCTTGTCAATAAAGTTTATTGACAAAAGAAACTAAGACCAGTTCCTTGGTAAGAAACCAGGATCGAGGGGAAGTTCATTTCAGCAACTGAGACCAGTTCCTTGGCTGAGGACCAGGATCGAGGGGAAGTTTCAACCTTTTCTAAGCATCATCGCTTAGCAAAAGAAGATGAATGCGCAAGCTACAATTCATAGCAAACCATCAAAATTTCGGGTATTCCGATATTTAATCCTCTTGCACCCCGAATGCCCGAATACCTTCATCATTCACAGCTTCGGGTCCAAGAAGATTAAATAGGGGCATCTGTCATACCCCAAATTTTGACCACTAATATTCTCATCATTGTGCAAATCATCATCACAATATGGATGAACCATCATACCTCATTAGTCTCCCCAAAGATGGGTGAGCATCCACTACAATCAAAATTAGGGTTTCAAGCCCTCTTAGAGCTCTTAGACAAAGGATCAATCAAGGAATGACATGATCTTCAACTTGTCTAACCTCTTAAACATCTACAAAGGATCAAGAGGACTCCCACAAAAAGGATCAAGCACAAGGCTGCTCCCTTCTAAGTGGATTAAGCCTCGAGATCGCCAGTGTCACCAAATTAGGGTTTTGGTCGACCAGGGCCTCCAGATGGAAATTCTCCTCTGGGCATGAGCCAATGCTTCAAGGCATAACCTATGATGCTCCAAGGAACATCATGAACCCCATCATCAAGTCAATTTAGCCTTATAGGATGCATTCACCAAAAATCTGGAATTAGGGCTTCTTGACCTAATTCACCCCTAAGTTGACTTTTGGGACAAAACATGAGCCAAGACCTCAAGAGAGGATTTGAGGGTCTCTAATACACTACATTGATCCATTTGCAACAATGGATTGATCCAAGAAGCTTGATTCACAAGTTTCAATTTCATCTGAACCATGTAACGCCCCAGTTTTTGTTAGATTTATTTAATTGAGTCGATTTAATTATTTTTGGTCTTTATATTATTTTATTCTTGACTTTTATTTGGCAATATATTATTTTTTCATCGTGATTATGTTTTATCGCGTTTTGAGAGCGTTTGCGAGATATTTGAGTGTAGGGGTATTTTGGTCATTTTACTTATTTTTCTTAAGTTAGTAACATAGAGAGAAAAATAGAGAGAAAGAAAAAGAGAAGAAGGAAAAGGGAAAGAAGAGAAGAAAAAGAGGGAAAAACTTGGAGAGAAAGGAATTGAATCAACCAACTTTTGAAAGCGCGATTAATCGGGTAAGGGTGCGAAACTCGGTTATGCTATGGTTGTGTATGATCATGTATGTGTTTGTTGGTTTTTTTTTTCTAGTTTTCCATTCTAGGTCGATTGAGAGAAAACGAGAGAAATAGAGGTTTTAGCGGTTGAAAATCGGTATAAATGCGGTAGAATACTTGTGGTTATGATTGTAATATGTTCTGGTAATTATGATATGGTTTGGTTGGGTTTTGATGAGGAAATGGTGATTTAGGATGAGTCACAGCGCTGCTGCGAATCCCAGAATTCGCAGACTCGCAGTGCGAACAAGCAGTGAAGAGGAAAGCGAAGGCTCGCCAGGGCTTCAAAGTGCGAATGGGTGGGCGAATGTTCGCCAGCAGTTCGCAAAACGAACTTTATGATGTTTTTTCTCTGCCACGGTTCGCTGGAGCTTCGCACGGCGAATGAGGAAAGCGAATGCTCGCTAGGAGATTTGCATAGCGAACATGACAGATTGTTCCATTTTGTTTTCTTCATAACTTTTGATCCGTAAGTCGGATTGAGGCGCAGTTGGGTGCGTTAGAAAGCTAATGAGATGTTCTTTCTTATAGGAGTGGTTTTGAGATTGTTGTCCGATTTAATTATGTTCGGAATTTGGAATGTGTCATTTTGTCGACTTTTACCGTTTTAATGGTGTGTATTTGATGTGTTATCATGCAATATGATTTTGATATATATCGTATGACTTGTGTGATGTTATATGATGTAAATGCATGTGATGAAATGTTGTGATGATGGTTTGTGGCCTAAGGGCAAGAAAATGCATTGTGTTATGTTTGATTGTATATGCATGATTATGGATGTGTATATGTGTGCATTTGAATGTCATGAGTCATTGTATGCCAAGCATCATGATATGCATCCTTGTGATGTCGTGTGCCCTAGTGGGTGTGAGCGACGAAACGGTTCCAGAGGGAATCTGCTATAACATCGTGAGCCTTATACCTAGAGGGCCTAGAGCGATGATTATAGACGATCGTGAGCCTTATACAAAGAGGACCTAAAGCGATCGGATCGTGAGCCTTATACCGAGAGGACCTAAAGCGATCCATAAACGTCGTGAGCCTTATACCAAGAGGACCTAAAGCGACGGGGAACATTGTTTGCCCGAAGGGGAGTTACACTAAGTAACAAGCGATGATTCCAATAGTTCCTGAGTGAACTAATGATGAGAATGATGGATGGAACGGTACCGCATTGCATTTGCATAGAGTTAATGATGAGAATGATGGATGGAACGGTACCGCATTGCATTTGCATAGAGTCGTTGTGTCGGTCTCTTTGCATTTGCATAAATCATGAATGGATTGATTTTGTGTGGAATTATGAATGGAATTGATGAGTTGAGATACATACATACATATATATATATATATATATATATATATATATATATATATATATATATATATATATATATATATATATATATATATATATATATATATATATATGTTGGTGATAAATGCATTGAGCGTGATTGATATGCCTTGGTGATGGATAGATGAGATATGCATTGTGTTGTTTTGTATTGGAATTCTGGTGTAAGTTGTGGTGAGAATATTTTACATGTGTATTTTCGTGTTATTATATAATTGTATGCAATTATATTATGATTGTGTTTCTCACCCTTCTGCTGTTTTGAATGCTCTATGAGGCATTACAGATTAGATGCTGGAGGTCTTTTTGTGAAGATTAGGTCTTCAGTCTTTTGTCGGTCGGCTCTGATATGTAGCACCGGGTAGTCGGGGAGATCGTTTGTGATTATGTGTATATGTATATGTTCTTTTTGGATTGTATATGTATGAATCTGTGTATGACAGACAAACTTTTATGTTATATATATATATGAGATTTCAGTTGCAGATTTTCCGCTTTTATTCTGTATCTAAATTGTGGGTAGTAGGAACTGAGTTCCTCTATTATGTACTACCTGATTGTTACATATCTTTATGAGCAGGTTGTTATATTTTGATTCAATTGATGTGACGCCTCAGTCTATGCCATGAATATTTTAATTATACTCTGATTATTTGTTATCGCTTTAATTAATTGGGGGTATAGATTAGGGGTGTTATATTAAGTGGTATCAGAGCCAGTTTTGTCAGTTGTGTCAGTTCGTGCCAGTCCGTGTTGGTCTTTTTGTTTGGGTGAGCTGTTTGTTTAACCATAGTTGCTGTTATTGGATATGAACAGAATATGGCTGGTTGGAATGATGTTGCTCTTGCTGCTGCTATGCAAGCTATGGCTCAGGCTATGCAGGGTGCACCTAATGCCGGTGGGAATGATGAGTTCAGGAAGAACAAACCGTCTGTCTTCAAAGGGAGACATGATCCTGATGGTGCTCAGATTTGGCTTAAGGAGATTGAAAGAATCTTTCGAGTGATGGACTGTGCTAAGGAACATAAGGTGAGACTGGGTACTCACATGTTGCAGGAGGAGGCTGATGATTGGTGGGTTAGTGCGCGTCACGTGTGGGAAGCTATAGATGAAGAGGTCACTTGGACTTTGTTTAGTAGGGAGTTCTTGAGGAAGTATTTTCCTGAAGATGTTAGAGGAAAGAAAGAGATAGAGTTCTTGGAGTTGAAATAAGGTAACATGTCTGTTGTGGATTACACTGCTAGGTTTGTGGAGCTTGTTCAGTTTTATCCATATTATGCTGAAGCAACTGCAAAGTTTTCCAAGTGTGTGAAGTTTGAGAACGGATTGCGTCCTGAGATCAAGCAGGCAATCAGTCATCAAAGAATTAGGAGGTTTTCGGATTTGGTGTATTGTTGTAGGATTTATGAGGAGGATAGCGAAGCTCGTTCTACTCATTATAAGAGTGTGAACGAAAGGAAGGGGAAACAACCGTTTCGTGGTGGTCCTTATGTGTCACCAGCTGACAAGGGTAAGCAAAGGGGTAGTTTTGATGAAAGGCCAAGTGGGGGAGGTATGTCTAATCCTCTGAGATGTTTTAGGTGTGGTGACTTAGGACATCGTCAGTTTGAATGTAGAAAGGATATGAGGAAGTGTTCCATTTGTGGAGGTTTAGGACATGTCGCAGCTGATTGTAAGAAGAATGTGGTGAAGTGTTTCAACTGTGGTGAACCTGGTCATATTAGTACGAAGTATCCGAAACCAAAGCAAGCTCAGGTCGGAGGGAAAGTATTTGCATTGGCAGGAACTCAGACTACTAGTGCAGACCATCTGATCAGAGGTACTTGTTTTGTTAATAGTACGCCTTTAGTTGCTATTATTGATACCGAAGCGACTCATTCGTTTATTTCGTCTGAGTGCGCGAAGCGTTTGAATCTTTTGTTGTCTTAGATGGGTGGAGAGATGGTTATTGATACTCCAGCAATGGGGTCGGTAACTACTTCTTTGGTTTGTTTAAGTTGTCCTTTGACCATTTATGGTAAAGATTTTGAGATGGATTTGGTGTGTTTGCCGTTGGAGGGTTTAGATGTGGTTCTGGGAATGAATTGGTTCCAGTTCAATCGAGTTCATATTGATTGTTATCATAATTTGGTGAGATTTCCTTCTCTTGAAGAAGACGAGGAATCGAGTTTCTTATATACCAAAGAGTTGAAGAAGCTTTTGGCGGATGAAGCTCAGTTGTTTGGGTTGTTTGCATCATTGACAGTGGATAGTCAAGTTGCACTTGATGTGTTTCCAGTTGTGTGTGAATTTCCTGAGGTGTTTCCAGAGGATATTTCAGATGTGCCGCCAGAGAGAGAGGTGAAGTTTTCTATAGATCTAGTTCCTGGTACTAGACCTGTGTCTATGGCACCATATCGTATGTCGGCATCAGAGTTGGTGGAGTTAAAGAAGCAGTTGAATGAATTGTTAGAGAATAGGTTTGTGAGGCCGAGTGTATCGCCTTGGGGTGCTCCAGTTTTATTGGTAAAAAAGAAAGATGGAAGTATGCGATTGTGTATTGATTATCGCTAGCTGAATAGGGTGACGATTAAGAATAAGTATCCTCTTCCGAGAATTGATGATCTGATGGACCAGTTGGTAGGTGCGTGTGTGTTTAGTAAGATTCATTTGAGGTCAGGGTATCATCAGATTAGAGTGAAAGAGGAAGATATTCAGAAGACGGCATTTAGGACACGATACGATCATTACGAATATTCTGTGATGCCGTTCGGGGTTTCTAATGCGCCAGGTGTGTTTATGGAGTATATGAATCGTATTTTCCATGAGCATTTGGATCGATTTGTTGTTGTGTTTATTGATGACATCTCAATTTATTCTAAGTCCCGGGAGGAACATGCGGAGCATTTGCGTGTTGTGTTGCAAATTTTGAAGGAGAAGAGACTTTATGCCAAGTTGTCCAAGTGTGAGTTCTGGTTGTCAGAAGTGAGTTTTCTTGGGCATGTGATTTCAGGTAATGGTATTGTTGTGGATCCATCTAAAGTAGATGCAGTTCTACAATGGGAGGCTCCTAGATCTGTTACTGAAATCAGAAGCTTTTTGGGTCTAGCTGGATATTATCGAAGATTCATTGAAGGTTTTTCCAAGTTAGCACTTCCTTTGACCCAGCTGACTTGTAAAGGTAAAGCGTGCATTTGGGATATTCAGTGTGAGGAAAGTTTTAATGAGCTGAAGAGAAGTTTGACTACAGCTCCGATTTTGATCTTACCAAATCATACTGAGTCGTTTGTGGTATTTTGCGATGCGTCTTTGATTGGTTTAGGTGGAGTGTTGATGCAAGAAGGTAAGGTTGTGGCTTATGCTTCAAGGAAATTAAGGATTCATGAGAAGAATTACCCTACTCATGATTTGGAATTAGCGGCAGTGGTTTTTGTATTGAAAATTTGGAGGCATTATCTCTATGGTGCAAGATTTGAAGTCTTTAGTGATCATAAAAGTTTGAGATACTTGTTTGATCAGAAAGAGTTGAATATGAGGCAACGAAGATGGTTGGAATTTTTGAAGGACTATGATTTTGGCTTGAATTACCATCCTGGTAAAGCTAATGTGGTAGCCGATGCGTTAAGCCGGAAGTCTTTGCATATGTCCGCTTTGATGGTTAAAGAGTGGGAACTTTTGGAAGCATTTAGAGATTTGAGTTTGGTGTGTGAATTGACATCTAATAGAGTGAGGCTTGGTATGTTAAAGGTTACTAATGATTTTCTGTTAACCGTTAGCGAGAAACAGAAGTTGGATGTGAAATTTGTTGATTTGATGACGGTTGGAGATCAAAGTGTGAATGGTGACTTTAAAGTGGATGATAAGGGTGTTTTGAGATTCCGTGGTAGAATTTGTATTCCTGATGATTCAGACTTGAAAGAGATGATTTTAGAGGAAGGACACCGGAGTAGTTTGAGTATACATCCGGGAGCTAATAAGATGTATCAAGATTTGAAGAAGATCTTTTGGTGGTCCAGATTGAAGAGGGATGTGGCTCAGTTTGTATATGCGTGTTTGACGTGTCAGAAGTCAAAAGTAGAACATCAGAAGCCTAGTGGATTATTGCAATCGTTGGATATTCCCGAGTGGAAATGGGACATCATTTCTATGGATTTTGTGACAGGGTTGCCGAATACACAGAGGGGACATAATGACATTTGGGTAATTGTGGATAGGCTGACTAAATTGGCCCATTTGATTCCGATTGACATCAGTTTTTCTTTAGAGAGGTTGGCTGAGATTTATATCCATGTGATTGTGAAGCTACATGGTATTCCGTTGTGTATTGTTTCAGATCGAGATTCGAGGTTTACTTCCAGATTTTGGGAAAGTTTGCAAAAGGCGTTAGGTTCCACGTTGAGATTGAGTTCTGCTTATCATCCTCAGACGGATGGTCAGACCGAGAGAACTATTCAGTCGTTGGAAGATTTGTTGAGAGCATGTGTTCTTGAGCAAGGTGGTGCTTGAGATAGTTATCTTTCGTTGGTGGAATTCACGTATAACAACAGTTTCCATTTAAGTACTGGAATGGCACCTTTTGAAGCGTTGTATGGGAGAAGATGTCGAACACCTTTGTGTTGGCATGAATCTGGTGAGAGTTCGGTGGTTGGATCGGAGTTAGTGCAACAAACTACGAAAAAGGTGAAACTTATTCGTGCGAAAATGAAGGCTTCTCAGAGTAGGCATAAGAGTTATCATGATTGAAGGAGGAAAGATCTTGAGTTTCAAGAAGGCGATCATGTATTTTTGAGAGTTACACCGGTGACGGGTGTTGGTCGTGCATTGAAGTCGAAGAAGCTTACTTCTCGGTTTATTGGTACTTATCAGATACCCGCGAGAGTGGGTGTTGTGGCTTATCGGGTGGCGTTGTCGCCGAGTCTTTCGAATTTGCATGATGTGTTCCATGTTTCACTGCTTCGGAAGTATGTTCCGGATCCGTCGCATGTGATTTCGATGGATGAGGTTGAGGTATGGGAGAACCTTACGGTTGAGCCACTACCGGTGAGGATTTTGGATCGCGAGTTGAAGCGATTAAGAGGCAAGGATATTGTGCTGGTGAAAGTATCGTGGGGAGGCGCTGCTGAGGGTAATTTCACTTGGGAGTTGGAGAGTCGGATGCGGGAGTCGTATTCGGAGTTGTTCGTCTCAGGTAATATTTTCGAGGACGAAAATATCTAAGTGGGGGAGAGTTGTAATGCCCTAGTTTTTGTTAGATATTTTTAATTGAGTCGATTTAATTATTTTTGGTCTTTATATTATTTTATTCTTGACTTTTATTTGGCAATATATTATTTTTTCATCGTGATTATGTTTTATCGCGTTTTGAGAGCGTTTGCGAGATATTTGAGTGTAGGGGTATTTTGGTCATTTTACTTATTTTTCTTAAGTTAGTAACATAGAGAGAAAAATAGAGAGAAAGAAAAAGAGAAGAAGGAAAAGGGAAAAAAGAGAAGAAAAAGAGGGAAAAACTTGGAGAGAAAGGAATTGAATCAACCGACTTTTGAAAGCGCGATTAATCGGGTAAGGGTGCGAAACTCGGTTATGCTATGGTTGTGTATGATCATGTATGTGTTTGTTGGTTTTTTTTCTAGTTTTCCATTCTAGGTCGATTGAGAGAAAATGAGAGAAATCGAGTTTTTAGCAGTTGAAAATCGGTATAAATGCGGTAGAATACTTGTGGTTATGATTGTAATATGTTCTGGTTATTATGATATGGTTTGGTTGGGTTTTGATGAGGAAATGGTGATTTAGGATGAGTAACAGTGCTGCTGCGAATCCCAGAATTCGCAGACTCGCAGTGCGAACAAGCAGCGAAGAGGAAAGCGAAGGCTCGTCAGGGCTTCGCAGTGCGGATGGGTGGCGAATGTTCGCCAGCAGTTCGCAAAGCGAACTTTATGCTATTTTTTCTCTGCCACAGTTTGCTGGAGCTTCGCACGGCGAATGAGGAAAGCGAATGCTCGCTAGGAGATTCGCATAGCGAACATGACAGATTGTTCCATTTTGTTTTCTACATAACTTTTGATCCGTAAGTCGGATTGAGGCGCGGTTGGGTGCGTTAGAAAGCTAATGAGATGTTCTTTATTACAGGAGTGGTTTTAAGATTGTTGGTCGATTTAATTATGTCTAGAATTTGGAATGTGTCATTTTGTCGACTTTTACCGTTTTAATGGTGTGTATTTGATGTGTTATCATGCAATATGCTTTTGATATATATCGTATGACTTGTGTGATGTTATATGATGTAAATGCATGTGATGAAATGTTGTGATGATGGTTTGTGGCCTAAGGGAAAGAAAATGCATTGTGTTGTGTTTGATTGTAAATGCATGATTATGGATGTGTATATGTGTGCATTTGAATGTCATGAGTCATTGTATGCCAAGCATCATGATATGTATTCTTGTGATGTCGTGTGCCCTAGTGGGTGTGAATGACGAAACGGTTCCATAGGGAATCCGCTATAACATCGTGAGCCTTATACCAAGAGGACCTAAAGCGGTGATTATAGACGATCGTGAGCCTTATACAAAGAGGACCTAAAGCGATCGGATCGTGAGCCTTATACCGAGAGGACCTAAAGCGATCCATAAACGTCGTGAGCCTTATACCAAGAGGACCTAAAACGACGGGGAACATCGTTTGCCCGACGGGGAGTTACACTAAGTAACAAGCGATGATTCTAATAGTTCCTGAGTGAACTAATAATGAGAATGATGGATGGAACGGTACCGCATTGCATTTGTATATAGTCGTTGTGTCGGGCTCTTTGCATTTGTATAAATCATGAATGGATTGATTTTGTGTGAAATTGTGAATGGAATTGATGATTTGAGATACATACATACATACATATATATATATATATATATATATATATATATGTTGGTGATAAATGCATTGAGCATGATTGATATGCCTTGGTGATGGATAGATGAGATATGCATTGTGTTGTTTTGTATTGGAATTTTGGTGTGAGTTGTGGTGAGAATATTTTACATGTGTATTTTCGTGTCATTATATAATTGTATGCAATTATATTATGATTGTGTTTCTCACCCTTCTGCTGTTTTGAATGCTCTATGAGGCATTGCAGATTAGATGATGGAGGTCTTTTTGTGAAGCTTAGGTCTTCAGTCTTTTGTCGGGCGGCTCTGATATGTAGCACCGGGTAGTCGGGGAGATCGTTTGTGATTATGTGTATATGTATATGTTCTTTTTGGATTGTATATGTATGAATCTGTGTATGACAGACAAACTTTTATGTTATATATATATATATGAGATTTCAGTTGCAAATTTTTCGCTTTTATTCTGTATCTAAATTGTGGGTTGTAGGAACTGAGTTCCTCTGTTATGTGCTACCTGATTGTTGCATATCTTTATGAGAAGGTTGTTGTATTTTGATTCAATTGATGTGACGCCTCTGTCTATTCCATGAATGTTTTAATTATACTCTGATTATTTGTTATCGCTTTAATTAATTGGGGGTGTTACAAACCACAATTAGGATTTTGCGAGAAAAGTCAACTGTATCTTTGACTTTTGACCAGGACATGCTCCCAAACCCTTGGACATGAATCAATATACCCTATAACACCCATGGAACATGTCCATCATGTTTGATTTAGGTCAAGGACATGATTTCCTAAAGGATTGCACAGTTTGGAATTCATCTGATAAAAAGTCAACTGTGCACAAAAGTCAAACTTTAACTTTTTGAGATTTTTCATAAAAATAGTTTTTTAACCCTAAAATGATGTTAATATATGATTGGAATCATCATTCATCAAGAAAAATCAAGAAAAGTGGGATAACTTGCAAAAGGGGTAACCATAAAAACTTAGAAATTTTTCTAAGTTATAAAACAAAGTGGCTAGGGTACCAACTTTGGAGGATCATAACTCCTAAACCACAAGGCCATTTTTCCCCATCCAAAGTTGGATTTGTAGCTCTCATTACCCTCTACAAAAGCTCCAACTACACCTCACTTCAATTCATTGTGGATTCTGAGTTATGATTGGGCCAAAATGGCTAAAACATGAAAATACATCATTTTCCAACACTTAGAAAAATTTTGGCCAAGGAAGATTTTGTTGAAAACACCAAAACTTGTGAGATCTTTTCACATAGTTGCAAGTTGAATCAAGTCTAAAGGTAAACATCAATGTTGTTGCATATGATTCTAAGAATCCAAAGAACCTCTCAGCAGAATTGATTCAACTTGAGCCAAGAGGAATCCATGCCCAAAGTCATGCTGCTACAAGCTGTTTTGGAAAAATCAATTTTCATGTTTGCTTGCCACACATGATTTCTGAATCAAAACCAAGGATCATTATGCCACATGTACTCAAACCAATCACAATGCATCTGATCCAACCTACAAAGCTTAGTCACAAAGCCAAGGAATCTTCCAACTTGAAGTTCATGCATTTTGGCACATTTTGCCTTGAATTCAAAGGGCATTAATGTGGAATAGTGCATTGTCAAGATTCTCACTCTCCTCAGTCAAGTTCTCTGATTAAACAACAATTAAAATGACTGAGGAATGTGATTTCAGTCAAGGCATAGCTGATCTATTTGGAGCAGCTGTTACACCTAATGCAAGAGGCATTTATGTCCAACCAATCCCTTTGAAGGTGATCAGATCCAGCAGCCATTCACTATTCCTCCAAGACAAGAGTTGATCACCTATAAATAGAGGTTCCAATGGATCATTCAAGGCACACCAAAGCACCTTATAGCACTGCTTTCTCTCATTCTCTCTTAAGTGCCAATTTTCTTTGTTTTTGAGCAACCACCATCGGGTTTTGAGTTGCAGCCCTAAGCAATCCATTCCAATTGCTCAGACACATCACATATGATGTATTTGAGGTGTCCAAACACTTAAACACCAACTGTAACACCCTTAGCTCAAAATCACACTTCAACCAAGCCATTATGCCTCAATTATGCAGTTGGAGTTCTCCAACTTGATCCAAAGGTTTGCAGAGTGTTTCAAAGCTTGTAACACACTCCACAACATCCATTGAAGATGTAGGGATCATCAAATCGCATCTGGAACACCATCTGTGCAGAGTTCCATTTCAGCTTGCATCAAGGTAAGCCTCAAAACTACATCTTCATGATCCATGCATATTTCCTCGCATGATATTTTTGCCAATTGCTTGCCATCATATGTTGAGTGTTTTCCCTCGAAAAATTGGATCATAGCCCTCATAACATGTCTGCACGACTGCTTTTGCAAAATTAGGGTTCATACGGTTGTGATGATATAACTTGCTATACACTGAAAATAAATGAAATCAAGTATTGTCATCTTGTTCCTTGTGAAAAAACGCATGAGTTTGGTATTTGAATCATGTCAAATGGTTGAGAGATGAGTGAGATAGGGGACTTCATGCACGAGCTCGAGGAAGAAGATGGCCATGGCGCCATTCTTCAAGTTTTCCAACCAAGTTCTCTATATATTTTTCATTTGCCATACTATATTTGAATTGGTATTGCGCTCCAGTGGTTGATCAACTGGTTTTGTGTGTATTGGCAAGCGAGAGGTCTGGGGTTCGAATCCCCTACGCCCCATATCTCTTTTTTACCACTTTTTCTTATTTTTTTGTTATTTTTCATGTTTATTTTAAATGATTTGAAAAATTAATCACTCACTCAATTTTAATTATTTTTTATTGGTTCTTTTTGCAAAAAATCAAAAAAATGTTGAAATATTTTATTCCACAAAAAAATTAGATTTATATTATTTATTTAATATAATTAGTATTTTTGTGAATAAATTCATTTTTATTGTTTTTAAACCTTTTAAAAATAAATATTCATGTTGGAAAATCAACACTAAATAGGTTTTAATTCATCTTGTGATTAAAACCTCATTTTTCAAACCTAAAACCAAAATCACAAGTTGTTTATTCAAACTTATTTGGAATTTGTATCATTCTAATTAATTTTCTTTGAATAATTACTTTAAAAATGATGAAATTAGGGTTTTATTGATTTTCACCCTAACAAATTTTTCTAAACACTCATGGGCCTCTAATAGAGTGTAATACCCAAGCCTTTTTGTAAAATAAACCCATTTTGAGCCTCACTTATTGTATAAGTCCCTCTGTGTATTTTCAAAAACTTCGGCGAGATCGTCGCTTTCAAACAAATAACCCTGGGCCTACCCTCGAGTAATAAGACTCATTTCTTTTCCTAAAACTCACTTGGGCCTCTAATAGAGTGTAAGACCCAATCCCTTTTTGAAACCAAAAAACTTTTGGGCCTCAGTCATTGTATAAGACCTACGGTGTTTTCAAAAACCTCGGCGCGATCGTCGCCCTTTTTAAAATTAACTATTGGGCTTCTCCTTGAGCTATAAGACCCATTCAAAAATCATTTTTGGGCCTCTTAAGAGAGTGTAAGACCCACACCTTTGTACAGAAAACCTTTCTCGAGCCTCAGTTACTTGTATAAGTCCATGTACAAAACGACAGTGCAATCACTGATGAAACCATGGGCCTCTCCTTGAGCTGTAAGCCCCAATTTTAATTTCAAAGCACTTTCTCCTTTGATTTTGTAATATACTGTTTTCAACTTTTCTTTGTTGAACAACTAACAATACAGCATGGAAGCTCTACAACTGAGTAAGTGTTTACCCGCTTTCATTTACCGCTTTCATATGTATATAACTGTACTGTGGGGGTGTTTCACTGTAAGTCTTCTTTCATAAACTCATATCAACTGTGTAATAATAGTATAGATATTTAGAGTTTACCCGGCAACTACGTCTAGAACTAGACAAAACCTCGTCTCCTTACAACAATTTTAGATAACTAGATCTAAGAAATTTCCCCTTTGAACAGTTCATATACAGAAGGCCAATGTTCCAAGTGAAATCCCTTCTGGAACTGTTCATCATCCTCCTCTTGGGCTTAGTGCAAGGACCCAAAGGCTTCCTAAAAGCATCCCCGCCTCCTCTTGGACGTTGTACAAGGACCTGTCGGCTTCTTATAAGTTTTCACAGCCTCCTCTTAGGCTTTGTATAATGATTCTTCCTCCGGGAAGATAGCCTCCTCTTGGGCTTCATACGAATTGTCCCTCGGCTTCTTAAAAGTTTCCAGCCTCCTCTTGGGCTTCGTACAAATTGTCCTGACGACCTCTTAAAGGTATAGGAACAGAGATTAGTCATCTTAAATAGAACAGTCTTTCAAAGAGTCTAGATGTTTCTACCGCAAACGTATTGTTCCTTAATTTCTCTTAAGCATAGTACAAAAGATAAAACTCTAGACTTGGACGGTCTAAGACCTTTGAGTCTCAAAGACATTCTCAAGCCCCTTTCAAGAATGGGAAGAACACCCGTAGACTTGGACGGTCTAAAACCCTTTGGATTCCCCATTTCCTTAGAGAACGGGAAATAATCCCAACCCTCAGATCAAGTCCATGAGTACAATATTACTCATATAAGAACTGATTTTCTCTTTTAACCAACCTACTGGACCTGTCACTCAACTGAAACAGTTACTATAGCCTTCTCTTGGTCTTTGTACAATGATTCTCCCCAGCGGAGTTAACCCTTTTAGCCTCCATCTCGGGCTTCGTACGAGATATAAAAACACTCTCTTGTTGAGTATAAAAGACTCTCTTGTTGAGTCACCCATCCTTCAGCCTCCGTCTTGGGCATCGTACATGACATAAAACACTCTCTTCTTGAGTATAAAAGATTCTCTTGTTGAATCACCCCTTTAGCCTCCATCTCGGGCTTCGTACGAGATACCAAAACACTCTCTTGTTGAGTATAAAAGACTCTCTTGTTGATTCAAACAAACTTTTAGCCTCCATCTCGGGCTTCATACGAGACACCAAATCACTCTCTTGTTGAGTATAAAAGACTCTCGTGTTGAGTCAAACCCCTTTGGCTTCCGTCTTGGGCTTCGTACAAGACACACAAAAAGACCCTCTTGTTGAGTCAAACCCATTTAGCCTAAGTCTCGGGCTTTGTACAAAAAGCACATTTTCCCCGAAAAAGTCAGCCTTTTAGCCTCCTCTTAGGCTTTGTATAAGGAAACCCCGGTTGAGACAATCAACCTTTTAGCATCAAATCATGCCTTGCTCACAACATGCGAACATCAACAACTCCCCCTTTAGAGATGACAAATTCTCTCTAAAGTCAAAACCCCTTCAGCTTCACATCTTGGGCTTCAAACAAGATACAAACCACCTTTAGTTTCATGTCTTGGGCTTTGAACAAGACACCAAAACACCATTTCCTCCCATAGAATAGGAGGAACTACGATCGCTCTGATTTCCATGTTTCGGTAAACGGGAATACGTAGGCATAAGATTGAAAGAAAAATCTTAGCGAGCACACTAATCAAAAACCCAAAATCCCGTACCTTCACACATCAATCGAAAAGCATCAGTCCTAACATCCTACCAATAGCATAGTCCCGTCATTTCAGCCTTAACAAAGTAAGCAGAAATAGCCCCCACTTCCATATAGCATCTGTAACCTAACAGACCGCTGTTTAAACTCAGTATGCAAGCAGGGTTAGTTGGAGACATCTATTTCCCTTCCTTTATCAGCTTTAATAGGATAAAAATGAATCGACCTGTAGTACCCCCAAAGAGCGACAGTGCTTAAGAACCACGTCCAAAATCGCTCGCTACACACTAACGTTTGATCCGACTGAGTTAGTCTCAAGTCATCAGAATTTGGTTGTACTGATTTGATCAAGACTCTAAGTGATCAATCCTGATTAAGTACTTGATGAATCCATGAAAATCTTCTTCCTGAATATTCTTTCAGTTTCTTGTATAGCTTACAAGAAAACAATGTTCAGTTCTTCATTGAATTCATTAACTTATGATCATTCTAGGATTTAGATGTTGAATTAGTTCTAAGAGTTTGAATTCTTCAGCTTTCTGACTTCAATAGACTTTTCTTGAAATTCAAATTCATAGACCAACAAGTTTTCTTCTTTACATGAAGAGATTCTGAATGAGCTTTAACTGAGAAAGTCAAGGGTGGACCTAGTCCGTTTCTTGAAAACATCTCAGGAGCTCATAAAGAGTTATTCTTCAGCAGCCCGGACTTCTTGTCTTCTGATAATTTAACCTTGAGCAAATTCGTAGTTCCTCTACACGTATCTTTCAAGATGAACATTCAGCAGATACTACTTCTTATCTGATGAGTCCATCTGATCAGCTGATTCTTCAATCTTCAACAAGCCTTTAGGTGAGAAAAGATTTTGTTGATTAGCAAAACTTCCAAAATCAGTGATTTGCTCGAGTAGTCAGATTGATTACAATTTTGTACACAGTCAACTTCTGAACTGTTACAGAAATTCTAAGTGGATTTCAATCTCACCCAAAGTATTTCTACGCACCGATCCGGATCTTTTTCTGACACTGTTAGGTGTTTGATATCCATCAATAACAGAACCGGGGCTCTGATACCAATTGAAGGTGCGAGAAAGACACAAGAAAGGGGGGTTTGAATTGTGTATTTCCTCTTTTGACTACTTTTCATTTCTTTTTGTTGAACCACTAAGGATTACATCAGAGTTCGTTGAGAGACTCTGACTGGCAACGTTACATTCAGACTTGCTAAGCATGAGGCTTCAGAACAAACAAGAGTCTGAATATAAGATCCACTTCTCAGAACTTGCACAGCGGAAGCTTATCAGAGTTAGGCTACAAGGTTCTGACTTGCGTGTGTAAGGTTCTGATACTCTATATAGAAAGATAAACTAAGACATTAAGCATAAGAGTAAAGAACACACGATATATCCAGGTTCACCACAAAGGCTAATCCAGTCCACCCTCCTCAGGTGATTTTGCCTTGAACACAAGGTCTTAATCCACTATAATCAATCTCGATTACAGATGCACGGGCAACAGCCGGTGACTAACCACTTGCACAGCCGCACTGTGACTAACATACAATGAACCATTCAGGGATTCAACTTAATGAATATAACGAACATTGACCTGCAGGTTCCAATCTCGCAAGATCTACTACTAGGCTTTCATAGCTAGACGTTCAGGGATTCATCGCAATGAATATAACGCTACTGGCCCTATTTCAGGCTTTTCCCACAATGACATCTCGCCATCATCTTCTCGAGTCTCCGGTCACACTGACCACTCAAGGAATCCTAATTCACCAAGAATTAGTTTAACTGGAGATTACAAAGGTGCTTCTTAACAAGCAAATTACTCCTAAGTTTAAGTACACTACTCTCTCATTTTTTCTTATGCCAAGCATGTGGCTGCTTCATGGACTTTTCTCAAGATCATCATATGGTTTCTGGTCATAATCCTCTAAAGTTTAGGTTATGGAGTTCTGGTTTGTATTCTGTGTAACTAGAGGATCCTGCAAGTGCAGCGAATTCAAGTGGAAATAAGATCATTGGTTATGGAGTTCTGATTGATAATTCAAGCGCAAGTGGTGTGTATAAGATCATTGGTTGGAAACTAGCCTTAATATGAGATTCACATTCCAAGAGTGAGTTTCTAAGTCTAAATATAAAATCACGATCCATTTGATTTCATACTGGTCACATGATTTAAGGCTAAGGATGTCAAGACTTTTTTAGGAGAGGTTGGCATATTTTGAACGGAAAAATAGTGCAAAGTGTGATATATATGATTTGGAATCCTTGTTTCATCACTAGCCAAGGTCATTGTTTGGATTTGAAGGTTCAATTCCTAAAATCCCATTGTTTGAGTTTTAAAAGGTTTTAAAAGGGAAAAAGAGTTTGGAATTGAGTTTTAAAAGGTTTTAAAAGGACAAAAGATTTTGGAATTGTGAAATCAACAGTCACTATGTTGTCATTTGAATTTAAAGTCGTAAAACAAGTGTGGACATGAATTCTACATTTAGTGGCCAAATAAGATACTTCCAAAATAAATGAGTTGCAGACATACAAACTTAAAAATATCACTGTCACTTTATCTTTTGCTCAAAATTGGTCATGCGATACTTGTGCCAAGTTGGTTGGACACTTCGGAGAAAGAGAAAAACTCATAGACAAATTCAAAACAGATGCACTTATCATTACATTAAGTTACAAAGAGGAATCAAAGCATATACAAGTTTTGCAAAGACAAATGGGACAAGGCATACAAATTGTTTCCTATTGCACAAACCAATTTCATTCACATACACTTCAAGACGTGCAAGGAACATATGGATTCAAGTAAACTCAAGAACTCATTAGTCCTAAACTAGTACAAATACAAAGGTTTCACTGCATTACAGTGCATGGCCAAGAATATTCTTCTGTTTAGAGGGATGTTCTTCTCTTACAGCCTGGTCTGGATTTAGTTTCGGGATTGTCGGAGTTCAAAAATGCTTGCAATGTTCTCAGCTGGAAGTGAAGGAGGCAACTCATATCCTCCTGTAATGAATAGAAAATTCAAGTAAGCATTCCAGGGATGACTAGTGTGATGACTTTTGAATATGGGTTAAGGTTTCGAATCTTACCACAGTGCCTTCAAACCTAAGTCAGAAGCCATCCTGTCCAATCCCACTTGATGTTAGGCGCCTGCATTATTCTTCAAGCATAGGAGCAGCCATTTAATGCCTTCTTCAATTAAGCTCTCCATTAAAATTTGCATCAAGGCGTCGCCAAACTCCAAGGTCAAAACATGAAAAAGTACACAGGACAACAGTTAATATAAAACCATATGACACTACAAGCCAATCCAACACACGCACCAATCACGGTTTACATGATTCATACACCTATATGATTCCCTAAACTATGCCAACAATTGCCAAATTTCATGCTTCACAAAACAATTACAACGCACAACATCAGACGTAGAACAACCCTTCCACAATATCACATCATACAAAATCACACCAGCCTACCCCACAGACCTGCAATTCTAAAGGCAGTATCAGTTTTGTAAATAATACAAACCAATTCAATAACTGTTACGAACTTTACGTACACCCTGCATAAACAGGATCAATACTAGGTCATGAGCCAATTTCACAAAACAATCACATGAAAATCAACACAAAAAGACAAAGCCAGTCAAACTAATATGGGAGCTTTCAAGACATTCTCAATCCATTTCAACTGCAAGAATTAAAAGCAAGTTCTCAACTGCAAAACAATAACAACAAATATGATAGTTTTCAAGTCATCACTCAAATTTCTTTCAGCAGCAAGAATTAAGCTCAGAACATGCATATCACTCATACAAGGAGCATATCAATGCATATTGATCCATGAAGCAACACCAAAATCAATGGCAACAAGCATAAATATCTGACACACAAGTTTGTTCATAATTAATAACAAATGTGGAGTTCAGATGCAATAAATGAGCAACAAGAGGCATCCTGATTATGATTTCCTCACCTTGACACAGACCCTGTTTAACCTACAGAAGAAGAAGCAATTTGTGTTAATAATTTTGATGATGTGAATTACTCAAACAACACGAAAATGACGTGGTTCTTGACAAAATGAAAATCCTGAAAATCAATGTCATTCAATTTCAAACAAAATCCAGGAAGTTTATCACATTCATAGGTCATCAGAAAATTCAAAAATAACAAGAGTCCACCTAAGTCAACATAAGCCACATCAGCAAAATCCAAGATTAGTAAAAGAGCAGTGAAAATCATACATTCACGCAGTGAAAATTTAAAGATATTCTAGAAGCTCACTACAGACAAACAATGAGTCACTATCACCAAAGGGTCCCCACAAAATCCCACTACAGAATTCCTCATAACGGTATGGAAATTGACAGCTAAAAGGCTCACACACTTGAAGGAATATTCTTCAAATTTTTACCCTAATCTCACACGTATCAAAAAGCCACGAATCTCCTATAAATAGGAACCCAATCATTGGCAAAAAAGAGGGAGGAAACCCTATTGTCACTCTGCCGAAATCGTTCTTCAAAAAACCTAAATCACCAAAGCTTCTTTCATACAACTCTCTCAGAGCTCACATCAGAGTTCTGATTAGAGTGAAGCTAGACTTCTCAGACTTTCATACAGTAGCAAACGCAGAAGAATAGCGAAGAGAAAAGGAAAAGAAGAGCGAACCTGAAGTATTCTGAGCCGGATCTTCAAGAGGTATACCTTGCTCTCCATTTTCTTCTTCGTTTTGCGATAGCATCCATTGGTATTCTGCTTGATTTTGTTGCAATCTGCTGTTCTTGATTTGAAAATAAGGGTTGAAGGTTCCATGTAGGGATTAGGTTTTTCTTTGTGTGAGCTTTATTTTGATGTTTTGATAATGATACGATGAGATTGATGATTTTGAAAAACAAAAGAAACTAAACTGAGTTTGGAACAAAGGAAATTAGAAGGGTTAAGGTTGGAGAAGACCATCGTTTGAGTTTTGGGGAAAGGCATTTGTTAGGTCTCAAAGAAAACCAGTGTTGGGGAATTTTGTTTGAATACGAAAAGGGATAAGGGTTTGAGTCGAGAGAGGAAGATGAGGAGGAGCTTTGAACGAGAGAGATAGCTAGAGGTGAGAGAGACTCGTGTGAGTCTGAAAGAGAGAGAGGTGGCGACTTGAGAAGAAGGAGACGGAGGGAGAGTGGCGAACGGCGTGAGGAGGTTGAAGAAATTAAGTTTTTCTGATTAGGTTGGTTAATTAGGTTTTTTTTTATTTTTTTTTGTCTCATATCCGGACTGGGCCTTAAGCCCACGTCTCTTTTTCCTTCCGCACCCCCGGTTTTCCTTTCTCACCCTCTAAGCTGAATTAAAGATTTCTTGGGCCTAGTCTGCCAAGCCCATCCGCCTGGACTGTTATACACCCCCCATTTTCAGTTTAACCCATTTCCTTTTTCTTTTACTTCTTTTTTATGATACTTTTTAATAAAAAACTAAAAAAAATTTAATTATTTCTTTTTTAGAAATCATAAAATCTATTTGATTTAACATCTAATTTTATTAAAATTATTTAATATTGATTAATTATTTTATTAATTAATATTTTAATTAATCCAATTTCTCTAGCCCTAAAATTATCATAAAATACTTTCTTAACTAAATTAAAAAATCACAATTCATGCTAATTAATATTTCTTCCACATTTTCCTAATCAATAATGGAAAAAGTGGGCATTTGGAGTCTAGCACTCCTTGGGTCCTTAAATGAATGCTCTTGAGGCGCACGCCTTGGGTTGTGTTAGTTTCAATCTTCCATTTCTATACTTAAAAACTTCTTATTTTAATCAAAATACTTAAACCCTTAAAAACACCACATTTTCTCAAATTATAATACTTAATCTAATTAAACTCCTAATAATTTTCTTAAATCAAATTAAATCATAAAACTTTGCCAAATCATTAATTACTTTCTTAAATCAAATTATAAAACATTTCTTAAGATATCTAAATTATTTTCTAATCAATAATGGAAAACGTGGGCTTTTGGAGTCTAGCACTCCTTGGGTCCTTGAACGATCGCTCTTGGGGCGCACGCCTTGGGTTGTGATCGTTCCGTCTTCCATTTCTAAAATACTTAAAATATTTTAATCTAACTAAAACACTTAACTTTTAAAACACTTTCTTAGTTTAAAAAAACCATAACTCAAATTACAAATATTCTTTTAACTGATAATCATAATCAACTTTGAAATACTTGAAATATTTTCTTAAAATATTTAAATCAATCTTCTTAAACATTTTCCTAATTAACCATGGAAGTAGTGGGCTTTTGGGGTCTAGCACTCCTTGGGTCCTTGAACGACCGCTCTTGGGGCGCACGCCTTGGGTTGTGATCGTTTCGATCTTCCATCCCTAAACCTAAAAACTTTCAATCCAAATAGAACACTTAATCATTAGCTTATTCAAACCCTAATCCAATTAACGCGTCTAAAAAACATCAAATTCAAATCTTTTTTCCTAATTAAATTATGAAAGTAGTGGACTCTTGAGGTCTAGCACTTCTTGGGCCCTTGAATGAATGCTCTTGAGGTGCACGCTTTGGGTTGTGTTCATTCCGAACTTTCTTCCTAAAACACTCACCCTAATCACATGGACAAATAAGCCAATTGTCCAACGAAGACAATTTCATAATTAATAGAATGAAAAAGGTGTCGTTGAGATCTAGCATCTCAGTCACACCCCGATTAATTGGTTGCGAGGCCGACGTCTTGTTTATCAAATAATCGTCATTCTCGCTCAAAATACTTAACAAACCAAACACTTCTCATGCAACCAAAACCATAAGACACACGCAAATCAAACTTTTTTTTTCTCAATCAAATCTTTAACACACTTAATTCATACTCAAACAACTTTCACAAAAAGAACATTGTTTAATCCATTCTTCCGCGCATATGAACTAGTGCTTCAGCCTCCCTTGACGAGCAGACAAGCCAACGTTTAGCAGTTAGAATGCGAATTAAATACTCGTTCGTTTAAAAAATACCAACCAACCGTAGTCCCATGAACTACGAATGCTCTGACTTTCCCATTGCACGAGGGAATACGTAGGCACAAGGGTTCTCAATCCTTGCCGAGCACACTAATAAAAAAACCACCCAGTTTCCCCTAGAAAACAAAATCATATTACCTAAGAAGAAAACAAACAAACCAAGCTAACTTATCTCCCGAATCGAATCAAGAGGTTCCCGTTGAGTACAACGGACGTAGAGGGTGCTAATACCTTCCCTCTTACGTAACCGACTCCCGAACCTAGAATTTGGTTGCGATGACCATTTTCTTATCCTTTAAAGGTTTTATCGATATTTTCCTATTCCTTCCTTGGAATGAATAAAGTTCGGTGGCGACTCTGTTTCGAATAGTTTTTTCCGCGTCCATCGCGAGGATCGTATTTTTCGAGGTACGAAAGATGGCGACTCTGCTGGGGATAGGTGTATTGCCCTATGCTAGAGAGAGTCAAGCCTAACTTGACTCGATTCGAGAGTGTTAACCTCGCTTGGTTGTCTTTCTTCTTATTTGTTTCTATATTATTTGCTTTTATTGCTTTCTCTTTATCATATGTTGTTTATCATACTTGTCTGTTGGATCCTGGGATGATATCACAAGTAAGGCTCTATACCCGAGTCTTGGAAAAAGAAGAGAGAACACATAGTTTAGATTTTGGAAGTAATTAGTGTTAGTCCCCAAGGACTCGCTCCTTGTGTGCCTAGCATGAAAGCTTCCCCTAGAGTAGACCTTTTCGTAGATCTTGTTGTAACGCAGCTAGCCTGTCGCACGACTTGATTCATGAAGGGTTCGTGACTCTGGGAACCACTCTTAGCACCAGTTTCTATATTGGTGGTCGTTAGTGTTAGTCTCCGAGGACTCGCTTCTCGTGGGCCTAGCATGAAGACTACACTCAGGATAGACCTTTTTGTATCCCTATCACAATGCAGCTAGCCTGTTGCGTGGTGTTGATGCGACTAGTGTCCGAGACCATGGGAACCATATCCATCAACGTAGGAGCTATCCTGTGAGTGGGTTTATGGGTAAAGAATCTAGAACTGTCCCTATAAGGCCTACCTATTAGGAGGGTTAGGAAGTTACTTGCGTTATCCTGGATCCTGGCTATCTACATTGCATTCATTTACATACAATTGCATTTGCATCCATCGGCATTGCATATCATCTTTCAAAACCAAAAAAAAACACAAACTCATCCATCCTTTGTCTGTAACCCGCAGTTGATTTCCCGACACGTGTATTGGACTTAAGATTGCTCTAGGAGAACCATGGAACGCTTAAGGCAGAATCAAGTTGAGTTGAGAAAAGACGAGAACAGCGTGAAAGGCAAGATGAAGCAGACGACAGTTATGGGGAGAAGAAAAGAAAAGATTCAAGAAGGCTCCATAACTAGGAGTGTTGCTCCCACAGTTCCTTCTACTCCACAAGCTGCACTGAATAACCCATTGGGTGTTGTCCCTCATGGGTCTTGGCCCCGACCAATCCGTGCACAACCTCTGAATCAGTGGTCAGCACCCATTCTGTCCCAAGGGCATGAGAATCTAAACCAGAAAAGCCATAAGAAGCCTAAGTCGCGCCCTATTCTCGACCCTATTCCTATACCATGTGGACAACTGCTATCATACCTGATTCAGAATTCTTTAGTGGTGCCCACAACCCTCGGGCCGGTTCGTACCCTTCCTCCACCTGGATATGATCCTAATGCACAGTGTGAATACCATAAAGGGGCGCCAGGGCACTTTATTGAAGGTTGTTGGTCATTCAAGAACTAAGTTCAAGAACTTATTAACAAGAAATGTCTAGTCTTTGAGGAAGATAACTCAGGGGTAGAATGTGAGTACCACACTAGAGCCATAGGGCATGCTGTCAAAGAATGTGAAAGCTTCCGAAATAAACTGCAAAAACTAACCAAAAAGGAAGACCCTAGCATGAATGGTTTAACCCAAAGATCTGGCAAAGAGAAGATACAAGAGTCTTGTGGACCACTCAGAATCATATACCACAAGGAAAAGGCCGAGTTTATGGAAGATGAAACGTCTTTTAATCACGTTGAAACCATGGTCTGGGATGCAACCTCAAAAAGAGGAAAGCTAGTAGAGAAGTCCAAAGATGCTGTATTATCTGAGGGGGCTCTGAAAAGGGACTTTGGAGAGCATTCCAGTGGTATTGATGACGATGATAACATCAACCTTTGGGTCCCAAAAAGGAAATCAACGGTGCCTAGGGCACCGTACCAAAAACCTTGGGCTGCTCCCAATGCAGATCAACGAGCTCATAACCAAGGAAATCAGAATCCACGCCAGAATCAGATAAGGCCTCGTAATAACCTGGAAAGAAGGAATGCTCCTCTTCATCCAGTTTCTATGTCGTACAGTCAACTTCTGCCGCATCTGGTTTGAAGCTCGCTGGTAGAGCCCAAAGCTATCAAGCCTTTGCCAAAACCATACCCGCCTGGATACGACCCCAATGCGCATTGTGGATATCATGCTGGATCAATGGGGCATTTGACTGAAGATTGCGAAGCTTTTTAAGCCAAGGTGCAACACTTGATTGACAAGAAGTGCATATCCTTTCAAGAAGGGTATTTGGTTGTGCGTATCAGCATCTCAAATGTTCAAAGTCAGCAATCCTATGAGCCTCCGTGTGCATTCCCATTCTCTCCACATGGTCAATATACTCTAATCAATAGAGGTCCCCCTCGTCAACAACAGGTTGCACAACAATATTCTTCACAACCCCGACGCTACTATAGTCAAAGACCAAAAAGGCATTTTGATCATTTGCCATTGCCACTCAGTCATATATTGCCACGATTGATTAGTAGCGAACTAATAGTGCCAAAGGGCTTGGATCCTGTGATTCCTCCATACCCACCAGGCTTTGACGCCAAAGCACGATGTGGATACCATGCTGGTGCTATGGGGCATTCAACTAAGGATTGCAAACAGCTCAGAAACAAGGTCCAAGACCTGATTGAGTCCAAGCAAATATCGTTTACACCTCAAGGTCTTCAAATCCATGTCAGTCCTTCATTTGATCAGGTGGGTCCATCCGCCCATGTTATGGAAGAAGTTGTTGAGAGTAGGTGTGAAGAAGGATATCATACTGGTCTGGATGAACAAGAATGCTAGACCAACAGTGCTGGGAACTTTTAAATCATATCATCTTGCATTTGTAATTTTCTTTGTATAAAATGCTACTTGTTTTAGACATCGTTGTTTTGAATGGTAATATTAATGAAATGATCATGTATTTTCTGAATTAATCACGTCGCATTCGCTCATTTTTCATCACTTATATCAAAAAACAAAAATATATACATCCATATACCTCTCGTCCACTTTCTTTACCAAGTTGTTGTTCAGTAAATATTGGAGGGAGGATGACGAAACGAAATACCCATAATTGTCGATGGTATGCTTTCAGATAAAATCCTGCCAAGGATGTACATGCATTATTTCAAATTCCCCAACACTGGAGAAACAAGGAGTTAATCCCTAGTCAACCACTTCGAGCCTATAAGTAGGAGTTTCCTTCGGATTTTAAAAAAAAAACCTTATACTTAACCTGGGGCAGGGTAGTGTTCAGTTAACCGGATTACACACTCAAATCTCCGTACAAAAGCGTCAATAAGACCCATGACTTGGCAGTCACAAGTTGTACTCAAAAGAAAAAAAAAAGAAGAAGAAAAAAGCCTACTAAGTCGAACACCTCAAAAGGAGACTTAGGCAAAAATCAAGGTAATCCCAATGGACTCATAGAATAAAATCAGTCCATGCAAAATCAGGGATCAAAAATAAAAAGAAGCAAAAGAGACCCTCAAATCCTCAAGCAATAAAAATAAGATACAGTGACCACCAAATCAAAACCAAAGGGTCACCGACATCAAGACAAAAGTAAAATAAGATGACTTCCATTTCAAGCGAATCTTGAACCTTCATCTTCACCATCAAAACCTAAGTACGTGTGTCGATTTAACTGAACGTAAGACTGGAGATTATCACGGAGAAGGGGTGGGTACAAAACACACTTTGAGCCTTATATCCTTTATTTCAATAACCATGAACCAGACCACGTTACAACCCTCAAAAGACCTAATTGAGGCGGGGTTTATTCCGAAAGCAAACTACAGCAAGGTTGCGTAAACTAACTCCTAAAGATTTGCTAATCTTATGATTTGGTGTCATATTCTTGTTATATCTCTCACACACCAGATAACTCACCACTGCGTTAGGACTAATGGTTCATCCGTCAAACACTATCACATCATTCTAATTTGCATGAACGTTGCATTAAAATTACCATTTGCAAATAAACAATTTTAACTACAAGTCAGTACTTGGCATCAAGAAAATTCCAAGCAACAGTCAGAGGAACTTGATCGTTCAATAATGCTTACCCGAATTAAGTTTATGTCATAACCCTATGGAGCAGGGGCAAACTCATCAAAGCCTTGATCAATGACAAACCACTACAAGGTTCAAACACTGGGGCAAATAGTCTCCGATTATGTCATGGTATGATCATTTTCAAGGTGAATTCATTCAAAAAAACCCCACGGATTGGGGTAAACAAGTTGGAAAGGGGTAGTTTCCCTCCATACTTTCAAGTTCATCAAACAGACTGTGCAGGACGGTAGTAATTATTGAGTCGACACGTGTCAAAAGCCTTGGGGCAGAGCAAAAGCACAATCAACATGCATTGGTTAAGTCGCTACGCTCATACGGTCAACATGAATTGATCACGTCGCTACGCTCATACAAAACCATCATGATTGAGGTCCTCCCAAGAATGAATATACAGCTTATCAGCAAAGGATTAAACTTGGGGCACCAAGAGTATCCGTATCTATTTAAAGTCCAAGTGTCGGGAAGTCAAACACTCTCATCATCCCCATAAAACCTGAAGTCCAATACTTTATTGGCAACTACCCAAAAGTCCACACTCGTTGGCACCTTTAAATTTACCCTTCAAAGTCCAGCTTTCATTGGCAACCACTAAAAATTCACCATTGTTGGCATCCTCATATCACCTGAAAGCCCAATTTATTGGCAAACACCAAATTACCAAAGTCCAATTTCATTTGGCAATTACCAAATCTAATCCCTGGTGATACCCTCGACAAGAAACTTATCCCCAGTGCGCCCGATCATTTGCACCGTCATAGCATAACATTACATAATCATATCAAGCACTATCATATCTTGTGCATTCATATGTGCATTAGATTCCCTAGCAGTTGCATTTTAGTATATGTTTCAGTGCATCATGTAGTGCGTGGCATATACATCCCCAGCAACATATCATAACAGGATCCAGGATCAGTTCACAAGCATCTTGGCCAGTCCTCCTTCAAAATCGGCAGTATTCTTCTGAAAAGAGTTTATACTCCGCACGTGCTCATGGAATTCTACTCCCCAGCAAGTCATTCTTCAACCAGGAAATTAATAATGACAATCTCCAGCAGCTATTGTTATTCTTACTCCACAAGCAGAGGATATCCTAGAAAGTTTCTTGTGAGTCTTCCCCTACAAAGCCAACGCATTTCCTCCGACATGAATCCTGCTCAATTATCCTTCAACAAATTTACCGCAAAGATACTAATTTGGTATCGTTGAGGAACCTTACCAGATAAGGTACTGCTTCAATGTTCCAGAGAATCGTCTGCCTTTCAGAGATACTGCTTTGGTATCATCGAGGAACCTTAATGGATAAGGGACTGCTTCGACGACCCAGAGAATCGTCTGCCTTTCAGAGATACTGCTTTGGTATCATCGAGGAACCTTAATGGATAAGGGACTGCTGCGATGACCCAGAGAATCATCTGCCCTTCAGAGATACTGCTTTGGTATCATCGAGGAACCTTAATGGATAAGGGACAGCTTCGACGACCCAGAGAATCATCTGCCTTTCAGAGATACTGCTTTGGTATCATCGAGGAACCTTAATGGATAAGGAACTACTTCGACGACCCAGAGAATCATCTGCCTTTTAGAGATACTGCTTTGGTATCATCGAGGAACCTTAATGGATAAGGGACTGCTTCGACGACCCAGAGAATCGTCTGCTTACAGAGATAATGCTTTGGTATCATCGAGGAACCTTAATGGATAAGGGACTGCTTCGAAGACCCAGATAATTGTCTTCTTACAGAGATACTGCTTTGGTATCATCGAGGAACCTTAATGGATAAGGGACTTCTTCGACGACCCAGAGAATTGTCTTCCTTTCAGAGATACTGCTTTGGTATCATCGAGGAACCTTAACGGATAAGGGACTTCTTCAACGACCTAGGAAATCGTCTGCCTTTCAGATATACTGCTTTGGTATCATCGAGGAACCTTAATGGATAAGGGACTGCTTCGACGACCCAGAGAATCGTCTGCCTTTCAGAGATACTGCTTCATTTTTTCTTATGCCAAGCATATGGCTGCTTCATGGACTTTTCTCAAGATCATCATATGGTTTTTGGTCATAATCCTCTAAAGTTTAGATTATGGAGTTCTGGTTTGTATTCTGTGTAACTAGAGGATCCTGCAAGTGCGGCGAATTCAAGTGGAAATAAGAGTGTGAGGCCTCACACAAACTCTTCACATGGTTGATTGATTGATAACTCAAGCGCAAGTGGTGTGTATAAGATCATTGGTTGGAAACTAGCCTTAATATGAGATTCACATTCCAAGAGTGAGTTTCTAAGTCTAAATATAAAATCACGATCCATTTGATTTCATACTGGTCACATGATTTAAGGCTAAGGATTTCAAGACTTTTTTAGGAGAGGTTGGCATATTTTGAACAGAAAAATAGTGCAAAGTGTGATATATATGATTTGGAATCCTTGTTTCATCACTAGCCAAGGTCATTGTTTGGATTTGAAGGTTCAATTCCTAAAATCCCATTGTTTGAGTTTTAAAAGGTTTTAAAAGGGCAAAAGAGTTTGGAATTGAGTTTTAAAAGGTTTTAAAAGGACAAAAGAGTTTGGAATTGTGAAATCAACAGTCACTATGTTGTCATTTGAATTTAAAGTCGTAAAACAAGTGTGGACATGAATTCTACATTTAGTGGCCAAATAAGATACTTCCAAAATAAATGAGTTGCAGACATACAAACTTAAAAATATCACTGTCACTTTATCTTTTGCTCAAAATTGGTCATGTGATACTTGTGTCAAGTTGGTTGGACACTTCGGAGAAAGAGAAAAACTCATAGACAAATTCAAAACAGATGCACTTATCATTACATTAAGTTACAAAGAGGAATCAAAGCATATACAAGTTTTGCAAAGACAAATGGGACAAGGCATACAAATTGTTTCCTATTGCACAAACCAATTTCATTCAAATACACTTCAAGACGTGCAAGGAACATATGGATTCAAGTAAACTCAAGAACTCATTTGTCCTAAACCAGTACAAATACAAAGGTTTCACTGCATTACAGTGCATGGCCAAGAATATTCTTCTGTTTAGAGGGATGTTCTTCTCTTACAGCCTAGTCCGGATTTAGTTTCGGGATTGTCGGAGTTCAGAAATGCTCGCAATGTTCTCAGCTGGAAGTGAAGGAGGCAACTTATATCCTCCTGTAATGAATAGAAAATTCAAGTAAGCATTCGAGGGACGACTAGTGTGATGACTTTTGAATATGGGTTAAGGTTTTGAATCTTACCACAGTGCCTTCAAACCTAAGTCAGAAGCCATCCTGTCCAATCCCACTTGATGTTGGGTGCCTGCATTATTCTTCAAGCATAGGAGCAGCCATTTAATGTCTTCTTCAATTAAGCTCTCCATTAAAATTTGCATCAAGGCGTCGCCAAACTCCAAGGTCAAAACATGAAAAAGTAAACAGGGCAACAGTTAATATAAAACCATATCACACTACAAGCCAATCCAACACACGCACCAATCACGGTTTACATGATTCATACACCTATATGATTCCCTAAACTATGCCAACAATTGCCAAATTTCATGCTTCACAAAACAATTACAACGTACAACATCAGCCGTAGAACAACCCTTCCACAATATCACATCATACAAAATCACACCAGCCTACCCCACAGACCTGCAATTCTAAAGGCAGTATCAGTTTTGTAAATAATACAAACTAATTCAATAACTGTTATGAACTTTACGTACACCCTGCATAAACAGGATCAATACTAGGTCATGAGCCAATTTCACAAAACAACCACATGAAAATCAACACAAAAAGACAAATCCAGTCAAACTAATATGGGAGCTTTCAAGACATTCTCAATCCATTTCAACTGCAAAAATTAAAAGCAAGTTCATAACTGCAAGACAATAACAACAAATATGATAGTTTTTAAGTCATCACTCAAATTTCTTTCAGCAGCAAGAATTAAGCTCAGAACATGCATATCACTCATACAAGGAGCATATCAGTGCATATTGATCCATGAAGCAACACCAAAATCAATGGCAACAAGAAGAAATATCTGACACACAAGTTTGTTCATAATTAATAACAAATGTGGAGTTCAGATGCAATAAATGAGCAACAAGAGGCATCCTGATTATGATTTCCTCACCTTGACACATACCCTGTTTAACCTACAGAAGAAAAAGCAATTTGTGTTAATAATTTTGATGATGTGAATTACTCAAACAACAAGAAAATGACGTGGTTCTTGACAAAATGAAAATCCTAAAAATCAATGCCATTCAATTTCAAACAAAATCCAGGAAGTTTATCACATTCATAGGTCATCAGAAAATTCAAAAATAACAAGAGTCCACCTAAGTCAACATAAGCCACATCAGCAAAATCCAAGATTAGTAAAAGAGCAGTGAAAATCATACATTCACGCAGTGAAAATTTAAAGATATTCTAGAAGCTCACTACACACAAACAATGAGTCACTATCACCAAAGGGTCCCCACAAAATCCCACTACAGAATTCCTCATAACGGTATGGAAATTGACAACTAAAAGGCTCACACACTTGAAGGAATATTCTTCAAATTTTTACCCTAATCTCACATGTATCAGAAAGCCACGAATCTCCTATAAATAGGAACCCAAGCATTGGAAAAAAAGAGGGAGGAAACCCTATTGTCACTCTGCCGAAATCGTTCTTCAAAAAACCTAAATCACCAAAGCTTCTTTCATACAACTCTCTCAGAGCTCACATCAGAGTTCTGATAAGAGTGAAGCTAGACTTCTCAGACTTTCATACAGTAGCAAACGCAGAAGAATAGCAAAGAGAAAAGGAAAAAAAGAGCGAACCTGAAGCATTCTGAGCCGGATCTTCAAGAGGTATACCTTGCTCTCCATTTTCTTCTTCGTTTTGCAATAGCATCCGTTGGTATTCTGCTTGATTTTGTTGCAATCTGCGATTCTTGATTTGAAAATAAGGGTTGAAGGTTCCGTGTAGGGATTAGGTTTTTCTTTGTGTGAGCTTTATTTTGATGTTTTGATAATGATACGATGAGATTGATGATTTTGAAAAACAAAAGAAACTAAACTGAGTTTGGAACAAAGGAAAGTGAAGGGTTAAGGTTGGAGAAGACCATTGTTTGAGTTTTGGGGAAAGGCATTTGTTAGGTCTCAAAGAAAACCAGTGTTGGGGAATTTTGTTTGAATACGAAAAGGGATAAGGGTTTGAGTCGAGAGAGGGAGATGAGGAGGAGCTTTGAACGAGAGAAATAGCTAGAGGTGAGAGAGACTCGTGTGAGTCTGAAAGAGAGAGAGGTGGCGACTTGAGAAGAAGGAGACGGAGGGAGAGTAGCGAACGGCGTGAGGAGGTTGAAGAAATTAGGTTTTTCTGATTAGGTTGGTTAATTAGGTTTTTTTTAATTTTTTTTGTCTCATATCCGGACTGGGCCTTAAGCCCACGTCTCTTTTTCCTTCCGCACCCCCGGTTTTCCTTTCTCACCCTCTTAGCTGAATTAAAGATTTCTTGGGCCTAGTCTACCAAGCCCATCCGCCTGGACTGTTATACACCCCCCATTTTCAGTTTAGCCCATTTCCTTTTTCTTTTACTTCTTTTTTATGATACTTTTTAATAAAAAACTAAAAAACTTTTAATTATTTCTTTTTTAGAAATCATAAAATCTATTTGATTTAACATCTAATTTTATTAAAATTATTTAATATTGATTAATTATTTTATTAATTAATATTTTAATTAATCCAATTTCTCTAGCCCTAAAATTATCATAAAATACTTTCTTAAGTAAATTAAAAAAATCACAATTCATGCTAATTAATATTTCTAACACATTTTCCTAATCAATAATGGAAAAAGTGGGATTTTGGAGTCTAGCACTCGTTGGGTCCTTAAATGAATGCTCTTGAGGTACACGCCTTGGGTTGTGTTCGTTTCGATCTTCCATTTCTATACTTAAAAACTTCTTATTTTAATCAAAATACTTAAACCCTTAAAAACACCACATTTTCTCAAATTATAATACTTAATCTAATTAAACTCCTAATAATTTTCTTAAATCAAATTAAATCATAAAACTTTTCCTAATCATTAATTACTTTCTTAAATCAAATCATAAAACATTTCTTAAGATATCTAAATTATTTTCTAATCAATAATGGAAAAAGTGGGCTTTTGGAGTCTAGCACTCCTTGGGTCCTTGAACGATCGCTCTTGTGGCGCACGCCTTGGGTTGTGATCGTTCCGTCTTCCATTTCTAAAATACTTAAAATATTTTAATCTAACTAAAACACTTAACTTTTAAAACACTTTCTTAGTTTAAAAAAACCATAACTCAAATTACAAATATTCTTTTAACTGATAATCATAATCAACTTTGAAATACTTGAAATATTTTCTTAAAATACTTAAATCAATCTTCTTAAACATTTTCCTAATTAACCATGGAAGTAGTGGGCTTTTGGGGTCTAGCACTCCTTGGGTCCTTGAACGACCGCTCTTGGGGCGCACGCCTTGGGTTGTGATCGTTTCGATCTTCCATCCCTAAACCTAAAAACTTTCAATCCAATTAGAACACTTAATCATTAGCTTATTCAAACCCTAATCCAATTAACGCGTCTAAAAAACATCAAATTCAAATCTTTTTTCCTAATTAAATTACGAAAGTAGTGGACTCTTGAGGTCTAGCACTTCTTGGGCCCTTGAATGAATGCTCTTGAGGCGCACGCTTTGGGTTGTGTTCATTCCGAACTTTCTTCCTAAAACACTCGCCCTAATCACATGGACAAATAAGCCAATTGTCCAACAAAGACAATTTCATAATTAATAGAATGAAAAAGGTGTCATTGAGATCTAGCATCTCAGTCACACCCCGATTAATTGGTTGCGAGGCCGGCGTCTTGTTTATCAAATAATCGTCATTCTCGCTCAAAATACTTAACAAACCAAACACTTCTCATGCAACCAAAACCATAAGACACACGCAAATCAAACTTTTTTTTTCTCAATCAAATCTTTAACACACTTAATTCATACTCAAACAACTTTCACAAAAAGAACATTGTTTAATCCATTCTTCCGCGCATATGAACTAGTGCTTCAGCCTCCCTTGACGAGCAGACAAGCCAACGTTTAGCAGTTAGATGCGAATTAAACACTCGTTCATTTAAAAAATACCAACCAACCGTAGTCCCACGAACTACGAATGCTCTGACTTTCCCATTGCACGAGGGAATACGTAGGCACAAGGGTTCTCAATCCTTGCCGAGCACACTAATAAAAAAACCACCCAGTTTCCCCTAGAAAACAAAATCATATTACCTAAGAAGAAAACAAACAAACCAAGCTAACTTATCTCCCGAATCGAATCAAGAGGTTCCCGTTGAGTACAACGGACGTAGAGGGTGCTAATACCTTCCCTCTTACGTAACCGAATCCCGAACCTTGAATTTGGTTGCGATGACCATTTTCTTATCCTTTAAAGGTTTTATCGATATTTTCCTATTCCTTTCTTGGAATGAATAAAGTTCGGTGGCGACTCTGTTTCGAACAGTTTTTTCCGCGTCCATCGCGAGGATCGTATTTTTCGAGGTACGAAAGCGTCGTGTACAGTTACTCGCAACGGTAACATGTGACTTCTAAACTTCAGAGGCTTCTGATGTTTAATTGATGAAGCATGAGTAGAGTCTTCTTAGTCAGGATATCTGATACGTCAAGTCTTCAGTCATTTGAAGAAGTCCATTAGGAATCAGTCTTCAGAACTTCAGCACTTGTCTTTAAGCACGTTATCCTTTACTTCTTCAAGTCTTCCGAAACATCAGAACTTGTCCATTAGGAATTTGTCTTCAAAGTCTTCAATACTTGATCTTTAGAACCTTAATCTTCAGAACACATAAGTCTTCAGAGTCTTTCAGCAGTTGGTCTTCAGAGCCTTCCGCCTTCAGAACTTCAAGTCATGAGAGTCTTCAGCATTTCGGTTCTCTTCTTTAGAAGCTTCGCAATCTTCAGAATATTGACAACTTTCATAGAGCATCCACAAGAGCATTGCATCTGCAATATCGGCATCCTTGTATCTTACTGATCACGATCAGATACATAAGCGTTCTTGCTTCTTGTGACTTGTGTCACACATAGTAACTTTGCATATTATCAATTTCGCTCATCTGGCTAGTGCTTGTTGGATCTGATATATTCTATAATTATGATCTGCACATAACACACGTTAGAACATAAAATGGTTCTTTCACAAATACGTATTGTTATCATCAAAACATAGATTGACTTGTAGAGACAATTCTTGCTCTCACACATTTATCCCCTCTTGTTCATCATCTATTAATCTTTACAAGTAATATCTGGACCCCCTTTTTCTTTTTTCTTATTTATTCTTTGTTATGACTTTTATTCGTGAGTGTGATGCATTCGGAAAATTCATATAACCCTAAACCATTTCTAAGACAATGTACTTGTGGAACCAATGCTTGAAAGCATTGGAGAAGGGCATGAAAATGGATTAGAAGTTTGTAGAGAGAAATGATTGGTTATTTTATGAGTTTGTCTAGCAGAAATTATACTCATTTGGCGTCTTCTTTCTCAACTTATGTTGAATTTATCAAGGATCTCTCTCTCTCTCTCTATCTCTCTCTCTCACACACACACACTCTCTCTCTCTCTCTCTTGTTCCTTTTGTGAAGAAGTTTTAATTTTGGATTCCCTTTGAATAGAAGACGATTTGGTGGAAGTATTTTTAGTAGTCCTGGAGCTTCAAGTTCTAAGAGTGAAGCTTGTGTCTTTCTAGAACCTTGTATTTGAGGTGAAAGGGTTTGCATTTGGTGACCTTATAGGGTGGAAAATAAGTTTTTATACTTCTATAATGGTGTCTTTGAAGATTTAAGGGTCGACATCCCCTTTAACATCTTTGAATCTGGCATTCTCAAGGTGCTCAACGTCTCCCTTTCCCAGCTACATCAGAATAGATGGGAATTCATCCAAGGATTCCAGATCCTTTGTTGGGGATTAGATATTACACCTACAATTGGGATATTCTTCTCCTTTTATGAAAATAAATTAGTATCTTGGGGTAGGTGGGTCTTTGTGAGCCCTATCCTAGGGCGGGCTTTGCTCTCAGCCAATATCTCTAATTACAAAATTTGGAGGGATAAGTTTGTTAGGGTTATGGGCGGCGCCAAATGAACTAAATATATCCTTAAAGAAGATGAATCATATAGTTCCCCTCTTTCTTAGATGGGATAACCTATCTTTGTCGCGATATTTTGTCCAATAAAACTTAGTGATAGAAAGAGGAAGGCGGTAGAATTATTAGATTAATTATACACTATTGGGTTGAATGATCATTTTAGATATGATGCAGATTATCCCATGTTAATGAGTTTCATGGGTAAATGTTATTCTTTTAAAAGTTTTATGATTTTTTAGTCGATGTTTATTGACATCTTTTCTTTTTACAGGAAGGATGACTCATATTTCAGTGGTCGCGAAGAAGTAAAGGATGGCACGAGCCAAAGCTCATTGGGTGAGACCTAAATAATTCACCATAACGATCTGACCTACTTTTAAACCTGGGTCCCCAAGAACAGGAAGAATGTGACTGAGGGTAAAAAGTGAAGGTTGTACCTTTGTCCACCATACCGCTCGTTCTTACTATAGAAGGCACGAGGTCGCCAAAAAAAAAAAAAGCAAGCCTAATCATGGTAAAATGCTAGTATGTTTGGAATTTGCTTCCTCGATTGACTTGGAAGCGGGAGGTGTTATGGAAGGGATTAGTGGGAGCTATTAAGGAAGATCTGCTTTTGCCTATGGTACGGGTTAAAATCATTTTTGGGGCTAAAGCATTGATGATCTAGCTTACCTTTATGATTATCTCAATATGTGAAATGAGCAGTAAATTCATCACATAATTTCTTAGAGTTATTGGAGCCATCATGTAGGTTTTAAACCATGTCATGGTGGTTCCTTGAAGGGTTAGGACATACATTTTTCATTTCATTGCACTTATAATGTGGTGATAGTCGAGTATAATATCTACATGTGCAATATCTTCGTGCAAATATCTTATCCCAATGTAATTATCCAACTTTAGCAATTTTTCAAGGGATTTGGGAATTCTACTATTGATAATACGCTTTGAGAATGAGTTCCTTTGGCAGTGAGATGGGGACTTGACTTTGGAGATTCCCACAACCAATATTCTTATGTAGATATCAATTTCTTTCGACGCGAAGATGCAGGTCTCTGGTGTAACACCCTTCTAAACCCCGTGCAATAAATATAAATAATCAGAGTAAATAATCATGCCTTTCACAAAAGGGTGTCACACATAATTACAAAACATCATACAACACCTGTCATGCTCATTAACACTTAATTAGTTTCATGCTTTTCAAAAACTATCATATTAGCATGTAGCAGCGGATTCAAGTTAACCATAATTGACATAATGAAAGTCTCATGCTCATCACATTCATAATCAATACTTAGGCATGAAGCCACACTTCATACAATTCAAATAACCATAAAAGCATAAAGTAGAGTACATAATGTATCTCTAAAATATAAACCGAAACGATCCCAGTGTTACATGATCAGAGCATGACTCGACCCAACATAAATAAAGAAACTAATCAGCTACTCCAGTGGCTACTTCGCGCTACGAGCAACTCTACTCCTCGGTGCCTGAGCGATGTCGCACAAAACATCATTCCAACAGAAGGGTGAGAATTCACATCATTATTGAAATCATAAGATAATAATTAGTTTAAAGGCATACAAACATAATTATAATCATTCTCACACTTCAAAGTTTCATCAACAAAGTATTACTCAAGTAACAATATAATTCACAAGTACATGTATACATTTCCACAATTTCGCCAATTCAACAAGTCTCGTATATACACATACTTTCGTATAACAAGAATATATTGTTAGGTGCAAATTTGACCTAAAAATGACATATCTTTCTTTGCATTTTTTCCACTCTTTTCTCATGTTTTCATTGGTTTTTATCCATGATTGTTGTTGTTCTTCTAACCTTGAGAATATACCTTTGGTGCATGTAATATGTGTGTTATTGTGCAGTATAAGGCATGAAGTGATCAAAAGTGTAAGACAAAAGAAATGGTGCAAGATGTCAAAGAAATGAGGAATGCATCAGTTGGTTCGCTTTGCGAATGGGAAGGCGAGTGCCAGCAAAGGTTCACTTTGCGAACTCTAGCAAAGGTCTCAGCGAATGGTCCCATAATTGGACAGAGGAAAAAGGAGCTAAAGTTCGCTTTACGAATTTGAAAGCGAGTGTTCGCTTTGCAAACAAATCCTTTGCAGTGCGAAGTAGCGATAATCTCTGGGGCGGTTTAACTGTTCAGAGGCACTTGAAGTGCCATTTTTCACCATTCGATGTGCGAATGAATGGTTCGCAGTGCGAGCGTGTAAATTCCTGAATTGTATAAATACAATTTTCACACTTTTTAGGTTATGATGTTGTCCTTTTGGATAGCGAAACTTGTAAATAAAAGATCATAACGTATATCTTCTCATTTCCAAGGGAGAAAAGGTAGGATCTTTGCTTTCTTGTTGGTATTGGATGTAATCTCTTGATACCTATTATATTTCCTCTAATGTATGTTTGTGGATTGAATTCTGATTTTCTATTGTTGTTGTCTTTGATTGATTATTTGTGGTCTTGACAAAACCTTTGCAAATCTTTGGTCTTAGATTTTCTTCTATCAATGAGAAAGCTTTTGACATGGTTTTGTGAATTGATATTCAATTTATCTTTTGTTGTATTGTGTTGATTAAGTAGCATGGCTAGCATGAGTAGGATCGATACCGTATCGCGAGGATGCGTGATAATAGGGATGAAGAAGGATATTCATATTCATTAGGCAAATTAGTTGAATACTTGTAAAAAGGGTTAAGCGTGTGTACGTATTTTGATCTTGCTTAAATACGAAGAAATCATTTATTTGATATGGACGTTATAGTAATATCTGTTAGGATTGAACTCTAGACATAGATTTAGGCCTAACACTTGCGTGAGTATCAGCTCTTAAAGCTCTGTGTTGGTTTTATTGCGTGAGACATCACTGATAAGACAATACAGTTGGCCTCTCGACGTTGCGTTAGACATAACCTCTGTTGTGAGTGATACGTGGGGATATTAGGTGAATGATTGATTTGTGTTTACTTGATTAGAAGAATGCATGTGTTATCAATTGATGAGATCCAATTCCAACAAGGCTCCATTTATAATTCAGTCTTTACTTTATATTTTCCGTCTTTACATTTTCCGTATTTCCTTTTGGTTCGCTTTAAACCATAACTTTTGAATCATAAGCTTAGAAATATAGATATTGTTGAATGGCATTCTTTCCCTCGCACTGATCCCTGTGGAGAACGATAAATTGGGTTACTTATATATTTTTGCTTGCTGCTATTCTAGCTCCAACAAAATGGCGCCGTTGTCGGGGATCGGTGTTTAGATATTGAATCGCATCGCATAGTTTCTATATTTTTGAGCTTTGTACATTTGTTTATATTGTATATCTTTGTTTGCTTTTATGTTTTTCTCTAGTGTGAATCAGGAATGATGAGAACTCCTAGATTGGTTGCTTTGTGTATAAAAGTATTCAATGAAGCTTCGACCGAGTCTGGATGGATGTTGAGCGTGTCGCTCCCGGGATTTTCATCCTAGTACAAACGCGAAAGTGGCACCGAAACAGAGTCGCCAGCAATGTGTATTTATCCCAAGAGAGGGAAAGGAAACACCGCGTAAACCTGAGAGAAAGGAAAAGCATGGTCTTGCGACCAAGAGAAGTGGGTAAGGGAGTCGGTTACGCGAGAGGAAGGTATTAGCACCCCCTCGCGTCCATCGTACCCGATGGGATCCACGCTTGCTTGTCTCGATCAAAGGGTGTAAAGAAAAGATACTGGAAAAAAGAACTAAAAGAAAGAAAGGAGAAAGAAGAACAAATGTAGGGAAAATAAAAGAAGTGCTCGAATGGGCCCTACCCCACTGCCTACGTATCTCATCGGAAACATGAGAATCAGAGCGACGTAGTTCCCCTCACTAGGGATGAATTGTTTGTGTTTTTTAGAGAACGGCTGACGTTCTAGCTCAGGTGTTGCAGGCTCGCTGGTCCGAGTGCGTTACCATCTTGCAAGAGAACGAGTAGAAGCGCGTTCGTGCGTTGAGAGTGAATGAGGTGAGAAAAGAATTCCCGAAGGAAAGACATTATTGTTTGTTTTTGTCTTTTAAGAGTTTTTTCATTTGTTTGCATATGATAGTGTATCTGAATCTTAGTCATTGGAATGTGTACATCCTCACATTCCAAGATGGAATGGGTAAGAAAGCACACTAAGAGTGAAGAAGACCCCCACACTTAGTTCCAATTGTCAAGGTTCAAACACACTAGCATACTTGTGTTTATTAAGTGTTTTGTTGATTAAGCAATGAAGAAGTGTTTTTTATTATTTGCACTTTCAGCAAGTATTGCATTTAAGTCCCTCATACAAGATCAAATATGTAACACATTGACCTAAGATGGGCCATATGCTACACATTCTAAGATTACAAGAGAAGACCCCTTATAACCTTTTCTTTATATGAAAGGCCTAAATGCAATAAATGCCTACCTTTATTATATGTTTTGAATTTTCTTTGAGATGAGAAGATGAAAAACTCAAGAGAGGATAAAGGTAAAAATCTATATGGACTAAGACTCCATCCTAATTGATTAGTTAAGGGAGTGATCCTAAGGTTTGTGAGGTTTCAACCTAACGTCTAAAGAAAGAATGAATTAAACAATTCACTTCTAAAGTAGAAGATGAATTGTAATTCACAAAGGGAAAGTGATGAGTTATTAAAAGAAAGCACATAAGTGCTTAACAAAACACAAAATGGAATTGTAAAAGAGAAAGGATAGAAGTTGAATGTGGATTCCTTATCCACACTCAATTGAAACTTACCAAAGCCCCTACATGGTTAGCACAATCACTTACAAGTAAAGTAAGAAAATATAATGAACAAATCAAATTCAAACAAGTTGACAAACAAAGTAAAATGAGATTAAGTGCTATACATGCTTCCAAGTCAGAATGTAACTCATATTTACACAACCTAATGTTATCCTAAATGGGCATACTAAATCATGCAAACAAAATCTCAATCCAACAAGAAGCAAAGAAGAAAAGGTGAAGTGATGTGAATGTGGTTCATACTTGTGAAACAAGTGACTTAAGGTGCAAGATAAACATCAAACATGCAAAGATGAAACCCAAATGTCACAATCAGAAGTCAATTAACATGCTATACATCCTCCAACAAAACCACAACTCATGGCACAAGTGCCTTCATGATCAAGCAAACCAAACATGAGGCATGCACCCACAAAATGAACAAGTTAAACTTCATGCTTCAAACAAATAGCAAACATGCTTCAAAAATTATGACTTTCACCAATCAAACACCTTGAACACATGCCATTAACATATCAAGTCCACAAGCAATGAATCAGAACCAAAGTCACTCAACAATTAGGTCAAAGTCTCATGGAAGTTTCATGTATTCATGCTCAAAGCAACACATCAAAAGTCATCCAAAAAAGACTTAAAAATCATCTCATAAATCTCAAACATACCTCAACATATTGTGACCACAATGCAAAAAGAAAGGCATCAAAATCATTTTTTATGATCAAGAACAAAAATGCACAAAATCATATGTCACATTAAGTATGCATGCAAATGGAAATTCAAAAGAAATAATGGAACAGGGGCAAAATGGTCATAAAATCAGAAAATAAAATCATGAAAAATTTCCTAAATGTTTTAAGAATACACATGAATTTTTGTGGAATTTTATTATGCATTTTAGTATTTTTAAAAATTGAAAATCAAACGCGTATGTAAAATGAAAATAAAAATAAAATGCAATATGAGAGGGGGGTATGAATATAGCAAATCAGCATGTTCAAATCACATGGGCCTCAAAATTGGGGGTGTGGATAGTATTCTGATTTGGGTCCATTCACGCGCAAAACACCATAACAAACATGCGCCTTCAGTCAACAAACTTGACTCACTATTAACCATTGGATCAAGTCAAAGTCATGCTAAAGTCAAAGTACACAGAATCAATGCACATGCGTGAGGACACACACAAGTTACGATGCACTACACCACACCACGCTTAAGTGACTTCAGAATTTTGGCACATGACATGCACATGTCTTTTAATGCGTTGGCACGTTCTCAGTCACACGATCAAAAAAATGGACGAACGAGATTAAAACGCATACAAACCCTAGTATTCAAAATCACCGGCCGGAGATGACCTCCGGTCATCTTCTCCGGCCAGCAGCCACCACCTGAAAGTTCACATTCTTCCAGAAATTCACAATACACGTATCAATCAAAAGCTAAACTCATGTAGAACAAGGATCTGGTCTTAAAATTCAACAATTATAATCATACAAAGAGAATCAGATGCAAGAAGTTTCGCCCTAAAACTGAATCTATGCTTCTAATAAGCCTATCACTAGCCAGAGATATAAACTGTTCCTAATGAACTTCAAACAAGTAAGAATATGCTCACATTAGTTCGAATTAGAGAAGAAAAGTTAAGATGATGAAACCTGAACTTGATGAGACAAATGTTGAAAGAAGACCAGAGGTTCCTTCTTGAATTCTAGAGCTTGAGTTGAGCAAAATAAATGCTTATTAGAAGCTTGAATCCGTGTGAGATCAGTGAGATGAGTTTGGAGATGATGAAGTTTAGTGCCACGCTTCAATGCACCATTGCTGCAAGATTGATGAGTGATGAAGATTGGAGCAGAAAGTTGGAGGACTCGTGTGAAAAGAGAGAGACACTGAGAATTCTGAGAGAAAAAAGTGAGAGCAACTTGAAGTGAGAGTGAAAAATCAATCCCCTCTCCAATGCGTGTGAAATTTCTATTTATGTGGCTGGTTAAGAATTAACTCATAAGGTTGACAGTTAGAACTCAAGTTAACTGAGCTAGTTAACTGAGTTCTGAGTTAACAGAATGAGTGAGGAGGTTAGTGACACGAGTTGGAGAGGTTTTGTTTTGGTGTGGTGCAGCCCATGGAGTTATGGTGGGAGTAATGAGAAGATGAATTGGCACGGCTTGTGTAGCAGCTTGCAGCAGTAGCTTGTGGTGGAAGTTTCATACATTTCCCTTCTCATGTAAGAAGCAGCATGGTGGAGGCACGTGCATGAATTGTTTGGTTTAATGAGGAAATGGACTGAAGTGATCATGAAAGTTTGTTGAATGACTGAACCAAAAACAATGTGTGAATTACTATACAAGACAGTCAATGCATCAATGCAAATGGTGATGTTTGAACATGGATTTCTTTATGACCAATGCATGAAAATGGATCATCTTGGTGTCAATGGATTGAGGATGCATCATAGAACATGTTTGATGTTTGAATCCAAGTGAAATAATGCCTTTAAAGTGATGGAAAATGACTTAGAACACAAGGATGTGAGACTGCATCATGGGCGTGTGAGTGAGGTTGGCTGGCAAGGCATGTTGGCATGGGATTTTCAGCATAATCACCATGACTTTGGCCCCATATATCGCCTCTATAACTTGATCAAATGGAATTTTGTCCAACATGAGTATTGAAGATGACACTACAAGGAACAACTCTGATGTTGAAAAGTTTTTCATTTGAGGTCTTTAACCATGAGAAAAATGAGTGGACATTTGGCCCACCAACTGTTTGTTAAAATGATTGCGCGCGTGACCTGAAAATCTTGGTCATGACCTAGTTTTGAACCTACTTTGCTCAAACTTTGATCAATCATATCTCCCTCATTTTTTATCCAATGGAGATGTTCCACACATGGATTTGAAGCTTAAAGCAAGGCCTTTCATTGAGGCAGAGTGGAATTTTCATTTGGTACTCCAAATTTGAATGGCCTTGGTTCAAACTCTGATGCAAAATGGCCAAAACTTGCTATTTTTAGTAACCCTACTTCATCCAAAAATGGCAACTTTCCACATCTTGATTTTTTCATGATTCCTTTGGAGTTTCTTGACCAAATTTTGTACATTGGACATATGCAACATGAATTTCATGATTTTGGGCTCAAAAAGTCAAGAGTTGACTTTTTCCCCTGATTATTTGACTTGCCCCAATTTCTCTGATTCTTGATCTTTCTTCCAATTGAACCACTTCTAAAACCAATTGAGATGCAATTTTCCACATACATACACTTAAGGACATATAGAATACCATGACATCAAGTTTTGTCCAAAAATCAAAGATTCCCTGATTTAATGGGAAACCCTAGTTTTGGTGCCCACCTCCTAGGAGAAAAATGTGCAGTCTTCAATTTCAAATTCCTCAGAGTATGTTGTGTACCTTCTTAAAGGATGATGAGACATACCATTTGAGGATGATTTTGGATCAATGAGCTATCTCACTTGAGGGTTTTCCTTCAATTTTTGAATCTCTTGCATAGTGAAATATGTAGTGCTTCAATCTTCCATTGAATCTCACTTCCTTGAGGTTTTGGAAGATCAATTGAGATAGTATGAGACATGAGAGACCTCTTGGCTTGTCTAGAGCCAACTTGATTGACCTTTTTGTGCTTTGAATGATCCCTTGATTGTCCACCTTCCACCTGATCACATGCCCTGATGGTAAGAAGGATGCCATGCTTCATTTTTCTATGTTAAATGCAATGCAATGCTAATGAGATGGATATGATATGATAAATGATAATGCCATGCTATGATGCCAAAAGGGAAGAGAAAATTTTGGGGTATTACAGCTGCCCCTATTCAAGCGCTGTAGACCTGAATGCCTGAAAGCAATTGCTTTCGGACTTTCAAGGTATATAGTGATTGAATACCAAATATAACCAAAAATTTGCTCTGGATGATGAAGAATAACAGGGATATAAACCCAACGAGACTGCTGGATTGAGTCCTCGATGAAACGTCGGAGAGATCTGTCTTTTGAACGATGCCAGACGACTACTGGCTTGCCACGCTACTGGTGGACTTTAATACTGTCTTTTTGAACGACGCCAGACGACTACTGGCTTGCCACACTACTGGTGGACTTTAATAATGTCTTTTATGCAACTCCAGACGACTACTGGCCTGCCACGCTACTGGTGGACTTTAATAATGTCTTTTATGCAACTCCAGACGACTACTGGCCTGCCACGCTACTGGTGGACTTTAATAATGTCTTTTATGCAACTCCAGACGACTACTGGCCTGCCACGCTACTGGTGGACTTTAATAATGTCTTTTATGCAACTCCAGACGACTACTGGCCTGCCACACTACTGGTGGACTTTGCAGCTTCGTGCCACCCGAAGATGGACTTTTGCCAATCCACTGTTGGACTTTTAGAATATGCCACCCTTAGATGGACCTTTCGCCAATCCACTGTTGGACTTTTGCCACCCGAAGACGGACTTTTGCCAATCCACTGTTGGACTTTTGCCACCCGAAGACGGACTTTTGCCAATCCACTGTTGGACTTTTGCCACCCGAAGACGGACTTTTTCCAATCCACTGTTGGACCTTTAGCTGCTTTGCCACCCGAAGATGGACTTTTGCCAATCCACTGTTGGACTTTTGGAATTTTAAAATCGAATTACTCTCTGCCTCCGCGCCAGACATCTCTGCCGACTCTGCTGAGGAACCACAATCAATGATTTAATCTCGGAGACTCCTAAAAGGATAATATCTCTGCTGGCGAATGGATGAACAATCCGTCTGCTTCGAATTGTCAAGCTTGCCAAAAATAAATTGGACTTTAAGATATGAGGGAATGACGACTCTGGCAGGAATTATTCCATCTGTTTGGGGCTGGATTCTGGTCACAGCAACTCCGCTGGGGATGAGAATTTTTAAATGACGTCCTGCTGGGGAAATGAGCCATTAAAACTCTGCTTGGGGATTTATTCAACCCAAGATCCTTTATAGGGATTATCAACCTTCTGACCCGGCTAGGGAAAGGCTGTACCATCCTTGTTGAGGAATAGATTCTGTCGATCTGATAAACCTCTGCGGAGAGAACAACAACTCAGCTGGAAGTTGCTGACAAGATTCGATGCTGACCTCTGTGGGGATACCATGACCAGAGATACGATCTTGCTGGGTATCAGGGCTACTCTGCCAGGGATATGCAAATCCTGGTTAGAACATTCTACTGTAACTTGCTAGAAAGAGTCCTTAGAGATCTGTTGGGGAAACCCAAAGCAAATCCACAGTAGTCTGCTGAAGAATATGACTGTCAAGCTTAGGATGAGTACCACAATGCCCCATGTTAGGCGAGCTTTCCCTTTGGACAATTCCGTTGGGGATGACGAGTTTATAACAAACTCTGCTGGAGAAAACTGCTTTAAAGCGTCTCGTGTTGGGGAATGCCTTTTGAGAGAATTTTACAGAAGACCAACTGTCCTCAAACTCTACTGGGGGTGACCAACACTTCATGCTGGGGAAACAATCATGCCCCATGCTTGGACAACACAACAATTCGTCCCCGCAAAGGATGTCATAAGAGGATTTTACAGAAGATCTAGCCTCTTCAAACTCTTGTGACTTCGCTGGGGATAATGACCATCAGTTTCGGTGTCGACGAGACCACTCTTTTGGGGAACCTGTGACCGTTATCGATATAGAAAAGCTTGTAGCTGTTGGAAGTACTGAATGAGAGAATCGACTTAATAAGATGCAACGGTACCCAGTTGAACTTAATTCACTGATATCGACCCGTTATGAACAATCGTCGACCGAACGATGAACGCCGATCTCCTTACCCATAATTGCCCCAGTCTTTTGCGTGGGGTGATTTATTGCTGGTCTTGTGCCTAAAATCATCTGCACCTGCTACCTGCAACAAAAGAATATGCCCACATGCCCCGAATATTGCGTGGCTAGAATCCACCATCCGGGAGTATTCAACATTCGAAGTAATTTCAAATATTTTTTCTGCGCATGTTATTGCAGGGCTGCCATGTTTTCAAATGCAATGTTTTATCAAAAATTAGGACGTTTTTGCAAACAAAGCAATAAAACAAAAATAGAAAGCTTTTTACTGAAATTCAATTTATTGACTGAGAGCCCAGAATAGGCAATTACACCTGGAAGCAATCCCTGGAAAGAGGTGATCGCTGAAAATTGAGAAAAGAAACTATCCTAATGGCAATGTGAAAACGGAATTCCACTGAGTTTCCATTCTGTTATGACCAGTATGTCTTCAAAACTCCCCGACCTTGCCTTCTGAGGAATGATCAGACCGATTCCTATCCTTCAGAACGTCAGTTGTTCAAACGGTGATAAGGTACAGATAACTCAAACCGTAGTCATTCGCTTAAATCCCTCTTTTGTGTGGACCGCCCTTTCAGGTTTTCGATCCACCAGGATACCCTTTTTTGCCTAAGTTGCCCTTTCGGGTTTTCAACTTACCGGGTGTACAAAATTTTTTTAATTATATCCCTAATTTTTGCCCGAACCTTATTCTGTTTTTGGTTCGCCGGGATGCCCTTTTTTGCCTGGATTTTTTTATTTTTATTATCCAGCGGGTCTATTCATGCGAAGTATTTTTTGACTACGTCCGAGTTGACAGGGGATGAAAAGTCTTCGCCATCCATGGTTGTAAGCAATAAAGCTCCGCCCGAAAAGACCTTTTTAACCACGAATGGACCTTCATAATTAGGAGTCCATTTGCCCCTGTGATCTGTATTGGGAGGAAGGATCCTTTTGAGTACCACATCTCCGACTTTATAAACCCGAGGACGCACCTTTTGGTCAAATGCCTGTTTCATTCTGCGCTGATATAGTTGCCCATGACATACAGCCGCCAATCGCTTTTCCTCAATAAGGCTCAACTGATCAAATCTGGCTCGTACCCATTCAGCTTCATCTAGCTTAACATCCATCATAACTCTGAGGGACGGAATCTCTACTTCAACCGGTAGCACTGCCTCCATACCATATACAAGTGAGAATGGGGTTGCCCCAGTGGACGTGCGTACCGACGTTCGATACCCATGCAAAGCAAATGGCAACATCTCATGCCAATCTTTGTACGTGACAACCATCTTCTGTACAATCTTCTTGATATTTTTGTTGGCCGCTTCGACCGCGCCATTCATCTTTGGGCGGTACGGAGAAGAATTGTGATGCTCGATTTTGAAGTCCCGGCATAACTCAGCCATCATCTTATTGTTCAAATTAGAACCATTATCAGTAATGATTCTTTCGGGAACTCCATATCGGCAAATGATATCCCGTTTTAAGAAACGAGCGACCACTTGTTTTGTAACATTGGCATAGGATGCGGCTTCAACCCATTTGGTGAAGTAATCAATTGCCACCAAGATGAAACGATGACCATTGGAAGCTGTAGGCTCAATCTTTCCGATCATATCAATGCCCCACATGGCAAACGGCCAAGGCGACGACATGATGCTCAACGGATTTGGAGGCACATGCACCTTGTCTGCATAGATCTGGCATTTATGGCATTTGCGGGCATATTTACAACAATCTGACTCCATAGTCAACCAATAATATCCCGATCTTAACAACTTTTTAGCCATTGCATGCCCTCCGGCGTGAGTACCGAAAGAGCCTTCGTGCACTTCAATCATCAACAAGTCTGCTTCATGTCTATCCACACATCTAAGCAGGACCGTGTCAAAATTTCTTTTATACAGCACGCCATCTTTGTTCAAGAAGAAACTACCAGCTAACCTTCTCAACGTCTTCCTGTCTTTGGACGATGCCCCTGACGGGTACTCTTGACTTTTCAAGAAACACTTAATATCATGAAACCATGGCTTGTCATCAGACGTTGCATCGACCGCAAACACAAATGCTGGTCTGTCAAGGCGGGATACCTCAATCTTAGGTACATGGTTCCATCCTTGCACTTTGATCATGGAAGACAGAGTGGCCAAGGCATCAGCGAACCTATTCTCATCTCGAGGAATGTGGTACAGTTTCACTGTTGTGAAAAATGTCAGCAATCTCCTCGTATAATCTCTATACGGCACTAGATTTGCTTGGTGCGTGTACCAACTCCCTTTCACTTGATTGATTACCAAAGCTGAATCACCGAATATATCAAGGGTTTTAATCCGTAGATTAATCGCCTCCTCGATCCCCATTATACAAGCTTCGTACTCTGCTTCATTGTTGGTGCATCCGAAAGTTATTCGGGCAGTGAACGGCATATAAACACCTTCCGGCGTGATAAGAACTGCTCCAACTCCGCACCCATTCATATTGACAGCCCCATCAAACATCAGACTCCATTTGGATTCAGGGTCTGGCCCCTCCTCCGGGAGTGGTTCCTCACAGTCTTTAGCTTTGAGAAACATGATGTCCTCATCAGGGAAGTCAAACTTCATGGGTTGGTAATCATCCATTGGCTGTTGCGCAAGATAATCGGACAAGATACTTCCTTTGATGGCCTTTTGTGAAGTGTACTGAATGTCATACTCTGTCAAGACCATTTGCCACCGTGCAACTCTGCCTGTCAATGCTGGTTTCTCGAAAATATACTTGATAGGATCCATTTTTGAAATCAACAAGGTCGTGTGCCTAACCATATATTGCCTCAATCGCTTAGCGGCCCATGCAAGCGCACAGCATGTCTTTTCAAGCATTGAGTATCGGGACTCACAATCATTGAACTTTTTGCTCAGGTAGTAAATAGCATGCTCCTTCCTACCTGTCTCGTCATGTTGACCGAGAACACAACCCATGGCACCTTCAAGCACTGTCAGATACATTATCAGCGGTCTCCCTTCAACTGGAGGTATTAAAATCGGAGGTTCCTGCAAGTATTCTTTTATCTTATCGAATGCCAATTGGCAATCGTCATTCCACCTGACCGTTTGATCTTTCCTTAACAATTTAAATATTGGCTCACATGTGGCTGTTAGGTGAGATATGAACCTTGCAATGTAGTTCAATCTACCCAAGAAACCACGAACCTCTTTTTCTGTTCTCGGTTCAGGCATTTCTTGTATTGCTTTCACCTTGGCAGGATCAACCTCGATTCCTCTTTCGCTCACAATGAAACCCAGTAACTTTCCAGAACGCACCCCAAACGTGCACTTGTTTGGATTTAATCTCAGACGGAACTTTCTCAACCTTTCAAACAGCTTTTTCAGGTTAACCAGATGTTCCTCTTCTGTTCTCGACTTGGCAATCATATCATCTACATAACATTCGATCTCCTTATGAATCAAGTCATGAAACAATGTCACCATCGCCCGCTGGTACGTTGCCCCTGCGTTTTTCAACCCAAAAGGCATTACTTTATAACAATATGTACCCCACGGAGTAATGAACGTGGTCTTCTCCATGTCTTCAGGTGCCATCTTGATCTGGTTGTACCCGGAGAAACCGTCCATAAATGAGAACACTGAAAACTGAGCTGTATTATCGACCAGCACATCAATATGAGGTAGTGGAAAATCATCTTTCGGGCTAGCTTTATTGAGATCTCGATAATCCACACACATTCTCACTTTTCCATCTTTCTTCGGTACTGGCACGATGTTGGCTACCCATGGAGGATACTTTGTCACAGCAAGAAAACCAGCGTCCCACTGCTTCTGGACTTCCTCCTTAATCTTTAAGGCCATGTCGGGGTGAGTCCGACGAAGTTTCTGCTTGACTGGCGGACATTCTTCTCTCAATGGCAGCCTGTGCACAACAATATCTGTATCCAACCCCGGCATGTCTTGATACGACCAGGCGAAGACGTCAACATACTCGCGCAACATTTCCGTCAAAGTTTGCTTCACATCTGCTTGCAAGCTGGCACCAATCCTGATCTCTTTTTTGGCGTCCTCGGTACCAATATTGATGATGTCTACAGTCTCCTGATGAGGCTGGATGACCCTTTCCTCTTGTTTCAACAATCTGGCCAGTTCTTCAGGAAGTTCACAATCTTTCTCATCCCCTTCTTCGGCTTGATAAATCGGATTGTCAAAGTCATACATGGCCATATCAAAATCGTTATCAGTGGTATCCGGAGGATCAAGTCTGCATGAACGGGTTCATGCCTTATTTTAGAATTTATTTTTAAGCAAAACAAAAGAAAATGAAACATTGCCATTTTATATTTTTTGTGCAAAAATAAAAACTGAAAGACAGAGAACAACATTTGATTGCAAAACGTCCTTTATTAATGATTAAACATTGCAAATGCAACCATGGTGGCCCTACAAATGAATCTATACGCCTTGGGCAGAGCGCAAGATTTTGTCATGCATTATGGTTAGAAAAAACAAAGAAAAATTACTCTGTCTGAAGAGTAACCCGGATGACTTCTTCAACGAACCAGTTCTGCACTTGTTGTCCCGAAGCATGAGGGCGTACCCAGTTGTCCAGGTCACAATTACTGTCAACACTATCCTCCGTGGCTGCACAAGACTGGTCCATGTAGATAATTCCCCCACTATTGAAAGTAATGGGTCCCCTGCTCCCCGCATCTGAAGTTGTAGAGGGATGATAACCAATACCAAATTTGTCTTCCTTCATTGGGGTCTCTATCAACCTGCCCCAACCTTGGGCGTTGCCTGCCCTGACGACCTCGACAGCTTGTTTGTAAGATGAAATGGAGGTACCAGCCCCAACTGGTACAGAAGAAGACTCAGGTGCATCGTCAATATTGACTGCTTCGAATGATTGGCACAGCATCTCATGAATTTCCCCATCCATTTCAATGTACTTGAACGTGGACAAGTGACTCACAAAGATGTCTTCTTCCCCACACACTGTCACAACCTGCCCTTCAAACTCATACTTCAGCTTTTGATGTAGAGTAGAAGTAACAGCCCCGGCTCCGTGAATCCAAGGGCGTCCCAATAGGCAGCTATATGCAGGTTGTATGTCCATTACATGGAACGTGGATTTGAATACCTGTGGTCCAATTTGTACGGGCAATTCCACCTCACCAAACACAGATCGTCTAGTTCCATCGAATGCTCTGACCACCAATTCACTAGGCCTTAATATCAAACCGTCAACTTCCAGCTTCATTAATGCCTTCTTGGGCAAGACATTGAGTGATGAACCAGTGTCTACCAGTACATGAGATAACACTGCGCCCTTACACTCCATCGTGATATGCAAAGCCTTATTATGGTTTCTTCCTTCAACAGTCAAATCTCTGCTTGTAAATCCCAAGCCATGGCTAACATTGACATTGGAGATTACGCCCTCGAGCTGATTAACAGTAATTTCTTGTGGCACGTATGCACTCTTCAACACTTTCAACAACGCCTGTCGGTGCGCATCAGAGCACATCAATAGTGACAAGATTGAAATCTTTGAAGGGGTCTGATTCAGTTGGTCCACAATCTTATAATCGCTTTTCTTGATTATCTTCATAAATTCTTCCATTTCCTTATCAAAAATAATCTTTGTCTCTGCTTCAGGTGTAGGCGCACTTTCAACCACCTGTTTACCCTTAGCCTTTGCTGCAGCTTCTACCTCCTTATCACTTCTCAAGGTTTGGGGAGCGAACAACCTTCCACTCCTTGTAAAGCCCCCTACACCCCCTACATTATCAATATTTGGGCTGACTGACGGCTCAACTTCCTGTTTTTTACCTTCGTAATATACATCTGCCCCATAGTGCCATGGGATAGCTTTCGTGGATGTGAACGGAATTGGTCCTGGCACCGTGATAGTGACAGGACTGGGCCCTTCTGGCGCAACACTCGCCACGGGAACTGCATTGACCGGCATTTGAATCTCAGCGGGAGTGTAATAGATGGTCACGGTTGATATCTCATCAGTGTCTTTCACGACTCTGTCGAACTGTAGACATCCTTCATCGATCAGATTCTGTAAACCCATCTTCAACTTATCACAACCGTTCTCCTGATTCATACACTCAGAGCAATCTTGATTACAGCCCGGGAACACCTGTCCCTTCAATAAACGATCTTTTACAACCAACAAAGAAGTTTTCACTTGACGGATATCTGTCACCAGATTCAATCTCCTCCCATCTTCAATAGCGTACACATTTGCTGCACTATGATCAGGCATGGGATGCTAAGTAATATTAGGAGCGGGAGAGAAATTGATGGCTTTAGCATCAATCAAATCTTGTACTTTATGATGGAAAGCCCAGCATTTTTCAATGGAGTGCCCCTGAGCACCTGAGTGGAACTCACAACGAGCATTAGCATCGAAGTTAGGTGGCAGGTTTCCGGCAACCGGAGCTTTCATAGTACGGAGTTCTACCAACTTTAACTCGAGTAGCCGGGGCAACAGCGCGGCATAAGTCATAGGGAGAGGATCCATCTTACGATCCCTCTGTCTAGACCTTTGCTGGAAAAAAGGTTGTTGCTGTTGAACTTGTTGTTGGGGTTGTTGTTTCTGAACAGACGGTGTGGGGATTGTCACAGCATCTACCTGATAATAAGCTCGAGAACGCCCTCTGCCTCGTCCTCTAAACACAGCATTCGTATCACCTTCTCTTCTTTTCTGGTTACTAGCAAACGGTTTCTTCGTCCCCGAAGAGCCAGCCCCACTCACATCCTGGATCTTTCCAAGCTTTAACAGACTTTCTATTCTTTCTCCCGCAATCACAATATCAGCAAATCCAGTTGACGGACAAGCAGCTAACCTATCCAGATATGCCCCTTGCAAGGTGCCCATGAACATATCTGCCATTTCTCTGTCTGATAAGGGAGGTTGAACCTGGGCAGCCATTTCCCTCCACCTCTGTGCATATTCTTTGAAACTCTCCTTGGCATTTTGTGACAATCCCTGCAATTGGGTGCGGTTGGGCGCCATGTCAATATTATATTGGTATTGCTTCAGGAACGCTTCTGCCAGATCTTTCCAATTCTTCACAGCAGCTCTATTCAACTTCATATACCAGGTCAAGGACGCCCCAGCCAGACTGTCCTGAAAATAGTGCATCCATAGCTTCTCGTCATCCGTATGGGCTGAAATCTTCCCAAAGTAAGCTTGAAGATGCGTTTGGGGACACGCATTGCCGTGATACTTATCGAAAGTAGGAGGCTTGAATTTAGGGGGAATTCTGACTCCTGAGACCAGCCCCAAGCTGGTAACATCAATACCCATAGAGTTCTTGCATTCTATGGCCCTGATCTTCTCTGCTAACTCATCATACCTTCGATCCCCTTGATTACCCACATCAGCATCCAGCAGAGTAAATTGGTCTTCCAGAGTATCCTCAAGAGTAACACCAGCATGCCTACCATTTCCATTACCCCGATTGTTACCACCAGGAGGAGGGTTACCACCGGGGGGAGGAATGCCATGTCCCTGTGAATTGTCATGATGATCACCTTCGGGCCCATTGTCGGGACGCTCTACCAGAAGCCTCAGTCTCTCCTGATTTTGCGCCATGCCAGTCATGAGGGTCATGAACTGGTCCATACGCGCCCTCATTTCAGCCAAATCACTTTGCACTTGATCCATGATTCTTACTTGATTCCTTCGCGTCGAATATCGGTGAATATGACTCTCCGCTATAATGCCTGAAACCAAATAAAGGTTAGAGACCCCGCAACGAGTGCCTGAAAAGCAAGTAACAAAAATGCAAAATGATATGCAATGCCATGCAATGCCATGTTTGTCATTTCCGAGGTGCTTTATACCCTGATTCCAATCCCACCACAGAAATCTGAAGACCAGAAATTATGATATAAAGAGACGTGTCGTGGTCATGTGCTTGTGTGCAGCTATCTGATAAGGAATAATTCTGAATAAAACTGCTCATACTCATTCAACGAAGTAATCAAGTATATTTAAGAAAGGTTCAGCCGCAAATGCAATACAAGGAAAAATGGATCCATCAACAAGCCTGATGGTAACCATTAACAACAAAATATAAGGAAAAGAACATCAGTCTGACAATTCCACACCCTTCAGCTTATCACTTGAGTATTTGATCTCCTCAAAAAGTATACGGGTACGCTGGTGATTCGGCTTTTCAATCATTTCTTTGATCAAGACATCCCTTTTCTCAAGAGCTTCAGTTAAAGAACCCATGCGCAGCATCAGAGCCTCGTCATCACACACTCCTTTGTGTCTCTTTATGCCAGCTTGCGTCTTGAGTATCTCCCTTTCTATCATGACTTCTTCAAGCTCTTTCTTGGTATTCTTCAACTGGCTTCTAGCTTCTTCTAACTGTTCTTGACTTTTATCGAGACTTTCCCGATACTTTCTCCTCTGCTCATGTGCCTTTTTAAGCTCCTCGTCTTTAGTCTTCGACTGATCCTTTAACTCGGCATTTTCAATTCTGACTTCATCCCAAGCTTGACGAAGTTGAGCTAATGAATCCTTGCTTCGGGCTAAAGCCTGTTTTGTAATCTTGTGAGCCTGACTAGTGTCATCTGCTCCCAAAGTAAGTTTCCGAAAGTACCGAGCTCTGTCATCAAAATCTTCCTCTTTGTCAGCCAAGGTTTTTTCCGCTTTCAAGGCTCTCTTTTCCAACTCTTTGTTGTCAGCTAGAGCTTTCTGAAGACATCTGCTCATTCCAGAATTCTCTATCTGCAACTCTCTGACCATTTTCTTCCACTTCTCACATTCTTCAATAGCCACCATAGTGGGTTGTTCTGGCTGTGCTGAACATAAAAGAGGTCCCCTTGAAAAGGGTAAAAGCAATTCCTTTACTTTCGTCTCAATCCACCTGTCATATTCAGGATAAGATCTACAATCTCCTTTTCCAAAAACTGCTTTTCCAATTTTGTGCTTATCTTTCCAAGCATTCACTACTTCTACCACCTTTGCATCTTTAGTTCCTGTAAAGAATAAAGATTTTTCCACATCTTGCTCTGTAGGAGGATATCTGGAAGCATACCCAAACTGTCGGATGGCCAAAACTGGATTATAATTAATCCCTCCTTTTCTGCCAATCAAAGGCACATTTGGAAAATTTCCGCATCTTGTGACAAGCTCTATTCTCAACAACCGGTGATCAAACCATACAATGTTATCAGCAGTTAAACTCATCAATCTTTTAGACCATTTCGCCACATCTTTGGTTTCCACAAAGGCACCTGTCTGAGGCAAATGTTTGAAAAACCAATGACTCAGCAGTGGAGTGCAACAACTAACAGATCCTCCCCTCCTTTTCTCATTCTTGTAACGCACGGAATGATAAAAATCTCCTAACAAAGTAGGGACTGGATTTTTAAGGACAAAAACTCTCGTTGCTTGCATATCCACAAAGTCTTGCTGATTGGGAAAGAAAACTAGGCCATATATGCAGAGAGCCAGAATGGAATTGTAAACCGTCCAATTTTTAGCACTTGCAGCCTCTTGGGCCTGTCCAGACAGAAATTCTAAATGAAATCCGCTAACCCCATTTTTACTGCTCACACCACTCTTTATCACTGCCTGATCCATTTGTAAAGCAGCAGCAATTTCTTTTACGCTGGGAGAACTACCAGAGAAGAATGGTATTGCCGACGTGATCGGAATTCCCAAAATAAATGAGAATTCTTCCAGTGTTGGCATCAAAATGTAATTTGAAAAAAGAAAGCACCTCAACGAAGGCTCGTAGAACTGCAGCAGAGTGTGTAAAGCATCATGCTCATACTTGGTGATTGTACGGACCATCCCAACCAAATTCCCGTAGCTCTTCTGAAACCTATCAAGAATACCCGGACCAGCCATATCTATAACTTTGAGCAATGAATCCAAGACAGGATCTGGAAACTTGTAAGACACATTGTTCTTTCTCTCGGCGACGATCTCTGTTGAACCCATGGATTGGAATCAGAAATGTATTATGCACCTGAAAATGACAAACATAACTGTTATGATATGATAATGCAATGCAAAAGGGCATGTGATCAGGTAATCAAGTGTCGGTGTCTGTATTGAACTGTGTGCACTGTGTCTCTGTACTGAGTCTGGCAATATCTGAGATGAACACTTAAATCACTGTCATAGGATACAATGTCTGAAATCATCATAGAATCACAAGTAAGGTAGGTAGGAGGCTGGGTTTCCTGCAAACCTGTAAACATCCCGCCCATACTCACATGTGGTTCTTAGAAAATAAGGCTTGTCAGCTTCAGAGGTTTGAGAAGCAATAGCACATTCAGCCCGTAGGATACAATGCTATGCCAATCAAAGAGGTCGTCCACTGACTCCCCTTAGAAAATAAAAGTCATCCTATGCAAGTTCCAAAGTGGGCCCTCGGGTGCGAATGGGTTTGCCACAGAATGTGGTCTGCCATTGTCACCACTAAAGAGGGATATTTCCACTAAGGTCCTCATGATCGGTCACTAGAGTCGACAGCTCTCTAGATCTACATCCTGGAATACGCAAGATGCGTATGCCACGACGTGTCCCAAGATAGCCTCATCTAGCTGTGAATTTCGTGAACACCCAACGCACTCCAAACGGCACGTAGGTCCCACTACTCTCCACTCTAATTCTAAGTGTATACTCAAGCCTGTGTAATGGGCTTATCTCTCAGAAATCCCATCCCGCCAAACAAAAAATAGCACAGTCCAGTATAGCATAATGTATCATATGAAATGAAAATGCTAAAATACGGTAAATACAGTAATGTACAGTAAAGCAGTAAATAACCATACAATAAAACAGTAAATACAACACAACAGTAAACACCCAATGAAAGAAAAACAGACAAGCGCTAGGATTGACTCGCTTAGGGATGGACCAGCAATAGGTCAACCGCAATACTCCCCAGCAGAGTCGCCAGCTGTCGCTCCCGGGATTTTCATCCTAGTACAAACGCGAAAGTGGCACCGAAACAGAGTCGCCAGCAATGTGTATTTATCCCAAGAGAGGGAAAGGAAACACCGCGTAAACCTGAGAGAAAGGAAAAGCATGGTCTTGCGACCAAGAGAAGTGGGTAAGGGAGTCGGTTACGCGAGAGGAAGGTATTAGCACCCCCTCGCGTCCATCGTACCCGATGGGATCCACGCTTGCTTGTCTCGATCAAAGGGTGTAAAGAAAAGATACTGGAAAAAAGAACTAAAAGAAAGAAAGGAGAAAGAAGAACAAATGTAGGGAAAATAAAAGAAGTGCTCGAATGGGCCCTACCCCACTGCCTACGTATCTCATCGGAAACATGAGAATCAGAGCGACGTAGTTCCCCTCACTAGGGATGAATTGTTTGTGTTTTTTAGAGAACGGCTGACGTTCTAGCTCAGGTGTTGCAGGCTCGCTGGTCCGAGTGCGTTACCATCTTGCAAGAGAACGAGTAGAAGCGCGTTCGTGCGTTGAGAGTGAATGAGGTGAGAAAAGAATTCCCGAAGGAAAGACATTATTGTTTGTTTTTGTCTTTTAAGAGTTTTTTCATTTGTTTGCATATGATAGTGTATCTGAATCTTAGTCATTGGAATGTGTACATCCTCACATTCCAAGATGGAATGGGTAAGAAAGCACACTAAGAGTGAAGAAGACCCCCACACTTAGTTCCAATTGTCAAGGTTCAAACACACTAGCATACTTGTGTTTATTAAGTGTTTTGTTGATTAAGCAATGAAGAAGTGTTTTTTATTATTTGCACTTTCAGCAAGTATTGCATTTAAGTCCCTCATACAAGATCAAATATGTAACACATTGACCTAAGATGGGCCATATGCTACACATTCTAAGATTACAAGAGAAGACCCCTTATAACCTTTTCTTTATATGAAAGGCCTAAATGCAATAAATGCCTACCTTTATTATATGTTTTGAATTTTCTTTGAGATGAGAAGATGAAAAACTCAAGAGAGGATAAAGGTAAAAATCTATATGGACTAAGACTCCATCCTAATTGATTAGTTAAGGGAGTGATCCTAAGGTTTGTGAGGTTTCAACCTAACGTCTAAAGAAAGAATGAATTAAACAATTCACTTCTAAAGTAGAAGATGAATTGTAATTCACAAAGGGAAAGTGATGAGTTATTAAAAGAAAGCACATAAGTGCTTAACAAAACACAAAATGGAATTGTAAAAGAGAAAGGATAGAAGTTGAATGTGGATTCCTTATCCACACTCAATTGAAACTTACCAAAGCCCCTACATGGTTAGCACAATCACTTACAAGTAAAGTAAGAAAATATAATGAACAAATCAAATTCAAACAAGTTGACAAACAAAGTAAAATGAGATTAAGTGCTATACATGCTTCCAAGTCAGAATGTAACTCATATTTACACAACCTAATGTTATCCTAAATGGGCATACTAAATCATGCAAACAAAATCTCAATCCAACAAGAAGCAAAGAAGAAACGGTGAAGTGATGTGAATGTGGTTCATACTTGTGAAACAAGTGACTTAAGGTGCAAGATAAACATCAAACATGCAAAGATGAAACCCAAATGTCACAATCAGAAGTCAATTAACATGCTATACATCCTCCAACAAAACCACAACTCATGGCACAAGTGCCTTCATGATCAAGCAAACCAAACATGAGGCATGCACCCACAAAATGAACAAGTTAAACTTCATGCTTCAAACAAATAGCAAACATGCTTCAAAAATTATGACTTTCACCAATCAAACACCTTGAACACATGCCATTAACATATCAAGTCCACAAGCAATGAATCAGAACCAAAGTCACTCAACAATTAGGTCAAAGTCTCATGGAAGTTTCATGTATTCATGCTCAAAGCAACACATCAAAAGTCATCCAAAAAAGACTTAAAAATCATCTCATAAATCTCAAACATACCTCAACATATTGTGACCACAATGCAAAAAGAAAGGCATCAAAATCATTTTTTATGATCAAGAACAAAAATGCACAAAATCATATGTCACATTAAGTATGCATGCAAATGGAAATTCAAAAGAAATAATGGAACAGGGGCAAAATGGTCATAAAATCAGAAAATAAAATCATGAAAAATTTCCTAAATGTTTTAAGAATACACATGAATTTTTGTGGAATTTTATTATGCATTTTAGTATTTTTAAAAATTGAAAATCAAACGCGTATGTAAAATGAAAATAAAAATAAAATGCAATATGAGAGGGGGGTATGAATATAGCAAATCAGCATGTTCAAATCACATGGGCCTCAAAATTGGGGGTGTGGATAGTATTCTGATTTGGGTCCATTCACGCGCAAAACACCATAACAAACATGCGCCTTCAGTCAACAAACTTGACTCACTATTAACCATTGGATCAAGTCAAAGTCATGCTAAAGTCAAAGTACACAGAATCAATGCACATGCGTGAGGACACACACAAGTTACCATGCACTACACCACACCACGCTTAAGTGACTTCAGAATTTTGGCACATGACATGCACATGTCTTTTAATGCGTTGGCACGTTCTCAGTCACACGATCAAAAAAATGGACGAACGAGATTAAAACGCATACAAACCCTAGTATTCAAAATCACCGGCCGGAGATGACCTCCGGTCATCTTCTCCGGCCAGCAGCCACCACCTGAAAGTTCACATTCTTCCAGAAATTCACAATACACGTATCAATCAAAAGCTAAACTCATGTAGAACAAGGATCTGGTCTTAAAATTCAACAATTATAATCATACAAAGAGAATCAGATGCAAGAAGTTTCGCCCTAAAACTGAATTTATGCTTCTAATAAGCCTATCACTAGCTAGAGATATAAACTGTTCCTAATGAACTTCAAACAAGTAAGAATATGCTCACATTAGTTCGAATTAGAGAAGAAAAGTTAAGATGATGAAACCTGAACTTGATGAGACAAATGTTGAAAGAAGACCAGAGGTTCCTTCTTGAATTCTAGAGCTTGAGTTGAGCAAAATAAATGCTTATTAGAAGCTTGAATCCGTGTGAGATCAGTGAGATGAGTTTGGAGATGATGAAGTTTAGTGCCACGCTTCAATGCACCATTGCTGCAAGATTGATGAGTGATGAAGATTGGAGCAGAAAGTTGGAGGACTCGTGTGAAAAGAGAGAGACACTGAGAATTCTGAGAGAAAAAAGTGAGAGCAACTTGAAGTGAGAGTGAAAAATCAATCCCCTCTCCAATGCGTGTGAAATTTCTATTTATGTGGCTGGTTAAGAATTAACTCATAAGGTTGACAGTTAGAACTCAAGTTAACTGAGCTAGTTAACTGAGTTCTGAGTTAACAGAATGAGTGAGGAGGTTAGTGACACGAGTTGGAGAGGTTTTGTTTTGGTGTGGTGCAGCCCATGGAGTTATGGTGGGAGTAATGAGAAGATGAATTGGCACGGCTTGTGTAGCAGCTTGCAGCAGTAGCTTGTGGTGGAAGTTTCATACATTTCCCTTCTCATGTAAGAAGCAGCATGGTGGAGGCACGTGCATGAATTGTTTGGTTTAATGAGGAAATGGACTGAAGTGATCATGAAAGTTTGTTGAATGACTGAACCAAAAACAATGTGTGAATTACTATACAAGACAGTCAATGCATCAATGCAAATGGTGATGTTTGAACATGGATTTCTTTATGACCAATGCATGAAAATGGATCATCTTGGTGTCAATGGATTGAGGATGCATCATAGAACATGTTTGATGTTTGAATCCAAGTGAAATAATGCCTTTAAAGTGATGGAAAATGACTTAGAACACAAGGATGTGAGACTGCATCATGGGCGTGTGAGTGAGGTTGGCTGGCAAGGCATGTTGGCATGGGATTTTCAGCATAATCACCATGACTTTGGCCCCATATATCGCCTCTATAACTTGATCAAATGGAATTTTGTCCAACATGAGTATTGAAGATGACACTACAAGGAACAACTCTGATGTTGAAAAGTTTTTCATTTGAGGTCTTTAACCATGAGAAAAATGAGTGGACATTTGGCCCACCAACTGTTTGTTAAAATGATTGCGCGCGTGACCTGAAAATCTTGGTCATGACCTAGTTTTGAACCTACTTTGCTCAAACTTTGATCAATCATATCTCCCTCATTTTTTATCCAATGGAGATGTTCCACACATGGATTTGAAGCTTAAAGCAAGGCCTTTCATTGAGGCAGAGTGGAATTTTCATTTGGTACTCCAAATTTGAATGGCCTTGGTTCAAACTCTGATGCAAAATGGCCAAAACTTGCTATTTTTAGTAACCCTACTTCATCCAAAAATGGCAACTTTCCACATCTTGATTTTTTCATGATTCCTTTGGAGTTTCTTGACCAAATTTTGTACATTGGACATATGCAACATGAATTTCATGATTTTGGGCTCAAAAAGTCAAGAGTTGACTTTTTCCCCTGATTATTTGACTTGCCCCAATTTCTCTGATTCTTGATCTTTCTTCCAATTGAACCACTTCTAAAACCAATTGAGATGCAATTTTCCACATACATACACTTAAGGACATATAGAATACCATGACATCAAGTTTTGTCCAAAAATCAAAGATTCCCTGATTTAATGGGAAACCCTAGTTTTGGTGCCCACCTCCTAGGAGAAAAATGTGCAGTCTTCAATTTCAAATTCCTCAGAGTATGTTGTGTACCTTCTTAAAGGATGATGAGACATACCATTTGAGGATGATTTTGGATCAATGAGCTATCTCACTTGAGGGTTTTCCTTCAATTTTTGAATCTCTTGCATAGTGAAATATGTAGTGCTTCAATCTTCCATTGAATCTCACTTCCTTGAGGTTTTGGAAGATCAATTGAGATAGTATGAGACATGAGAGACCTCTTGGCTTGTCTAGAGCCAACTTGATTGACCTTTTTGTGCTTTGAATGATCCCTTGATTGTCCACCTTCCACCTGATCACATGCCCTGATGGTAAGAAGGATGCCATGCTTCATTTTTCTATGTTAAATGCAATGCAATGCTAATGAGATGGATATGATATGATAAATGATAATGCCATGCTATGATGCCAAAAGGGAAGAGCAAATTTTGGGGTATTACAGAGCGTTGAAAGTATGCATGGTAAATTGTACTGCTTTATAGAATGTTAGAATGATTTAAGAATTTTGTGCTTTGTGCAAATGTGTATTCTTGTTTCATTTTGCAACTTGTTTGAATGCTTGTTTCACTTAGGTCCAAAAGCCACTTTTTGTGAGGAAACCTCCATTGTTTACTAAATGCTTGGATGACTGATAACTTTGTTTAATTCATTTGATTCATGCTTTATCTTTTGATTATTGTGATTTTGTGGAAGCATTAGAAATGATCAAGGCATTTGTTTATAATGAGCACAACCGTATCCAAAAGTATCTTACCCGTGAGTAGTGAGAATTTGTTAGCCCCTTTGAGCCTAAGCAGTTTAGAACTCATTTTAGTGATGAACTTGGTTTATGTACATAATTTGAAAGTGTAGTTCATCATTGAATTTTGTGAGTTTCTAAAAAATTCTTCCTGAACCTTTGAACATTGGTATAATTTGATTTCCTTGCCTTAAAAAGTAAGGTTCATTCACTTGAGGTTTGGTTGAATTCAAGTTGGGGAGAATGAAAAAGAAGATGGTAGGTTGCTTTCAACTTTTGAAAAATTTCAAACAAGCGTGAAATGAAAAAGTGTAAATATGAATGTGAAAACATAAGAAAAATAATGCTTGTTTGATGAGAAAAATAGAGCGAAATAATTGTGCATAAGGAAGTTTGAGAAGGTTGGTGGTAAAGGAATGAGAATGGTGAATGAAGTTGTTGTGAGTAAATATCATTTTTCGGCAATTTCGATTCAATGGCCTTTAGAAATGTCCCTTTGTTGTGAACCCGACCAAGCTACAACCTTTAAAGCCCTTAGTAATCTTTTTTGCTTCCATGTTTTCATTTATGATTGTTAGATGTTATATGAATTGATTGTTATTTGCATTGTTTGTCGGGTGAGTGAAATTTCCCCGCGGTTGCAAACGCGTCAATTTCTTCATTCTTATTCTAAAGAGGAGTGTTAGAGTGATTCAAGTATGAAAACTTAGTTGTTCTTTGAACCAATTATGATATTTGTTTAAGAACTTAATTCTTGGTCATTGTTCGATTCTATTGAGTGGTGAACGTTGCTTGTGCGTATTTTCATGTTTGTCCACATTTATCTTGCTTTGGTTGAATCTTATGCTTGAGCAAATCCTCTTGTGTTCATGAGGGATGCTTTGCTTGAGGACAAGCAAAAGTTTAGTTGGGGAGAGTTGTTAGGTACAGATTTGACCTAAAAATGACATATCTTTCTTTGCATTTTTTCCACTCTTTTCTCATGTTTTCATTGGTTTTTATCCATGATTGTTGTTGTTCTTCTAACCTTGAGAATATACCTTTGGTGCTTGTAATATGTGTGCTATTGTGCAGTATAAGGCATGAAATGATCAAAAGTGTAAGACACAAGAAATGGTGCAAGATGTCAAAGAAATGAGGAATGTATCAGTTGGTTCGCTTTGCGAATGGGAAGGCGAGTGCCAGCGAAGGTTCGCTTTGCGAACTCTGGCGAAGGACCCAGCGAATGGTCCCAAAATTGGACAGAGGAAAAAGGAGCTAAAGTTCGCGTTGCGAACTTGAAAGCGAGTGTTCGCTTTGCGAACAAATCCTTCGCAGTATGAAGTAGCGATAATCTTTGGGGCGGTTTAACTATTCAGAGGCACTTGAAGTGCCATTTTTCACCATTCGCTGTGCGAATGAATGGTTCGTAGTGCGAACGTGTAAATTCCTAAATTGTATAAATATAATTTTCACACGTTTTAGGTTATGTTGTTGTCATTTTGGATTGCGAAACTTCTAAATAAAAGATCAGAGCTTATATCTTCTCATTTCCAAGGGAGAAAAGGTAGGATCTTTGCTTTCTTGTTGGTATTGGATGTAATCTCTTGATACCTATTGTATTTCCTCTAATGTATGTTTGTGGATTGAATTCTAATTTTTTATTGTTGTTGTCTTTGATTGATTATTTGTGGTCTTGACAAAACCTTTACAAATCTTTGGTCTTAGATTTTCTTCTATCAATGAGCAAGCTTTTGACATGGTTTTGTGAATTGATATTCAATTTATCTTTTGTTGTATTGTGTTGATTAAGTAGCATGGCTAGGATGAGTAGGATCGATATGGTATTGCGAGGATGCGTGATAATAGGGATGAAGAAGGATATTCACATTCATTGGGCAAATTAGTTGAATACATGTAAAAAGGGTTAAGCGTGTGTACGTATTTTGATCTTGCTTAAATACGAAGAAATCATTTATTTGATATAGACGTTATAATAATATCTGTTAGGACTGAACTCTAGACATAGATTTAGGCCTAACACTTGCGTGAGTATCAGCTCTTAAAGCTCTGTGTTGGTTTTATTGCGTGAGACATCACTGATAAGATAATACAGTTGGCCTCTCGACGTTGCGTTAGACATAACCTCTGTTGTGAGTGATACGTGAGGATATTAGGCGAATGATTGATTTGTGTTTACTTGATTAGAAGTATACATGTGTTATCAATTAATGAGATCCAATTCCAACAAGGTTCCGTTTATAATTCAGTCTTTACTTTATATTTTCCGTCTTTACATTTTCCGCATTCCCTTTTGGTTCGCTTTAAACCAGAACTTTTGAATCATAAGCTTAGAAATATAGATATTGTTGAATGACATTCTTTCCCTCGCACTGATCCCAGTGAAGAAAGATAAATTGGGTTACTTATATATTTTTGCTTGCTTCTATTCTAGCTCCAACATATATGCAATGTGACTCGATGCAAGACTCAACGCAACTCAGGTCATGTGGTACCAACACTTGTTATTATTTTTTGGTTTTTACACTTAAACCGGGTTCGTCCCCTTAGACCAATAACAAACAAAAGTCCGTCCCCTAAGCTTTCAAACCCCGCTCTAGGTTTGAGACAAGTCACTAGCTCCCACGAAACTTGCAAGCATTGCCTCTTGACACAAATGATGCGTATGCAATCAACAACCATATGCAATTAAGATCATTTCCTAATCTTAATATCCAAGCATATCATCAATAATTCATCACACTTGAATTACCACACAATTGCACACAAACACATTTCCATAATCAAGGTACTCATACTTTAAACATCATCACTACAATTAGAAAATAATACACAAGGATCGACTCGATCCAATCACAACTCACAAAACACAAATTACCAATTAAATATAGAATAATTAATTCATCACCAATAATTGAATCAATATTCAATAAATAGTCAATATTCAATAAAAATCCAATACTTTAATAATTAGTCAATATTTAATAAATAATTCAATATTCAATTAAATAATTCAATATTTAAAATAAATATTTCAGCATTTAGTAAATATTCAATACTACTCAATATTAATAATTATTTAGTAATTATCAAACATTTTAATAACTATTCCATATTCAATAATTAATCAATGTTTTAACCAACAATCATTATTTTAATAAATAAATCAACATTTGATAAATAATCAATATTTTAATAATTAATTATTATTTAAATAAATAACCAATATCTAATTAAATAATTAATATTTTAATTAACTAATTAATATTTTAATTAATTATTAAATATTTAGTAAAACATAGTTATTATATAACATTTTAATTGTCCAATAACTATATTGATTATTTTAATATAGTTCCTAATCCATAAAATTCTTTATATTAATTGGCCTCTAATGTGTGTTTGATACTGTAATTAATTCTAAGAGATATTAGATAACAATTAAATACTACTTGTTTTACTTGTTGCTACAGTACATGAGACTAAAGAGTCTCATTTCCTCTCCTACACTGCTACAGTATAATATAAATAGAAAGATTATTAACTATTCTAATCATTTCTCCTGCGCTACAATTATGAGAGGGGAAAAGAAAAGTGACACTTAAATAACAATTATATCATTAATCTTGATTGCAATTGGTTAGAAAACCAAATTCACCAACTCATATAACAATGTCCTTGTGGATTTAAGGATTCTATGTTATACTCAACCACCCTGATAAATTTTATTTCAATCGTAATACAGAGTGTGATAGCACTAGCAGTATTTCTAAGTTTCCAACAACTACCATGTAACAATTACCAAGAAACAATAGATCCATGTAGTCAATAATTTCAGTTTGATAAATATTGTTTATGAGCCCAATACATCATAGTAGGATTGAGAAAGGTCTGTTAATCACCATTAGTTTAAGGATTCCAATTTCTAATTAAAATGAAAAGTAATTTGACAACAAAGAAAATCAATAACAATTTTCATGGAATTTGATCTAAACAGAACAACGGTACTCCTTCCAGGATATTTTTACAATTTAATATTTTTTTCACCAATAACATATTAAGCAATGATATTTTAATTTTAAAATTGTATGACAATCAGTAAACATAAAAGAAAAAGTTCAATACTTACTAATGGGAGTAATGGGTCTCTATAGTATCCAAATATACCAATTCCAAACACAATAAAATTAACACAATTTCAAGATTAACATTAAAACCTAATAATTTTCAATTTCATAGAAAAATTTGGGGTTTTAATCTAATTTTATTTCTACTCACTAATAATTATTCAATAATCCCAATACGTAAGTGAAAACCCACCCTTGCCCTGGTTTCTTGAGTTTTTTAGCTTCCTCTTAGGTTTTTCCTCTTCTTCTCCACTCCTCTCTTCTTGCCTCCTTTTTAACTTTCTAACTTTCTAACTCTGTTCTCTCTTTCTTTTATTTTATAAATTTCACAATTTTCTCACGATTTTCTATGGGGCTTACTAACCCACTCTCACACTTACTATTCACACCCTCAATTAGGCCCAATTAATTAATTTTACCAATTCTAATTTATTCTACCAAATAAAATAAATCAAATTAATTAATTAAATCAAATAACTCAAACAAATCCAATAAATCAATCAATTCAATTAATTCAAATAAATCCATAAAATTCAATTAAATCAATTAAATGAATTAATTCAAATTAATTAATTATTTCAATTAAATCAATCAACTCAATTAAATCAAATAGGTCAATTATTTCAAATAAGTCCAATAAATCAATTAATCCAAATAACTCATATAAATCAATTAATTTATATAAATCTAATAAATAAAATAATGCATATAAATTCAATAAATCAAATAATTCATTTAATTCAAATAAATCAAATAATTCATAAAATCACTCAATTAATTGATATAAATAAATAATTACTAAAATTGGGGTGTTACATCTTGTGCAATGAAACGAGAGTGTGTCTAGAAGGTTAAAACTCCACCATCAAAATCTGTGCGGTATGAGAGGTCTAACTGACAAGAATGGATGAAATACATACATATTATGATGCGTGGATGAGCTTATATGTGATAGACATTTAAAATCGCTCCTAGTTAGCACGGTGTGGAATGCAGAAAATCGTCAGATTGGATCCTATGACTGATGCTAAGAAAGTAGTATAGACTCAATGTGTGGTCCTCTGACGCATGTATACCTATTTGTTGCTCTACTGAAAGGGTATTTTGGATTAAGCCTTTGGTTTTGGGGCGGTATTGTTGGGCCATTTGGCAAGCCCAAAACATATATATTTTTAGTCATCATAAGACTTAGTTATCTCAGTTGAATTGCATTATATTTATTTTTCGTTAATTTTTAATTGTATTCATTTGTGTTTTCTAACAAAAGTTGTAATGAGCCGGTTGCTAATAACTATTTTTTGTATCATAGGTATTGATACGAATAAATCTAAAAAAATATTGATAATTTAACTTATACAGGTTAAGCTTATATCTGATAAGTTATAAGTTAGTTGATAGCTAATAATAAATATATTAATTGGTTAAGTTTGTAGTATTTAATAAATTTAGTAGTTGAACTAAATGTAAAATAACATATGAGTTCATATTTGTTTATTTTCAATTAATATAATATGGATAAGATTGAGAGACAAAAGGATATTGTATATAGAGGTGGGAAAATGTGTCAAGCCCGTTATTCGACCCATTTGACCTACTATTTTTATGGGTTAGACCGAAGTTTTTGCCTCGGTGTCTTAAGGTTGTTTCACTCCGCGTAACTCGCTTTAAAAATGAGACGGCGCAGATTTTGCCCGCATATTTTTTGTTAAAATTGTTTTTGTTTAGAATGAAAATTGAGTAGTGCATTGAGGATGCCAATCCACTTATTTTTTTGTCTTTATTGATAAAAAAAACTAGAATTTAAATACTTATGTTATTTCGCTTATGGTGATGGAAGTGGCAAATTGCAATCATGAAAACCAATAATTTATGAGATAGAAATTAAAAAATTGAGAAGTAATGAAATAGTAATTTTTTTTTAATTATTGTTTAGTAAAATACTACAACTTTTTATATATTTTATTGTTTAATGACTCTTAAAGGTGTGTGTTATTATTTGGATGGGTAATGACATATGGTCTAAATGTTTGTAAATAAAATAGTAAACTAAACTATAAATCTAGTAAATTATTAAAAAAATTGTAAATAAAGTAGTAAATCAAACTGAAATTTTTTTGGCGGGTCGACGTTAGTTAACGATTCATGCTTAACTTTTGAGATCGAACATCTAAGTTTGTCTGTCACACCCCTAGACAGGCTTAAATGGGGCAGGCCTAAAGGGGGCGGGCCACCCGCTTTGCCACCCTAACTGTATAAACAATAAACTGTAACTACCCAAAATAGCTTATAGAAAATACAAGTTGGTGAAAATAATCTGTAAATTCGTGAGAAAATGATGTTTCTTTTTAAAACATAAAAACATATAAGCCATTATTATAAATTTAAAATACAACAATGACAAAAAAAACTTTATTCCTCCATATTTTTCTTTTATTTTTTTTTTATTTAGAAAAAATAACACTATAGCTCATTTAAATTATTTTTTTTCTTTTTAAAACATAAAAACTTATAAACCACTTATATAAATTTAAAATATGACAATGAAAAAAAAAAATTATTCGTCCATGTTTTTCTTTTATTTTTTATTTTATTTGGGCAAAATTATTTCAAGGCCTTTAAGTTATTTTCTTTAATAGATTGCTCCTTTAAATATTTTTGTAATAATTTGGTCATTTTTTAATATAGTGAAAGTGTTAATTGTGCATGTAATTATTTTCAATGGTATGTAAATGATGAAGAGCAACCAGAAATACAACATTCACACATTTTCAAATGTTAAAAATGTGAGAAAAAAATATAAAAATCACCCTAAAGACCCAAGTTGTTACAAAAAAAAACCTTAAAGGACCATCCTATTGCAAAACAAAATAATTTAAAGGACATCTGATGTAATTTTATCTTTTATTTATTAAATAACTTTTTAAGGTGCTACATATATGATAGACTTGTCCAACAATATTATTTATTATTGGAAACACTCTTTGATAAAATATAAACATGGATAACATGATGAAATGTCTCTAATTTAAAATCTTGCATAAAAAGTACATTAAGAAGAAAACATTAAATATTTGAGTTTAACTATGAATTTTTTCTTGTAAATAAAGGAGATGCGAGTCAAAAATATATATTTTTATCTTTTTTAAACACTTTTTTATATTTTTTTTCAATGTTTTTAATATTTTTTTTAACAATTAATAAGCATTAGTGACTTTTTTTATAAAAAAACACAATTATTAAAGTATTATTGAGAAACATAACATAAATAATTTATTTATAAGAATATATTTATAATATTAAATATATAAAAGTAATACTATTATTTTGATAATTTTAATACTATAACACTTTTTATTATATTTGAGATTTTGAAATTTTGTGAAAGAGTGTTATAATAAAGAGTTGAGAGTAAATAAATAAAAGAGTTGGGAAAGTAATTAGGTCATATATTTCGAAATACTGAATCAATGATGGCTCTTGGGTTACAAAGATAGATTAGCTATTACTGTGTTTAAAATTAAAATTTACTTGTTAGCTAAGAGCCTGCTTGTTTCAGTTTTTTTTTTAAATGAGTTTCATAGTGTTACATATTTATATCTAAAAAAATTTATGATGAATTTTTTAAAAAAGTTTTAAGTAAAAAATTTGTTTAACTTATTATTCTTAAAATATTATTTTAGGCATTTCATCATTTTACTCTAACTTTTTTTAATAGCAAAACTAAAAAAAAAAAAAATCATTTAAATTTGAAGCTATTTCAAATATATTTTCATAAAAATTATTTTCGAGATACATATTTTTTGAAAAATTGTGATTTCAACTATGTTTTAATCTTCAATCATGTATATTTATGTTATATGATGTCAAAATTAGTCCTTTAATTTATTAAAAATGAATTTAAATAAACTATTAATATTTATAAAAAAATGTTTTTATAAAAAATATTTTTGAAAATGCAAAGATAATTTTTTTTAAATAAAACAAACAAGCCTTAAACAGTGGTATCAGTAAATGTTGAAAATTAAGCATAGAAATATATCAGATTTAAAAAATTATTACATAACTAATTATATATGCGACTTTTTGAAACAATTAGATTAAAATTTAAATGATTTTTTTTTAATAATTTGACAATTATGATTGATTGACGATATCATTTTTTTAATACCAATAGTTTCTCCATTACACAATATATATTAGGTTTAGTTTAGAGTTTCAATAAAATTTAGAAATGATAAATTTTTTTTAGTGAGGTTGAATGTGACTGGATATTCATCCCTTGAGTTCACGAGAAACTCATTCAAACAAACTAAAAATTATTATATTTTAGGTTTATGCATAAAAAGAAATACATTTCAATTATATTGTGGGTTCTTTATCAATAAACGACAATCAGGTCAGTAGAGCAGTTTTTATCTAAAACGTCATCTTGATTAAGTCATGATAAATATTGTTTCAATAAAAGTGCATTGGAACTTGAAATTTAACCGTTTGCGCTTTTAGGTATTCAAATCCGACTTTTCCGAACTTTAGTTTTCATGCATTTATGCATCTCTGGCATTAAAATCTATTAGATGAAGATCAAACTATCCTAATTTAATCTCAATATTTGGAATTATATAAAAAAATTAAACTATGTATTTTTAATATTGTATAATCTTAATTAAATAACCATTTATATCACCGACTATATTAACTCAAGCAATTCCAAAAACCATCATTTCACAATTTTCACCTTTTAATTTTGGACATACTAAACCATACACATACATCATATAATACAAACAACTTAAAACATGAAACATTGAATCCTCCCTATATTTTCTAATGAACCACATTATGCATCCCTAAAATATCTCTATATAAGGAGTATTGTATTCTTTCAACAATATACCTTCATTACTTTAAAAAAAATATATCTTTCATCATTCATTCTCTTTCCCATCACTCAACCAAAGCTTTATTTTCTCATCCCATCTCACTCTATTTTCAAACATTAATAGGTTGGTATCCTATTATTTTTTTTAATTATAACTTCAATTTATGAATCATATTTTCTTGTTTTTAGCATTATTTATTTGGTGTAGGATGGGATCAGATGTTAATGTTTCCGATCCAAAAATGGATAGCAAAAAGTTTGATTTTCCCCCTGGTTTTCGATTCCACCCGACCGACGTAGAGCTCATAAATCAATACCTTGTCAAGAAGGTTCATGACAATAGCTTCTCTGCTATAGCTATTGCTGAAGTAGATATGAATAAGTGTGAACCATGGGATTTGCCAGGTGATTTCAATGTTGTTATTTTATTACAAACTAAGGTTAGTTGTTAGTATATTATATTAGTACTATGAATTCGAAAAAGTACGCCCAAGATATATTATATATTTTTTCATAATTAATATATACCATAAAAAAATGATAAAGTATTAGAATCTACACCGACATGATACTAATTAATGAAGTTAAATTTAATTACTTTATTTTATGAAATTATTATTATTTATGTGTTAGAATTGTATTTGTGATATGTTTCATTGCTTAATAATATTTTTTTGTTTATTTTTATATTTTTAGAATTGGCAAAAATGGGAGAAACAGAATGGTATTATTTTTGTGTGAGGGACAAAAAATATCCGACTGGTCAAAGAACAAATAGGGCCACTAATGTTGGTTATTGGAAGGCCACAGGAAGAGATAAGGAGATTTATGACAAAAATTTATTGATTGGGATGCAGAAAGCATTGGTTTTCTATAAAGGAAGATCTCCAAATGGTGTAAAAACTAGTTGGATCATGCATGAATATAGATTGGAGGGTAACACACTTTCTAAGGACATTTTATCAAAGAGAGGAACGGTAATTTTACTATTTTTTTTCTTTCAATTTTCTAAGTTTTTCTAAATTTTTCTATGTCTCTAACTTAAGGTGAATCTTTTTAATGTATTTTTATAAATATATCACTTTAACATTTTGGCAAAATTATGATGTCATTGTCATCAAATTTATTGTCATCCCAAACATTTATTTAAGATCTATTTGTTATGGATTTTTATTTTATATTTATAATTTAAAATGAATTTAAATATTTTATTTAATCCTTGAAAATATGTCACATTTTTGCTTTGGTTTGTGAAATTGTTTTGTTTAATTTAAATTTTAAATTATATGTTATTTTATTTAATTTTTTATTTTACTTAATTTTTTCTTTATTTTATTTATTTTAGTCCTTGAAAATTTGATTTAGTTTTTAAATTTGTTATTGTTATCTTTATAACATTTTACTTTAGTTCCTCAATATTAATGACTTAATAAATGGTTAAATTTCACGTTGATTATGAGTATGTAAAATGTTAAATTAAAAAAAATACGACACTTATATCGAATATCTCAAATTTTAGATCAAAATTTTGAGTCTCACTCTTGAGTTATTCTAAATATTTAGTTAGGTGTTGCTCGCGACTTTTCCAAAATTTTAATATTTTCTCATATAAAACAGTTTTAATTATTTTTTTTTTGTTAATAGTCATTTACCCCCCTGCAATATAGGCAACTTTTGATTTACCCCCCTTTAAAAATTAATTTTGGATTACCCCCCTAAAATTTTGGGGTACCCCCCTAAGCGTGTAAAAACAAGGAGGGTAAATCGAGAAAAAATATTTTACAGGGGGTAATTTTTCTACCTGGGGGGCAAAAGACTTAGAATTTTAAAATTTCAGGGGGGTAGTCCAAAATTATTTTTTTAAAGGGGGGTAAATCAAAAGTCGCCTATATTGCAGGGAGTAAATGACTATTAACCCTTATTTTTTTATTTCTCATTTATTAAAATATTTATAACAAATTGAGAAAAAAATTTTTTTTGTTTGAAAAACATTTGTTTTCTTCTAACATTGTGGGTTTACCTTTCTATATAGGGTGAATGGGTTATCAGTAGAATCTATAAGAAGGAAAGTTCTGAAAAGAAAATGTGTGCTCCAAACCTTGGAAGGTTTAACTCTATAGAAGAACCATCAAATACTAATGAATCTAATTTGATGGATTCTTCTCCATACACTAATGGTGAGTTATCTTATGTGATCAATTCATTCACCATTCCAAATCAAACACAAGACAACAATATTGTTGGCAACAATGAAGCTAGTATCCAGAACATTTCAACCTCTTCAACACAAATTGGTGATTACCCTTTTGTTGAAGAACAATCTATGATGAGGATGCAACTGGAGAATGAAAATTATGGATCAAGTTCAAAGCAAAGTCTTCAACATGATTTTTCTTTTGGGAGAGACCTTGATGCTGATATCTCATCAGTTGTATATGGAAATGACATGTTTCCAACGTGGTATGGAAATCAAGAATTGCTACCCGATTTTACTGATCCTGGTCCTGTGGTCATTGATAGCTTGTGGAATTACTAATGAAATAAGAATCAAAAATATCATGTGATCTTATTATTATATAAATTAAATATGTCTTGTATAATTATATTTAGTAGCGGAAAAACCGATATTAATGTGTATGTTTCTCATTTATCTATTATATTATGTTAGATAGACATTTTATTGGATGTAAGATTTATATATTTATTATTTGTATTTATTTTAATTTAAATATGCATGTTATATATTTTAAAATACTATTGAATGTATGAAAATTATGTTGTTAAAGTTAAATTTGTATAAAAAATAATCAAACAAAAATCAATAATAGTTAAGCTTACATTTTATTTTTTGTTGTTGAAAAGTTATCTTTGTATTAAAGGACATTTTAAATTAATTAACTACAATAACATGTTTTTGTAAACGAAAATAATATAAAAACATTAGATAATGGATCAAAATATATTAACTAAGTCAAAATTCTTTGCGCGCAACCTATAATTTGCAACAATTGTAATACAGTAATTTTTAAACGCGAGAGTTTGTTATTTTTTATTCAATAACTAATTTGTAGATAAAATATTTGCGGGGGACTTTAAATAAATTAGAGTAATTTTTGTCCTAAAATAATAAAACTTGACGACCAGAATCACATTTCCTTTTGCTAAACTTACATGTTATATACTTCATCTAACTTCTGCTTAGACGAAAATAATACACTTCTAAGACTCATCTAACTTACATGCTACTCCCCAAACATATATTCAAAATGTAATGCTCTAAAACACACATGATCCAAAAAGAAACTAATATTCCTATGTCAGATATAGTCAAAATATGCATAACCCCTTAATCAAATCACCAAATAATCCCAAAAACATTGAAGAAGATGTCACCACAAACACATTCCACTACATAGAAGAATCATCTTTAATGTTATCTCTTCCTCACCCTTGTAGATATCATATCCACAACCAGAATTGGGGACCTCGGTGGAATATTAATCTCTACACAACTCATGTCCATAACAATTGGATGTACCATCATCCACATACTCTAGAAGATATTACTTACCACGAGGGACACAACCAGACACATGAAGATTGAACAATTCCAGACTCTCATTACAGATGGGACGATTACATGTCACACCAATAATCTTCCAAAAGATATTAGTGGCAAAGAAGTAGAACGAATGTTTGAGAGATGAGGAAAAGTGATTGATATATAAATAGAAAAAAAAGAAATAAGATGAGAAGAGTGTTTGGATTCGTGAGATATGAAAATGTCAAACATGAGAAATTATTAGAAGAAAATATTAAAGACATATGTTTTGGATCTTACATGACTTGGGTAAACATTTCCAGATTTGAGAGGCATAATAGAGGAAGAGTTGAAAGTAGAAATCACAAGGAAATACTTAATGATACAAGCCCAATGAGGAAGGTTCAAGGTGGTAATAATCTCAATAATATTATTATCAACACATGGAAACAATATGACATAAAAAGGGAAGGTTTAACTTACGTATAAGCTATAAAGGCTAAGTAGTATAAAGAAGAACATCAAGTGTGGAAACAAAAGGCAAGCGGCTGCAAAGGAGGTGATAAGGAAGAAAACGCACTATCAATATCAATTAAGGATGAATACATGGTATGGGCTAAGGATTGCTTCACTAGAATCATTAGAAATACATGAGAGGTAGAAATATTGCAGTGAGAAATGGTGGAGGAAGGCATTGTCTTCGTAAAGGTCTTTCCCTTGGGTGGAAAAAAAGTATCCTTAAAAGTGGATAAAAATAAGGAATTTAAAACTTTGTTGAAATATGTAGACAATTTTCTTTTCAACAGGAATTCATTGTAGTTAGAGAATGGGAACCGAGAGATGTAAGGGGTGCTCGGTACATATGGGTCAAAGTACTAGTATAACTATTTATTCTTGGAGCAGGAATTTTTTTGATATTGGCTTTCTCGTTCAAAAGTTTAATCAAAATGGATCAAACAACAAAAAAAAAGAGAGATTAGATGTTGCGCGCTTGTACATTAGAATTTCGATGGTGGAATTTATCAACAAAGTCACCAAAATCCAAATAAATAAGGAAAGTTTTTCAATCTGAATCATAGAAGAATTATGTGAGTGTCATTTAAAAGAAGTGGAAGAATCTGTGGAGAGTGGCAGAGCATGCACAATAAGAATTTATGAGGAGCGTGGAAAAAATAGACACGTGGAAACATCTTATTGGGAAGAGGTAATAGTTGAGTTGCGTATTTGAATGAATCAACCGAGAGAGATTCTCTTGATGGGCCATACATCAAGTCAAGCCTAATTTCTAAATTAAAAAAAAACAAATTAAATGGTCTGCATAATGAAAGAGAAAATAAAATGGAAATACAAATTTACAATAATGTTTAGGCCCTACTTAAAACAAAATTAGAAGAACTTTGAACCCACACTGAGAGATTGGAAGAAGGGAGAGAGGGAATTGAGGATTAAGAGGAGGATACCAAATTTGAGGAATAAGGAACAATACAAATGCAATTACAGCCAACGAAGTTGTCATAATAAACAGGCCAATACTAAAGCAGAAATGATTTTGATTGATAATGAGGCAAAGAAGAAAAAATATGTGTTAATTCACGGGGATGATAAAGAAATTACTAAAGATGTGTGGCATTTCGGAAAATAATGGAATTTCAATTTGGGTTTTCCATGAGATAGGTCTCACGACCCCTTGTCCACTAATGGACTACTCACTCATAGTGAGATTGACCGCAATTAAACAAAGTAGAGACATAGCAAGCATATAAAGTCAAAGCAATAACAATGGAAAAGGTAAACCTGAATAAAGCTAATGCTTTGAATTATAATAAAAAGCTCCAATAATTCTTGAGTGCTCTTACAAGGAAGAACAAATTGTAGCAAAATAACACACACAAAATTAGAATAAAAGCTCAATGCTAGAAAATAAACTTAGAGAACGTAAGAGTAAAACATGGTGCCCACTACCAAGTATCCTAGGCCTATTTATATTAATCATTACATTCAAGGCCCTAAATTCGTGTAAATGTCACTTAAGGTTATTAAGTACTCAAAGTGGAACGCTTTGGAGGTTCCAAAGGTCACAAAACGTCCAAAACTTCAAGAATTCGTAATTGCCACTGGGCTAAACACATGCAGTGTCAGGAAACACTGCCTGTATGTGTTATCCTCTAATGAATATAGGGGGAGTATGGGAATAACACGGCTCGTGTCAGGGAACACGACCTACCCATGTTGTCACCGGCTTTAATATATGGGTGAGGCACTTCGGGTCAACATGGCTTGTGTCACTTGACATTGTCCAATCATGTTGTCCTCGGATTTTGTGTATAGGATGATCTCCTTTTTGTGTGATTCTTGATTTCTTCGCTTCAGTTTAGTCTGACACTCCCGTATTACATGGAAATAATAAGAACACACCAAAAGCGCATAAAAAAGAATAAAATAAGGAAAGAAAGTGTAACAAATACTGCTAAAGACATCCAAAAAGTGGTATAAATACCACTTATCATTTGTGATGATCTTTGAATTCGTCCTATCATTTTGAAGTAACTAAAGACGAATTTGCCATCTAATCTAGAAGTAGGGAGAAGATGGTGATGGGATGGGATCTCCACTAAATTTTTTTTGCATAATCCCATGATCAATCTAGGAAAAGCTATAAGAGGTTTGGTTTTTGAGTGGATGATGTCCCAAATATTATTTGATATTATCCTTTCTATATCCACCTCTTTCTTTTATTTCTCACATAAAGTGTAATAATATCCATTTTTGGAGAGTTGCATTTTTCTTTCTCTTATCAGTGAACAACTCTCCAATTTGGAATAAAAAGCGTTGTGCTCATGGTTTCTAAACCTAGTATGGTCATATGGCACACATGACCTAGATATCTCTACCTCTACAACTTCCCTCTTGGATGCTCTCTTTGGTTCCATCGACAACAATCATAAAAAATAACATTGAATTTTATCACTGAATATATTTGATATAGAGGAAAATTCAACCCTTGAACTTATGAGTTTTTAGCCATGCATTCAATTAGATTTGTAACACCTAATGTTATATAATGAAAAGTAATTTCTATCTAGAAAAATAAGTGCTTAAGATCTAAGGCATAACAATATCAATCATTCAAGTTTCCATCAATACTAATGTTCATCCTTATGTTCATCATAATCATTCTACTAGTATTTTAAGATAGAATTATTAGACACCTACTTTGCCTCTACGATTCACTCCTAATTAAGTAACATATCAATTCAAAGAAAATATCCTCATAAACTAAATTCCTAAACATAATCATATGCACACATTTATTCAAGATAAGCATGATATTGGTAATAAAATTTGATTGTAGCAAGCAAAAAGAGATAAATATAGAACTAAGATTTGGTTTATGGAGAGAATTAGTGCATAAATTTAAAAACATACCTTTGTTGCTTTGAATATGAGAAGTAAAAATGTAGAGAAATTATTCTTTGATTCGAAATTAGTGTTTTCCTAGGGTTTCTATATATTAATTCTGAGTTTTTGCAAGTGAATGTGAAAGGATGATGGATGGTAAGTGGTTTAAACGACAAAAATTAATATGTGAGTGTTGTTTCCAATGCTCTGTGATGACATTTTCGCAAAGAACTGAGGCTCTCTAATCATTGATATGGTTGTTGCCTGTTTGATAGTCCAACCTTTGCTCTCTAACCTTGGTTGTAGTTGTTTACCCTCTGAAAGTTGTTATTATGGTATTGGTTAACATCTTGTTATGTACCAAGATTGCATCATTAGCATTAAGTTCAATGATGTCATCTTTCCTTTAGGAAGAATTCCCTCTGTACTACCCATAGTAATCCCTTAGTGCCATTCTTTCAATATTATAATCGCATCTTCGACACACTTTGACATGAGACATCCACCAACAGTTTCGTCAAGGAATAACTTCAGTTGTTGTTGTTGTAACCGATTTCTGAAGATGTAGATTTAAGTAAGTTCGTCAAATCCCATGCTTCACATAATTTTTATGATGATCCTTGGAAGAACGCAACAATGGTTGTCTTTACTTCCATAAACTTATTATGTGGGAAAAACTTATTGAGAAATTTTTTCCTTCAGTGTATTCCAATTGGTCATCACTTGTGTGGGCTGATAAAGGAATGCATGAACAACCACACGAATGTTGCTTCTTCTTCTTCTTATTCTTCTTCTTTCTTCTTCTTCTTCTTCTTATTATTATTATTATTATTATTATTATTATTATTATTATTATTATTATTATTATTATTATTATTATTATTAGTAGTAGTAGTATTCTCCTTCTCCTTCTTCTTCTTCTTCTTCTTCTTCTTCTTCTTCTTCTTGTGTAGCTCAAAGAGTTATGGACATCTCATAAAATATGGTAAGATGTTTATATGGATCCTCATGGTCCACATACCTACAAAAGGGGTTAGTGTAAAAAAAATTAATAAGCAAATTTTAATTTCGGCTTTCTTTGTATTTCTTACAAGCCTGATTGTATGAGCTAGTCTTCTTTGACTATGTTGGCATGGCATGCCACAAGAAGCCTTATTGGCCTGATTTTGATTATTATTTTCATTTTTATCTTGGTTTTTGTTGTCTGTCATATCTTATGATTTTATAAAAATAAGTGCTTCTTTTCTTTTATTGTTGTTAATCTTTCCTCACATAATTTTATTTAACAGTCCAAAAAGATACTTAATAGGGGATATGAGTAAGGAGATATTCACACATATGAATAATTATTAACATATATATACAAAGATATATGTTTTCTAAAATTACAATGAGTTACAACCCCTAGCTATGTAGAGTTGTCTAAGGGTTTTAGGATTGTTATGGGATTATAATAGCTCATGCAGGGATGGTGAGAAGCTATGTATATGAGAATTTGGTGAGCGGTTTAAATATCTTCTCTCAAGACATTAATTAATATATTTATAGAGATTAGTTGGTCTTGGGTCATAGGATCCATGTACGATTTATTCTACTCCTCCTAGGAATATGGTGTCATTACTTCACTTATTCTTTAGAAGGACGTGCTTTTTATTTCACACGAGACTTTAAGTTGAATCTCTCACACTATACTTTAAGTTGAAACCCTCAGGAGAGACTTTGATTTAAGTCCCAATGGTTAGACTTTAAGTTGAGTCCTTTAGGGGGAGAATTTAATTTGAATGCCTCAGGCCAGACTTTAACTTAACTCCCTCAGGCGAGATTTAAGTTAAGCCCCATGGGAGAGACTTTAAGTTGAGTCCTTTATGCGAGACTTTATTTAAGCCCCTAAGCCATATTGTTTCTTGCGTAGTAGGAATCTTCTTATGGAAGTGGAGAATTTACATTGCCTCTAAGGGCGAAAAGGATCTTCTAATGGAAGTATGAAATTTAAATTGCCTATAAGAGCGGAAATGATCTTCCCGTGAAAGTCTAACATTTACATTGCCTCTGTGAGTAGCAAGGATAGTGGAAGTCCAGCATTCACATGAACTTAGAAATGGGTTTATGTTATTTGAATACAATAATAAATATATTGAAAGATCTGCTGATTTGAGAAAATTTTTGGGAAAAACAGAATGTCAAAAGATATGTTTAAACATGAAGAAGTCTGATGAAAGAAGACTGGTCAGAGATGATGTCCAAACATATGTCTCGACATCTTTATCTGATGTGGCAGGATGTTTCTAAATCTATTGCAAAAATTAAGGAAGCAATCAGAACATGGATCAAGGAATCAGCAAACAGAAGATTGAAGCCCAAGGAAGCAGAAGACTCTATAAATAGAAGACTTAGACCTAGGTTTTGATATGCCTTTTGTAACCTAGTTCTCTTGCGTAAGAAATAAGGGTTTATGGTTTTGAGAGTCGTTGGCTCTCTAGGTTGTAAGTCTCCCTTTGTATCAGTTGATGCATTGTGGCAGATATAGGTGTCACACAGATCCATAAGCCTTGAGGTATTGGATTGTGTATTGTTCTTGGATGAAGCTTTTAAGCAAATTCAAGTTAGCTTGTTTGTTAAGAAAGCTTGACAGATTTCTGTATTGACAGGGATGATGTAGAAATCACAGTTGGTGATTAAGGGAAGTGAGTGGGGTATCTCATATCAGAGTTGTAAACGTTGGAGTTTAACTATGGTAAAGATGTTCATTGGGTAGATGTTAGGATAAAATTGTAAACGGGGGAGTTTAGCTTTGTAACAGTTCTACATATAGTGAAGTCTTCTTCCTGGATTGGTATCCCCCAGATGTAGGTGAGTTGCACCGAACTGGGTTAACAATTGCTGTGTTATTTATCATTCTACAAACTTACGCTTTCTGTTAGGTTTCATGATAAATATGTTGGATCAGATGTCATAACATCTATGATCCTGCGGTTCTAATATTCAAGGTATCAGTCTGCTGTTGCGCCTCTGTGTTTAAATGATTATGTAGCACAATGTCTTGACATGTGTTAGGACATCTGCTGTCTGCATATGCCAGAATTTCAATTGGTATCAGAGTAGGCATCCTGTCTGGTTCTGGATGAGATCTTTGGGAGATACTTTCTGGCGTTTAAACAAGGAGGAGTTTTGAAGATCAGATCAATCAACTCAGACATACTCAAAGGTATTAATGGATGAGATGGATGTTCTGGATCAACAAGATGTTGGAGCATCTCATCATCAGAGTTTGTGCAGAATCATGGGAGGGGTACTGCATACGCTTTAGCATCTGTTTTGATCTTAGGTGGTGACCTAAGAAGTTACTTTAGTCGCGTGTGACAGAAGCATGTGTTCTCTAGAGAGTTTCTTGGAAAGAAACTGGTCTGGACTTTGATGCTGTTGAAGATGAAGATGAAGACATCATAATCTTGATGGTTACTGCTTGGATCAGTTTATTTCTAATCTAGGTACTTGGGAGCATGGGATTTTGCTCAGTTTGAAGGTCAAAGTTAAGTGGCAGTTATCTCTGCTTTCTACAGTATGCTCTACTAAGGAAAGTGGCATTCTTTGGTATGGCTATGGTGTAGTCTAGATCGTCATCCTCTGTTCAAGAGTATATGGAACAATCGTTAATCTCTTCACACACTCAACAGAAATAAACGAGTGCGTTGCACCCGTGTCAATGATAGCAATCAAAGGAACACCATTAATAAAGCAAGTACCTTTGACGGAACGCTCCTTCTCAGTGGATTTGGCTCCCACCAAGGCAAACACTTTCCCACCAGTTTGAGACGCCTGAGACTTCTTCGGCTTCTCACAATGAGTGCTGATGTGACCCTTCTCTCCACAATTTTAACAAGTAGGCATAGTGGCTCTGCAATCAGCTATAACATGACCTGCTTTGCCACACTTGAAACACTTCTTCGCCTCATTCTGACAGTTATTAGCACGGTGACCCGCGCCACCACATCTGAAGCACTTAAGAGTATCTGCACCTGCTCCCTTCTCCTTTGGTTTCTTCCCCACATCAGTTTTCTGTTTCCCCTTATCAGCTGGAGCACTGTAAGGAGTACCTCCAAATCTCTGCTTACCCTTCTTCTCATTCACAGCTTTGTAATGAGCAATTCTGGCTCTGTTGTCATTATCATAAATTTTGCTTCTGCTTACCAGCTCTGGATAGTTTCTTATCTTCTGACAAGCAATACCCAATTTGATCTCGGGACGCAGCCCGTTCTCAAACTTCAAACACTTCGAAGTCATAGCTTCTTCAGTATTGTAATGAGCACAATACTGAACCAGCTCCTCAAACTTAGCGGCATACTCAGTAACTGTCTTATCACCCTGTTTCAGCTCCAGAAATTCAACTTCTTTTGCATTACGAATGTCTTCCGGAAAATACTTTTTCAGAAACCCACCAAGCCTCAGCCTCTCCTTCTAGCATATGCGTACCAAACCGTACCTTCTGGGCATCACTGCATTCCATGGTCCTGAAGATCTTCTCCACAGCCTTCAGCCATTTCTGTGCAGCCTCTGGATCCAAGATACCTCCCTCATAAGTAGGCGGCTTGTTGCTCTGGAATTATGCTATGTCGAGAAACTGAGCACCTCCAGCCTGATTGGCATTCTCTACAGCCTGTGTCATGGCTTGCATAGCAGCAGCAAGAGCAGCATCATTCCTTCCTGCCATACTGTTCAATAATCAACATAAGGTCAAAACACCAAATCAGCTCCTATTCTAAGGACAGACTCAACTATAACACCTGGCCGGACGGATCGACCTGCTCTGATACCAATTGTAACACCCCACTTTCCCATTTATGAAAAATACATAAAATTCTATGAAAATAATCAGAGTTTTTACACCAAAATAAAGTAGGATGCCACATTCATGAAAACAACATCAAAACTCCTTTTTATTGAATGAAATAAATAGCGAAACTAATTCATTTAATTAAATAACGGTCACATGCCAACAACAAATAAAATTCCACATCAACTAGTGGTTCACCAAGAAGGTTCAACAGAACAAAGATATGTAACAAAATCTCAAGTAATTTGATAAATAACTGTAACACCTCAAAATTTGCCTTGTTGTTTTTAGATAACTGGCTTAGGTTTCTTTTCATTTCTTGCATTTGCATTGTGCATAGCATTTGGTTCTTAGCATGGGATCAAGGTATTTGGTTCAACTCAAGGGCAAAAGCTTCTTATGAGCTCCATAAGCTCCTCACATCCTTATATGGTGGCCCAAGGGTATTTCAATGAGGGATTCTCCAAGTGGTTATATCAAGGGTTGGTGTCCTTACACTGATGACCAAAACTAGGGTTTCATGGTTAAGGGTCCTAAGCTCAAGGAGTTGATTCAAACCTTTCACCAAGGTTCTCCATATGTCAAAACAAGTCTAAGGATGGATTTTGAGCCAAAAATTCACCATGGAAGACCTCAGATGATTCAGTAGCTTACAGATGAAGTAATCAGTCAAACTGGTCAACTAAAAAGTCAAACTAAGGTTTTGAGAGGTCCTCATCATGGTAATCAAGTCAAGAGACCTTTATTTGATCTATGGAAGGCTTTCATGATCACAATTTGCAAGAATCAAGCTTTGGTAAAAAGTTGCTAAATTGGGAAAGTGACTTGTAATTTCAAGTTACTATTTTTGGCATATTTTCAACCAACTTTAACCAAACTTTTCATGATCAAAAATGCTTCAAACGAATTTTTGCCCAACACCAAAGTTGTAGATCTCTTTCTCCTCTTTCCAAAGAGTGGTGGATCATGATCATATCATTTTTGGATCAAGAGTTATGGGCATTTGAAGTTAGAGGGCATTTGGTGTTCTACCATGCATACCATTTTGACATAACTTGCAAGTTGCATTTTAACTCACCAATATGGCTTCTAATTGTTCAGTTCACCTCACCACACTCCAATGTACCTCATTTAGCATCATTTTGAGCCAAGAATTGAATGAACCCGTGGGTTACATGTCCATAATTCATCATTAAGCAATTTTGCAAGTTCATTTGGAAATCACAATTCAGTTACTTTCCAGCCCCAAGATCAATCCAAAGGTTCTCATGGCATCAAAAGGAAAGCAGTCATGCACTTTTCATGAAGAATGCATGAGTAGAATACCTCATGTGCACAAACTTGCAAATTTGCAAAACAGCCCAAAACTCATTGCTCTCAAGTCCTTGAAGATTAAATCCCTAAACAGTAGCATTGGCACACTATATAAGCTAACTCACACGAATTTCTCAGCAGCTACTATTCATTTTCATCACTTTTCAAAGTTTTACTCTCAAGTTTCTCTCCTTCGATTCTCCCAATCCTTCAAGGTTCCTCCATTTTTCTTGGTTGGTTTAGGATCAGTGAAGCACAAGGAAGAGAAATCCACCACTGTTTTGAGGTTTAAGCAAGGAATTCATCAAGTTGAGTTCAGAGCTTCAACTTTCGGATTCAAGGATTCAGGCTAGTTTGAAGGTCTAATTGCATTTATTTTGCAATTAGACGGTTGAAAGAGTTGATCTGCAGCTTATCTTGGAGTTTCTTGACGTATTTCCATTTCTGCAAATCTCAGGTGAGCTTCAAATTCATAGATCTAGAATTGATTTTTGTTGTGTGTTTAATGTTCATCTTGATGTGCTGAGCTCATATATGTGTTTGGTTTTGATTTTCAACGTGAATCATGGCTGAAATTTAGATCTGAAATTTTCAGATCCAAACTTGTTTCGTTCGATTCTTGAAATATATGCATGATAAATGATTTTGAGTGGCATATTTGTGATCTACGTGAGTTGCTGAACATTTTGATGTATGATTTGTTGTTTTTGGTTATGGTTTGAAGTTTGGTGACCGGAGAGTGGCCGGAGAAGATGATTGGCGCTTCTCCGGCCGGTGAGGGTTTAATTAGGGTTTGTGGTTTTCCAGTTTGAATCTCATGCGTTGGATCGTGATTAATTTTCCAGTTTAATTCACGTGCGTTGGATCTTGGTTATGTGTTGTTAATTAAGTTAATTAGGGTTTAGTGGATCTGGTTAAGTCATGACCGTTGGATCTCATTTAATTAGCAAGTTTGAATATGGACCATCAGATCGTTGACTTTGCTTCGTTTGACTTTGAATGGGAGCATGTGGATCTGGATACTTTCCCTTGTTTGACTCAATCTGAGCCGTTCGCTGATTCTGAATATTGGAAAGCGCTTGGGCCTTTTTGCTGTTTGCACCCCTCGTTTCTGAGCCCATGATCATTTGAACGCGTTTGGGTTCCTTTTTGCACCCCTGGCTTCATTTCATTTCCTTTTTATTTTCTATTTTCATACCATTTCATAATTAATTGTTAAAAATACTTGCATGTGCTAAAAAATTCCAAAAAAATTCATCATCCCTTCTCATTATTAAAATTAATTTTTCACATTTTATTTTATTGTTTTTGCATTAAATTTGCATTAAATATTAATTTTCCAAATTAATTTGCCTCATTTGCACTTCATATTGCATACCTCATGTTGCATTTTTTATTTCTCTCATTTGGAAAGTGATTTGATCCTGATTCTTTTTGGGTTGTGTTCATAACATGTTGAAGTATTTTTGAGATTTTTGGTATGATTTTTAGGTCCTTTTTGGATGACTTTTGATGTGTTGCTTTGAGCATGAATGTATGAAATCCTATTGATGCTTTGACCTAATTGTTGATTGACTTTGGTTCTGATTCATTGCTTGTGGATTTGATATGTCAATTATACATGTTTGAGATGCTTGAATACTGAATGACATAATTTTTGAGGCATGTTTGTTATTTCTTTGAAGCATGAGCTTTAACTTGTCCAATTTGTGAATATATGCTTCATGTTTGGTTTGCTTGGTCATGAAGGCACTTGTGCCACAATTTTAGGTCTTGTTGAAGGATTGATAGCATGTTAATTGACTTCTGGTTGTGATATTTGAATCTCATCTTTGCATGTTTGATGTTTGCCTTTCACTTTAAGTCATTTGTTTCACAAGTATGAATCATGTTTCACTTCACTTCACTTCACTTCTTCTTTGCTTCCTAATTGATTGTGAAAGTGTTTGTGTGACTTGAATGTTGTTTGAAGATCATGTTTAGGCATATATTTAGGATTGTGTCACTTCTGGACTTGGTTTACTTTGTGAAATTTTGACTTGGTTGCTTTACATGATCACTTCTTTTCATCTCACTCCTTCTTTAATGACTTGAATGGTACTTGAGTGACTTCTCCCTTTTCTTTTTGACTAATTGTGCATGATTAATAGTAGAGGTCAGTAGGACCATTAGGTTCTGAACTTGATGTTTGATTTACTTTAGAACTTGTTTCTTTATGGCCTTATGCTTGTTTGAGTTTCATTTTGTCATATGTGAATACTTCTAACATTTTCAGGGGCAAATGGTAAGTTGTTTGAATGTGGATATGCTTCCACATTTTACTTTCTTCCTTTACCTTTTAACTTTCATACTTGTGTTTGAAGTGAGCTTAGGCCACTTGTGTTTCACTTCTCTTTCTCCTCCTTCTCTTCCACTCTTTTCATCCCTCGAGTCGCAAGACTTGTTTAAGTCTTGGATTCTCTCCCTTTAGAGCTACCTAGTCCAACTTAATTTTCGATTAAGCTTGGAGTAGGATTAGCATTAGGTTAGGCAGTCGTCTCTCCTAAACCTCACTAACCATAGGACATCCATGCATGATAACATTAGGACTCTTAGTTTCCCGGTAGAGTTTCCTTTTGTGTCGCTTCTCTTCTCATCTCAAACTTCTTGAACACACTTAATAAAATATAACGTATATTGCGCTCGAGCCTTAAGTGTAGGAAGTGAAGAACGAGGGGTCTCATCTCCTCTTCTAGGGTGTTTAGCATACGTCTCATTCGGGGGCGATCATGCGACTCACTCGTTCCCGCATGGTAGACTTTGGTGCAATGTAAGTTACGAACTAACTCAAAACACTTCTGTCTAAAAAACACCAAACCAATTCAAATCTTTTTATCCTCCGGGATTGTTGGGTTTCAAACTTCTTTTTTTCGAGAAAGAGCTCGTCGCTCACGTAAAAAACACTTACCTACCCGTGGTCGTACCCACGAACTACGTCAGCTCTGATTCCTCTCTCTCGTCCGATTGAGGATACGTAGGCACAAGACAGTGATTGTCTTGGCGAGCAACCTTCCCCCACAGTTCCCGTTCGAACTACGTTGACTCTGACTTTCCCATTGCACTGAGGGAGTACGTAGGCCTAGGACAACGATACTGTCCTATCGAGTCACTTCTTTTTCTTTTCTCCTTCGTTTCTTCGTTCTTTCCGTTCCCGTTTCTTCGCCGGTCCAGTAGCAGTGGAGTTCCAGATGACGACACCCTTTGATGCAGACAACAAGCGTGGATCCCATCGAGTACGATGGACGTGTTGGGTGCTAACACCTTCCCTTCGCGTAACCGACTCCCGTACCCGTTCTCTTGGTCGCGAGACCATGTCCTTTCCCTTCTTCCAGGTTTACGCAGTGTTTCCTTTCCCTCTCTTGGGATAAATACACTCTGCTGGCGACTCTGTGTCTTTTGCGCCACTCTCGCGTTTGTACCGTTGGATGCGAATCTTTCGGGAGCGACAGCTGGCGACTCTGCTGGGGACTCTGGTTGACCTACGCTGGTCCTTCCCCTTTAGCGAGTCGATCCTAGCGCTTGTCTGTTTGTTTTTGTTGGGTGTTTTTATGGTGCTTTACTTTGTTGTATATTACTGTATTGCTATTTACTGTATTTTTACTTTACTGCTTTACTGTTTTTACAGCTTTTATTGCATTGCATTTCATTACTGTCATACTGGATATTGTTGTGCTGTTCTGCTGCTGGATTTTCTGTTTGTAGGGTGGGTTGGATTCATGAGAGAAAAGCCCAATACCAAGGCTTGAGCATACACCTATGATTAGCGTGGAAAGTAGTGTGACTTGTTTGGCATTTGGCCAGACGAAGTATACATGAAAACTCCACATCCAGACGAGGTTTTCTTGGTAATATTTTGTCATGTCCATTTGGGGCAGACGATGGAATATAACCTGGAAAGCTGTTGACTCTGGCGACCATCCCCGAGGACTCAGTTGCGGCACTCCTCCCGAGATGTGACAGTGGCAGCCCACGTTCTGTGGCAAACCTATTGCACATTCTCGATCCGAGGACCCAATGCTGGGAACTTGCTATAGGATTTCCCTTTTGTAGTGAATCAGCGGACGACCTCTTTGATTGGCGATAGCATTGTATCCTTCGGGCTGAATGTGTTATTGCTTCTCAAACCTCTGAAGCTGAGGATCTTTTGTTTTGGAGAATCAGTTGAGGCCTCCTCGATTGATGATGATGCCAAACCAGAAATGGTGAACGTATCATCATTTCTAGACCTGAGAGCCCGGGATACTGAACATCCTAGTACCCACATGTGAGAGGGGAGGGGTGTTTGCAGGTTTGCAGGTAACCGAGACCTTCAACCTACCTGGTTTCTGGGTTTCTCACCAGTGCACTATTATTATCCTGGCATTCTGGCAGTTTGATTGGGCTGTTATTCTGGATTTTTGGGTTTCTGGTATTCTGGGTCTTATTCAGTCAGCAGTTTGAGCATTTTGGATACCTTGATCCCATGCTTGCATTTTGCATCATCTTTTTGCATTCTGACATGTTTGTTCATTTGTAGGGTTGCATCCTAACTTTGATTCCGGTTGTCTGAAGACTGTCCATGATGAGTATTAGCGCTGAAAAAAGAAAGAACATCATCCCGTACAAGTTCCCGGAGCTTCATCTAGACGCTGTTCACAAGATCTCGGCTATGGCAAAACCTGAGGCATTGGCAGAGTTCAGAGGAGAATATGGGAGGATTCTGAGTTTCGCCCGGAATGTTACCAATTATGAGTTCAGGGCCCTGCACACTCTGGCACAGTTCTACGACCCTCAACTCCGGTGTTTTCTATTTGCTGATTATCTTTTGGCTCCAACGTTGGAAGAATTTGCTCTTATTTTGGATGTTTCGGTGAAAGAGGGAGCTCCCTTCTATCCTTCTAAGGAGTTTCCTGATTTGGAAAGGGTTGCTGCTACTTTACGTTTGGATCAGTCACTGTTGAAGAAAAATATTGCTAGTAAAGGGGGTTATCAAGGTTTTCACACGAAGTTTTTGATCGAACAGGCTGCTACTTGTGCTAAGGCTAAGTGTTGGTCAGTGTTCAATGCAATTCTGGCTATGTGTGTTTATGGAACGGCGTTATTCCCTAATGTGAAAGATTTTGTAGATGCACATGCTGTCCGAATATTCACCACGAAGAATCCGGTACCTACCTTGCTTGGGGATCTGTATTATTCGATGCACTATAAGAATGAGAAAAGGAGAGGCGGACCTCTTTATTGTTGTGCTTCAATTTTCTATAAGTGGTTTGCTGACCGTCTTCCCAAATCTGGGGCATTCGAAGACACTAAAGGAACTTTAGATTGGGCAAAGAGATTAATGGGGTTAAGGGCCGACAACTTAGTTTGGATCAATCGTGATTTATTGGGCCGAGAGATCCTGGTTAGTTGTGGAGGTTACCCAAACGTACCTTTAATAGGAAGGAAGGGGGGAATTAACTACAACCCCATTCTTGCTATTAGGCAATTTGGGTATGCTTTAAAAGAGCCGCCAAAAGGCCAAGATGTGCAAGAGTCTCTATTTTTGGGAGAGGAAGCCAATCTGGAGGTGTTGAAAGAAGCTGCAAACGCTTGGAGAGATCGCCATAAGAAAGGAAAGACTTCTTTTGGAAAGTGTAACAACAAAGCTTTTCGTGCGTATGAAGACTGGGTTCAGAGCAGAGTAGAAAGTGTACTTTTGCCATTCTGCAGGGAACCTCCTTCTTACCCTTTGCTGATTGAACCCCCAACCATGATTGAGATGGAGAAGTACAATCAATTATGGGCTGAAAAGGAGAAGATTCGAGAGGAGAACCGTGAGTTGCAAAAGGAAATCTACCAGTTGAAACATGAGCGAGGTGAGGCTGTTCATATTGCCAAGCTGAAGACAGAACGTCTCGCTGAGAAAGAAAAGGAGCTGGTTGAAGAGATAGCAGCTAGGAAAAGGGTAGAACAAGCTCTAAAAGGCGTTTGCAAGACTCTCAAATCCAAGAAGGATGACTTAGCCAAGGCTTGGGCGAAGATTCGCAGGTTCAATGCTTACCGAGATACTGCAATCACGGCCAACAAGCAGAAAGAAGATAAGCATTTGGAGCAGATTGAGAGTCTGAAGGTGAAGCTCAGGAAGAAGGACGAGGAGATCTTGTCAGGGACGTTCCGAAGACACGCAGTTGAGGAACGGCTCAAAGAAGCCATAGCAACCATGGAAGAGCTGAAAATACAAGCAGGAGTGAAGAGGTCTAAGTGGGAGATCTCTAGCTCAGGCAGTGGCCCTCATACGGTGCAAGATCCTTGAAGGGAACTTTACTCAGTAGTTTGTATTTTGTTCTTTCTTTGTATTTTGGGTCACCACCAGAATTTTTGGCTGGGACCTCTGCTTATTTTGTTTCAGGCTATTTTTGGTACCTTGGGTTGTAATTTCTGACAGTGATTCACTCTGATTTATATGAGCAGCAGTTTCATCCTATTTCACCTTTAAACTGGAATCAAGGGGTGGATCACCTTCCAAATATACAAACATGTTTGCATTTGCATTTGCATAATCATAATCATTTTTGCATTGCAGGTTATCTTGGTTTCTCTGGTTTTCTTATGCTCTATTTTTCTTTCAGTCAGGATTGATCAACCAACTCATCGTTATTCTACTCGGCTCAATCAAAACAAAGTGATGGACAAAGTTCAGGCAGATATGGCCGTTATGCAAGCTCGCATCGACCAGTTCATGGAAATGATGCAGGGTGTGGTGCAAAGTCAGAACGAGTTTAGAACTCTGGTTCAGCCGTTAGTGGCGCAGGTCGACGAAAATGGTATCCTACACGGTGGTCTTATTAACCGTAATATCCCTCCGGGCGGAGTTGGTGCTGGTGGACAGGGCAGAATCCCTACAGTGGTTGGAGAGGGAAGTACTGTTCGGGCTATCCATGGCCATCATTTTGATGATCAACAGGACGATGTGTTCTCGGTCAGGAGTTTAGATGCTGCCCTTCCTGTGGTCAGTGATGAAAGAATCCGTTTAATCGAAGCTCAGTTGAAAGGAGTAGTGAAACAGGATGATTTGGGGATTGATTTGGACGACCTAGGGTTGGTCCCTGATGTTGTTATTCCACACAAGATTCAGATTCCTACGCTAGAAAAGTACAATGGCTCTACCTGCCCAAGGACTCATGTGAAGGCCTATACCCGGAAGATGGCTGCTCACGCTAAGGATGAAAAGTTAATGATGCACTTCTTCCAAGACAGCCTGTCTGGCGCGTCTTTGGAATGGTACATGGGGCTAGAAAGCAGAGATGTTCGTACCTGGAGAGAGCTAGCTGCAGCTTTCATCAAGCATTATCAGTACAACACGAACATGGCTCCCAACAGAACTCAGTTGTTGAGCATGTCCTAGAAAAATGATGAGAGTTTCAAAGAATACGCGCAAAGGTGGCGTGAATTGGCGGCTAGGGTGCAGCCACCAATGCTAGAGAAAGAGATGCTAGATATGTTCATGGACACACTGCCGAAGCACTACTATGAGAAGCTTTTGCCTTGTTCTCTAGGCAAGTTTGCAGATGTGATTGCTATTGGGCAGAAGATAGAGGTCGGAATTAAGGCTGGGAAGGTTTCTAGCGGTGATGGATCGGCTTCCGGACAGGGAAAAAAGCCGTTTGATAATTATAAGAAGAAAGGAGAGACCAACGCTGTATCATCCCACAGGGGAAAAGGGAAACAGCGCCAGTTTAACAATCAACAGGTAGCATCAGTAACCATTCCAGCAACATTACCTCCACCACAGCAGCAAAGGGGTAATGCTAATCAGAATAGGCAGCAGGGTCAGTATCAGAACAGACAGAGGAATGCAGAGAGGCATTTTGATCAACCCCCAATGTCATATGCACAGTTGTTGCAACATTTACTACAGTTGCGTCTAGTTGAGCTTCGTACCCTGGCTCCACCAACAGGGGAACTCCCACGAGGCTACGATGCTAACGCACACTGTGATTTTCATTCTGGTGCTCTTGGGCACACGGTGGAGAAGTGCAGGGCGTTTCAGCACAAGGTGCAGGACCTTGTGGACTCTAAAGCCATCAATTTCTCGAATGACGGACCCAATGTTATTCAAAACCCGATGCCTAATCACAATGGGCCAAGGGTGAATGCTATAATTGAGGACTGTGAAACTTTGAATTTGATCGTGGATGTGGAGGAACTAAAGACTCCATTGGTGGTGGTTAAGAACAGGTTATTGAAAGGTGATGTCTATCCGGGCTGTGGTGAGAATTGCTCAGATTGTTTGATAAAGGCTAATGGTTGTGATTCGTTGAAGAGGGGTATTCAGAATCTGATTGATGAGGGCTGTTTACAGTTTGACAGAGGTAATCAGCTAGAGGAGGTTGTTAGTGAGAAGGTTGCCACTATCACTATCCCGTTCAAAACAATTACTATTTCTGGTCCAGCAAGGCCACCTCCAGTCATTATCACGAGGGCTGGACCCATTCCGTACGAGAGCTCTAAGGCTATTCCGTGGAATTATGGTGCAGAGGTGTTTGTCAATAGGCAAAAGCAAGAGCTAATGAACACTTCACCAGTGGGTTCTAGTTCAGGGGTTAAAGTTGAGACTGATGCCATAACCAGAAGTGGTAGAGTGCTCCCTCCGGTTAACGATTAACCCAGTACCTCTAGGCAGGATAGAGGAAAACAGGCGATGGATGGTTCTGTTCAGACCCCAGTGATTGTGGAATCTACAGTGAAACCGGTTGATGATGCTTTTTCGGAAAATGTAGAGGAATTCATGAGGCTCATCCAAAAAAGTGATTATAAGATCGTGGACTAGTTACATCAGACCCCGTCCAAGATCTCTATTCTGTCTCTGCTCTTGTGTTCTGAGGCTCACAGGAATGCTCTTTTGAAGGTTTTGAATGCAACCTACGTTCCTCAAGAGATTTCTGTTAATCAGCTGGAAGGGGTTGTAGCGCACGTGAATGCGGGTAACGGCCTGGGTTTTACAGATCTTGACTTGACTTCTACTGGCAGGAATCATAACAATGCCCTGCATATTTCGATCGAATGCCGTGGCTCGCTGATGTCACATGTCTTGGTTGATACTGGTTCATCGTTGAATGTATTGCCCAAGAAAGCGTTAATGAAGTTAGATACTCGCGGTTTGATTTGTACACCAAGTGACTTGGTGGTGCGAGCTTTTGATGGCTCGAAGAGGTCTGTTTTTGGCGAGATTGTGCTTCAGATCAAGGTTGGACCGGAAATCTTTAATGCAACGTTTTACATTATGGATATTCAGCCAGCGTACAGCTGTTTATTGGGTCGTCCTTAGATCCATGGGGCAGGTGCTGTAACTTCCACTTTACATCAAAAGCTGAAGTATATGGTTGAGGGTCACGTAGTGACAGTATGCGGAGAAGAAGACATAATGATCAGTCAGCTGTCAACCTTCAAATACGTGGAAGTGGATGGGGAAATCCACGAGACGTTGTGCCAGGGATTTGAGAAGGTGAAAGTTTCTGAAGAAGTTGTTCAGTCTGAAGCTGTAGTGCAGCCCGTAGTGGCAAATCAACCTGAGGGTTCCATGTCTTCGTTAAAAGACGCCAAAGCTGTGGTTGAAGCGGGTAGCTCACAGAGGCGGGGCCGGGTGGTTGAAGTCCAGAAAAAGAAGGATACTTATGGATTGGGATATAAGCCATCCAAAAGAGATGAGGATCCCCCAAGATTCTATGGCCCTGTCCGGTTCACTAGCGCTGGAGTTTTCTTCGACAGAGTTAATGCTATTGATGAAGAAGGAGACTGTGATTGCGACATGGATAGCTGGATCCGTCCTTGTGTCCCAGGGGAAAGTCTGCACAACTGGTCTTCCGAGAAAGTCATTCAAGTGACAGGCTTCGAGTAATTGCTTTGTTTTCCTATTTTGTTAATCCTACGTTCTGCCCAAGACGTAGTGATTCTGTTTGTAGGGCTTTTAACTGTCGCATGTTTTGCTTTATCATCAATAAAGGACTTTTCACACTCAAATATTTTGATCTCTGTCTTTCTGTTTTTATTTTTATGCATTTAAAAACCCACATCAACATGGCAATGTGTTTATTTTGTTGCATCATAATAAAACATACCTCATCAATCATTGCAGGTCCTTTTGTTCAGATGACACCGATCATGACTCAGCTATAGCTCGGTATGACTTTGACAATCCAATTTATCAGGCTGAAGAAGAGGCTGACGAAGAGTGTGAACTGCCCGAAGAGTTGGCCAGATTGTTGAAGCAAGAGGAGAGAGTCATCCAACCTCATCAGGAGGAAATTGAGATTGTGAATCTGGGAATCGAGGACGCTAGAAAGGAAGTAAGAGTAGGGGCTGCGTTGGAGGACAGTGTCAAGGGAAGATTGATTGAAATGCTCCGTGAGTATGTGGACATCTTCGCCTGGTCTTACCAAGACATGCCCGGGCTGGATACTGATATTGTTGTACACCGGCTACCACTCAAAGAAGGTTGTGCTCCGGTCAAGCAAAAGTTGAGAAGAACTAAACCGGAGATGTCTGTCAAAATCAAGGAAGAGGTTCAGAAACAGCTAGACGCCGGATTTCTTGCCGTAACAAATTATCCTCCATGGGTTGCTAACATCGTGCCTGTACCTAAGAAGGATGGGAAGGTCAGGATGTGTGTTGATTACAGGGATTTGAATAGAGCAAGCCCAAAGGATGATTTCCCGCTCCCTCACATTGACGTGTTAGTTGACAATACTGCTCAGTATTCTGTGTTTTCCTTCATGGATGGCTTCTCTGGGTATAACCAAATCAAGATGGCCCCAGAGGACATGAAGAAAACAACATTCATAATACCGTGGGGAACTTTCTGCTACAAAGTGATGCCCTTTGGATTGAAAAATGCAGGGGCAACTTACCAGCGGGCGATGGTGACTCTCTTTCATGATATGATTCACAAAGAGATTGAAGTCTATGTTAATGACATGATTGCGAAGTCACAGACGGAAGAAGAACATCTGGTGAATCTTCAGAAGTTATTTGAAAGGTTAAGGAAATTTAGACTGAGGTTGAATCCAAACAAATGCACCTTCGGGGTGAGATCAGGAAAATTGCTGGGGTTTATTGTTAGTGAAAAAGGTATTGAGGTTGATCCTGCAAAGGTAAAAGCCATACAAGAAATGCCTGTGCCGAAAACAGAAAAAGAGGTTCGTGGTTTCTTGGGGAGATTGAATTACATTGCTAGGTTCATCTCGCATCTCACAGCCACGTGTGAACCAATCTTCAAGCTGCTTAGAAAAGATCAAGCGGTCAGGTGGAATGAAAATTGTCAAAAGGCATTTGAAAAGATTAAAGAATACTTGCAGGAACCTCCGGTCCTTATGCCGCCAGTACCAGGAAGGCCCTTGATTATGTATCTCACGGTTCTTGAGAATTCAATGGGTTGTGTGCTCGGTCAACAAGACGAGTCAGGTAAAAAAGAGCACGCCATCTATTACCTGAGTAAGAAGTTTACTGATTGCGAGTCAAGATACTCGATGCTGGAGAAAACATGTTGTGCACTCGCTTGGGCCGCTAAGCGTTTGAGGCAGTATATGTTAAACCATACAACCCTTTTGATTTCGAAGATGGATCCAATCAAGTATGTGTTTGAGAAGCAAGCACTTTCTGGTAGAATAGCCCGTTGGCAAATGGTTCTGACAGAATATGATATTCAGTATGTTTCCCAAAAGGCCATTAAGGGAAGTGTGTTGTCAGAGTATCTTGCCGAACAGCCAATTATGGATTATCAACCAATGAAGTTTGAGTTTCCGGATGAGCACATCATGTATCTGAAGATGAAGGATTGCGAAGAGCCTTTGCCTGATGAAGGACCTAAGATTGGATCTCAATGGAAGATGGTTTTTGATGGGGCTGTTAATTCATATGGCAACGGAATCGGGGCAATCATTACGACTCCACAGGGTTCTCATATACCCTTTACTGCCCGATTAGCGTTCATATGCACCAACAATGAGGCGGAGTATGAAGCATGCATCATGGGGTTAGAAGAAGCAATTGATTTGAGAATCAAGAACCTCGATGTTTATGGTGATTCTGCGTTGGTGGTGAATCAGATTACAGGAGAATGGGAGACTCGTCAAGTAAATCTCGTTCCATATAACAATTATGCCAGAAGATTGTTACCTTTCTTTGACAGAGTAGACTTCCATCACATTCCCCGGATAGAGAATCAAATGGCTGATGCGTTGGCAACGTTGTCATCAATGTATAAAGTGAATCTTTGGAATGAAGCTCCCTCAATCAGAATCATGCGCTTGGATAGACCTGCTTTTGTATTTGCAGTTGAAGGGGTATCAGATGGCCAGCCTTGGTATCATGACATTAAAGTCTTCTTGAAGAGTCAGGAATACCCAGCTGGGGCATCTTCCAAAGATAAAAAGACATTGAGGAGGTTATCAGGAAACTTCTTTTTGAACAAGGATGATGTGTTGTACAAGAGAAACTTTGACATGGTCTTGCTACGTTGTGTTGATGAACACGAGGCAGGCTTGTTAATGGAAGAGGTTCACGAAGGTTCCTTCGGTACTCATGCTAATGGGCATGCTATGGCCAGAAAATTGTTGAGAGCGGGGTATTATTGGATGACTATGGAGTCTGACTGTTTTAAATACGCCCGGAAATGTCATAAATGCCAGATTTATGCTGACAAGGTGCACGTACCGCCTACTCCTCTAAATGTTTTGTCGTCACCTTGGCCTTTTGCTATGTGGGGTATTGACATGATTGGGAAGATCGAGCCGACTGCTTCAAATGGACATCGTTTTATCCTGGTTGCTATCGATTATTTCACGAAGTGGGTGGAAGCAGCATCGTATGCCAACGTCACCAAACAAGTGGTAGCCCGGTTCATTAAGAAGGACATCATCTACCGGTATGGAGTCCCGAAGAGAATCATTACTGATAATGGTTCAAATCTGAATAACAAGATGATGAAGGAGCTATACCAGAGCTTTAAAATCGAACATCACAATTCTTCTCCCTATCGTCCGAAGATGAATGGGGCTGTTGAAGCGGCTAATAAGAACATAAAGAAGATTGTGCAGAAGATGGTAGTGACATATAAAGACTGGCATGAGATGTTGCCTTACGCTTTGCATGGGTATCGTACTTCGGTACGCACCTCGACTGGGGCAACTCCTTTCTCACTAGTGTATGGCATGGAAGCAGTCCTGCCATTAGAAGTTGATATTCCTTCTTTGAGAATTCTGACAGATGTGAAGCTGGATGAAGCTGAATGGGTGCGTTCCCGGCTGAATGAATTGAACCTCATTGAAGAGAAGAGATTGAAAGCCATTGCGCATGGCCGGTTGTATCAGAGCAGGATGAAGAAAGCCTTTGATCAGAAGGTGCGTCCTCGGTGTTTTCAAGCTGGTGAATTAGTTCTGAAAAGGATCACTCCTCCCCAAACAGATCACAGGGGCAAGTGGACTCCGAATTACGAAGGGCCATATGTAGTAAGACAGGTTTTCTCTGGTGGAGCCTTATTACTCTCAACTATGGATGGCGAAGATTTTACGTCCCCTGTGAACGCGGACGTAGTCAAAAAATACTTTGCATAAAAGAGACCCGCTGAGCATAAAAAGAAGGTTCAGGCAAAAATGGGGCATCCTGGCGAACCATAAAAAGAAAAGGTTCGGGCAAAAATTAGGGATAAAAAGAAAAAGAATAAACCCGCAAGGTTGAAAACCTGAAAAGACAACCTTGGCAAAAAATGGGTATTCCGGTGGATTGAAAACCCGAAAAGGGCGATCCAGGCAAAAGTTAGGGATTTTAGAGCAAAGACTACGATCCGCGTCCGATCTGTGATCACCGTTCACACTTGGAAAATTCTGAGGAAAGGAATCAGTCCAGTTAGTCGTCTTCGAAGGCCAAAGTATATGCGGATGAACAAGTCATATGGGTTATAGCTGAGTCGAGTCATGGTGGATGTCTGTTCCCCACATTGCCGACATTTGTATTTTCTTTTGCTTTTTTGCGCAATTACCTCTTTTCAGGAATTGCTTCCAGATGTAAATGCCCATTTACAGGCCAATTCATTCAATAAAGTTTGCATTTCAGCTAAAGAGCTTTTGTTTTCTGTTTTACCTGTTTTGTTTGTGAAAATGTCCGATATTTTTGATAAAAACATTACATGCTAAAACGTTGAGTTTTATGACACAAGATGGAAAAACAGTGGCAATTGCTTAGGCGACAGTCACCATGTGGATAATCAATGTATTCATTCTTGCACGTAGACTTTTGTTGGTTTTGCAGGATGACAGGTGTACTTTCCCCAGTAGAGTAGAGCTCTCCTCAACTTTGAAGTCTGATCGTCCTCAGCAGGTTATTACTCTTCCCCATCAGAGTATAAAGGAGTAATTCCCTAAGCGGAATCGTTAAGGATCGTCCTCCTTAGCAGGATATGAGAGGTTTTTTTTCCTAGGCCAGAGTTGTGACTTGGCACATCTTTCTCCAGTAAGTGATGTCTCCCCACGGAGCAGGGGCAGTTATTTGTTCCCCAGCTAGTCAGGAAGCTTGTGCTATCCCCTAGCAGGTGAATGTTGACAATTACTTTCTCTCCCAAGCGGAGTCGTTGAGGATCGTCTTCCTCAGCAAAGTACAGAGGATTGTATACCCAGCCGGAGTCGTGTTTGGATTGTTATTCCCCAGCAAGTACTCAGAAGTTGATTGCTTTGAGGTGAATGTTGCCGTACCTCCAACAGGAAGTTTGTGGACGAAGATGTTATTATCCCCACAGGGTCCTGATGTCTACTTTCCTCGGTTAGTCAGAAAGTATAGTTTCGTCGACAATGGTTTGATCTAGTACCCGGCAGGGTGAGGGTAAAGTTACTTCCCTAGCAGCAGATTAAGCTCATTTCCCCAATCAGAGTCTGGTGCTGAGTGGTATCCCCAGCAGGTCTTAAGGCCAATCGTTTGTGGCAGGCGCCGAAGCCAAGTTCTGAAATAGTTGGTCATCCCCAACGGTGGAATTTCCATCTTCAGTATTCATATCCCTCCCTAGCTAAGTGGGTATCCTCTCGAAGCTTCGTCCATCTCCAACAGAGTTGTTGATCTTGATATTCCTCAACAGAGTAGGTATTCTCTCGGAGATTCGTCCATCTCCGGCAGAATGGGTGATTATGATCTTCCCTAGCAGGGAGAAGTTTTTCTCAACAGGATTTCTTTGGTTTGGTGGCAATTTAGTTTGCCATCTCCAGCGGAGTTGCTTCTGGTCTTCAGCATTTATTTTGCTGAGACTTTTCTCTTGCATTGCATAAGCATTTGTTTTGCATGGCATCCTCCCAAATGCGTAGCATTCCCACTTCATGTGGAGCATTACGGCAAAATTCAAACATATGCATCCGAAGCGTAAGCCAGGTTTGAGTTTTCCTTCGTCAGGAAAGCCGAATTTCAGGAAGATATCTTTACTCCACAGGTGTTGGGTTAGGCAATATTTGACAGTTCCCCGGCAGAGTGTATTGCCAGGATTGTTTATCCTTAATTTTATTTGTACCCCTTCGTCCAGGAGGTCCTTCGGTTTTTTCCCCCCTCGAAGTTTTTAACGACAGACACTCGTCCGTGTTTCTTTCAGCACCCGTCCGTGTTTGAACATTTGATTTCAATACCCGTCCGTATTGACCTTCTGATGACACTCGTCCGTGTTGCCTTCCATTCCCCCAGCGAGTTTAATTCCCGATAAAGTTGCTTTACACCCTTTTCAATACCCGTCCGTATTGAAACCTTTTACACCCGTCCGTGTATCTTTTTCAATACCCGTCCGTATTGAAACCTTTTACACCCGTCCGTGTATCCTTTTCGATACTCGTCCGTATTGGATCCTTTTACGCCCGTCCGTGTACCTTTTTCAATCCCCAGAGAGGTCATCTTGAACCTTCTTCACACCCGTCCGTGTACCCTCTTTCAATACCCGTCCGTATTGAAATCTTTTACACCCGTCCGTGTATCTTTTTCAATACCCGTCCTTATTGAAATATTTTATACCCGTCCGTGTACCTCTTTCAATACTCGTCTGTATTGAATCCCTTTGGCACCCGTACGTGTTCTTTCGGCGCCCGTCCGTATTGAACCTCTTTACACCTGTCCGTGTATCTTCTCAATACCCGTCCGTATTTGATATCCTGGATTCCTTGACACCCGTCCATGTTCATCCCCAGCATAGCTAACACTCGTTTGTGTTTATTTCAGGACTTTTCATTACAGTTTTGGTTTCCAACACTCGTACGTGTCGTGACAGTGCAACTTTTTTTTTGTTTGTTCCCCGGTGGAGTCGTCCCTCCCTTGAGGATTGCAAATTTTAGGTTTCTTTTTGGTATTCAATCTCCGTGAACCCTTGGAACGCATGATAGCCGTCACTATCATACCTTCAGGATCAAGTTGATTGAATAGGGGCAGCTGTAACACCTCAAAATTTGCCTTGTTGTTTTTAGATAACTGGCTTAGGTTTCTTTTCATTTCTTGCATTTGCATTGTGCATAGCATTTGGTTCTTAGCATGGGATCAAGGTATTTGGTTCAACTCAAGGGAAAAAGCTTCTTATGAGCTCCATAAGCTCCTCACATCCTTATATGGTGGCCCAAGGGTATTTCAATGAGGGATTCTCCAAGTGGTTATATCAAGGGTTGGTGTCCTTACACTGATGACCAAAACTAGGGTTTCATGGTTAAGGGTCCTAAGCTCAAGGAGTTGATTCAAACCTTTCACCAAGGTTCTCCATATGTCAAAACAAGTCTAAGGATGGATTTTGAGCCAAAAATTCACCATGGAAGACCTCAGATGATTCAGTAGCTTACAGATGAAGTAATCAGTCAAACTGGTCAACTGAAAAGTCAAACTAAGGTTTTGAGAGGTCCTCATCATGGTAATCAAGTCAAGAGACCTTTATTTGATCTATGGAAGGCTTTCATGATCACAATTTGCAAGAATCAAGCTTTGGTAAAAAGTTGCTAAATTGGGAAAGTGACTTGTAATTTCAAGTTACTATTTTTGGCATATTTTCAACCAACTTTAACCAAACTTTTCATGATCAAAAATGCTTCAAACGAATTTTTGCCCAACACCAAAGTTGTAGATCTCTTTCTCCTCTTTCCAAAGAGTGGTGGATCATGATCATATCATTTTTGGATCAAGAGTTATGGGCATTTGAAGTTAGAGGGCATTTGGTGTTCTACCATGCATACCATTTTGACATAACTTGCAAGTTGCATTTTAACTCACCAATATGGCTTCTAATTGTTCAGTTCACCTCACCACACTCCAATGTACCTCATTTAGCATCATTTTGAGCCAAGAATTGAATGAACCCGTGGGTTACATGTCCATAATTCATCATTATGCAATTTTGCAAGTTCATTTGGAAATCACAATTCAGTTACTTTCCAGCCCCAAGATCAATCCAAAGGTTCTCATGGCATCAAAAGGAAAGCAGTCATGCACTTTTCATGAAGAATGCACGAGTAGAATACCTCATGTGCACAAACTTGCAAATTTGCAAAACAGCCCAAAACTCATTGCTCTCAAGTCCTTGAAGATTAAAACCCTAAACAGTAGCATTGGCACACTATATAAGCTAACTCACACGAATTTCTCAGCAGCTACTATTCATTTTCATCACTTTTCAAAGTTTTACTCTCAAGTTTCTCTCCTTCGATTCTCCCAATCCTTCAAGGTTCCTCCATTTTTCTTGGTTGGTTTAGGATCAGTGAAGCACAAGGAAGAGAAATCCACCACTGTTTTGAGGTTTAAGCAAGGAATTCATCAAGTTGAGTTCAGAGCTTCAACTTTCGGATTCAAGGATTCAGGCTAGTTTGAAGGTCTAATTGCATTTATTTTGCAATTAGACGGTTGAAAGAGTTGATCTGCAGCTTATCTTGGAGTTTCTTGACGTATTTCCATTTCTGCAAATCTCAGGTGAGATTCAAATTCATAGATCTAGAATTGATTTTTGTTGTGTGTTTAATGTTCATCTTGATGTGCTGAGCTCATATATGTGTTTGGTTTTGATTTTCAACGTGAATTATGGCTGAAATTTAGATCTGAAATTTTCAGATCCAAACTTGTTTCGTTCGATTCTTGAAATATATGCATGATAAATGATTTTGAGTGGCATATTTGTGATCTACGTGAGTTGCTGAACATTTTGATGTATGATTTGTTGTTTTTGGTTATGGTTTGAAGTTTGGTGACCGGAGAGTGGCCGGAGAAGATGACTGGCGCTTCTCCGGCCGGTGAGGGTTTAATTAGGGTTTGTGGTTTTCCAGTTTGAATCTCATGCGTTGGATCGTGATTAATTTTCCAGTTTAATTCACGTGCGTTGGATCTTGGTTATGTGTTGTTAATTAAGTTAATTAGGGTTTAGTGGATCTGGTTAAGTCATGACCGTTGGATCTCATTTAATTAGCAAGTTTGAATATGGACCATCAGATCGTTGACTTTGCTTCGTTTGACTTTGAATGGGAGCCTGTGGATCTGGATACTTTCCCTTGTTTGACTCAATTTGAGTCGTTCGCTGATTCTGAATGTTGGAAAGCGCTTGGGCCTTTTTGCTGTTTGCACCCCTCGTTTCTGAGCCCATGATCATTTGAACGCGTTTGGGTTCCTTTTTGCACCCCTGGCTTCATTTCATTTCCTTTTTATTTTCTATTTTCATACCATTTCATAATTAATTGTTAAAAATACTTGCATGTGCTAAAAAATTCCAAAAAAATTCATCATCCCTTCTCATTATTAAAATTAATTTTTCACATTTTATTTTATTATTTTTGCATTAAATTTGCATTAAATATTAATTTTCCAAATTAATTTTCCTCATTTGCACTTCATATTGCATACTTCATGTTGCATTTTTTATTTCTCTCATTTGGAAAGTGATTTGATCCTGATTCTTTTTGGGTTGTGTTCATAACATGTTGAAGTATTTTTGAGATTTTTGGTATGATTTTTAGGTCCTTTTTGGATGACTTTTGATGTGTTGCTTTGAGCATGAATGTATGAAATCCTATTGATGCTTTGACCTAATTGTTGATTGACTTTGGTTCTGATTCATTACTTGTGGATTTGATATGTCAATTATACATGTTTGAGATGCTTGAATACTGAATGACATAATTTTTGAGGCATGTTTGTTATTTCTTTGAAGCATGAGCTTTAACTTGTCCAATTTGTGAATATATGCTTCATGTTTGGTTTGCTTGGTCATGAAGGCACTTGTGCCACAATTTTAGGTCTTGTTGAAGGATTGATAGCATGTTAATTGACTTCTGGTTGTGATATTTGAATCTCATCTTTGCATGTTTGATGTTTGCCTTTCACTTTAAGTCATTTGTTTCACAAGTATGAATCATGTTTCACTTCACTTCACTTCACTTCTTCTTTGCTTCCTAATTGATTGTGAAAGTGTTTGTGTGACTTGAATGTTGTTTGAAGATCATGTTTAGGCACATATTTAGGATTGTGTCACTTCTGGACTTGGTTTACTTTGTGAAATTTTGACTTGGTTGCTTTACATGATCACTTCTTTTCATCTCACTCCTTCTTTAATGACTTGAATGGTACTTGAGTGACTTCTCCCTTTTCTTTTTGACTAATTGTGCATGATTAATAGTAGAGGTCAGTAGGACCATTAGGTTCTGAACTTGATGTTTGATTTACTTTAGAACTTGTTTCTTTATGGCCTTATGCTTGTTTGAGTTTCATTTTGTCATATGTGAATACTTCTAACATTTTCAGGGGCAAATGGTAAGTTGTTTGAATGTGGATATGCTTCCACATTTTACTTTCTTCCTTTACCTTTTAACTTTCATACTTGTGTTTGAAGTGAGCTTAGGCCACTTGTGTTTCACTTCTCTTTCTCCTCCTTCTCTTCCACTCTTTTCATCCCTCGAGTCGCAAGACTTGTTTAAGTCTTGGATTCTCTCCCTTTAGAGCTACCTAGTCCAACTTAATTTTCGATTAAGCTTGGAGTAGGATTAGCATTAGGTTAGGCAGTCGTCTCTCCTAAACCTCACTAACCATAGGACATCCATGCATGATAACATTAGGACTCTTAGTTTCCCGGTAGAGTTTCCTTTTGTGTCGCTTCTCTTCTCATCTCAAACTTCTTGAACACACTTAATAAAATATAACGTATATTGCGCTCGAGCCTTAAGTGTAGGAAGTGAAGAACGAGGGGTCTCCTCTCCTCTTCTAGGGTGTTTAGCATACGTCTCATTCGGGGGCGATCATGCGACTCACTCGTTCCCGCATGGTAGACTTTGGTGCAATGTAAGTTACGAACTAACTCAAAACACTTATGTCTAAAAAACACCAAACCAATTCAAATCTTTTTATCCTCCGGGATTGTTGGGTTTCAAACTTCTTTTTTTCGAGAAAGAGCTCGTCGCTCACGTAAAAAACACTTACCTACCCGTGGTCGTACCCACGAACTACGTCAGCTCTGATTCCTCTCTCTCGTCCGATTGAGGATACGTAGGCACAAGACAGCGATTGTCTTGGCGAGCAACCTTCCCCCACAGTTCCCGTTCGAACTACGTTGACTCTGACTTTCCCATTGCACAAAGGGAGTACGTAGGCCTAGGACAACGATACTGTCCTATCGAGTCACTTCTTTTTCTTTTCTCCTTCGTTTCTCCGTTCTTTCCGTTCCCGTTTCTTCGCCGGTCCAGTAGCAGTGGAGTTCCAGATGACGACACCCTTTGATGCAGACAACAAGCGTGGATCCCATCGAGTACGATGGACGTGTTGGGTGCTAACACCTTCCCTTCGCGTAACCGACTCCCGTACCCGTTCTCTTGGTCGCGAGACCATGTCCTTTCCCTTCTTCCAGGTTTACGCAGTGTTTCCTTTCCCTCTCTTGGGATAAATACACTCTGCTGGCGACTCTGTGTCTTTTGCGCCACTCTCGCGTTTGTACCGTTGGATGCGAATCTTTCGGGAGCGACAATAACAAAATCTCCCAAAATATCCCCGTGTTACGTATCAGAGCACTTCTAAGACTTGAACAAGCAACACGCATATCCAAGCAACCTAAGTACCTGGATTATCTGTACTTCCGAAGAAGCACGGACACAACAACAACAAAGGGGTGAGAAATCACATTCAATATATACGGTGAACAAATACATGATAAGAGTAGTATGCACGCACAATCATAAAATCAAGACCCACTGGTCACAACCATCACCATACAATACTTCATATAACAACAAAATGCAATGCGACATAACAATGGACACAATGCATGTGGTACCAACAACACGGTTCATTCAATCGAACCCGGATAGATCACATACACCTCTACTTGGCAATGATTTATCCCCACCATTCTCCATATCGGAGTACGGATGAATCACATACACTCCTCCTGAGCAATGATTCATCCCACCATCACCATGAAATGCATGACACAGAATGCATATTAAAACACACGTATCATAACATCATAACATAGATACATGCTCACGATCCTCCTGATCACACCATCAAACACACTATCATCATCCAACACTATAAGATTATTTCACATCACCTAACCCACTTAATTATTAATTAATCCTCCAAAAATTATTAAATTAATTAATTCCATAACCATTGTTACATCCCCCAACATCTGGCATCTATCCTCAACCTATCGATCCAAGAGAAACCAATTCCGATGCGAAAACGGGAAAGAAATCGCAAAACGGGGAATTTCTGCACTCCCGCTGTCCATACGCGTATTGACCTGGGTCATACGCATAATGACCAGCTCCCTCGCCCTTCCTGCGCGTACCAGACGCGTAAGGCGTCCTGCCTCGCCCCACCATACACATACTGACCAGCTTCATACGCGTATGGGCAGAGACCCATTTATCCTCCAAAATTCAACTTCCAGATCTGCTTACGCGTACGGCTACTCCCATACGCGTATTGCCTTGCCACCATACGCGTACCCTTACGCGTATGGGCAGAGGGCCGTGTCAATTCTTTCTTTTGGCCTCCCCTTACGCGTAATGGCCCTTGCCCTGCCTAGCCCATACGCGTATCACCCCACCCCATACGCGTACGACCAGATCTATTACGCAAATTCACCATTCCCACACCAGAATGAATTCTGCTACGGGATTCCCCAATTTCCACTCCAAATTGGTCCTAAAATTGGTTCTACATCAGTTTTAGTACTCATAATTTCATCTTATCACTTCACCTATTATTACTACCTGACTTTTTGGCCTTAGATTCCCCATTTGTTCTCCCAATTTGGGTCAAAACAAATCTACAACAGAGATGCTCATACAACAGCAACAACAACAGAGAAATCATATTAACACATATCGATTCATGCACAATCTCATCATCATATCAGACATATACAACAAATCATCAACACAACATTTTGCATACAAATTCCTACGGGGTTAAGGACTCCCCACTACCCCATCATGATCGTATCACCAATATTAAACCCGTTTCTCCCCCTTACCTCGAATCCTTGATTAATTCCTGCGAAAATTGATGAAGATCTTAGCCCTAGCACACCCATGTTCTTCCTCTCCTTAGCCTTTCTCTTTCTATCTCTAAAATTTTGATTATGCTAGACCCTTACCAATTTCCACTAATTAATCTCTAATTACTAAACTGCCCTCATTAATTCTATTTTCCCATTATCCACTTAATTGTATCAGATTTTATTTTACTAAATAATAATAACCATACTAATAATAATATTATGAAATATATTATTAATAAAATAATAATAATAATAATAATAACAATAATTCCACATAACTAACATCACCCTCCACGCACTCAGACACGCACCCTAAACAAGGCCAACAATTAAAATAAAACCAGACGATTAAATAATTAAAAATGAGGTGTTACACTAAGCGCGATCTCACCTAATATACACTTAAACCGCCTTAAAGCGCGCTAAGCGGGGTCCTGCCCGCGCTAAACGCGGGCAAGAACCTTAGCTACTGCCTCTGGCAGAAAATGCACGTTGATATCGCGCTGAAAAGCTCGCTTAGCGCGAGTTACCGACACGAACTCCTCGAAAATCAACTTTTAGGCCTTCTTTCCTTCACTAATCATTCCTATCATCAAATATAAGCAAGAAGACTTGTCAAAGAACATCAAAATGATCACTATTCATAATATTTACAGTAAAATCAGAAACTTGCATATTTACACTAAAACTAATAGATTTACTACTAAAATATCAAGGAAACCATTGAAAAGGGCCACAAAATACTATAAAAAATATGCACAATTTGGCATTTAACAACTCTCCCCAACTTAAACTTGTTTGTCCTCAAACAAGAATGAAACAACTCAAAGAAACAAAAGTAACAACCAAGCAATCACAAGTCAACAAGTTTCGAAAAACAAAAACAAATGTATGGTTCAACACAAAAACGTACATGCAAAGCAAAACTTACAACTAAAATACAACGATAACATAACCACGAAACGAACGCTACGTACAAAAATCATGCCAAACATTATAAAACAACACGAGTTCAATCATGAATCACACCTAGCAAAAACAATCATCGGTAGATGAAAAACACAAAATGAGGTATTTTCCACTCACACAACAATCTTGCAAACAAAAGATTAAATTATGCACTCATCCAACAATCATATTGAAAACGTAAAAGTAAGAATCACAAGGGCTTTCAAGGTTGTAGCGTGGTCGGGTAAACAAACAAGGGGAAATTTCTAAAGGTAATTGAAACAAAAACTTGCTGAAACCTAAGGGAGTGATCAATTCACAAAGGCTCAAACACAAAATTCCAATCAACTTCTTCCAAAATCCCAAGTGTTACACAAAACACAATACTTATTTAGCAAAATTATTTGAACTCTTTTTGTTTCCTTTCTCAAGGATTTTCTTTTTCTTTTCTTTTTTTTCTTTTTCATATTTTTCTCTTTTTTCTTTTCTTTTTCAACCTCATAGAAACCAACCAATGAGTAAACAATCATTCTCTCTCCAACTTGAATTCAACCACATCATCATGTGAATACTCCCTACTTTCTAAGGCAAGGTAAAAATTCATACAACAACACAAAGTTTAGGGTTCAAGAAAAAATGATCAATCAAAATCCATACAAAAAGTGAATTCAATACTTATAGACAAGCATTAAGTTCAAACAACATGGATAATGATAGAAAGGCACAAAGGGGTTTAAAAAATTCTCACACACATGGTGAATTTACTATTTGGCTAGGTAGTTGTGCTCAAAATGAAACAAAATGCCTTGATCATTTTCATGCTTTCATATAATCAACACGAACAAAAGATTAAGCATAATAAAATCCAGTTAGAACAAGAATGTTGGTACTCTGCGCATATATGAACAATGGAAAGATACCTCAAAAAAAGGTGGGAACTAAAGTGATTCGCATCAAGAACAAGTATTCAAAAGAATGAACGGCATGGAAGTTTGTAAAAAGCCTAAGTATCATGAATATGCTAAAGTCTAGAATGCGATAAACACATACCTTGGACGTGTACAAAACTTAACAATATCATCAACATAAAACCAATCACAAAATTATGTTACTAATATTTATTACAAGAAAAAAAAACCATTACCAATAAAGGTCCATAAAACCCATTCAAAAGGCCAAAAACATACAATAAGCCCATCATTCCTTTTATTACAACAAAAATTCAAAAAAAAATATGTAATACTTTATTCTACGACAATGTACAGAATTGACTCCAAAACAAAATCACAAGTAACATGATACTCAAACCGAGCTAACCTACAAACCACCATCCAGCGAACCGTACCATGTTTGCAATTTTCTGCATCAACCATACCACAACAGGGACAACACATTTGCTAAGCTCCAAATTTCTACACAAACCTCAGCTCCCCAACAAAACAAGAACTGATGCACCTTGTACCATCAACCTGTGACCTCTACCACAAAAGCCATGATCAAAATTGCAAAAAAAAAAGGGCCTGCAGTGCACCACCCGAAACAACACACTGCTCCAGCATGAAAGCAACTAAACTACATTCCACAACAAAACTCCTGTTACCAACGGTACACCAACTTACCATAAACCATAATTCACAAGCTGCCAAAAACTCTGCATACTCCCTGCTATTATATACACCCCATGATCTGCAAAACCAACCGCTGCTACATACCCGTATGACAAAGTAGCAACAAAACCTTGCCACGCAAGAAAACAACTTCACACTTGCATCAAACAAACAAAGCCTGCAAAAAATGGTACAACAACAATTTCAGAAAAGGACAGAATTGAAAACTTAATCAACAAGTTTTCAAGGACCCTTTTGGACAATAAAAAAACACAACTCCACAGCAAAAAATCCAGCCTTCATTATCATGCTCTGCCAACTACACGCCATATACACTATAGCATCTCACTCTCTTTCAAGAAAAAAGAGACTCAGTAACACAAAATGAAAGGAGGAATCCATCTTCCTCACTTCTCTCTCTCTTCCATACATCGTGTACAAAAACCTCACTCCCTATGAATATCTAACACCACTCTCATCAAAAACAAACTTCTTCAAGTTTATACCCCTACCACATAACTTATCTTTCACTTTTCTTCCTTCCCCAACAACCATCACAAACCATCGTCCTCTTTGCCCTAATAACAACTTGTTTCTTCATCATGAAAACCAACTTCAGCTTCCATTAACAACACAAAAATCCATCACCTTCAAACACTGAAACCATATCCTTCTCTTCAAATCATCTTCACCCACCAAACATCAACAACAACAAACACAGTGAGAAAAGTGAATCCATCTCAAAGACCAAACCGTCATTTTTGATATCTTCCAAAACAAGGAGGGTGGTGTGAAAGAAAGACCTCAAAGAAAAGAACAAGAAAAAGTTTCTATGTAAAAGGTAGAAGAAGGAATTGAGAATACTTTTACCGCCACAGTTTCGTTGTCTTCAACCTTTATAATAACCCTTTCTCTGTTCATCAACACCTTACCACAAGACTCCCTCTGCCGTGAACAACAACAATAGTCTTCACATTGCAGGACCTCCCAACGATTCACCGCTAACGACCTCCGCTTCCTTATTCCTTCAGTGATAACCCTTTCAATCCCACCTTCTCTACCCCTTCGAATTACCTTCAATCGCCACCATAACTAATCACCACCGCGCCAAAAAACCGAAGTAGAGAGAAACATAGTGCGAGGTCAAGAGAGTAATAGAGAGGAGATAGGGAGAGTTTGAACGAAGGAGATCTGGAAAGAAGCAAACCTGAAATGGATCTGTGAGAATCTGAACCGCGACGAAATCGAGATAGAGGAAAGCGCAACAGAGATTCATGGTGAAGGTTGGGAGTGACATTCCTCGCGATTTAATCTCTTCTTTTCCATTCCTGTTTGATTTTATTTTGAAGATGATGATAAAACCTGATGTTGTTTGTTTTGGGATCTGAAGCTATGGGTGATTTTGCGTTTGATAGAAGAACATCCCATCTTTATTTTCATTCCCGTCTGTATATTCTTTCTGACTTGTTCTTACTCTACGGCTTTCCTTGGTTGTTTTGAAAGCGTTTGTGCAATGGGCTTTAAGCCTGAATTTGATCTGCCATCCACACGACCCTTATTTTTTGTGTGCACCGTGTTCCTCTTCTTTGGTGGGTGATGGGCTTCAAGCCCATATGATCCCATCTTATTTCAGTTGACACCCATCTTATTTCTATTAACACTCTGTAAATCTTATTTATTTTGGTCTAATTAAGTTTTGTTCTTTATTTTAATAAAGTTTGTTAATATTTTTATAACCCATTGTTAATTATTAAATAATTTTTTTGGCCTTTTGTGAATTATTAGTAAAACTTTTGATAATTATTTTTCATTAATTATTTTGTTAATCATCTTGTTAATTATCTCTTTAATATCTTTGATACCTCCTTTTAATAATTTTGTTATTCAATTTTGTTAACAATTTCTATTAGTTATTTTGTTAAGTGCTTTACTAGATATTTTGTTAGATATTTTGTTATATTTTGGTTATCACTTTATTTATATTTATTTCTTGATTCATTTCTACTTTGATTTTCATCTTCGATCTTCCTTTCGACTTTATCTTTGGTCTAAGAAGTCTTTAATATTACAAATATTAATTATCGAGGTTTTAACCTTCATTATTTTAAATTTGTAGAAAATGATCATCAAGATCATTTTCTATACTTTGGGATCGTGATAGGTTACCTTCGATTAATTGATGAAAGTTTGTGATTAAGACGAGACTGTCCTCTTTTCTTTTCGTGTGGCATGATTCGTTGAGAACGATCTACATATCGTTTCTCCGTCGTATTTTAGCACAAACATCGTTCTTGCGCGGCCTCCTATAACATGATCTTCCTCATAGATCGTGCTACGATGGTTTAGCGCTATAGTCGACCCGATTCATTCGAGTATCAATGATCACTAACGATTAACTACTAACCATTAACCTTGTATTTATTTCACCCTTGTAAGTCGATTGCCTTGCGCGTCGCCATCAACCTACCTTGGTCTATTCACCACTATTGCGGTGAAAATCGGATAACAAGTTATTAATTAACTTGAATAACAAAACTTTTAAATTCACCACCGACTTTGATTTATCCAAAGGAAAGGTTCAAGATCGAGAAAACCTAAAGGGGGGAGATCTAAGGTTCGGGGGTTGGTTATACTAAGGGAAGGTATTAGCACCCTTAATATCTGTAGTACTCTACAGGAACCTCTTGTTTAGTTTGTGTTATGTTATGTTTGCTTGCTAAGAGAATCTGCTAGGGTAAAGGTAAAAACCTAAGGGTATGTACACTAAGTTTGCTCACCAAGACGTCGCATCTTGTGCCTACGTATCTGACTAAAGAATCAGAGCAACCGTAGTTCACCTAACTAAGGGTGAATTTAAGGAACCATTGACTATGGCCAAAGTTCCAAGGGGAAATGAGTATGAGCTCATTTAGAGTTTAAGGAAACTCTCTAAGTCTAAGTTATGGTGGGAAGTGATTACTCAAAGTGATGAGTCTCACATAGAGTCCAAGAACTCCAACTTAAATCTAAGTTGTAAGATGATTGGCTATGAGGCCAAAAGGAAAGAGTTACCAATGACTATGAGGTCAAAGGTAGTAAGATAGTGGCTCTATGACTATGAGGTCAAGAGGGAATCCTATGACTATGAGGTCAAGGATAAGAGGTAAGGCTCCATGACTATGAGGTCAAGAGAGAATCCTATGACTATGAGGTCAAGGAGGGGGTGGCTATGACTATGAGGTCAACGGTTGACTTGTGTATTGACTTATGAGTCAATTGAATGGGAATTTCCTTGGGAATGGGGGGATAGCAATTTTTACGAAACGGTAAGATTACAAAAGGTGTGCACATAAAAAAGGTGGTATTAACAACAAAACATTCAATTTGAACAAGGCTTATAACAATCATGCAAGATCAAAATCAAACATATAGATATTATACAAGCAACGTATCATGATTAAGAATCAAACACAATCAAGAAAAGTAACAAGATCCCTAAAAAGATATTTCCACCTTCATTATGAATAAATGTGTTCTGGACTGGGCCGAGGCTGCCCAACAGTTGAGCAGGCCCAACCCATATAGCATGGGGAGGCCCAATAAGACCCCTTCGCGGGGCACTTGACTACCACGAGCAGGCCACCGCTTCCCCCGGGCACTTTACAGTGTCGGGCACTTGGATCAACAGGACAAGAGAACCCCGCACCCCGGTGGAGAAATACCTCCCCGACATACCAGCTTCTCCCCGCGAGAATACCACATATCACGCCTCGAGAGACATGGCTCCTCCCCGCGAGGCCACGTCCGTCGTACGGCTTGACGGGTCCTCGACACAGAAGGCTCCTCCCCCGCGAGGAGTGTCTAACGGTCCGTACCACGTGGACACGTTCCAAGTAACCACTCCACTCCCGAAGGATTCTATCTGCCCTAGTCCCGGAAATCTAGGAGCGGTTACCCCAGGGCGAAGACCACGTGCTGGTCTTCACTACGCCACGTAAGCCCTGGCAGTTACTTGGATTGGGCCTGACAATCCAGCCCAATGCAAGTAACCGTTGGCCCCGCGCTGGGGGTCCTCTATAAATACCCTCTCACTGGAGAGGGTCAGGTTAAGTTCACTTTCTTACTCACCTCTGTACTTGTTATTTCTCTGACAGTCTCCTTACTTGAGCGTCGGAGTGCCTTACAGGTACACCCCCCCCGGCCGTCCTTCAACCTCACCGGAGTCGGAGTTCAGCAGACGTCGTTGGCCACCTGAAACTGTCTGATCCAGGTAAGATCAGTGGCGCCGTCTGTGGGAACTTTATAAGCTTCCCCGTTTTCTCCTCGATAAACCAAAGCTTCCTCTATTCATCACCAACATGGCCAATCCGACCGTCAACCAGGCTCTGGACACCGTGCTCGCGCAACTGGAGAATGGGAGCCACCGTGAGGACGCCACCATCCTCCACGGCGGCGAAGGCGACATAAGAGACGGACAGACCGCCTCCCCAGACTCCCAGGATGCGACCAACAACGTCGTCCGCACGGAAGACCAGCAAACCACTCTCCAGCCAGTTGCTCCGCCGCCCAACGCGGACCCAAGCACCGTGGCCCTGTTTGCATTGATCAACCAAACTAATCGGCTGATCGCGCAGCAGAACACCAGAATCAAAGCCTTGGAGCAAGGACGGGCACAACGATCTTCCCCGCGAAGACATCGTCGTCCCCCGTCACCTCGCCGCTCTCCCTCCCCGCGAAGGACCCCTTCCGAAGATTCTCGGACCCCGTCGCCCGTACGCCATGGTCGACGACCGCGTCTCGAGCACCCCCAGCCGGCGATCGCCCAGAAACGTCCTCGTTTCCCGCCTCGGAAGGAACCCAGGGCCTCCACCATCTCCAAGAAGTCCAAGCAGACCGAAGAGAGACCAAAGAACCGTTCGAGGAACTCCCCTCCACGGCACCATCAATCACCTTCGAGGTCCCCGGCTGGTAGCGACGACGAGGACCAGAGGACCCCTTTGTTGTGGGAAATCATGGACGCCCCAATCCCTCCAGGCATGGAGAAACCTCCACCATTGGGGACCTACGACGGGCTGACCGACCCCGAAGATCACGTGGAGAGTTTCGAAGCGATGCTCGACTTTCGAAACGTCAGGGGAGCCATCAGGTGCAGGCTGTTCCCCACCACCTTGCGGAAGGGAGCCATGACATGGTACAAGGGTCTGGAACCTGGTTCGATCACGTCATGGAAACAACTGAAGCAACGCTTCACCAAACACTTCACCGCGTCTCGACGACACCCGAAGACAGAGGCTGCCCTAGAAAAGATCTTCCAAGGGAGGAACGAATCCCTTCGAAATTACATCAAGAGGTTTAACAAGGAAGCCGTCGAGGTCCATACGACCGACGACATGAAGAAATACTTAATTATCCACGGACTACGTGCCGGGTCGGACTTTGCTAAATCCATTGGCCTCCGAAGACCCCGGCGTCTCGAGGACCTTCTCGCTCGAGCCCAGAAGTACATCAAACTCAAAGAGACGGAAGCAGCCCAGATCGCTCTTGAGACGAGACGTAGGGAAGGCCCCCGCGGCCACAAAGACGATGACGCTTCTCCCCGACGGGGAGGAGAAAAGAAGAAAGAAAACCGCAATCGAGATCCCCGGGAACAGCGCGGGCCAGCTGGCCGATTCACGGAGTACACGCCGCTCAACACTACCCGGTCTCGGATCCTCTCAGACTGCCAGAATTCCGAGTTTGTGAAAGGAGGAGTTCGCTTCCCGAAGCCCGCGGCTCCCAAACCAAACGTTGACAAATCTAAGTACTGCAGGTTCCACCGAAGCCACGGGCACGTGACCGAAGATTGCATCCACCTCAAGGATGCCATTGAGATTCTCATCAAAGAAGGGCACTTGAAGAAGTATGCCCAACAGAATGACCCTCCTCGTCCCAGCTCAAAGGAAGCACAGAACGTCGAGGAGGCAACACCTCCTCCCGGCGACAGCCAGCTTCAGGTCGCCCTCAGCGTCACTCGACCCGAGGACTTCTTCGTCCCCCCAATCATCAAGGGCGAAGAGGCAATCCGCAACATGTGGGCGACTTTCCCCGACGAGGGCCCCGTCACGGCCCGCAGTACCTGGGAAGGCTTCCCCAAAGCAATGGTTATCTCCGAAGGCGACCACCCTCGAGAAAGTGCGGGGAAACTCCAATCCCATCACCTTCTACCTCGAGGAACTCCCCGGGGGAGCACCAAACGCCACTATTCCCCTCCTGGTCAAGGCACAAATGGCGAACTTTGACGTCCGAAGAATCGTAGTCGACCAGGGGAGCTCGGTCGACATCATGTATTCTCATTTGTTCGGGACCCTTCAGCTGGACGAGAGGCATTTGACCCCATACGTCGGGTCAGACCTACAGGGGTTCAATGGAACCACCACCAGACCATGGGGTTACGTGGAACTGATGGTTACGTTTGGGGCCGAAGACACCGCCCGACAGGTGAAGATCCGTTTCCTGGTGGTTGAATGCCCATCCCTGTACAACTGCATCCTCGGGAGGACCACCCTTGCTGATCTCACGGCGGTCCCCTCGACGGTCCACCTCAAAATGAAGTACTACACGAGGAGGGGACGAGTAGTGACGATGCACGGGGACATCGACGCGACCAGAAGATGCTTCGATGCCGCCGTCAAGGGCCTAAGTTCTATTGGTCCCAAACCTAAGGCCGTGGCCAAGCCACCCCGAGACGGCGAACAGGTACCTCTCCCGCCCGTCAACGCGGTCGACCTCGACAGCAGGTTTTTCGGCGAGCCCGACGAAGACAGAGTCGAAGACACCAACCACCAGGCGGAGAACACCGGGCAGCCTCTCCACCCAGCGCGCCCCATCCCAGATGGAGAGTTCGAGCTCGTGGCCCTCGAGGACGATCCTAATCGCAACGTGAAGATCGGCGTCGGGATCCCCGTCCTGGCGAAAGAACAGCTGAAAGCGTGTCTGAGGGAGAATGCGGACCTCTTCGCGTGGAGCGCATCCGAGATGCCTGGCCTCGACCCCGAAGTAGCCTGCCATCAGCTCGCGGTAGATCCGGCCGCTAGGGCCGTAGCACAACGTAGGCGCAAGCAGTCTCCCGAGAAAGCGGAGGCTGCTGAGAAAGCTGTAAAAGACCTCCTAGAGGCAAATTTTATTTCGGAAGCCAAATACACGACATGGCTGTCCAACGTTGTACTTGTTAAGAAAAATAATGGAAAATGGAGAATGTGCGTTGATTATACTGATCTCAACCGGGCTTGCCCGAAAGACTGTTATCCCTTGCCTAACATCGACCAACTGGTCGACAATTCTGCAGGTTACAAACTACTATCTTTCATGGACGCCTATTCAGGATACAACCAAATTCCCATGGACAAGGTCGACAAGCAACACACGGCCTTCATGACCACGTCGGGCAACTACTATTACAACGTAATGCCCTTCGGTCTGAAGAATGCCGGTGCGACCTATCAACGGATGATGAACAAGGTCTTCCGGACTGAAATCGGCGACATGCTCGAAGTCTACATGGACGACATGATCGTCAAGTCTGCAGAAGAAGTCAACCACGCCGCACACCTCAAGAAGGTGTTCGACACGGCGGGGAAGTGCCGCATGAGGTTTAACCCCGACAAATGCACCTTCGGTGTTCGGGCGGGAAAGTTCCTTGGGTTTTACCTCATGGAACGAGGAATCGAGGCAAACCCCGACAAGTGTCGAGCCTTTTCCGAGCTCCTTACTCCGGACTCGAAGAAGTCAATACAATCATTGAACGGGATGCTCACCGCCCTTTCCCGGTTCGTCGCCAAATCCGCACAGTACGCACTCCCCTTTTTCAAACTTCTCCGGCAAAAAGCGGAGTTCGAGTGGAGCGAGGAATGCGAACGAGCACTCGCACACTTGAAACAAGTCCTATCGCAACCCCAGGTACTCTCGCGACCTGAGAACGGGGAAACACTCTTCTTGTACCTTGCGATCACGAGCGAAGCGGTCAGTGCCGTCCTCATTCGGGAAACCTCGGACGGACAGAAGCCAGTTTACTTCACGAGGAAAGCTCTCCAAGGCCCCGAGCTCAGATATCAGCAGATCGAGAAAGTCGCACTGGGCCTCGTCACCGCGGCCAGAAGACTACGCCACTACTTCCTCGCCCATACCGTCACCGTAAGGACTGAACAGCCTATCAGACAGCTCCTCAGGCGACCGGACATGGCGGGGAGGATGCTCAGGTGGTCGCTGGAGCTCGCTGAATTTGACATCCAGTATGAAGGGAGGAAAGCCTTGAAGGCACAGGTACTGGCCGACTTTGTAGCAGAGATGACCGTCCCAGAACCCTCGACCAACGGGTCGCAGAAATGGACAATCTATGTCGACGGAGCATCCAGCCCGAAGGGAAGCGGGGCGGGAATCATCCTCGAAAACGAGGAAGGCATCCTCATCGAGGTGTCCCTCGAACTGTCCTTCCCGACTTCGAACAACCAAGCCGAATACGAGGCCTTCCTCGCGGGACTCAGGCTGGCCGAGGACCTCGGCGCCAAAGAGGTCAAACTTTTCACCGATTCTCAGCTCGTAGCCTCGCAAGTCCGAGGAGAGTACCAAGCCAAGAACGACAGTCTCATAGAATACTTGGCCGTGGTAAAAGAGAAGATGAAAAAGTTCACCTCGACGGAAGTAACTCACATCCCCCGGGAGCATAATGCCCGAGCGGACGTCCTGTCAAAATTGGCGAGCATGAAAAAGAAAGGCGGGAACAAGTCCGTCATACAGGAAGTGCTTTCCCACCCAAGTATCGGCAAACCGGTCACGGGTTCGGACATCAACGCCATAGGGGACAGCAGCTGCTGGATGACCCCTGTATACGAATACCTCATGACAGGCAAACTGCCCGAAGATCCCAAAGAGGCATGAATGGTCAAGAGACGGCCATGCTCGTATACCATAGTCGAGGACAAGCTATACCGCCGAGGGTTCTCTATCCCCCTCCTCAGATGTGTCGAGGAGACCAAGGCTCCCGGCATACTCCAGGAGATTCACGAGGGAATCAATGCGCAGCACCTCGGCGGACAGTCGCTAGCTCGTAAAGCACTCCGGGCAGGATATTACTGGCCCACCATGCAACAAGACGCCAAGGAGCACGTCAAGAAGTGCGATAAATGCCAACGGCACGGGGACATGCACCTCGCTCCTCCCAGCGAGCTCACGTCGCTATCCTCCCCGTGGCCGTTCGCATGGTGGGGGATGGATATCCTCGGACCTTTCGTCCAGGGGTCGTATCAAAACAAATACCTCATCGTCGGGGTAGATTACTTCACGAAGTGGATTGAAGCAGAAGCATTGGCCAAAATCACTGCCTTCAACATACTACGCTTCTACAAAAGAAATATCCTCGCCCGGTTCGGAGTGCCTCAAGCCATCGTCACCGACAACGGAACCCAGTTCACCGACAGGAACTTCCAGGACTTCGTCACAAAACTAGGCACGAAGCAGCACTTCACGTCGGTCGAGCACCCTCAAACAAACGGACAGGCTGAGGCCGCGAACAGAGTGATCCTTCGAGGATTAAGACGACGACTAGGCGACGCCAAACAACGGTGGGTCGAGGAGCTACACAGCGTCCTCTGGGCCTACCGAACAACCCCACACTCCACGACCGGAGAGACCCCTTTCCGTTTGACCTATGCAACGGAGGCAGTGATCCCCGTGGAGATCAGGGAACCCTCGAGGAGGACGGAAGCCCCCCTCGACCGGAACGCGAACGATGAAGCCTTGAGGGAAGAACTCGACTTCGTCGAGGAAACACGTTCGGCCGCTTCTCTCCGAGAAGCGTCACTTAAACAAAAAATAACACTACGTTATAACGACAAAGTCATTAAACGTGATTTTCAGGTGGGCACCATCGTCCTACGAAGGAACCAGAAAGACTCGCGAGAAGGCAAACTCGCCGCGAACTGGGAGGGCCCGTACCGCGTCCGCGCGAAAACGGGGACAGGAGCCTATTTCCTCGAAAATCTGCACGGGGAAGAACTTGCTCGACCATGGAACGCTGAAAAGCTAAAACAATATTACAGTTAAACACTGCCCACGGCTCACTAGCGCCGCGATTACGGGGACGCGCTAGGGTACAAGCGCGACACCCCTATAAGAACACGACGATCAGAGACCGCGTTGTGTGTGCGCGAGGACATTTGATCCGGCGGGGATACCTCGATCGAGGCCCACCGTCGTCATGCCAACCGGGCATAACACCCAGCTCGCGATGGGAAGTTCATGCCACGAGACTAGGACCTCGACCGAGCTCTTAGCCTCGTTGAAGGTCGGAGTCCTCCTCCGGCCGCCCGACCAGCTCTCCACGCGGTCAGGGACTGTCGAAGTCGAGCAAATCCCTAAGCCTTATTACTTGGGCAAAAATAAAGTATAACAAATAACACATCACACACGATCAAAATCAATAAAGAGGTATTACGAAGTACGAATATTGGGCAAAACCCTTAGTACAAAAAAGTTACAAATATAAGCCCACAAGCCGAGCAAAAATAACCATTGTGCAAATAGTACATCAACTAAGCCCACAAGCCAGGCGAAAACAAAACGGCTCGCAGGCCGACCAAAACAAAGATAAAAAACCTACTCAGCTGCGGCCCCGTCAGGCTCCTCGTGCACATGAATGTCGTTCTCCCACAGAGGATGCACGATATGGCCATCCACCACCTCAGCGTCGGGGTCAATCCCTTCGGTGACGAGATCAGGGTTGAGAACCCGAAGCTGAGCCACGGCACTGCAGAACCCTATACCCGCGGTTTCAATAGCATCATCCTCGGACAACAGGAGATCCTGCTCGAGCTTCCGGAGCTGCGCCACAAACGCTGCACGAGTGGTTAGGAGCCTGTCTTCCTCAGTTTCCCCTTCGGCCGGCCGCACAGCATCTTCCAACTCGGCAATCCTTTCCTTAAGCCGCTTCTCCTCCAACTCCAGTTCAGCGATTCGGGCAAGGTGGCCTTTCTCCGTCTCCTCGGCTTTCTTAAGCTTGGCCTCGACCCGCTGCTGCTGCTCGCTTTGCTCTTTGTTCAGATCCCAGCACTCTTTTAGTTCCTTGCGCATACCAAGCATCTCAGCGCCCAAGGTATCCAGCTTTTCCTGCAGGCGGGCAAGTTCAGCAGCAGGGTAGGTCTCGTCATTGAGAATGATAGCAGTAGAGCAGATACGCATGATGGCTGAAAGATCCTCAAAAATCATCCTCCTCCTCACTTCAGTAGCAGTCCCTAGCACAGTTTGGATCTCGGAGGGACGGGCGCGAGGATAAGTGACCTCAGAGAAGAAGTGAGGTTTTTGATGACAAGGTGGAAGGTCAAAGCTGGAAGGAACCGGGGGACTGTTTTCACCACCCAGGTCGACGACCTCCGCAACGCGTTGCCTCTTCGGAGTCCCTTGGGTAGCCGGGGATTGGCTTCCCGCAGGAGTTGTGCGACCACCCACAGTCCCCGACACAGTGGCAGCAGGCTAACCTTGACTGGATCTTTCGGGCACGGCGGCCGTGGAAACACCCTCGGGCGGGGCCCCGGAAGGGACAACCTCTTGGTCTTTTGAGTGTGACGCCTCTCCCCGGGCCTGCGCTTCCCGGGCCCTCTTCGCCTTGAGCTTCTTGAGCCTCTCCTCGGCTCCGGCCATTGTTCCTGCAAAAAGGAGGAAAACATTAGTAAGGCAAGGAAAACAGGGGCGAGGAATGCTTAAAGTAGGGACATTTTCACCACCTAACAGCTCGATCGCTTCTTCGTCGGAGAAGGTCTCGAGCAGAACGCGAGTATTTATCAGGCGACGTTCTTTTTTCACCTGCCCGTCCGCACCCACTATCGGCTGGCCGTCCAACGTTTCGTACTGAGCCTCAGTAAAGCTCTCCACGAAGGCGACGATTTTATCATAAGCTTCCCGTTCATAGGCCTCCAACTGAACGTGCTTCGTCTTGTATTTATCGACTCCCTTCGTAAAGTGTGCCTCCGTCCAGTAAAGAGGGAACTTCGGCTCCAGCACCTCCTCGGGACGACCATCGACCTCGCAGGTGACTTTCCGGTACAACGAATAGACAGCCTCGAGGGTGACCGGTTTTACGAAGTAGTAACGGAACTTGAAATCCCGAATGGAGTCCAAGTAAGTATGGAACAGTGCCTTGCTCTGCTTGAAGGACACCCAGCCATGTCGTCCACCGACCGACGACCGTTGGAGATGGAATATGTGGAAGAAGAGGCGAAAGGTCGGCACGATCTCCAAATATCTGCAAACAAGCTCGAATGCCAGAATAAAAGCTAGCGAGTTCAGATGAATCTGGGAGGGCGCCAGCTGCAACCAGGTGAAGATCCCCTCTTGTAAGTCGGTGAAGGGCAACCTCCACCCCGCTTTCTCGAACATAAATTCGTACAAGGGGACGCGCATTCCCCGGTAAGATGAGCATATCCGATGATGCTCCTCGGGACGAAAGACCTTCCAAGATTTGCCGGATTCTATCAGTCTGTGCTCGACGGTGCAAAAAGCGTCGTCCTCGTCTGGGTAAACGAAGATGGACGACATCTCCAGGGCCTCGTCGTAGACCCAATCCTCGAGCGGCCTCTCTTGCGCAAAGGCCATGTGAGCCATGGGGGAGTCGGGCTACTCGTCGTTTTCCTCGAAATATCCTACGGCCACCTCCGCAGCCAAATCGTCCATTTACCTGAAAAGCAGAAGGAAACAGTGAATTCGATTGGTCGTATCAAATTCACCCCTCCACCGCTGTTCAAACGAACGGGCGAAGAAGGGGCGAGACTTTCTCAACTCCCCGACACGATCGTCCGAGGACCAACTTGTCTGCCGGGGAATTCATCGCCTCCCCGGAAGGTTCTGCCCTGTGTCCCCGCGACACTAGCAAATATACTGATTATTAGGGACCCCGAGACATTCACCGGGTCCCCGACGTGTTCGTCCCTGATCCCCGAGATATTCATCAAAAGAGAGCGATATTTTCCGCGCTCTCTCCCTCAACAACTAAAGATTCCCACCGTATTCGCCAGGAATCCTCTCGTTTCTCATGGGAATATCATTAATTCACCAAGGAAATGTCCTACACTAGTTGAAATTGAAGAAAAATGCAAAATAAAGGTCAAGTTTGGAACAAGTACCTGTTAAACGGCGATTTAGGGTTCCGGCACGGAATCTCCGGCGGTATCACGACGGTGAACGACGGTTGTTGAGGAGAAAAGGTCTCCGGCAGGGAACGTTCGGCGGATGACGGCTGCCAGCTACGGCAGAAGAGAGTAGAGAGAGAAGGAGGGGATTCATGAGAGAGAAGTGGAAAAGTGAAAAATGAGCGAGGGGAACGGCTTTTATAAGCGGTTCTCACGAGACTCGAGGGGCATAGGGCACTCGAGTGTGCCACCCTAGCCAGCCGCCCTAGCCTCCCTAGGTAATTATGGCAGGCGACACGTGGCACGCATGCAGCCGCCCATCTCCCCACGCGTGTCGCTTCGGTTTTCTCCAACGCTTCGAGTCCAAAATCCTTCATCTCCCCGACAGTCGACCAGACACAACTGGCCGATGCCCGACTCTCGCCCGGCCGAAGGAATTTCGCGCATATGAACGACCTCCTCGGTTCCTCTCTTGGCGTATCCTCGACATGCCAATGACCCTTAAGTCATTACTCTGACACCTCAGAGCAACGACTTGGGGGGATCCTGTTCTGGACTGGGCCGAGGCTGCCCAACAGTCGAGCAGGCCCAACCCATATAGCATGGGGAGGCCCAATAAGACCCCTTCGCGGGGCACTTGACTGCCACGAGCAGGCCACCGCTTCCCCCGGGCACTTGGATCAACAAGACAAGAGAACCCCGCACCCCGGCGGAGAGATACCTCCCCGACATACCAGCTTCTCCCCGCGAGAATACCACATATCACGCCTCGACAGACATGGCTCCTCCCCGCGAGGCTACGTCCGTCGTACGGCTTGACGGATCCTCGACACAGAAGGCTCCTCCCCCGTGAGGAGTGTCTAACGGTCCCTACCACGTGGACACGTTCCAAGTAACCACTCCACTCCCGAAGGATTCGGTCTTCCCTAGTCCCGGAAATCTAGGAGCGGTTATCCCAGGACGAAGACCACGTGCTGGTCTTCACTACGCCACGTAAGCCCTGGCAGTTACTTGGATTGGGCCTGACAATCCAGCCTAATGCAAGTAACCGTTGGCCCCGCACTGGGGGTCCTCTATAAATACCCTCTCACCGGAGAGGGTCAAGTTAAGTTCACTTTCTTACTCACCTCTGTACTTGCTATTTCTCTGACAGTCTCCTTACTTGAGCGTCGGAGTGCCTTGCAGGTACACCCCCCCCCCCCCCCCCCCCCGCCGTCCTTCAACCTCACCGGAGCCGGAGTTCAGCAGACGTTGTTGGCCACCTGAAACTGTCTGATCCAGGTACGATCAAAATGCTTTAACATTAAACATTTTTTAATATCTTTTTTTTTATATCCAAGAAGTAAATTCTTTTGAGAGTATTTAGCAAAAAGAATGGGTGAAAATGAGTTAAAAATGATTAAGTTAGGGACCTTTGAAGTTTGTATATAAATTTAATAAAAAGGTAAAAGATAACAAATAATTAAAAAGAAAGGGGAGGTTTCCATGGGTGTTGAACCCAGGACCTCACGCATGCAGCCCCAAAACATAGCCAATTCTACTAGAGCGCCCGTGCTGATAAGGAATGATAACAAAAATATATATAGCAAACAAAGAAATCTTTGGAAAATAAAAGGATAAAAGGATTGGGGCGAGGGGGATTCGAACCCCAGTCCTTGTAGTCATTGAGCGTGTGTTCTTACCACTGGGGTGGCTATACATCCATTGTATTAGCCACCCCCACAAACATATATGCCAAAAGGAAATAAAATGGCCAGTTGCAGAAAAATAAATGTGACAAAGTTACGTAGATGTGCCAACAACATGCCTCAATTGGTCAATCAAAGAATTAAGTCACTACGTGACAAAAAATAGGCTCAGCTACTCATACACTGCCACACACTCTCCCTCCCATGCTACTTGAAACAAAACCTGAGAATTCATCATGAAAAAAAGAAGAAAAAAAACGCATGGCTTCTTCTCATCTTGTCCAGCCATTTCAAAACTTGTTTCCTTACCAAAATAAATGAAACAAAGCAGCAACCTCTAGTATTCAAATGATAGAACAATATTAAATCATGAACAACTCAAAGCAGTGTTTAAGTGTAGAGAAAAATAACATGAACAGGGGACACCTAAGTTGAAACTGAACTTTCAGCATGCTAACATGAGCTCCAAACTCCTACTGTTCTTAAACCAAACCCAAAACACATACATGTATATCCATGATAACAAAGATCCACACAAGTAAAATCAACATAGCAGCATGAGAGGGGGTCTGTAGTATCAAGAAGAAACTATTGCACCCACTATTTTTATCCAATCATTCGCGAACTCATTTCTCAACCAAACTCACGAAATGCAACCTTGTTCTGTAGTGCTCTCAGCGTACAATAATATTGGGCAAAAAATGAAATGATAGGTACAACAAGGAGAATAACTCTCGCGCAAACTGAAACTGACATGCTCCAAATGCTAACATGTTCACACGATTCCAAATTCAGACCTAATTCATGATTAGTAACTAGAGTGAATTAAGCATTGTATCATTTCGATTTAACGCACGTAAACCAACTGCGACAAACACCAAGCTACAACGTAAACTGTATACTCGTCGCGAACCGTATGCCACACATAACAGCAGTATGATTCCAGATGATACACACGATGGAATGAGCATATGTGTTCGAGGAAAACACACACGCGGGGACACATAAGCTCGCTTTGAACAGCATTGGTGTGGAAAAGGAAAATTCATGATGGACACACACCAGAAAATGCAACAAAGAAACATGTTGCTATGATAACTAACTGATGTTAGCCATATGAGAGCACATATGCAGACTACACACTTTGTTCAGATTATCACATGTTAGGGTACCAATACAATTCTGAAGTTCATTTATTTAAGACGAAAATAACTTATGAACATGACAGTAATATCTCAACTAAAAAAATTCTAAACAAACAGACCGTGCAGCGCTGAATCTGGTAATGACTTTAGAATCATCTAGACATGCGCATATGGTGGAGGGAAAGAAGGTTATTGCATACTCATCAAACCAAAATGAGCCCAAATACAATTTACCAAAGTCTAACACAACAGTCAACATAAGAGAAACAAGCTGCAAGATATGGGTTAGTTTGAACAATGCATATGTGATTGATCCTAAATGTCTATGCAAGATGTTATAACATCTAAGAGGTAAAATTTGGGGTACAACAGTTGCCCCTCTTTAAATAGCTTTACCGGATGGCACGAGGAATGGAAATCCTCGGGGCATCAAGGTGAAAGGTGTTTAAATATAGCAAACCGAAAATTTTGCCCTTAGATGGAATGCGAATGCTAAGGATATGCGACGGACATGCAAATGCTGACATGCCTTGAACTTCTAGTATGATGATATGATGTCATGGTAGTATGATAGTATGATAGTTCAAAGATACAGACAGACCAGACACCGGAGATAAAGAGCAAACAACCACAGGTGAGCAACACTGGGGAAAGATGAAGGTTAGTATCCATGAGGAAAACTCAATGGGGGGATACAGGCTGACCAACAAAAGAGACTCACTGGGGAGACTCTAAGGAAACCTTGGGGATAGAAAAGTAAAGGGGGACACCCTATAAGGCCTTACTGGAGATAGGAGCCAGAGAGGTATTCTCCACTGGGGAAAGATCCAGGGAGATGGACGACAGGTTCACATGTGACCGGATGACACTGGGGAAAAAGACACATTCTTACTGGGCATGAAACTAGAAAGAAGACATGATCTCCACTAGGGATCAGTTTGAAATAAAAAGATAGACATTCGCTAAAAGATTTTCTGGGATTTTCTTATACTGAAGAGTTCAAACGGGATCTTCAAGAAAAGCCAGAAAAGACAGAGATAAACTTTTTCGTGCCAGATGATGAAAGATGACTGGACATTTTATAGTTGGGAATAAGGTTAACGAGTCATTAATGATTGGACTTGAGTACCAATATGAGTTGGACTCTAATATGAGTTGGAAAGGACAACCAATTTGGGGTTATAGTTTGGATACCAGTATGAGTTGGACTCTTGGATACCAGTATGAGCTAGATTTTGAATGCCAGTATGAGCTGGACTCTGGATACCAGTATGAGCTAGATTTTGAATGCCAGTATGAGCTGGACTTTGGATACCAGTATGAGCTGGATTTTGAATGCCAGTATGAGCTGGACTTTGGATACCAGTATGTGCTAGATTTTGAATGCCAGTATGAGCTGGACTTTGGATACCATTATGAGCTGGATTTTGAATGCCAGTATGAGTTGGACTCTGGATACCAGTATGAGCTGGATTTTGAATGTCAGTATGAGCTGGACTCTGGATACCAGTATGAGCTGGATTTTAAATGCCAGTATGAGCTGGACTTTGGATACCAGTATGCGGAGGATTTCGAATGCCAGTATGAGCTGGACTTTGGATACCAGTATGAGCTGGATTTTAAATGTCAGTATGAGCTAGACTTTGGATACCAGTATGAGCTGGATTTTGAATGCCAGTATGAGTTGGACTTTTGATACCAGTATAAGCTGGATTTTAAATGTCAGTATGAGCTGGACTTTGGATACCAGTATGAGCTGGATTTTGAATGCCAGTATGAGCTGGACTTTTGGATACCAGTATGACCTGGATTTTGAATGCCAGTATGAGCTGGACTTTGGATACCAGTATGAGATGGATTTTGAATGCCAGTATGAGCTGGACTTTGGATACCAGTATGAGCTAGATTTTGAATGCCAGTATGAGCTGGACTTTGGATTCCAGTATGAGCTGGATTTTGAATGCCAATATGAGCTGGACTTTGGATACCAGTATGAGCTGGATTTTGAATGTCAGTATGAGCTGGACTTTGGATACCAGTATGAACTGGATTTTGAATGCCAGTATGAGCTGAACTTTGGATACCAGTATGAGCTGGATTTTGAATGCCAGTATGAGCTGGACTTTGGATACCAGTATGAGCTAGATTTTGAATGCCAGTATGAGCTGTACCTTAAGTTCCATACGAGGATATTGAATATCAGAGGGGTCAATACCAGGGTTGCATAACTGAAGATTAGACTTTCTGGGGAATAACTGCATAAGGGGTCGGAATCTGGAGCACAAAGGTGAAGACTGGATGCGAGTAAGACACAGACAACGGTTCAGAGCTCAAAAAATGGAGATGAAAAGAGGGATAAAGACCCCACCAGCAAAAAAACCAAAATACAAAGATGCACAATGCCATGGTATGATGCGAATGCTTAATGATATGCATGAACGACTCTAACAAGAGACAACAGACTGGGAGTAGCGAGAGGAAAGATGACACATCCATCCAACTGAAATATGACGGCCCAACATTCTGGAGTTAATCCCTGGATGTCTTCACTTCACCGGGGAAATAAAACTCACATTTTCAACAAACATCTGTGGAGCTACCGGGGAGACATCATTGTATCGGTGGTCAGTCATTACCGAAGTTTAGACTTCCTGGGGAATACCAATTATGGTTGCAAAAAGCTAGATAGCACCAGGAATATACAAGTTTTTCAAGAGATTGCTATTTGTCATTGGGTATAACTTCCAAAGAGATGTTGATATCACAACATTGATGGAGTATGAATTTTGTCCTCCACGAGGACCTATAAAAGATTCTTCTTGCGAGACACGGTGCAAGATAAAGGCACATTTAACTAGGTTCAACAACCTAACCTGCCAGGGACCAAAGTTTAATCTAGGAACAAGCTAGAAAGAAACGGTCAAACAAGACTCCAACCATATAGGAATGAGCTCAAATGGGGATTTACCTTATCCAAATATGGAAAAGACAACTGAACCAACCATCATCCACGAGGATAAAACTCAGTGGGGAATTCAGAAAGGATGGGTATTTTATGCCTAGGGTTGAAAACTCTATTTGGAGAGAATAGACAAACCCAGTCACTTGGGGATATAACGTCAAAGTGAACAAAATAGGTAAACACCATAAGAAGAGGTAGCGGAGAGCTAAAATGTTATGCATATGGTGCTTATGCCATGCTTATGCTGATAAAACAGACAAAAGGAAGCGAGACCGGAGATGAAATAAACATCTCGACAAGCATACCCAGCCAAACTCATCAGATTAGACCATTGTAGCTCCCGGGAATTTCATCCAAGTACAAACGCGAAAGTGGCACCGAAACAGAGTCACCAGCAATGTGTATTTATCCCAAGAGAGGGGAAAGAAACACCGCGTAAACCTGAAGGGAAGGAAAGAGCATGGTCTTGCGACCAAGAGAACTGGGTTTGGGAGTCGGTTACACGAAGGGAAGGTATTAGCACCCCCACGCGTCCATCGTACCCGATGGGATCCACGCTTGCTTGTCTCGATCAAAGGGTGACGTCGTCTGGAGCTCCACTACTACTGGAAAGGGAAAGGAACAGGTACGAAAAAGAATGAAGAAACAAATGTAGGGAAAATAAAAGAAGTGCTCGAATGGGCCCTACCCCACTGCCTACGTATCTCATCGGGAACATGAGAATCAGAGCGACGTAGTTCCCCTCACTAGGGACACTTAGTTTGGGTTTTTTAGGGAACGACTAACGTTCTAGCTCAGGTGTTACAGGCTCGCTGGTCCGAGTCTATTACCATCTTGCAAGAGAACGAGGAGAAGCGCGTTCATACGTTGAGAGTGAGTGAGATGAGAAAAGAATTCCCGAAGGAAAGACGTTATTGTTGGTTTGAAGTTTTTTACGCAAGAAGTGTTTTTTTACAGTTATTTGTAACTTGCATTGAACCAAAGTCTTAAATGCAGGAACGAATACTTCGCGCATCGTCCCCAACAGGACATACACTAGGTATCCTAGAAGAATAAGAGGAAGCCCCTCGTTCCCCACTTCCCACATAGAAGGCTCAAGCGCAATACATGTTAACCTTTATTATGTTTTTTTTACTTTTATTTTGAGATGAGAAGAGAGAAAACCCGAAGGAAACTCTAAAGGGAGACTAAGAGTCCTAATGTTATCATGCGTGGATGACCTATGGTTAGTGAGGTTTAGGAGGAAGGACTACCTAAAACTTAATGCTAATCCTACTCCAAGCTTAATCAAAAATTAAGTTGGACTAGGTAGCTCTAAAGGGAGAGAATCCAAGACTTGAACAAGTCTTGAGATTCATGGGATGAGAAAGAGTGAGAGAAGAAAAGAGAAGAAGAAGAAGGAAGATGAGATACAATAAGTGGTAACAAACACATCACATCATAAATGTCCAACTCAAATCAACAAACACGTTTCAAAGATCAATGCAAAACAATTCAAGTAAGCATGCAAAGATAAACATGAAAGAATGCAAGCATACTTGTATGAAATGCACAATTAAGCATACATGGACTTCATATCAAAATGAAATGAGAAAGATAAGATGAAGATGAGGACAAGTCAGAACCAATATCATATTATCATCAACAATTCATGTGTGCAAAAGTAATTCAAAACATGAAGCATTATGATCCAAAGAAGTTCACAAAGCAAAAGGTAATGATGTTTATCATACAATGCAAACCAAATGCATTCAACTATGCTCAAGTAACATGAAAACCAAGTATAGAACTCAAGAGGCAGTAGCATATGTATCAACATCATATCAAAACCAAACTCAAGTCATACAAGTCCAAACATCAATCAACACCTTCAAAACATGCACCAAAGTAAACTACAAAAAGAGGACAAAGTTCCAACACTTAAGCATACTCAAACATGATTCAAACATGATCCACAAATTGCAAAATTTAGTCTCAAAGGACCTCAACCAGGGGCCAACATCATATCAAAAGCTCATTCAAAGAATCACAAAGGAACTTAATCAATTAAGCATGGCAAATCAACTTGTGTAAAGAGGTGTCAAGAGATGATCATGCATAAGTCACTTAAGCACAAATAAGAAAACATGTATCATATGACATTTAATAATTGTGAAATTAAAACTCCAATGATCTAGGTCAGAAGACAATCACATGCTAAAAGATCTCACAAAAATTCACAAGTTAAGCAACTCAAACAATTAAGCAAAGATCAAGGAAGCACCATGATTTAATATGCAAAAGAGAGGGACCAAAATGCAATATGAAAAAGTTTTAAAAATGAAACAAAAATGTTTTTTTGCACTTCAATATGTCATCTAACAAATTCAATAAGAATGAGTTGAAAATGTGTTATAGATGAAGAGAAATAAAATCTACAATGCAAAGTATGCACATGTGAGACAATTCAAAAAGAAAATCAATTAAACAATTAATTCAGATGCCAAAAATAAAATAAAAAAATAAAATAAAATTTGACAAAATTTTATAAAATGCTAAACATGCTTCATGATTTTTTTGGTAATTTTTGGATGCATAAAAATGATTTTAAAAATTAAAATGTAAATGTAACAATTAATAAAAATAAAAATGCAAGAAAATAAACATGGAGGTGCAATCAACAAGAAAACACGTTGAAAAATAATAAAAGGCCCAAAGGAGGGGTGAAAAAAGCAAGGCAATGTCAAGCCCAGTCCAAAAGTGCAGTCAAAGAGGAACACAAGGAATTCAGTCAACCATCAACTTTAATCATGACCATACACTCAATCCAACGCATACCAACAGTCAACACAAGCACAAGTATTCAAGATCTATGGCTCAGATTAACACGCACATGGTAAGAAGAGTGTACACGCGCACACCATACATACTCAGAAAATAAATAAAAAAACACGTGAGCAGCACACTTCCATTTTAATGTGTTGGCAACCATTCAACCATTGGATTCGTCCTACGCCTCAAATTAAGTCAACAAAACCAATTTTAATTAAGATGAGTGATCAGGATTGAAGGTTCACAATAACAAACATGTGATGACACATACGCAATTAATAAAATAAAATAGATTTTAAAAAGATGTGGCAACATGTGGACCGTCAGATCAAACAGATCAATGGCTGGGAGTTCATCTTCTTCCTCCAAACCTTGGCTGGCCGGAAAATTGAACCAGTCGCCGGAGCTAGGGCTCCGGTCACCCTCTCCGGTGAGCTGCAACAAAAACTTTTCCAGAAATTGCATACGAGTATACCATTCGAACCAAAATTTCATGAGGATCAAGAATATCATGCTCATTTCAACAAACAATCAGCATACAATGCAAATCGAAGGAAAGAAAGTTTAGATCCAAAACTTCAAACTCAAAATACATACGATTCACACGTCCAAATTTCAAACAAAACACATCAACATGCTCAGTGGACCTCATAGATCATTATGCACACTTAAAATTCAAGTTCTAAGAGCATGAAAAGTTCACCAACCTGAGATCTTGAAGAGCTTAAAATACTCCTAGAAAACCAGAGATGAGCTGCAGATCTAGCCTTAGGAACCTCTAATTGCAAAATAAATGCAATTAGAGCTTGAATATGGTTTGGATCTTGAGTTTTGAACTTGGATCCTCTTGAACTGAACTTGGTGAAAACCTTGCTCTCAGCTCAAAATGACGGTTGATTCTTGTTCTACTCTCTTCACTGATCAAGAATATGAAAGAATTTCTCAAGAAAACCTTGTGGAGAGGGAGAATCGAAAAAGAGAAAGTGAGGAATGAAAAATGGATTCTGAGCCAAAATGAATGCATCACCTAATTTTGGAGGCATGAGTTAGCTTATATACTCTCCATTAGTCCACTGATTGTCATTAGCAAGTGATCAAACCTTTGGTTAATGAGATTGGAGTGGTTTTGCAATTTTGCACTTTGTGTTTAAGCCACTAATCCACATGTGCATTCCCTTGCCTCTCATGATAAACCACTCACACTTTCCATGTTGATCACAAATGAAATGGAATTGGGCCTTGAAATGTCTTGGTTGGTGAGTTTTGAATCAATTTGCAATTTTGAACTTTGTTGAATAAGTGAAAAATAAGTCATGGAATGAATTGATTCAAAGGCCAAAAATGATCCTCTTGACTTGTATTTTGATGTTGTAATGTGACATGAAGCAATTGGGAACATTACAAGTCTTTTTATGCCAAAATGCAAAAGGTGGAAAAAAGTGATATATGGAAAACCTCAAAATGCACCTTGACCCTTGATGATGAAAAGTCAAGTTGAATGTGGTGGAAAAATTGCCAAAAATGGAAAGTTTTCATTATAGGTCATTTTCCAAATTTAGTAACTTTTGCACAAACTCTTGATTCTTGATGAATGATGTGAAACTTGACCCTTGAAGACCATATGAGGATGTAAGACCTTGAAAACCATGAAAAGAACCTCAAAATTCCACAGTTGACTTTCTCCTTTACAGTTGACTTTTCCTTGGTTCATAAGCAACTGATCCACTGAACATCTTCCCCAAAGAACCAATGACCAAGATTCCATCCATGAACACTTAAGAACATAAGGAATACCATGAGATCAAGTCTTTCCCCCAAAAAATCAGAGATAAACTGATTTTAGGTCAAACCCTAATTTTGGCACCCTCTGGTTAGGAGGAAATAGCACATCCTCCAAATCCAAATTCCTCTGAATATGATGTGTATCCTCTCAAACAATGATGAGATATGCCCTTTGGAGATGATAAAAACTCAAAGAGCTTGCCCATTTGAGGGTCAGATCCCAACTTTTGACTGCCTTGTGTAGGAGCTCATGCACTGTCCAATCTTCTTGATGAATTCTCCTCTTCCCATGACTTGTGAGATCAAATAGAGATGATACATGATGTAAGAGATCATTGAAGCTTGTGAGAAACACCTGGTCTTCTTCTTTAGCTTTGGATGATCAACACCTTAGAGGATCACATGATCACATGCCCTTATGCAAGATGTCATGCTAAATGCTTGATGTTTTATTTTTCTATGCTTGAATGCAATGCAATGCAATGAAAGCTCATGCTAAAAGATATGAAGAAAAGAGAGGGCAAATTTTGGGGTATTACAACCATTATTGGGGATGAACTTGCAGAATCAATAATTTATTTTAAAATTACAACCTTCTCTGGTGAGAAGAGTACTCCACTTGGTATAGCATCATGACTTCACTGGGATTGCCATCACGAGCTTGATTTCTTCACTGAAGAGAAAAGATCCATTGGGATTTGTCAAGTTTAGCTGATGTAACAGCTTACTGGGGAGCTAGCAAAAGATGTCACAAAGGCTGAGTAGTTATGCATAACTCATTTGCCCCAGATTACACAGTCTGTCAGGAGAAAAAAATCAAGAGGATTTTACAGAAGAATTGGCATACAAGGTGTTTCAATATCTTCAAACTTTTGAAGAGAAATTTATGAATTTCGGCATAACTACCCCAGATTCACTGCATTTACACAACAATGTCCTTGAACTTTGTGCTTCAGACTGATTGTTTGACGACTGGGGAACAAGCTTGCCCCTGTCAGCTTGGTTGATCTGTGAAGGAGATGCCCCAGACTGATTGGCCCTTTAGAGATTTACCGAATCTCGACTTGATTGCCCCTGATTAATTGGTCTGTGAGGATAAGTCATCAAAAGGATTCTATAGAAGAAATGGAATACCATATGCTTTGATATCTTCAAACTTTTGAAAAGAAATGAGCCTCGGCATAACTGCCCTTGATTAACTGTACATACACCACAATGTCCTTGAACTTGTTTTTTGGAGCGGTTGTTGACAACTAGGGAACAAGCTTGCCCCTGTCAGTTTTGTGAAGAAGATGTCATTGATTTTTTAGAGATTTACCGAATCTCAACTTGACTGCTTCTGATTAATGGCTCTTGTGAGTGTAAGTTGCCAAAAGGATTTTACAGAAGAATTGGCATACCAGATGCTTTAATATCTTCAAACTTTTGAAAAGATACATGAGTCTTGGCGTAACTGCCCTAGTTCAACTGTATTTTCAATACAAAGTACTCAAACTGTGGTATAAATAATCGGGGAACAAACTTGCCCCTGTTGATGGGTCACTGGAGTCCTTGCCTTGAAACATATTTGTCCTAAGATGGCCTCAAGAAGGCTTGTCCCAATATTATAATCTTTGGAAGAGTTCTGCCCCTTGATTCAATAGCTCTTGGAATAATTGATTGGCAAATCCTCACACTTGGTTGTCCCTGACTGGGCTTCATTTATCAATTCAAATTCCCTAGCTAGCTGCATTTGTTGGGATTTCTTTGACATTGAATTGTCTTTGCAAACAAGTATTGTTTATTAAAAATTGGCAAATTTTAATGCAAAATTCATGCAAACTTTTGAAATCGAGTTTTATTGATGAAACACACACAGCAGAATGATTAAATCAAAACAAGGGATCTAGTCATTTACAGAATGACAGATAAAGTGATCAACACACGCAAATAGCAAAGATCATTAGGAGTCAAGTTAATCAACCTTGCTGTAGTATGCTTTCAAAACAACCTTACCTCAATTAGGTCTTTTAAAGGTTGTAACGTGGCTTGGTTCACGATTTATGAAACAAAAGATAAAGGCTCAAAGTTTATTCGTCCCACCCCATCTTCGTGATGAACTCCGATCCTACGCTCAGTTAACTTAAGCTATACATTCAAGTTCCTCTAGGTTAGGAATGAATTGATGATAGTTGACGATGATTCAGACACCTTTTAGTCATTACTCCCTCGCAGAATTTGGTTATCCTTCATTGCTGAGGTTTTGAGACCTCCTCTTTTCTTTGGTGAGGTTATGAGACCTCTTTTTCTTCATTGAGGTTATGAGACCTCTTTTCTTCTTTGGTGAGGTTATGAGACCTCTTCTTGTCTTTATTGAGATTTTGAGATCTCTTCTTTTCTTCGTTTTGAGACCTCTTCTTTTCTTTGTTTTGGTTTTGAGACCCTTTTTCCTTGGTTGAGGTTATGAGACCTCTTCTTTTTCTTCATTTATGAGACCTTGTCTTTTCATTGTCACTTGATTTAAAAGAGCTGACTGGTGTCTTGCATGAAGCGCTTGCATTTGAATGCAAAACCAAGTTAAACTGAGAATTACCCACCCCAAGGTTGAGATTTAAGGTTTTTTTTTTTTGTGTAAGGAAAGAAAACTCCTACTTCTAGGCTCGAAGGGTTAACGAGGGATTATCTTCCTTATTTCTCCAGTGTTTGGGAATCGAAACAATGCCTTACATCCTCGGCGAGGTTTAATCGAAACCATAGCACAACAATTATGGATAATATTTTCATCATCCTCCCTAATCTTTGCTTAACAACAATTTGATATGGAGTAAAGCAGGATAAAGGTATTTTTTGTTTTTATGAACACAAAAGTAAATGAGTGAAACGAATGGACTTAATCAAAAGATGCATAAACATTTCATTAATCTTGCCAATTTAAAAATACAACAAAGCTTATAAGCAAAACATATTCAAAGTGCAAAGGAAATACAATTGAAACTACTAAAATAAACAAAATGCAGCCAGCTCTGGCGAATTGATTTGAGAAAATTTCAGTTTTCAGGCCCAAGCGGGAGAACACCTTCATCATTGATCACTAGTTCCTTGTGATACAGGACTTTGAGAGGCTTTGCAACCTTTTTGCCTTTTGCTTCAAGAGTCTAGGTAATGACATCTGACGTACCTTCCTGAGGTTGTAGTGTTTTTAGCAGGCTTAGTGTCATACCCCAAATTTTGACCACTGAGATTTCCCATCATTGTGCAAATCATCATCACAATATGGATGAACCATCATGCCTCATCAAATGCCTCAAGGGTTGTTGAGCATTCACTACAATCAAAATTAGGGTTTTAAGCCCTCTTAAAGCTTTAGACAAAGGATCAATCAAGGAATGACATGATCTTCAACTTGTCTAACCTCTCAAACATCCACAATGGATCAAGAGGACTCCCACTTCAAGGATTAAGCACAAGGCTGCTCCCTTCTAGGTGGATCAAGTCTCAAGATCGACAGTATCACCAAATTAAGGTTTTGGTCGACCAGGGCCTCCAGATGGAAATTTTTCACCTGGGCACAAGCCAATGATCCAAAACATAACCTAATATACTCCATGGAACCTCATGAACCCAATCATCAAGTCAATTTGACCTCAGGGGATGCATTCATCAAAAATCAGAAATTAGGGTTTCTTGACCTAATTCACCCCTAAGTTGACTTTTGGGACAAATCGTGAACCAAGACCTCAAGACATGATTTGAGGGTCTCTAATATACCATATTGATCCATTTGGAATAATGGATTAATCCAAGAAGCTTGAGCAACAAGTTTCAATTTCATCTGAACCACAGTTAGGGTTTCGCGGGAAAAGTCAACTGTAACTTTGAATTTTGACCAGGACATGCTCCCAAACCCTAAGACATGATTCAATATACCCTATGACACCCATAGAACATGTCCATCAAGTTTGATTTAGGTCAAGGACATGATTTCCTGAAGAATTGCACAGTTTGGAATTCATCTGATAAAAAGTCAACTGTGCACAAAAGTCAACTTTGACTTTTTGAGATTTTTCACCAAAATGGATTTTTAACCCTAAAATGATGTTAATGTATGATTTTAATCATCATTCATCAAGAAAAATCAAAGAAAGTGGGATAACTTGTAAAAGGGGTAACCATAAAAACTTAGAAAATTTTCTAAGTTATGGAAAAAGTGACACTAATGTGCCAACTTTGGAGGACCATAACTCCTAAACCACAAGGCCATTGTTCCCCATTCATAGCTTGATTTATAGATCACATTGCCCTCTACAAAAGCTTCATACTGACCTATGTCCAAATTCCTCATGGATTTTGAGTTATGGAGTGATCAAAATCAAGAAAAGTCACTTTGTTCCAACACTTGGTGGAAATTTCACTAAGTCAGAATCTGCCTTTACTTTTTTCCAAATGTAGGGGGATTTTTCACTTGGATTCAAAAGAGATCAAAACCAAACATGTTCAAACAGTTGTTGTATCATGTAAGGGCTTTCCAAAATGACCAATAACATTACCAAATTCAACTTGAGCCATGAGATATGACATTGGCAAGTCGCCTTGCTGAAATCTGCCAAGGCAAGGCAGATTTTTGCACTTTTGGTCGATTTGCCAAAATCAGCCAATTCCAAGCCTTGTCATCACTTTGGACACATCTGAGGATTGAATCTAAAGGGGACAATCACTGAGCCAAGCTTCCAAAGTCTTTGGAATAAGAAATAGCATGTTGAACCTAGAATTTCCAAAATAGGGACAAGACTCCAATTTTGGATTAGAGCATTCAATGGAAGCATCAAGGTGGCATGAACTGAGCTCTTAGCAACTGAATTCAGTCAAGACTTATCCAAGACCTAGGGGACCAGCAGCCTGTTCCCTAACCTCTAGTCAATGGCTAGAGGAAACTTGGATTTTCATTTGCCAACATTGGCCAAACCTACTCAGCAGTTGCCATTCACTATTCCTTGCAAAACAAACTTGCTCTACTATAAATAGAGCTCAATTGTGATCAGTTTAAGTACATCAAAGGCCTACAACACTTGCCTTTCTCAAAAACCACTTCTCACTCTCAAAAATACCATTCTTAGCAAGTCACTATCGGGTTTTTCATTAGAGAGCAATTCCACTCAAACCAATCACACACACACACACCTCACATACATCATATAGAAGTGATCCAAACACTCACATAACATCTGGAACACCAAAATCACAAAATCACCAGCCAGTTGCTCAAATTCTTGACAGATTTGCAGTTGGGGTACCATCTCAAGTTCCAGACCATTTCAATCCATTCCAAGCATTCATACACACTCCATGGCACCTAGGGAAGCTATCCAGATCATTGGAACCTAGCTGTAACACCTCCAACACAAAACACGATCACCAGCTGCAAGAGGTAAGCATGAGCTCTTCTAACTCTATGATCCATGCAATTTTTGCTGCACAATAATTTGGCCATATGTTCATAATCATGCATGGAATGTTTTCCCTCAATAAATTGCATTGTTTTTATCGTGTGTGAAATTTCTGAACCTTCATGCAGAAATTAGGGTTCTTGAGGTTTCTCTTTGATTTCTTATTCCATGTTAAAAATAAATGAAATTAAAGACCATAGACATGATCGTGAGGTTAAAACGAGTTGATTGATATGTAGATTGCATGATATAATCAAGTATTCAGTGAGATTGGATATAAAATGCAAATCTGGGAAACTCAGAACACGCGCGTGTTCTTGCCTTTGTTCTTGGCGCCATTTTCAAATATTTGAATATTTGAATTTTGTGATTTTATTTAATTGATTCAAAATTAATTTCTCTCTGAGTTTTAATGATTTTGAGTTGATTCTTTTTTTGATAATTCACAAAAATGTTAAAATATTTTAATTTATAAAAAAATCCCAAAAATATTATTTATTTCATATAACTGATATTTTTGCAAAGAATTAATGTTTTATTTGTTTTTGCCATTTAAAATGTTTTTTCCCTCTTGATTATGTAACTTTTAATGCCTTCTAATTATTTTGTAGGTCAATACTTAATTTTTGAAGTATTAATCCAAGATCACAATTTATTTTCCACATGTTAAACAATTTTGATCATTTTAATTGAATTTTTATTCAATTAAAACATATTTTGAAAACAAATTAGGGTTTTTGGATTAATTCAACCCTCATAAATCATTTTCAAAACACTTTGGGACTCTAATAGAGTGTAAGACCCAATCCTTTTTTGACAAAATCATTTTTGGGCCTCAGTGTATTGTATAAGTCCCGATACCGTCAAAAACAAACGGCGCGATCGTCGCCTTTTGAAAAATAACTTTTGGGTCTCTCCTTGAGCTATAAGACCCATTCAAAACTGTTGGGCCTCTAATAGAGTGTAAGACCCAACCCTCTGTAAATACAACCAATTTTTGGGCCTCACTTATGGTATAAGTCCCGTTGTATTTCAAAAAATTCGACGCGATCATCATCCGTTGAAAAACAAATCTTGGGCCTCTCCTCGAGCTATAAGACCCATTCAAAACTTTTGGGCCTCTATTAGAGTTCAAGACCCAACCCACTTGTACATAAACATCTTTGGGCCTCACTTATTCTATAAGTCCCTCTGTACATTTTTAAATTCGGCACGATCGTCGCCAGTTTGAAAATAAACCATCTGGGCCTCTCCTTGAGCTATAAGACCCATTCAAAACTTTTGGGCCTCTAATAGAGTGTAAGACCCAATCCCCTTTTAACCAAAACAATTTTGGGCCTCACTTATTGTATAAGTCCCTCTGCGTTAAAAGAAAACCTCGGCGCGATCGCCATTTCGAACGAAAAATCATCTGGGCCTACCCTCGTGTTATAAGCCCCACTCTTTTTCTTTAAACCTTTTGGGCCTCTTGAGAGAGTGTAAGACCCATCCCTTTGTACAGAAAATAATTTTTGGGCCTCAATCACTTGTATAAGTCCCTCTGTACAAATTCAAACAACAGTGCGCTCACTGATAAAACCTTGGGCCTCTCCTTGAGCTGTAAGCCCCAAATCTTTCTTTTTCAAAGCACTTTCTCCTTTGATTTTGAATATACCGTTGTTTTCAATTTGTCTTTGTTGACCAACTAACCAAACAGCATGGAAGCTCTACAACCGAGTAATTGTTTATACGCTTTCATTTACCGCTTTCATATACATATAACTATATTGTGGGGCTGTTTCACTGTAAGTCTTCTTTCATAAACTCATATCAACTGTGTAATAATAGTATAGATATTTAGAGTTTCCCCGGCAACTACGTCTAGCATTAAGCCCATTGATCGCTCTTAGAAATAGTCTAAACTAGATCCCCATAGGATTACCAGACACGGTCTTCCCTCCTCTTGGGGTTAAACAATATAGAGATATGAAAGGCAGCATTCTTAGTGAACCCTTTCATAGACTGTCACTCGTAGAAGTTGTCAAAGAAACTCTATTCCCCAGAGATGTTCTTTTCTCCGTGAATGGCATCTCCTGAGTTTCTTCCAAATTCTCGAACTTTCCTGGCTTGATCTATTCTCGGTGAATGGCATGTCTAGAACTTCTCGGGGTTTGGGGACCCACAGGCTTCTTAAAAGCACTTGTCAATAAACTCTATTCCCTAGAGATGATCTTTTCTCTGTGAATGGCATCTCTTGAGTTTCTTCCAAATTCTCGAACTTTCCTGACTTGATCTATTCCTCGTGAATAGCCTGTCTTGAACTTCTCGGGGTTTGGGGACCCATCGGCTTCTTAAAAACATCGGCCTCCTCTTGGGCATCGTTCAAGGACCCGCAGGCTTCCTAAAAGCAACCCCGCCTCCTCTTGGGCTTAGTACAAGGACCCGTCGGCTTCTTAGAAGTATTCACAGCCTCCTCTTAGGCTTCGTATAATGATCTCTTCCTCCGAGAATGATAGCCTCCTCTTGGGCTTAGTACAAGGACCTCTCGGCTTCTTAAAAGTCTTCAGCCTCCTCTTGGGCTTCGTACAAATTGTCCCGACGACCTCCTAGAGGTATAGGAACATAACTTAGTCATCTTCATAGAATAGTCCCTTCAAAGAGTCTACTACTGTTTCTCAAAGCATAGTACAAAAGATGAAACTCTAGACACGGACAATCTAATTTCCTTGAGTCTCAAAGACATTCTCAAGTGACCCCTTTGTTAAAAAACCCGTAGACTCGGACAGTCTCAATACCCTTTGGATTTCCCGTTTCCTCAAAGAAAAGGAAATATCCCCGAATCAAATCCTCGAGTACAGTGTTGCTCATATAAGAACTGTTTTTCTCTTTTAAAATCAGTATACTGGACCTGTCACTTAACTGAAACAGTCATACTGGCCTCCTCTTGGGCTTTGTGCAATGATTCTCCCCAGAGGAGCTAACAATTTTAGCCTCTCTCTCGGGCTTTGTACAAGACACATAAGAGACTCCCTCTTTGAGTTAATCACCTTTTAGCCTCCATCTCGGGCTTTATACGAGGTATAAAAAGGTTCTTATTGAGCCAAACAAACCTTTTAGTCTCCATCTCGGGCTTTGTACGAGATACGAAATCACTCTCTTGTTGAATATAAAAGATCCTCTTGTAGGATCAACCCCTTTTAGCCTCTCTCTCAGGCTTTGTACGAGACACATATTAGCCTCCTCTTAGGCTTTGTATAAGAAAACCACTGGTTGATCTAATCAACCTTTTAGCATCAAAGTTGTGCCTCGTTCACAGTACACAAACATCAACAACTCCTTCCCCTTCATCTAATTGCTGTAAGCGGCAAGCCTCTGGATCATCTACATCCATGCCACTGTCCCTCTTTTAGCATGAGAAATTCCTAAGGAAAGATAGCATTGCTCTACACTGAGTTAAAGTCTTCTCCTTCAGGTTAAAAGCCTCCTATAAAGGAAATTATGGCATTGCCGGATTCACACATCCCGGTTGAAGTAATTCTCCTTTATAAACAGTTGTGACATACAACCCCCTCTTTAGAGATGACAAATTCTCTCTAAAGACAACACCTTTTAGATTCACATCTTAGGCTTTGAACAAGATACAAACTACCTTCAGCTTTACATCTTGGGCTTTGAACAAGATATAAACCACCTTTCGCTTCACGTCTTGGGCTTTGAACAAGACACCAAAATACCATTTCCTCCCATAGAATAGGAGGAACTACGAACGCTCTGATTTCCCTGTTTTGGTAAACGGGAATACGTAGGCATAATATTGAAAGAAAAATCTTAATGAGCACACTAAACAAAAAAACCAAAATCCCATACTTTCATATACATCCGTCCTAACATCTCAACCGATAGCCTAAAACACCCCTTTCCAAAAAAATAACCAAGGAGAGACCCCGAATCTTTATAGCATCTGTAAACCAACAGTTTTGACTGTTTAACCTCAGTTTGCAAGCAGGGTTAATTGGAGACATCTATTTCCCTTCCTTCATTAGCTTTAATAGGATAAAAAATGAATCGAACTGTAGTACTAGAGCGATCGTGCTTCGCAACCACATCCAAAAATCACTCGCAACAGAAAAATGGCGACTCTGCTGGGGACGTTGCATCATAGGTAGAAATCTTGGACTGAGGTACCACAAAAAGGCGCCTTTCAAGGCATTTTGTTCCTCTTATCTCTTGAAGCCTTAACGTCACTAGGATCTTAGGTCAAAACGTCGTTGATTTGGAATAAAACCACAGGATGGTGACTCCGCCGGGAAACCATTTTCTGTCAGGAACTTATGATTCATAGCTTTAAAAGTCTAGGACTTTAGGACGAATATATATACTGCTTTTCCTAATTGCTATACCTATTTATTTTTCTGCTAATGGGAATGCGTGTGATGCCGCATGTGGAAAGATTGAGTATACACTTAAGATAAGTGATGGCGACGAGGTCGACCATCAACCTCACTGGAGGCTGACCAATGCAACCCATTCCTTCTCATAGGCAATGGGCCGATTGTGATGTCTGAGAAGCTGAGGAGCCAACCCTTTTGTAGTGCGGAAACTATCGGAAATAGTTGTCACACGATACTACCCTCATTTGAGGCTGATGATCTATTCTCGGTGAATAGTATTTACTCTAAGATTTCATACAGCTTGCTGGCGATCCGCTTGCTGTTTGTTATCCTGGGAGGAGCTGATGATTTTGAGTACAGGTACAAAAAATCACCCTAGTATAAACCTTTGGGGATGGGTAGAGCCTTGACTTCATGACAACGACCCTTTGACCCCCATGTTTTTTCTATGTTTTTGTGTGCTGCATTCATGCATTCATCTAAAAAACATTAAAACATTCAAAAAATTTCTCTTCTAGTCTCTCTGTTTTTCAAATTAAACTAAGACTGTGATTGCAAATATCAGAGAAAAAGATTGCGCTAATGGATTTCGGTAGAAGGAGAACTCATAAGTACACTTTCAGGATTCCAAAACTAGAGGATTTGAGAGGTTTGGCAAGAATGATCACAAACCAAGAAGCCTTCAGAGCCAAGTACGGAGGTCTGCTACCTCTGTTAAGGGTCCATGTGATTGAGGGAATCATGGACACGCTCGTTCAATTCTACGATCCGGTTTATCACTGCTTTACATTCCCGGATTACCAGCTAGCACCAATGCTGGAGGAATACTCTCATCTGATGGATCTACACATCACTGATCGAGCTCCATTTTCTAAAATGGAAGAAATTCCAAAGAATCAGACCATTGCAAGAGCAATTCATTTGGACGAGTCTGAGGTCAGGACTCACATGACTACTAAGGGTGGCATACAAGGTTTGCCAGCCCAGTTCTTGACAAAGAAAGCTCTGTACTTCGCTAGTATAGGGAATGGGACTGCTTTTGAAAGCATCTTTGTTTTGCTCACCTACGGATTATTTTTGTTGCCCAACATTAATAACTTCGTTGATATCAACGCTATTAAGGTTTTTCTCATTGGAAACCCTGTGCCGACTTTGCTCGCAGATGGGTATCATTCTGTACACTTGGGAAATTTGTACAACGGAGGGGAGATCACATGCTGTGTACCTTTGCTTTATAAATGGTTTATCTCCCATTTACCTAAGTCTGCTACTTTCTGGGATCACAAGAGTGCCTTACGTTGGTAGCAGAAAATCATGTCTCTCACCAACTCTGACATTGATTGGTGCAATAGGATTTATGATGGAATCAGGATCATTGACCGTTGTGGAAACTTCCCTAACGTACCCCTTATAGGAACTAAGGGAGGAATCAACTATCATCCGATATTGGTTCGCCGTCAGTTTGGATACCCGATGAGACACGTCCCACGGAATGCTCATCTGGAAGGTCTTTTCTTCAAGGAAGGAGAAAATGACAGAGCACTAAAGACGGAAATAGTGCACGCTTGGAAACACGTTCATAAGAAAGGACGGGATTCTCTAGGAAAACTGGACTGTGTCTCGGTGGAGCCTTATCTCCACTGGGTGCAAACTAGAGCTCTCAAGCTAAAGATGCCTTATCCTCGTTACGAAATTCTTCCGCCGAGGGAATCTGTCATGTACTTCATGACGGAAACTGAAAAGCTTTAGGTTACTCTCAACAAAGTTCAACGGGAAAAGAGGTCTTGGAAGAACAAGTACCACATTCTCAATGTAGAGTGTATCAAAATACAGCAATTACTGAAAGATAGGATGCTCTGATCGAGATTTTAGAGCAACATGCTGTAGAGAATCAGGATGACCAAAGGAATTTGCTCGCTCCTTTCACCTGGCAAAAGAATGACAACCCGACAACGGCCCAAGAGCCCCGGTCAAAGAAAAGGAAGATACCAGAGTCAGCACCCGATTTCTCTTCAGAGAGGACTCGGGACCCATTAGCTTAGGTTTCTGTTTCTGCACCTTGTAATCTACTGTATTTTCATTTCTATAATCCTTTGAATTTCAATAAAAAGGGGTTTCCCCACCGTTTGATATTTGCAATTAAATTGTCAAAGTTTATTTTGATTAAACCAAAAAACAATTAATATAATCATTGCATTCATCATTCTAACATCGCGTAGTCTTCGGGAAACGCCAAGACTCACTGCCGTAGTCACGGTACCACCCCCTGTGGTGCATACTGTCCCGGAAGGACAGATTTCACAGATACCTTCTGGTAAAAAGGAAACTATGTTTGACCGAATGGATGAATTCCAGGAACAGTTCTTGGAAATACAGAAGGAACTGCAAGCCATTCGCGGTCAGGATCTATTTGGAAAGGACGCCGCAGACCTCTGCTTGGTCCCCAATGTGAAAGTCCCGCACAAGTTCCAAGTGCCCGACTTTGAAAAGTACAAGGGTAACTCTTGCCCTCAGAGTCACTTAGTGATGTACGCTCGGCGAATGTCAGCTCAGACTGAGAATCAGGACCTGCTGATTCACTACTTTCAGGATAGTTTAACATGTGCCGCATTAAAATGGTACATGGGTTTAAACCGTGCTACGATTAGCACATTTAGAGTTCTTGGTACTGCCTTCGTCCAACAATACAAATATAATTTGGACATGGCACCGGACAGAGATCAACTCAGATCAATGTCACAAAAGGACAAGGAAACCTTTAAGGAGTACGCCCAGAGATGGCGTGAAATTGCCGCTCAAATTTGTCCACCTCTTGAGGAAAAAGAGATGACAAAGATCTTCTTAAAGACCTTAAGCTCATTTTACTATGACAGACTGGTTGCCAGTGCGCCCAGCGACTTCATCGAGATGGTGGGCATGGGAGTTCGTCTTGAGGAAGCCGTCCGAGAAGGACGTTTGGCAAAAGACGCTGGACCATCAAGCAGTACAAAACGATATGGTAGTGCTCTCCCTAAGAAAAAAGAGCAGGATATTGGGAATATCTCTCTCAGAAAGCAAAGGCGACGTTATCAACCAGTAGCAACTGTAACTCCTGCTATCAGCCATGCGCCTATTCCTACGTATCAACCTCAGGTTGCGCAGAGCCAACCTAATCAACAAAGGACACAACAGCCTCTTCAGCAGACTCGTCCTCCATACAATAACAACCGTACAACGCGGCCACAAGGATTTGATCCTATACCCGTATCATACGCAGAACTATTTCCGTTACTACTGGCCAAGGGGCACATTCAGACTAAGTCTCCCCTTACAGTACCAGAAAATCTGCCTTTTTGGTTTAAGGTGGATCAAACATGCCCTTATCATCAAGGAGGATCAGGGCATAACATAGAGAATTGTCTCAATTTAAAATCTGACGTGCAAAAGCTTGTTAGGAGCGGGCTCTTATCTTTCAAAGATACGAATCTCAATGTTCTCACGAACTCGCTGCATCAACACGAGAAAGCTGCAGTCAATCTGATTGAGAGAGAATTTAACAATGTCTACCAAATTCACGATGTACTCTTATTGAGGACCAATTTAGTCAAGATGCATTGTAGACAGAGTGGATATGGCCATGTGCCACCTCATAATTATCACCAGTGTGATGTCTGCTCTAAAAGCAATCGAGGATGTTCTGTGGTGCAAGTAGCTCTACAGGAACAGATGGATCTCGGATGGATCCAAGAGCACCGAGTTCGTAGATTTAACATGGTTTACATGAATTCCAACGTCATTCAGAACCACGACATCCGTGCGATGAATGCCAACTTGGTGGAAATGCACTCAAGGCAAGGCCAGTATCATAATCTACCGTGGCACGATTACAGTTCTTGTCTGACTTGCTCGGTAAACAAACAGGGATGCTCTTTCATACAAGAGGCCCTCCAGCGTCAGATGGATCTTGGATGGATCCAAGACTACCATGATAGGAACCCTTATCAGATCAATATGGTTCAGATCTTTGATATTCGCGTGATGAATACCAACCTGGTAGAGTTACATGCTGAGCAGGTCCGACTCAGATTCTTAATATCACACGACTATTAAAGCTGTAAAGCAGGTTGAGAAAACGACCGAGGTTGTACCCTTGTCCAGGAGGCACTTCAGCACTTGTTAAATCACTGGTGGATGCCAATCTATATGGATGAAGATACTCAGCAAATTAGTATCAATAACAGAAACCCCACTCGACGTCAAAGTCAGGATGTCCGATCTGTGGAAGCTAACCTAGTGAGGTTACATTGTATTCAAAGTGGGCGTGGCCAGGTGCCACCACACAACTATGACCGTTGTAGTGTCTGTTCGGAAAGTAACCAAGGGTGTTACCTTGTGAGAGCAGCTCTTCAGGGTCAGGTGGATCGTGGAGAGATTCGCCCATATCTGAGTTCTGGACCCATCAACTGGACGCCGAACTACCTTGCCAATTAAGTCGAGGATGTTGTCATGTCTGATCATCAGAGGGCCAGGAATGTTTTTGCCATTATCCCTCTACTTGACGAATCTAGAGCTCCCAACCGGGAACGGATCGAGATTACTTATGATGGTCAGAAAAATCAGAAGGTTCCCATAGTCATCTATCTATCAGGACCACTACCGTATGAATCAGCTAAGGCAATCCCTTACAAATACGGTGCAACAGCAGTTGAAAATGGAAAGGAAATTCCATTACCCTCCGTCGTGAATATTGCAGACATCAGTCGTGTAACACGGAGCGGTTGAATCTTCAACCGAGGAGTCAGAGAACCTAACAAGGAAAAGGAACTTCAAACAGAAGCTCCCGATCCATCAATCGGTCAATCCAGTAATCCCGACCTTTCGAAAAATAATGATGAGATGCTGAAGCTCATCCAAAGGAGTGAATATAACATTGTTGATCAACTGTTACAGACTCCTTCAAAGATCTCGGTATTATCACTGTTACTCAGTTCAGAAGCGCACAGGGAGGCTCTACAGAAAGTCTTGGAGCAAGCCTTTGTGGAACAGGATGTAACAATCAGACAGTTCGATAGCATTGTCTCTAACATCACTTCCTGCAATAATTTGGGATTTAGTGATGAGGAATTACCCGAAGAGGGTCGCCGTCATAACATGGCGCTCAACATTACAGTTAACTGCCAGGACGATGCTCTAGCCAGCGTACTGGTAGACACAGGGTCAGCCCTGAATGTTATGCCAAAGTCCACTTTGATGCAATTATCATTCAAAGGCCCTCCAATGAGAATCAGCGAGGTCGTCGTCAAAGCGTTCGACGGATCCAGAAAAACAGTTATCGACGAAGTTGATCTTCCCATAACTATTGGTCCTCACACTTTCCAAGTCACTTTCCAGGTCATGGACATCCGGGCAACATACAGTTGTTTATTCGGAAGACCTTGGATACATCAGGCTGGAGCGGTCACTTCGACCCTCCACCAAAAGCTAAAGTTTGTTCAGAACTATCAACTTGTCACAGTCTGTGGAGAACAGGCCTTGCTCGTGAGTAACTTATCATCATCTGCTGGTATAGAACCCAAGGAGGTTATTGGAACGCAGTTCCAAGCATTGTCGGTGAGCAAGAACAATCAATTCGAAGGAGGAACATCGATTTCCTCATACAAGGATGCTGTCAAAGCGGTCGAGAGTACCGATACAACAGGATGGGGACAACTTGTTATTCCTACTGACAATAGAACAAAAAAGGGTCTTGGTTTCTCTGTAACTTGTACCCAGACAGCTGTCAACGATGAAAGTCTTCATCCCATTATGAACTTCTTCCATAGTGAAGGTTTCCTTCACCCAGTGCCTCAGGCAGTCCATGCTATCAATGAGGAGGATCCCTCTGATACAGAGGAAGAATGGAAGTCCTATCTCAACAAGGGCGGTTATATGTCTCAGGACGAAACGCAGAGTCCCTTTTGCTTTCCTACACAGAGTCTGAGATTTATACCCAGGTCAGACGTCGAAATGACATATGGAGATTGTGATCCGGAAGGATGCCGCGCTCCACCAAATTCATTAGAGGAAGATACTCCGATGAAGGACAATTTTGACTACAATTACTATGGCCCGATGGATGGTCTGCCGATATGGCAACCTTACCCAGGAGATTTGGGGCCAAAAAGTCAGCCGAACAATGAAAATCAGCTGACCGTCATTGAACAGAATACCTGCGTCCCCACCATGTCATGGGACCAACACTCAGGTCATTCAGAAACTACTCAACATGACGATGAATTTGCAACGTTTTCCAGACTAGAATTCATCAACTATACTTTTCCCGAGGTCAACGTCATCGAGAGGGACGACCCCTCCAGTTCCAGGAAAGTATGGGACACTCTGGGACAGCCAAGTGGAAAATTTGACTATATGGTCAAGTTCACCGCTCCCAAAAGCTCTCGTATCAGGCTCGAAGATATCCAGCCAACTGGATAAGGAGATACAGCTGAGAGCACAAATGCTATGCAAAATGCAACAGAGGAATTCTCCTACGACAACTCTGCCTGGGAGACAGATTCCAATGATCCTGCTCCACCAGAAATCAGTGTCATATCTGAAGACAAATCAAGGAAGGTGCCAGACTTTGTGATTCACCAAGGAGTTCGCCGCCAATGGGTTGCCGTCGAGGTTCCGAAGATCGTTCATCAGTCAAAGTAATTGCCATCTTTAACCTTTCACCCTGCCCGGGTGAAACAGATGTTTTGATAGGGCTCGCTTTCTGTAAAATTTCCCTCTTCGCTTTGCCCGAAGCGATAGAGTTTTGTTTTATAGGGCTGTAGTTTCAAGAATCGACTTATTCATGAATAAAATAATGTCGTTCTATAATTTCCGCATTAATTGATGTTTTCTTTTCGCTTTTATCAGAAAATGGTAATCCTAAAAAACAATTTAAAAATAAAAACAAGCAGTAAAATAAATACACTGCACACTCTCGCATTTTCTCTATCTCTTCTAAACATGAATTATAACGTCATGCAGATTGCTTATTTTAAACCCCATTGAAACATATGATCCGATGCCTTCTCCTAACTTTGAGTTCCCGGTATTTGGGGCTGAAGAAGAAGTTGACAACGAAATTCCAAAAGAGATCTCCCGATTACTCAGACAAGAGGAAAGGTCCATTGAACCTCACAAAGAGCCGTTGGAAATAATCAATGTGGGTTTGGAAAAAGAGAGAAAAGAAATCAGGATTGGGGCACTGCTCAGTCCAACTGCCAGAGAGGGTTTGATAAAGCTTCTCAGAGAATTTCCCGATGTATTCGCTTGGTCCTATCAGGACATGCCAGGGTTGGATACCAGCATCGTGGAACATCACTTACCATTAAGATCGGAATGTCTGCCAGTAAAGCAAAGGTTGAGACAGACTCACCCGGACATGGCCATCAAAATCAAAGAGGAGGTACAGAAACAGATCGACGCAGGTTTCCTTCCTACATCTGAATATCCTCAATGGTTAGCCAACATCGTACCCATTCCCAAAAAGGATGGAAAGGTCAGAATATGTGTTGATTACAGGGATCTGAACAAGGCAAGTCCAAAGGACGACTTTCCTTTACCACATATTGACATGCTGGTAGACAGCACAACAAAGTTCAAAATTTTATCCTTCATGGATGGATTCTCGGGCTATAACCAGATCAAAATGGCGCCGAAAGACATGGAGAAAACATCGTTCATTACCCCATGGGGTACCTTTTGTTACAAGGTGATACCGTTCGGCTTGAAGAACGTCGGGGCAACCTATCAAAGGGCCATGACTACTCTGTTTCATGACATGATACACAAAGAGATAGAGGTATATGTCGATGACATGATTGCAAAATCTAAGACAGAAGAGGAGCATGTGACCCACCTGTCAAAACTATTCGAGCATTTGAGGAAGTACAAACTCCGCTTGAATCCCAATAAGTGCACCTTCGGTGTCCGTTCGGGGAAACTCTTAGGGTTCATCGTTAGCCAAAAAGGAATTGAGGTTGATCCTGACAAGGTCAAGGCCATTCAAGAAATGCCTTCTCCGAAAACTAAAAAACAAGTCAGAGGATTCTTGGGACGTTTAAACTACATCTCCAGATTCATATTCCTTATGACCGCCACGTGTGCGCCGATTTTCAAATTACTCAAAAAGAACCAGGATTGCGTTTGGTCAGAAGATTGCCAAATCGCCTTCGACAGTATTAAGGAATACCTGTTGAATCCGCCGATTCTATCACCTCCAGTGGAAGGAATACCACTGATCATTTACCTCACAGTCTTAGAGGACTCAATGGAATGTGTACTTGGCCAACAAGACGAAACCAAATGGAAAGAGTCTGCCATCTACTATTTGAGCAAGAAGTTCACCGACTGCGAGACTCGGTACACGATGCTTGAGAAAACTTGTTGCGCTTTGGCTTGGGCATCCAAACGTCTTCGCCAATACATGATTCGTCACACTACTTGGTTAATCTCCGGAATGGATCCAATCAAGTATGTCTTCGAAAAGCCTGCTCTCACGGGAAGAATTGCCCATTGGCAGATGTTATTATCAGAATATGACATAGAGTACCACGCTCAGAAAGCCGTTAAAGGAAGTATTTTAGCCGATCATTTGGCTCATCAACCGATTGATGATCAAGAATCAACCGGGTTTGACTTCCCAGATGAAGATGTCATGTATCTAAAAATGAAAGATTGCGATGAACCGTTACCCAGTGAAGGGCCAGAACTAGGTTCCCAATGGGAACTTATATTTGACGGAGCAGTTAATCATTATGGAAATGGAATTGGGGCAATAATTGATACCCCTCAGGGTACCCACATTCCTTTCACTGCCAGACTTACGTTCAAATGTACGAACAACGAGGCCGAATACGAAGCTTGTATTATGGGTCTCGAAGAAGAGATTGATTTGAGGATCAAGAACTTGGACGTATACGGCGATTCAGCCTTGGTTATCAATCAGATAAAAGGAGATTGGAACACATACCAATCAGGACTGATTCCTTACAAAGACTATGCAAGAAGGTTGTTACCCTTCTTTAATAGAGTCGAGTTTCATAACGTCCCTCGTAATGAGAATCACATGGCTGATGCCTTAGCCACACTCTCTTCCATGATTAGTGTAGGTCAATGGAACGACTTACCTAAGATCGACATAATGCGCCTTGAACGGCCCGTCTACGTCTTCACGATCGAAGCAGTCATAGACAACAAACCTTGGTATCACGATATCAAATGCTTCCTTCAGAAACATGAGTACCCATCTGGGGCACTCAAAAAAGACAGGAAAACCCTCAGAAGATTGGCTGGAAGCTTCTTCCTGAGCGGTGACACTCTTTATAAGAGGAATTTTGACTTGGTCTTGCTCCGATGCGTAGACAGCCCAAAAGTAGACATGCTGATGAAGGAAATTCATGAAGGGTCCTTTGGCACTCATGCCAACGGACACACAATGGCGAGAAAAATTCTGAGAGCAGGGTATTACTGGTTGACCATGGAATCCGACTGCTACAAGTACATGAGGAGGTGTCACAAGTGTCAGATATACTCCGACAAAATTCATGTACCGCCATCACATCTCAAATTTCTTTCTTCCCCGTGACCTTTTTCCATATGGGGAATCGACATGATTGGCTTGATCGAACCTAAGGCTTCAAACAGACATCGGTTCATCCTGGTAGCCATTGACTATTTCACCAAGTGGGTCGAAGCAGCGTCGTACGCTAATGTAACCCGACAAGTGGTGGTCTGATTTATCAAAAACAATATCATCTGCCGTTATGGTGTTCTGAGCCAGATCATGCCTGATAATGGATCTAACATGAACAACAAGATGATGAAAGAGTTGTGCGTTAAGTTCAAGATCGAACACCATAACTCATCTCCCTACCAACCAAAGATGAACAGAGTGATAGAAGCGGCTAACAAGAACATCAAGAGGATCGTTCAAAAGATGGTTATAACCTACAAAGACTGGCACGAGATGCTACCCTTTGCTCTTCATGGTTATCGAACATCTGTCCGCACTTCAACAGGGGCAACCCCTTTCTATCTAGTATATGGCATGGAGGCAGTTCTACCCATGGAAGTCGAGATCCCATCAATCCGGGTATTGATGGAAGCTAAGCTTTCAGAAGCTGAATGGTGTCAAAGTCGACACGACGAATTAAACCTGATCGAAGAGAAGCGAATCACGACACTATGCCACGGTCAGTTGTATCAGCAGAGGATGAAGAGGGCGTTCGAAAAAAGGTCCGACCTCGTGTCTTCAGAAAAGGAGACCTCGTGCTCAAGAAGATACAATCGTTTCTCACTGACTCTCGGGGCAAATAGACCCCAACTTATGATGGCCCATACGTGGTCACGAAAGCTTTCTCAGGCGGTGCCTTGAGACTTGCAACCATGGACGGAGAAGAATTTGCCTACCCCACGAATGTTGATGTAGTCAAGAAATACTTCGCCTAAACTAAAAAAAACGTCTCGGTGGATTGAAAACCCGAAAGGGCGGTCCAGGCAAAAGTTAGAGACATGGAAAAAATCATCCCGGTGGATTGGAAAACATCACAGTACAATCCAGGCAAAAATTAGGGATAATGGCAAGTAACTATGTTCAACAGAGGCAAGTCCCTCAGCAGCAGTTACGTCATCCATCAGAAATCTCCAGTCACGGTCATCTTCGACAGAAGCTCAGGATGTCCCGAATTCAAAGTTGGTAGAAAGATAGTGGTCGTTATGTTTCAACGTAGCCCTTTTCCCTGTAAATTACCATTTTCAAACTTTGTATATACTCTTTGGAATCACGCGTTTGGCTGATCTCCATCTTATCAATAAAATTTGAGCCCTTGTGCTTTTGTTTGTAATTCTTATTTGTTTTAGCTTTACATAATGGCGTTTTAATATGATTAGCGATTCTAGAAATGAAACAAAAATGAATTTACTTGTTGAAACTTTTTCTGCTTTTAAATTAAAGATGGTAATTGCTTTTGACTGTTGAACATCGAAAGAACGTCGATTGCGTCTCCAAAGGCGTTTGAATTTCAAAGTACAGAATCAAAGTACTCCTTCTAGGCCAGTACGCCTGAACGAAGGATCAACTGTATGAGATGCGGCTTTCCCATTTGATACCCTCGGCCGAGTTCTTATCTCCTAAGCCCGATCAACGGTATTCCCCGCAGGGATTATCTCTCCTAAGCAAGGCAGAATTGCTATCTTGAACCAAGTGATACCTTTCATCTCCAGCAGTGGTCGAGTATCCAGTCGTGTTCATCCGTCAGTCTGTGTGTTGTGTCAAGTCTTTGTCAGCATATACATACATACATCATGCATTTTACTTGCATTCGCATTCATATTGCATCACTATCATTCTAGTCGTTCTTGTCCCCTAAGTGATAACAGTCTTCCCAATCGAGTTGTCAGTTCTTGCCTCGTCAGGAAATGCTGCGTTTGAACAATCTCGCCTCCAGTGTATCTCTGGATTAGAGTCGGCACTCGACCACTTTGATAACTTGAACCTCTGAAAACCCAGAGAAGCTTTCTACAGATGTCACTCTTCGCCATCGAAGATGATATCCTTGCTTTCCCAGATTAAAGAAAAATCCCCAGAGAAAGCCTCCTAAGTAGAGATTTGGCAGTACAGCTGTCTTTCTTCGAAAGACCGCTGATGAAAAGGTCATCGGCACCTCAAAATTGGAACCCATCATATGGCATTTCTCCGGGAAGATCCCGAGAAAAGTATGATGTAAGACCCCAAGCGGAAGCAGTCTCTCAAGAGACTCATTTTCCCCAGATAGAGTCGACAAATGATGTCTCCAACAGAGAAGTTTGTGCACCTCTACAACACAAACGATTGGGCTCCCCAGCAAGTCTGACGTCATTTTTCCCCCTCAAATGGCATCTCCCCAGGAAAATCCGGCAACAAGTTTTAGGAAAACCGCTACAAATAACGTCCCTTGTCAATAAAGTTTATTGACGGAAGAAACTTAGACTAGTTCCTTGGTAGGAAACCGGGATCGAGGGGAAGTTTACAACAACAACTTATACCAGTTCCTTGGTAGGAAACCAGGATCGAGGGGAAGTTTACAACAGTAACTTAGACCAGTTCCTTGGTAGGAAACCAGGATCGAGGGGAGGTTTATTTCAAAAGGAGACTTAGACCAGTTCCTTGGTAGGAAACCAGGATCGAGGGGAAGTCTACCTTTTCTAAGCATCATTGCTTAGCAAAAGAAGATGAATATGCAAGCTGCCATTCATAGCCATCAAAATTTCGGGTATTCCGATATTTAATCCTCTTGCACCCCGAATGCCCGAATACCTTCGTCATTCACACCTTCGGGTCCAAGAAGATTAAATAGGGGCATCTGTCATACCCCAAATTTTGACCACTGAGATTTTCCATCATTGTGTAAATCATCATCACAATATGGATGAACCATCATGCCTCATGAAATGCCTCAAGGGTTGTTGAGAATTCACTACAATCAAAATTAGGGTTTTAAACCCTCTCAGAGCTTTAGACAAAGGATCAATCAAGGAATGACATGATCTTCAACTTGTCTAACCTCTCAAACATCCACAATAGATCAAGAGAACTCCCACTTCAAGGATTAAGCACAAGGCTGCTCCCTTCTAGGTGGATCAAGTCTCAAGATCGACAGTATCACCCAATTAGGGTTTTGGTCGACCAGGGCCTCCAGATGGAAATTTTTCATCTGGGCACAAGCCAATGATCCAAAACATAACCTAATATACTCCATGGAACCTCATGAACCCAATCATCAAGTCAATTTGACCTCAGGGGATGCATTCATCAAAAATCAGAAATTAGGGTTTCTTGACCTAATTCACCCCTAAGTTGACTTTTGGGACAAATCATGAACCAAGATCTCAAGACATGATTTGAGGGTCTCTAATATACCATATTGATCCATTTGGAACAATGGATTAATCCAAGAAGCTTGAGCAACAAGTTTCAATTTCATCTGAACCACAGTTAGGGTTTCGCGGGAAAAGTCAACTGTAACTTTGAATTTTGACCAGGACATGCTCCCAAACCCTAAGACATGATTCAATATACCCTATGACACCCATAGAACATGTCCATCAAGTTTGATTTAGGTCAAGGACATGATTTCCTGAAGAATTGCACAGTTTGGAATTCATCTGATAAAAAGTCAACTGTGCACAAAAGTCAACTTTGACTTTTTGAGATTTTTCACCAAAATGGATTTTTAACCCTAAAATGATGTTAATGTATGATTTGAATCATCATTCATCAAGAAAAATCAAAGAAAGTGGGATAACTTGTAAAAGGGGTAACCATAAAAACTTAGAAAAAATTTCTAAGTTATGGAAAAAATGACACTAATGTGCCAACTTTGGAGGACCATAACTCCTAAACCACAAGGTCATTGTTCCCCATTCAAAGCTTGATTTGTAGATCACATTTCCCTCTACAAAAGCTTCATACTGACCTATGTCCAAATTCCTCATGGATTTTGAGTTATGGAGTGATCAAAATCAAGAAAAGTCACTTTGTTCCAACACTTAGTGAAAATTTCACTAAGTCAGAATCTGCCTTTACTTTTTTCCAAATGTAGGGGGATTTTTCACTTGGATTCAAAAGAGATCAAAACCAAACATGTTCAAACAGTTGTTGTATCATGTAAGGGCTTTCCAAAATGACCAAGAACATTACCAAATTCAACTTGAGCCATGAGATATGACATTGGCAAGTTGCCTTGCTGAAATCTGCCAAGGCAAGGCAGATTTTTGCACTTTTGGTCGATTTGCCAAAATCAGCCAATTCCAAGTCTTGTCATCACTTTGGACACGTCTGAGGATTGAATCTAAAGGGGACAATCACTGAGCCAACCTCCAAAGTCTTTGGAACAAGAAATAGCATGTTGAACCTATAATTGCCAAAATAGGGACAAGACTCCAATTTTGGATTAGAGCATTCAATGGAAGCATCAAGGTGGCATGAACTGAGCTCTTAGCAACTGAATTCAGTCAAGACTTATCCAAGACCAAGGGGACCAGCAGCCTATGCCCTGACCTCTAGTCAATGGCTAGAGGAGACTTGGATTTTCATTTGCCAACATTAGCCAAACCTACTCAGCAGTTGCCATTCACTATTCCTTGCAAAACAAACTTGTTCTACTATCAATAGAGCTCAATTGTGATCAGTTTAAGTACACAAAAGGCCTACAACACTTGCCTTTCTCAAAAACCACTTCTCACTCTCAAAAATACCTTTCTTAGCAAGTGACTATCGGGTTTTTCATTAGAGAGCAATTCCACTCAAACCAATCACACACACACCTCACATACATCATATAGAAGTGATTCAAACACTCACATAACATCTGGAACACCAAAATCACAAAATCACCAGCCAGTTGCTCAAGTTCTTGACAGATTTGCAGTGGGGTACTGTAACGCCCCAGTTTTGCCAATTTTAGTTTTATTGAGTCTTTTGATTATTTTATTATTATTTTATTTTATTTCTGACTTTTGTGTGAAAATATGCTATTTTTAGTCGTGAATATATTTTATCGCGTTTCGGGAACATTTGCGAGATATTTGAGTGTGGGGGTATTTTGGACATTTCATAGATATTTGGATAAGTTAGTAAGAAAAGAAAATAGAAAAGGGAAAGAAAGAAAAATAGCGAGAAAGAAAGAAGAAAGAAGGAAAAAGAGAAGAAAAGAGGAGAAGAGAGAAAATTGGAGAAGAGTGGAAAAATCATCAAGATCAAGTTCTAGAGTCGATTAAATCGGGTAAGGGTGTGAAACTCGATTATTGTATGATTGTATATGATTATGTATGTGTGTTTGTTGTTGTTTTGGATTGAATTGGAGAAAATTTAGTGTAAACCCTATTTGGTAAAAATTGATTAGAAATGGAAATAAATGTGTCTAAATTCTTGTGGACTATGTTATTGATTGTCTATACATGTTTGTGAGGTATTATTACACTTCTATTTGGTGATTTTATGAGTTTTAGGCGAAAATTGGTTGGAATTGGGTGGAACACGCAGAACATTGTTCTGCAGAATTTTTCTGAGATTTCCAGGTCATACGCGTATGGGGCATGTTCATACGCGTATGAACCTTGGCATTACGCGTAAGGTGGGCGAGCCATGAGGGCAATATGCGTATGGGTTGCTTGTTTTCTCGGCCATCTGTCCATTTGCGTACGATACGCGTAGCTTTTTAGGTCAATACGCGTACGGGCTTAGGCATTACGCGTACGGTCATTTCAACGTGAACTTTGGGAAAATGAGATCTCTGCTCATACGCGTATGGCTCATGGTGATACGCGTATGGGCAGGAATTTTGCAAAATGTGACTTTTCAAAATATCGTTTTTCGTTTTCGTTCGTAACTTTTGATCCGTTTATCCGATTTTTGCATTTTTGGTATCGTTGCGTAGCTGTTGAGCTGTACTTTCTTGTGATGATGATTTTGAAATTGTTAACCGATTTAATTATGTCGAAAAGTCGGGAATAGTGTCGGTTGTCGACTTTTGTCGTTATACTTGTACGTAATCGATGTGAATTGTGCAACGTGCTGTTGTATGATGTAAACGTATGTGTTTAGATGATGTTGTGATGAATTATGGCCGAAAGGCAAGAAATGCTAAGTGTGGTATTTGATGATATCTGCATGATTGTGGATGTATATACGTATGCAATGTGAATGTCATGAGTCATTGTATGCCAAGCATCATGATATGCATTGTGGAAACGTCCTGAGTGACGGTTTGGTTCCAGAGGGAATCTGCTATAACATCGTGTGCCTCGAAAATATGAGGCGATGCCTGAGGACTTAAAGCGGTGGTTATAGACGATTGTGTGCCTTGGATAGGACTTAAAGCAATCTATAACGTCGTGTGCCTCGAAAATATGAGGCGAAGCCTGAGGACCTAAAGCGACGGGTGAACATCGTAGGCCCGACGGGGAGTTACTTGAGATTCTCAGTAACGAGCGATGGTTCCAATAGTTCCTGAGTGAACTGATGAGACATGTGACATTGGAAGTCGGTACCGCATGACATGTGCATAGAGTCGTTGTGTCGGTCTCTGTGCATTTGCATAAAGCATGAATTAATTGTGCATGTAATTGTGAATGTGATTGAGGGGATGGAAAATGTGTGATTGGGTTGGTGATTACGTGTATGTTGTATGTTTGATGTGTATTGGTGTTAATGCGTGAGAATTGTGCTGTATTATGTTATGTTTGATCTATGAGAAATTGTGGTACAACTGTGGTGAGAAATGTGTTTACTTGCGTATGCTTGTGTTACTATATAATTTTATGCAATTATATTATAGTTGTTTTTCTCACCCTTCTGCTGTTTTATAACGCTCTATGAGGCGTTGCAGATTAGAGTTGCTGGAGGTATTCTTTTTGTGAAGCTTTCCGTCTTCATCCTTTTGTCGGACGGCTCTGATATGTGACACGGGTAGCTATGGTGGCCGTTGTGATTATTTTGTATATCTGACGATATATTTTGGTTGTACATGTATAACTTGATGTATGACAGACATGTTTATATGTATATATGTATATATGCTATTCAGATTTTAGATTTTCCGCTTTAATTCTAATTTCTGAGAAGTGGGTGTAAGGAACTGAATTTCCTCTGTATGATTGCTACCCCACTGTTGCATATCTTTATGGGCAGGTATTGTATGTTCTGTATATGTTACTTTGATGTGATTTCCCCGTCTATGCCGTGATTCAATTATACTCTGACCAAATGCTGAATTTTCTTTTACTGCTTTAAATGCATGTTAATTGGGGGTGTAGATTGGGGGCGTCATATTAAGTGGTATCAGAGCCAGTTCGTGTCCGTTGTGTTTGTTGTGTCAGTTGTGTCTGTTGTGTCTGGCATATTGGGCGAGTTGTTGTTTAACCAAAGTTTCTGTTTTGGACGAACAGAATATGGTTGGTCGTAATGATGCTGCTTTGGCTGCGGCGATGGAGGCTATGGCACGAGCTGTGCAGGGTGCACCGAATACTGCAGGGAATGATGAGTTTAGAAAGAATAAGCCGCCGGTCTTTAAAGGGAAACATGATCCGGATGGTGCACAAATGTGGTTGAAAGAGATTGAGAGGATTTTCAGGGTAATGGATTGTGACGATGATGATAAGGTGAGGCTGGGCACTCATATGTTACATGAAGAGGCTGGCGACTGGTGGATCAGTACTCGTCAGGTGTTGGAAGCTGAGGAGGATGAAGAAGAGATTACTTGGGAGGTGTTTAGCCGAGAGTTTCTGAGGAAGTATTTTCCCGAGGATGTCCGAGGAAAGAAGGAGATTGAGTTTTTGGAACTAAAGCAAGGTAATATGTCTGTAGTCGATTATACTGCTAAGTTTGTGGAACTTGTGCAGTTTTATCCTCATTATGTGGAAGCGACTGCTGAATTTTCTAAGTGTGTGAAGTACGAAAGTGGTTTGCGTCCTGAGATAAAGCAGGTTATTGGTTATCAGAGGATTCGAAGGTTTGCTGATTTGGTGGAATGCTGTAGGATTTATGATGAAGATAGTAAGGCTCGTTCTGCTCACTATAAAAGTGTAAGTGACAGGAAAGGGAAACAACAGTTCCGTGGTGGTCCGTATGTGTCACCGGCTGATAAAGGTAAACAAAGGGGAACTTTTGATCGGAGGTCAGGTGGAGGAGGTATGTCTAATTCTCCTAGGTGTTTTAAATGTGGTGAATTGGGTCATCGCCAACATGAATGTAGGAAGAAGTTGGATAAGTGTTCTAATTGTGGTGGTATTGGACATGTTCTAGCGGATTGTAAAAGGAAGAATGTGGTGAAGTGTTACAATTGTGGGGAACCTGGTCACATTAGTTCGAAGTGTCCTAATCCGAAGAAAGCTCAGACTAGTGGGAAAGTGTTTTCATTGGCGGGAACTCAGACTTCAAGTGCTGATCGTCTGATAAGAGGTACTTGCTTTATTAATAATACGCCTTTAATTGCTATTATTGATACTGGAGCGACTCATTCGTTTATTTCGTCTGAGTGCGCGAAGCGTTTGAATCTTGTGTTGTCTGTGATGGGTTTTGAGATGGTTATTGATACTCCAGCGATGGGGTCAGTAACTACTTCTTTGGTCTGTCTAAGTTGTTCTTTGACCATTTATGGTAAAGACTTTGTGATGGATTTGGTGTGTTTACCGTTGGAAGGTTTAGATGTGGTGTTGGGAATGAATTGGTTGCAATTCAATCGGGTTCACATTGATTATTATCATAAGCTTGTAAGGTTTCCTTCTCTACCAAAGAGTTAAAGAAACTTTTGGCGGATGAAGCTCAGTTGTTTGGTTTGTTTGCATTGTTGTCTGTGGATAGTCAAGTTTCTCTTGAAGTGTTTCCTGTTGTGTGTGATTTTCCCGAGGTGTTTCCTGATGATATTTCAGATGTGCCGCCGGTGAGAGAGGTTGAATTTTCTATAGATCTAGTTCCTGATACTAGACCTGTTTCTATAGCACCTTATCGAATGTCGGCATCTGAGTTGGTAGAGCTGAAAAAGCAGTTGAATGAGTTGTTGGAAAAGAGGTTCGTGAGACCAAGTGTTTCTCCTTGGGGTGCTCCAGTTTTGTTGGTGAAAAAGAAGGATGGGAGTATGCGATTATGTATTGATTATCGCCAGTTGAACAAAGTGACGATTAAGAATAAGTATCCGCTTCCAAGGATTGATGATCTGATGGATCAGTTGGCTGGTGCTTGTGTATTTAGTAAGATTGATTTGAGATCGGGGTATCATCAGATAAGAGTGAAAGAAGAGGATATTCAGAAGACGGCCTTTAGAACACATTACGGTCATTATGAATATTCTGTGATGCCGTTCGGGGTTTCTAATGCGCCAGGTGTGTTTTTGGAATACATGAATCGTATTTTCCACGAGCATTTGGATCGTTTTGTCGTGGTGTTTATTGATGATATTTTAATCTATTCTAAGTCTCGTGAAGAACATGCAGAGCATTTGCATATTGTTTTGCAGGTTTTGAAGGATATGAAGCTTTTTGCCAAATTGTCCAAGTGTGAATTCTGGTTGTCTGAGGTGAGTTTTCTTGGGCACGTAATTTCAGGTAATGGTATTGCAGTGGATCCATCTAAAGTAGAAGCAGTTCTACAATGGGAGGCTCCTAGATCCGTTACTGAAATTCGAAGCTTTCTAGGTTTGGCTGGTTATTATCGGAGGTTCATTGAAGGTTTTTCTAAGCTAGCATTACCTTTGACGCAGTTGACTTGTAAGGACAAAGCGTTCATTTGGGATATTCAATGTGAAGAGAGTTTTTGTGAGCTGAAGAGAAGATTGACGACAGCTCCGATTCTTATTTTACCTAATCCTAATGAGCCATTTGTTGTGTATTGTGATGCTTCTTTAATTGGTTTGGGTGGTGTTTTGATGCAGGAAGGTAAGGTTGTAGCTTATGCTTCAAGGCAGTTAAGAGTTCATGAGAAAAACTATCCTACTCATGATCTTGAATTAGCGGCTGTGGTTTTTGTGTTGAAGATTTGGAGGCACTATCTCTATGGTGCGAGGTTCGAAGTATTCAGTGATCATAAAAGCCTGAAATATTTATTTGATCAGAAAGAGTTGAACACGAGGCAGCGGAGATGGTTGGAATTCTTGAAAGACTACGACTTTGGCTTGAATTACCATCCTGGTAAAGCTAATGTGGTAGCCAATGCATTGAGTCGTAAATCGTTGCATATGTCCGCATTGATGGTGAAAGAGTGGGAACTTTTAGAATCGTTCAGAGATTTGAGTTTGGTTTGTGAAGTGACGTCGGTTAGTGTAAGGCTTGGAATGTTGAAAGTTACTAATGAATTTTTGTTGTCGGTTAGTGAGAAACAAAAGCTGGATTTGAAATTCGTTGATTTGATGAGGAATGAGAATGTGGATTTCAAGGTGGATAATTTTGGTGTTTTGAGGTTTCGTGGTCGTATTTGCATTCCTGATGATACGGAGTTGAAAAGAATGATTTTGGAGGAAGGACACAGGAGTAACCTAAGTATTCATCCGGGAGCGAATAAGATGTACCAAGATTTGAAGAAGATTTTCTGGTGGTCTGGTTTGAAAAGGGATGTGGCTCAGTTTGTGTATGCATGTTTGACTTGTCAGAAATCGAAGGTGGAACATTTAAGGCCTAGTGGTTTGTTGCAACCGTTGGATATTCCTGAGTGGAAATGGGATAGCATTTCGATGGATTTTGTAACGGGATTACCAAACACTCAGCGAGGGTATAATGCTATTTGGGTGATTGTGGACAGGCTGACTAAATCGGCGCATTTTATTCCGATTGACATCAGTTTTTCTTTGGAGAGGTTAGCTGAGATCTACATTAGTGTGGTGGTGAAATTGCACGGGGTTCCTTTGAATATTGTTTCTGATCGAGATCCTAGGTTTACATCGAGATTTTGGGAAAGTTTACAGAAGGCTTTGGGTTCTAGATTGAGGTTGAGTTCGGCTTATCATCCGCAGACGGATGGTCAGACCGAAAGAACTATTCAGTCTTTGGAGGATTTGTTGAGAGCGTGTGTTTTGGAACAAGGTGGTGCGTGGGACAGTTATCTTGCTTTGGTTGAGTTTACGTATAATAATAGTTTCCATTCTAGTATTGGAATGGCACCTTTTGAGGCTTTATATGGACGAAGATGTCGAACGCCGTTGTGTTGGCACGAAACTGGTGAAAGTTCGGTGGTTGGACCGGAATTGGTGCAACAGACGACGGAAAAGGTAAAGTTTATTCGTGAGAAAATGAAGGCTTCTCAGAGTAGGCAAAAGAGTTATCATGATCGGAGACGGAAGGATCTTGAGTTTCAAGAGGGTGATCACGTATTTCTGAGAGTTACGCCGGTAACGGGTGTTGGTCGTGTTTTGAAATCTAAGAAGCTTACTTCTCGATTTATTGGTCCTTACCAGATATCTGCGAGAGTTGGTGCTGTGGCGTATCGTGTGGCGTTACCGCCGAGTCTGTTGAATTTGCATGATGTGTTTCATGTTTCACAGCTTCGGAAGTATGTTTCGACCCTTCCCATGTGATTCCGATGGACGAGGTTGAGGTAAGGGATAACCTTACGATCGAGGCATTACCGGTTAGTATTTTGGATCGCGAGGTGAAGCGGTTGAGGGGTAAAGAGATTGCACTTGTGAAAGTGGCGTGGGGAGGTGCTGCTGAGGGGAATTTGACGTGGGAGTTAGAGAGTAGGATGCGGGAGTCGTATCCAGAGTTGTTTGTATCAGGTAACATTTTCGAGGACAAAAATTTCTAAGTGGGGGAGAGTTGTAACGCCCCAGTTTTGCCAATTTTAGTTTTATTGAGTCTTTTGATTATTTTATTATTATTTTATTTTATTTCTGACTTTTGTGTGAAAATATGTTATTTTTAGTCGTGAATATATTTTATCGCGTTTCGGGAACATTTGCGAGATATTTGAGTGTGGGGGTATTTTGGACATTTCATAGATATTTGGATAAGTTAGTAAGAAAAGAAAATAGAAAAGGGAAAGAAAGAAAAATAGAGAGAAAGAAAGAAGAAAGAAGGAAAAAGAGAAGAAAAGAGGAGAAGAGAGAAAATTGGAGAAGAGTGGAAAAATCATCAAGATCAAGTTCTAGAGTCGATTAAATCGGGTAAGGGTGCGAAACTCGATTATTGTATGATTGTATATGATTATGTATGTGTGTTTGTTGTTGTTTTGGATTGAATTGGAGAAAATTTAGTGTAAACCCTATTTGGTAAAAATTGATTAGAAATGGAAATAAATGTGTCTAAATTCTTGTGGACTATGTTATTGATTGTCTATACATGTTTGTGAGGTATTATTACACTTCTATTTGGTGATTTTCTGAGTTTTAGGCGAAAATTGGTTGGAATTGGGTGGAACACGCAGAACATTGTTCTGCAGAATTTTTCTGAGATTTCCAGGTCATACGCGTATGGGGCATGTTCATACGCGTATGAGCCTTGGCATTACGCGTAAGGTGGGCGAGCCATGAGGGCAATACGCGTATGGACTGCTTGTTTTCTCGGCCATCTGTCCATTTGCGTACGATACGCGTAGCTTTTTAGGTCAATACGCGTACGGGCTTGGGCATTACGCGTACGGTCATTTCAACGTGAACTTTGGGAAAATGAGATCTCTGCTCATACGCGTATGGCTCATGGTGATACGCGTATGGGCAGGACTTTTGCAAAATGTGACTTTTCAAAATATCGTTTTTCGTTTTCGTTCGTAACTTTTGATCCGTTTATCCGATTTTTGCATTTTTGGTATCGTTGCGTAGCTATTGAGCTGTACTTTCTTGTGATGATGATTTTGAAATTGTTAACCGATTTAATTATGTCGAAAAGTCGGGAATAGTGTCGGTTGTCGACTTTTGTCGTTATACTTGTACGTAATCGATGTGAATTGTGCAAGTGGATGTTGTATGATGTAAACGTATGTGTTTAGATGATGTTGTGATGAATTATGGCCGAAAGGCAAGAAATGCTAAGTGTGGTATTTGATGATATATGCATGATTGTGGATGCATATACGTATGCAATGTGAATGTCATGAGTCATTGTATGCCAAGCATCATGATATGCATTGTGGAAACGTCCTGAGTGACGGTTTGGTTCCAGAGGGAATCTGCTATAACATCGTGTGCCTCGAAAATATGAGGCGATGCCTGAGGACTTAAAACGGTGGTTATAGACGATTGTGTGCCTTGGATAGGACTTAAAGCAATCTATAACGTCGTGTGCCTCGAAAATATAAGGCGAAGCCTGAGGACCTAAAGCGACGGGTGAACATCGTAGGCCCGACGGGGAGTTACTTGAGATTCTCAGTAACGAGCGATGGTTCCAATAGTTCCTGAGTGAACTGATGAGACATGTGACATTGGAAGTTGGTACCGCATGACATGTGCATAGAGTCGTTGTGTCGGTCTCTGTGCATTTGCATAAAGCATGAATTAATTGTGCATGTAATTGTGAATGTGATTGAGGGGATGGAAAATGTGTGATTGGGTTGGTGATTACGTGTATGTTGTATGTTTGATGTGTATTGGTGTTAATGCGTGAGAATTGTGCTGTATTATGTTATGTTTGATCTATGAGAAATTGTGGTACAACTGTGGTGAGAAATGTGTTTACTTGCGTATGCTTGTGTTACTATATAATTTTATGCAATTATATTATGGTTGTTTTTCTCACCCTTCTGCTGTTTTATAACGCTCTATGAGGCGTTGCAGATTAGAGTTGCTGGAGGTATTCTTTTTGTGAAGCTTTGCGTCTTCATCCTTTTGTCGGACGGCTCTGATATGTGACACGGGTAGCTAGGGTGGCCGTTGTGATTATTTTGTATATCTGACGATATATTTTGGTTGTACATGTATAACTTGATGTATGACAGACATGTTTATATGTATATATGTATATATACTATTCAGATTTTAGATTTTCCGCTTTAATTCTAATTTCTGAGAAGTGGGTGTAAGGAACTGAGTTTCCTCTGTATGATTGCTACCCCACTGTTGCATATCTTTATGGGCAGTTATTGTATGTTCTGTATATGTTACTTTGATGTGATTTCCCCGTCTATGCCGTGATTCAATTATACTCTGACCAAATGCTGAATTTTCTTTTACTGCTTTAAATGCATGTTAATTGGGGGTGTAGATTGGGGGCGTCATATTAAGTGGTATCAGAGCCAGTTCGTGTCCGTTGTGTTTGTTGTGTCAGTTGTGTCTGTTGTGTCTGGCATATTGGGCGAGTTGTTGTTTAACCAAAGTTTCTATTTTGGACGAACAGAATATGGCTGGTCATAATGATGCTGCTTTGGCTGCGGCGATGGAGGCTATGGCACGAGCTGTGCAGGGTGCACCGAATGCTGCAGGGAATGATGAGTTTAGAAAGAATAAGTCGCCGGTCTTTAAAGGGAAACATGATCCGGATGGTGCACAAATGTGGTTGAAAGAGATTGAGAGGATTTTCAGGGTAATGGATTGTGACGATGATGATAAGGTGAGGCTGGGCACTCATATGTTACATGAAGAGGCTGACGACTGGTGGATCAGTACTCGTCAGGTGTTTTGAAGCCGAGGAGGAAGAAGAAGAGATTACTTGGGAGGTGTTTAGCCGAGAGTTTCTGAGGAAGTATTTTCCCGAGGATGTCCGAGGAAAGAAGGAGATTGAGTTTTTGGAACTAAAGCAAGGTAATATGTCTGTAGTCGATTATACTGCTAAGTTTGTGGAACTTGTGCAGTTTTATCCTCATTATGTGGAAGCGACTGCTGAATTTTCTAAGTGTGTGAAGTACGAAAGTGGTTTGCGTCCTGAGATAAAGCAGGTTATTGGTTATCAGAGGATTCGAAGGTTTGCTGATTTGGTGGAATGCTGTAGGATTTATGATGAAGATAGTAAGGCTCGTTCTGCTCACTATAAAAGTGTAAGTGACAGGAAAGGGAAACAACAGTTCCGTGGTGGTCCGTATGTGTCACCGGCTGATAAAGGTAAACAAAGGGGAACTTTTGATCGGAGGTCAGGTGGAGGAGGTATGTCTAATTCTCCTAGGTGTTTTAAATGTGGTGAATTGGGTCATCGCCAACATGAATGTAGGAAGAAGTTGGATAAGTGTTCTAATTGTGGTGGTATTGGACATGTTCTAGCGGATTGTAAAAGGAAGAATGTGGTGAAGTGTTACAATTGTGGGGAACCTGGTCACATTAGTTCGAAGTGTCCTAATCCGAAGAAAGCTCAGACTAGTGGGAAAGTGTTTTCATTGGCGGGAACTCAGACTTCAAGTGCTGATCGTCTGATAAGAGGTACTTGCTTTATTAATAATACGCCTTTAATTGCTATTATTGATACTGGAGCGACTCATTCGTTTATTTCGTCTGAGTGCGCGAAGCGTTTGAATCTTGTGTTGTCTGTGATGGGTTTTGAGATGGTTATTGATACTCCAGCGATGGGGTCAGTAACTACTTCTTTGGTCTGTCTAAGTTGTTCTTTGACCATTTATGGTAAAGACTTTGTGATGGATTTGGTGTGTTTACCGTTGGAAGGTTTAGATGTGGTGTTGGGAATGAATTGGTTGCAATTCAATCGGGTTCACATTGATTGTTATCATAAGCTTGTAAGGTTTCCTTCTCTTGAGGAAGATGAAGACTCGAGTTTCTTATCTACCAAAGAGTTGAAGAAACTTTTGGCGGATGAAGCTCAGTTGTTTGGTTTATTTGCATTGTTGTCTGTGGATAGTCAAGTTTCTCTTGAAGTGTTTCCTGTTGTGTGTGATTTTCCCGAGGTGTTTCCTGATGATATTTCAGATGTGCCGCCGGTGAGAGAGGTTGAATTTTCTATAGATCTAGTTCCTGGTACTAGACCTGTTTCTATAGCACCTTATCGAATGTCGGCATCTGAGTTGGTAGAGCTGAAAAAGCAGTTGAATAAGTTGTAGGAAAAGAGGTTCGTGAGACCAAGTGTTTCTCCTTGGGGTGCTCCAGTTTTGTTGGTGAAAAAGAAGGATGGGAGTATGCGATTATGTATTGATTATCGCCAGTTGAACAAAGTGACGATTAAGAATAAGTATCCGCTTCCAAGGATTGATGATCTGATGGATCAGTTGGCTGGTGCTTGTGTATTTAGTAAGATTGATTTGAGATCGGGGTATCATCAGATAAGAGTGAAAGAAGAGGATATTCAGAAGACGGCCTTTAGAACACATTACGGTCATTATGAATATTCTGTGATGCCGTTCGGGGTTTCTAATGCGCCAGGTGTGTTTATGGAATACATGAATCGTATTTTCCACGAGCATTTGGATCTTTTTGTCGTGGTGTTTATTGATGATATTTTAATCTATTCTAAGTCTCGTGAAGAACATGCAGAGCATTTGCATATTATTTTGCAGGTTTTGAAGGATAGGAAGCTTTTTACCAAATTGTCCAAGTGTGAATTCTGGTTGTCTGAGGTGAGTTTTCTTGGGCACGTAATTTCAGGTAATGGTATTGCAGTGGATCCATCTAAAGTAGAAGCAGTTCTACAATGGGAGGCTCCTAGATCCGTTACTGAGATTCGAAGCTTTCTAGGTTTGGCTGGTTATTATCGGAGGTTCATTGATGGTTTTTCTAAGCTAGCATTACCTTTGACGCAGTTGACTTGTAAGGACAAAGCGTTCATTTGGGATATTCAATGTGAAGAGAGTTTTTGTGAGCTGAAGAGAAGATTGACGACAGCTCCGATTCTTATTTTACCTAATCCTAATGAGCCATTTGTTGTGTATTGTGATGCTTCTTTAATTGGTTTGGGTGGTGTTTTGATGCAGGAAGGTAAGGTTGTAGCTTATGCTTCAAGGCAGTTAAGAGTTCATGAGAAAAACTATCCTACTCATGATCTTGAATTAGCGGCTGTGGTTTTTGTGTTGAAGATTTGGAGGCACTATCTCTATGGTGCGAGGTTCGAAATATTCAGTGATCATAAAAGCCTGAAATATTTATTTGATCAGAAAGAGTTGAACATGAGGCAGCGGAGATGGTTGGAATTCTTGAAAGACTACGACTTTGGCTTGAATTACCATCCTGGTAAAGCTAATGTGGTAGCCGATGCATTGAGTCATAAATTGTTGCATATGTCCGCATTGATGGTGAAAGAGTGGGAACTTTTAGAATCGTTCAGAGATTTGAGTTTGGTTTGTGAAGTGACGTCGGTTAGTGTAAGGCTTGGAATGTTGAAAGTTACTAATGAATTTTTGTTGTCGGTTAGTGAGAAACAAAAGCTGGATTTGAAATTTGTTGATTTGATGAGGAATGAGAATGTGGATTTCAAGGTGGATAATTTTGGTGTTTTGAGGTTTCGTGGTCGTATTTGCATTCCTGATGATACGGAGTTGAAAAGAATGATTTTGGAGGAAGGACACAGGAGTAACCTAAGTATTCATCCAGGAGCGAATAAGATGTACCAAGATTTGAAGAAGATTTTCTGGTGGTCTGGTTTGAAAAGGGATGTGGCTCAGTTTGTGTATGCATGTTTGACTTGTCAGAAATCGAAGGTGGAACATTTGAGGCCTAGTGGTTTGTTGCAACCGTTGGATATTCCTGAGTGGAAATGGGATAGCATTTCGATGGATTTTGTAACGGGATTACCAAACACTCAGCGAGGGTATAATGCTATTTGGGTGATTGTGGACAGGCTGACTAAATCGGCGCATTTTATTCCGATTGACATCAGTTTTTCTTTGGAGAGGTTAGCTGAGATCTACATTAGTGTGGTGGTGAAATTGCATGGGGTTCCTTTGAATATTGTTTCTGATCGAGATCCTAGGTTTACATCGAGATTTTGGGAAAGTTTACAGAAGGCTTTGGGTTCTAGATTGAGGTTGAGTTCGGCTTATCATCCGCAGACGGATGGTCAGACCGAAAGAACTATTCAGTCTTTGGAGGATTTGTTGAGAGCGTGTGTTTTGGAACAAGGTGGTGCGTGGGACAGTTATCTTGCTTTGGTTGAGTTTACGTATAATAATAGTTTCCATTCTAGTATTGGAATGGCACCTTTTGGGGCTTTATATGGACGAAGATGTCGAACGCCGTTGTGTTGGCACGAAACTGGTGAAAGTTCGGTGGTTGGATCGGAATTGGTGCAACAGACGACGGAAAAGGTAAAGTTTATTCGTGAGAAAATGAAGGCTTCTCAGAGTAGGCAAAAGAGTTATCATGATCGGAGACGGAAGGATCTTGAGTTTCAAGAGGGTGATCACGTATTTCTGAGAGTTACGCCGGTAACGGGTGTTGGTCGTGTTTTGAAATCTAAGAAGCTTACTTCTCGATTTATTGGTCCTTACCAGATATCTGCGAGAGTTGGTGCTGTGGCGTATCGTGTGGCGTTACCGCCGAGTCTGTCGAATTTGCATGATGTGTTTCATGTTTCACAGCTTCGGAAGTATGTTTCAGACCCTTCCCATGTGATTCCGATGGACGAGGTTGAGGTAAGGGATAACCTTACGATCGAGGCATTACCGGTTAGTATTTTGGATCGCGAGGTGAAGCGGTTGAGGGGTAAAGAGATTGCACTTGTGAAAGTGGCGTGGGGAGGTGCTGCTGAGGGGAATTTGACGTGGGATTAGAGAGTAGGATGCGGGAGTCGTATCCAGAGTTGTTTGTATCAGGTAACATTTTCGAGGACGAAAATTTCTAAGTGGGGGAGAGTTGTAACGCCCCAGTTTTGCCAATTTTAGTTTTATTGAGTCTTTTGATTATTTTATTATTATTTTATTTTATTTCTGACTTTTGTGTGAAAATATGTTATTTTTAGTCGTGAATATATTTTATCGCGTTTCGGGAACATTTGCGAGATATTTGAGTGTGGGGGTATTTTTGACATTTCATAGATATTTGGATAAGTTAGTAAGAAAAGAAAATAGAAAAGGGAAAGAAAGAAAAATAGAGAGAAAGAAAGAAGAAAGAAGGAAAAAGAGAAGAAAAGAGGAGAAGAGAGAAAATTGGAGAAGAGTGGAAAAATCATCAAGATCAAGTTCTAGAGTCGATTAAATCGGGTAAGGGTGCGAAACTCGATTATTGTATGATTGTATATGATTATGTATGTGTGTTTGTTGTTGTTTTGGATTGAATTGGAGAAAATTTAGTGTAAACCCTATTTGGTACAAATTGATTAGAAATGGAAATAAATGTGTCTAAATTCTTGTGGACTATGTTATTGATTGTCTATACATGTTTGTGAGGTATTATTACACTTCTATTTGGTGATTTTCTGAGTTTTAGGCGAAAATTGGTTGGAATTGGGTGGAACACGCAGAACATTGTTCTGCAGAATTTTTCTGAGATTTCCAGGTCATACGCGTATGGGGCATGTTCATACGCGTATGAACCTTGGCATTACGCGTAAGGTGGGCGAGCCATGAGGGCAATACGCGTATGGGCTGCTTGTTTTCTCGGCCATCTGTCCATTTGCGTACGATACACGTAGCTTTTTAGGTCAATACGCGTACGGGCTTGGGCATTACGCGTACGGTCATTTCAACGTGAACTTTGGGAAAATGAGATCTCTGCTCATACGCGTATGGCTCATGGTGATACGCGTATGGGCAGGACTTTTACAAAATGTGACTTTTCAAAATATCGTTTTTCGTTTTCGTTCGTAACTTTTGATCCGTTTATCCGATTTTTGCATTTTTGGTATCGTTGCGTAGCTATTGAGCTGTACTTTCTTGTGATGATGATTTTGAAATTGTTAACCGATTTAATTATGTCGAAAAGTCGGGAATAGTGTCGGTTGTCGACTTTTGTCGTTATACTTGTACGTAATCGATGTGAATTGTGCAAGGTGCTGTTGTATGATGTAAACGTATGTGTTTAGATGATGTTGTGATGAATTATGGCCGAAAGGCAAGAAATGCTAAGTGTGGTATTTGATGATATATGCATGATTGTGGATGTATATACGTATGCAATGTGAATGTCATGAGTCATTGTATGCATTGTGGAAACGTCCTGAGTGACGGTTTGGTTCCAGAGGGAATCTGCTATAACATCGTGTGCCTCGAAAATATGAGGCGATGCCTGAGGACTTAAAGCGGTGGTTATATACGATTGTGTGCCTTGGATAGGACTTAAAGCAATCCATAACGTCGTGTGCCTCGAAAATATGAGGCGAAGCCTGAGGACCTAAAGCGACGGGTGAACATCGTAGGCCCGACGGGGAGTTACTTGAGATTCTCAGTAACGAGCGATGGTTCCAATAGTTCCTGAGTGAACTGATGAGACATGTGACATTGGAAGTTGGTACCGCATGACATGTGCATAGAGTCGTTGTGTCGGTCTCTGTGCATTTGCATAAAGCATGAATTAATTGTGCATGTAATTGTGAATGTGATTGAGGGGATGGAAAATGTGTGATTGGGTTGGTGATTACGTGTATGTTGTATGTTTGATGTGTATTGGTGTTAATGCGTGAGAATTGTGTTGTATTATGTTATGTTTGATCTATGAGAAATTGTGGTACAACTGTGGTGAGAAATGTGTTTACTTGCGTATGCTTGTGTTACTATATAATTTTATGCAATTATATTATGGTTGTTTTTCTCACCCTTCTGCTGTTTTATAACGCTCTATGAGGCGTTGCAGATTAGAGTTGCTGGAGGTATTCTTTTTGTGAAGCTTTGCGTCTTCATCCTTTTGTCGGACGGCTCTGATATGTGACACGGGTAGCTAGGGTGGCCGTTGTGATTATTTTGTATATCTGACGATATATTTTGGTTGTACATGTATAACTTGATGTATGACAGACATGTTTATATGTATATATGTATATATGCTATTCAGATTTTAGATTTTCCGCTTTAATTCTAATTTCTGAGAAGTGGGTGTAAGGAACTGAGTTTCCTCTGTATGATTGCTACCCCACTGTTGCATATCTTTATGGGCAGTTATTGTATGTTCTGTATATGTTACTTTGATGTGATTTCCCCGTCTATGCCGTGATTCAATTATACTCTGACCAAATGCTGAATTTTCTTTTACTGCTTTAAATGCATGTTAATTGGGGGTGTAGATTGGGGGCGTCATAGGTACCATCTTAAGTTCCAGATCATTTCAATCCATTCCAAGCATTTATGCACACTCCATGGCACCTAGGGAAGCTATCCAGATAATTGGAACCTAGCTGTAACACCTCCAACACAAAACACGATCACCAGCTGCAAGAGGTAAGCATGAGCTCTTCTAACTCTATGCTCCATGCAATTTTTGCTGCACAATAATTTGGCCATATGTTCATAATCATGCATGGAATGTTTTCCATCAATAAATTGCATTGTTTGAATCGTGTGTGAAATTTCTGAACCTTCATGCAGAAATTAGGGTTCTTGAGGTTTCTATTTGATTTCTTATTCCATGTTAAAAATAAATGAAATTAAAGACCATAGACATGATCGTGAGGTTAAAACGAGTTGATTGATACGTAGATTGCATGATATAATCAAGTATTCAGTGAGATTGGATAGAAAATGCAAATCTGGGAAACTCAGAACACGCGCGTGTTCTTGCCTTTGTTCTTGGCGCCATTTTCAAATATTTGAATATTTGAATTTTGTGATTTTATTTAATTGATTCAAAAATTAATTTCTCTCTGAGTTTTAATGATTTTGAGTTGATTCTTTTTTTGATAATTCACAAAAATGTTAAAATATTTTATTTTATCAAAAAATCCGAAAAATATTAGTTATTTAATATAATTGATATTTTTGCAAAGAATTAATGTTTTATTTGTTTTTGCCATTTAAAATGTTTTTTCCCTCTTGATTATGTAACTTTTAATGCCTTCTAATTATTTTGTAGGTCAATAATTAATTTTTGAAGCATTTATCCAAGATCACAATTTGTTTTCCATATGTTAAACAATTTTGATCATTTTAATTGAATTTTTATTCAATTAAAACATATTTTGAAAACAAATTAGGGTTTTTGGATTAATTCAACCCTCATAAATCATTTTCAAAACACTTTGGGCCTCTAATAGAGTGTAAGACCCAATCCTTTTTTGACCAAATCATTTTTGGGCCTCAGGGCATTGTATAAGTCCCGATACCGTCAAAAATAAACGGCGCGATCGTCGCCTTTTGAAAAATAACTTTTGGGCCTCTCCTTGAGCTATAAGACCCATTCAAAACTTTTAGGCCTCTAATAGAGTGTAAGATCCAACCCTCTGTAAATACAACCTATTTTTGGGCCTCACTTATGGTATAAGTCCCGTTGTATTTCAAAAGTTCGACGCGATCATCATCCTTTGAAAAACAAATCTTGGGCCTCTCCTCGAGCTATAAGACCCATTCAAAACTTTTGGGCCTCTATTAGAGTGTAAGACCCAACCCACTTGTACAGAAACATCTTTGGGCCTCACTTATTGTATAAGTCCCTCTGTACATTTTTAAATTCAGCACGATCGTCGCCAGTTTAAAAATAAACCATCTGGGCCTCTCCTTGAGCTATAAGACCCATTCAAAACTTTTGGGCCTCTAATAGAGTGTAAGACCCAATCCCCTTTTAACCAAAACAATTTTGGGTCTCACTTATTGTATAAGTCCCTCTGCGTTAAAAGAAAACCTCGGCGCGATCGCCATTTCGAATGGAAAATAATCTGGGTCTACCCTCGTGTTATAAGCCCCACTCTTTTTCTTTAAACCATTTGGGCCTCTTGAGAGAGTGTAAGACCCATCCCTTTGTACAGAAAATAATTTTTGGGCCTTAGTCACTTGTATAAGTCCCTCTGTACAAATTCAAACAACAGTGCGCTCATTGATAAAACCTTGGGCCTCTCCTTGAGCAGTAAGCCCCAAATCTTTCTTTTTCAAAGCACTTTCTCCTTTGATTTTGAATATACCGTTGTTTTCAATTTGTCTTTGTTGAACAACTAACCAAACAGCATGGAAGCTCTACAACCGAGTAAGTGCTTATACGCTTTCATTTACCTCTTTCATATACATATAACTATATTGTGGGGCTGTTTCACTGTAAGTCTTCTTTCATAAACTCATATCAACTGTGTAATAATAGTATAGATATTTAGAGTTTCCCCGGCAACTACGTCTAGCATTAAGCCCATTGATCTCTCTTAAAAATAGTCTAAACTAGATCCCCATAGGATTACCAGACACAGTCTTCCCTCCTCTTGGGGTTAAACAATATGGAGATATGAAAGGCAGCATTCTCAGTGAACCCTTTCATAGACTGTCACTCGTAGAAGTTGTCAAAGAAACTCTATTCCCCAGAGATGATATTTTCTCCGTGAATGGCATCACTTGAGTTTCTTCCAAATTCTCGAACTTTCCTGGCTTGATCTATTCTCGGTGAATGACATGTCTTGAACTTCTCGGGGTTTGGGGACCCACAAGCTTCTTAAAAGCACTTGTCAAGAAACTCTATTCCCCAGAGATGATCTTTTCTCCTTGAATGGCATCTCTTGATTTTCTTCCAAATTCTCTAACTTTCCTGGCTTGATCTATTCCTCGTGAATAGCATGTCTTGAACTTCTTGGGGTTTGGGGACCCATCGGCTTCTTAAAAGCACCGGCCTCCTCTTGGGCATCGTTCAAGGACCCGCGGGCTTCCTAAAAGCAACCCCGCATCCTCTTGGGCTTAGTACAAGGACCCGTCGGCTTGTTAGAAGTATTCACAGCCTCCTCTTAGGCTTCGTATAATAATCTCTTCCTCCGGGAATGATAGCCTCCTCTTGGGCTTAGTACAAGGACCTCTCGGCTTCTTAAAAGTCTCCAGCCTCCTCTTGGGCTTCGTACAAATTGTCCCGATGACCTCCTAGAGGTATAGGAACAGAACTTAGTGATCTTCATAGAACAGTCCCTTCAAAGAGTCTACTACTATTTCTCAAAGCATAGTACAAAAGATGAAACTCTAGACACAGACATTCTAATTTCCTTGAGTCTCAAAGACATTCTCAAGTGACCCCTTCGTTAAAAAACCCGTAGACTCGGACAGACTCAATACCCTTTGGATTTCCCGTTACCTCAAAGAAAAGGAAATATCCCCGAATCAAATCCTTGAGTACAGTGTTGCTCATATAAGAACTGATTTTCTCTTTTAAAATCAGTATACTGGACCTGTCACTCAACTGAAACAGTCATACTGGCCTCCTCTTGGGCTTTGTACAATGATTCTCCCCAGCGGAGCTAACAATTTTAGCCTCTCTCTCGGGCTTTGTACAAGACACATAAGAGACTCCCTCTTTGAGTCAATCACCTTTTAGCCTCCATCTATTTCCCTTCCTTCATCAGCTTTAATAGGATAAAAAATGAATCGAACTGTAGTACTAGAGCGATCGTGCTTCGCAACCACATCCAAAAATCTCTCGCAACACTTAGCAGTCTTGTTTCAAACTCTTTGTATTCTTCAATGGGATGCCCCATTTTCCTAGTGTGGAACTTGCATACAATCTCTGGGTGATCTTCTTCGAAGATTAAATCTTTGTCGTGGATCAGATTTTGCACAGTAGCCTCTAAGGCTCGGCAACCCTCCAAGTCATGCCCTTCAGCTCCCTTGTGGAATTCACAAGTCAGATTTGCATTGTGCCAAGGTCCAGGCACAGGGTTGTGAAGTCAAGGAGTTACCAACTTGTTCTGCATCAATAGTGGGAAGAGTTTGCTCAATGGCACCGGAATAGGCTGGTAATGAACCTTGCCCATTTTGAAGGAGTACTTCTTTTTGTTTTGATTTTGGGAACCTCGAGGAGGAACAACGGTTGGAGGCGGAAACACCCTTTCGGTAGACATCTGATGACGATTACATTCAGGAGTAAGATCAAGGCCAAAGGATGGCTGGCATGAAGTTTCCCCAAAGGCAGATTCTTGGCATGGGAGAGCCACAGGAGATGGGAAAGTATTGTTGATTTGAATGCCTTGAGGTGTGAACGAGAATTTCTCAGAGTCTAACAGATTGTAAACCTTACTCCTGAGCACCTTACAATCTTCAGTTGAATGCCCCGGTGCCCCAGCATGGTAGTCACATCGAGCGTTGGCATCCAAGCCTGGTGGGTATGGAAAAGGCACTGGCTCTATTTCCTTTGGCACTATCAATCCACCTTCGATCAGGACTCGTAACATCTGACTGTATGTCGTTGGTAGTAGAGAGAAATGCCTCTCTGGCTTCCTTGGCCTTGGTCGTGCATGCTGACGCAGTTGACGGCGGTCTGACCTTTGATACTGTGGAGGTCCTTGAGTTAGAGGAGCTACTAAGGGTGATGGACTGACAGCTTTTCTAAGACTAGCAGGGTGAGCATACTCCTCTTTCTTTATCAGAGCTTGCAAAGTTTCCATAACCCAATTCATCTGGCATTTGAGGATTCTGACCTCCTCTTTCAAGTCTTCTTGGTTCTTCAGAATTTCATTCATTGTTGTCATTGTCTTGAATAGGTGCTAGGTATCCATCAGACACAGAGGAGGAGACTCAAGACCAAGAAATGCAAATGAGATGCGAATGCGCATGGAATGCAAATACAAGCCAAGTGGTTTCAAGGAGTTTAAATGTAAGTTACAAAAAATTTTGTGGAAAAACTGAAGAAGTTTTTGTTTTTAAGATCCAAGCTTTGTTGATCTTTTGAAAAAGAAATGAATGTCTGATTTCCTTGAAACCAACAATGGATGCAATGAGATGTATGCAATGCACAAACACGGGTACACATAAACACAAGCATATGTACATACAACGAAGCACACAAGTCCTAGGTTTAGAGGTCTCATGAATGGATCCATGGTCTACCCATCCCAATAAGTGTGGACTATAGGTTCATCAACTGTAGAACAAGGTTCTAAAAGTTCCCAGAGTCTACGTAAATCCTTCGGATATTATCGGCCTGCATGACTACTCACGCGGGTTAATAATATTCTCAAGATAAACTCGTCTGAGTGTAGTATCGCGTGACAACTACTTGGGACTGGCTTCCTCATAGTCACCGCACTACATCTTAAAAGGCCAAGTGGGGTGAAGGTAACTACGGTCCTCAGAATCCCTGGCTCCCAATTGAAAAAGTAATATCAATGCGACTGCGCACATCATACATCAACAAATCCAAAGGGCCTCATCTAAGTGTGGTCATCATATGCCATAGATTGTTAGGACTACTCCCAACAACCGACTATTGATTACACCACGATCCTATCATATATGTGCTCTCAAGTCCGGGTTAGGACTTTATCTCACAATTCAATGGTACCATGCCAATAGAAGATCTTAAGCAAAATAGAATAGACAGATATACAAATATGTACAAGTAAGCAAGCAAAACATATTACAAATACAAGCAAAAGCAAGGTGGGCTTAACCCTCAAATTTGTTCCCCAGTGAAGTTGCCATTTTTGTTGCGGTGAGAATCGGATAACAAGCTATTAATTAACTTTAATCACAAAACTTTGAAATTCACCACTGACTTTGATTTATCCAAAGGAAAGGTTCAAGATCGAGAAAACCTAAAGGGGGAGATCTAAGGTTTGGGGGTTGGTTATACTAAGGGAGGGTATTAGCACCCTTAATATCTGTAGTACTCTATAGGAACCTCTTGTTTAGTTTGTGTTATGTTATGTTTGCTTGCTAAGAGAATCTGCTAGGGTAAAGGTAAAAACCTAAGGGTATGTACACTAAGTTTGCTCGCCAAGACGTCGCATCTTGTGCCTACGTATCTGACTAAAGAATCAGAGCAACCGTAGTTCACCTAACTAAGGGTGAATTTGAGGAACCATTGACTATGACCAAAGTTCCAAGGGGAAATGAGTATGAGCTCATTTAGAGTTTAAGGAAACTCTCTAAGTCTAAGTTATGGTGGGAAGTGAATACTCAAAGTGATGAGTCTCACATAGAGTCCAAGAACTCCAACTTAAATCTAAGTTGTAAGATGATTAGCTATGAGGCCAAAAGGAAAGAGTTACCAATGACTATGAGGTCAAAGGTAGTAAGATGGTGTCTCTATGACTATGGGGTCAAGAGGGAATCCTATGACTATGAGGTCAAGGATAAGAGGTAAGGCTCCATGACTATGAGGTCAAGAGAGAATCCTATGACTATGAGGTCAAGGAGGGGTGGCTATGACTACGAGGTCAAGGGTTGACTTGTGTATTGACTTATGAGTCAATTGAATGGGAATTTCCTTTGGAATGGGGGGATAGCAATTTTTACGAAACGGTAAGATTACAAAAGGTGTGCACATAAAAAAGGTGGTATTAACAACAAATCATTCAATTTGAACAAGGCTTATAACAATCATGCAAGATCAAAATCAAACATATAGATATTATACAAGTAAGGTATCATGATTAAGAATCAAACACAATCAAGAAAATTAACAAGATCCCTAAAAAGATATTTCCACCTTCATTATGAATAAATGTTTCAACATTAAACATTTTTTTAATATCTTTTTTTTTATAGCCAAGAAGTTAATTCTTTTGAGAGTATTTAGCAAAAAGAATGGGTGAAAATGAGTTAAAAATGATTAACTTAGGGACCTTTGAAGTTTGTATATAAATTTAATAAAAAGGTAAAAGATAGCAAATAATTAAAAAGAAAGGGGAGGTTTCCATGGGTGTTGAACCCAGGACTCACGCATGCAGCCCCAAAACATAGCCAATTCTACTAGGGCGCGCGTGCTGATAAGGAATGATAACAAAAATATATATAGCAAACAAAGAAATCTTTGGAAAATAAAAGGATAAAAGGACTGGGGCGAGGGGGATTCGAACCCCAGTCCTTTTAGTCATTAAGCGTGTGTTCTTACCACTGGGTGGCTATACATCCATTGTATTAGCCACCCCCACAAACATATATGCCAAAAGGAAATAAAATGGCCAGCTGCAGAAAAATAAATGTGACAAAGTTACGTGGATGTGCCAACAACATGCCTCAATTGATCAATCAAAGCATTAAGTCACTACGTGACAAAAAAAATAGGCTCAGCAACTCACACGCTGCCACACACTCTCCCTCCCATGCTAACATGAGCTCCAAACTCCTACTGTTCTTAAACCAAACCCAAAACACATACATGTATATCCATGATAACAAAGATCCACACAAGTAAAATCAACATAGCAGCATAAGAGGGGGTCTGTAGTATCAAGAAGAAACTATTGCACCCATTATTCTTATCCAATCATTCACGAACTCATTTCTCAACCAAACTCACGAAATGCAACCTTGTTCTGTAGTGCTCTCAACGTACAGTAATACTGGACAAAAAATGAAATGATAGATACAACAAGGAGAAAAACTCTCGCGCAAACTGAAATCGACATGCTCCAAATGCTAACATGTTCACACGATTCCAAATTCAGACCTAATTCATGATTAGTAACTAGAGTGAATCAAGCATAGTATCATTTCGATTTAACGCACGTAAACCAACTGCGACAAACACCAAGCTGCAACGTAAAATGTATACTCGTCGCGAACCGTATACCACACATAACAGCAGTATGATTCCAGATGATACACATAATGGAATGAGCATATGTGTTCGAGGAAAACACACGCAGGGACACATAAGCTCGCTTTGAACAACATTGGCGTGGAAAAGGAAAATTCATGATGGACACACACCAGAAAATGCAACAAAGAAACATGTTGCTATGATAACTAACTGATGTTAGCCATATGAGAACACATATGCAGACTACACACTTTGTTCAGATTATCACGTGTTAGGGTACCAATACAATTCTGAAGTTCATTTATTTAAGACGAAAATAACTTATGAACATGACAGTAATATCTCAACTAAACAAATTCTAAACAAACAGACCGTGCAGCCCTGAATATGGTAATGACTTTAGAGTCATCTAGACATGCGCATATGGTGGAGGAAAAGAAGGTTATCGCATACTCATCAAACCAAAATGAGCCCAAATACAATTTACCAAAGTCTAACACAATAGTCAACCTATACTTCACAAGAAAGCGCGAATGTTTACTCACTCCAAACCAAACATGGGCCAGTACTGCTAAGACAAAATCATTCATAGCACACCTTGTCATTTACAAAACAATTTAAAATGAACTTAAGCACAAAACATTTATGGTGAAGGCATGACAAATAGACACGGCCTTGGAATATGGTGTCTTTATTCTCATTGTTTATCCTAATGTTGAACATCACAAGGGCAGCCCAAGAGCACCTCTAACTATTCAAACTAGGGCATAAAGGCAAGAACACCCTATATTCTAACCCATCACAGCTGACAATGTTGTAGCATACCAATGTAAACTCATACAAACTCTAAATAAAACTATGAACAAAACAAAAAAAATAGCCATGGTATATTTCTTCAAGTAAATTTTAATTAAATACAAAGTTTTAGCATCCAAAACAAAGGGCCTTGCTGTATTATGACTTAAAACTAGCCATACCAAGTTTATGAAGTAACAAATTTATCAAAAACCTCACAGCTCAATACTCATAGCAAAGATCTAGGAATCTAAACCAACTTACCAAGGTAATCTCAACAGGAAGAAAATAAAGTGGAATTGATACACTTAGAGTTGTATCCTGACAAAGTATAGTCATGCTAAAGCAAAGATCACAAGAATATTCCTATCACCATCTTATCAAAATGCTTGAACTGAAACTCAGTACCTCAAACAAAAACCCTATGATCCTACATTTTAAAACAGTCATTTTTAACTAACAAAACTTTGAAAATTTTGAGTATATAAAAGAAGATAGACATGGTAATGGTATGCACAGATGGTCAAGAACACAAAGCCAAGATGATACTAAGCAAAATCGTGCTAACTCATAGTCAATTGTATTCTTAACATTTTGGAGAAAACAAGTATCATGCTAGCAGCATACTACCAATGTAAGTAGACATACTAACAGGTAAACAACATCCTACATGATCTTAACACCACATCCTCAACCAGTCAACTAACATGTCAAATAAAAAAATGGCAACAAGGCTATGATATATAGAGCATGAGATGAAAAAGAAAAGAAGATACCTAGTGGAATAAGTCCACTGCACCCTCAAGTATGAACTCCTCCTTGCTCTTTCTACCCTCACCAAGCTTCCCAAAATGATTCTTTCCCTCTCCTCTTTTGCAAAACCAGAACTTACAGATATATTAGAGTTTTTGTGTGAAAATGTTGGTCAGAAACCTCTGAGAGCCAAGCCCTATTTATAGGAAAAGATTGAAGACTCAAGGCATGGTGAAAATTGCAACAAATGCCAAATCTACCCTTTCCATCGTGTGAGCTATAATTTCTGAGCCAAGAATCCTCCAAAATCTCTGAATACTGATGAATAGGCTGGTGTGATCGTATTGGTGAGAGGCTCCATGAATAAACAAATGTTTCTCTTGAAAAGTTTCTCTCACTTGAAAACCACTTGCACAACTTGCATAAACTATGATATTTTAATGCTCCAACTTGCCAAAATCGTGGCAGAGGTCCTAACCATGCTAATCTGGTCTCTAAACATCAAAAGAGTGAAGCATTTGGTGATTAGAAGTGTTAGTGAATCATTACACAAAAGTTGGTTACTTGAAAACAAAGAAATGAACCCCCAACTTTGAAGCTTTGTATCTCTCAGCTCACTCAATGGTTTGCGAAGTTCTAGTACTTTTTGGAAAGCCCTCAATGCCCTCTACAACTTTCATGTTGGACCCAAGTTCTGAATCACAAGGGAACTTGGTGGAAACTGAGGTTAAAGTTGGTTGTTCACTAAGGCAAAAAGTGCTGAATTTTCACTAAGTCTTGGACAGTTTAGCTTGTAAGCTTCATAACTCAAAAACCAAGCATTTTTAGGAGAAAAGTCATATATAACACTTTGAAGATCTTGGAAAAAGCTTCCATTTGGGCTTTGAATCACTCAATTTGGATGTGTGGTTTGGAAGTTATGACCATTTCAAATTTGCACAAGAGAGGGAATTTCCACCTATGAAAAGTTTTATGATCATAAACTTACTTCCTTTGCAAGAAAACTCTTGAAACTTGATCTTGACACTTTAAATCATCAATAAGACATGTTATGATGATTTGAGGCAAATGAGATTCCATTTGGATTAAAATCCCAAAGATTAGGGTTTCAGTCAAAACCCTAATTTTGACTGTGAATGCACTGAGATAAACCTCTGTGATCTTACTTCTTTCCTCATATCCACAGTTCATAGAAGACCTTTAGGGATGTTTACTAACTCATGGAGTCATGACCTAGGGTTTGAAGGCACCTCCTGATAAAAATCGAGGCCAATGATTCATATGTCTTACAGAAACCCTAATTTGGAGGCAGGGTGAAACTATGGCTCAAACTAATCATGATGAGAGCCAGAAGACCTTGAATTCTTGTTGAGTGAGACCTCTTGGATGTAGGTAACTCAAATGGTTGATGAACCAAGCAATTCTTGAATTGACAGGGCAAAATTCTTCATTGATTCTTCAGGTTAAAACCCTCATTTCATACTTTAGTCTGGTGATCCTTTGTTGACTTGACTTGATTCAAAGTCTTAAGATCTTGGTTTTAAACAACTGGTGAATCTTTGTGATGATTGCATGGAGTCATAGAATACCATAGGAGGCTTAGAATTCCTCTGTGCAAACCCTAATTTCAAATATAAGAGAAACAAGCTGCAAGATATGGGTTAGTTTGAACAGTGCATATGTGATTGATCCTAAATATCTATGCAAGATGTTATGACATCTAAGAGGTAAAATTTGGGGTACAACAACCACCCATTCTTTCAAGACCTTTTTCTCTCTTTCTTTTGTCTCCTAAGTCAAAAAACCTTGGTCTTATACCAAGTACATTTTCAAAACCGTTTCTTAATAAACTTAGATGGTCGTGGAGTGGTTTGGCGAAGGCCTTGTCCTATCCCGAGTGCTTGAAATTACCTTTAGGGTTCACTGTCGTAAAGCACTTACCATCTAAAACCAAAAACAATTTAAATAAGAGAATAAATTTCACTTTGTATTGAACTAAAGAGAGAGGATTTGGTGAAGACTTCTTCCTCTTCGAGTATTAGGATGCTCACTTTAGAGTGTGTGGTCTTGATACTCGTCTTTCAATACGAAGACGTAACTATGTTCACCACACCATTTTCAAACAAATCTTTTGAGATAAAGAATTGGGTACTACCCGCAAGGGGTTACTATCCTAGGACTTATTTCACCCCTTCAAATCAATAACAACAAATTAAATGTGACATTTTCCTTGATGGCGAAAATCATCCTTTTCAAAAAGGACATGTTACGTCCGTTCTACCGCAAATAGGTAACGCATAAGACTCCAAGAGCGAGCTGCAATACACCTAACTGCTAGAACCCGCACGTTAGCATCATCCATAAAAAAACACCAACAACCCGTAGTCCCACGAACTACAGACGCTCTGATTCTTCACTTCCTTGAAGTGAAGATACGTATGCACAAGATTGTGATGATCATGGCGAGCACCCTTCCATTTTATTCACCCGTAGTCCTCTGAACTACGTGGACTCTGACTTTCCCATTAGGGAATACATAGGCATAGGACCGCGAAGTCCTATCGAGTCCCCTTTTCTTCTCCCCACCTTTTCTTTTTCTTTTACCATTTTCCTATCATTCTTTGTTTCTCACCCTTCTCTTTCCCTTTTAGAACATCTTAGAAAGCAATCCTTTAGCAAACATCCTGACACATAAGACAAGTGAATGGTTCCCATCGAGTACAATGGATGTGGGGGGTGCTAATACCTTCCCCTCGCATAACCGGCTTCCGAACCCATAATTTGGTTGCGAGACCATCTTATCCTTTCTTCTTGGGGTTTTCTCGATGTTTTTCCTTCCCCTCATGGGATAAATAAATTTCAATGGCGACTCTCTGTTTCTTCCTCTTTCGCCTCCTTCGTCGTCTATTTTTCGAGTAGTGACAATGATTAGAGGAGTCGGAATAAGATCTAATTGCCTTTAGTTATTAAATTTTATTTCAAGTATTTTCACGTTTTATTTTTGAACCAAATCATCCTTTAAAATCTCCCATTGTTATTTACTTAATTCACACATAGTTACCTTGTTAAAATATGATATCCCTGTGGAGAATAATTTTATTTATTACTTTAACGCCATTGTCGGGATTGTTGATAATTTCAAAAAGGCAATTGTAGTGCGACGCTTAGATTTTTAATTTTTACAAATTTATTTTTGTTACTTTTCAATTTTGAATTTTATTTTCAGTTTTAAGTTATTTTATTTTATCTCTACTTTTATTATATTCTATTTGGTGGGGTGCTACTAAAGTATTGATTGTTTGTTTATGCGAGGTACTAAGTCGACGCTGATACCAATCGATCTAGAAATCGAAAGAACAATGCGTGCAATTTGTATGGAGAAACGAGAGGCACTGCAAGTTATCGAAGAAGTAAAAGAGGAAATAGTATAAATGGTTGTTCTACCACGACAAACATTGGGGGACTATTGTAGAAGGACTGATTCGGGGAAGTTATCTTTAAGATTTCATCTGGATAGTCCGGTAACCTTTCATATTAAGAATTATGTACTTTCAAGCTAGAAAGAAAACCCGTTTGACGGGAAAGGAATCAGAGATACTTGGGAGCATCTCAAAAAATTCTAAGAGACACACTCGTTGTGCAAGCCAACTGGTGACATCATCGACGATCAGGTAAAAATGCATTTGTTTTGTTTTTGTTTGACAGGTTGCGCTAAGTATTCATTGTAATGCATCCCAAATAGTACTATTCAAAAATGGAAAGAACTCGAAGACAAGTTTCTAGAGAGGTATTATTCAAATGTTCAATTTAGGGAGAGAAAATCAATAATTTCCAACTTTTCCCGAGAAGAGTCTGAGTCATTATATGATGCATGGGAAAGATTCAAGTTGTTACTAGGTAAGTGTCTGAATCATAATATGAGTGCTACAGAACAGTTGACACACTTTATCGATGGGTTGATAACACAAATGAGAATGCTTCTCGATGCCTTAGATGGAAGGACATTGAGATCAAAGACTGATGAAGAATTAAAAAACACTGTTAGAGAATTTGTGTCAGAATGAGTACCACTCAAGTGAACGAGCAGTGAAGCAAAAGGGAATTCATGCAGTTGATTTGACCACAACCTTATCATCTCAAATATAAGCAATTTCTAAATAGTTAACTGTAGAAAACTAGCCCAATAAAATGTTAGCCAAATTTGCACGCTTCATTCTGATTTTTATGAAGAAAGACATGCAAATGATAACTGTATGATAAAGGTTGAGAGTGTCGAAATTCAATATGCAAATATTCATAAGGATAATCCATATTCCAACACATACACTTTGGGTTAGAAAGATCATCCTAACTTCAAGTGGAGTATCAATCTGTTTGAATGCTAATCAAGGTGTTCAACAGGTTCCTCAAGAGCCTTAATGCAAACCATTACTTTTTGAGGAAACTTTGTCAAAATTCATGAAAGCCACTAAAGCTAGCTTTGAGTAGGTAAGAAAATCTAAAGATAACATGTTTAAAACTCAACAGGATATGGCACAAAATCAAATTATTATGAATATGAAGATCGAAGCTTCTATAAACAATTTGGAGATGAAAATCGATCAATTGTCTTAACAAATGGTAGCACAGGCTAGTTCAAGTGGGGGCTTTATAGGTAACACCATAGATAACCAAAAAAACGTGCAAGGCCATATACTTGAGAGATAGAGTGGTACTTTCAAACTAAAAGGTGAATGAGGAAAAAAAGAACAGGAATAAGAATGGAAAATAGGTAGCAGTTGAAGAGGAGGTTGAGAGAGATTCTAAGGGATAAAAAAGTGAGAATACTAGTGATGATAAAATTAGAGGATATACACTCGACCAATTAAACAATAAGAACTCACCCCTCAGAAGAACTAAAGAACAAATCCTTAATGAACAAAATACAGAGCTACATGACTATATTAAACCACCTTACCTTATTCTAAAGAAGAAACCTAAGGAGGAGACAGAAGGTGACCAATTTAAAAAGTCTTGAATATGGTGTGATCAAGCAACATTTGTTTCACAAATTTGAAGACTATGGAAAGGTGAAGAACATGGAAATTTAGTACAGACACCTCTTTAGAATTTTGATTGGCTTCTTGATTCCAAGAGAAGGAAACACTGATTAAATCTCTTGGGACCATAAGCACTTCATATGTTTTCGGGTCAACCAGAAGATGATCAACCTTTCTACATACATCTTTCATCACTTGTGTGAAGCTATCAAGGAAAGCACAAAAAACAATAATAAGAATGTCTCTTATGAAAGGCTTATTTCTAAACTATTTCATCATAGTGGGTTGGTTGAGACTCTGATGAGTTTTTGTGCTAATGAAGATATGGAGTTGATATATGGGAATATTATCTCAGCTGTTGTGTTGGAGAATATGAACATTATCAAGAAGAAATATGTGATATAATCTTCTACCAACCTCAGGATCGGGAATGACAAGACTGCATATATTGATGACTTCCTAGTTATCTCCAAAATGGATAATCCTAAATTTTTCCATGAATACATCAAGATGGTCAGGGAAGCCGCTGGAGTTACTCTCACCATGAAGGACATTCCTGAAGCTCCTGAAGGCGGTGTGTACAAGCCTTCAAGAAAGAGGGATCAAGTTGTTTCTGAGTCTGAAAAGGTGGTTCAGAAGCCACCTAAGAGGAAGGTTATACATAAAATAGAAGTTCATAAGGAGGTTCAAGAAGTTCCCTCCACAAGTGTCTTGATGCCTACCAAGACTAGGAGTGGAGCCACTAGCAAGATACCTCCGAAGATAATCACTTATGAATTGTCTGTTAAGAATAAGAAGTTGAGGAAAATGATGCTATCAAAAGTTGATGAAGAAGAAGAAGATGATGATAAACCTCTACTTAAGATTACCAAGGTTGCAAATAAGACTGCTCTAAATATTCTTGCAGAAGATATTCAAGAAGGAGCAAAACTGATTGCAATTGCCTTACTCAATAAGGCAATGGAGAAGTTTTCTATTGTTGAATATCTATTGAAGCAAGTATAAGATGACGTTGAGGAAGAAGTTATGGATATGGAATATGAGGGTCCTTCTGTTGTTGGTACTTCTGCTATGTCAGAAGAAGCTGCTGCTCAGACTTTTGAGACATTTGAGGAAGAAGGTCAACACACTTAGATGCTGCAGAGTTTGTCTCCACAGGTATTCATCTGAATTCTATCTAAAATAATAATTTAAATTCTTCCAATTCCCCTCTCATGACTAAATCACCCACACCAACACCACCTCAATCACCAAAATTGTCATTAGATAACACATTTTCACCCAAGCATGACCAGAACCTATCTATGAGTCATATAATTTCATATCCTCAACCAACCTTTGAATCAGATACTCCTTGCATTGCTTAGATTCTAAAAGAATTTTCTCAACAAGAAATTGTCCCTACATTATCTATTTTAGAGGAATTAACAAATCACCTAGCTGGTGAATTATCTTCTGATTATATTCATATAGCTTATGTTTCTGATTCTGAACAATCAATACCCATTAAAACTATGATTGAGCCACCCATTGAGGTTTCTAGTACTAAGTCTTCTAGTCTTATATCAAGTTCTGAGTCTAGTGAATTATAATTGAGTCCTCTAAATATTGTTCCTCTCCAAGCCATCTCTTTTGAAACCACACCTTCTGCTGGACATGACCAACCAACTCTTTTTCATAGTGATACTTAAGTCCAATCTAAAAGTGAACAAAAGATCCTAGACCTAAAAATACCAGTACCACGAAACCTACCTCAACCCGAACGAGAAATTCAAACCCAAACGAGTCTTGAACGTCAACCAAATCTTGTTCAATCCCAACTTAACATTGATGTTCAAACTGAGGTAGAACAAGTCACTCAAAACCAGCCTCAACCAGATTCCCCAAATAACCAAACTGTACCAAAACCATATTTTGAAAATCAAACTCAACTATTTGATTGTCACCTTTCACCTTCTAGAGAAGTAGATATTGTGTCAGAAATTGACACAATACCTCTACCTAGACCCTCTCCACCTCACCCTACAATAAACATAAAACTTCCACCTCACATTAACTACCAAATGGATTAGTTTAAAACTGTTATTTTTAATATAGTTCAGATCTTGGTTGTTGAGAGGCTCATTGCTTCTGATCCCATAGCATATGCAGCTAAGTGGGACTCTCTTAAAGCCTTTGAGGACACAATTCTCCAGAATCTGAAGCCTTTCTCATCTGAGTTTGTAGATTCTTCTTGTCAGAAGCTTGACCACTTGGAGGAGAAGTTGACTTATGTTGCCGCTAAACAAGAAGAAATGGATGTTCTGTTGAAGACTGTGATTATAAGACAAGATGATATGGGTTCTGATTTAAAGGCTATCTTGGAGCTTTTGAAGCAAAAACATTAAGCTTTAGAATTTTGAAACCTTTTTTATTTTGTATTTTCACTTTTTTAAACATGTTTTATACATCTGACTGTCTTCATTGGTTAAGTGAAATTTTCCTTCTGTATCTTTTCTATTTTCCTTTAATTGTTTTTTTGTTGATGACAAAGGGGAGAGTAGAAATAGAAGTATTTAAGCACCTGAAATCTGAAAGTTATTATTTTTGCTTGAACTCTAAAGTATTATCATTGTGCCTTAAATGTTTAAATTTAATTAACCTGGATAAGACTTAAGGGGAGCTTAGAAATCTCACCCTATGGACTGTTAGACTCAGGGGGAACTTAGAAACCTCAGACCCTGAAGTCAACTAGTTAATTAAATTATCAACCATTGTTCTTAAATACTTATGTTTGTCATCATCAAAAAGGGGGAGATTTTTGGAAAAAAATTGGTTTGTCCCATATCCCTTAGGTTTTGATGATAACAAAGTATTTAAAGAACAATGGGGTATACTAATGTTTGTTCATGTGTATATGACCATAGACTAAAATTTCACATATAATCCAAGTATTGGTTCTGACTATGAACATCCAAAGAGATGCTTAATGTCGCAAAAATGATGGATCAGAAGCTGAAGACTAAACTCTAAAGAAGTCAACTTCTGAAGAGATCAACGTCTGAAGGCCACAATCTGAAAGAGTCATCCTCTCAAGACTATACTTTGAAGAAGTCTGCTTCTGATGATCAGAACCTGAGCGAGTCAAAACGCAAGGACCAATGTGACTCTGTTAGGTAACTTTTCATCTCTGAACCCACTTTTTCACGTGAAGACCCAAAACTCTAATTTATCATAGAGTCTGATGGGATACAACTGCTAATTCTTTTTGTAGCAAAGAGTTTTCAAATTAGCCTTCCCCAACCTTGACTATTTGGTGAAACATCCCAACGTTTATTTTAAAGCTTCTCAAAGGACTCTACTATGTTAGATCTTCAACGAATTTTTTCTTCTCTATTTAAGTAGATGAAGACTTGAAGAAACATAATGAATTCTATTGACATTAAAAAGAGAAGTTACTTTGTCAAAACAAAGCACAAGCAGAACTTAGGATTTCTTATCCTTGTATATTCTAGAAACCTCTAAGTTTCAAAGAGTCTACTTGCATTGTATTCTTGATACACTTCTGATTGTATATCAAGTGTACTTTCCCAAACAATCTTTTACCTGCTAGGTAAATTGTTATAAGTCTCTTACTAAGTGTTTGAGCATTTGAAGTCTCTTGCTTGTGTGCTTGAGCATAGAAGTCTCTTAATTTAGTGTTTGAGAATTGTAAGTCTCTTGCTTGTGTGTTTGAGCATAAAAGTCTCTTGCTTTAGTGTTTCAGCATTGGAAGTCTCTTGCTTATGTGCTTGAGTAAATTTTAATCTTGTGTGATTATAGTGAAAATCTTTTGTAAGTACAAAGGGACTAGATTACTCTAAAGTTATGAGAGGAACTAGGATAAACCTGTGTGTTACCCTTCTTTCTTGTATTTCATATCCTCTGTCTGCCTCTGATTGAATCAGTTTCTATACCTTGTGGTTAGAATTTGACCAAAGAGTTTTTAAAGAAAGAAAAAGTCAACATGATTCAACCCCCTTCTCATGTTTTTTCTCACCTTCAGTTACAAGACTTCTCTTGAAGTACTTAGAGTTCCATCAAACATGCTTATCTAAACCTTCTTCCTGAGGAACTTGGAGTTTCCTCGGGTTGGATCCAACATAAATTCTCGCCCAAGGGAGGCAATTAAAGTCTAGCCTAAGAGACTTAGTTTAAAGTCTTGTCTGAGGGCTTGATAGAAGTTCCTCTTGAGAGGTTCAACGCCTCGCCTGAGGGACTTATGGTCTCATTAGTCTAGCTTAATATAACTTTGATTATGGGACTAAGAGCTACCATCAAACAGACTATCTAAACTCATTGCCCGATGGACTTTAGGTTTCCTCGAGTGGGATCCGACATATGAATTTTTCCTAGAAGGCGCGACTAAAGTCTAACCCAAGAGACTTAGTTTAAATTCTTGTCTGAGGGCTTCATAGAAATACCATCTGAGAGGTCCAAGACCTCGCCTAAGGAATTTATAGTTTCATCAGCGAGCTTAATATAAATTTGCTTGCGGGACTAAGAATTCCCATCGAACAAACTATCTAAATTCCTCAATTCAGGGACTTAGATTTTCCTCGGGCAGGATCCAACATATGAATCTCTCCTAAGAGGCACAACTGAAGTCTAATCTTAGAGCATGATAGAAGTCCCTTCTGAGTGATCCAAAGTCTCTCTTGAGGGACTCAAAGCCTAGTCAGTCTAATTCTTCACCCCATATCCCCTAAGATACTTAAGGCTTTGGGATACTCAAACGCTCTATAGTTTAAAAGCACTCTGTCCTTTATTAAGGCCCTTATGCTTGAGAGACTGTGTAGTGTCATATTCGTAAAATGCCTAGCAAAGGTGGGAATCGTCTCGCCCTAAGCGTCTCTCACTTGCTTAGTTATGGGGAACATGGGGGAAAGGCGTTTCTTAAGAAAAGATAAATCAAAGTCATTAGTTGATCTACATCCTCCTAGAAAATATGGATTCAGCAGTCTATCATTGACTAGTGGGTAGATATCATTACCGAGGAAACCCTAGGCCCAAAGGCCTCTATAAAGACTTCTCTCCTAATAGGAGAAAGACATATCCTAACTTAATAACATATTGCATAATAAACATGTTATTTCTTTGATTTTGTGGTTGGCATTTATTTTGCTAAAACTATTCTAGCAGCAAGATGTTGAAACAAGATGTTCTAATATTCTGCATTAAACATGTCGGATAAAGATGTCTCATCCTGGATCATAGGACATCACGTCTGATTTTGGTTTAATAAGAATATTCTCTTGTTGGTATTTGTTACTGAATATTCTGTGAATATTTAGTTATCCTATGTGGCATCCAAAGTGTTTTGGGTTGAGTTTTTGTGTGTTGGTTTTCGGATTTTCAACATTTTCTAAATATGGAGACATATTAGGAAACTTTAGATTGAAGACCTATTTTCTTGGAGTTTATTTTGCAAAATTGTGTGCAGTCTCTTTGCTGCATTTTTGAAGCCCAATCCAGTCCAGATTTAATGCTATATATTGACTGGTGTAAACCTAGTTTAGGTGTGGAACATACGTGTGTTTTGTTAGGGTTTTTGAGTGTTATTTGTGAGCCTAACTGGTATCATTCTGATAACAGTACAAGGACTAGTTTTGTGTTGTAAGTTCAGTCAGTTGCTCATAAGCTTTTAAGCATTGAGTTTCTTGTGTGTCAATTCTCATAAGCTTTGAAGTATTGAGAATTGTGTGTTTTGAAAATGTGGCTTTCGTTTTGTAACTTGTGTTGAAAGGAACCAGTCACGGTTTATGATTGAAGAGGGATTTGAGGAGGGCCTCATACCTAGGTGAGTCTTAGGTAGAAGTCATAGGAAGGGTAGTGATTAAGTGATCGGATTGTAACCGGGTGTCGTTGCTGTATGATCTGTGAATTGATACTATCGTATATTGATTTCGTCCCTGGCTTGGTAGCCCCCAGAGTAGGATTGTTGATCCGAACTGGGTAAACATATAACTGTGTTCTTTACTTTCTGCACTGTTATTATTGTTAACTTGTTCATTGTGTTGGATATCAGTGTCTCAACATCTGTGTAGGACATCTGATATTTGTGCCAGAATTTCAATTGGCATCAAGAGCTTGCACCCTTGTTTGGTTCTGGGTGAGATTCAGGGAAGGTACTTTCTGGTGCAATGGACAAGGATGGAGGATTTTTGAACAAACCACCTCTGCTTGATGGTTCCAACTATGACTACTGGAAACCAAGGATGGTAGAATTCATCAAATCCATGGATGATCAAGCATGGAAAGCTGTTATCAAAGGATGGGAACCCCCAAAGGTTAAAGATGGAAAAGGTAATCCTACTGATGTGGTGAAGGAAGAGGAAGACTGGGATGATGCAGACTACAAAGGGTCCTTGGGAAATTCCAAAGCCATGAATGCACTGTTTAATGGCGTTAATAAGAATATCTTCAGGTTAATTGAACATTGCACCATTGCAAAAGAGGCGTGGCAGGTCTTGAAGGTTGCTCATGAAGGGACTTCAAAGGTGAAGATGTCAAAACTTCAGCTTCTCACTACCAAGTTTGAGAATTTGAAGATGAAGGAAGATGAGAGCATTCATGATTTTCACATGAACATTATTGAGATAGCTAATGCTTCAAGTGCCCTAGGTGAAAAGATGTCTGATAGTAAACTGGTCAGAAAAATCCTCAGATCTCTACCTAAGAGATTTGACATGAAAGTGACTGCTATAGAGGAAGCTCAGGACATAGATAAGATGAAAGTGGATGAACTTGTGGGATCACTTCAAACATTTGAATTGGGAATCAGTGAAAAGTATGAAAAGAAGAAAAGTATAGCTTTTGTGTCAAATGCTGGTGATTCAGATGATGAAGGTAACCTGGTCAGAGATGAAGGGGTGTCTAAAGATCTGGTATTGCTTGGAAAACAATTTAACAAAGTGTTGAAAAGGATGGACTGGAAGTCAAGAGCAAATGTTCAGAACAAGTCACTCGACATCAGTAAAAACCAGGATGGAGGCAAAAGGTCCAGAACTGAAGAAGACTCCAATCAAGGGAAGAGAGTTCAGTGTTTTGAATGTGAGGGATTTGGGCACATAAAAACTGAGTGTCCCACGTATCTCAAAAGGCAGAAGAAGGGCTTATCTGTGTCTTGGTCAGAAGGAGAGTCTGAGAGTGATCTTGAAGAAGAATCAGCAAAATTGGTGACAGCCTTGACTGGAATCTGTAAATCTGATGGAGAAACAACTTGTGAGTCTGATTCTGACAAAGAATCTTATATTGGAGAACTCACTATGCAGGAAGTTATCACTGGGTTCTTAGACTTGTGTATCAAGAATGAAAAGAGGTGCCAGATAATATTAGAACAGAAGGTTCTGATAGCTCAACTAGAAGCTGAGAAGGAAGAACATCTATCAATCATTGCTGATCTTAAAGAGGAGGTTGTATGGCAAAAGTTAAAACTTGACAATATGACCAAATCTATAAGAATGCTGAACAATGGTTCCATGCAGCTGGATGAGATTCTTCAGACTGGGAAAAATGCTGGAAATGTACAAGGTATTGGTTTTAACAATAAAGCAGAGAACTACAAGAAGTCTGTATTAAAGTTTGTTCCTCAGAAAATAAAGAAAGAGGAGGAGATGTCAAATCACATGTTTCAACATCAGATGAAACATCAGAAAATAGTATGTAGTTCAAAGTATAAACCATGGAGATGTCATTACTGTGGAAAGATTGGTCACTTAAAGTCCTTTTGCTACAATTTGCATGGTTATCCCAAAACTGTTCATCAACAAAATAAAGGACAGAATTGGGCTAAAGTAAAGGAAAGATGGACTCCTAGAAATATGATGGCTGGTTTCATAGCACATACCTCTCTCAGAGCATCTGCAAGGGAAGATTGGTACTTTGACAGTGGTTGTTCAAGATACATGACTGGTGTGAAGAAATTTTTGTCAGATATCAAGCCTCACTCTACCAACTATGTCACTTTTGGGGATGGATCAAAAGGTGAAATAAAAGGTGTTGGAAAGCTGGACTACACAGGACAACCAAATCTGGATCGTGTTCTATTTGTCAAAGGGCTGACTGCAAATTTGATCAGTATAAGCCAACTGTGTGATCTAGGACTCAAAGTAAATTTCACAAAATCTGAATGCCTAGTAACCAATGAAGAAAATGAAGTTGTCATGAAGGGAACCAGGTCTAAGGATAACTGCTATCTGTGGAATCCTCAAGAATCATAAAGTTTGTCTACCTGTTTGATGTCAAAGGAAGATGAAACCAAATTGTGGCATCAGAAATTGGGTCACTTACATTTGAAAGGGATGAAGAAAGTTCTGTCAAGTGAGGCTGTTAGAGGTATTCCCAAGCTGAAGATTGATGAGGATAGAATATATGGTGAATGTCAAGTTGGGAAGCAAACAAGGATGTCACACAAAAAGCTTCAACATCTTACCACAACTTCTAGAGTTATAGAGCTGCTTCACATGGACTTAATAGGACCTATACAGGTTGAAAGTCTTGGTGGGAAGAAGTATGCCTATGTTTTCGTTGATGATTATTCCAGATTCACCTGGATAAGCTTTATCAGAGAGAAGTCTGAAGTATTTACAGCTTTCAAAGAATTGTGTCAAAGGATTCAACGAGAAAAGGATTGTGGTGTTGTACGAATCAGAAGTGACCATGGGAAAGAATTTGAAAATAGCAGGTTTGAAGAGTTTTGTTTATATGAAGGAATCACTCATGAATTCTCATAACCAATCACTCCTCAGCAAAATGGTGTGGTGGAACGCAAGAATAGGACTATTCAAGAGTGAGCAAGGATCATGATTCATGCCAAAAAACTTCCATATCATTTTTGGGCTGAAGCCATGAATACCGCTTGCTATATACATAATAGGGTGACTATCAGATCAGGTACTTCTGTCACTCTTTATGAGCTATGGAAAGGTAGAAAGCCAAATGTGAAATATTTCCATGTTTTTGGGAGTAAGTGCTATATCTTGGCGGATCGTGAGCAGAGGCGAAAGATGGATCCTAAGAGTGAGGAAGGGATATTTTTGGGATACTCTACAAACAGTAAAGCATATAGGGTATTTAATTCCAGAACTAAGGTGATGATGGAATCTATAAATGTGGTGGTTGATGACTCTGGCAAAGACGAAGATGTCCCAGATGATGTTGGAACATGCTTTCCCATGAACAATGAAATCTCACAAGACACTGAGTCCGTAGAAGATAATGCTCAAGTGACCGACACTAGACCTGAGAATGAAGAGGTAAAGGATGCTAACAGGGGACCCTCTATAAGGGTTCAGAAGGATCACCCTAAAGAGTTGATTATTGGAAATTTGAATGAAGGTGTAAGAACCAGATCGAAGGAGGCTCTATCAAATGCCTGTTTTGTTTCAAAGCTTGAACCAAAGAATGTTAAAGAGGCATTGACAGATGAGTTCTGGATAAGTGATATGCAGGATGAGCTTTGTCAATTCAAGAGGAATGAAGTCTGAGAACTGGTACCACGACCAGCAGGAACAAATGTGATTGGAACAAAGTGGGTTTATAAGAATAAGTTTGATGAACAAGGAGTTGTTACCAGAAACAAAGCCAGACTAGTTGCTCAAGGATACACACAGATTGAAGGAGTAGATTTTGATGAAACATTTGCTCCTGTTGCTCGATTGGAATCCATCAGATTGTTGCTAGGAGTGGCATGTTTTTTGAAATTCAAATTGTTTCAAATGGATGTCAAGAGTGCCTTTCTGAATGGCTATCTTAATGAGGAAGTTTATGTTGAGCAGCCTAAAGGGTTTGTGGATCCAAATTTTCCTGATCATGTCTACAAGCTAAAGAAGGCTTTGTATGGTTTGAAACAAGCTCCAAGAGCTTGGTATGAAAGGATGACTGAGTTCTTAGTCAAACATGGATACAGGAAATGTGGTATTGATAAAACACTCTTTGTCAAGGAGAAGGATGGGAAACTAATGATTGCTCAGATTTATGTAGATGATATTATATTTGGTGGGATGTCGGATGAAATGGTCCAACATTTTGTCAACCAAATGCAATCTGAATTTGAAATGAGCTTGATAGGTGAATTGACTTACTTCCTTGGATTGCAAGTCAAGCAGATGGAAGATTCCATTTTTATTTGTCAGAGCAAATATGCGAGGAATATTGTGAAGAAGTTTAGATTAATGCCAAGCACAAGAGAACTCCAGCTCCTACTCACTTGAAGTTATCCAAAGATGAAAAGGGAATGAATGTTGAACAGAGTTTATACAGAAGCATGATTGGCAGTCTGCTGTATCTCACAGCAAGTAGGCCAGACATAACTTTTGCAGTTGGTGTATGTGCAAGATACCAAGCAGAACCCAAGGTCAGTCACATCAATCAAGTTAAGAGAATTCTTAAGTATGTGAGTGGTACATGTGATTATGGGTTGTTGTACTCCCATGACTCAAGTTCCATTTTAGTAGGATACTGTGATGCTGATTGGGCTGGAAGTGCTGATGATAGGAAAAGTACCTCTGGAGGTTGTTTCTTTTTGGGAAATATTCTTATTTCATGGTTTAGTAAGAAGCAGAATTCTGTATCTCTTTCTACTGCTGAAGCTGAGTACATAGCAGCTGGAAGTAGTTGTGCTCAACTGGTGTGGATGAAGCAAATGCTATCTGAGTATAATGTCACACAAGATGTCATGACATTATTTTGTGACAACCTTAGTGCTATTAATATTTCTAAAAATCCTATTCAACATAGCAGAACTAAGCACATTGATATCAGGCATCACTTCATCAGAGAACTTGTGGAGGACAAAGTCATAACTCTTGAGCATGTTAGCACAGAAAATTAGCTTGCTGACATATTTACCAAGGCTCTGGATGCAGTTCAGTTTGAAAATCTGAGGAGTAGACTTATGGTTTGTATTCATGAAGAACTATAGCAATTAATGTTCTTTCTGGCTGCCAGACTAAAAAGAATAAAGGTAATTCTGGTAGTGCAGCTTGTGCATGTGTTTATAAAGGGAAAGATGCTGAAGCTTGTGCATGACAGTTGGTCATGTGATGTTGTGTGCATCTACTTTCTGATACTGTTAATTCTGGTTTATGACTTGACCTTGCAGTTGCTTTTGTCATATTTATGGCTAAAAAGGGGGAGTAGTGTGCTTGTGCTGGTGCTGCAGCTGAGGAGGAGAATGTTGAATGTTGTTGTGTTGCTGCAGTTGAGGGGGAGTTTTTTTTTGTGTGAATTTTTGCTGCTATGCTGTGTTTTGTGTTGGTGTTATGGTGTGTTTTTCGCTGCTGTCTCTGATATTGTTGTGCTGCTTGTGTTATCTTTGCAAGATTGTTTGGTGTGTAGTTTTAGCCAAAATAAGCCAAAGGGGGAGATTGTTATTTCTTTGATTTTGTGGTTGGCATTTATTTTGCTAAAACTATTCTAGAAGCAAGATGTTGAAACAAGATGTTCTAATATTTTGCATTAAACATGTCGGATAAAGATGTCCCATCCTGGATCATAGGACATCGCGTCTGATTTTGGTTTAATAAGAAGATTCTCTTGTTGGTATTTGTTACTGAATATTCTGTGAATATTTAGTTATCCTATGTGGCATCCAAAGTATTTTGGGTTGAGTTTTTGTGTGTTGGTTTTCGGATTTTCAACATTTTCTAAATATGGAGACATATTAGGAAACTTTAGATTGAAGACCTATTTTCTTGGAGTTTATTTTGCATAATTGTGTACAGTCTCTTTGCTGCGTTTTTGAAGCCCAATCCAGTCCAGATTTAATGATATATATTGACTGGTGTAAACCTAGTTTAGGTGTGGAACTTACGTGTGTTTTGTTAGGGTTTTTAGTGTTATTTGTGAGCCTAACTGGTATCATTCTGATAACAGTACAAGGACTGGTTTTGTGTTGTAAGTTCTGTCAGTTACTCATAAGCTTTTAAGCATTGAGTTTCTTGTGTGTCAATTCTCATAAGCTTTGAAGTATTGAGAATTGTGTGTTTTAAAAGTGTGGCTTTCGTTTTGTTACTTGTGTTGAAAGGAACCAGTCACGGTTTGTGATTGAATAGGGATTTGAGGAGGGTCTCATACCTAGGTGAGTCTTAGGTAGAAGTCATAGGAAGGGTAGTGATTAAGTGATCGGATTGTAACCGGGTGTGGGTGTTGTATGATCTGTGAATTGATACTATCGTATGTTGATTTCGTCCCTGGTTTGGTAGCCTCCAGAGCAGGATTGTTGATCCAAACTGGGTAAACATATCACTGTGTTCTTTACTTTCTGCACTGTTATTATTGTTAACTTGTTCATTGTGTTGGATATCAGTGTCTCAACATCTGTGTAGGACATCTGATATCTGTGCCAGAATTTCAAAACAGAATCTCTCACCTCACGAGTTGGCCTCTCAGATCACTATAAACGCAGTAAAAACCACCGTACAGGGTCTTTCGCCACTACAAGCAAGCCCTAACTGTTATAAAGCTACTAAGGCCTATGTGTATCCCCTACTACACGCTCCTGTATTTTTGACTCGTATAATTAATAAATAAACATGATGAATAAATAAATATAAAAATACATAAAATGCTTCTAAAACATTTTCATTTATATATATATTTTTTAAAGTTTAATATGGTGTCGTAAAATGAACCTCCCTCTCTCATTTTTTTCAATCCAATGATTAATTATCACATTAATAAAACTTAATAGTATAGAAAAAAGATAAAAATAATAATAGATCTAATGGTGGATAATATGACGTGATAAAAATATGAATATGAGAGAGATGACATGAGAGATCCAAATCCCTCATAAAATAAACATTTGTAAAGTTATATACAGTTCTTAATATTTATTGCGGATAACAAAAGTCTTTAATAGATGTTGTTGGTTGCTACTAATAAATTTTGAATGTATAGCCAACTCATGAATTCTAAATCTGATTTCAATATACTTTTATTTTAAAAATGGAATAATGCCACCCTGAAATAAATAGATTTGGTGGCCAGATTTTAATATTTGGAATAATTTTCTGACTCTATATGATTTGATATATTAATTTATGGCAAATGTGTTTTCCGATATCACTCTATCTCATTAAAAAATACAATTTCAGCAATATTATATAATTCTATATTTAAATGAAATACAAAACCAATAAATTAATTGTCTAAAAATTCAAATTTAAATGAAATAAATTAAATTATTCTATAAAAAATTAAAAATCTAAACAAATTTATTTATACTTAAAATATAAAGAACTTTTTTTGAAATAACTATATATTTATTGGGAAAAATACATTTTTGGTTATGTATCTTAACTTCGGGGTTTATTTTGGTCCCTTAATTTTAAAAGATCTATATTGGTCTTTTAACTCTTTAAAATATTTTATATTAGTTATTTTTGTCCTATTAACGACAAAAATATTTAAAAATCAGTTGTTAAATTCGTCGCTAATTAAATAAAAATAACCAATATAGATCGTTTTAAAGAATATATATTAAGGGACCAATATTGATTTTTTAAAAATAAAAGATAAAAAAGAATCTTGAAGTTAAGATACAAGAAAAAAGAATATTAAACTTATTTATTGAGGTATTAATACTATACTACTCTACTCCAAGCTCTTTGAACTTGAATATTAATATAAGTACAAATAATTGTTTCAGGGGTCTACAATTATTTTTTTAAGGCATCTTGTTGGATTTATTAATCAAGTGGTGCAGAAAAAACAAATAAATTCGAATTACATCTGTGAGGGACAGGGTATCCTTACACCTAAACATATGGCCTACAACCTTGACAATCATTCAATTATATTTTTGAAATTAAAATTTTAATATATAGAAAAGGTTTAACAACATACATAATTGAATTTTTGTTTTATCCAAAAAAATATAGTACTACTATTACTAAGATTGTAGGATAAGAAAATATGGTTGGGTCTAACTCAACTCTACAAAATTGGTTGGTAGAATGAGAATTACTTTCACTTATAAACACATGTGCATGTTATATATTGTCCGATGTGAGACTCTTAACACACCTCCACACACTCAGGACTCGACAACTGAAGCATGGAAACAAATGGTGGGTGACCGGTTAGCGGAAACCATATAAGGTGACCCATCGGATCTTAAACCAGACTCTGATACCATGTTAAGAAATTGTGGTTGGGCCTAATTCAACCCTACAAAACCGGTTGGTAAGGTAAGGATTAACCTCACTTATAAACACATATTCATGCCATATATTATTCGATGTAAGACTTTTAACATTGTAAATAAAATATAATACTAAATTTTTGTTAAAATATTTACAGAAATATTATTCAATATAGTGACTTACAGCAAAATGAAGAAACCTAATAACGTGAATCAACAGTTATTTACACTAATGAATACATTAGTTTAATTAATTCTTCTCTTTTTACACAAATTAAATTAATTCTTTGTATATTATTGAGGTGATTTTGACAAAAATAACAATAATGAAGGAGTTGAATTTAATTTCTGATAAAGAGTTTAAAAATCTATTAATGCATGTCAAAATTGATTTTTTTAATCTCTAAAATTAATCATTCCAAAAGTAGAACAAAATATTACATACAAATAGTGATAATGAGATAGAGAATTTGATTCTCACTCAGTGAAAAAAGAAATAATACTAAAAATTATAAAAGAAATTTAACGATAAATTTTTTATTATAACTATGATATTTATAATAGGACGACTGAGAGAGTAATTTAGATTTTTCCTTACCTAATTAACTTTGGATTATTTAATTAGTATACTTATTAATTTTAAACTTTCAATTTGCTGAAATCCCCACCTAATCGATTGAAGCAAAGTCAAGGCAGGTCAAGTCAAGTAGCATCGACGTGCAATTATGCATTCTGTAAATAGATTCATTGTACATTTTCTGAACATAAATAAAGGGGAGACTATATGTAAATTACATGAGTTTTGGCGGCGTGTATATATATATATATATATGAGTTGACATGAGATGTCTATCTATTTTTTTTATGGTTAAGTTTTTTCATGATCAGACATTGAGATTATATTTTGGGAAAAGATCTATTGTATCAATCACTAGTGCAACAAGGAGATATGTTTGGGTCACTTTTTTAATTCTTGTGTTACATTCTCTTATGTATGAGAGTGGAGAAAATTGCAAGTTGCTTCTTTATGCATGGTATTTTGATGATGAGATCATCATAAGAGATTCAAAAACATCGTAAAACTCTAAACATCATCAAGACACGGGTATAGAATTGAGTTTTTAATTGAATATTCATAAAATATTGATCTTTTGGAGATCTTGCGATGACTGTAAACTTTATAGGGAGTTGTTTACTTCAGACATTGGAAAGTCTTTGTTGGGGATGATATTGCAAGGAAGGGTTGTTAGTCGAAATAGAAGTTTTATTGAGGGAAGAAAATTGTCAAGGTACTATTGAGTAAATGCATCTTATCCTACATTTAAAGCGTCTAGAAATTGAGATTTTTCTACTTGTATTCTGAATGGATATTGTAAAAAAAATTGGCCTAAGGTTGAAGCTAAAAGAAAATGACTCCTCTGGGGAATGTTATATTTTCCTTGTACAAAGCCCAAGATTGAGCCTGACTGAGGAAATTCTTATATGAAGCCTAAGAGGAGGTTGTCTCTTGCTGAGGATTTATTGAAATCCCAAGAGCATGTCCAAATTGTATTGAGGAATCCAAAAGGAATTTACTCTTGCTGGGAATTAGGGAAGAGTTGAAGTATCAGATGTCATGAGGCTCTGATTCTGTTAGGGTTTTGTTGAGGACAATTGACCCTGGCTGAAAATTTTCAAGGTGAAGGTTAAGCCTTGCTGGAGGTCAGGGAAGTTTTAAAGGTGAGTTTAAAAACCTTAGAAATTTTTTAACTCCACTGGAGACTGGTGTATTGGTAAAGTGATCAGGGTTTTTCCTATGCTTTGAGGGTCTCTGTGTGAGATCCAAAAGGAGACAATGAGAGTGAGACTTTCCAAGTCTACTACTTGAATGAAGCCCAAGAGGAGGCTGAGACTATCCAAGTCTCTCAAGAAGAGATAGACTCTGGTGTAGAGATGAGTCTTTGTATGATGCCCAAGAGGAGGCTGTTGGTTCAAAGGAGGAAGATCAACCTTTGGTTATTGATGTTCTGGAATTTTGACTCTCTTGGGGATTGAACTTAGTAGAGATAACTAATTTATATCCTATGCTTTTAGGAATCCTTTGGGTCCTTGTACTAAGCCCAAGAGGAGACTGGGGAACTTCTAAAAATCCTGTTGGTCCTTGTACTAAGCCCAAGAGGAGCTGAGGATACTTCTAGGAAGCCTGTGGGTCCAAGCCTAAGAAAAGTTTAAGAAAGGTTTCACCGAGAATTAATCATTTCTTTGTTGAACAGTTCTAAGGTTTGAAGAAATTCAGGAGAGGTTTCACCGGGAATTAATCCTCTCCGGGGAAATGAATTTCTTGTATCTATATACATCTAAGTTTTGATAGTCTTGAGAAAAGTTTCACCGGGATTAATGCATTTCGCTGTTCCATATTGAATAAGCCCAAGAGGAGGCAAACTGTATTGAGGGAATTTCCTACGAGGGAACTAGTTTTGACTAAGTTAGAAAGTAACCTCTGGTTTGACCTAAGTGTAGACCTAACTGTCGGGGAAACTCTAAACAAATATGCACAGGAATATGTACAAATAAATGAATTAACAGGTATATAAACAAGTATGTATTGTATTGAAAAGATGTTGGGACTTACACTCTGAGAGAGGGCCCAAGTGTATGGTGATTGATTGTATGATTTTATGATTAGGGTTTTAAGAAATTGAAGAAAGTTTTAAGGAAATTTTGAATTTGAATTTTGAATTAAAAGAAAATTTCTTTGAAAGAAAAGAATGTTTGGGGCTTATAACTCAAAGAGAGGCCCAAGTGGTCTAAGAGCAGTTTCACCGGGAATAATGTTCCTCTTAGTACCAGTTAAAACAGATAGATAATTTTGAAAACAGAGGTATGGGGGTTACAACTCAAGGAGAGGCCCATGGAGGTTTTTTATTGTTTAAAACAAGACTGGGGCTTATACTCAAGGAGATGCCCAGATGACTTATTTGAAAACATTGATCGCACTGCGATACCGAAAGACGTCAAGGGACTTATACCACAACAGAGGCCTAAAATTTGTTCATGTACAAAGAGGGGTTGGGTCTTACACTCTATTAGGGGCCTAAAAATGATTGTTGAAAGAAAGAAAAGTGGGGCGTATACTCAAGGAGAGACCCAGATGATTTATTTGAAAGGCGACGATCATGTCACAGTTTTGAAAACCACAGAGGGACTTATAGAATGACTGAGGCCCAAATTATTTATGTACAAGAAGGAATGGGTCTTACACTCTACAAAGAGGCCCAAAAGGTTATTTTTATACAAGAGTTGGGGCTTACAGCTCAAGGAGATGCCCAGATGAAAAACATCGATCGCACCGTTTATTTTGAAAATCGTATCGGGACTTATACAATGACTGAGGCCCAAAATTATGTATTTACAAATGGGATGGGTCTTACACTCTACAAAGAGGCCCAAAAGTGTTTCAAATGAAGTTTGAAAAATTAAAATCAATGAAAAACCCTAATTTTAATTAAAAATATACTTTTTCAAAGAAAATTAAATAAAAAATGATATAAAATGTCAAATATATTTAAAAACAAGTTGTGAGTTTTGAAAAATGTTTTGAAAAATCATTTTATGTTTATATGAAAGTGTGAAATTCATTTGAATTTGAAAAATCAAGAGGAAAATTTCATTAAAAATGTTTAAAAACAATTAAAATGAAATTCTTTACAAAAATTCAAATTATATTAAATAAATAATATAAATTTGATTTTTTTGTTGAATAAAATATTTTAACATTTTTGTGAATTTTTAAAAAAAGAACCAATAAAAAATGATTAAAATAGAGGGAGAAATTAATTTTTGAAATCAATTAAGAAAATTCAAAAATTCAAAAAATTTGAAAAAAAGGCGCCAACGGTCACCTTCTTCTTCCTCGTGCCTGCGCCATGGACGATTTGCAAAACCTCACTTTTCTCTTTGATTACTCAATGATTTTGCACGATTCAAATATCAATCTCACTCGTTTTTGAACAAGGATTCTAATGGTACCAATTAATTGCATTTATTTTCAGTGTGGAGTGAGAAATCAAGTGATGAACACATGTACCCTAATTTCTGCAAGAACGCTATGAAATCCTATACACGATAGCTACAAAGCAATTGACTGAGGGGAAACACTCTATATAAGTGCAGAAACATGTTTGTAACTTGAAAACACATTTATGATGCATGTATCATAAAGTTTGAGAGATCAGGCTTACCTCTTGCAAGAAGAAATAGAATTGTGTGTTGGAGGTGTTACAGATGATGTTTGATGACTGGGACAACTTCAATGGACCTTATGTAAGGTGTTTGGAAGCTTGGAATGGATTGAAACAACCTGGATCACCTTGTGGCAACTCAACTACAAATAAGCCTGAGTTTGATTTTGAGCTTTGTGATTCTGAGGTTACAGATGTGTGAGAAGTGTTTGAATAGCTCACATATGATGTGTCTACACCATTGGTTTAGATAGAATTGCTTCCAATTGAAAAATTCACATGTTACTTGAAAAAGAAGCAATTTATGGTTTTTGAGAGTGAAATGAAGAAGAGCATGTGTTGCTATTCTTTGGTGTACTCAAACTGATCAGAAAAGGTCCATATTTATAGTAGAGCAAGTTTGTTTTTGGATCAATAGTGATTGGGGGCTGGATAACCCTATTATCCATTGAGTTTTGTCATGTAGTCAAAGTCTCCTCTAGCCATTGACTTGAGTCAATCTTGCAGGCCTATGGTCTTTTGATTCTTGGACTAATCTTGACTCATTTGTAATGTTATGGACTGATACATGTCAGCTCTATGTATCCATTCAATGCTTCATGACAAAGTTGGAGTTTTTCGAAATGAATCTTGAATGCCACATGCCTAAGGGATTGGATTTCTGACTTGGTGGCCTTGTGATCAGATTCTTCATCATTCATGTTGATTTTGGACAGAAATACAATGATGTAAGTGTCCAAAATTGGCTCAAGAAATCGTGGGATACAAGTTATGTACCAATGCTGTTGTGTAGGCAGGGTGAAAATGCTATTTTTGGAGGCTTATAACTTCTTGCTCAAGTTGAATCATGGAAGGCTCTTGTACTTTTTGGAAAGCCCCTATATCATACTTCAACTTTGATGTTTAACTTTGGTCTTAAATCATCTTGGATCATAATGAAAAATGGCCTCAAAGTTGGAAAAAATGCAAACAGATTCTGTCCAAAATTTTACTAATTGTTTGAAAAATGCCCATTTTTCATTTTTTGTGATTTTGATCAATTCATAACTCAAAATCCATGGGGATTTGGAATATGTTGTAGTTGACAATCTTGAAGTGTGTAATGAGAGCTTTCATTTGAGCTTTGGATGGAAGAAAAATGTTACTTGGATCACAAGTTATGGTCTTCTAAAGTTGGGTAAGAATCACTTTTTTCCATGACTTAGTGAAATTTCAAGTTTCTTAAGATTTCCCCTTTTGCAAGTAACGTCACTTTCTTGATTTTTCTTGATGTATGATGATCTAAATCATAATTTAACATTGTTTTTGACTTAGAGAAGCCATGTTTGTCAAGAAATCCCAAAAGTCAAACTTGGTTTTTTGGCACAGTTGACTTTTTGTCAGATGAATTCCAAACTTTATGATCCTTTATGAAATCAAATTCTTGACCTAATTCAAACCCAATGGATGGATTCCATAGGTGTTTTAGAGTGTCTTGAATCATTTCCCAAGGTTTGAGATCATGTCTTGGTCAAAATTCAAAGGTAGGGTTGACTTTTTCTCATAAACCCTAGTTTGTGGTCCAGATGAATTTGTATCTCTATATTGCTCATGAACTAAGTTCTTTGTGTCCATTTGAACTTGTAAGAGGGTCAATACAAGATATTTAAGGTCTTCAAAACATTTCTTGAGGGTTTGGCTCATGCATTGCTCCAAAAGTCAAATTAGGGGTGAATTAGGTCAAGAAACCCTAATTCCTGATTTTTTATGAATGCATCTCCTGAGGCTATTTTGAACTTATGATTGGATCCATGAAGTCCCTTTGAGCTTCTTGGATTATGTTTTGAAGTATTGGCTCATGCCAAGTGTCATACCCTAAATTTTGACCACTAAGATCTCCCATCATTGTGTAAATCGTTACCACAATATGGATGTATCATCATGCCACATCAGTCTCCCCAAAGATGGGTGAGCATTCACTACAAACCAAGATTAGGTTCTCAAGCCCTCTCAGAGTCTTAGACAAAGGATCAATCAAGAAATGACATGATCTTCAACTTTTCTAACCTCTCAAAAATCCACAAAGTATCAAGAGGACTCCCACTTCTAGAATCAAGCACAAGGTTGCAACATTCTGAGTGGATCAAGCCTCAAGATCGTCAGTGTCACCAAATTAGGGTTTTGGTCGACCAGGGCCTCCAGGTGGAAATTTTCATCTAAGCATGAACCATTGCTTCAAAGCACAACCTAAGATACTCCAAGGGACCTCATGGACCCAACCATCAAGTCAATTTAACCTCAGGGGGTGCATTCACCAAAAATCAGGAATTAGGGTTTCTTGACCTAATTCACCCCTAAGTTGACTTTTGGGACAAAACATAAGCCAAGACCTTAAGACATGGTTTGAGGGTCTCTAATAAACCACATTGATCCATTTTCAACAATGGATTGATCCAAGAAGCTTGATGCACAAGTTTCAATTTCAACTGAACTACAGTTAGGGTTTTTGAAGAAAAAGTCAATTGTACCTTTGACTTTTTGACCAAGACATGCTCCCAAACCTTGGGACATGATTCAATACACCCTATAACACCTATGAAATCAATCCATAAAGTTTGATTTAGCTCAAGGACTTGATTTCATAGAGGATCGCACATTTTGGAATTCATCTGATAAAAAGTCAACTGTGCCCAAAAGTCAAAGTTTGACTTTTTGATTTTTGATCAATTATGGTTTCCTAACCCTATAATGATGTTAATGTGTGATTGGAATCATCATTCATCAAGAAAAATAAAGAAAAGTGGGATAACTTGTAAAAGGGGTAACCATAAAAAACTTAGAAATTTTCTAAGTTATGGAACAAAGTGGCTAGGGTACCAACTTCCAAGGATCATAACTTGTGATCCAAACAACCATTTGGGCTGATCCAAAGATGGATTTGTAGCTCTCAAGGTATACTTTAAAAGTGTCAACTACACCTCATTCCAATTCCTCATGGATTTTAAGTTATGGATTGATCAAAATGGCTGAAAACATGAAATGTCACTTTTTCCAACACTTAGTGAAATTTTCACTAAGTCATAATCTGTTTCACTTTTTTCAAAATGTAGGGGAATTTTTCACTTGGATCCAAAAAGTATCAAGATAAACTATGATCACACATATGTTGTATCATATGAGAGCTTTCCAAAATGGCCAAGAACTCCATCAAATTCCATTTGAGCTAAGAGTTATGATAGTGGCAATATGCCTTGCTGCAACTGTCATAACAAGACAGATTTGTGAATTTTGCTCAATTTGAGCAATTTGTGCAAATGACAAACAAGTTTATCCATCTGAACACCTCAGGGGGAGACCAAGGAGGAACAAACACTGATCCATAAGCCTCCAAAGTCTTTGGAACTAAAAGTAGCATGTCAAACCTAAAAATGCCTAAAAAGGAGACAAGACTCCAATTTTGTTTTGGAACATTCAATGGACACAACAAGGTGGCATGAATTGAGCCTTTTCCAACTGAATGAGTTAAGGATGATATCTGAACTAGGGAAACAAAGGCATGTGCTCTAACCTCTAGTCAATGGCTAAACGAGACTTAAGATTCCAAAATGCTACAATTGGCCAAACCTCTGCAGCAGTTTCCATTCACTATTACTTGCAAAACAAACTTGCTATACTATAAATATAGCACATTTGTGCTCAGTTTGAGTACACCAAAGCAATACAACACTTGCTTTCCTCAAAATCTCTTTCTCTAGGCAAAAATACCTTCTTTAGCAAGGTAACTCTGAGTTTTTGAGTCAAAGAGCATTTCCATCATAGCTCATGATCCAAACACATCCAATATGTCATATCTAAGCTGTCCAAACTCTTACAAGTGACCTGTAACACCAAAATCACAAAGTCCCCTCTCAAAACCTCAAAATTGGGGTTTTTTGCATTTTTCAAGCCATGTCTTGATTCAGTCACTTTCAAAACCAGATAAAACCTCAAACACACTCTATATAACATCCTTGAACTATCCCAAATGGTTCCACACATCTGGAACACCATTTGAGAGAGTTGCTATATTGGTCACTTTTGCCCCTTTTGCAAGAAAGAGCTCAAACTTGTTCCTAAGGATTCCAGTTGGTTCCAACCATTCTAAAAGCTTCTAAGTGATCATTTGAGGTTGTCCAAAGCATCAAATTGTTTCTGGAATAAAGCACTTAGCAGATTGCACAAAAAGCTCATAAAGAGGTAAGCATCACAACTTGAACTCTTTGAAATATGCATTGCTTTGAAGTGCATTGATCATGCAAATCTTATACATGTTATATGTTGTTATTTCTTTGATTATGTGGTTGGCATTTATTTTTCTAAAACTATTCTAGCAGCTAGATGTTGAAACAAGATGTTCTAACTTACTGCATTCAACATGTCGAATAAAGATGTCCCATCCTGGACCATAGGACATCGCGTCTGTTTTGGTTTAAAAGGAAGATTTTGTTGTTGTTATTTGTTTCTGAATATTCTGTGAATATTTAGTTATCCTATGTGGAATTCAGGTTAATTGAGTTGAGTTTTTGTGTTAGTTTTCGGATTTTCACTACTTTCTAAATATGGAGACATATTAGGAAATATTAGATTGAAGACTTATTTTTTTGGAGTTTATTTTGCAGAATTATGTGCAGTCTCTCTGCTGTGTTTTAAAGCCCAACCCAGTCCAAATTTAATGCTATATATTGACTGGTGTAAACCTAGTTTATGTGTGGAACTTACGTGTGTTTTTGTTAGGGTTTTTGATTTTTAATTGTAAGCCTAACTGGTATCATTTTGATAACAGTATAAGGACTGGTTTTGTGTTGTAAGTTCTGTCATTTACTCATAAGCTTTTAAGCATTGAGTTTCTTGTGTGTCAGTTCTCATAAGCTTTGAAGTATTGAGAATTGCGTGTTCTTGAAAGTATGTCTTTCTTTTTGTTACTTGTGTGGAAAGGAACCAGTCACGGTTTGTGATTGAAGAGGGATTTGAGGAGGGCCTCATACCTAGGTGAGTCTTAGGTAGAAGTCATAGGAAGGGCAGTGATTAAGTGAACAAATTGTAACCGGGTGTGGTTGCTGTGTGATTTGTTAATTGATACTATCGTATATTGATTTTGTCCCTAGCTTGGTAGCCCCCAGAGTAGGATTGTTGATCAGAACTGGGTAAACATATCATTGTGTTCTTTACTTTCTGCACTGTTATTTTTATTGTTATCTTGTTCATTGTGTTGGATATACGTGTCTCAACATCCGTGTAGGACATCTGATATCTGTGCTAGAATTTAAATTGGCATCAAGAGCTTGCACCCTAGTTTGTTTCTGGGTGAGATTCAGGGAAGGTACTTTCTGGTGCAATGGACAAGGATGAAGGGTTTTTTAACAAGCCACCTCTGCTTGATGGTTCCAACTATGACTATTGGAAACCAAGGATGATAACATTCATTAAATCCATGGATAATCAAGCATGGAAAGCTGTTATCAAAGGATGGGAACCCCCAAAGGTTAGAGATGGAGAAGGTAATCCTACTGATGTGGTGAATGAAGAGGAAGACTGGGATGATGCAGACTACAAAGGGTCTTTGGGAAATTCCAAAGCCATGAATGCCTTGTTTAATGGTGTTAACAAAAATATTTTCAGGTTGATTAAACACTGCACCATTGCAAAAGAGGCTTGGCAGGTCTTGAAGGTTGCTCATGAAGGAACTTCAAAGGTGAAGATGTCAAAGCTTCAGCTTCTCACTACCAAGTTTGAGAATTTGAAGATGAGGGAAGATGAGAGCATTCATGATTTTCACATGAACATTATTAAGATAGCTAATGCCTCAAGTGCCCTAGGTGAAAAGATGTCTGATAGCAAACTGGTCAGAAAAATCCTCAGATCTCTACCTAAGAGGTTTGACATGAAAGTGACTGCTATAGAGGAAGCTCAGGACATAGATAAGATGAAAGTGGATGAACTTGTGGGATCACTTCAAACATTTGAATTGGGGATCAATGAAAAGTCTGAAAAGAAGAAGAGTATAGCTTTTATGTCAAAGGCTGGTGACTCAGAAGATGAAAGTAATCTGGACAGAGATAAAGGCCTTTCAGAAGACCTGGTGTTACTTGGCAAACAATTCAACAAAGTGTTCAGAAGGATGGATTGGAAGTCAAGATCAAATGTTAGGGACAAGTCATTCGACATCATAAAAAACCAGAATGCTGGGAGAAATTCCAGAACTGAAGAAAATTTCAACCAAGGGAAAGGAACTCAGTGTCATGAGTAGGAAGGTTTTGGGCACATAAAATCTGAATGTCCCACTTATCTCAAGAGGCAAAAGAAGGGGTTATCAGTTTCATGGTCAGAAGATGACTCTAAAACTAAAACTGATGAGAAGTCTGGAAAGCTGGTTACCACATTAACAGGTGTGTGTGAGTCTGATGAAGAGTCAGTCAGTGAAGAACTTACTTTTGAAGAGTTGGCTGCTTCCTATAAGAATTTATGCATTAAAAGTGAAGAAGTATGTCAGCAGAGAGAAGAACAAAAGAGAGTTATTGCTCATCTAAAAGATGAAAAGGTAGAGCATTTATCTATCATCTCTGATCTAAAAAGTGAAGTGGTTGTACTGAATTCAAAATTAGACAATGTGATCAAGACTGTCAGAATGCTCAATAGTAGCTCTGATATGCTTGATGAGATTCTTAAGTCAGGGAGAGATGTTGGAAATGTTAGTGGTCTTGGATTTGAAAGTTCAAGTGAGAAAGACAAAGGAAAATGGCCTGAAGTGACACTTGCTCAATCTAAGAAAGAATTGAAGACCCAGAATAACATGTTGCAACATCCTCACAGACATCAGAAGAATTTCACAAGAAGAAAGAATCAAAGATGGAGATGTCACTATTGTGGAAGGTTTGGCCATATAAAACCCTTCTGTTACAGATTATATGGCTACCCCAAAACTGGGTTACAGTCTAGTAAGGAACAGGATTGTGTTGGACCAAAGAAGGTGTGGACTCCCAAGAATACTGTGGAAGAACACATAGCTCATAAGTCCTTCAGAGTCTCTACAAGGGAAAAGTGGTACTTTAATAGTGGCTGTTCTAGGGACATGACTGGTGTCAAGGGATGTTTGTCAGATGTTAAGTCTCATTCTATTAACTATGTGACCTTTGGTAATGGATCAAAAGGGAGAGTAATGGGTGTTGGAAAATTGGACTGTACAGGACAACCCAACCTGGAGGAGGTATTACTTGTTGAAGGCTTAGATGCAAACTTGATAAGCATAAGTCAACTATGTGATCAGGGTCTCAAGTTCAACTTTAACAATTCTGAATGTCTGATAACAAATGAGAAGGGTAAGGTTGTCATGAGAGGCAAGAGAGCATCAGATAATTGTTATTTGTGGAGTTCTGAAAGCACTGCAATATGCTTGGAAACTACGAAAGCTATTGGAAAAAATACTGAGTTAAAACAGGTGCTGATCAATTTTAAAGAAACTCAAAATGTTAGCATGGTGAACTGTGATAATCTAAATAGAACCAATTCGAATAAGATTAAACTTAGTGAGTATGTCAGGGCGAAAAATTTAAAAGGGAAGTTTGATGGATGCACATTTGAGGCGAATCAGGTGTTCAAAGTTTATGACTGCCGCGCTTCTCTGGGCCCAATTCTCAAAAATATAAATAGGAGGGCAAAAACACTCTACCTACATCAAACATATTATACAAAAATTTCTCCTGCTTTTTCTCTCCAAAGGTTACGGGCTTTAGGGTTTTCTCTTAACATCCTCAATATTGTGCTTTGTGATCAATCGAAAATGTCTCAACATCATGCATTAGAATCCGTGCATGGCACTTCTGATAACTCAGGATCTCCTCGGATTAATTCTAGAGATGATGAACCACTTCGAATGATCAACCTCTCAGATCTTGTGCTTGATATTGTTCCTTTGAACGTAGCACCTGTTGATCCTAAAGGAAAACGACAAGTTTCTCCTTCAATGGATGTCAATATTTCTGGAAATGCCAATCCAAATGGCAGCCATACAAATAGGACTGATGATGGTGTACCTATTCATGTGAGTCACGAAAGAAGGAGTAAAAAGAAAGCTGATGTAGTTTTTAATGTTGATGATTTCACTTTTGATGAGGAACCCATTGGAGGGATGTTAAGGAGAATTAAGAGAAGAAGAGAGAAAACTGTTATGATGGAAGGTTCAAATTCTGCAAAATCGTAGAGAAAGTCTGGAGGTTGTTTCTTTTTGGGAAATAATCTTATTTCATGGTTTAGTAAGAAGCAAAATTATGTATCTCTTTCTACTGCTGAAGCTGAGTACATAGCAGCTGGAAGTAGTTGTGCTCAACTAGTGTGGATGAAGCAAATGTTATCTGAGTATAATGTCACACAAGATGACATGACATTATTCTGTGACAACCTGAGTGCTATTAATATTTCTAAGAATCCTATTCAACATAGCAGGACTAAGCACATTGATATCAGGCATCATTTCATCATAGAAGTTGTGGAGGACAATGTCATAACTCTTGAGCATGTTAGCACAGAAAATTAGCTTGCTGACATATTCACCAAGGCTCTGGATGCAGTTCAGTTTGAAAACCTGAGGAGAAGACTTGGGGTTTGTATTCATGAAGAATCATAGCAATTAATGTTCTTTTTGGATGCCAGATTAAAAAGAATAAAGGTAATTCTGGCAGTGCAGCTTGTGCAGGTGTTTATGAAGGGAAAGGAGATGCTGAAGTTTGTGCATGACATTTGGTCATGTGATTTTGTGTGCATCTGCCTTCTGATGCTGTTTATTCTGGTTTATGATTTAATCATTTCTCAAAATTAATAACTGTTCTACTTGCCTTTGTCATATTTATGGTTAAAAAGGGGGAGTAATGTGCTTGTGGTGTGCGTGTGCTGGTGCTGCAGTTGAGGGGGAGAATGTTGGTGTGTTTCTGCAGTTGAGGGGGAGTTTTATTTTGCTGTTATGATGTGTTTTTTGTTGCTGTCTCTGATATTGTTGTTTTACTTGATTTATCTTTGCAAGATTGTTTGTTGTGTAGTTTTAGCCAAAATAAGCCAAAGGGGGAGATTGTTATTTCTTTGATTATGTGGTTGGCATTTATTTTGCCAAAACTATTCTAGCAGCTAGATGTTGAAACAAGATGTTCTAACTTACAGTATTCAACATGTCGGATAAAGATGTCCCATACTAGACCATAGGACATCGCGTCTGTTTTGGTTTAAAAGGAAGATTCTGTTGCTGTTATTTGTTTATGAATATTCTATGAATATTTAGTTATCCTATGTGGCATCCAGTTTAATTGAGTTGAGTTTTTGTGTTGGTTTTCGGATTTTCACTACTTTCTAAATATGGAGACATATTAGGAAATATTAGATTGAAGACCTATTTTCTTGGAGTTTATTTTGCAGGATTATGTGCAGTCTCTCTGCTGCATTTTGAACCCCAACCCAGTCCAGATTTAATGCTATATATTGACTGGTGTAAACCTAGTTTATGTGTGGAACTTACGTGTGTTTTTGTTAGGGTTTTTTATTGTTAATTGTGAGCCTAACTGGTATCATTCTGATAACAGTATAAGGACTGGTTTTATGTTGTAAGTTTTGTCAGTTAATCATAAGCTTTTAAGCATTGAGTTTCTTGTGTGTCAGTTCTCATAAGCTTTGAAGTATTGAGAATTGTGTGTTCTTGAAAGTGTGTCTTTCTTTTTGTTACTTGTGTGGAAAGAAACCAGTCACGGTTTGTGATTGAAGAGGGATTTAAGGAGGGCCTCATACCTAGGTGAGTCTTAGGTAGAAGTCATAGGAAGGGTAGTGATTAAGTGAACAGATTGTAACCGGGTGTGGTTGCTGTGTGATCTATGAATTGATACTATCGTATATTGATTTCGTCCATGGCTTGGTAGCCCCCAGAGTAGGATTGTTGATCCGAACTGGGTAAACATATCACCGTGTTCTTTACTTTCTGCACTGTAATTTTTATTGTTATGTTGTTCATTGTGTTGGATATCAGTGTCTCAACATCCGTGTAGGACATCTGATATCTGTGCCAGAATTTCAATTGGCATTAAGAGCTTGCACCCTAGTTTGTTTCTAGGTGAGATTCAGGGAAGGTACTTTCTGGTGCAATGGACAAGGATGGAGGATTTTTGAACAAACCACCTCTGCTTGATGGTTCCAACTATGACTATTGGAAACCAAGGATGATAGCATTCATCAAATCCATGGATGATCAAGCATGGAAAGCTGTTATCAAAGGATGGGAACCCCCAAAGATTAGAGATGGAAAAGGTAATCCTACTGATGTGGTGAAGGAAGAGGAAGACTGGGATGATGCAGACTACAAAGGGTCTTTGGGAAATTCCAAAGCCATGAATGCCTTGTTTAATGGTGTTAACAAAAATATTTTCAGGTTGATTGAACACTGCATCATTACAAAAGAGGCTTGACAGGTCTTAAAGGTTGCTCATGAAGGAACTTCAAAGGTGAAGATGTCAAAGCTTCAGCTTCTCACTACCAAGTTTGAGAATTTGAAGATGAAGGAAGATGAGAGCATTCATGATTTTCACATGAACATTATTGAGATAGCTAATGCCTCAAGTGCCCTAGGTGAAAAGATGTCTGATAGCAAACTGGTCAGAAAAATCCTCAGATCTCTACCTAAGAGGTTTGACATGAAAGTGACTGCTATAGAGGAAGCTCAGGACATAGATAAGATGAAAGTGGATGAACTTGTGGGATCACTTCAAACATTTGAATTGGGGATCAGTGAAAAGTCTGAAAAGAAGAAGAGTATATCTTTTGTGTCAAAGGCTGGTGACTCAGAAGATGAAAGTAATCTGGACAGAGATGAAGGCCTTTCAGAAGACCTGGTGTTACTTGGCAAATAATTCAACAAAGTGTTTAGAAGGATGGATTGGAAGTCAAGATCAAATGTTAGGGACAAGTCATTCGACATCAGCAAAAACCAGAATGCTGGGAAAAATTCCAGAACTGAAGAAAATTTCAACCAAGGGAAAGGAACTCAGTGTCATGAGTGTGAAGGTTTTGGACACAAAATCTGAATGTCCACTTATCTCAAGAGGAAAAAGAAGAGGTTATCAGTTTCATGGTCAGAAGATGACTCTGAAACTTAAACTGATGAGAAGTCTGGAAAGCTGGTTACAACATTAACAGGTGTGTGTGAGTCTGATGAAGAGTCAGTCAGTGAAGAACTTACTTTTGAAGAGCTGACTGCTTCCTATAAGAATTTATGCATTAAAAGTGAAGAAGTATGTCAGCAGAGAGAAGAACAAAAGAGAGTTATTACTCATCTAAAAGCTGAAAAGGTAGAGCATTTATCTATTATCTCTGATCTGAAAAGTGAAGTGGTTGTACTGAATTCAAAATTGGACAATGTGATCAAGACTGTCAGAATGCTCAATAGTAGCTATGATGTGCTTGATGAGATTCTTAAGTCATGGAGAGATGTTGGAAATGTTAGTGGTCTTGGATTTGAACGTTCAAGTGAGAAAGACAAAGGAAAATGGCCTGAAGTGACACTTGTTCAATCTAAGAAAGAATTGAAGATGCCAAATAACATGTTGCAACATCCTCACAGACATCAGAAGAATTTCACAAGAAGAAAGAATCAAAGATGGAGATGTCACTATTGTGGAAGGTTTGGCCATATAAAACCCTTCCGTTACAGATTATATGGCTACCCCAAACCTGGGTTACAGTCTAGTAAATAACAGGATTGGGTTAGAGCAAAGAAGGTGTGGACTCCTAAGAATACTGTGGAAGAACACATAGCTCATAAGTCCTTCAGAGTCTCTACAAGGGAAAAGTGGTACTTTGATAGTGGTTGTTCTAGGCACATGATTGGTGTCAAGTGTAACGCCCCAGTTTTGGTTATTTTTATTTAATTGAGTCGTTTTGATTATTTTATTATTATTTTATTTTATTTCTGACTTTTATTTGGAAATATGTTATTTTTCATCGTGATTATATTTTGTCGCATTTTGGGAACGTTTGTGAGATATTTGAGTGTTGGGGTATTTTGGTCTTTTGTCGGGTAGATATTATATTTTTTCATAGAAATAGAAATAGAAAGAGAGAAAAGTAGAAAGAAAATAAAATAGAGAGAAAAGAGAAGAAGAAAAAGGAGAAGAGGAAAAAGAAAAAAAAGAGGAAAAACTTGTGGATTTAGGAACCGATTCAACCGACTTTTCAAACGCGATTTAATCGGGTAAGGGTGCGAAACTCGATTATACTATGTTTATGTATGATTATGTAAGTTTGTGTGGAAGTTTTGTTGGTTTTTCAAATATAGGTCGAAATGAGATAAACGAGTAGAAATCGATGTTTTCACGGTCGAAAATCGATATAAACTGTATTGTATGATCACACTGTGTGTATGAACAATCGTTGATGTTTGTTTTGCTGTTGGAATTGAGTTTGGGTGAAAAATAGGATTTTTGGGGTGGATTTTCGAAGAGGGTTTTTTTTTTCTGAAAATCGCAGAGCCCGCTCAGCGCGCAGATGCCCGCTCCTGAAAAAATGCAATCTCATGAGTCAGATGGGAGCCCGCTCAGCGCGGTCTGGAACTTCAAAAATTTTATCTGTTTTCTAAATTCCGTAACTTTTGATCCGTAACTCGGATCGGGACGTTCTTTATACCGTTGGAAAGCTAATGAAATGTTCTTTCTTATAAAATTGGGTTTTGAGATTGTTGGCCGATTTAATTATGTCAGAAATTGGGAATAGTGTCGTTTTGTCGACGTTTGCCGTTTTAATTGTGTGAATTTGATGTGTATCATGCAATGTGCTATTGATATGAATGTCGTATGACTTATATGTTGTAGTGTGATGAAAATGAATGAGATACATGTTGTAAAGATGATTTGTGACCTAAGGGAAAGAAAATGCTATGTGTGGTATTTGATGATAAATGCATGATTATGGAATGTGTATATGTGTGCATTTGAATGTCATGAGTCATTGTATGCCAAGCATCATGATATGCATTCTTGTGATGTCGTGTACCCTAGTGGGTGTGAGCAATGAATTGATTCTAGAAGGAGTCCACTATAACATCGTGTGCCTTATACAAAGAGGTGTGAGCGATGATTATGGACGATCGTGTGCCTTATACAAAGAGGTGTGAGCGATCGGGTCGTGTGCCTTATACAAAGAGGTGTGAGCGATCCATAAACATCGTGTGCCTTATACAAAGAGGTGTGAGCGACGGGGAACATCGTTTGCCCGACGGGGAGTTACACTAAGTAACAAGCGATGGTTCCTATAGTTCCTGAGTGAACTAGTGTTGAGATGATGGATGGATGGTACCGCATATGCATTGCATAGAGTCGTTGTGTCGGTCTCTGTGCATTTGCATAAATCATGAATGGATTGATTTTGTGTGGAATTGTGATTGGAATTGATGAGTTGAGATATATATATATATATATATATATATATATATATATATATTGGTGTTGGTGATAATTGTATTGTGTATGATTGATATGTATTGGTGATGGATAAATGAGATAAGTGTTGTGTTGTGTTTTATTTGGATTTTGTTGTACGTTGTGGTGAGAATATTTTACGTGTGTAATTTTGTGTTATTATATAATTATATGCAATTATATTATGATTGTTTTTCTCACCCTTTTGCTGTTTTATAATGCTCTATGAGGCATTGTAGATTAGATTGCTGGAGGTCTTTTTGTGAAGCTTAGGTCTTCATTCTTTTGTCGGTCGGCTCTGATATGTGACACCGGGTAGTCGAGGTGATCGAGTGTGATTATTTGTATTATGTATACACATGTTTTGGATTATACTTGTGTGGCTTTGTATATGACAGATACACTTTGTATGATGTATATATATAAGATTCAGTACAGATTTTCCGCTTTTATTCTGTACCTGAATTGTGGGTGTTAGGAACTAAGTTCCTTTGTTATTTGCTACCTGAGAATGTTGCATATCTTTATGAGCAGGTTTATGTGTATTTGTTTCAAATTGATGTGACCCCTCGGTCTATGTCATGAATGTTTTAAATATACTCTGATGAAATTTTGAATTTTTGTTACCGCTTTATTAATTGGGGGTATAGATTGGGGGTGTTACATTAAGTGGTATCAGAGCCAGTCCGTGTCAGTTTGTGTCAGTCCTTGTTGGTGTTGGTGTTTGGGTGAGCTGTTTGTTTAACCATAGTTGCTATCATTGGAAATGAACAGAATATGGCTGGTAGGAACGACGTTGCTTTAGCTGCTGCTATGCAAGCTATGGCTCGGGCTGTGCAGGGTGCACCTAATGCTGCTGGTAATGATGAGTTCAGGAAGAACAAACCGTCTGTCTTCAAAGGAAGATATGATCCTGATGGTGCTCAGTTATGGCTTAAAGAGATTGAAAGAATCTTCCGAGTGATGGATTGTGATGAGGATCAGAAGGTGAGACTAGGTACTCACATGTTACTGGAAGAAGCTGATGATTGGTGGGTTAGTACACGCCATGTGTTGGAAGCTGCAGAGGAAGAGATCACTTGGACTATGTTTAGCATTGAGTTTATGAGGAAGTATTTTCCCGAAGATGTAAGAGGAAAGAAGGAAATTGAGTTCTTGGAATTGAAACAAGGTAATATGTCTGTTGTTGATTATACTTCTAAGTTTGTGGAGCTTGTGCAGTTTTATCCACATTATGCTGAAGCAACTGCGGAATTTTCTAAGTGTGTGAAGTTTGAGAATGGATTGCGTCCTGAGATAAAGCAGGTAATCGGTTACCAAAGGATTAGAAGGTTTTCTGATTTGGTGGATTGTTGTAGGATTTTTGAGGAGGATAGTAAAGCTCGGTCTACTCACTATAAGAGTGTGAACGAAAGGAAAGCGAAACAACCATTTCGTAGTGGTCCTTATGTAACACCAGCTGATAAGGGTAAACAAATGGGGGATTTTGAGAAAAGGCCAAGTGGGGGAGGAATGTCTAATCCTCTGAGATGCTATAGGTGTGGTGACCTAGGGCATCGTCAGTTTGAATGCAGGAAAGATATGAGAAAATGTTCCAATTGTGGAGGTTTAGGACACATTGCAGCTGATTGTAAGAGGAACGTGGTGAAGTGTTTCAATTGTGGTGAACCTGGGCATGTTAGTACAAAGTGTCCGAAACCGAAGCAAGCTCCAGCTGGGGGGAAGGTTTTTGCATTGGCAGGAACTCAGACTTCAAGTGCAGATCGTCTGATCTGAGGTACTTGTTTTATTTATAGTACGCCTTTAGTTGCTATTATTGATACTGGAGCGACTCATTCGTTTATTTCGTCTGAGTGTACGAAGCGTTTGAATCTTTTGTTGTCTTCGATGGGTGGTGAGATGGTTATTTATACTCCAGCAATAGGGTCAGTAACTACTTCTTTAGTTTGTTTAAGTTGTCCTTTGACCATTTATGGTAAAGACTTTGAGATGGATTTAGTGTGTTTGCCGTTGGAGGGTTTAGATTTGGTTCTGGGAATGAATTGGTTGCAGTTCAATAGGGTTCATATTGATTGTTATCATAAGCTAGTAAGGTTTCCTTCTCTTGAGGAAGACGAGGACTCGAGTTTCTTATCTACCAAAGAGTTGAAGAAACTTTTGGCGGATGAAGCTCAGTTGTTCAGGTTGTTTGCTTCATTATCCGTGGATAGTCAAGTTTCACTTGATGTGTTTCCAGTGGTGTGTGAATTTCCAGAAGTGTTTCCTGAGGATATTTCAGATGTGCCGCCAGAGAGAGAGGTGGAGTTTTCTATAGATTTAGTTCCTGGTACTAGACCTGTATCGATGACACCATATCGAATGTCGACATCTGAGTTGGTTGAGTTAAAGAAGCAGTTGAATGAATTGTTGGAAAAGAGGTTTGTGAGGCCAAGTGTGTCGCCTTGGGGTGCTCCAGTTTTATTGGTGAAAAAGAAAGATGGAAGTATGTGATTGTGTATTGATTATCGCCAGTTGAATAAGGTGACGATTAAGAATAAGTATCCTCTTCCAAGAATTGATGATCTGATGGATCAGTTGGTTGGTGCGTGTGTGTTTAGTAAGATTGATTTGAGGTCAGGGTATCATCAGATTAGGGTGAAAGAGGAAGATATTCAGAAGACGGCTTTTAGGACACGATACGGTCATTATGAATATTCTGTGATGCCGTTCGGGGTTTCTAATGCGCCAGGTGTGTTTATGGAGTACATGAATCGTATTTTCCACGAGCATTTGGATCATTTCGTGGTTGTGTTTATTGATGATATCTTAATTTATTCTAAGTCTCGGGAAGAGCACGCGGAGCATTTGCGTATTGTTTTGCAGGTTTTGAAAGAAAGAAAGGTTTTTGCTAAATTATCCAAGTGTGAGTTCTGGTTGTCAGAGGTGAGTTTTCTTGGTCACGTGATTTCAAGTAATGGTATTTCCGTGGATCCATCTAAACTAGAAGCAGTTCTACAATGGGAGGCTCCGAGATCCATTACTGAAATTCAAAGCTTTTTGGGTTTGGCCGGATATTAGCGAAGGTTCATTGAAGGTTTTTCTAAGCTAGTACTTCCTTTGACCCAGTTGACTTGTAAAGGGCAAGCGTTCATTTGGGATATTCGGTGCGAGGAAAGTTTTAATGAGCTGAAGAGAAGATTGATGACAGCTCCGATTTTGATTTTGCCGAATCCTACTGAACCATTTTTGGTGTATTGTGATGCGTCTTTGATTGGTCTAGGTGGGGTGCTAATGCAAGAAGGTAAGGTCGTGGCTTATGCTTCGAGGCAGTTGAGAGTGCATGAGAAAAATTACCCTACTCATGATTTGGAATTAGCAGTTGTGGTCTTTGTGTTGAAAATTTGGAGGCATTATCTCTATGGTGCAAGATTCGAAGTCTTTAGTGATCATAAAAGTTTGAAATATTTGTTTGATCAGAAAGAGTTAAAGATGAGACAACGGAGATGGTTAGAATTTTTGAAGGACTACGACTTTGGCATGAATTACCATCCTAGTAAAGCGAATGTGGTAGCTGATGCGTTGAGTCGGAAATCGTTGCGTATGTCCGCTTTAATGGTTAAGGAGTGGGAGCTTTTGGAAGCTTTTAGGGACTTGAGTTTGGTGTGTGAGGTGACGTCCGACAGCGTGAGGCTGGGTATGCTAAAGGTTACTAATGATTTTCTGATGACTGTTAGTGAGAAGCAGAAGCTGGATGTGAAATTTATGGATTTGATGTTGGTGGGAGAAAAAGATGCGAATAGTGATTTTAAAGTGGATGTTAATGGTGTTTTGAGATTCCGAGGTAGAATTTGTATTCCGGATGATTCGGATTTGAAAAGGAAGATTTTGGAGGAAGGACACCGAAGTAATTTGAGTATACATCCGGGAACTAATAAAATGTACCAAGATTTGAAGAAGATTTTCTGGTGGTCTGGATTGAAAAGAGATGTGGCTCAATTTGTATATGCGTGTTTGACGTGCCAAAAGTCGAAAGTGGAACATCTGAGGCCTAGTGGTTTATTGCAACCGTTGGATATTCCTGAGTGGAAATGGGACAACATTTCTATGGATTTTGTGACAGGGTTGTCAAATACACTAAGGAGGCATAATGCTATTTGGGTGGTTGTGGACAGACTGACTAAATCGACGCATTTCATTCCGATTGACATCAGTTTTTCTTTGGAGAGGCTAGCTGAGATTTATATCAGTGTGATTGTGAAATTGTATGGTGTTCCGTTGAGTATTGTTTCGGATCGAGATCCGAGGTTTACCTCGAGATTTTGGGAAAGTTTACAGAAGGCGTTGGGTTCTAAGTTGAGGTTGAGTTCTGCTTATCATCCTCAAATGGATGGTCAGACCGAGAGAACGATTCAATCATTGGAGGACTTGTTGAGAGCTTGTGTTCTTGAACAAGGTGGTGCGTGGGATAGTTATCTCGCGTTGGTGGAATTCACGTATAATAACAGTTTCCATTCTAGTATTGAAATGGAACCTTTTGAAGCGTTATATGGACAAAGATGTCGAACACCGTTGTGTTGGCATGAATCGGGGGAGAGTGCGGTGGTTGGACTGGAGTTGGTACAACAGACTACAGACAAGGTGAAGCTTATCCGTGAGAAAATGAAGGCTTCTCAGAGTAGGCAAAAGAGTTATCATGATCGTAGAAGGAAGGACCTAGAGTTTCAAGAGGGCGATCATGTATTTTTGAGAGTTACACCGGTAACAGTTGTGGGTCGTGCATTGAAGTCGAAGAAACTTACTTCTCGGTTTATTGGTCCTTACCAAATATCCGCGAGAGTGGGTGCTGTGGCTTATAGGGTGGCGTTGCCGCCGAGTCTGTCGAATTTGCATGATGTGTTCCATGTTTCACAACTTTGGAAGTATGTTCCAGATCCGTTGCATGTAATTCTGATGGATGAGGTAGAGGTAAAGGAGAACCTTACGGTTGAGGCACTACCAGTGAGAATTTTGGATCGCGAGTTGAAGCGGTTAAGGGGCAAGGATATTGCACTTGTGAAGGTAACGTGGGGAGCCGCTGCTGAGGGCAATTTGACTTGGGAGTTGGAGAGTCGGATGCGGGAGTCGTATCCAGAGTTGTTCGTCTCAGGTATATTTTCGAGGATGAAAATTTCTAAGTGGGGGAGAGTTGTAACGCCCCAGTTTTGGTTATTTTTATTTAATTGAGTCGTTTTGATTATTTGATTATTATATTATTTTATTTCTGACTTTTATTTGGAAATATGTTATTTTTCATCGTGATTATATTTTGTCGCGTTTTGGGAACGTTTGTGAGAGATTTGAGTGTAGGGGTATTTTGGTCTTTTGTCGGGTAGATATTATATTTTTTCATAGAAATAGAAATAGAAAGAGAGAAAAGTAGAAAGAAAAGAAAATAGAGAGAAAAGAGAAGAAGAAAAAGGAGAAGAGAAAGAGAAGAGGAAAAAGAAGAAAAAGAGGAAAAACTTGTGGATTTAGGAACCGATTCAACCGACTTTTCAAACGCGATTTAATCGGGTAAGGGTGCGAAACTCGATTATACTATGTTTGTGTATGATTATGTATGTTTGTGTGGAAGTTTTGTTGGTTTTTCAAATATAGGTCGAAATGAGATAAACGAGTAGAAATCAATGTTTTCACGGTCAGAAATCGATATAAACTGTATTGTATGATCACACTGTGTGTATGAACAATCGTTGATGTTTGTTTTGCTGTTGGAATTGAGTTTGGGTGAAAAATAGGATTTTTGGGGTGGATTTTCGAAGAGGGTTTTTTTTTCCTGAAAATCGCAGAGCCCGGTCAGTGCGCAGATGCCCGCTCAGTGCGCTCCTGAAAAAATGCAATCTCACGAGTCACAGGGGAGCCCGCTCAGCGCACTCGAAGCCTGCTCAGCGTGGTCTGAAACTTCAAAAATTTTATCTGTTTTCTAAATTTCGTAACTTTTGATCCGTAACTCGGACCGGGACGTTCTTTATACCGTTGGAAAGCTAATGAAATGTTCTTTCTTATAAAAATGGGTTTTGAGATTGTTGGCCAATTTAATTATGTCAGAAATTGGGAATAGTGTCATTTTGTCGACTTTTGAGGTTTTAATTGTGTGGATTTGATGTGTATCATGCAATGTGCTGTTGATATGAATGTCATATGACTTGTGTGCTGTGGTGTGATGAAAATGCATGACATACATATTGTAAAGATGATTTGTGACCTAAGGGCAAGAAAATGCTATGTGTGGTATTTGATGATAAATGCATGATTATGGAATGTGTATATGTTTGCATTTGAATGTCATGAGTCATTGTATGCCAAGCATCATGATATGCATTATTGTGTTGTCGTGTGCCCTAGTGGGTGTGAGCGACGAATCGATTCCAGAGGGAATCTGCTATAACATCGTGTGCCTTATACAAAGAGGTGTGACCGATGATTATGGACGATCGTGTGCCTTATACAAAGAGGTGTGAGCGATCGGGTCGTGTGCCTTATACAAAGAGGTGTGAGCAATCTATAAACGTCATGTGCCTTATACAAAGAGGTGTGAGCGACGGGGAACATCGTTTTCCCGACGGGGAGTTACACTAAGTACAAGCGATGGTTCCAATAGTTCCTGAGTGAACTAGTGTTTAGATGATGGATGAATGGTACCGTATATGCATTGCATAGAGTCGTTGTGTCGGTCTCTGTGCATTTACATAAATCATGAATGGATTGATTTTGTGTGGAATTGTGATTGGAATTGATGAGTTGATATATATATATATATATATATATATATATATATATTGGTGTTGGTGATAATTGTATTGTGTATGATTGATATGTATTAGTGATGGATAAATGAGAATATTTTACGTATCTAATTTTTTGTTATTATATAATTATATGCAATTATATTATGATTGTTTTTCTCACCCTTCTGCTATTTTATAATGCTCTATGAGGCATTGCAGATTAGATTGCTGGAGGTCTTTTTGTGAAGCTTAAGTCTTCATTCTTTTGTCGGTCGACTCTGATATGTGACACCGGGTAGTCGGGGTGATCGAGTGTGATTATTTGTATTATGTATACACATGTTTTGGATTGTACTTGTGTGGCTTTGTATATGACAGATACACTTTGTATGATGTATATATATGAGATTCAGTACAGATTTTCCGCTTTTATTCTGTACCTGAATTGTGGGTGTTAGGAACTAAGTTCCTTTGTTATTTGCTACATGAGAATGTTGCATATCTTTATGAGCAGGTTTATGTGTATTTATTTCAAATTGATGTGACCCCTCGGTCTATGCCGTGAATGTTTTAAATATACTCTGATGAAATTTTGAATTTTTGTTATTGCTTTATTAATTGGGGGTATAGATTGGGGGTCTTACATCAAGGGATGTTTGTCAGATGTTAAGTCTCATTCTATTAACTATGTGACCTTTGGTAATGGATCAAAAGGGAGAGTAATGGGCGTTGGAAAATTGGACTGTACAGGACAACCCAACCCGGAGGAGGTATTACTTGTTAAAGGCTTAGATGCAAACTTGATAAGCATAAGTCAACTATGTGATCAAGGTCTCAGGGTCAACTTTACCAATTCTGAATGTCTGATAACAAATGAGAAGGGTAAGGTTATCATGAGAGGCGAGAGAGCATCAGATAATTGTTATTTGTGGAGTTCTGAAAGCACTGCAATATGCTTGGAAACTAAGAAAGCTATTGGAAAGAATACTGAGTTAAAACAGGTGCTGATCAATTTTAAAGCAACCCAAAATGTTAGCATGGTGGACTGTGATAATCTAAAAAGAACCAATTCGAATAAGATTAAACTTAGTGAGTATGTCAGCGCGGAAAATTTAAAAGGGAAGTTTGATGGATGCACATTTGAGGCGAACCGGGTGTTCAAAGTTTGTGACTGCCGCGCTTCTCTGGGCTCACTTCTCAAAAATATAAATAGGCGGGTAAAAACACTCTACCTACATCAAACATATTATACAAATATTTCTCCTGCTTTTTCTCTCCAAAGGTTACGGGCTTTAGGGTTTTCTCTTAACATCCTCAATATTGTGCTTTGTGATCAATCGAAAATGTCTCAACATCATGCATCAGAATCCGTGCATGGCTCTTCTGATAACTCAGGATTCCTCGGATCAATGCTGGAGATGATGAACCACTTCGAATGATCAACCTCTCAGATCTTGTGCTTAATATTGCTCCTTTGAACATAGCACCTGCTGATCCTAAAGGAAAACGACAAGTTTCTCCTTCAATGGATGTCAATATTTCTGGAAATGCCAATCCAAATGGCAGCCCCACAGATAGGACTGATGATGGTGTACCTATTCATGTGAGTCATGAAAGAAGGAGTAAAAAGAAAGCTGATGTAGTTATTAATGTTGATGATCTCACTTCTGATGAGGAACCCATTGTAGGGATGTTAAGGAGAATTTAGAGAAGAAGAGAGAAAACTGTTATGATGGAAGGTTCAAATTCTGCAAAATCGCAGAGAAAGTCTGGAGGTTGTTTCTTTTTGGGAAATAATCTTATTTCATGGTTTAGTAAGAAGCAAAATTCTGTGTCTCTTTCTACTGCTGAAACTGAGTACATAGCAGCTGGAAGTAGTTGTGCTCAACTGGTGTGGAAGAAGCAAATGTTATCTGAGTATAATGTCACACAAGATGTCATGACATTATTCTATGACAACCTAAGTGCTATTAATATTTCTAAGAATCCTATTCAACATAGCAGGACTAAGCACATTGATATCAGGCATCATTTCATCAGAGAACTTGTGTTTTTTATGATGTGTTTTTTGTTGTTGTCTCTGATATTGTTGTTTTCCTTGATTTATCTTTGCAAGATTGTTTGTTGTGTAGTTTTAGCCAAAATAAGCCAAAGGGAGAGATTGTTATTTCTTTGATTATGTGGTTGGCATTTATTTTGCTAAAACTATTCTAGCAGCTAGATGTTGAAACAAGATGTTCTAACTTACTGTATTCAACATGTCGGATAAAGATGTGCCATCTGTTGTTGTTATTTGTTTCTGAATATTCTGTGAATATTTAGTTATCCTAAGTGGCATCCAGGTTAATTGAGTTGAGTTTTTGTGTTGGTTTTTGGATTTTCACTACTTTCTAAATATGGAGACATATTAGGAAATATTAGATTGAAGACCTATTTTCTTGGAGTTTATTTTGCAGAATTATGTGCAGTCTCTCTATTGCGTTTTGAAGCCCAACCCAGTCTAGATTTAATGCTATATATTGACTGGTGTAAACCTAGTTTATGTGTGGAACTTACGTGTGTTTTTGTTAGGGTTTTTGATTGTTAATTATGAGCCTAACTGGTATCACTCTGATAACAGTATAAGGACTGGTTTTATGTTGTAAGTTCTGTCAGTTATTCATAAGCTTTTAAGCATTTAGTTTCTTGTGTGTCAGTTCTCATAAGCTTTGAAGTATTGAGAATTGTGTGTTCTTGAAAGTGTGTCTTTCTTTTTGTTACTTGTGTGGAAAGGAACCAATCACGGTTTGTGATTGAAGAGGGATTTGAGGAGGGCCTCATACCTAGGTGTGTCTTAGGTAGAAGTCATAGGAAGGGTAGTGATTAAGTGAACAGATTGTAATCGGGTGTGGTTGCTGTGTGATCTGTGAATTGATACTATCGTATATTGACTTCGTCCCTGGCTTGTTTGCCCCCAGAGTAGGATTGTTGATCCGAACTGGGTAAACATATCATTTTGTTCTTTACTTTCTGCACTGTTATTTTTATTGTTATCTTGTTTATTGTGTTGGATATCAGTGTCTCAACATCCGTGTAGGACATCTGATATCTGTGCCAGAATTTCAATTGGCATCAAGAGCTTGCCCCCTAGTTTGTTTCTGGTTGAGATTCAAGGAAGGTACTTTCGGGTGCAATGGACAAGGATGGAGGATTTTTGAACAAACCACCTCTGCTTGATGGTTCCAACTATGACTATTGGAAACCAAGGATGATAGCATTCATCAAATCCATGGATGATCAAGCATGCAAATCTGTTATCAAAGGATGGGAACCCCCAAAGGTTAGAGATGGAGAAGGTAATCCTACTGATGTGGTGAAGGAAGAGGAAGACTGGGATGATGCAGACTACAAAGGGTCTTTGGGAAATTCCAAAGCCATGAATGCCTTGTTTAATGGTGTTATCAAAAATATTTTCAGGTTGATTAAACACTACACCATTGAAAAAGAGGCCTTGCAGGTCTTGAAGGTTGCTCATGAAGGAACTTCAAAGGTGAAGATGTCAAAGCTTCAGCTTCTCACTACCAAGTTTGAGAATTTGAAGATGAAGTAAGATGAGAACATTCATGATTTTCACATGAACATTATTGAGATAACTAATGCCTTAAGTGCCCTAGGTGAAAAGATGTCTGATAGCAAACTGGTCAGAAAAATCCTCAGATCTCTACCTAAGAGGTTTGACATGAAAGTGACTGTTATAGAGGAAGCTCAGGACATAGATAAGATGAAAGTGGATGAACTTGTGGGATCACTTCAAACATTTGAATTGGGGATCAGTGAAAAGTCTGAAAAGAAGAAGAGTATAGCTTTTGTGTCAAAGGCTGGTGACTCAGAAGATGAAAGTAATCTGGACAGAGATGAAGGCCTTTCAGAAGACCTGGTGTTACTTGGCAAACAATTCAACAAAGTGTTCAGAAGGATGGATTGGAAGTCAAGATCAAATGTTAGGGACAAGTCATTCGACATCAGCAAAAACCAGAATGCTGGGAGAAATTCCAGAACTGAAGAAAATTTCAACCAAGGGAAAGGAGCTTAGTGTCATGAGTGTGAAGGTTTTGGGCACATATAATCTGAATGTCCCACTTATCTCAAGAGGCAAAAGAAGGGGTTATCAGTTTCATGGTCAGAAGATGACTCTAAAACTGAAACTGATGAGAAGTCTGGAAAGCTGGTTACAACATTAACAGGTGTGTGTGAGTCTGATGAAGAGTCAGTCAGTGAAGAACTTACTTTTGAAGAGCTGGCTGCTTCCTATAAGAATGTATGCATTAAAAGTGAAGAAGTATGTCAGCAGAGAGAAGAACAAAAGAGAGTTATGGCTCATCTAAAAGCTGAAAAGGTAGAGCATTTATCTATTATCTCTGATCTGAAAAGTGAAGTGGTTGTACTGAATTCAAAATTGGACAATGTGATCAAGACTGTCAGAATGCTCAATAGTAGCTCTGATATGCTTGATGAGATTCTTAAGTCAGGGAGAGATGTTGGAAATGTTAGTGGTCTTGGATTTGAAAGTTCAACTGAGAAAGACAAAGGAAAATGGCCTGAAGTGACACTTGCTCAATCTAAGAAAGAATTGAAGACGCCAAATAACATGTTGCAACATCCTCACAGACATCAGAAGAATTTCACAAGAAGAAAGAATCAAAGATGAAGATGTCACTATTGTGGAAGGTTTGGCCATATAAAACCCTTTTGTTACAGATTATATGGCTACCGCAAAACTAGGTTACAGTCTAGTAAGGAACAGGATTGGGTTAGAGCAAAGAAGGTGTGGACTCCCAAGAGTACTGTGGAAGAACACATAGCTCATAAGTCCTTCAGAGTCTCTACAAGGGAAAAGTGGTACTTTGATAGTGGCTGTTTTAGGCACATGACTGGTGTCAAGGGATGTTTATCAGATGTTAAGTCTCATTCTATTAACTATGTGACCTTTGGTAATGGATCAAAAGGGAGAGTAATGGGTGTTGGAAAATTGGACTGCACAGGACAACCCAAACTGGAGGAGGTATTACATGTTGAAGGCTTAGATGCAAACTGGATAAGCATAAGTCAACTATGTGACCAGGGTCTCAGGGTCAACTTTACCAATTCTGAATGTCTAATAACAAATGAGAAGGGTAAGGTTGTCATGAGAGGCGAGAGAGCATCAGATAATTGTTATTTGTGGAGTTCTGAAAGCACTGCAATATGCTTGGAAACTAAGAAAGCTATTGGAAAGAATTCTGAGTTAAAACAGGTGCTGATCAATTTTAAAGCAACTCAAAATGTTAGCATGGTGAACTGTGATAATCTAAATAGAGCCAATTCCAATAAGATTAAACTTAGTGAGTATATCAGCGCGGAAAATTTAAAAGGGAAGTTTGATGGATGCACATTTGAGGCGAATCGGGTGTACAAAGTTTGTGACTGTCGCGCTTCTCTCGGCCCACTTCTCAAAAATATAAATAGGCGGACAAAAACACTCTACCTACATCAAACATATTATACAAAAATTTCTCCTGCTTTTTCTCTCCAAAGGTGACGGGCTTTAGGGTTTTCTCTTAACATCCTTAATATTGTGCTTTGTGATCAATCGAAAATGTCTCAACATCATGTATCAGAATCTGTGCATGGCTCTTCTGATAACTCAGGATCTCCTCGGATCAATGCTGGAGATGATGAACCACTTCGAATGATCAACCTCTTAGATCTTGTGCTTGATATTGCTCCTTTGAACGTAGCACCTGCTGATCCTAAAGGAAAACGACAAGTTTCTCCTTCAATGGATGTCAATATTTCTGGAAATGCCAATCCAAATGGCAGCCCTACAGATAGGACTGATGATGGTGTACCTATTCATGTGAGTCACGAAAGAAGGAGTAAAAAGAAAGTTGATGTAGTTATTAATGTTGATGATCTCAATTCTGATGTGGAACCCATTGCAGGGATGTTAAGGAGAATTAAGAGAAGAAGAGAGAAAACTGTTATGATGGAAGGTTCAAATTCTGCAAAATCACAGAGAAAGTCTGGAGGTTGTTTCTTTTTGGGAAATAATCTTATTTCATGGTTTAGTAAGAATCAAAATTCTGTATCTCTTTCTACTGCTGAAGCTGAGTACATAACAGCTGGAATTAGTTGTGCTCAATTGGTGTGGATGAAGCAAATGTTATCTAAGTATAATGTCACACAAGATGTCATGACATTATTTTATGACAACCTGAGTGCTATTAATATTTCTAAGAATCCTATTCAACATAGCAGGACTAAGCACATTGATATCAGGCATCATTTCATCAGAGAACTTGTGGAGGACAAAGTCATAACTCTTAAGCATGTTAGCACAGAAAATCAGCTTGTTGACATATTCACCAAGGCTCTGCATGCAGTTCAGTTTGAAAACCTGAGGAGAAGACTTGGGGTTTGTATTCATGAAGAATCATAGCTATTAATGTTCTTTTTGGCTGCCAGATTATAAAGAATAAAGGTAATTCTAGTAGTCCAGCTTGTGCAGGTGTTTATGAAGGGAAAGGAGATGCTGAAGTTTGTGCATGACATTTGGTCAAGTGATTTTGTGTGCATCTGGCTTCTGATGCTGTTTATTCTGGTTTATGATTTGATTATTTCTCAAAATTAATAACATTTCTACTTGCCTTTGTCATATTTATGGCTAAAAAGGGGGAGTAGTGTTCTTGTGGTGTGCGTGTGTTGGTGCTGTAGTTGAGGGGGAGAATGTTGGTGTGTTTCTGCAGTTGAGGGGGAGTTTTATTTTGCTGCTATGATGTGTTTTTTGCTGCTATCTCTGATATTGTTGTTTTGCTTGATTTATCTTTGCAAGATTGTTTGTTGTGTAGTTTTAGCCAAAATAAGCCAAAGGGGGAGATTGTTATTTCTTTGATTATGTGGTTGGCATTTATTTTGCTAAAACTATTCTAGCAACTAGATGTTGAAACAAGATGTTCTATTTTACTGCATTCAACATGTCGGATAAAGATGTCCCATCCTGGACCATAGGACATCGCGTCTGTTTTGGTTTAAAAGGAAGATTCTGTTGTTGTTATTTGTTTCTGAATATTCTATGAATATTTAGTTATCCTATGTGGCATCCAGGTTAACTGAGTTGAGTTTTTGTGTTGGTTTTCGAATTTTCACTACTTTCTAAATATGGAGACATATTAGGAAATATTAGATAGAAGACCTATTTTCTTGGAGTTTATTTTGCAGAATTATGTGCAGCCTCTCTATTGCGTTTTGAAGCCCAACCCAGTCTATATTTAATGCTATATATTGACTGGTGTAAACCTAGTTTATGTGTGGAACTTACGTGTGTTTTTGTTAGGGTTTTTGATTGTTAATTGTGAGCCTAATTGGTACCATTCTGATAACAGTATAAGGGCTGGTTTTGTGTTGTAAGTTCTGTCAGTTACTCATAAGCTTTTAAGCATTGAGTTTCTTTTGTGTCAGTTCTCATAAGCTTTGAAGTATTGAGAATTGTGTGTTCTTGAAAGTGTGTCTTTCTTTTTGTTACTTGTGTGGAAAGGAACCAGTCACGATTTGTGATTGAAGAGGGATTTGAGGAGGGCCTCATACCTAGGTGAGTCTTAGGTAGAAGTCATAGGAAGGGTAGTGATTAAGTGAACAGATTGTAACCGGGTGTGGTTGTTGTGTGATCTGTGAATTGATACTATCGTATATTGATTTCGTCCCTGGCTTGATAGCCCCCAGAGTAGGATTGTTGATCCGAATTGGGTAAACATATCAATGTGTTTTTTACTTTCTGCACTGTTATTTTTATTGTTATCTTGTTCATTGTGTTGGATATCAGTGTCTCAACATCTGTGTAAGACATCTGATATCTATGCCAGAATTTCATATGTGTTGTTCTTGAACTAATTCATTAGGTAATTCATGCCTGTAACAAGAGGTAGCATAGAAAATGCAAATCATGACCTATTTCAAAACCACTATCGGGTTTTTCAATAGGAGTCTCATCTGAAAAAACCACCACCTCCATTGGATTCCTTGTGAAATTCTAGGCAGGATAGGCCTAAATTTTGTCCCAATCCATGGAGAAATGAGAAAGTTACAAGCTTTACGTTTTTGGCCAAAATGTTGCCTTGCCTTGCATTGGCCAGGCCAAACACAAGGCAACCCTCATATAACCATGGGGTGGTTTTGATACATGGGTGTATCGCCACCCCAGTGGTAGAGGGTGCGTACTGCACACAAGAGGTCTGGGGTTCGAATCCCCCTAGCCCCAAAACCTCTTTTGATCACTTTTATCACTTTTTATTATTTTTCATGTTATTTTTAAATAATTTGGAAAATTAATAACTCTCTCAATTTTAATTATTTTTTATTGCTTCTTTTTGCAAAAAATCACAAAAATGTTCAAATATTTTATTCTACAAAAAAATCTGATTTATATTAAGTATTTAATATAGTTGATATTTTTGTAAATAAATTCATTTTTTATTATTTTAAATCTTTTAAAAATGAATATCCACCTTGAAAAATCAAGACCAAATGAGTTTTAATTCATCTTGTGATTAAAACATCATTTTTCAAACCTTAACCAAAAATCACAAGTTGTTCATTTAAACTTATTTGGTATTTTTATCATTTTAATTAATTTTCTTTGAACATTATTTTAAAAAATGATAAAATTAGGGTTTCTTTGATTTTCACCCTCACAAATCTTTTCAAAAACACTCATGGGAATCTAATAGAGTGTAAGACCCAATCCCTCTTTGAAACCAAAATAGTTTGGGCCTCATTCATTGTATAAGATCCACGGTGCTTTCAAAGATCTCGGCGCGATCGCCAATTTAAAATAAAATCATCTGGGCCTACCCTCGTGTTATATGTCCCATTTCTTTTCTTTAAAATACTTTTTTGGGCCTCTAATAGAGTGTAATAACCAACCCCTTTGTAAATAATACCTTTTTGGGCCTCACATATTGTATAAGTCCCTCTGTACAGTTTCAAAACAGTGGTGCGATCATCGTTAAAACTTGGGCCTCTCCTTGAGCTGTAAGCCCCAACAATCTTTTCAAAACACTTTCTCCTCTGATTTTGAATTCAAATATATGTTGTTATCAAAACTTTCTTTAGTTTCTTTGTTGAATAACTAACAAAACAGGATGGAAGCTCTACAACGGGTAAGTGTTTATCCGTTTTCATTTACCGGCAACTACGTCTAGAACTAGATAAAGCCCTGTTGGTCACTCTCGAATACAAACAAAACTAGACCCTCATAGGATTCCAGATACAGTCTTCCCTTCTCTTGGGGTTAAACAATATGGAACAAAGAGAAAGGCAGTATTCTCGGTGAACCTTTTCTCAGACTGTCACCCTTAGAAATTGTCAAAGAAATTCTACTCCCCAGAGTTTATCTATTCTCCGTGAATAGCATCTCTTGAGTTTCTTCCAAATTCTCGAACTTTCCTAGAATGATCTCTTCTCTGTGAATTGCATTTCTTGAACTTCTGTTGGTTTGGGGACCCACAGGCTTCCTAAAAGCATCCTCGCCTCCTCTTGGGCATTGTACAAGGACCCTTCAGCTTCTTAGAAGTTCTCATGCCTTCTCTTGGGCTTAATACAAGGACCCTAACGACCTCCTAAAGGTACAGGACATAACTTAGTCATCCTTCGTTAAAGTTGTCTTTCTAGAAGGAGTCAAAACCTTCAAACCAATTTTATGGTTGATACTCATCCCTTAAACGAGTCGACCTCCCCTTTGGCATTATACAAAAGATAAAACTCTGCCAGTAGACTTGGACAGTCTAATTCCCTTGAGTCTCAAAGATATTCTCAAGTCCCTTTCAAACATAGGAAAAACACTGATCACTCTGGATAAATCTCCAGCAGAAACCTGGTCTCTCTCATGAGAGTTCCCCATCCATGGACCTACTTATGGATCTAATCCTAAGCAGTAAGATAACCTCCTCTTAGGCTTTGTATAATGATCCTTCCTCAGCGAATTCAGCCTCCTCTTGGGCTTTGTACAATGATTTCCCCTAGCGGATTTAACCTTTTCAGACTCTCTTGTTGAGTCCATCTCTTTTCAAGACTATCTTGTTGAGTCACTTTTCTTTTAGCCTCTATCTCGGGCTTCGTACTAGACAGCAAATCACTCTCTTGTTGAGTATAAAAGACTCTCTTGTTGAGTCAGCATTTTTTTAGCCTCCGTCTTGGGCTTCGTATAAGACAGATAAAAGTACTCTCTTGTTGAGTCCAAACTTTTTAGCCTCCGTCTCGGGTTTCGTACAAGACACATATAAAAGCACTATCTGGTTGAGTCAGTCACTTGTTAGTACTCTCTTGTTGAGCCAACCCTTTCAGCCTTTATCACGGGCTTCGTATGAGACAAACAATAAACACCCTCTTGTTGGGTCAATAGCCTCCTCTTAGGCTTTGTATAGAGAAACCCCCGGTTGAGTCAATCAACCTTTTAGCATCAAACTTGTGCTTTAATCAAGGCATACAATCCCTCTAGAGATGACAAATTCTCTCTAATAAACTTTAGCTTCAATCTTGGGCTTTGAACAAGATACAAATCACCTTTTAGCTTCAATCTTGGGCTTTGAACAAGACACAAATACTCCGTTTAGCCTCTGTCTTGGCCTTTGAACATGACACAAAAACATCTTTTTTTCCTCCCACAGAATAGGAGGAACTACGATTGCTCTGATTTCCCTGTTTCGTTAAACGGGAATACGTAGGTATAAGATTGCGAAATCTTAGCGAGCATAGTAATCAAAAAACCAAATCCAGCACCTTATCAAAAGCCTCAAGACACCCTATTCTCAAGCGAAATAAACCTAAGACAGATCCCCCTTTTGATAGCATCTGTAAACCAACAGTCATCTGTTTAAATTCAGTATGCAAGTAGGGTTAATTGGAGACATCTATTTCCCTTCCTTAATCAGCTTCACAGGATAAAAAATGAATCAAACTGTAGTACCAAAGCGATAGTGATTCGAAACCACAAAAACCGCGCTACAGAAAAATGGCAACCACAGTGGGAGACATTCTTTCTTACAGTCTTAGGTGGAAAACCTTGAGTACCACAAAAATGGTGACTCTGCTGGGGAGTCATTATCTGTATAGGATCATAGGATTATAGAGGTCTAGGATATTAGGAAAAATATATATACTGCTTTTTCTAATTGATATCCGTGTTTATTTTTCTGCTAATTGGAATGCGTGTGATGCCGCATGTGGAAAGATTGAGTATACACCTAAGATAGGGGATGACATTATACGGGTAATCTTATGGGGAGTGAATCCCAGATAAGAGGTCCCGATCGACCATCAAATCAGTGGAGCTGCCCTTTGCGGATTCAATTCCTATACGAGTTCGGTTGTTGAAAGTAGGTTGTTCCATTGGGTTATCTGAGAAGCTGAGAATTTTAGTATACTGAAACCATTTTGTAGTGCGGAAGCTATCGAAAATAGTTGTCACGCAATACTACCCTCATCTGAGATTACTCTAAGATACATCAGCTCGCTTGGCGATCCGCTTGCTGTTGTTATCCCAAGAGGGGTCAGGGATTTTGAGGACAGGTACAAAAAATCACCAGTATAAACCTTTGGGATGGGTAGAGCCTTGACTTCATGACACCGACCCTTTGACCCCATGTTTTTTCTATGTTTTTGTGTGTTGCATTCATACATTCATGTGAAAAACATTAAAACAAAGAAAAAATTTCTCTTCTAGTATCTCTTTTTCAAATTAAACTAAGACAATGATTGTAAATGTTAGAGAAAGAGATTGCGTTATGGATTTTGGTAGAAGAAAGACTCACAAGTACACCTTCAAGGTTTCAAAATTAGAGGATTTAAAAGGTTTGGCGAGGATGATCACCAACCCTGAGGTTTTCAGAGCTAAGTATGGAGGACTGCTGTCTCTGTTAAGGGTCCATGTAATTGAGGGAATCCTGTCTACGCTAATCTAGTTCTACGATCTGGTCTATCACTATTTCACATTCCCGGATTATCAGCTAGCACCAACACTGGAGGAGTACTCTCACCTAACTGATTTACATATCACTGATCAAGCTCCCTTTTCTGGACTGGAAGAAATTCCAAAAGATCAAACCATTGCAAGAGCAATCCATTTGGATGAGTCAGAAGTCAGGACTCACATGACCACTAAGGGAGGTATCTAGGGTTTTCCAGCCCATTTCTTGATAAAGAAAGCTATGTACTTTGCTAGTATAGGGAACGTGGCCGCTTTCGAAAGCATCTTTGTTTTGCTCACCTACGGGTTATTTTTGTTTCCCAACATCGATAACTTCGTTGATATCAATGCCATTAAGATTTTTCTAATTGGAAACCCTGTACCTACCTTGCTCGCAGATGCTTATCATTCTGTACACTTAAGGAATTTGTACAACGGAGGAATGATCACATGCTGTGTACCCTTGCTATACAAATGGTTCATTCCCCACTTGCCCAAGTATGCTGCATTTTGGGATCCTAAGAATACTTTACGTTGGTCGCAGAGAATCATGTCTCTTACCAACTCTAACATCGATTGGTACAATCGAATCTATGACAGGATCAGGATCATTGACAGTTGTGGAAATTTCCCAAATGTAGCCCTCATAGGAATTAAGGGAGGAATCAATTATCATCTGATTTTAGTTCGTCATCAATTTGGATACCCGATGAGGCATATCCCACGTAATGTTCATCTGGAAGGTCTTTTCTTTAAGGAAGGAGAAAATGACAGGGCACTAAAGACAGAAATAGTGCATGCTTGGAAACACGTTCATAGAAAAGGACGAGAGTCTCTAGGAAAACCAGATTGTGTCTCAGTGGAGCCTTATCTCCACTGGGTACAAACTAGAGCTCTCAAGATGAGGATGCCTTACCCTCGTCAAGAAGTTCTTCTGTTAAGGGACCCTGTCCTTTATTTTATGTCTGATACGGAAAAGCTTCAGGTTACTCTCGATAAGGTTCAACAGGAGAAGAGGTCTTGGAGGAACAAGTACCGTATTCTCAATGTGGAGTGTAAAAAAATACAGCAACTATTGAAATATAAAGATGCTCTAATCTAGTTTTTAGAGCAACATGCTGTAGAGAATCAAGAAAACCAAAGGAATTTGTTCGCTCCTTTCACTTGGCAAAGGAATGACAACCCTGAAGAGCCCCTGTCAAAGAAAAGGAAAGTACCAGAACCAGCGCCTGAGCTCTCCTCAGAAAGGACTCGGGATCCATCAGCTTAGAGATTTCCTTTTACAGCACTTTGTAAATTACTGTATTTCCATTTCCGCAATCTTTGAATTCAATAAAACGGGGTTTCCCCACTGTTTGATATTTGCAATCCAAATTGTCAAAGTTTATTTTGATTGAATAAAAAATTAATTAATATAATCATTGCATATCATTCGTCACTCTCACGCATCGCATTCTTCTGTCCTGCGAATCTCACGTTTGTGTCTCGATTCTAGAGAGTCAAAGTGTCTCATTCGTACAATACTCGGGCCAGTCAACAAAAGAAAATGGATAATCTCGGGGAAGAGAACAGAGAGTTAAGAGAAGAACTCGACGCTCTGAAAGAAGACTTGAGAAAGCTTCACAATGACATGCAAGCTCTGGCAGCAGCTCAGATGCAACAACAACGGGCTGTGATCTCAAAGATCACATCGACGCCCATAGTGGAAAAGTATGATCCTCGGTATATCATGCCTAAAGATCGTCCCTGGGGTATGCCACTCAACTATATTCCGGAAGGATATATTCCGCCGATCATGGAAGATCTGGAAACTGTAACAGGAACCGCTGGGCCTGAAGGTTACAAACTTTGGGAAAGCGAAGATGCCAGGGGTATGACGACAACTCCTGAAGGTTCCAAACTTCGGGAGGTACCAAGAGTCACAACCATGATGACTATACCACTGCCCGTGGTACACACTGTCTCGGAAGGACAGATTCCACAGATACCTTATGGTGGAAATGAAAGTATGGATAACAGAATGAAAGAGTTCCAAGAACAGTTCCTGGAAATGCAGAAGGAACTGCAGGCCATTCGCGGTCAGGATCTATTTGGAAAAGATGTTGCGGACCTTTGTTTGGTCCCCAATGTGAAAGTTACGCTCAAGTTCAAAGTGCCCGAATTTGAAAAGTACAAGGGTAACTCTTGCCCTCAAAGTCACTTGGTGATGTACGCTCGGAGGATGCCAACTCAGACAGAGAACCAACAGCTACTGATCCATTACTTCCAGGATAGTTTAACTGGTGCCGCACTCAAATGGTACATGGGTTTAAACCACACTAAGATCGTCACTTTCAGAGATCTTGGTGCTGCCTTCGTTCAACAATATAAGTATAACCTGGACATGGCACCAGACAGAGATCAACTCAGAGCCATGTCACAGAAGGACAAGGAAACCTTTAAGGAGTATGCTCAGAGATGGCGTGAAATTACTGCCCAAATTTGTCCACCTCTTGAGGAAAAAGAGATGACAAAGATCTTCTTGAAAAATTTGAGCTTATTTTACTACGACAGAATGGTCGTCAGTACGCCCAGTGACTTCACCGAGATGGTGGGCATGGGAGTTCGTCTTGAGGAAGCCGTCCGAGAAGGACGTTTAGTTAAAGACGCTGGACCATCGAGTGGAACAAAACTATTCGGTAGTGCTCTCCCTAAGAAAAAAGAGCAGGATATTGGGAATATCTCTCTCGGAAAGCAAACGCGACGATACCAACCAGTAGCAGCTGTAACTCCTGCTATCAACCCTGCGCCTGTTCCTACGTATCAACCTCAGGTTGCTCAAAGCCAATCGAATCAACGGCAATATCAGCAAAGGGCACAACAGCCTCTTCAGCAGGCTCGTCCTCAGTACAACAACAACAACCGTACAACGCGACCACCAGGGTTCGACCCTATACCAATGTTGTACGCAGAATTGTTTCCGTTACTACTGGTCAAGGGGCACTTCCAAACCAGGTCTCCTCTTATAGTACCGGAGAATCCGCCTTTTTGGTTTAAAGCATATCAAACTTGCCCTTACCATCAAGGAGGACCAGGGCATAACATAGAAAATTGTCTCAGTTTCAAATCCGACGTATAAAAGCTTGTTAAGAGTGGGGTCTTATCTTTCAAAGATACGAATCCGAATGTTCTCACGAACCCATTGCCTCAACATGAGAAAGCTGCAGTAAATTTGATAGAAGAAGAGTCTAACAACAGCTATCAAATTCATGATGTACTCTTATTGAGGACCATTCTGGTCAAAATGTATCGCAGACAGAGCGGGTATGGTCATGTACCACCTCATAACTATCACTAGTGTGATATCTGCTAAAAAACAATCAAGGGTGTTCTGTGATGAAATCGGCTCTACAGGAACAGTTGGATCTCATATGGATCCAAGAGCACCAAATTCGTGGGGTCAACATGACTTATACGAATTCCAACATCATTCAGAACCATGACATCCGTGCGAGGAATGTCAACTTGGTGGCAATGCACTCAAGGCAAAGCCAATATCATGATATGCCACAGCACAATTATGATTCTTGTCTGATTTTCTCGGTAAACAATCAGGGATGCTCTTTTGTACAAGAGGCCCTCCAGTGTTAGATGGATTTTGGATGGATCCAGGACTACCATGATAAAAATCCTTATCAGATCAACATGATCCAAATCTTCGATATTCGCTTGATGAAAACCAGCTTGGCGGAGTTACGCGCTAAGCAAGTCCAGCTCGATTTTCTAACTTCGCATGACTATCAGAACTGTAAAGTATGTCGGGAGAGTGACCAAGGATGTGCTCTCGATCAGAGAACTTTGCAACACTTGTTAAATCACTGGCGGCTTTCAATCTATCTAGATGAAGACACATAATAAGTCAGTATGATCGATGGGAACCCTACTAGACATCAAAGTCAGGATGTTCGATCTATGGAAGCGGACCTAGTAAGGTTACACTGCATTCAAAGCGGACATGGCCGGGTGCAACCACATAACTACGAGCGCTGTAGAGTCTGCTTGAAGAATAACCAAGGATGCTACCTCGTGCGAACATCCCTTCAGAGTCAGTTGGACCGCGAAAAGATTCAAACACGTCCAGTTTTGGGGTCCATCAACTTGATGCCCGACTACTTCGCTGATCAAATCAAGGATGTTTTGTAATCTCTGATCTTGAGAGGACCGAGGATGTTTGTACCATCATCCCTCTACTTGACGAATCAAAAGTTATTAACTAGGAACTGATTGAAGTTGTTTATGATAGTCAGAGAAATCAGAAGGCTCCTGTGGTTATCTATCTGTTGGGACCACTACCATACAAGTCTGATAAGGTGATCCCTTACAAATACGGTGCAACAACAATTGAGAATGGAAAGGAAACTCCATTACCCTCCGTCGTGAATATTGCAGACATCAGTTGAGTAACACGGAGCGGTCGAATCTTCAACCGAGGAGTTTGAGAACCTAACAGAGAAAAGGAATTTCAAACAGGAGCTCCAAATCCACCAGTCGGTCAATCCAATGATCCCGACCTTTCAAAGAATGATGATGAGATACTAAAGCTCATCCAAAGGAGTGAATACAACGTTGTTGATCAGCTGTTACAAACTCCTTCAAAAATCTTTGTGTTATCTCTCTTGCTCAGTTTCGAAGCTCACAGAGAAGTTCTACAGAAAGTCTTGGAGCAAGCCTTTGTGTAACAAGATGTGACGATAAGACAATTTGACAACATCATCTCCAACATCACTTCCTGCAACAACTTGGGGTTTAGTGATGAGGAATTGCTAGAAGAAGGAAAAAGTCACAACATGGCACTCAATATTACAGTCAACTGCCAGGACGATGCTTTAGCCAGCGTACTAGTAGACACCGGATCGGCTCTGAATGTTATGCCAAAATCTACGTTAATGCGACTATCATTCAAAGGATCCCCGATGAGGGGCAGTGAGGCCATCGTCAAGGCATTTGACGGATCCTGGAAAGTAGTTATCGGCGAAGTCGATCTTTCCATAACTATCGGTCCCCACACTTTCCAAGTCACTTTCTAGGTCATGGACGTCCGGGTAGCATACATCTGTTTATTAGGAAGACCTTGGATACACCAGGCTGGGGCAGTCACTTTGATACTGCACCAGAAGTTGTAGTTCGTCAAGAATGACCAACTCGTCACGGTCTGTGTAGAACAAGCCTTTATCGTGAGTAATCTTTCATTATCCACTTGTGTAGAACCCGAGGAGGTTGTTGGAACTCAGTTCCAGGAACTTTTGGTGAGCAACGACAATCAATCAAAAAAAGGAACGTCAATTTCCTCATACAGAGATGCTCTCGAAGTGATCAAAAGTAACAATGCCAAAGGGTGGGGACAACTTGTCATTCCTACTGATAACAAAGCAAAGAAGGGTCTTAGTTTTTCTTCAACCTGTACCCAGACTGCTACTAATGATGAAAGTTTTCATCCCATTCAGGATTTCTTCCACAGTGGAGGTTTCCTTCACCCAGTATCTCAAGAAGTCCATACCATCAACGAGGGTGACTCTTCTGACACGAATGAAGAGTGGAAGTCCTGTCTCAACGAGGATGGTTATATGTCTCAGGAAGAGGTTCCTACGCCATTTCGCTATCTCGCACAGAGTCCGAGACTTATACCTAGGTCAGATGTCAAGATGATATACGGAGATTATGATCCCGAAGGATGTCGTGCTCCGCCAAACTCATTAGAGGAAGACACTCTGATGAAAGACAACTTTGACCACGACTATTATGGCCCAATGGATGGCCTTTCTATCTGGCAGCCGTACCCGGGAGACTTAGGGCAAAAGAGTCAGTCGAACGATGCTTACCAGCTGAGCATCATTGAAAAGAATACCTGCATCCCCACCATGTCATGGAATCAACACTCAGGGTATTCAGAAAATATCCAGCACGACGATGAATTCGCAAAGATTACAGGACTAGAATTCATCAACTATGCTTTTCCCGAGGTCAACATCATCGAAAGAGATAACTCCTCCAGTTCCAAAGAAGTGTGGGACACCTTAGGACAACCGAGTGGGAAATATGACTTCTTGGTCAAGTACACTACTCCTGAAAGCTCTCGTATTAGGCTCGAAGGCATCCAGCCGACTGGATGGGGAGATCCGTATGAAAGTACAAATACTATGCAAGATACAACAGAAGAGTTTGTCTACGACAACTCTGCCTGGGAAACAGATTCCAACGATCTTGCTCCACTAGAAATCAACGTTATTTCTGAAGATAAATTAAGAAAGAAGATGCCAGACTTTGTGATTCACCAAGGAATTCACCGCCAATGGGTTGCTATCGATGTTCCGAAAGTCTTTCATAAATCTAAGTAATTGTCGTCTTTATCTTAACCTTTCACCTTGCCAGGTGAAACAGATGTTTTGATAGGGCTCACTTTCTGTAAATGTATCCCTCTTCGCTTTGCCCAAAGCGATAGAGTTTTGTTTTATAGGGCTATAGTTTCAAGAATCGACAAAATCATAAATAAAATAATGTCGTTCTATAATTTCCTTATTTATTGTTGTTTTCTCTTTTCGCTTTTTTAGAAAATGGTAATCCTAAAAAAACAACTTAATAATAAAAACAAGCAATTTTCCAAAGAAAATATACTGCACACACTTTTGCATTCTCTCTATCTCTTCAAAAAACAATCATCACGTCATGCAGATTACTTGTTTTAAACCCCGTTGAAACATACGATCCAATGCCTTCTCCCAACTTTGAATTCCCTGTATTTGGGGCTGAAGAAGAAGTTGACGACGAAATTCTAGAGGAGATCTCCCGATTACTCAGACAAGAGGAAAGGTCCATTGAACCTCACAAAGAGCCGTTGGAAACGGTAAACTTGGGTTTAGAAGAAGAGAGAAAAGAAGTCAAGGTTGGAGCATTGCTCAGTCCAACTATCAAAGAAGGTTTGATAAAGCTTCTCAAAGAATTTCCGGATGTATTCGCTTAGTCGTATCAGGACATGCCAGGGTTGGATACCAGCATTGTGGAACATCATTTACCGTTAAGATTGAAATATTCGCTAGTAAAACAAAGGTTGAGAAGAACTCACCCAGACATGGCCGTCAAAATCAAAGAGGAAGTACATAAACAGATTGACGTGGGTTTCCTCGCCACATCAGAATATCCTCAATGGCTAGCCAACATCTACCTGTTCCAAAAAAGTACGGAAAGGTCAGAATGTGTATGGACTACAGAGATCTAAACAAGGCCAGTCCCAAGGATGATTTTCCCTTACCACACATTGACATGATGGTAGACAGTACAACAAAATTCAAAGTATTCTCATTCATGGATGGATTCTCGGGCTATAATCAGATAAAAATGGCGTCGGAAGACATGGAGAAAACTTCGTTCATTACCCCATGGGGTACTTTTTATTACAAGGTAATGCCGTTCGGTTTGAAGAATGCCGGGGCAACCTATCAACGGGCCATGACTACTCTTTTTCATGACATGATACACAAGGAAATCGAGGTATATGTCGATGACATGATTGCCAAATCTAAAACAGAAGAGGAGCATGTGACCCACCTGTCAAAGGTATTCGAGCGGTTGAGAAAGTACAAACTCCGCTTGATCCCAATAAGTGCATATTCGGTGTCCGGTCAGGGAAACTGTTAGGGTTTATCGTCAGCCAGAAAGGAATTGAGGTTGATCCTGACAAGGTCAAGGCCATTCAAGAAATGCCTTCTCCAAAAACTGAAAAACAAGTCAGAGAATTCCTGGGACGTTTGAACTACATTTCCAGATTCATATTCCTCATGACCGCCACATGTGCGCCGATTTTCAAATTACTCAAAAAGAACCAGGATTGCGTTTGGACAGAAGATTGCCAAACCGCCTTCGACAGTATTAAGGAATACCTGTTGAACCCACCGATTCTATCATCTCCAGTGGAAGGAAGGCCATTAATCATCTACTTAACCATCTTGGAAGACTCTATGGGCTGTGTACTTGGCCAACAAGACGAAACGAAACAGAAAGAGTCTGCCATTTACTATTTGAGCAAGAAATTTACCGACTGCGAGACTCAGTACATGATGCTTGAGAAAACTTGCTGTGCTCTGGCTTGGGCAGCCAAACATCTTTGCCAGTATATGATTCGTCACACTACTTGGTTAATCTCAGAAATGGATCCCATCAAGTATGTCTTTGAAAAGCCTGCTCTCACGGGAAGGATTGCCCGTTGGCAGATGTTGTTATCAGAATACGACATTGAGTATCATGCTTAAAAAGCCGTTAAAGGAAGTATTTTAGCTGATCATTTGGCTCATCAACCGATTGACGATCAGGAATCCATCGGGTTTGACTTCCTAGACGAAGATGTCATGTATTTGAAAATGAAATATTGCGATGAACCGCTACCCAGTGAGGGGCCAGAACCAGGTTCCCAATGAGGACTTATCTTTGATGGAGCTGTCAATCATTATGGAAATGGAATTAGGGCAATCATCATACCACCTCAGGGTACCCATATTCCTTTCACTGCCAGACTGACATTCAAGTGTACAAAAAACGAGGCCGAATACGAAGCTTATATCATGGGTCTCGAAGAAGCGATCGACTTAAGGATCAAGAACTTGGATGTATATGGCGACTCAGCCCTGGTTATTAATCAGATCAAAGGAGATTGGAACACATACCAATCGGGATTGATTCCTTACAAAGATTATGCGAGAAGGTTGTTACCCTTCTTCAACAGAGTCGAGTTTCATCATATCCCTCGTGAAGAGAATCGCATGGCTGATGCATTAGCCACTCTCTCTTCCATGATTAGTGTAGGTAAATGGAACGACCTACCTAAGATTGACATAATGCACCTTGAGAGGCCCGTTTACATCTTCGCGATTGAAGAAGTCATAGACGACAAACCTTGGTATCACGATATCAAATGCTTCCTTCAGAAACAAGAATACCCACCTGGGGCACTAAGGAAAGACAGAAAGACCCTCAGAAGACTGGTAGGCAATTTCTTCCTGAGCGCCGATACATTGTATAAGAGAAACTTTGACATGGTCTTGCTCCGATGCATAGACAGACCAGAAGCAAACATGCTAATGAAAGAAATTCACGAAGGATCCTTTGGCACTCATGCTAACGGACACACGATGGCGAGAAAAATTCTGAGAGCAGGGTACTACTGGTTGACCATGGAATCCGACTGCTACAAGTACATGAGGAGTTATCACAAGTGTCAGATATACTCAGAAAAAATCAATGTACCGCCAACACATCTCAAAGTTCTTTCTTCCCCATGGAATTTTTCCATATGAGGGATTGACATGATTGGCATGATCGAACTCAAGGCTTCGAACGAACATCGGTTCATCCTAGTAGCCATTGATTACTTCACCAAGTGGGTCGAAGCAGCGTTATACGCCAATGTAACTCGACAAGTGGTGGTCCGTTTTATTAAAAACAATCTCATCTGCCGTTATGGTATTCCTAGCCAGATCATTACGGATAATTGATCTAACTTGAATAATAAGATGATAAAAGAGTTGTGCGCTGAGTTCTGTGATAGCAATAATTATCTCTACAAGTCAATCTATGTTTTGATGATAACAATAAGTATTTGGAAAGAACCATTTTATGGTCTAACGTGTGTTGTGTGCAGATCATAAGAACTAAAGACATCAGAATCAACATGCACCAGCTAGATGTACTATGATTGAATATATATATATATATATATGCGAAGTTACTATGTGTAACTAAAGTCGCGAGAAGCAAGAACGCTTCTTTATCTAGTCATGATCAGCCAGATCCAAGGATGCCAAGATTGCTGTTGCAATGCTCTTGTGGATACTCTCTGAAAGTGATTGAGATTCTGAAGATAGCGAAGCTTCTGAAGAAGTACACTCTGAAAGAACCAAAGTGTGGAAGACTCCTATGACTTGAAGTTCTGATGGCTGAAGGCGCTGAAGACCAAGTGCAGAAAGAATCTGAATACTTATGGGTTCTGAAGATCAAGGTTTCAAATATCAAGTTCTGAAGACTCTGAAGACAGGTTTTAAAGGTTCGGAAGACTTGAAGCAGAAAAAAATAACGTTCTTAAAGACCAAGTTCTGAAGTTATGAAGACAGGTTCTAAAGGCTCGGAAGACTTGAAGCAGAAAAAAATAACGTTCTTAAAGACCAAGTTCTGAAGTTATGAAGACTGATTCCTAATGGACTTCTTCAATCGACTGAAGACTTGAAGCATCAGATATTCTGCTATGAAGACTCTACTCATGCTTCATCAGATTAACATCAGAAGCCACTGAAGTTTTGAAGTCTAGATATTACTGTTGTGAGTTAAATGTACACACTGCCCAAGAAAAGATGTCCGGTCACTTCTCCCTCTGCAAAAAGGAGATGCGTCAGTACAACTCATTTTATCACAACGTCTCTTTTCCAAACCGCCAACAGTATTCTCAAACAGCTATATTTCTACTGGCTATTTAATGGAAAGAGTTTTTGCTTCTGAGGTGTCGATCACTTGTAGAATCATAAACTGAATGTTCATCTACAAAATTGACCAAGTCATTGTGAAGATAGCCACAACGATGAGTTCTCGTTGTATCACTCAGAATATTCAAAAGCTATCATTATATCACTAATGACAATTGTTGTTGAAACTCAAGAAGACAAATCAACACAACAACAACAATTAAGAACAGAAGCTGTTGATGAAGAAGACAACATTGAAGATCTGTCAAGTCATCAACCTACCTTCTCGTCAGGACTACATTGAAGATCTGAAGCAAGGAGTTGCTGCTCAAAGCTTGCTCAATAAAGAAGACGAAGAAGAAGAAGATCTACAAGCTGGCAACAAGTGTAATATCCAAATACATTCTTGTAGTTTCTTAGGAAAGCAAGGAGCTGATTGCTCAAATATTGCTTGAACACATGTGTGTGTTATTTGTACTTAAACTTAGGAGAAACTTGCTTATTAAGAAGCACAATTTGTAATCTCCAGTTTGCCAATTCAACTAAAGAAATTGAGACTCCTCCAGTGAACGTTATATCCTGAACGGATCCTAGAACGGTTCAGCTGTGAGTTGAGGCTCTTGAGTAGATCACAAGGTGATTAGATACTTGAGATGACAATGGCTGGGTGTCATTGTGAAAAATCCTGAAATAGGGTCAGTAGCGTTATATTCATTGCGATGAATCCCTGAACGTCTAGTTGTGAAATCCCAGCAGTGGGTCTGCTCGGTCAATGAACGTTATATCCTGTTGGATCCCTGAACAATTCATTGGGTTATTAGTCACAGTGCGGCTGTGCAAGTTGTTAGTCACCGGCGTGGCCCGTGCAAGTGTAATCAATGATTTGGTTATAGTGGATTAAGTCCTTATGTTCAAGGCGAAATCACCTGAGGAGGGTGGACTGGATTAGCCCGCATGGCGAACCAAGATATATCGTGTGTCCTTTAATCTTTTGGTTAGTATCTCTATTTATGTTTCTGCATTGAATATCAGAACCTCATATTAAGGAAAGTCAGAACCTTGATGCTTACCTCTGATCAGCTTCTGCATTGCAAGTTTTGAGTATCGTATCTTATGATCAGAACCAATATGGTTCTCATGCTCCATAATTAAGAGATCAGAATCTCTCAACGAACATTGAAGGTTCTTGAGCGTCTCCTTATCAAAATACAAAAAGGTTATAAAAGAGTAAATACACAATTCAAACCCCCCTTTCTTGTGTCTTTCTTGCACCTTCAATTGGTATCAGAGCTCCGGTTCTGTTATTGATGTACATCAAACACTTAACAATGTCAGAAAAAGATCTAGATGTGGTGCGTAGAAGTACTCTGGATGAGATTGAAATCCACTTACAATTTCTGTAACAGTCCAGTAGTTGACTGTGTACAAAACTGTAATCAATCTAATTACTTCTTGAGCAATTCACTGATTCTAGTTGAAGTCTCATTAAAAGTGAAGAATCAGCTGATAAGATAAATTCTTCAGATAAGAAACTATATCTGTTGAATGTTCATTATGGAAAATACGTGTGGATAAAACCACGTAGATGCTTAAAAGATGAATCATCATAAAGCAATAAATCTTGTTTGCTGAAGATTAATTCTTTGAGTTTTTGATATGTTTTCAAGAAACGGATTAGGTCCACCCTTGACTTTCTTGTTTAAAACTAATTCTGAATCTCTTCATGTATAGAAGAAAAATTGCTGCTCTAAGACTTTGAATTTCATAATGAAATCTGTCAAAGCCAGAATTTGAAAATTTCAAATTACTAGAAAAGATTCTGAATAAACTCTTAAGCCTTAATTGATTCAGAAATCAATCTCTAACAACTTGAGATTATGCTAGTGGAATCAAATGCTGATACTCTAATTTTCGTTAGATCAAGTGTTCTCAAGAATTACTTGAGCTATGAAATTAAAAGCTATCAATCCAGACATCTAGGTTCCCTAACTAATGTCTTAAAAGATGACGTTAATGATGTTCTTTTGAAGAAATCAGTTAACTCATAGATATGTGTGACCAACCTCAAATAAGTTGATTAGCATTATGAGAACAAGAAGTTTCATGCAAACCATGTCTAGTGATGTACACATGTGTTGTGTGATGACGTTTTGGTTCTGAAGAAGTTCTGAAACAACCTTGAGGAACAAAGTCAGATGCTGATAGGTTAAATTCTTCTTTGTATAACCTCTCAAAGGCTCTCACTAATCTTGTGTATTCAACCATCTTTCAAAGATAAGAAATCTCACAAACGCAAACTGAATTCAGGTTATGAAATGAGAGCTCAACCAATTCTCAAAGTTTGTCGTTTAAGATTTAGATCCATAACTTAAAGAACTGTATTGGAACCAAACAGGTTTTATGGATCAAGGAAGTGAGAAGTGAGAAGCAATAAAAAACAAATGTAATATGTTGCTTATGAATAGGGTCATCAAATAGAATTTATTGTTCACTTTGTACTGCTCCCAAGCATATGAGTGTCAATTTTCCTTCAGAACATTCATTACATCGCTTTACCGAAAGGATTGCATGTAATTGGCTAAGTTCTGATGAAGTGGTCACTCTGATCATGCTAAGTCTTAATCTCGGTTATTATAATATAGAGAGTTGATGGACAAGGTTGAACATGAAAAGAGAAAAAGTCGTAATTCAACCAGGATCAAATTCCAAGAAAATATTCATTTTCCTCAGAAGTCAGAACACAAGCGTATCCTGAAGAACATGGGAACCTATAGCAGCTCACTCAGAAGCTAGCAGAATCTGAAAATTAATAATTTCTCAAAATGGAAAGCACTCAGAATAGCCATAAAAAGACTTCAGAACCTCCAAGGTATGTCTGTCTTCATTCATTCTCATTATTTGAAATAATAGAAATAATTTGAACATCATTCATATTAGGATTATTAAAACTATAATAATACTCTCACGCATCTATGATTAGACAATTTTCAAGAGTTAAATAAGCAGTCATAATCACATAGTGTCAACAATCTACTGCTATAGATATACTGCAATTAAGGTCTATCACGTGTCATTTCACTGACTATCACAGCTATTTATAGCTAGTCTTAGAAATGATGAACCCCACATGCTCCAAATTGACAAATAGCTATTAAATCTCAAAGTCCTTTTCACTTCATATCTAACTAGGTAGAACCTCATCTCTCAAACAATTTAACTTTGCCCAGAATGTCGTCCCACAACATTAGAGGAGAAACATCCGATCTAGAACTCCTGAAGGAATTCACTATGAATCTAAACCTTCTACCACAGCTCAACAAAACAAGCGTTCTCTCTGGAATTATATTACAGAACTGGGAAAATTATTTCTCCATGCTTGTTGGACCTATATTCCCTGAACTGGTGACTGAGTTTTGGGTAAATGCATGAACTCTAGAATATGATCTTGGCAAGAATGTTATTCTATCAGTTGTGGCTAGTTGTCCAATCTTGATCAACCCCACCATCATAGCTAAAGTCATTGGGTGTGTCGAAGATGGTGTGACTGTGGAAAGAAACATTAACAACCATAGTTTCGACAGGCATTTGCACATCATTTTTGAAACAGAAGGGCATCCTACTCAACCTTGCACCCTCACTCCATTTGCTAAAGATTGGTACAAGCTTATGGTGACTAATCTAAGGCCAAGAGAAAGAGAAGGAGGATGGCTGTCTAACCAAGAAAGATTGTTCATTTTCTTTTTAGTATCTAGAATCAAAATAAACCTACCTCAGTCCATGTACAACCATTTAAAGGAAGAAATTAATCTTTCTAGGGAAGACACAGTCTACCAAGTTCCCTGCTGCAGAGTTATCTCTCACATTCTTGACCTCCAGGGAGTAGTTGGTCATTGTAGAAGAAATGGAATGACTGAAAAAGTCCTTCCTGAATTTTGTTCACCAATGACGTTCTTAGTCTAAGATAGGATTTTAATTATTTCTATTTAACTAAGCTTATATTACATCTTAATCGTTTGTGTGATTTGTATGAATATTTCAAATGATCAAGATGCACTAATTATCTAATAATGAGTGCTGCTTAAAATTCACATAAAAAGGCTTAGAAGTGTCTAGAGACCATAAGTTCCCACAAGTCATGATTGAGTAACAGTTCCATTACCACTCATTAAGACTGTGTCATGACTTTTGATTAAAGGAAATAATTATTTATCCACTTTTCCACGTTATTTAGTGTTCCTAGGAAAATCAACTGTTGCGGTTCTAACTTCCTCAAAAATAGTCGGCTTCTTCTATAAAAGCATCAAACCCGGCGAGAACATAACAACCTTCATTCAATCAGGTTTCCTAGTTTCTCACCCTGTATTCTCTCTCTCTCTCTCTCTCTCCCTCTCTCTCTCTCTCTCTCTCTCTCTCTCTCTCAAAAATGGCATACGTCTCAATTCCCATAACCACACAAATTCCAGTTAACAATCTCAAGGTTCTATCAGAAACTATAGTTAACTTCAACAACCCGAAATCAAATGGATGCGACATTACTCCCTCATTGGAAACCCAAGGTTGGAAAAACTACTTCAAAAGATTGGAAGGACCAACTTATGGTCATCTAATCAAAGATTTATGGATTCATGCAAATATATCCAAAAATCTCATCGTCTCTTTCGTTTTCGGAAGAAAAATATTCATCACCGAAAAGACTATCACAGATCTCTTGCTGCATGAAAATGACGGATTCAGAATCTCTAGAAACTTACTCAATGAAGAGAATGAAGCCAAGGTGGTGTCCTCTATCTTCAAAGATGAAGCCATATCTAAAAACCAAACCTTCTCAAACCTGAAAAACTCACTTCAAGTCAGGTTCAAAATTCTGCAAGAGAATGTTTTCCATCATCTCTCTTCAGAACAGCTGAACGATACTCAAAAATGTGTTCTATTCCTTCTACTAAAAGGAATTAAAATGCACATTCCCCCAATCCTCTTCAAGCTTCTCAAGGATGCCATCAGAAGCTCCAGAACTTGCTCTGGTCATGAATGTGGTCTCATTCCCTATGGAAGACTTATCTCAAACATTTTAGTTGAATCAAGATTAGTTGATGACATTCTAATTAGTGAAGGAGAATCTTGGAAGCTGCTTAAAAGCGCTGGGAAGATTCTTAGGTTTAAGAACCTTTTAAAGGAAGAAGTCAGTTTAGATAATTCACGTTTTAGAGAACTGACTCTAACCCCCAGAGTTCCTGTTATAGGTTTTCCAAAATTAGCTACCTACAATGAGGCAGAATTCAGAAACTATCTGAGAAAAATCAAGGACGAAGATATCAGTGTTTGGATTAACATGAAAAATATCACTGATGTTCTTCAAGAACTCTCAGATTGGAAGGTAGGAAGAAAAACAGTTATTAAGAAAGAATATTTATCCAAGAGATTAATAACCACGAATAGCATTCTTGCATCGTTCAAAGACAATACAATCTCAAGAATTCAAACCCTCGTCAATGCTTATAGTTCTTATGTAAACCCTATAGAAGTAAGAAATGTCTGGAACGAGTTCCATGAATGGACCTCGAAAGAAATAGTAAAACACAAGAAGCTTGCAATGGCTCAAACAGAAGAAACATCACTTCCCTCAAGCTCAGATAACTCTGAAAGTCTTTCCTCATCTTCTTCATCATCCATAAGCTCCTTTCAGTCTAACTTATAGGAATATGTTTCGTCTAGTCTAGATTTGTATGTCTTGATGAAATCCGTCCGTAATACAATCTTTATCTAATGCAATCTATGTTTTTTTACACTTTAAATTAATCTATGAACCTCTATGTTTAGATGCAGTTTATTTTTTATTGTCCTTCAGAATAATTAAGCCATAACAAAAAATTAATAAAATGAACCTAAGTGCTTTTAAAAGGCCTGAACACCAGTTTCACGACCTTCAATTAGTATCATCTTCAATTGGTATCATTCATATACTTGATTGAAAGATATATGCTTAAATGCTTAAATGCTATACTGATTATAGATACATACTGATTATAGATGTGTCTCACTAAAATGAGTCTAAACGCTTCTAAATGTTTAAATGATGTTCTATGACTCTAGGACTCTATGCTCCTTATCATATCAAATATTCAACATACTCAACTAAGAGAAATAAAGCTTTAATATGTAGGCAATTGAATATAAGAAATATATGCTTAAATGCTCATATGCCCTGATACTTTTTGATGATGTCAAAAAGGGGGAGAAATATAATGATTTTGATTGAGAGAAGGAAATCTAAAAGAATGCAGAACTTAAACAAAGTAAAAAAATGTGTTACTACTAACGTTTGTTGTTTGATGTTATCCGAGGAACTCTAAATAAGTTCACTAGGCATTCTAAGAACAGGAACATGCTAAGAATGAAGAACTCCGATCATATAATAGAAGCTGTCTAAAAATCAGAATCAGTAAGAAAACTCTGAAAGCAGTATACATTCTCAAGGTGCTTACTCAGAGGATCTGTGCAAATCAGAAGCCAAGAGCTGTCTGAAGATCTGGATTAAAGTTCCAAGAAAGAATCCGTTCTGATGTTTACCTGGAACCAATTAAAATGAAAATAATTTGGTATCAGACTAAATCAATAATTGGTAATCAGACAAAGTACACAAAGACTAGTATCAGACTCATCAATCAGAGCAAAGCTGTGAATTATTATCAAGTACCTTCACTAGTATCAATTCAGCACATTAAGGAAATACCTCTCAAGTGGTATGAGAAGAAATTCTTCATTTGATATCAGATTCAACATACTCTGGAATAAGACTCAGCACATCACGTGATATCAGACCAGAATTAAATCATGAGTACCAGATTCAAAATCAAGCGTTGATCGATCACATAAATTAACCAGAAATTGGTATCTGATCAGAAATCAAGCTTTGAAAAAACCACTAAGTCGTGACATTAACAAGATAAGAACCTATGGTCAAAGATCAAACTCTGAAAAGTCATACTCCACATTGGTGATTAAAATCTTACAACTCTGAATCTCAATTCTGAAGATCCCAATATATGACTTATGGTAATTAGGGGGAGACTACCCAGAAGATGAAAATATAAAATAACAAATATTCATATAGTCTGAAACTCAGGGGAAGTTTCCTTTAAAGACAGTTTCTGTCTCTGATAGATAGTAAGGCTATGACTATCAGTCAAGAACTGTTCTGATCCTATGCTTAATGGAATTTGCTGAAAAGTAGAAATGCTTCAGATGTCTCTGAAGATAATATTCTCTGATACAACAATAAAGAAAACTGAGTTCTAAAGATCTGAAGATAGTAGTTCTGATGAACTAGTCCAGATGCTAAAGACTCTTCGTTTTCCTAAAGACAAGATAGAGAAGTAACTCTTTTCTATTCCTATTCTGACAACTCAAGTTGTTACTCTGTATATCTTTGGATTATATAAAATCCTAGATGATCTCAGATAAAGCTTTAAGGATAACTCATTCAGGGCGAGCTGTTGTTCCATACTATGAATTTGTTTGCTTTGGTGATTACCTTGTATAAAATGTTTAATCAAAATACTTGGTTTTGTCATCATCAAAAAGGGGGAGATTGTGAGAGCAAGAATTGTCTCTACAAGTCAATCTATGTTTTGATGATAACAATAAGTATTTGGAAAGAACCATTTTATGGTCTAACGTGTGTTGTGTGCAGATCATAAGAACTAAAGACATCAGAATCAACATGCACCAGCTAGATGTACTATGATTGAATATATATATATATATATATATATATATATATATATATATATATATATATATATATATATATATATATATATGCGAAGTTACTATGTGTAACGAAAGTTGCGAGAAGCAAGAACGCTTCTTTATCTAGTCATGATCAGCCAGATCCAAGGATGCCAAGATTGCTGTTGCAACGCTCTTGTGGATGCTCTCTGAAAGTGATTGAGATTCTGAAGATAGCGAAGCTTCTGAAGAAGTACACTCTGAAAGAACCAAAGTGCGGAAGACTCCTATGACTTGAAGTTCTGATGGCTGAAGGCGCTGAAGACCAAGTGCAGAAAGAATCTGAAGACTTATGGGTTCTGAAGATCAAGGTTTCAAATATCAAGTTCTAAAGACTCTGAAGACATGTTCTGAAGATTCAGAAGACTTGAAGCAGAAAAGAATAACGTTCTTAAAGACCAAGTGCTGAAGTTATGAAGACTGATTCCTAATGGACTTCTTCAATCGACTGAAGACTTAAAGCATCAGATATTCTGCTATGAAGACTCTACTCATGCTTAATCAGATTAACATCAGAAGCCACTGAAGTTTTCAAGTCTAGATATTACTGTTGTAAGTTAAATGTACACACTGCCCAAGAAAAGATGTTCGGTCACTTCTCCATCTGCAAAAAGGAGATGTGTCAGTACAACTCATTATATCACAACGTCTCTTTTCCAAACAGCCAACAGTATTCTCAAACGGCTATATTTCTACTGGCTATTTAATGGAAATAGTTTTTGCTTCTGAGGTATCGATCACTTGTAGAATCAAGAACTGAATGTTCATCTACAAAATTGACCAAGTCATTGTGAAGATAGCCACAATGGTGAGTTCTCGTTGTAACACTCAGAATATTCAAAAGCTATCATTATTTCACTAATGACAATTGTTGTTGAAACTCAAGAAGACAAATCAACACAACAACAACAATTAAGACATAAGTTATTGATGAAGAAGACAACATTGAAGATCTGTCAAGTCATCAACCTACCTTCTCGTCAGGACTACATTGAAGATCTGAAGCAAGGAGTTGCTGCTCAAAGCTTGCTCAACAAAGAAAACGAAGAAGAAGAAGGTCTACAAGATGTCAACAAGTGTAATATCCAAATACATTCTTGTAGTTTCTTAGGAAAACAAGGAGTTGATTGCTCAAATCTTGCTTGAACACATGTGTATGTTCTTTGTACTTAAACTTAGGAGAAATTTGCTTATTAAGAAGCACAATTTGTAATCTCCAGTTTTCCAATTCAACTAAAGGAATTGAGACTCCTCCAGTGAACGTTATATCCTGAACGGATCCCGGAACGGTTCAGCTGTGAGTTGAGGCCCTTGAGTGGATCACGAGGTGATCAGATACTTGAGATGAGAATGGCTGGGTGTCATTGTGGAAAATCCTGAAATAAGGTTAGTAGCGTTATATTTATTGCGATGAATCCCTGAACGTCTAGCTGTGAAATCCCAGCAGTGGGTCTGCTTGGTCAATGAACGTTATATCCTGTTGGATCCCTGAACGGTTCATTGGGTTGTTAGTCACAATGCGGTTGTGCATGTTGTTAGTCACCGGCGTGGCCCATGCAAGTGTAATTAATGATTTGGTTATAGTGGATTAAGTCCTTGTGTTCAAGGCGAAATCACCTGAGGAGGGTTGACTGGATTAGCCCGCATGGTGAACCAGGATATATCGTGTGTCCTTTACTCTTTTGCTTAATATCTCTATTTATGTTTCTGCATTGAATATCAGAACCTCATATTAAGCAAAGTCAGAACATTGCTGCTTACCTCTTATCAGCTTCTGCATTGAAAGTTTTGAGTATCGTACCTTATGATCAGATCCTATATGGTTCTCATGCTCCATAATTAAGAGATCAGAATGTCTCAGCGAACATTGAAGGTTATTTTAGCATCTCCTTATCAAAATATGAAAAGGTTATAAAAGAGTAAATACACAATTCAAACCCCCCTGTTTTGTGGGTTTCTCGCACCTTCAAGTTCAAGATCGAACACCATAACTCATCTCCCTACCGACCCAATATGAACGGAGTGGTAGAAGAGGCTAACAAGAACATCAAGAGGATCGTTCAAGAGATGGTTGTAACCTACAAAGACTGGCATAAAATGCTACCCTTTGCCCTTCACGGTTATTGCACATCTGTCCGCACTTCAATAGGGGCAACCCCTTTTTCTATAGTATATGGCATGGAGGCAGTGCTCCCCATAGAAGTAGAGATCTCATCAATCTGGGTATTGATGGAAGTTAAGCTAACAGAAGCTGATTGGTGTCAAAGTCGACACGACAAACTGACTCTGATCGAAGAAAAGCGAATAACGGCACTATGCCACGGTCAGTTGTATCAATAAAGAATGAAGAATACGTTCAACAAAAAGGTTCGACCTTGCGTCTTTAGGAAAGGAGACCTTGTGCTAAAAAATATACAACCATTCCTCACTGATTCTCGGGGCAAATGGACCCCGAACTATAACGGCCCCTATGTGCTCAAGAAAGCTTTCTCAGGCGTCACCTTGAGACTTGCAACCATGGATGGAGAAGAATTTGCCTACCCCACGAAAGTTGATGTAGTCAAGAAATACTTCGCCTAAATTAAAAAAAAATGTCTCGGTGGATTGAAAACCCGAAAGGGCGGTCAAGGCAAAAATTAGAGACATAATAAAAAATAATTCCGGTGGATTGGAAATCTCAAAGTACAGTCCAGGCAAAAGTTAGGGATTAATGGCAAGTAACTACGTCCAACAGGGGCAAATCCCCCAGTAGCAGTAATGCCATCCATTAGAAGAAAAACTCCAGTCAAGGTCATCTTCGACGGAAACTCAGGATGTCCAGAATTCAAAGTTGGTAGAAGGATAACGGTCGTTATGTTTCAATGTAGTGCTTTTCCCTTAAATTACCATTTTCTAACTTTGTAAATACTCTATGGAATCACGCGTTTGGCTGATTTCCATCCTATCAATAAAATTTGAGCCCTAGTGCTTTTGTTTGCAATTCTTATTTGTTTTAGCTTTACAGAACGATGTTTTAACATGATTAACGATTCTTGAAATAAAACAAAAATGAATTTACTTGTCACAAACTTTTTCCACTCTTAAAATAAAGATGGCAATTCTTTTGACTGTTGAACATCGAAAGAACATCGATTGCTTCTCCAAAGGTGTTTAAGCTTCAAAGTGCAGAATCAAAGTACTCCTTCTAAACCAGTGCACCTGAATGAAGGATCAACTGTGTCAGATTCGAATATTCCATCCAACACCCCCGACAGAGTTCTTACCTCCTAAGCCCGACCAACATTTTTTCCCCATAGGGACTATCTCTCCTAAGCAAGGCAGAATTGCTATTTTGAACCAAATGGTATTTCTTCGTCCCCTGCAGTGGCCGAGTATCCTGTCGTGTTCATCCGCTAGTCTGTATGTCGTGTCAGTTTTGTCAGCATAAACATACATACATCATGCATTATTAATTTACATTCGCATTCATATTACATCACTATCACTCCAGTCGATCTTGTTCCCAAGTGATAAAAGTCCTCTCAATCGAGTTGTTAGTCCTTTCCTTGTCAGGAAATGTTTTGTCTAAGCAATCTCTCTCCTCCAGTTTATTTCTGGATTGGAGTTGGACCTGGACCACTTTGATAACTTGAACCTCTAAAAAACCAGAGAACCTTCGACAAATGTCACTCTTCGCCATTGAAGATGATATCTTCGCTTTCCCGGATTAAGGAAAATCCCCAGAGAAAGCCTCGCAACTAAAAGACTCTCAGGAACATAGTGGTTCTTTTCTCCAGAAAATCAATGTCACTGAAGTCATCAGCACCTCAAAATTGGGATACATTATATGGCATTTCTCTGAGAAGATCTCAAAGAAAAGTATAATGTAATACCCCCAAGCAGAAAACAGTCTTTCAAGAGACTCGTTTTCCCCAGTAGAGTCAACAAATGGTGTCTCTAACAGAGAAGTTTGTGCACCTCTACAACTCAGACGGATGGGTTCCCCAGCAAGTCTGACATCAAAACTTTTTCCCATCAAATGGCATCTCCCCGGGAAAATTCAGCAAGAAGTTTGAGGAAAACTGCTACACATAGCGTCCCTTGTTAAGAAAGTTTATTGACAAAAGAAACTGAGATCAGTTCCTTGGTGGGAAACCAGGATCGGGGGGAAGTTTATTTCAGAAACTGAGACTTGTTCCTTGGTAGAAAACCAGGATCGAGGGGAAGTTTATTTCAGAAATTGAGACCAATTCCTGGATAGGAAACTAGGATCAAGGGGAAGTTTATTTCAGAAACTAAGACTAGTTCCGTGGTAGGAAACCAGGATCGAGGGGAAGTTTATTTCAGAAACTGAGACCAGTTCCTTGGTAGGAAACCAGGATCGAGGGGAAGTTTACCTTCTCTAAGCACCATTTCTTAGAAAAAGAAAATGAATGCGTAAGCTACCATTCATAACCACTGTCAAAATTTTGCGTATTCCGATATTTAATCCTTTTGCACCCCGAATGCCCGAATACCTTCGCCATTCACACCTTCGGGTCCAAGAAGATTAAATAGGGGCATCTGTCATACCTTAAATTTTGACCACTAAGATCTCCCATCATTGTGTAAATCTTTACCACAATATGGATGTATCATCATGCCACATCAGTCTCCCCAAAGATGGGTGAGCATTCACTACAAACCAAGATTAGGGTCTCAAGCCCTCTCAGAGTCTTAGACAAAGGATCAATCAAGAAATGACATGATCTTCAACTTGTCTAACCTCTCAAACATTCAAAAAGGATCAAGAGGACTCCCACTTCAAGAATCAAGCACAAGGTTGCAGCATTCTGAGTGGATCAAGCCTCAAGATCGCCAGTGTCACCAAATTAGGGTTTTGGTCGACCAGGGCCTCCAGGTAGAAATTTTCATCTAAGCATGAGCCATTGCTTCAAAGCATAACCTAATATACTCCAAGGGACCTCATGGACCCAACCATCAAGTCAATTTAATCTCTGGGGGGTGCATTCACCAAAAATCAGGAATTAGGGTTTCTTGACCTAATTCACCCCTAAGTTGACTTTTGGGACAAAACATAAGCCAAGATCTCAAGAAATGGTTTGAGGGTCTCTAATAAACCACATTTATCCATTTGCAACAATGGATTGATCCAAGAAGCTTGATGCACAAGTTTCAATTTCATCTGAACCACAGTTAGGGTTTTTGAAGAAAAAGTCAACTGTACCTTTGATTTTTTGACCAAGACATGCTCCCAAACCTCGGGACATGATTTAATACACCCTATAACACCTATGAAATCAATCCATCAAGTTTGATTTAGGTCAAGGACTTGATTTCATAGAGGATCGCACAGTTTGGAATTCATCTGATAAAAAGTCAACTGTGCCCAAAAGTCAAAGTTTGACTTTTTGATTTTTTGATCAATTATGGTTTCTTAACCCTAAAATGATGTTAATGTGTGATTGGAATCATCATTCATCAATAAAAATCAAGAAAAGTGGGATAACTTGTAAAAGGGGTAACCATGAAAAACTTAGAAATTTTCTAAGTTATGGAACAAAGTGGATAGGGTACCAACTTCCAAGGTTCATAACTTGTGATCCAAGCAACCATTTTGGCTGATCCAAAGATGGATTTGTAGCTTTCATGGCATACTTTAAAAGTGTCAACTACACCTTATTCCAATTCCTCATGGATTTTAAGTTATGGAGTGATCAAAATGGCTGAAAACATGAAATGCCACTTTTTCCAACAGTTAGTGAAATTTCCACTAAGTCAGAATCTGTTTCATTTTTTTCAAAATGTAGGGGCATTTTTCACTTGGATCCAAAAAGTATCAAGACAAACTATGATCACACATATGTTGTATCATATGAGAGCTTTCCAAAATGACCAAGAACTCCATCAAATTCCATTTGAGCTAAGAGTTATGATAGTGGCAATATGCCTTGCTGCAATTGTCATAACAAGACAAATTTGTGCATTTTGCTCGATTTGAGCAATTTGTGCAAATGACAAACAAGTTTATCCATCTGAACACCTCAGGGGGGACCAAGGAGGAACAAACACTGATCTATAAGCCTCCCAAGTCTTTGGAACTAAAAGTAGCATGCCAAACCTAAAAATGCCTAAAAAGGGGACTAGACTCCAATTTTGTTTTGGAGCATCCAATGGATGCACCAAGGTGGCATGAACTTAGGCTTTTCCAACTGAATGCGTCAAGGATGATCTCTGAACTAGGGAACCAAAGGCTCGTGCTCTAACCTCTAGTAAATGGCTAGACGAGACTTAAGATTCCAAAATGCTACAATTGTCCAAACCTCTGCAGCAGTTGCCATTCACTATTACTTGCAAAACAAACTTGCTCTACTATAAATAGAGCTCATTTGTGCTCAGTTTGAGTACACCAAAGCACTACAACACTTGCTTTCCTCAAAATCTCTTTCTAAAGGCAAAAATACCTTCTTTAGCAAGGTAACTCTGAGTTTCTGAGTCAAAGAGCATTTCCATCACAGCTCATGATCCAAACACATCCAATATGTCATATCTAAGTTGTCCAAACTCTCACAAGTGACCTGTAACACCAAAATCACAAAGTCCCATCTCAAAACCTCAAAATTGGGCTTTTTTGCATTTTTCAAGCCATGTCTTGATTCAGTCACTTTCAAAACCAGATAAAACCTCAAACACACTCCAAATATCATCCTTGAACTATCCCAAATGGTTCCACACATCTGGAACACCATTTGAGAGAGTTGCTATATTGGTCACTTTGGCCCCTTTTGCAAGAAAGAGCTCAAACTTGTTCCTGAGGATTCCAGTTAGTTCCAACCATTCTAAAAGCTTCTAAGTGATCATTTGAGGGTGTCCAAAGCATCAAATTGTTTCTGGAACAAAGCATTTGACAGATTGCACAAAAAGCTCATAAAGAGGTAAGCATCACAACTTGAACTATTTGAAATATGCATTGCTTTGAAGTCCACTGATCATGCACATCTTATACATGTTATATGTGTTGTTTTTGAACTAATTCATCATGTAATTCATGCCTGTAACAAGAGGTAGCATAGAAAATGCAAATCATGGCCTATTTCAAAACCACTATCGGGTTTTTCAATAGAGCCTCATCTGAAAAACTACCACCACCATTGGATTCCTTGTGAAATTCTAGGCAGGATAGACCTAAATTTTGTCCCAATCCATGGAGAAATGAGAAAGTTACAAGCTTCACGTTTTTGGCCAAAATGTTGCCTTGCATTGCCTTGGCCAGGCCAAAAACAAGGCAACCCTAATATATCCATAGGGTGGTTTTGATACACGGATGTATCACCACCTCAGTGGTAGAGGGCGCGCACTGCACCCAAGAGGTCTGGGGTTCGAATCCCCCCCGCCCCAGATCCTCTTTTTATCACTTTTTTCACTTTTTATTATTTTTCAAGTTATTTTTAAATAATTTGGAAAATTAATAAGTCTCTCAATTTTAATTATTTTTTATTGGTTCTTTTTGAAAAAAATCACAAAATGTTAAAATATTTTATTCCACAAAAAAAATTAGATTTATATTAATTATTTAATATAGTTGATATTTTTGTAAATAAATTCATTTTTTATTGTTTTAAACCTTTTAAAAATGAATATCCACCTTGAAAAATCAAGACCAAATGAGTTTTAATTCATCTTGTGATTAAAACATCATTTTTCAAACCTTAACCAAAAATCACAAGTTGTTCATTCAAAATTATTTGGTATTTTTATCATTTTAATTAATTTTCTTTGAAAATTACTTTAAAAAATGATAAAATTATGGTTTCTTTGATTTTCACCCTCACAAATCTTTTCAAAAACACTCACGAGCCTCTAATATAGTGTAAGACCCAATCCCTCTTTGAAACCAAAATAGTTTGGGCCTCATTCATTGTATAAGACCCACGGTGCTTTCAAAGATCTCGGCGCGATCGCCAATTTAAAATAAAATCATCTGGGCCTACCCTCGTGTTATAAGTCCTATTTCTTTTCTTTAAAATACTTTTTTGGGCCTCTAATAGAGTGGAAGACCCAACCCCTTTGTAAATAATACCTTTTTGGGCCTTACATATTGTATAAGTCCCTCTGTACAGTTTCAAAACAGCGGTGCAATCATCGTTAAAACTTGGGCCTCTCCTTGAGTTGTAAGCCCCAACAATCTTTTCAAAGCACTTTCTCCTCTGATTTTGAATTCAAATATATGTTGTTATCAAAACTTTCTTTAGTTTCTTTGTTGAATAACTAACAAAACATCATGGAAGCTCTACAACGGGTATGTGTTTATCTGTTTTCATTTACAGCTTTCATATATATATATATATATATATATATATATATATATAACTGCATTGTGGGGTTGTTTCACTGTAAGTATTCTTTCACATCCTTTTAAATACTCGTCATATATCAATTGTATATATACCAGTATAGTTATTTAGAGTTTTCCCCGGCAACTACGTCTAGAACTAGGTAAAGCCATGTTGGTCACTCTCGAATACAAACAAAACTAGACCCCCATAGGATTCCAGATACCGTCTTCCCTTCTCTTGGGGTTAATCAATATGGAACAAAGAGAAATGCAGTATTCTCGGTGAACCTTTTCTCAGACTGTCACCCTTAGAAATTGTCAAAGAAATTCTACTCCCCAGAGTTGATTTATTCTCCGTGAATAACATCTCTTGAGTTTCTTCCAAATTCTTGAACTTTCCTGGAATGATCTCTTCTATGTGAATTGCATTTCTTCAACTTCTCTTGGTTTGGGGACCCACAGGCTTCCTAAAAGTATCCCCGCCTCCTCTTGGGCGTTGTACAAGGACCCTTCGACTTTTTAGAAGTTCTCATGCCTTCTCTTGGGCTTTATACAAGGACCCTAACGACCTCCTAAAGGCACAGGACAGAACTTAGTCATCCTTCGTTAAAGTCTTCTTTCTAGAAGGATTCAAAACCTTCAGACCAATTTTAGGCTTGATACTCATCCCTTAAACGAGTCGGCCTCCCCTTTGGCATCATACAAAAGATAAAACTCTACCAGTAGACTTGGACAGTCTAATTCCCTTGAGTCTCAAAGACATTCTCAAGTATCTTTCAAACATAGGAAAAAACACTGATCACTCTGGATAAATCTCCAGCGAAAACCCGGTCTCTCTCATGAGAGTTCCCCATCCTTGGACCTGCTTATGGATCTAATCCTCAGCAGTAAGATAGCCTCCTCTTAGGCTTTGTATAATGATCCTTCCTCAGCGAAGTCAGCCTCCTCATGGGCTTTGTATAAGATTTCCCCTAGCGGATTTAACATTTTCAGACTCTCTTGTTGAGTTCATATCTTTTCAAGACTCTCTTGTTGAGTCACTTTCCTTTTAGCCTCTATCTCGGGCTTCGTACGAGACAGCAAATCACTATCTTGTTGAGTATAAAAGACTCTCTTGTTGAGTTAGCATTATTTTAGCCTCCGTCTTGGGCTTCGTATAGGACAAATAAAAGTACTCTATTGTTGAGTCCAAACTTTTTAGCCTCTGTCTCGGGCTTCGTACAAGACACATATAAAAGCACTCTTTGGTTGAGTCGGTCACTTGTTAGTACTATCTTGTTGAGCCAGCCCTTTTAGCCTCTATCTCGGGCTTTGACGAGACAAATAATAAACACCCTCTTGTTGGGTCAATAGCCTCCTCTTAGGCTTTGTATAGAGAAACCCCCGGTTGAGTCACTCAACCTTTTAGCATCAAACTTGTGCTTTAATCAAGGCATACAATCCCTCTTTAGAGATGACAAATTCTCTCTAATAAACTTTAGCTTCAATCTTGGGCTTTGAACAAGATACAAATCACCTTTTAGCTTCAATCTTGGGCTTTGAACATGACACAAATACTCCGTTTAGCCTCTGTCTTGGGCTTTGAACAAGACACCAAAACATCTTTTTTTCCTCCCATAGAATAGGAGGAACTACGATTGCTCTGATTTCCCTGTTTCGTTAAACGGGAATACGTAGGCATAAGATTGCGAAATCTTAGCGAGCATACTAATCAAAAAACCAAATCCAGCACCTTATCAAAAGCCTCAAGACACCCTATTCTTAAGCGAAATAAACCTAAGACAGATCCCCCTTTTGATAGCATCTGTAAACCAACAGTCATCTGTTTAAATTCAGTATGCAAAGCAGGGTTAATTGGAGACATCTATTTCCCTTCCTTAATCAGCTTCACAGGATAAAAAATGAATCGAACTATAGTACCAAAGCGATAGTGATTCAAAACCATAAAAACTGCGCTACACCCAGATGAAAATTTCTCTCTGTTGGCCTTGGTCGACCAAAACCCTAATTTGGTGACACTGATGATCTTGAGGCTTGATCAGCTTGAAGTGTTGCATTCTTATGCTTGATTCTTGATGTGGGAGACCTCTTGATCCTTCATGGATGTTTGAGAGGTTTGACAAGTTGAGGATCATGTCCATTTTGGATTGATCATTTGTCTGAGTACTTTGAGAGGGCTCAAAACCCTAATTCTTGATTTGAGTGAATGCTTAACAATCTTTGAGAGGATTGATGAGGCATAAAGGTACATCCATATTGTGGTGATGATTTGCACAATGATGGGAAATCTTGTGGTCAAAATTTAGGGTATGACAGATGCCCCTATTTAATCTTCTTGGACCAGAAGGTATGAATGGCCAAGACGTTCATACATTCAAGGTAAAAGAGGATTAAATATCGGAATACCCAAAATTTTGATTGTGATTATGAATGGTAGATAATTTGCTCATCCATCTTCTTTTGCTTAGTAATGCTACTTAGAAAAGGGTAAAACTTCCTCTCGATCCTGGTCTTCAGCCACGAAACTGGTCTCGGTTTCTTTTGAAATAAACTTCCCCTCGATCCTGGTCTTCTGCCATAGAACTGGTCTCAGTTTCTTTTTGAAATAAACTTCCCCTCGATCTTGGTCTTCTGCCATGGAACTGGTCTCAGTTTCTTTTTTAAATAAACTTCCCTTCGATCCTGGTCTTCTGCCACGGAATTGGTCTCAGTTTCTTCTTATCAAGTGCCTTTCTTGACAAGGAATGTTGTCTGTGATGGTTTTCACCAAACTTCTCACTAGGGAGATTCCATTGATGGAAAAATGATTTAATGTCAGACTTTCTATGGAAACCCATTGGTCTGAACTGTAGAGGTGTGTAAACTTATTTGTTGGAGATGCCATTTACTGAAGAGATTACATCATACTTCCCCTCAAGACTTTTTCGGAGAGACGCCATACGATGTAATTAAATTTTGAGGTATTGATGACTTTATTGACAACAAATTTTTCTTGGGGAGAAATAGTCGTGTCGCTAAGAGTCTTCTGGAGAGAGGCTTTCTCTAGGGATTTTCTTTAATCCGGGAAAGCAAAATATTATCTTCAATGGTGAAGAGTGATGTTCCAAATGTGTTATCCAAATGGCTTCTTGTCTTTCAGAGGTTCAAGTTACCAAAGTGATCAAGAACAGACTCCAATCCAGGAATAAACTGGAGAGAGATTGTTTTGACGGTACATTTTCCTGACGAGGAAAGAACTTAGACCGGAATTTTGTCCTATCTGACGTAGAAAGGAAGACTGATGACTATATTGGAGAGAGGACGTTCATCACTTGGGTATGAGTATGACCAAAGTGATATTGATGCAACATGAATATGAATATGGATCAATTATACATGATGTATGAGATGCTGATGCTGACAAAACAGACACGACATACGGACTGACGATGAGTCTAACTAGATTCGACCATTATGGGAGATGGGGCTGCCTTTGGAGATTTTGGAGGTAGTAATTTTGTTTGGGCACGGGGATCCCTGCGTTTGTTCCGGTTTCCGGAGGTACAAACCTGCCAGGAATAGAAATCTGTTCTTGCTCTTCAAGGGTAGATTCTACTGGGGAGAAAAGCCAACTATTGGTTCTCATAGGTAAGAACTCTATCGGCGATGTCAGACAGGACATTCCGTCTGAAGCAGTGGATCCTTCATTCAGGGTGTAATGGTCACAAGGAGTATTTTGATTCTGCATTTTGAGGTTTGATCACTACCGGAGAAGCAGTCAATATTCCTTTTTTGGCTCATTAATCAAAAAGAAATTGACATCCTTATTTTAAAAGCAGAATTAAATTTTATGTTTTTTTTTTAAAACAAAGCTAAATTCATTTTTGTTTCAAGAATCGTTGATCATATTAAAATGTCATTTTGCAAAGCAGAATAAATGAGAATTGCAAACAAAAGGCACAAAGGCTTAACTTTTTATTGATAGAATGGTAATCAGCCTAGCGCGTGATCCCATGGAGTATTACAAAGTTTAGAAAATGGTAATTTAAGAGAAAGGGGCTACATTGAAACATAACGACCGCCATCCTTCCACCAACTTTGAATTCTGGACATTTTGAGCTTCTGTCGAAGGTGACCTTGACTGAAGTCTTCTTGACGGGTGATGTTACCGTTGAGGAGTCAATCCTGTCGGACGTAGTTGCTTACCATGAATCCCTAATTTTTGCTTGGATTGCCTTTTCGGGGTTTCAATCCACCAGGATGGTCATTGTTTATGTCTCTAATTTTTTCCTGGACCGCCCTTTCAGGTTTTCAATCCACCGAGATGTTTTTTTTATTTAGGCGAAGTATTTCTTGACTACATCAACATTCGTGGGGTAGGTAAACACCTCCCCATCCATAGTTGCGAGTCTCAAGGCACCGCATTGGAAGGCTTTCTTAACAACATATGGGCCATCGTAATTCGGGGTCCATTTTCCCCTGGAATCAGTAAGAAATGATTGTATCTTCTTGAGCACAAGGTCTCATTCTCTGAAGACACGGGTCTGACCTTTTTATCAAATGCCTTCTTCATTCTTTGATAATATAACTGACCATGGCATAAAGCTGTCATTCTCTTTTCTTCAATCAGATTTAGTTCATCGTGCCTACTCTGATACCATTCAACTTCCATTAACTTGGCTTCCATCAATACTCTCATTGAAGGGATCTCTACTTCTATGGGGAGCACTGCTTCCATGACATATACTAGAGAGAAAGGGGTTGCCCCTGTTGAAGTGCGGATAGATGTACGATAACTGTGAAGAGCAAAGATTAGCATCTTATGCCAATCCTTGTAGGTTACAACCATCTTCTGAATGATCTTCTTGATATTCTTGTTAGTCGCTTCTATCGCTCCATTCATTTTGGGCTGGTAGGGAGAAGAGTTATGGTGTTCTATCTTGAACTCAGCACATAACTCTTTCATCATCTTGTTGTTCAGGTTCGATCCATTATCCGTAATTAACTGGCTTGGAACACCATAACGGCAGATAAGATTGTTTTTGATAAATCGAACCACCACTTGTCTGGTCACATAGGCATATGATACTGCTTTGACCTACTTGGTGAAGTTGTCAATGGCTACTAGGATGAACTGATGTCCGTTCGAGGCTTTGGGTTCAATCATGCCAATCATGTCGATTACCTATATAGAAAAAGGCCATGGAGAAGAAAGAACCTTGAGATACGTTGGCGGTACATGGATTTTATCGGCGTATATCTGACACTTGTGACATTTCCTCATGTACTTGCAGCAATCAGATTTTATTGTCAGCCAATAATATTCTGCTCTCAAAATTTTACTAGCCATTGTATGTCCATTGGCATGAGTGCCAAAGGATCATCGTGAATTTCTTTCATTAACATGTTTGCTTCTTGTTTGTCTACGCATCTGAGCAAAACCATGTCAAAGTTTCTCTTATAGAGTGTATCATTGTTCAGGAAGAAGTTGCCAGCCAGTCTTCTGAGAGTTTTCCTATATTTTCTTGATGCCCCAGGCGGGTATTCCTGTGTTTGAAGGAAGCATTTTATATCTTGATACCGTGGTTTGTCGTCTATGACTGCTTCAATCACGAAGATGTAAGTGGGCCTTTCAAGGCGCATTATGTCAATTTTAGGTACGTCGTTCCATCGACTCACACTAATCATGGAGGATTGGGTGGCTAATGCATCAGCCATGTGATTTTCTTCGCGAGGGATATGAAGGAACTCGATTCTGTTGAAGAATGGTAACAACCTTCTCGCATAGTCTTTGTAAGGAATCAATCCTGATTGATATGTGTTCCACTCTTCTTTGATCTGATTTACAACCAGGGCCGAGTCTCCATACACATCCAAGTTATTTATCCTTAGGTCAATAGCTTCTTCGAGACCCATGATACAAGCTTCGTATGCGGCCTCATTGTTTGTGCATTTGAACATTACTCTGGCAGTGAAAGGAATATGAGTACACTGAGGTGTTACGATGATTGTCCCAATTCCGTTTCCATAAGCATTGACGGCTCTGTCGAATATTAGTCCCCATTGGGAACCTGGTTCTGGCCCTTCGCTTGGTAGTGGTTTATCGCAATCTTTCATTTTTAGGTACATGACTTCTTCGTCCGGAAAGTAAAATTTGACTGATTCCTGATCGTCAATCGCTTGATGAGCCAAATGATCGGCTAAAATACTTTCTTTGACAGCTTTTTAAGCATGGTACTCGATGTCGTATTCTGATAACAACATCTGCCACCGGGAAATCCTTCCCAAGCCAGAGCGCATCAAGTTTTCTCGAGCATAGTGTATCGAGTCTCACATTCTGTGAACTTCTTACTTAAGTAGTAAATGGCAGACTCTTTTCTTTTTGTCTCATCTTGTTGGCCAAGCACACAACCCATGGAGTCTTCCAAGACTGTTAAGTAATTGATCAACGGTCTTCCCTCCACTGGAGGAGACAAAATCGTTGGATTTAGTAGATATTCTTTAATGCTGTCGATGACCTTTTGGCAATCTTCTGTCCATACACAGCTTTTTTTTTAGTAGTTTGAAGATCGGCGCGCATGTCACGGTCATCAGGGATATGAATCTGGAGATGTATTTTAGACGTCCCAAAAATCCTCTGACCTGCTTTTCAACCTTTGGAGAAGGCATTTCTTAAATGGCCTTAACTTTGTCGGGATCAACCTCGATTCCTTTATGGCTGACGATGAATCCCAAAAGCTTTCTTGAGCGTACACCAAATGTGCACTTATTGGGATTCAAGTGGAGTTTGTATTTTCTCAGACGCTCGAATAGTTTTGACAAATTCTCCGCGTGTTCTTCTTCTGTTTTAGATTTGGCAATCATGTCATCGACGTACACTTCAATCTTTTAGTACATCATGTCGTGAAACAGAGTTGTCATGGCCCTTTGATAGGTTGCCCCTGCGTTCTTTAGACCGAACAACATTACCTTATAACAAAAGGGGCCCCATGGGGTGATGAATGAAGTTTTCTCCATATCTTCTGGCGCCATTTTGATTTGATTATAGTTTGAGAATCCATCCATGAAGGATAAGACTTTGAATTTTGATGTGCTGTCAACCAACATGTCAATGTGTGGTAAGGGAAAATTATCCTTTGGACTTGCTTTGTTTAAATCCATGTAGTCTACACACATTTTGACTTTTCCATCCTTTTTCGGAACTGACACTATGTTGGCTAGCCATTGAGGATATTCTGAGGTGGCAAGGAAACCTGCGTTGATCTGCTTCTGCACTTCCTCCTTAATTTTGATGGCAATATCTGGATGAGTCCTTCTCAGTCTTTGTTTTACTAGAGGACCTTCTGTTTTCAGTGGTAAATGATGTTCCACGATGCTGGTATCCAGCCCTGGCATGTCCTGATAGGACCAAGCAAACACGTCTAGAAATTCTTTGAGAAGTTTTATCAAGCCTTCTTTGACAGTTGGACTGAGTAGTGCTCCAATCTTAACTTCGTTTCTTTCTTCTTCTGAACCCAAATTGACCATTTACAATGGCTCTTTGTGAGGCTCGATGGACTTTCCTCTTGTCTGAGTAGTTGGGAGATCTCTTTCGAAATTTCTTCGTCTCATTCTTCTTTTGCTTCGAATACCGGGAATTCAATGTTGGGAGAAGGCATTGGATCGTATGTTTCGATGAGGTTTAAAATAAGTAATCTGCACAACGTGATGATTCCTTTTTTAGAAAAAGACAGAGAGAATGCAAAAGTGTGTGAAGTGTATTTTCTAAAAATGCTTGTTTTTATTTTGGGTTGTTTTTTTAAGATTACCATTTTCTGAAAAAGCACAAAAAGTGAAAATAGCAGTAAATGCTGGAATTCAGAATGCCATTATTTATTCATGATTTGTCGATTCTTGAAACACAACCCTATAAAACAAAACTCTGTCGCTTTGGGCGAAGCGAAGAGGGACATTTATAGAAAAGTAAGCCCTATAAAACATCTGTTTCACCCGGGCAAGGTGAAAGGTAAAAAAAAAGATGTGGCAATTACTTAGATTTATAAACGACTTTCGGGATATCGACCACAACCCAATGGCGATGAACTCCTTTGTAGATCACAAAGTCCGGTACTTTCCTTCTTGGTTTATCTTCAGAAACGACACTAATTTCTGGTGGAGTAGGATCATTGGAGTCTTCTTCCCATGCAGAGTTATTGTAAGAGGACTCTTCTGTCACATCTTCCATAGTATTTTCACTCTCAAGATGATCTCCCCGTCCAGTTGGCTGGATGTCCTCGTATTTGATGCGAGAGCTTTCAGGAGCAGTGTATTTGACTAGAAAGTCGTACTTGCCGATTGGCTGCCCCAAGGTATCTCAAGTTTCTGTGGGAATAGATGAGTCATCTTCCTCAATGACGTTGACTTCAGGAAACGTGTAGTTAATTATATCTTGTCCTGCGATCTTTACAAATTCATCAACATGGTGTTGGACATTTTCGGAATGTTCTGGGTAAGGATTCCATGACTCTGGGAGAACAGTCGTATTATTTTCAAGATTATTCAGCGGATAGGCATTATCTGGCTAACTCTTTTGCCCTGGATCTTCCATGTATGGCTTCCAGATAGGCAAATTATCCAAGGGATCATAAGAATCGTAGTCGAAGCTTCCTTTCATGAGAGTGTCTTCCTCTAATGAGTTGGGTGGAGCACGGCACCCTTCAGGATCATAATCTCCATAGATCATTCTGACGTCTGATCTTAGTATATATCTGGGACTTTTCTTTAGAGAACGGAATGGGATATTTATTTCTCCCTGAGATATATAACCTTCATCGTTGAGATAAGACTTTTACTCCTCATCTGTATCAGAAGAGTTGTTTTCCTCGATGGTGTGGAATTCTTGAGATACTGGGTGGAGGAAGCCTCTAGTGTGAAAGAAATCTTGAATGGGACAAAAACTTTCATCCTTCTTCGTAGTCTGGGTACATGTTAGAGAAAAACCAAAACCTTTTCTTGTCTTGTTATCAGTAGGAATTACAATATGTCCCCATCCTTTTATGTCACTACTCCCCATTACCTTGAGAGCGTCCTTGTATGAGGAAATCGATGTTCCTTTTTCTTGGTGATTCTTATTGCTCACTGAGAGTGCTTGAAATTGAGTTCCTACAATTTCCTCTGGTTCTACGCAGGAGAATGATGATAAGTTGCTCATGATTAAAGTTTGCTCTCCGCATACCGTGATTAATTTGTCATTCTTGACAAACTTCAGCTTCTGGTGAAGTGTCGAAGTAACTGCCCCGGCTTCGTGTATCCAAGGTCTTCCTAATAAACAGTTGTATGCTGCTCGAATGTCCATGACCTGGAAAGTGAATTGGAAAGTTTGAGGACTGAAGGTTTTGGGAAGATCGACTTCACTGATACCTGTTTTTTCTAGATCCATCAAAGGCTTTGACGATGATCTCACCGCCTCTCATGGGAGTACCTTGAAAAGATAGTCGTACCAAAGTTGACCTTGGCATGACATTTAAGGATGAACCTGTGTCTACAAGTACACTGGCTAAAGCATCGTCCTGGCAGTTGACAGTGATATTAAGTGCCATGTTATGGTTCTTGCCTTCCTCTGGAAGTTCTTCATCACTGAATCCCAAATTTTTGCAGGAAGTGATGTTGGAGATAATGTTGTCAAATTGATCCACTGTCACATCTTGTTCTACAAAGGCCTGCTCTAAAACCTTCTGTAGAGCTTCTCTGAGAGCTTCTGAACTGAACAGGAGAGATAGTACAGAGATTCGAGACGGAGTTTACAACAATTGATCCACAATGTTCTACCTGCTTTTCTAAATGAGCTTCAGCATTTCATCGTTGTTCTTTACAGGTTCCGTATTGCTGGATTGACCGACTTGTTGATTAGGAACTTCGAATTGAGGTTCCTTTTCATTTTTCATGTTCTCCAACTCCTTTGTTGAAGATCCGGCCGCTCTGGGTAACTCGACTGATGTCAGCAATGTTCACAACGGATGGTAATGGAATTTCTTTTCCATTTTCTATGGTTGTTGCCCCGTATTTGTACGGGATAGCCTTTTCTGACTTGTATGGTATTGGAGCTGGCAAGTATATGACCATAGAGGTTTTTTGGGCCTTTTAACCGTCGTAGGAAACCTCGATCAGCTCTAAGTTTGGAATTTTTCTATTGTCAAGAGAGACTTTTGACTCATTGAGCAGAGGAATTATGGCGCAAACATCCTTGCTTATTCCATGATTGGAGAATATGACTGTGATTTTGTCTAGTAGTCCTTGGTCCTTGTTTTGAACAGGGAAGCAATCTTGTATCACGTTGATTGATTCAGAATTTAAGCATGGTTGAATCTCCTTTCGGTCTAACTGATGCTGGAGGTCTGCCCATACGAGATAGCATCCCTGGTTATTTTCTGAACATATTCCACAGCGTTCATAATTGTGAGGTGGTACCCGACCATATCCACTTTGTATGCAGTGCATCCTTACCAGATCTGTTTCCAGTAGGCGGATATCACAGCTTTGTCATAAGTGTGAATTGTAGCTATTTTTGTATATAAGTTTTGTTGCACTTATCGACACTTTTTGTTAATATCGTACGAATAAACCTCGCTTTGTTTGTAAATACGTTTACTTTACGTTATAGTGTATATTTTGCGTATCATGTAAATATCATTGAGTTTAATTGATTTTCTCTCATTTTTGTAGGTATTCAAGCAATGATATTTTTCCATTGTTGTATAGAGCATTGAATAAGCTTTCCAGCGCTTCCGACCGTGCATCAATCCAAGTTACGGTTCAGAAGTTGTGGTCAAAATAAGGGCTGGTTTGCTGTCAAGTTCGCTTTGCAAACTTTCTAGCGAATGTTCGCTTTGCGAACTTCCCAGCGAATGCTCCCAGACTTATGGCAGTAGAAAAAGGGACCAAAGTTCGCTTTGCGAACTTTCCAGCAAATGTTCGCCAGAAAGTTCGCTTTGCGAACTTTTGCTGAATTGTAGAGGCGGTTTACCTGTTCTAAGGCACTCAAGTGCCAATTTTTTGATGTTCGCTCCGCGAATAAAAGTTTTCTTTGCGAACTTGACAGATTTTGAAATGATATTTAAGTCATTTAATTCATTTTTTAGGTTATGGTTTTGGGGTTTTTTGCTCCCAACTCCATCAAACTAATTTTTCAGTAGGATTAGCTTAGAAAACAACATTGAAGCTTACACACGGATGATTCAGGGTGGATTTCACATCGACCAGCGTTGACAAATCGCGAGATGTTTGGTTTATTTCTCTTATTCTTTGTGTATTTCTTCTTTGTTGGGTTGTTGTATATGTATTTACTTTGAACTCATGTATATTTGTCACCCATGGCGTTGTATAAAATCTGCTTTACAAATCTTTATCGGTGATTGTCCTTATTTTTTGCTTTATGCTCGGGGTTTGGGTTTTGTTAGAGATAAACATCGCAAACTTTGATTAGGGGTGATTATTTGTTAGTGTCTGGATGCTAGAAATAGATTTAGAGCTAACAATCATTATGGGTGTCGAAGCTTAATGCCTCTGTATCTTGAGTCGAGTGCGAGAGTGTCGACGAGGGTAACACGGTTGTTCTCTTAGCTCAGTGTGTCAGAGATGGACACTGTTGTGAGCGATGCTGGATGATAGTGAGGAGTATTGTAGGTTGAGTATAACTGGTTGGTAAGTTTAAGTTTGTGAAGAGTCGATTATGTGTATACCGGATAAGTTTCTTCTCTCTGAAGAATGAATTCTTTTTATGTTGATATTTACTTTTCAGTTTCTATGTTTGAAACCAATTTTAAACCAAACTCTTTAACATTTAAATTGTCGAACGACAGTTCAATAGCACCGATCTCTGTGGACACGACATAAATCCCGGAGGGAATTCTTCCGAAAATAATATTGTTGTTTGCCGCTTTACCGCTTCAACAAAATCGCGTTGTTGCCGGAGATTGGTTTTTATTGACTCGCATTGCGATAATTTCTTTGTTTTTGAGTTTTGTAGATATCGTACATATTGTATATTTTCACTTATTTATATTGATACTTGTATATTTTGTTCCCGTAACGTTTGTTCAAATGTTTGGTTCGGACACTTGCTTTTGGTTTGCGCGGTGAGGCATCACCATGGCATGAAGGGAGGAAGTTACTAGCTAAGCACAATAAAGGTGTCGAGCTTACGACAAAAAACAAGCATGTTTTATCTTTTTTTTTTTTTCGTTATTATTTTTTCATTCTAGCTTAGGTAGTGTGGTGAACATTCATTAAACAAGTTGTACTCGGATTTTTCGTAACATTCTCAAATCTTCACTTTACAACTTGTTTAATCCAATTTCACCCGGTCTTTTAGTTTGTTTATATTAATAGTTTTTGTGTTTGTCTAAAAGCTTGTTTTGAGTAGCTTGAGGGAAATTAAGGTGATGTTCCAAGTTTGATCATTTCAACTTGCGGATGTATGGTAATGATATTGTTAAGTTTTGTACACGTCCAAGGTATGTGTTTATCGCTTTCTAGAATTTAGCATATTCATGATACTAAGGCATTTTACAAACTTTCATGCCATTTATTCTTTTGTATACTTGTTCTTGATGTGAATCACTTTAGTTCCCACCCTTTTGTGAGGTAGCTTTCCAATGTTCATATATGTGCGGAGTACCAACATTCTTGTTCTAACTGGATTTTATTATGCTTAATCTGTTGTTTGTGTTGATTATATGAAAGCATGAAAAGGATCAAGGCATTTTGTTTCATTTTGAGCACAACTACCTAGCCAAATAGTCATTCACCTTGTGAGCGTGTGATCATTCGTAACCCCTTTGTGCCTTTCTATCATTATCCATGTTGTTTGAACTTAATGCTTGTCTATGAGTATTGAATTCACTTTTTTATGGATTTTGATTGATTGTTTTTTCTTGAACCCTCAACTTTGTGTTGTTGTATGAAATTTTACCTTGCCTTAGAAAGTAGGGAGTATTCACATGATGATATGGTTGAATTCAAGTTGGGGAGAGAATGATTGTTTACTCATTGGTTGGTTTCTATGAGGTTGAAAAAGAAAAGAAAAAAAGAGAAAAATATGAAAAAGAAAAGAAAAGAAAAGAAAAATGTGAAAAAGAAAGAAAAAGAAAATCCTTGTGAAAGGAAACAAAAAGAGTTCAAATAAGTGTGCTAAATAAGTATTGTGTATTGTGTAACACTTGGGGTTTTGGAAGAAGTTGATTGGAATTTTGTGTTTGAGTCTTTGTGAGTTGATCACTCATGTAGGTTTAGGCAAGTTTTTGTTTCAATTACCTTTAGAAATTTCCCCTTGTTTGTTTACCCGACCACGCTAGAACCTTGAAAGCCCTTCTGATTCTTGCCTTTGTATGTTCAATGTGAATTTTTGGATGTTTGCATAATTTAATCTTTTGTTTGCAAGATTGTTGTGTGAGTGAAAAGTACCTCATTTTGTGTTTTTCATCCACCGATGATTGTTTTTGCTAGGTGTGATTCACATTTGAACTTGTGTTGTTTTAGAATGTTTGGCATGATTTTTGTATTTTGCATTTCTTTTGTGACTATGTTATCGTTGTAGTTTAGTGGTAAGTATTTACTTTGTGTGTCCCGTTTTTCATTTGAACCATTCATTTGTCCGTTTTTCAAAACCTATTGATTCGTGATTCTTTGGTTGTTACTCTGTTTCTTTGAGTTGCTTGATTCTTGTTTGAGGACAAACAAATTTAAGTTGGGGAGAGTTTGATAAGTGCGAATTTGTAACTATTTTTGTATATAAGTTTTGTTGCACTTATCGATACTTTTTGTTAATATCGTACGAATAAACCCCGCTTTGTTTGTAAATACGTTTACTTTACGTTATAGTGTATATTTTGCGTATCATGTAAATATCATTGAGTTTAATTTATTTTCTCTCATTTTTGTAGGTATTCAAGCAATTATATTTTTCCATTGTTGTATAGAGCATTAAATAAGCTTTCCAGCGCTTCCGACCGTGCGTCAATCCGAGTTACAGTTCAGAAGTTATGGTCAAAATACGGGCTGGTTTGCTGTCAAGTTCGCTTTGCGAACTTTCTAGCGAATGTTCGCTTTGCGAACTTCCCAGCGAATGCTCCCAGACTTACAACAATAGAAAAAGGGACCAAAGTTCGCTTTGCAAAATTTCCAGCGAATGTTCGCCAAGAAAGTTCGCTTTGCAAACTTTTGCTGAATTGCAGAGGCGGTTTAGCTGTTCAGAGGCACTCAAGTGCCAATTTTTTATGTTCGCTCCACGAATAAAAGTTTGCTTTGCGAACTTGACTGATTGTGAAATGATATTTAAGTCATTTCATTCATTTTTTAGGTTATGGTTTTGGGGTTTTTTACTCCCAACTCCATCAAACTCTTTTTTCAATAGGATTAGCTTAGAAAACAATATTGAAGCTTGCACACGGATGATTCGGGGTGGATTTCTCATCGACCGACATCGACAAACTGCGAGATGTTTGGTGTATTTCTTTTCTTCTTTGTGTATTTCTTCTTTGTTGGGTTGTTGTATATGTATTTACTTTGAACTCATGTATATTTGTCGCCCCTGGCGTTGTATAAAATCTGCTTTACAAATCTTTATCGGTGATTGTCCTTGATTTTTTGCTTTATGCTCGGGGTTTGGGTTTTGTTAGAGATAAACATCGCAAACTTTGATTAGGGGTGATTATCTATTAGTGTCTGGATGCTAGAAATAGATTTAGAGCTAACAATCTTTATGGGTGTCGAAGCTTAATGCCTCTGTATCTTGAGTCGAGTGCGAGAGTGTCGACGAGGGTAACACGGTTGTTCTCTTAGCTCAGTGTGTCAGAGATGGACACTGTTGTGAGCGATGTTGGATGATATTGAGGAGTATTGTAGGTTGAGTATAACTGGTTGGTAAGTTTAAATTTGTGAGGAGTTGATTATGTGCATACCAGATAAGTTTCTTCTCTCTGAAGAATGAATTCTTTTTATGTTGATATTTACTTTTCTGTTTCTATGTTTGAAACCATTTTTAAACCAAACTCTTTAACATTTAAATTGTCGAACGGCAGTTCAATAGCACCGATCTCTGTGGACACGATAAATTCCCGGAAAAATACTTTCAAATCATTTTGATGCTTGCCGCTTTACCATTTCAACACTTTGGTGTCTATCAGGATTCCCATTAGTCATGCTAACTTGTCGTGTGTCTTCATCCTGGTAGATCGGAAGCCACTAGTGGTCTAATAGATATTGAAGAGTCCTTTGTACAAGCGCACAACCTTGGTCATTTTTGTAGCATTCTTTGTAGTCTTGATAATCGTGTGAGGCCAGAAAACCAAGTCTAACCTACTTGGCATGCAATTCCACTAGACTGGTATTCATCAAGCGGATGTAAAAGATTTGAACCATGTTAACCTGCTGATTATTCCTTTCATGGTAGTCCTAGATCCATCCAAGATTCATTAGACGTTGGAGGGCCTCTTGCACAAAAGAGCATCCCTGATTGTCCTTTGAGCAGATTGGGCAAGCGTTGTAATCGTGCCGCGGAAAATTGTGATACTGACTTTGTCTTGAATGAATTGCCACTAAATTGACGTTCATTACACGAATGTCATGGTTCTGAACAATGTTTGGATGTGCATGGGCCATGTTTACTTCACAAATCCTGTGATCCTGAATCCAGCCCAGATCCATTTGTTCTTGTAGAGCTGCTTGTACTATGGCACACCCTTGATTGTTCTTGGAACAGATATCACACTGATGATAGTTGTGAGATGGCACATGGTCCTACCTGCTCTGTCTGCAATTCATTTTTACCAAGTTGGTTCCCAGTAATCGTACATCGTGAATTTGATAAATGCTGCCAGGTTCTCCTTCTATTAAATTCACTGTAGTCTTCTCATGTTGCGGTAATGGGTTCGTCTGAACATTTGGATTAGTATCTTTGAAAGATAAAACCCCATTCCTGACGAGCTTCTGTACATCAAACTTGAAGCTAAGATAATTCTCAATGTTATGTCCCGATCCTCCTTGATGGTAAGGGCAAGTCTGATCTGCTTTTAACCAAAAAGGTGGATTTTCTGGTACTGTAAGAGGAGTCTTGGTTTGAACGTGCCCCTTGGCTAATAGAAGTGGAAATAACTCTACATACAACATCGGTATAGGGTCGAACCTTGATGGTCGTGTAGTACGATTATTATTATTGTACTGCAGGAGAGCCTACTAAAGAGGTTGTTGCGGCCTTTGCTGATATTGTTGTTGACTTGGTTGGCTCGGAGCAACCTGAGGTTGATATGTCGGAGCTGACACTGGGTTGATAACGGAAGTTACTGCTGCTACCGGTTGATACCTTCGCCTTTACTTTCCCAAAAAGATATTATTGATATCTTGCTCTTTCTTCTTTTAGAAAGCACTACCGTATCTTTTTGTACTGCAAGATGGCTCTGCATCTTTGACCAATCGTCCTTCTTGGACTGCTTCTTTAAGGCGTACTCCCATGTTCACCATTTCAGTGAAATCACTAGGTGCACTGGCGACCATTCGATCGTAATAAAATGAGCTTAATGTTTTCAAGAAGATCTTTGTCATTTCCTATTCCTCGAGAGGAGGAGAGATCTGGCCGGCGATTTTACACCATCTCTGAGCATATTCCTTGAAGGTTTTTTTATCCTTTTGTGACATTGCTCTGAGTTGGTCCCTATCTGGTGCCATGTCCAAGTTGTATTTATACTACTGAATGAAGGCTTCCCCGAGATCTCTTAAAGTACTGATCTTGGTGTGGTTTAAACCCATGTACTATTTGAGTGCGGCATTGGTTAAACTTTCTTGGAAGTAATGGATTAGTAGCTGTTGATTTTCCTTCTGAGTAGACATTTTCCGAGCGTACATTACCAAATGACTTTGAAGGCAAGAGTTGCCTTTGTATTTTTCAAAGTCCGGCACCTTGAATTTGTGCGGTATTTTTATATTAGGGACTAAGCAAAGGTCAGCGGCGTCTTTACCAAACAAGTCTTGACCACGAATGGCATGCAGTTCCTTTTGCATTTCCAAGAATTGTTCCTAGAATTCATTCATCCTTTCGTATACTTTTTCGTTTCATCCAGAAGTGGCCTGCAGAATCTGTTCTTCTAGGACAGTGTGTACCACTGGTTGTGGTATAGTTATTACGACGGTAACTCTTGGCACTTCAGTGACCTGAAGTTTGTAACCTTCAGGAGTTTCTGTCGTAACCCTTTCATCTTCATTTACCTGAAGTTTGTAACCTTCAGGTCTGGTAGTTCCTGCTATAGCTTTCGGGTCTTCAGTGACCGTTGGGATGTATCCTTCAGGTATAAAGTTGAGAGGCATGCCCCAGGGGTAACCTTTAGGCATGTCGTACTGAGGATGACTGCCAGGTGTCTCAAACATTGGTGTAGACGTAATCTCCGAGATCACAGTCCTTTGATGTTGTTATTCTTGGGCTGCTGCCAGAGATTGCATACTATCGTGGAGTTTCTCCAAACTCTCCTTTAGAGCATTGATTTCTTCTCTCAGCTCTCTGTTCTCTTCCTCAAGATCGTCCATTTTCTTTTGTCAATTGGCCCGAGTATTGTACGAATGAGACAATTTGACTCTAGAGTTCAACACATATGTGAGACTCAAAGACAAAGATGTGCTATGTGAGAATGATGAATGATATGCAGAAAATGAGAATGATATATCATTTTAGTTTTTGTTTTCAAAATAACTTTTAACAATTATATTGCAAATATCACACAGCGAGGGGAGGGGGGATACCCTTTTATTGAACTCGAAAGATTGCAGTACAGTATTTTACAGGGAAAAGTAGAGTATTTTACAAAGTGTGAGAAGGAAAATTAGGCCTATGAATCCTGAGTTCTCTATGAGGAGAGCTCAGATGCTGGTTCCTGAACTTTTATTTTCTTTGATCGGGCTCCTTCAGCCGTTGTCGGATCGACGGTCCTTTGCCAAGTGAAAGGAGTGAGCAAATTTCTTCATTCTTCCTGACTTTCTATGGCATGTTGCTCTAATATCTCAATCGGAGCACCATTTTCCTTTAGCAGTTCCTGAATCTTGGTACATTCCAAATTAAAAATCTAGTACTTGTTCTTCCAAGAGTTCTTCTCACGTTGGACTTTGTTAAGAGAGACCTAGATTTTTTCCGCATCAGACATGAAATAAAGGACAAATTCCTTTAAGGGAAAAACTTCTTGACGAGGGTAAGGCATCCTCAGTTTGATGGCTCTAGTTTGTACCTGGTGGAGATAAGGCTCTACAGAGATGCAGTTTGGCCTTCCCAGGGACTCTCTCCCCTTCATGTGAACATGTTTCCAGGCATGCACTATTTCTTTCTTTAGTGCCCTGTCATTTTCTCCTTCCTTGAAGAAAATACCTTCCAGATGAGCATTATGTGGGATATTCTTTATCGGGTATCCAAGTTGACGGTGAGCTAAAATTGGATGATAGTCGATCCCTCCTTTAGTACTAATGAGGGGTACATTAGGGAAATTCCCACATTTGCCTATGATTTTTACTCCATCATAGATCCGATTGTACCAGTCTATATTAGAATTGGTAAGGGACATAATCTTCTGTGACCATCGCAGATTACTCTTGTGATCCCAAAAAGCAGCAGACTTGGGTAAGTGGGAAATAAGCCATTTGTAGAGTAATGGTACACAACATGTGATCATCCCTCCGCTGTACAAATTTCTTAAGTGTACAAAATGTTAAGCATTCGCGAGCAAGGTTGAGACCGGGTTCCCAATTAGGAATATCATAACAACATTGGTGTCGACGAAGTTGTCAATGTTGGGAAGGAGGAACAACCCATATATGAGCAGAACAAAAACATATTGGAAAGTGGTTACATTTCCTATGTTGGCAAAGTAAAGAGCCTTCTCCATCAGGAATTTAGCCGGTAAACCCTGGATTTCTCCTTTGGTGGTCATATGAGTCCTGATTTCTGACTCATCCAAAGAGATTGCTCTTGCAATAGCTTGATCTTTTGGGATTTCTTCTAGTTCGAAAAATGGATCTTGATCAGTGATAGGTAAATCAATCAGGTGGGAGTACTCTTCCAGTGTTGGTGTGAGCTGATAATCCGAGAAAGTGAAGCAGTGGTATACCAGATCGTAAAACTGAACCAGTGTAGACAGGATCCCTTCGACCATGTTGACCTTTAAAACAGACAACAATCCTTTGTGCTTAGCTCTAAAATCCTCGGGATTAGTAATCATTCTTCCCAATTTCCTTAGGTCTTTTAGTTTTGGAACCTTGAATGTGTACTTATGCTTTTTCTTCTTCCGAAATCCATAACGCAACCTCTGATATTTGCAATTATTGTATCAGTTCTTTTAGAAAAAGAGTTTTTCTTGTTTAAAAAGGTTTTTTAATGAATGCATGGATGCATGAATGCAGTAAACAAAAACATTTGAAAACATGGGTTTAGGGGTTCATCGTCACGAGCATGGAGCCATGGATCTACTCATCCCCAAGGTGTGTACTAATAGGTCAATTTTTGTACATGTAGAATGGGTTCTAACAGAGGTTCCCAAAATCATTGACCCCTCTTAGAGATATTAACAGCAAACCGATTGACTCAGAAGAGCTGTAATATCCCAAGATGAATCTCCTTTGGGTGTAATATTGCGTATCAACTATTCTCGATAGTCACCTCACTACCTAATGGTTTATTGGTTAAGTGTATACTAATCCTCAGCTTCAAGGGTAACCCAATGGGAAAAAACAATGTTTTCACGACATGCCCGTTCAAAATTGGAAATTCCACGAGGGCACCTCCACTAATTCGGTGGACTCTCAAGTCAGCTTGGTCGAGATTCACTCCCTATAAGCCTCCCCGAATACGCCACCACTTATCTTAATGTTCTCTCGGACTCACCACATGCGTATTAATCGCATTCCCATATAACAGTAATTTAAACAAGGGTATCAAATAATATGATAGCAGATGATATATATATATATATATATATGTAGCAAAAAATGAGAAAGCAAGTAAGATAATCCTCTTAGGAAATCTAATCCTAACACTCCCTAGCAGAGTCGCCATTTTTCTGTAGCGTGCGGTTTTTGTCGGTGACGCGACCACCTTACCGCAAACAGTTTGAGTGCTACTTTCTGATTTTTGTATTTATCATATGAAGTTGGTTAAGGAAGGGGAAAATATCTTAAACTAATCCTGAACACAAATGTTTTCTTTAACAAATGCTAAGAGATCGGGGATCGGGGTCTGGTTATACAAAGGGAAGCTGTTAACACCCAGTGTATCTATGGTAATCCATAGGAACCTTCTTTTGCATGTATCTCTATTAACTTAAAATGCTTTCTTGTGCTTATCTGCCGTGGATTGGGAAAGTTTCTCCTTTGGGAGAATTGAGAGAATGTTTTTGTTATGTTTTCGGGTTTTTTGTTGTTTTTAGGAAGGTACTGGACCTAAAGTTTTTGATTTGTGTGCTCGCTAAGATTTTGCAATCTTATGCCTACGTATTCCCGTAAAGAGATTTGGGAAATCAGAGTAATTGTAGTTCCTCCTATTCTACGGGAGGAAAAAATATTTGGTGTCTTGTTCAAAGCCCAAGATTGAAGCTAGCTAAGTATTTGTGTCTTGTTTAAAGCCCAAGATTGAAGCTAAAAGTTGACTGGGAGAGACTTTGTCATCTCTAAAGGGAGATATCTCACCTATTCATCACATATATTGAAAATTGGTTATAAGGGGAATTACTTTAACTGGGATATGTGGAATCCAGCAATGCCATAATTTCCAGTATAAGAGATATGTCATGAAGGAAGAAAGCTTTAACTCAGTGTAGAGCAATGCCATTTTTTCCTTTATAAAACTTTCATGCTAAGAGAGGGACATTGGCCTGGATGTATGGAATCCAAAGGCTTGCCACTTACAGCTGTTACATGAAAGATAAATTTTAGCCAAGATAAAGAAGGGACTCCAGCTTGGATTTTGAATCAACAAGTGTGCCACTTACAACAATTATCTAAACAAAAGGTTTTTGATTATTTGTTTTAATATGTGATGTATAGAAGAGGTATCTTCCTACAGAGAGAACTCATGGCCTCATCTGAGGGAATGGTTTTTTTGTGTGCCTTGTTCAAATCCCAAGGTTGAAGCTGAAAGAAAATTACTCCTCTGGGGAATGTTATATCTGTCTTGTACAAAGCCCAAGATTGAGGTTGATTGAGGAAATTCTTATATGAAGCCTAAGAGGAGGCTGTCTCTTGCTGAGGATTTATAGAAATCCCAGAAGAAGGTCCAAATTGTATTGGGGAATCCAAAAGGAATTTACTCTTTCTAGGAATCAGGGAAGAGCTGAAGTATCAGATGCCATAAGGCTCTGATTCTTAATGTAAATGTTAAGCCTTGCTGGAGGCCAGGGAAGTTTTAAAGGTGAGTTTAAAAACCTTAGAAGTTGTTTAACTCTGTGGAGACTGGTGTATTAGTAGAGTGATCAGGGTTTTTTCTATGCTTTGAGGGTCTTCATGTGAGATCCAAAAGAAGACTATGAGAGTGAGACTTTCCAAGTCTACTTGAATGAAGCCCAAGAGGACGCTGAGACTATCTAAGTCTCTCAAGAAGAGATAAACTCTAGTGTAGAGAGGGGTCTTTGTATGATGCCCAAGAGGAGGTTGTTGGTTCAAGGGAGGAAGATCAACCCTTGGTGATTGATGTTCTGGAATTTTGACTCTCATGGGGATTGAACTTAGTAGAGATAACTAATTTCTATCCTATGCTTTTAGAAAGCCTTTGGGTCCTTGTACTAAGCCCAATAGGAGGATGGGAAACTTCTAATAAGCCTGTTGGTCCTTGTACTAAGCCCAAGAAGAGGCTGGGGATACTTCTAGGAAGCATGTGGGTCCAAGACTAAGAAAAGTTCAAGAAAGGTTTCATCGGGAATTAATCCTTTCTTTGTTGAATAGTTCTAAGGTTTGAAGAAATTCAGGAGAGGTTTCACCGGGAATTAATCCTCTCTGGGGAAATGAATTTCTTGTATCTATATACATCTAAGTTTTGACAGTCTTGAGAAAAGTTTCACCGGGAATAATGCCTTTCTCTGTTCCATATTGAATAAGCCAAAGAGGAGGCAGACTGTATTGAGGGAATTTCCTATAAGGGGACTAGTTTTGACTAAGTTAGAAAGTAACCTCTGGTTTGACCTAAGTGTAGACCTAACTGTCGGGGAAACTCTAAACAAATATGCATAGGAATATATATAAATAAATGAATTAATAGGTATATAAACAAGTATGCATTATATTGAAAAGATGTTGGAACTTACACTCTGAGAGGAGGCCCAAGTGTATGGTGATAGATTGTATGATTTTATGATTAGGGTTTTAAGAAATTGAAGAAAGTTTTGAGGAAATTTTGAATTAAAAGAAAATTTGTTTGAAAGAAAAGAATGTTTGGGGCTTATAACTCAAAGAGAGGCTCAAGTGGTCTAAGAGCAGTTTTATCGGGAATAATGCTCCTCTTAGTACCAGTTAAAATAGATAGATGAGTTTAAAAATAGAGGTATGGGGCTTACAACTCAAGGAGAAGCCCATGGAGGTTGTTTATTGTTTAAAACAAAGTTTTTGTACAAAAGATTGGGGCTTATACTCAAGGAGATGCCCAGATGACTTATTTGAAAACATTGATCGCACTGCGATACCGAAAGATGTTAAGGGACTTATACCACAGCAGAGGCATAAAATTTGTTTAGGTACAAAGAGGGGTTGGGTCTTACACTCTATTAGAGGCCCAAAAATGATTGTTAAAAGAAAGAAAAGTGGGGCTTAAACTCAAGGAGAGGCCCAGATGATTTATTTGAAAGGCGACGATTGCGTCGCGGTTTTGAAAACCATAGAGGGACTTATATAATGACTGAGGCCTAAATTATTTATGTACAAGAAGGAATGGGTCTTACATTCTACAAACAGGCCCAAAAGGTTATTTTTAAACAAGGGTTGGGGCTTACAGCTCAAGGAGATGCCAAGATGAAAAACAATGATCGCACCATTTATTTGAAAATCGTATCGGGACTTATACAATGACTGAGGCGCAAAATTATGTATTTATAAAGGGGATGGGTCTTACGCTCTACAAAGAGGCCCAAAAGTGTTTCAAATGAAGTTTGAAAAATTAAAATCAAGGAAAAACCCTAATTTTAATTAAAAATATAATTTTTCAAAGAAAATTAAATAAAAAATGATATAAAATATCAAATATATTTAAAAACAAGTTGTGAGTTTTTAAAAATGTTTTGAAAAATCATGTTATGTTTATATGAAAGTGTGAAATTCATTTGAATTTGAAAAATCAAGAGGAAAATTTCATTAAAAATGTTTAAAAATAATTAAAATGAAATTCTTTACAAAAATTCAAATTATATTAAATAAATAATATAAATTTTATTTTTTTGTAGAATAAAATATTTTAACATTTTTGTGAATTTTTAAAAAAAGAACCAATAAAAAATGATTAAAATTTAGGGAGAAAATAATTTTTGAAATCAATTAAGAAAATAACCAAAAATTCAAAAATTCAAATAATTTGAAAACAAGGCGCCAACGGTCACCTTCTTCTTCCTCATGCTCGTGCCATGGACGATTTGCATAACCTCACTTTTCTCTCTGATTACTCAATGATTTTGCACAATTCAAATATCAATCTCACTCGTTTTTGAACAAGGATTCTAATGGTACCAATTAATTGCATTTATTTTCAGCGTGGAGTGAGAAATCAAGAGATGAGCACAAGTACCCTAATTTCTGCAAGAACGCTATGAAATCCTATACACGATAGCTACAAAGCAATTGATTTACGGGAAACACTCTACATAAGTGCAGAAACATGTTTGTAACTTGAGAACACATTTATGATGCCTGAATCATAGAGTTTGAGAGTTCAGGCTTACCTCTTGCAAGAAGAAATCGAATTATGTCTTGGAGGTGTTACAGATGATGTTTGATGACTGGGACAACTTCAATGGACCTTATGTAAGGTGTTTGGAATCTTGGAATGGATTGAAACAACCTGGATCACCTTGTGGCAACTCAACTACAAATTGGTCTGAGTTTGATTTTGAGCTTTGTGATTTTGAGGTTACAGATATGTGAGAAGTGTTTGAAAAGCTCACATATGATGTATATGATGTGTCTACACCATTGGTTTGGATAGAATTGAAGAAGAGCATGTGTTGTTATGATTTGGTGTACTCAAACTGATAAAAAAGGATCCCTATTTATGGTATAGCAAGTTTGGTTTGGGAGCAATAGTGATTAGGGGCTGGATCACCGTATTATCCATTGAGTTTTGTCATGTAGCTAAAGTCTCCTCTAGCCATTGACTTGAGTCAATCTTGCAGGCCTATGGTCTTCTGATTCTTAGACTAATCTTGACTCATTTGTAATGTTATGGACTGATTCATGCCAACTCTATGTATCCATTCAATGCTTTATGACAAAGTTGTAGTTTTTGGAATTGAATCTTGAATGCCACATGCTTAAGGGATTGGATTTTTACTTGGTCGCCTTGTGATCAAATTCTTCATCATTCATGTTGATTTTGGACAGAAATATAATGATGCAAGTGTCCAGAATTGGTCAAGAAATCATGGGATACAAGTTATGTACCAATGATGTTGTGTAGGCAGGGTGGAAAATGCTATTTTGGAGGCTTATAACTTCTTGCTCAAGTTGAATCTTGGGAGGCTCTTGTACTTTTTGGAAAGCCCTTATATCATACTTCAACTTTGATATTTAACTTTGGTCTTGAATCATATTGGATCATAATGAAAAATAGCCTCAAAGTTGGAAAAAATGCAAACAGATTCTGTCCAAAATTTCACTAAGTGTTTGAAAAATGTCCATTTTTCATTTTTTTTGTGATTTTGGTAAATCCATAACTCAAAATCCATGAGGATTTGGAATATGTTGTAGTTAACAATCTTGAAGTGTGTAATGAGAGCTTTCATTTGAGCTTTGGATGGAAGAAAAGGGTTACTTGGATGACAAGTTATGGTCTTGTAAAGTTGGGTAAAAATCACTTTTTTCCATGACTTAGTGAAGTTTCAAATTTCTTAAGATTGCCCCTTTTGCAAGTAACCTCACTTTTCTTGATTTTTCTTGATGGATGATGATCCAAATCATAAGTTAACATTGTTATTTACTTAGAGAAGCCATGTTTGTCAAGAAATCCCAAAAGTTAAACTTGGTTTTTTGACACAGTTGACTTTTTGTCAAATGAATTCCAAACTTTGAGATCCTTTATGAAATCAAGTTATTGACCTAATTCAACCTAATGGATAGATTCCATAGGTGTTTTAAAGTGTCTTGAATCATTTCCCAAGGCTTGAGATCATGTCTTGGTCAAAAGTCAAAGGTAGGGTTGACTTTTTCTCAGAAACCCTAGTTTGTGGTCCAGACGAATTTGCATCTCTATATTGCTCATGAACCAAGTTCTTTGTGTCCATTTGAACTTGTAAGAGGATCAATATAAGATATTTGAGGTCTTCAAAACATATCTTGAGGGTTTGGCTTATGCATTTCTCTAAAAGTCAACTTAGGGGTGAATTAGGTCAAGAAACCCTAATTCTTGATTTTTGATGAATGCATCTCCGGAGGCTATTTTAAACTTATGATTGGATCCATGAGGTCCCTTTGAGCTTCTTGGATTATGTTTTGAAGTATTGGCTCATGTCTAGATGAAAATTTCTCTCTTGAGGCCTTGGTCGACCAAAACCCTAATTTGGTGACACTGATGATCTTGAGGCTTGATCAGCTTGAAGTGTTGCATTCTTATGCTTGATTATTAATGTGGGAGACCTCTTGATCCTTCATGGATGTTTGAGAGGTTTGAAAATTTGAGGATCATGTTCATTTTTAATTGATCCTTTGTCTGAGTACTCTGAGAGGGCTCAAAACCCTAATTCTTGATTGGAGTGAATGCTCAACAATCTTTGAGAGGATTGATGAGGCATGAAGGTACATCCATATTATGGTGATAATTTGCATAATGATGGGAAATCTTGTGGTCAAAATTTAGGATATGAAAAATACCAGGAGAAATATCCCTAACTCATCAAATATCTAAAAAGGTACGTCATTTGTGAGGATGTTTCAAAACTTTCGATATAATATATGTGTCCAAGGAACATTTTTTCATACTTTCTTTCGAAACTCGCCAACACAAAGAGATTAGGACACAACGGCGTTGTAATTTAAGAAACTCTTATCAACCCTATTATCGAGGCGGATGAAACGAATACTCTTGAACTCACCTAGAATACTAGCTGGATGGCACCCATAAAATAACATCTATAATCAGACAAACTAACACTGAACGAGTTAGAGGCAAAGAAAATTTGTAAGTACGCAACAAAGTACACCATGATGTCATGGAAGCATTATAAAATGGGAAGGTTTTCCCCGTGCTAAGATGCATGGGAGAACATTAAATCGCACTAGTCTTTGTAGAGGTGCACTAGGGGGCTTGTGGTAGTCACATTGGTGGACGGACCCTGGCCCAAAAACTGCTAAGGACATGCTATTATTGGCCCATCCTGATGAAGGTCAGTGTTCCATTCATCAAGAAATATGACAAATGACAAAAGCACACCAATACACATCATGCACGAGTTGAACTCCTTCATTTCGTCACGACGCCTTGGCCATTCTACCAATGGGGCGTGGAAATTGTGGGCCCTTTCCTACTAGCATCTGGTCAACTAAAGTTTCTGATCGTTGGAGTAGAATATTTCACAAAATGGATAGAAGTTAAACTCTTCTCCAAGATCACAACCAAAATATATCGTCATTTTTATTGGTACGTAGAAACTCATGTACAGGTTCGATTTGTCAGGCATTAGCATTTCAGACAACGACACTCAGTTTTCCAGCTCTACTGTGATTAATTTCTATCACAACCTAGGAGTGCAAATGAAGTTTAATCCTGTTGTCCATCCACATGCAAACGAGAGAGTTAAGTCAACAAATAAGGTGATATTAAAGAAAATAAATAAGAAGTTAGATTACACCGAATGACTTTAGGCTGAACAACTTCCCATAGTGTTATGGTCATATAGTACGACCCCCATACAAACACCAAAGAGACTCAATTCATGATGGAATACGCCACAAACACCATGTTGTTTCTTGAAATCAACATACTCACTTGTAGGGGCTCTGATTTCAATATGGAAGAGAATAAGGAAATGCTAATACGTAGCTGACCAAATTAACAAATAGGGAGATGTCACCCACATCAGGGAATTCGCAGCCAAGCAAAGAACAACCATAAGGTACAACTCAAAGGTGGTCCCGAGGGAAATTCAGGAGGGCAACCCAGTACTTAGACAGGCTGGCATGCCCTAACAATAGGGAAAACTGCAATCCAACTGGGCAGGGTCATACCATATATGTTAGAAACTACTTTACGAAGCCTACAAGCCCGAAACATGGAAATTAGTTAAATTAAGATATTACTATAGTTAACTTTTTTCGTTTATTTATTTAAAGATGAAAGGCGGTTGGCCAGCTAGTCTATGGATCTCTTTGAAAAACTTTATTGTTTTCAAATTTACAACATGTTATTTTTTTTCTCAGTCAACCTAAATGTTGGACCTCAACTTAGAGTCTCTCCTAAGGGACTCAAAGTAAAGTCTCTCTTGAGGGACTCAACTTAAAGTCTTGCCTTAGGGTATTAACTTAGAGTCTAATTGAGACACTCAACATAGCGTCTCTTCTAAGGGACTTAACTAAATATATCGTTGGAAGTACTCAACTTAAATTTTCGCTTGAGGGACCCAACTTAAAGTTTTGCATGAGGTACTCACCTTAAAGTCTTTCCTGAAAAGCTCCAAGTAAGAAAAATAAATTTAGTTACTCCTTTTCTTTGTAAAGAACTTTTTCTTAAGGGACTATGTATCCCTATAAGCACAAAGCCCCTCCCCTAATGGGGGCTCCCTAACTCTCTGAAGGCAAGCAATGTGGCATTCTCCCTTGCAAAAAACTCCATAGTCGTCCATTTATCGGGAGGGAAATGTCACCCATTCCCTGGATTACTCACCCGATTCTAGAGAATGTGGGAGGTAACGTGCCCCTGCCCACAATGGTATGAGAAAGGGAGTCAAAAGGGGAAAGACCATGTTATCTTGAATACTAGATAATTGACTACCCATTTCCTGCATTCTCGAGAGTTATTATTATTCTCTTGGAGCCTATGGTCCTGACCCAGATATTTCTTATAAATACCAAAATCCCGAGGTTGAAAGGGGTCCAATTCATTACACAAAATACCACATACAGAGTAATAATTGGTCTTTGTATCGTTCTTTCTAGTTGTTTTACTTTAGTATTTTACCGCATTTTGTTCGATTTACTTTCATTTGTCATGTTTTATGCTTTGGTTTGTGTTTTCTTATGAATTCCAAGGTCTAATGAGTATCCAAGACAAGAGAGATCAAAGGCAAGCAAAATAGAGCGAAAACGGAAAAAAATATGTTTTCTCCCATACAAAAGTCAGAGGGATGCTACGGCCTATAGCAACATGGTGCCCTAAGACGCCCTTTTGAAGCCTTTTTCTACTAGAAGCACGGACCTGCTAGGGCCACCCATAGCAGCTATTACGGGCCGTAGCAGGGAGGCGAGAGAAAGTTCCAATATTTTTTTGTTTCATTAAATGAGATTGATCTCCTCTTAAATATGACTCTTAGGAATGATTGGATCTAAACCAAATCTGAATATTTTGCATTAAACCAAGGATATTTTGCAGTTTTACTTTTTCCCTATAAAACTCATAGCCTGTTATGAGTTTATGGTTCCCAACTTTTTCTATTTTTCATTCCTAGTTTTCAAGTTTCTATTTTTCTACTTTTCTTTGTAACTCAAGTCTCCAAGGGAGCAATTTGTAGAACAAGGTTATTTCATAAATTCATTCTCTTTATATTGTTCATTTGTTTTGTTTGATTGATATGAGTTTGATGATGAATACCTCTGTGATTGTGTTTGCCCTCACTATGAATGAGTAATTTCCTAGGGAAATGGGGTTATAGAGATTGTTTCATGACCTATCGTATGATCCGTTACCATCGATTGAGAGAATTTTAATTAAACTTATTTTATAATCTAAGTTCATTGTTGAATGTTAAACATGCTTTAAATTGATCCACATTTATTGGTATTTTTCATCTTATTTGTTATGTTTTGTTGGATTTACTCCATGTTTTCATGTTATTCCTCAAATATGTTGCAAACTCCTTTGGTTGATTTGATTTGTGTGTTATTGTGCAGGAATTAGGCATAAAACATCAAAGTGTAAGACACAAGAAAATGGACAAGGAAGCCAAAGGAAAAGAAGAGATTCAGCATGTTCGCTGGGCGAACAGCCAGCGAGGAGTAGTAGTGAATGTTCGCTAGGCGAACTTCTGGCGAAGCCCTAGCGAACCATCTCAGAATGATGGCAGTAAGAAAAGGGCACTAAGTTCGCTGGGCGAACTTGAAGTGAATGTTCGCTGGGCGAGGTTGCAGCGAAGGTCCAGCGAACAATCCCAGATTTGAGTCAGTAGCTAAAGGACCATAAGTTCGTTGTGCGGAGTTGTAGCGAAGTAGTTCACGGGGCAAAGAATTGATCGCACGGTGAACTTTGTAAATTCCTCAGGGGTAGTTTAACTATTTATAGGCACTTCAAGTGCCAAAAAGTAGTGTTTTCTAGGCGAACTTGGTAGATTTTAGTTGTACTATATAAGTAATCTTCACACTTTTTGGAGATCATAACCCATTTTTCACCTAGAAACCTCATTTTCAGCATTTCTTCACCAAAGAGTGATATTTTGCAAATAGAAGTTGGATTCGCATCCGAGTTTGATTCTTCGACGTGGATGCTCATTCATCTTCTCTCAAGACTTATAAAGCAATCTATCATGGTTATGGGTAGCTAATTTCCTTTTGTTGTACCCTAAATTTTTACCCTTAGATATCATCCAACTTTTGTGCATCTTAGGAGCATCTCTGCATTGTTTGAACTAACCCATGCCTTGTAGTTTATTTATTTGTGTTCAAATTAGGTTTACCTATCCCTATGAAGCTCCGAAAGTTGCTTGAAGCAAGTCAAGTCAACCAAAGATCACCAGTGCAGAAATTTGGGTTTAGGGTTTTTACCTTGAAGAAATCATTAAGTATTGGCTCTATAGAAGTTCAAGATTGTATGACCCACTTACTACTTGAGGTCACACGTATTCAAAGGACTCCACTCAACAAGAATCCATGCTTCATTGGCCCTCAACAGGAGAAATTTGAACCTCAATCCCACTATATCTCAAAACTAGGGTTTCTGTGACGCTTACCAGCCAACAACCTTGATTTTTCATCAAGATGATCCCCTAAAACCTAATTATCAATGCTATTGGCTTATCAACATCCTCAAGAGTCTCCTAAGACCTTTAGATGGGAAGGAAGAAACAAATTCACAAGGATCGACCTCAGTGCGTTCACAGGCGTAATTAGGGTTCGACTGAAACCCTAATCTTTTGGAATCTTGGATCAATTAAAGTGTTAATGGATTTAATCATCATACATTGTCTCATGAAGTATTAAAAGCATCCACACCAAGTTTCATGAGGTTTCTTGTAAGATAAGTAGGGTTTTTGTCGCGAAAGGCTTCGTATACGGCATTTTCCCCCTAATAGCCCGATTTAAAATAACCATAACTCCTAAACCGTGCACTCAAATTAAGCGACTCAAGGCTCATTGGAAAGCTTTCATCAAGATCTTTAATTCATTCCATATGACTTTTTGCCTAAAAATGCTTGGATTTTGAGTTATGGAGCTTACAAGGCGTTTTGGCCCAACACTTAGAAAATTTTTCAGCCCTTTTCATCACTCCTTTGCTCAACTTTGACACCATTTTTCACCAATTTCCATTTGGATTCAAGTCTCGAGTCTCAAATGAAAGTTGTAGAGCTCGTTGAGAGCTTTCCAACCATATGTGGAACATCTCCATAGGACAAACCATTCTCAAGTTATGGGTCGTCAAAGTAGAGCACTTGAAATTGTCAAATTTCAATAACTTAGAATTTTTTTAAGTTCTTTTGGCAGTTTTGGGGACACAACTTGTGAGGGATTTTTCTACCAATTCAAGACATTATTTCAATTACTTTCCAACATCAACATTGAAGTATCATCCAAGAACTTTCATTTGAACCCAAGAGCATTAAAATTGGATCATTAAGTTAGGAAATATCTTGTGAACAATATGGCCATACGAGTTAATTTTTGCACCAAGAACATCATGTTTTGAATTCAAATTTTCTTTCCCCTCTCTCCAAATGCAATAATCTGACCTCACCACATCATTCTAACGCTCCCCTAGCCCGTGCAAAAAAGGGAATAACCCAAGGTATAGCTATATGTTTTGTCCCAAGCATGCAAAAGGAGGAAAAAGGCAAACTTACTTTCACACGGCTCAAGAATCACAAGCCACGCTTGCAGCCATGCAGGGAACATCCATTTAATGCATCCTAAGCCATGCATCAAACTCACCTATAAAAGGAGGCCCCAACTTCCTCAGAAGGGTGATTCAAAAAAAAGAAGACAAACCAACAATCACCATCAACAACATCCGTTTTACACAACAAAAACACTCTAAAGAACTTTGAGTTTCTATTTGGCAAGTGATAAGTCAGTTGCAGCTGTGAACCGAACAGGAGGAAGTTTCTGAATTGCTGTAGAAGTTTCTGAACACTCAAGACATTAGTAAAGCTCCAGTTGGTATCATTCTCTTTTCATCCTTATTTATCATATTCACTCAATATCATTCTTGTCATGAGCATGCATTACACCTGAATCCTGTCTATGTGTGCCTGTTGTTTTATGTATGATGTGCATTTGTTATGAAGTTGTCATTACTTGCTCATTAGAGAGGTATAGGTTACTTTGATCTGAAACCATGCCGTATGTCATATCTGTTGCTAACATGTCGAGCTAACCATTAGTCTTTATAGATTTGTTTTGTGGTCACTCTGCTGATTTCTATCATATGGATCGAAGAATGTTAGTGTTACTCTTGTTCATGTCCCTATTGGTTTAACCTTTTAATGTATTTTTTTGGAATCATGTTTAGTTTTGAGCTGATTATAAGTGTTAGGGGTTTGGCAATTATTGAATCTGGGTCCTAGTTTACTCTTCTCCTTAATGCCATTGTCATGATTCAAGTCTACTCCTTTATGTGTCTTACATAGTTACATATATACCTTGCCAGTAACTCCACAACTCAAATGCATCTTGCTTTTATATTATGGCCACTATGTTGTCAAGCTGTATTGAAATCTGCTAAGTGTATGTGTTCTCCATCCATGGTTTTCATCTAAGCCTATTGACATGTGACTTGACTTGTCTAATTTGGTCTTGCTATCTGTCATTTTATTTTGTGGGAATAATATCACTTGAATAGTTGTGTCTAGTTTGTGTATTGGTTATGAAGAAAACATATGAATCTTAAGTTGGATTGGCATATAAGGTTACAGGCCCCTTGAGGATTTCATGTCGTGCTATTTGTAATATTAATTCCCTCCTACTTTAATTTGTCCTTTCTATTCTGTTGTGTTGTTTGTTATCCTTTCTCATTCTTGTTTGTGTTATCTGATATTTTGTAATATCTCATCCTTTTCGACTTGTATTCACGTGCCCTTTATTGTCATTTGCTGTTAGCATATGTCTGTTTACACTACTGAGTTCTTTCTTATGCGGCAATTGTGTCTGCCTGTTGGTTTTACTGTTTCTATTCGGGAGACTGTACCATCGTGTGCTGTCTAGTCTGAGTTGTGTATGCATGTCATATGTTATATCGTGGTGTAAGCTTTTGTACTATGTCATAAAACTCGTGAGTATCTTTGAGTTTTTATCTTATTATTTTCGTAGTATTTTATGTGTAGTTGTATTTTGTTCTTCACGCATGAGTTCTACAGTTGTGCTATGAATGTGTTGCATGCTGTGCTTCATATACAGGCCTGCGATGTGATAGCATGGGTGTTCTGATAATCTGTTGCAGTATGTACATTGTAAGTATAATATGTGGATTAGTGTTAAGTTGTAGTGATGAATTATTGTTGCATAAAGTTGATAGCATGAACGTGTTTTTGGTTGTGTGCTGCAGTCATGTTGGATGTGTGTACGTGAATAATGTGTGGTGTATGTTGTGGTATACTTTCACGTGCGTGCGTATTCTTCTTCCATTCAATACATTTTCATGATTTTGTTTAGCTTATAACTTAATGGACGCGTATAATATAATGGATGAACACGCCGTCCCAACGGTCACACACATGCACTTAAATACGCCAATGCCTTGCCACACCCGGGTTCGATCCTTGGATCACCCATTTTGTTGCTTTTTTCATTTTTTTTTTTTCGCCTGAATTCTCTTTTCCTCTTGGGCCTTGCGCCCCTCGCTATCCACACCCCCACTACTTAGGCCCAATTCACCTCTTCCTTTTATTTTAACTGAATCAAAATCACCAATACACCCCCTCCTGCACTGTTATTTCAATTCTTTTTCTTTTTTTTTTTAAAAACTTCAAAATCTTTTCTTTTTTTTAAGACCTTTTTTATTTATTTTGCTTAATCCAAAAAAACTCTAAAAATATTTTTATTTTGTTTTATAATTTGTCCCTTAATTATTTATTTTATCATTAATTAATATGTGGTATGTTTTCTAATTGTTAATTACATTTTTATTGTTAATTGTTCTAGTAGCTTTTTTTTATTTTAATTGCATTTTGAATGGTATTGCTAATTCTAATTGAGATGTTAATTGTTATTTCCAAATTATGTCGCTAACTTCGAATTATCAATCTTGTGCCATAATTTTGAGGTTTGTCAATTTGAATGTTTAATTTCTAAATATTAATTATCCATGTGTAGCCAATTTTTAATTACCTAATTGTGTGTTAATTGTTAATTCCTATTGTGTTGTCAATTAATTATCAATTCTTGGTCTAATTATCAATGTGATTTTAAGCACCTTTGTTTAATTCTTAAGTCAATATATCCATGTTGATTGGCCATGCGTTTGACTTTTGCATGAATATGATTCTTCCTTATCACCCTTTAATATCATTCTACATGTTTGTCTTCCTAAAGATTGAAACATGTTGATTGTCATCGTTAATATCTTCCTCCATGTTTGTCTTCCTAAAGATTTAAACATGTTGATATCATTCTTAATCATTCTACTTGAAGCATATTCATCTTATCCATACTTTATTATGAAACATATTGCCATCTTCATGCTTATGTTACTTCCATCATATTATCTCATATCAATGTTGTAACTCGTATCCTGTCTTACCTTGTTACTTTATCATGTGTATGTTTATCATAGCTTACTTCTATCTGTATGTTTATTTATTATTGTCTAAACCTTTTCAAACCCATAAAAATTCTCGATCCAACGTCGAGCCCATTTTCTACCCATGTAAGTCGATCGCCTTCGGGTATCGCATTCAACCTTTTGGTCACCAGACACAAGTCTAGCATCACCTTGCTAGCACCATCGCCTAAACAACATAACTTAATCGCATTAATATCCAAAGGAAAACCCTATGCATGATGACCATGTTATCGTGCATGGTGCATATCATTTGCATTCATAATCGTCACCCTAAGATAAGTCAATTAGGTAACTTAGGATAGATTTCCTAGGTTAGTCCCCCGCAACTTTGATTTCTTTAACCAAGTTCTAGCCTACCCAATTTCCCTAAACCTTTAAACACTTAGTATCTTTAATGTAGAACTACGCGTACTCTGATTCTATTCCCGAGGATACGTAGGCGTAAAGTGCGATACTTTATCGAGTATACTTAGATATTAACCCCTAGGGTTTTCCAAGCCTTTAGCACAGAACCTTTAGCAAACAGATAACAAATAACATAATTGAATCAAGAGGTTCCTGTAGAGTACTACAGATATCTAGGATGCTAACACCTTCCCTAGGTATAACCAACCCCCGAACTTAGAATCTTAGTGCATTTGCATTGCATTGTGGGAATTCGGTTTTTTCTCCCTTCCTTTGGATAAATCAAAGACCGGTGGTGACATTAAAAATACGATACAAGTTAATTAATAATTTGTTATCCAATTTTCACCGCGACAGAAATGGCGACTTCACTGGGGATACTTCTCATAAGAGGGTTCCCCCTAACTTGTTTAATCATGTTATTTGTTATATATACTTGTATTTGTTATGCTTGCTTGGGTTGTCACTTTGAGTGGTGAGGAGTCCTAGACCCGGACATGAGTATAATTATAGGAGATGATATGGTCAAGGGTACTTTGACGGAGTCGATTCCTGAAAAGTCGAATTGAGAAAATCATCGCTCAGTTTAGGTTCTTTTGAACTTAATATTGTTTGAACGAGTACATTCGTGAAAACGATATTAACTTCGACCAAGGACCTTTAAGACTGAGGACCGTAGCACCTTTAACCCAACTTGGCCTTTTAGGACGTAGTGCGGTGACTATGCGGGAGTCCATTTCCAAATAGTTGTCACGCGATACTACACTCAGACGAGATTCTCTTGAGAATATTATTGACTAACCGAGTAATTTGGGAAGTCGATAATATCCGAAAGATGGGTCGTAGACTCTGGGAACTCTTAGAACCCGTTCGGCAGGTACATTCTAAAACCACACCACCCCATGGGATGGGTAGACCTTGACTCCATTCATGCTCCTTTGAACCTAGGACTTTTTGTTTGCTTGTTTGTGTGCCCTTTTGTTTGTGTGTTTGTGCATACATGCATACATAAGCATCATTTTCGTTCAAGTTCGTGGAGTCTGAGTCTTTTATTTACGTCGTAGGGTGCCATGGACAATGAAAGAAGGAACATCGTGAAGTATACTTACAAGAGTTTTGACACAAGTGACCTAAGGAGGTTGGAGACTCTGTTGGTTGATCCAAAAGGATTCGAGCGTAGATATGGGGCGCTTTTGTTTCTGTTGAAGGTGAGGATTGATCAAGGACTTCTCTCCACCCTACTTCAGTTTTATGATCCGGTATATCATTGCTTCACATTCCCTGATTACCAACTGGTGCCTACTCTTGAGGAATATGCATGTCTGACTGAGATACCTATTTTGGATAAGTCTCCTTTTCCCATTTTTGGTAAGGACCCTAAGGAACAAGAGATTGCTAAGGCGGCACATTTGGAGTTAGCAGACATACGAGGGAATATGACTACCAAAGGAGGGATTTCTGTTTTGCCTATGAAATTTCTGGTGGAGAAAGCTCATCATTATGCCAGGCGTTCTGACATGGCTGCCTTTGAGGCTATATATGCTTTAATGATTTATGGTACCTTTCTGTTCCCCAATCTCAAAGACTATGTGGACCTCAATGCCATCAAGATATTTATGAAGAGGAACCCTGTCCCTACTTTGTTAGCTGAAGCTTATCATGCCATACATTCGAAGCATGCCAAAGGAGGGCAGATCACATGTTGTGTACCCTTATTGTACAAGTGGTTTACTTCGCACTTGCCCAAGGCTAACATTTTTTGGGACCCTAAAAAAGGATGGTGGTCTAAGAAGATCATGGCCCTTACTCATTCTGACGTTGATTGGTATAACCCTCATAGGTACGAGGATGTTGTGATCATTGACAGTTGTGGAAAGTTCGGGAACGTGCCTCTTCTTGGCATACAAGGAATAACCAGTTACAATCCGGTCTTAGCTCGCAGACAGTTTGGTTACCCTCTGAAGGTCAAGCCTCTTGGTATTCACACAGAAGGATTTTTCTCCAAAGATTACGAAAAGCAAGAGGAATTGAGGAGCAGAATTTTAGAAGCCTGGAGGGACAAACACAAGAAAGATAGGAATGCTTTGGGGAAGCATAACTGTGTCTCCATGGACCCCTACCTACAATGGGTCAGAAGAAGGGCTATTGAACTAAGGATGCCCTATGATCGCCAAGAGCCTATGGTCTTGAATGAAGAACCTGTCTTCATCTTTGCATCTGAGACAGAGGAATTAAAGCTCGCCTTAAGGAAAGCTCAGCAGATAGGAAATGCTTGGAAGGATAAGTGTGAGGTGCTTGTGGAAGAGAACGAAGCGCTTCAAAGACAACTAAAGGCAAAAAGTGAGGAAGTTCTCTCTTGCAAAAGGAGGAAGTTACAAGAAGACCCGAGTCCCTCAAACCCTGAGACTACTTCGTGGGAGGCGATAATAGAGGAGCTGGTTCTCGAGAAGTCCCGAATGGAAGAAGAGATTAAGAAGTACAAACTAAGATTATTGGGGGAATCTCCTTAGGTCTTTTATTAGCCTTTATTTAATTATTAAAACTCTTGTAAGAATATCAACGGTTGTAATGTTTTCCTTACGAAGTTTTAATTCCCGTTTCTTTCACTTGTAACAAATTTTGTATGATTAATGAAATCAGGTCCGTTGGTATTCTGTGACGATTACAAATACTCAAAATTCCACGAACTTTTGCATCTCATTGCATTTGCATTCTCATTCTCATTCACTTCAAAGAACTAAAAGTTTGTTGTTTTTAGATATCGTAAAATGGATCATGGAAGGAAAGGAACGGTACCATACACCTTCAGGGTTTTTGATGTGGAACAGTTGAGGGAACTGGGAGGTCGGATAAGGGATCCAGATGCCTTCGCCGCAAAGCACGGGTATATGCTCTCTTTATTGCAGGTACAAGTAGCTGAGGGTTTGTAAGAGACATTGGTTCAACTCTACCATGTGATCTACCACTGTTTCATCTTCCAAGATTTCCAGTTGATGCCCACTTTGGAAGAGTATTCCGCCTTATTAGGGATACCCGTCAAAGATTCACCCCCGTTCTACGGTGGAGAAGGAAGACCCAGTCAGGAAGACGTCGCGAGAGTGACTCGCATCAAGCTGATAGAGATCCAGACACACATGAGGTGCAGAAGAGGGATCGACGGCTTGCCTGCTCAATTCCTATTTAAGAAAGCTCAAGAGTTCGCCGACCAAGAAAAAACTAGGGCTTTCGAGAATCTTTTCGCGCTACTGGTCTATGGTCTATTTTTGTTTCCGAATGTTGAGAATTTCGTCGACGTTCATGCAATCAGGATCTTCATGCTCAAGAACCCGGTACCAACGTTGTTGGCCGATGCATACCACTCGATCCATTCAAGGATCCTGAAAGGAGAAGGTCAGATCGTATGCTGCACTGCTATCCTCTATAGGTGGTTTATTTCGCACCTACCAAAGACCATGGCCTTCTGGGATGTGAGGGATGGCTCGGAATGGCCCGTTAAACTCATGGACCTGACCCACTCAGATGTTGTTTGGTATGATCCGATATACGGAGGGATTCCCATGATTCACAGTTGCGGAGATTTTTCCAACGTGCCTCTTCTTGGCACGAAAGGGTGCACCAGTTACAACCCTGTTCTCGCTCGTCGCCAGCTTGGGCATCCGATGAATGAGATACCAGATCCAGAGAACTTGAAAAGAATTTTCCTCTATGAAGGAGAAGACCCCCAGCTGAAGATGCAGATTCTATTCGCTTGGCGTCAAATCAACAGACAAGGAATGACTGCAGCAACAAACCCTGACTGCACGGTTACAGAATCTTACCTAGAGTGGTCACGCAAACGAGCCCTCGCTCTGACGATGCCATATCCTCGGCCCAAGCCTCCTGTAATAGAATCAGATGAAGTTTCAAGACTAAAGGTAGAAGTGGAGAAGCTGACACTGGACAAGTACATATTGCAGGAAAGGATTGACAAGTTGATGGAAGAACTCAGCGAAAGGAAAGGAGCACCATCCAGCGGGTCAAAGCCCTAGTTCCTCTTTTTTGTATTTTTGTTGTACTGAAAGCCCTGAGGGTGTACCGCTTGTAAACAAGTTTTAAAATTTTAATAAAAACAAGTTTCCAATTGCGATATTTAACTACACTTTCGAGCTCCTTGAAATGAATGTTGCATCATGTTGCATCATACGCATCATTTCGCATCACATCTGCATTTTCGCATATATGTGCGTTTCTTCGGTGTCTCATTATCCTTTTATCTTCTTCAGTTGTCGTCGTTGAACCACCACCCTGAGTGCCCTGCACCGTTACAACCTTGAAGAGAAAGGATGTCTAAAAATTGCGAGAATCTGGATCAGGTTAACAACGAGCTCGCTGAATTAAGAGTAGGAATGGGGCAGATCATGGAAGCCTTGAGTATCATACGAGCAACGATGGACACACAAGCCACTGTGGTCTCAGAAATCGTCACTACGACTGTTGTGCCACCGGTTATACCTGTCGTAAATCCCACTCTGGGGATGCCATTCGAGTTCATGCGAGCCACAGCCCCTCAATCCACGCAACAAGCGGTACCATTGCTCAGTGAGAATCAACGAGCTATTCCGACTTATGTTCCGCCTGTGGTACAGACCCAATTCCAACCTGTTTTCCAGAACCAGCAGTATTTTGATGGTATGTCTGTAGAAGAGGGTGATAGTAACGAGAAGTTGAGAGCCAACATGGAGGTGATGCAGAGAAAGCTGAAGGCTATGGAAGGAGACAACATTTTCAGTTCTGACCTTAAAGATATGTGTCTAGTCACTGATCTAGTGATTCCACCGAAATTCAAGTTACCAAGTTTTGAATTGTATTCTGGTGCCACGTGTCCTAAGGCACACCTAGTCATGTATCTCCGAAGAATGGCGGCTTATATGGATAATGATAAGTTAATGATCCATTGTTTCCAAGACAGCCTGAAGGGCGCTGCCGCAAAGTGGTATTTAAGCTTAGACCAGTCTCAGATCAAGTGTTTCCAGGATGTTATGGACGTGTTCATAAAGCATTATAAGTATAATTTGGATTTAGCTCCTGATCGTAGACAGCTATTGACCATGACTCAGAAGAACACAGAGTCGTTTAAAGAATATGCTCAAAGATGGAGAGAGACTGCATCACAAGTTGAACCGCCATTGACTGAAAAGGAATTAGCTGATTGGTTTGTAGATACTGTAAGACCAGAATTCTATGAGAAGATGATCAATAATATCGGCGCTAATTTCTCCGATATCATTGCAATTGGTATGAAGGTGGAGGCAGGTCTGAAAAGTGGAAAGGTAGCCAGCTCACCGAACAGTTCTACTAGCACCGGTATCAAGAAGTCTCCGGGTAACTTCCATAAGAAGAAGGAAGGCGAGACTAACGCTATTTTGACAGGAAAGAGGCAAAATCCTAGTTGGAAACGATCTCTATTCCAACCACAACCGAGTCCCGGCTTTCCTCAGCAGCCAATCTATCCCACACAGTTTGCACAACAACCATACGTGGCGTCTGTTACGCCCACTTTTAATCATCAGATAATGCAGCAAGTTCCTGCTTCCCAGTCACCAAATCAGCAACAGTGGACGAAGAACCAGAATCAGAATTACCAGCAACAACGGCGGCCAGTGCCACAGCAAAATACCCCACCAAGAAGACAAGCAGTAACACCAAATTTTCCGCCCATACCAATGACGTACACTGCATTGTATCCTTCGCTGGTGGAGCAAGGATTAATCGTTACTAGGCCATTGGGGCCACTATCTGAAAAAGCTATGCAGTTCTACAATCCTAATGCATCATGTGCTTTCCATCAAGGAGGAGTAGGCCACGATTTAGAAGGGTGTTTGGCGCTAAAAAATCTAGTAAAGAGTCTGATGGAGAAAAATATCTTGTCTTTCGCTAACAACCAGCCAGATGTGAAAAACAACCCCTTGCCAACACATGGGTCAGCCAATGCCATCGAAGATGAGAATGGTGAAGCACTAGTCTCAGATGTAACAAAGATTAAGACTCCCTTGAAGATGTTTCATGCTAAGCTATTCAGCACCGGTTTGGTCAAAGATTGCCACGATGTTTGTAAAAAGTGTGACAGTAATAATGAAGGGTGTCAGTTGGTTCGAAATGATATCCAACAATTGATCGATGAAGGTTTCTTACAGGTTTTTAGAAAGGAAGGCAAAGTAGCAGTGATTGAACCAGTGTTTAATTTACCAAAGCGGATGCCAGCGCTTGAAGAAGAGTACATATCAGTAGTCCCTGTGTTCAACAATCCAGGGGCAGCTACCGTGAGCCCTGTGTTCAATAATCCGGGGGCAAGTACCGTGAGTCCGGTATTCAGACAACCAGTTCCAAGATTCAACAGGTCTGAAACTGTTTCTCTTGATAATCATACAAGGAGGAATAATCTCCCAAGACCAGTCCCGTTCAGATTCAGGGGAACCAAAGCAGTACCGTGGGTCTACGAAGGCAGTGCAAGTGGAAAGTGGAAGGAGGAAACGATCCCAAGGAAAGAGGTGGGGGTCATTATAGAAGAACCGGTCCCAAGGAAAGAGGTGGGGGCTGATGAAAAGAGCGTGTCTAATATAGCGGGAACAGGAAGAATGATGAGGAGTGGAAGGATTCTCCCCCTATTAACAAAGAAACGTCAGATAAAGAGAATGAGGTGCGTGTACCCACCAGCGACAAAAGTAAAGAAGTAATCTCCAAGGAGGACGATGAAGAATTTCTCAAGATAATAAAGAGAAGTGACTACAGGGTTGTGGATCAGCTTCACCAGACCCCGTCCAAAATTTCTATTTTATCCCTATTGATTAATTCACCAGTCCACCGGTCAGCACTACAGAAAGTACTGGCTCAGGCTCATGTGGCCCAGGACATTACCGCCGGACAGTTCGATCATGTTATCTCTAACATTACTGCTTGCAATACGCTCAGCTTCAGCGATGAAGAATTAACCCAATCAGGTCGGAATCACAATCTCGCCCTGCATATATCAATGAAGTGTCAGGAGGACACATTGGCCAGAGTTCTTGTGGATACAGGATCCTCTCTAAATGTCCTACCGAAGAGGGCCCTCGACAAGCTAGCATACAAAGGAGGGATCATGAGACCCACGTCGTTAATTGTCAAAGCTTTTGATGGCTCACGAAGATCCGTGATGGGGGAAATTGAGCTGCCAGTTTTGATTGGACCCCAGGAATTCAATGTTCTGTTTCAGGTTTTGGACATTAACCCTGCCTATAGCTGCCTACTGGGAAGACCCTGGATCCACGAGGCAGGCGCTGTTACTTCAACCTTACACCAAAAGATGAAATTTGTGGCCGATGACAAGCTGGTCATCATCCATGGGGAAGAAGACTTAATGGTTAGTAACTTGTCGTCTTTCCGTTATATTGAGGCTGACGAAGATGCATTGGAAACTTCTTTTCAAGCCCTGGAAATAGCCAACGCAGTTACGGTTGACAATGAGGAGACAGTGGTACCAGAACATCCATCTTTTGCTTCATATAAGAGTATCCAGTCTGCCCTTCAAGACGGTGTGCCCGCAGGTTGGGGTGAAGTGATTGAGGTTGAGAAGAGAGTCAGACACCAAGGGTTGGGTTACAGACCAACTCTAGAAGAAGAGGCTGCTTCAGGTTCAAGAGAAAGAAGAATGAAGATAAAGACCGTACAGGAGACATTTATCAGCGGCGGCCATCAAGTCCACGCAATCATAGGAAGCACGGAAGAAGACGAAGATATTGATCGTTTGATTTTTCGCCAAGAAGGCGCATTATGCAACTGGGAGTCCATTGGGATCCCAATTCTGTACCCGGAACCAGAGTAACTTGTCTAGATTTGTTGTTTTCATCTCCCTAGTCTTGCCCAAAGCTAGTGGATTGTTTTGTACGGGCCTCCGTTTTCAAACTTTAAATCAATGAAATGACTCTTTTGCTAAAATTTGCTGTTTTGCTTTATTGCATTCTATTTCTAAAAATGGCAATCTTTTCAAACAAAAGCATCTCCATCCCGCATGTTCTTGAATTATTGCGCTTTTAATAATATAAGTCATTCTACTATGCAGAATGAATCATAAACCTCTTGTATTCAATGACCCTGATCTTACCATTGACTTCGACTCCCCCGTCTATCAAGCTGAGGAGGAGGAAGATTATGAAGTGTCCGAGGATCTAGCAGATATGTGTGATTACCAGTATGCAGACCTCCAGCCTCATGAAGAGCAGGTGGACGTCATCAATCTTGGCACCGAGGAAGAGAAGAAAGAGGTTAAGATTGGGGCATCCCTGAAGCCAGAAATTAGACAGCGGCTGATTTCACTCCTTGAAGAGTATGTGGATGTGTTTGCTTGGTCCTACCAAGATATGCCTGGTTTAGATACAGATATTGTGGTTCACAAGCTACCGCTTAAGCCTGAGTGCCCACCAGTGAAACAAAAGCTTCGCAGAAGTCATCCAGACATGGCCCTCAAAATTCGAGACGAAGTCAAGAGACAGTTGGATGCCGGTTTCCTAGCAGTTTCCAAATACCCAGAGTGGGTAGCTAATATTGTTCCAGTTATGAAGAAGAATGGAAAGGTGCGGATGTGCGTGGATTATAGGGATCTTAACAAAGCTAGTCCCAAGGATGATTTTCCTCTACCACATATCGACACATTAGTAGACAACACGGCCCGTTTCGCCATGTTCTCATTTATGGACGGTTTTTCAGGCTACAATCAGATCAAAATGGATCCATCTGATATGGATAAAACCACTTTCATTACCCCGTGGGGCACTTATTGTTATAAGGTCATGCCTTTTGGACTAAAGAATGCTGGGGCAACTTACCAAAGGGCTATGGTAACCTTGTTCCACGACATGATCCACAAAGAGATAGTAGTGTATGTGGACGATATGATAGCCAAATCTCAAAATGAGGAAGAACATGTAGAACATCTGCTAAGGTTGTTCAAGAGGCTTCGAAAGTATCAGTTGAGGTTAAACCCTGCAAAATGTACCTTTGGAGTTAGGTCAGGGAAGTTATTGGGTTTCATTGTTAGCCAGAAAGGCATTGAAGTGGATCCCGATAAAGTGCGAGCTATTCAAGAAATGCCAGCTCCGCAAACAGAGTCTCAAGTCAGAGGATTTTTGGGCCGTTTGAATTACATCTCCCGGTTCATCTCCAATATGACTCCGATATGTGCTCCCATCTTCAAACTACTCCGCAAGAATCAGCCGGTAGAATGGAATGCTGAATGTCAGCAAGCTTTTGAGAAGATCAAGAGTTATCTCCAGGAACCACCTATCCTGATCCCTCCAGTACCTGGGAGGCCGCTCTTTATGTATCTGACAGTTTTGGAAGAGTCCATGGGTTGCGTTTTGGGACAGCACGACGAGACTGGCCGAAAGGAGCATGCAATCTATTATCTGAGCAAGAAGTTCACAGACAGTGAAAGCCGTTACTCAATGCTTGAAAAGACTTGTTGCGCTCTGGCTTGGGCCGCCAAACGCCTGAGACAGTACCTAATTTGTCATACCACCTTGTTGATTTCCAAAATGGACCCGATAAAGTACATTTTTGAGAAACCTGCTCAAACGGGTAGACTTGCCCGTTGGCACATGTTATTGTCCGAATATGATATTCAATATGTCACTCAAAAGGCTATTAAAGGAAGTGTTCTTTCAGAATATCTTGCTGATCAACCAGTTGAAGACAACGAACCACTCAAATTTGATTTCCCTGATGAGGACATTATGGCAGTGAAAGATGGTGAAGAGTCAAGTTCTGAAGATGATCCCAGGGCCGAATACAGGTGGAAGATGATGTTCGATGGTTCGTCCAATTACAAGGGGCATGGAGTAGGTGTTGTTATGATTAATCCGGAAGGTGGCTACACCCCTTTTACAGCTAGATTGGATTTCGGATGTACGAATAATATTGCTGAATATGAGGCATGTATCCTGGGACTAGAAGCTGCGATCGATCTTGGAATTTGTTTTCTCGAAGTTATGGGTGACTCTGCTCTAGTTATTTATCAAATCAGAGGCGAATGGGAGACAAAAGATGAGAAGCTTATCCCCTACCAGGCATATGCTTTGGAATTGATTGAGCATTTTGATGAGATTACTTTCCGCCATGTGCCACGTACTGAGAATCACGTGGCTGATGCTTTAGCAACACTGGCTTCAATGTGGCAAGTCAGATTTATCAATGAGGATCCGGTTATCAGTATTGGAAGAAGGGCTGAACCTGCTTACTGCCAGGCCATTGAAGAAGAATCAGATGGTAAACCCTGGTTTCATGACATTTTGAACTTCCTGAAGAATCAAGAACATCCGGCCAACGCCTCCGCTCTTGATAAGAAAACTCTGCGAAGATTGTCAGCTAAATTCTTCGTCAGCAACGGTGTACTTTACAAAAGGAATCATGATATGGTGTTGCTAAGATGTGTCGACAAGAGAGAAGCAGACTTGCTGATCCATGATATTCATGAGGGAGCCTTCGGCACCCATGCCAATGGACACGCCATGGTTAAAAAGATCTTGAGAGCTGGATACTATTGGTTAACTATGGAGACTGATTGCATCCAGTATGCTAGGAAATGCCATAAATGTCAGATTTACGCAGACAAAATGCATGTTCCCCCTACTTTGCTAAATGTTCTATCATCGCCCTGGCCATTCTCTATGTGGGGCATTGATATGATTGGGGCGATTGAGCCTAAAGCATCCAATGGGCATCGATTCATTTTGGTGGCTATAGATTACTTTACCAAATGGGTGGAAGCCGCCTCTTATGCGAATGTAACTAAGCAAGTAGTTGCTCGTTTCATCAAGAACAACATCATTTGTCGTTATGGGATTCCAAGCAGAATCATAACCGACAACGGGACCAACTTGAATAACAAAACCATGAAAGAGTTGTGCGATAACTTCAAGATTGAGCACCATAACTCTTCACCATATCGACCAAAGATGAACGGAGCAGTTGAAGCTGCGAACAAGAATATTAAGAAAATTCTTCAGAAGATGGTCAAAACATACAAGGATTGGCATGAGATGTTGCCATATGCGCTACATGGATATAGAACGTCCGTCAGAACATCAACAGGGGCAACCCCTTTTTCGCTGGTATATGGAATGGATGTTGTCCTCCCTATAGAAGTTGAGATACCTTCTCTGAGGATATTAATGGAAACAAAGCTTGACGAAGCTGAATGGATTCAGGAGAGATACGATCAGTTGAATCTAATTGATGAGAAGCGCCTGACAGCTATGTGTCATGGTCAGTTGTACCAGAAGAAGATGAAGAGAGCATTTGATAAAAAGGTCCGCACTCGGGAATTCCGAGTAGGCGAATTGGTACTTAAGAAGATTCTGCAATCACAAAGAGACGCCCGTGGAAAATGGGCACCTAATTATGAAGGTCCCTACATAGTTAAGACAGTGTTTTCAGGAGGGTCATTGCTTCTTACAACTATGGACGGTGAACAGCTTGCGCATCCTGCGAATGCTGATTCGGTGCGGAAGTATTATGCTTAAGACTAGGACGCCTCTGTAACATCCAAGAATCCCCAGAGAACCTCAAGTTTTGCTACAACAGAAATCCTTAGTCATTAGGGTCATTGGTCATTGAATACAATGTAACCTTTTGCTAAACTGCAATTTCGATGCATCTGTAATATCTCATGGGACTATGTTATTTGGCAAGTCGCCAGTTTTCAATGAATATCAGTTATATGATCATTTTCTTATCGTCTTTATTTTTGCAAATTTTGCCATTTTCACTTGATTTTTGAAAACGGAAATATTGCAATTGCTAAGAAAACACAAAGATAAACTAAGTTTTACTCTGGATCTTCTACGAATCAAGCTGGTGTAAGGAGATTTAGCAGTATTGCATTTTTGGCATGGATTCGCCACCTCCAGTGGAAAGAAGATCGCCTTGGCTATCCTTGACGTTGGGTTTCAGGGTGTTGGCTTGTGTTATCCTTTCTCCTTTCCTGTTTTGCGTCGTTCGCGTTGTTCCTAGCATATAGCTAAGCATGTGCATCATCCTTTAGCATCTTTGCATCCTTTGTGCTCTGTTTTGCTGGTGATCTTTTGTTGTGCTTATCTTTATTTCCCTAGTGGAGTAAGGATATTCCCGGTTTTCTTTGCGTCGTGCTTGTTCGGTCTTAACCTCTGCGCGCCAAATTCGAATCTTTAAAATCTTTTTTTTTTCGTTCCCCAAGAGGTTTAACTTTAAAGGATTTTATAGTTGTTCTCGTTTGAATCGTGTCAAACTTGAACTTGGACTATGTTTGAATCGCGCCAAACGTTGTCTTAATTTGGACTTTGTTTGAAGCGTGTCAAACACTGTCTTATGTGTTCTTGTTTGAATCGTGTCAAACTTGAACTTGGACTATGTTTGAATCGTGTCAAGCATTGTCTTCTTAAAAACTTTGTTCTTGTTTGAATCGTGTCAAACTTGAACTTGTTCTTGTTTGAATCGTGTCAAACTTGAACTTGGACTATGTTTGAATCGTGTCAAGCATTGTCTTATTTGGACTTTGTTTGAAGCGTGTCAAACACTGTCTTATGTGTTCTTGTTTGAATCGTGTCAAACTTGAACTTGTTCTCGTTTGAATCGTGTCAAACTTGAACTTGGACTATGTTTGAATCGTGTCAAGCATTGTCTTCTTACAAACTTTGTTCTTGTTTGAATCGCGTCAAACTTGAGCTTGGACTTTGTTTGAATCGTGTCAAGCATTGTCTTCTAAAAAAAAAAAAAAAAAAAAAAAAAAAAAACTTGTTCTTGTTTGAATCGTGTCAAACCTGAACAGAGTCCTTGTTCGAATCGTGTCGGACATCGACTCTTGTTTTAAAACCATTCTTGTTCGAATCGCGTCGAACTCGAATTGAGGCTTTGTTTGAATCGTGTCAAGCACCGTCTTTTGTTTTAAAACTGTTCTTGTTCGAATCGTGTCGGACATTGAACACCCTAATCTTTGTTGCTTTTCTAAAATTTTCTTTAAGATTAAGTTTCTTGGAACAAATTTCTTCAACTTTAAGACTCCTATCTGGTGCGCAGAGTTGGTCTCTACCTTCCTGACTCTTTCTGAAGATCCCATTTTGAACTCTTATTTTTGAGATCCCCAGGAAGTCTTTGTTTGCTTGTTTGTCTCCTCTAGACTGAATCTTAGTGATCAGTTTCTTCTTTCTGGTTTCATGCCCAGGAAGAGCGTGGTTTTGTTTCCTTCCCCGTGAAATCTATCTCCTTGGATTTCTCCCCAGTGGAGATTGTCTTTTAGTTTTTCCCCAGTTGTTTCCTCGGGATCTCCCCGGTGAGTCTTCTTGCTGGTTGACCAGTATCCCCAGTGAGTCTTTGCTTGAGGATACTAGTTTCCGTCTTTCCCCAGCGAAGCTTTTCTTGCGTGTTTGCTTCCTATGGTCCCTGGTGTCTCGTTTGTCTGCATCCTTTGCATTTCTGGCATCATATCATCATTTTAGAAGTTCATGGCATGTCAGCATTTGCATGTCCGTAGCGTGTCATTAGCATTTGCATTCCATCTAAGGGAAAAATTTTTGGTTTGCTATATTTAAATACCTTTCACCTAGGTGCCTCCGGAATCCCCGTTCCTCTTGCCCTCCGGTGAAGCTATTTAAATAGGGGCAACTGTTGTACCCTAAATTTTTACCCTTAGATATCATCCAACTTTTGTGCATCTTAGGAGCATCTCTGCATTGTTTGAACTAACCCATGCCTTGTAGTTTATTTATTTGTGTTCAAATTAGGTTTACCTATCCCTATGAAGCTCCGAAAGTTGCTTGAAGCAAGTCAAGTCAACCAAAGATCACCAGTGCAGAAATTTGGGTTTAGGGTTTTTACCTTGAAGAAATCATTAAGTATTGGCTCTATAGAAGTTCAAGATTGTATGACCCACTTACTACTTGAGGTCACACGTATTCAAAGGACTCCACTCAACAAGAATCCATGCTTCATTGGCCCTCAACAGGAGAAATTTGAACCTCAATCCCACTATATCTCAAAACTAGGGTTTCTGTGACGCTTACCAGCCAACAACCTTGATTTTTCATCAAGATGATCCCCTAAAACCTAATTATCAATGCTATTGGCTTATCAACATCCTCAAGAGTCTCCTAAGACCTTTAGATGGGAAGGAAGAAACAAATTCACAAGGATCGACCTCAGTGCGTTCACAGGCGTAATTAGGGTTCGACTGAAACCCTAATCTTTTGGAATCTTGGATCAATTAAAGTGTTAATGGATTTAATCATCATACATTGTCTCATGAAGTATTAAAAGCATCCACACCAAGTTTCATGAGGTTTCTTGTAAGATAAGTAGGGTTTTTGTCGCGAAAGGCTTCGTATACGGCATTTTCCCCCTAATAGCCCGATTTAAAATAACCATAACTCCTAAACCGTGCACTCAAATTAAGCGACTCAAGGCTCATTGGAAAGCTTTCATCAAGATCTTTAATTCATTCCATATGACTTTTTGCCTAAAAATGCTTGGATTTTGAGTTATGGAGCTTACAAGGCGTTTTGGCCCAACACTTAGAAAATTTTTCAGCCCTTTTCATCACTCCTTTGCTCAACTTTGACACCATTTTTCACCAATTTCCATTTGGATTCAAGTCTCGAGTCTCAAATGAAAGTTGTAGAGCTCGTTGAGAGCTTTCCAACCATATGTGGAACATCTCCATAGGACAAACCATTCTCAAGTTATGGGTCGTCAAAGTAGAGCACTTGAAATTGTCAAATTTCAATAACTTAGAATTTTTTTAAGTTCTTTTGGCAGTTTTGGGGACACGACTTGTGAGGGATTTTTCTACCAATTCAAGACATTATTTCAATTACTTTCCAACATCAACATTGAAGTATCATCCAAGAACTTTCATTTGAACCCAAGAGCATTAAAATTGGATCATTAAGTTAGGAAATATCTTGTGAACAATATGGCCATACGAGTTAATTTTTGCACCAAGAACATCATGTTTTGAATTCAAATTTTCTTTCCCCTCTCTCCAAATGCAATAATCTGACCTCACCACATCATTCTAACGCTCCCCTAGCCCGTGCAAAAAAGGGAATAACCCAAGGTATAGCTATATGTTTTGTCCCAAGCATGCAAAAGGAGGAAAAAGGCAAACTTACTTTCACACGGCTCAAGAATCACAAGCCACGCTTGCAGCCATGCAGGGAACATCCATTTAATGCATCCTAAGCCATGCATCAAACTCACCTATAAAAGGAGGCCCCAACTTCCTCAGAAGGGTGATTCAAAAAAAAGAAGACAAACCAACAATCACCATCAACAACATCCGTTTTACACAACAAAAACACTCTAAAGAACTTTGAGTTTCTATTTGGCAAGTGATAAGTCAGTTGCAGCTGTGAACCGAACAGGAGGAAGTTTCTGAATTGCGGTAGAAGTTTCTGAACACTCAAGACATTAGTAAAGCTCCAGTTGGTATCATTCTCTTTTCATCCTTATTTATCATATTCACTCAATATCATTCTTGTCATGAGCATGCATTACACCTGAATCCTGTCTATGTGTGCCTGTTGTTATATGTATGATGTGCATTTGTTATGAAGTTGTCATTACTTGCTCATTAGAGAGGTATAGGTTACTTTGATCTGAAACCATGCCGTATGTCATATCTGTTGCTAACATGTCGAGCTAACCATTAGTCTTTATAGATTTGTTTTGTGGTCACTCTGCTGATTTCTATCATATGGATCGAAGAATGTTAGTGTTACTCTTGTTCATGTCCCTATTGGTTTAACCTTTTAATGTATTTTTTTGGAATCATGTTTAGTTTTGAGCTGATTATAAGTGTTAGGGGTTTGGCAATTATTGAATCTGGGTCCTAGTTTACTCTTCTCCTTAATGCCATTGTCATGATTCAAGTCTACTCCTTTATGTGTCTTACATAGTTACATATATACCTTGCCAGTAACTCCACAACTCAAATGCATCTTGCTTTTATATTATGGCCACTATGTTGTCAAGCTGTATTGAAATCTGCTAAGTGTATGTGTTCTCCATCCATGGTTTTCATCTAAGCCTATTGACATGTGACTTGACTTGTCTAATTTGGTCTTGCTATCTGTCATTTTATTTTGTGGGAATAATATCACTTGAATAGTTGTGTCTAGTTTGTGTATTGGTTATGAAGAAAACATATGAATCTTAAGTTGGATTGGCATATAAGGTTACAGGCCCCTTGAGGATTTCATGTCGTGCTATTTGTAATATTAATTCCCTCCTACTTTAATTTGTCCTTTCTATTCTGTTGTGTTGTTTGTTATCCTTTCTCATTCTTGTTTGTGTTATCTGATATTTTGTAATATCTCATCCTTTTCGACTTGTATTCACGTGCCCTTTATTGTCATTTGCTGTTAGCATATGTCTGTTTACACTACTGAGTTCTTTCTTATGCGGCAATTGTGTCTGCCTGTTGGTTTTACTGTTTCTATTCGGGAGACTGTACCATCGTGTGCTGTCTAGTCTGAGTTGTGTATGCATGTCATATGTTATATCGTGGTGTAAGCTTTTGTACTATGTCATAAAACTCGTGAGTATCTTTGAGTTTTTATCTTATTATTTTCGTAGTATTTTATGTGTAGTTGTATTTTGTTCTTCACGCATGAGTTCTACAGTTGTGCTATGAATGTGTTGCATGCTGTGCTTCATATACAGGCCTGCGATGTGATAGCATGGGTGTTCTGATAATCTGTTGCAGTATGTACATTGTAAGTATAATATGTGGATTAGTGTTAAGTTGTAGTGATGAATTATTGTTGCATAAAGTTGATAGCATGAACGTGTTTTTGGTTGTGTGCTGCAGTCATGTTGGATGTGTGTACGTGAATAATGTGTGGTGTATGTTGTGGTATACTTTCACGTGCGTGCGTATTCTTCTTCCATTCAATACATTTTCATGATTTTGTTTAGCTTATAACTTAATGGACGCGTATAATATAATGGATGAACACGCCGTCCCAACGGTCACACACATGCACTTAAATACGCCAATGCCTTGCCACACCCGGGTTCGATCCTTGGATCACCCATTTTGTTGCTTTTTTCATTTTTTTTTTTTTCGCCTGAATTCTCTTTTCCTCTTGGGCCTTGCGCCCCTCGCTATCCACACCCCCACTACTTAGGCCCAATTCACCTCTTCCTTTTATTTTAACTGAATCAAAATCACCAATACACCCCCTCCTGCACTGTTATTTCAATTCTTTTTCTTTTTTTTTTTAAAAACTTCAAAATCTTTTCTTTTTTTTAAGACCTTTTTTATTTATTTTGCTTAATCCAAAAAAACTCTAAAAATATTTTTATTTTGTTTTATAATTTGTCCCTTAATTATTTATTTTATCATTAATTAATATGTGGTATGTTTTCTAATTGTTAATTACATTTTTATTGTTAATTGTTCTAGTAGCTTTTTTTGATTTTAATTGCATTTTGAATGGTATTGCTAATTCTAATTGAGATGTTAATTGTTATTTCCAAATTATGTCGCTAACTTCGAATTATCAATCTTGTGCCATAATTTTGAGGTTTGTCAATTTGAATGTTTAATTTCTAAATATTAATTATCCATGTGTAGCCAATTTTTAATTACCTAATTGTGTGTTAATTGTTAATTCCTATTGTGTTGTCAATTAATTATCAATTCTTGGTCTAATTATCAATGTGATTTTAAGCACCTTTGTTTAATTCTTAAGTCAATATATCCATGTTGATTGGCCATGCGTTTGACTTTTGCATGAATATGATTCTTCCTTATCACCCTTTAATATCATTCTACATGTTTGTCTTCCTAAAGATTGAAACATGTTGATTGTCATCGTTAATATCTTCCTCCATGTTTGTCTTCCTAAAGATTTAAACATGTTGATATCATTCTTAATCATTCTACTTGAAGCATATTCATCTTATCCATACTTTATTATGAAACATATTGCCATCTTCATGCTTATGTTACTTCCATCATATTATCTCATATCAATGTTGTAACTCGTATCCTGTCTTACCTTGTTACTTTATCATGTGTATGTTTATCATAGCTTACTTCTATCTGTATGTTTATTTATTATTGTCTAAACCTTTTCAAACCCATAAAAATTCTTGATCCAACGTCGAGCCCATTTTCTACCCATGTAAGTCGATCGCCTTCGGGTATCGCATTCAACCTTTTGGTCACCAGACACAAGTCTAGCATCACCTTGCTAGCACCATCGCCTAAACAACATAACTTAATCGCATTAATATCCAAAGGAAAACCCTATGCATGATGACCATGTTATCGTGCATGGTGCATATCATTTGCATTCATAATCGTCACCCTAAGATAAGTCAATTAGGTAACTTAGGATAGATTTCCTAGGTTAGTCCCCCGCAACTTTGATTTCTTTAACCAAGTTCTAGCCTACCCAATTTCCCTAAACCTTTAAACACTTAGTATCTTTAATGTAGAACTACGCGTACTCTGATTCTATTCCCGAGGATACGTAGGCGTAAAGTGCGATACTTTATCGAGTATACTTAGATATTAACCCCTAGGGTTTTCCAAGCCTTTAGCACAGAACCTTTAGCAAACAGATAACAAATAACATAATTGAATCAAGAGGTTCCTGTAGAGTACTACAGATATCTAGGATGCTAACACCTTCCCTAGGTATAACCAACCCCCGAACTTAGAATCTTAGTGCATTTGCATTGCATTGTGGGAATTCGGTTTTTTCTCCCTTCCTTTGGATAAATCAAAGACCGGTGGTGACATTAAAAATACGATACAAGTTAATTAATAATTTGTTATCCAATTTTCACCGCGACACCTTTGTTTCAAAGGTAGAGAGGTATTCTACCTTAGCTTTATGTATTTCTTTTGATTGGCATTGTATGTGAACAAGTGATGATTAATATATGATGAATATTTTTGTTTTTAATGATCCATTATTGTTTTGTAAAACTCTATACATAGATTTTGTGAAACTTGACCTAAAATATTCATCTATGGATTTATAGATTCTAGAGATCGATATGTGATTGATATTCGTTTTGTATTGAACTTAAAGCTTACTATATTGATGGTTATATGAAGAGATCGTGTAGTGATGAATACGGTATTTCTCACGACGCCGCTCTAGAGATAGACGGTGTTGAGAGAATACACGATGATATTAATCGGATCCGACTTAACATGCAAGATTGAAAGAATACGTATAAGTTAGGGTAAATGAAAACTACTTTTGATATACCTTATTAATCAAACACTTTAGAATTTATAAGCATTGCTACTAAAAACGTGACAATTTATGAACAAAAGTTTCAAAACCCTTTTTATTGTAACGATAAACTATTGAACGACAAACATCAGATATCAGGTCAATTCCTGTGGAGACGATAACAAAAACCCACCAATAGCTGCAATCTAACATTCATGCATTCCAACTTCGTTACGAAAGTAAGTGGTTCTAAGGTATCGACCGTTGAAAGCATATATGTCGATAAAGGAGTGCAAATTTTTAAACAACATAATTCGGATGATGCAAAAGCCGACATACGAATTTGAGAAAGCATATAGGTAGGCAAAAGTAATGACTCAGCGAATAATAATTCGGACGATGCGAAAGTCGATAGATTATTCGTCGATGGTATAGGCAATGTGTTGGCGAAAGCAAGTAGTGTCCAATTTTTTATATTATTTTATAACGTATGTAAATTTCTCGTAATAGATGTGACAAGGATTGTATGATTGTGTTAGAATTCGGTACTTAAAACATTGATCTTTGTGATTCGATATCTATTTTATTATTTTGCAAAAGCTGCAAACTTGCGACTGCATCATATAATTTCTTACAATCTTTGCATGAGTTTGTTCTAACACCACAACAACTCTAACTAATAGCCCTACACGGCAAGAGTTGTCAATTATTTACTTTTAACAGTGACAAAATCATACATACTTTTAAAATTAAGTTATAAACTTTTATTTAGATATCAAATTATTTTTATTTACTTTTTAGATTTCAATATATATATATATTATGTTTTTTATTTTATTCTACTATTTCTAACTTTTTCACAGAAAAATATTTTAATATCTATTATTTAAGTTATATTAATGAGGTAGGTATTCAAAATATTTTTTGTCTTTTAAGAGTCATATACAAACAAGACAAAAATGATTACGGTATACTAATACTTTTCCATTACTTCTACACCATTACTTATATTTTAATTAATTGACAAAAATATTCTATTTGAACTTAAATTTAATTAAAAAGATATACTAACTACCTGGTCCACAAAATGAATAAAATACATTCTTTTCTTTATAAAAAAATACATTTTTTTTGGTTCATATTTAAATATAAAATGGTATATAATTATTAGTTGGTTTAAAAGTCTATGTTGAATTTAATAGTAAAGACTATAGTTTGATGTTTCATCATTGTGATTAAAAGAGGCTTGAAACCACACTGTTATTAGCCCTGACTTTTAAATCGGATTAGTCGGTTAAATGGTGAAAATAAATATTAAAAAAAATCCAAAATGGTATGTAAATTCATCCTTAATGATAATACCACAAATAATACAATAATTTCATAATGCAGATAAAATTCTCATGTGCAACACACCAATTTTCCTAAAACATATTTTAATTACATACTTTGTAAAGTTTTCTTTTTCTTTACTGAAAACAACAATAGTGCAAAATAAAAATTCAAGTAGTGAAGTGATGATGATGACGATAAAAGAATATCCTATGGAACATTTATCTTGTCATCATCATGAATTAATAACACCAAGTTGATGATAATATCCAAAACCTATGAATCTAGACAAAAAAAAAAAAGACTAAGAAGTCAAGCTCAATAGTTGCTCCAGATATTCAGCACCCAAATCCTCAAACACAAACACATTTTGTGAATTAATATTACCATTTTTGTTCTCTATTTGAATCTTAATTTGTTCTTCACTTTTGATTTTCTTTTTACTAATCTTATTGGACTTTTTCCTTATGATGTGTTTTCTCTTGAGTGCCAATACCGGTGAAGTTCCTTCTTCCAAAGGCTTAGAGTTTCTACTCATTTCTTTAAGTGATTCTCTAACGACTTCTTCCGGAAAATTCAACACTGCCAATGAACCTCTCGTTGAAAAAGCCGCTTGATCATAAGCCAACGCGGCCGCTTCGGCCGTGTCGAATGTTCCAATCCATACTCTTACGCCTTTTCTTGTTGAATCTCTTATCTCGGCCGCGAATTTTCCCCACGGCCTTCTTCTTACTCCTCTAAACGCCCTTTTATTGCTTTCCTTAACCTGCGGAGGTGGTGGTGGTGATGGTGATGGCGTTGAAGTTCGTGTTTCTTTGATCAGTTGTGTATAAGTTGTATTGGATGAGACTTCTATGGAGTCATTGCTTAGTACGGACACCATAGAGTTGGACTCGGCCGATGATAATGATGAAGATAATGATTCATTTGTTCGTGTTCGTGTCTGTGTTTGTGATTCGTTGTTGAAGTTGATGTCATCAATGAAGAAATTATCGAAATTTTCTAACTCCCAAGAGAAATTATTAGAGTAGGAATTTTGAGGGAAGTATAGAAGGTTTTGGTTTTGGTTTTGAAAGAGATGAGAATCAAAATCCATTTGTGGTTGAACTTAACAAGTTGGAATGAATTTTGTGTATGTGCCTAATGTGTATATATATTTTTTTCCTTTTCTAGTGAAACACTATTAATTGTGAGTTTTGAAGTTTGGATGAAGATATTTAGAGGATTGGGTTATTTATATACTCATGAAAAACAAAGAGACCAAAAAGATTGAGAGAGTCATGAATCAATGGAATTAAAAAACAATAGATAGTACTTATTTGGACGTGGTTAAAAGTAAGGCTAAAGAGGATGTTTTTGAATATTTTTTATCATCTTGATGTATTAAAAGATGGAGCTAACCGCCTAAATTAAAATCTCTAGTAGAATATTCTATTCTTTGGGGGTAAAATGAAAAGGGTAATTGCATTGTTTAATTTAGGCACGTGAGTCAAACTAATGAGCAACGTGGGCAACTCATAGTGAGACATGTAATAAGATTGGACCAAGTAGGAGACTTCTGTGCAGCAAAATTATACTCTTCTCATTTTCAAAATTTGGGGATTGAGAGTTTTGATTCAAAACTTTTGATATGTTTTTTTTTTTGTTTTTATTTATTTCAAATAGTATAATTGAGAAATTCATACACTACATGCAAAATTCCTATGTGGATTTATATCTGAATGATAATCTTGTTTATTTTCTTAAAAGAAATCTATCTTAAGACTATCACGAACATGAACTAACCAAGTAAACATTATATTGGTGAAGGCTAAACTAGCAAACTTGTCCGTACAAATATTATCTTCTCTAAATATACGATGATTGACTACGGATTTGGCAATCCGAATACAATTCTTCCACCCAGCTTTAATCTTCCAAACGACCAATTCATGATTAGTGAAAACTTGCACAACAAGTTTGAAATCCAATTCTAACCAAAAGTGTGTCCAGTTTTCTGAGATACAAGCACGACTATAAACATTATCCCTATGAAGGGATGAGATTTTGTTATTAGTGGAAAAAATGTTGGATAACTATGTCCTGATATGAAAAAGAAAATATATAGTCAAATACGAGATGTTGAGTGGCTTAACTCTATTTAAAACAAAGGGAGCTTGAATAAGGGACATGACAACCTCTAGGAAGCTTATTATTAAGGAATCTAAAAAAAACAGAGATTTAAAGGAAGGTATGAAACATTCCAAACCATTGTGCTCCAAATAACATATTGACTTGATAAGGAAGTTATAAGCATTTTTTAGAGTCAAGAAACCTAATTCCAAATGTTTCTAACATCTTATGTCATCAGAATCATCCATGAGAATATGACAAGAATAAAGAATGTTGTAGCTTGTGAGTTATAAGCTAGTGTTGTAACAATCATTGTCGAAGTTGAAGAGCTCTGTCGAAGTCGAAGAGCTAGTGTAGCTGTCAAAATATGTTAACTTGTTGTTTAAGTTAGCATGTTGAATTGGGTCAGTTTGTTGAGCCAATTGTTTAGTAAGTTAGTTGAAAGTTAGGGTTTATTTTTCTTATAAATAACATATTAGTCACACTTCTCCATCAGCCCCTAATAATCCTAATCAATGGGAGAAAGTGGTGTGGTTAGGATTCAATTGTAATCATTATTCCCTAATAATGTGTAATTGAATCAAGAATCCATTTTTTAAACCACTTTGAATTGTATTTCTTTTTTCTTCTATCTTTTTCTATACCTTGTGGTTTTATTGTAGATCAAGAAACCGTTTATACTCTGTTTTATGGGCATCGCTTTCACAACAAATTGGTGAGGTAGGCGTGGAGGAGAAGATGTCGTCAATAAAGTATGAGATTGAGAAATTCACTAGTGTGAATGATTTCGGTTTGTGGCACTTGAAGATGCAAGCCCTACTAGTTCAGTGGGGTTGTTGGAAGCGTTGAAAGGATCGAAGAAGATGGAAACTTCCCTAACGAAGAAGACGATGATGATTGAGAAAGCCCAAGTCGCCATTATATTGAGCCTTGGTGATACGGTTCTCCGGCAGGTCTCGAAGGAGAAGACAGTAATGGGTGTATGGAGCAAACTCGAGGGATTGTATATGACTAAGTCCTTGGTCAACCATATCTACCTGAAGCAAGCTTTGTATTCATTCAAGATGAGTGAAGATAAAGTATTGACTGAGCAGCTGGATATGTTTAGCAAGTTGATTCTTGATCCTGAAAATATTGAGGTCAGTATTGATGATGAAGATCAAGCCTTGTTGTTGTTGTTGTTGTTGTGTGCTTTACCAAAATCTCATGCTCACTTTAAGGAAGTCTTCTTGTATGGAAGAAATTCCCTGACATTTGAAGAAGTTCAATCACCCTTGTACTCGAAGGACTAAAACGAAAGAAATGAGAAAAAGCCATCATCTGTTAGAGAAGGTTTGTCCGTTAAAGAAAAGTTCTCAAAGAAAGATGGTAAGTATGAGAGGAAGAAGGGTAAAGTTATACATAACTCTTATGGTGGTAATGCTCCTACAATTATCATTATAAGAAGGAGGAACATACAAGAAAGGTGTGCCCTGAACGTTTTAATAATCATGGTGGTAAGGATAATGGCAATGCCTATATTATGCAAGATGATTATGAATCATATGATGTCCTAGTGGTTTCAAGCAATGAAAGAGGCATTTTCGAAACAAAATTAGCTATGCGGTGACAAGGACGAAAAATTAGAGTTTTGTGAACCTTGTTTATTTGGTAAATCTTATAGGGTGAAGTTCAACAAAGGTAAACAAAGAACATATGGATCCCTAGATTATATGCATGCTGATCTTTGGGGGCCTGCAAGGTATCCATCACACTCAGGTGCAAGATATTTTCTATCCATATTTGATGATTACTCACGAAAGTTGTGGATATTCATTCAGAAAGCTAAGGATGAAACTTTTGAAAATTTCAAATTTTGGAACACTCTGATCGAAAACCAATCTGGCAGGAAGGTCAAGAGGCTGGGGGTTGACAATGGTTTTGAATTTTGCATTGAGGCTTTTGACAGCTATTGTGTTGCGTCTGGTATTGCAAGGCATAAAAATACTGCAGGTACTCCCCAACAAAATGGTTTGGATGAAAGGTTTAATTGAACCATTCTGGAATGAGTGAGTTGCATGTTGGTTAGTGCGGGATTAAAGAAGTTTTTTTGGGCTGAAGCAGTCATGACTGCAGCTTACCTGATAAATAGGTGTTCCTCGACTACCTTGGGGATGAAGACACCTAAAGAAATCTGGTCGAGACATCCACCTAATCTCGACAGACTTAGAGTATTTAGCTAATTATCCTATGCTCATATTAGGCTAGACAAGGTCGAACCTAGAGCTCTGAGATGTATGTTCCTTGGATTTAAGGAAAGGTTGGTTGCTAGGGGGTTCACTCAAAAAGAAGGATTCGAATTTAATGATATGTTATCACCTATTGTAAAGCATAGATCCATTAGAATGTTGTTAACCATGGTGGAAAAGTTCGACCTAGAACTTGAACAGATGGATGTGAAGACCGCCTTATTGTATGGTGATATAGATGAAACAATCCTAATAAGGCAACCTGAAGGGTATGCAGAAAAGGAAATGGAAGATTATTTGTGCAAGCTGAATAGGTCGTTATATGGCCTGAAATAATACCCTCGAAAATGTAATGGGTGGTTCGAGAAGTTCATGGCACACATAGGTTTCACTAGGAGTCAGTTCGACCATTGTGTTTACCTCGAATTTTGACCTGGAAGTTAACTTGTTATTTTGTTGCTTTATGTGGATGACATCCTCATAGGAAGCAATAGTGTCAAGGGTGTTATGAAGGTGAAGGCTGAATTCGATAAGGAGTTTGACATGAAGGATCTGGGAGTTGCTTCCAGGATTCTTGAGATTGACATCTGGAGAGATAGAAAGCAGTTGAGATTATGCTTATCTCAAGAGACACACCTACTGAAGATTCTCGACAAGTTTGGTATGTCAAATTCAAAGCCTGTTGTAACACCGACTAATCCTTAGTAAAGTTGAGTTCAACTCAAAGTCCTAGTAGTGAAGTCGAAAGAGCCTATATGAATAACATTCCATATGCTAGTATAGTAAGCTTTTTGATGTATGTTATGGTTTGCACGAGGCCAAACATAGTGTACAGAGTGAGCCTTGTAAGCAGATATATGGTCAATCCTAGAAAGGCGTACTAAAAAGCATTTAAGTGGATTCTGAGGTACATAAATGGGTCTCTGAGCAGAGTCCTAATTTATGGTGGAGCCTGTGGTGATGATAACAAAGTAAAATTGAAGGATTTATCGACTCTGATTATGCGTTTTGTATGGATTCCTAAAATCTATTTTTTGATATGCATTCACTATGTTTGGCACAATAATCAGTTGGAAAGAAACACTTCATAAGGTTGTTGCCTTATCAACCATTAAAGTGGAATATATTTCCCTCACTGAAGCTGTGAAAGAAGCTTTGTTGCTTAAAGGTTTTACTGAGGAGCTAAAACTTCAAGGTTAAGCAATCGTTGTTAAATGTTATAGCTAAAGTGTAATACACGTGTCGAAGAATTTAACCTATCATGAACGAATTAAGCACATCGATGTGAGGTTGCATTTCATCAGATAGATAATCGAGCGTGGAGAAGTCTAAGTGTTGGAGGTTTCTACTGATGACAATGTTGACGATATGATCACCAAGATAGTGTTAAGTTGCAAGTTTTTCCACTATATGCATCTGATAGGGTTGCATCATGATAGCTAGTTGGTTTTGTAGTTTAGATTTTGTTGCAGGGCAGAGATTTGTAGCTTATGGGTTATAAGCTAGTGTTATAGAAAACTCTGTCGAATTCGAAGAGCTAGTGTAGCTTTCGAAATATATTAGCTTATTGTTTAAGTTAGAATATTGAATTGGGCCAGTCTATTGGGCCAATTATTTCGTATGTTAGTTGAAAGTTATGGTTTAATTTTCTTATAAATAACATACTAGTCATCACTTCTCCATCAATCCTCGGTAATCTTAATTAGTGGGAGAAAGTGGTGTGGTTTAGATTCAATTATAAACATTGTTCCCTAATGTGTAATTGAATCGAAAATCCAGTTTTTTAAACCACTTTGAATTGTCTTTCTTTTTTCTTCTCTCTTTTCCTTTACCCAGTGGTTTCCTTTTAGATCAAGAAACCATTCATACTCTATTTTATTGGCATCTCTTTCACAATAAATGTTGTCGAGGGAAAGGAAGGATAAATTAAAGTTCTTAGGGATCTCCCAATTTTTGTTGTTTATGAAGTCACAAACTTTTATGGTAAGGAAGGATTGGTTATTGTGATATTTAGAGTTTAAGCGAGAGATTGTCCACACCAATTATCCAACCAAAAATTGATTTTCTCTTTCATTGCCAAGAATTCAAGTCGAGTTATTTATAACATCAAAATAAGAGATTTTTGTGCTACTCCATATGTAGGGTTGAGTATGATGTTTTATAGGCGTACCTTGCCTCTGCACTCGGGATTTTAGTAGGGAAACCCAACACTCTTTATAATATAACATGTCTCATCATAGTTTCATATTTGAACCTTAATTCAAAATAGCTAGGACCTCAACTCAAACTCTCCTTCATTTAAGGGCCTGCAACATTTTCACCAAGCCACAATTATGAGTTTCATTCTCCTAATGTATCTGCTCCATATAAAATTCCTCATTTACGTCTCCAATGTCATAACCAAAAAAACAAGCTAGTCATAGATTTGCAGACAATAAATTAACATGCCATGTGTAATTAATTTGACAAGTTGCATTATTCAAGCAATAGATAGAAAGGAAAACTTCCAAGTGGACAATTAAATTTTGATTATATCTGTAACACCCTAAACCCCAAAGCTTATATAAAAAGAATTATTCTATAATTTAAGGTGTCACTTCGACGACCAACCAACAAAACTTTCAAAAATATTTTACAACATGCAGTGAAAACTAACATAATAACAACTTCAAATTGAACTTCTCAAATAAAGTATTAAACTTTAACATCACAATTTGACACCAACTCAAAACATAACAAAAACTAAAGGTAAACCGTAATCCAATACGCAGCAGAAATTAAAATTTTCCCTTTAGTGATACTTACGAATGAGCATGATCAGTGATAGAAATGGTTACCTCTTGTGGTGATTAACAATTTTGATGTAGATTCAGATGAATGATCACGAGCGTTGAATGAAGAACAACGCCTCTACTCAGTCCACACGAACAGAGTGTCTTCAATCTTAGTGCTAGCTGCTACGAATGAAGACTTTGAGTGAGAGAGAGAAAGAGAGAAATACGACCAGGGTTTCATCAACTAATTTTCATCAAGTTCAGAAAGATTCTACACAAGGGTTGTATTTATAGAAACACTTATGTGGGATGCAAACTAAAAAGCCTAACTTAAGTGCACCATATAATAATAATAATATTTTTAAATTACCATTATTATAACAAACATATTTTATTATTATTATATTTAATAACCATAATAATAATAAAAATAATAATAATAATAACAATAATAATAATGCTTATTATTATATTATATGATGCATCATATTTCACTTAAGTACACCGTACCTTACTGTGTTCCATAATTCTCTTAAGTACATTGTACCTTACAGTGTTCCTTATTTATTCTCTCTCATCAATTTGTCCTTATGTGTGTGACCCTGTAGGTTCTTGTGACGTTGACAATTATATTAAATCATATATTTAATATAATAAATAGTGAACTGTATCTAGCAACACATCACTGCTACCCAAGTCACGAAAATGTCATGTGATCTGACAAAACCTTTTGTGGTAGTACTTGTGTGTACAATTACCCTTTTGCCTTTATGTCTATATTGAACACAAGACATATACCGTGTCATCCTTGTCCAGTTCAATATTGAGTCCTTAGACATTTATCCTGTTATGCAGGATGGGCAAATTCCATCTAGGTCACTCATGCCCCTCAACATGCTTTGTGGAGTACCCATCAATTTTCTTTATGGTCATCCAGTTGCAGACAATGTTAGGACAGTAATAAAGTAATCGACTCTACATATTAGGTCCATAGTGGTTTCAGGTCAAAGAGTGGTATACACCACTATCACCGTGAGAGTAACTTATGACACTTTGCATAACATTCTATGTAGTACTCTCATAGCAGGTCAATCCAGTATATATATTACTCCTAATATTCATACCTATGTTAAGACTTGATAACTTCTTATCCATGATCCATGAGATATGATCATCAGTCTATCTACATAATAGTCTTAATGCTTTAAGGTTATCCCACTTCACAGTAAAGCTCGACTACGGATACTTTAAGAATAATGTCCTTATGTTTAATGGAATCTCATGATTAAGTCACACTTAATATTTCATTAATCGAACTAGCTATTCTATGGAATTTATTATTCTGGAAAAACAACCATAATAAATAAATGCCTTTTATTAATAATAAGTAATTCGATACAAGTACCAAAAGTATTGGCCTATAGGGCTTACACCAACAATCTCCCACTAGCACTAGAGCCAAACAGACATACCCATAATACCTATAGATCTAGTATGGCTATCATGCTTCTGTTGCACAAGAGGCTTTGTTAATGGGTCAACAACATTGTCAAGTGTAGGTACTTTGCATATCTTCACATCTCCCCGATCTATTATCTCTCGAATAAGGTAATAACTCCTAAGTATGTGTTTGGATCGTTGGTGAGATCTAGGCTCCTTAGCTTGTGTTATAGCACCATTGTTATCACAATAGAGATCAATGGGATCCACAATGCTAGGGATTATGCCAAGTTCACTAATGAACTTCTTGATCCAAACAACTTCCTTTGCTGCCTTTGAGGTAGCAATGTACTCGGCCTCAGTTGTAGAATCAGCAATTGTTTTTTCTTTGAACTTTTCCATCTCACAGCGCCACCATTTAAGCAAAACACATAACCATATTACAATCTGAATTCATCCTTATCTGTCTGGAAGCTAGCACCGTTGTATCCAATTACAACAAACACTACTACAAAACGCGCAAACAACAACGCCAGGTTTATAACGGATTCATCTAAACCGTTGTAATAGGTTAAAATTTTTGCGCCCAGTAAATAGCCGTACGTATACACAAAAATATAATGACGGTTGTTTTAAAAGACCGTAGTAATAAATATTGTGTATCAAGCTTCGATTCCCTGCAGTTACACTTTTTCCATTTTTTAGAGTACATTAAGCGTTTGTCACTTAAGTCCATTATTTATAAAATAAATTGTAAATGATTTTACAATGTTTTTTAAACCAACTGTTGTTATAGAACTTAACTCCATTACTTTAAAAATAAATTTTAAAATAGTTTACAACGGTGAAGTAAAAAACCATTGTAAGAGGTCTTCAATTCCACTACGGTTGTGTTTCCCAACCGTAATCAAAGGGTTCACTGATAAATTAAAACAAAACTTATTATGTATTATTTCTTTCAAAAGGCGCCCTAGTTGAACAAGCAAGCTACCAAAGACGACAGCGGCGACGTAAACTTTACCCTCTTCGTAGCTCAAATCTTCACACCCTCTTCGTTCATTTGATTCTTCAGCTTCGAAGTACGGTATTCTTCAACATCTTCATTCCTTTTTTCTTTTTTTATATGCTCAAGTCAGTATGTTTATGTTGTTTATGCTCAAGTCAATATTAGAGTAAATGTTTTATATGCTTTAGGTTTAGATTTACAAATGCATTAAGTTTTTGGATTACATTTTGGTGTGTCATTCACATTATTATATGTGTATAAATTTCAGAAGTTGTTATGGATCGTATTTGGATGAAAGACGATATATTAGGTCCGGTTTATGAGAAAGGAGTTCTTGAATTTCTTAAATACGCTGATAAACATCTTTCCGAAAATAATGGTATCTTTTATTGTCCTTGTGTTCTTTGCGCGAATATCAAAAAGTGTAGAAAGGATGAAATATTTCATCACCTTTGTTGTGATGGTATATGTCAAAATTATATAATATGGACGTGGCATGGTGAAGTGGAGGAAAGTCGTGCGTCACAAAGTCAAAGAGTCGATGAAGATGAATATATGGAAGATCAACTAGATGATATGTTCCTTGATATTGGGGAATCTTCTTTTTAAGAATGCTCATATTTATGATACTTTATGTAGTGATAAAGATACCCCTTTATATAAAGGATGCACAGATTTTACATGATTGTCGGCGGTGTTAAAGTTGTTTAATCTGAAGGCAAAAAATGGATGTCGGATAAAAGTTTCACGGAATTACTTGAACTGCTAACGAAAATGTTACCAAAAGATAACAAATTGTCGGATCGTTGTTATGAGGCCAAGAAGATATTGTGTCCAATGGGTCTGGAGTATATCAAAATACATGTTTGCCCTAATGATTGCATATTATACCAGAAAGAGTATGAAGACTTGTATCAATGTCCGAAATGTGGTGTGTCGTGTTACAAGCTGAAGGCCCACAGTGGTGATGACAATGACTATGACAATGTTAGTATGAAGCATCCTCTTGCTAAAGTGTTATGGTACTTGCCAATAATTTCACGATTTAAGAGACTTTTTCCTAATTCAAATGACGCAAAGAATCTTAGATGGTATGCAGATGAAAAGACTTGTGATGGAAACATTTGCAATGTTGTCGATTCGTTGCAATGAAAGAAGATTGATTAGTTGTTTCCAGATTTTGGAGTTGAGCCAAGAAACCTTAGGCTTGGACTTACCACCGATGGAATGAACCCCTTTGGTAATCTGAGCACTAATCATACTTCGTGTCCTGTTCTTCTCACTATTTACAACTTATCTCCTTGGTTGAGTATGAAGCGTAAGTATATACTGTTAAGTATGATGATTTCTGGACCACGAAAACTTGGTAACGACATAGATATTTATCTAAGTCCATTAATTGATGATTTACGACTCTTGTGGGATGAAGGCGTTGAAGTTAATGATGCATATTCTTGGGAAAAGTTTAAGATACGTGCAATGTTATTTTGCACATTCAACGACTTTCCTGCTTACGGTAACTTGGATGGATATAGTGTCAAAGGACATAGAGTGTGTCCTATATGTGGAGATGATACTTGTTATCACCAACTTGAGTTTGGAAAAAGACTGTTTACCTTGGGCATCGAAAATTTCTAAAACCCGATCATCCTTATCGTAGATTGCAGAAGGCTTTTAATGGAGAGCAATAGTTTGACGAGGCACCTGAACCTTTAATCGGGGAAGAAGTTTATCAATGGCAGGAACACATTTATGTTGCCTTTGGGAATAGAAAAAAAGAAAAAGGGGCAGTTGCGAAAAATATTTGGAAAAAGAGGTCCATCTTTTTTTATCTTACGTATTGGTCAAGTCTTGATGTTAGACATTGTCTTGATGTGATGTACATGGAGAAAAATGTGTGTGATAGTTTGATTGAAACACTTCTAAACATTCCAGGCAAAACTAAAGATAGTAAGACTTCCCGTCTTGATATGGAGAAGATGGGTATAAGAAAACAGTTGGCTCCAATAGAGAAAGGAAAAAGAACTTATCTGCCTCTAGCATGTCACGCTCTTTCTAAAAGGGAAAAGAAAATTTTCTTCGAGTGTTTGCAAGGTATTAAAGTTCCGCAAGGTTACTCATCAAACATCAAGAAACTTGTATCAATGAAAGATCTCAAGTTAATTGGTTTAAAATCTCATGATTGTCATGTATTGATGCAACAACTTCTACCACTGGCTATCCGTGGGATCCTACCAAAAAATGTGAGAGTAACTATAACGAGATTGTGCTTATTCTTCAATGCCATATGTAATAAAGTTCTTGATTTCAAAAAATTAGATGAATTAGAAGATGAGGCTGCCATAATCTTGTGTCAATTGGAGATGTATTTTCCTCCATCATTTTTTGACATTATGGTTCACTTACTTGTTCATCTAGTCAGAGAAATCAGAATTTATGGTCCAGTTTATTTAAGGTGGATGTATCCAATAGAGCGATATATGAAGATATTTAAAGGATATACGAAGAATCATCACCGACCAGAAGCTTCGATTATTGAAAGATACATCACAGAAGAAGCTATTGAGTTTTGTACAAACTATTTGTCGGACGCAGATTCTATAGGAATTCCAATTTCTCGTCATGCTGATACATACGAAAGAGGTATTCAAGGTCTAAATGTTAAGTCATTGGCTCAGGATGTAGTTATTCAAGCAAATTTCTATATATTTAGTAATATAGATGAAGTTCAACCTTTCATAGATACTCACAAAGGACTTTTGAGGAAAAAGTATCCCCGAATGAGTGACAAGTTTTTGTTGATAGAGCATAACAAGAGATTCATAGAATGGTTTAATAAAAGTGTATCTAATGATCGTAGTGCATCCGAGATACTTAAATGGTTGTCGTACGAGCCAAAATTTTGTGTCATTACCTGGACCGCATACGACATTGGTCATTATACCTTTTACACAAAATCAAAAGATGATCGTAGTACAATGCAAAATAGTGGGGTTATGGTTGAAGCTGAATCGATGTATTTCTCTATTTCGAAAGATAAGAATCCTATATTGGCAACTACCGTGTTTTATGGTGACATTAATGAGATTTGGGAGATTGATTATGTTATTTTCAAAGTGGCTTTATTTAAATACAAATGGGTTCCCAATAATAGTAATGGTGTACACATTGATGACTTAGGATTCACACGGGTCGACCTTGGCAAGGCATCTTTTATGACCGAACCATTCATCATGGCTTCTCAGACAAAATAAGTTTTCTATGTTACCGACCCATCGGACATATAGGGGAAATGGTCAATCGTTCTCCAAGGAAAACACATTCCTCTTAGTGATGAAAGTCTTGATATTCCGTCCACACCTTCTTACACAACACAAGTCCCTACCTCATATGATGAAGTTGATGGAGATGTCGTGCACACTGTTCGAATCGATCATTAAGAAGGCATATGGAAAAATTAACAAGTATGTAATTTACTCTTTATTCATAATATATTAATTATATATTATAGTTTCTAAATATTTTTACTAACAAGTATAATTATTTGAAATCATAGGTCTTTAGAGTCAAAACACCAAGAAACAAGAAACCAAAACACCAAGTTACAATTATGTGATGTTATGTACTGTGTAAACTGTAGGTTGTTTGTTCTGATAAATTGTAAGATATTTGTTACAATTGAATACGATACAACTATGTGATGTTATGTAATGTGTAAACTGTAGGCTATTTGTTCTGATAAATTGTAAGATATTTGTTACAATTGAATATGATACAATTATGTGATGTTATGTATTGTGAAAACTGCAGGTTTTTTGTTCTGATATATTGTAAGATATTTGTTACAATTGTATATGATACAATTATGTGATATTATGAATATGATACTATTAACATTATTATGATTACTTTATCACAAATGTTAGTTGTATTTTCTGCTGTGATATGGTGAACAATAATACAGGTTAAAAAAGGGATTAATTATAAAATCAGGAATCTTTTTCTTAATTCTGTAGAATATGTAACAACAGTTATACATGATAATCGTAATAATATTTTATGCTTTAACAATGGTTATATCACACAACCGTTATAATATCTCGCGCGCTGTCAAGAAAAAATAAATATCAAAATAGCGCAGCTGGGAATCGAACCTAGGACAATTGCTTTATCACAACGGTTGTTTGTATCAACCGTTGTGATAGGTAGCTCTCTTTCCAGTTTAATACAACGGTTACTGGTCCGTGATTGTACGTATCATATATACAATGACACTCTACATAACAACGTCTCTGCACGCGTGATTACATACATTTCCCAACCGTTGTTAAATGGGTTTTTCGTAGTAGTGAAACACTTCCTGACCTCTATATACCAAGAATGAGTCCTTAGTCCTTCTCAAGTACTTAAGGATATTCTTAACAACTACTCAATGAGCATCACCGGGATCAGATTAGTGCATACTCATTGCACTTAAAGCATACGAGACATCTGGTCGAATACATAACACAGCATACATGATAGATCCTATTGCAGATGCATATGGAATCTTATTCATGCGATCCCTCTCTTCCTTAGTTGAAGGGGATTATGTTTTTTATAGACACGGACCATGTTGCATAGGTATGAATCCTTTCTTGGAATTATGCATATTAAAGTGTCTCAGCACTTTGTCTATGTATGTACTCTGACTTAGGCCAAGCAGTTTTTGTTATCTATCTCTATAGATCCTGATTCCTAATATATAGGCTGCTTCACCAAGGTCTTTCATAGAAAAGCATTTCCCTAACCAAGTTTTCACTTGTTGCAAGGTAGGGACATCATTTCCAATGAGTAATATGTCATCTATATATAATACCAAGAAGATGATCATGCTCCCACTAATCTTATTGTAGACACAAGGCTCATCTTCATTCTTTATGAATCCATATTGTTTTACAGTTTCATCAAAATGAAGATTCCAGCTTTTGGAAGCTTGCTTCAATCCGTAGATTTATCGTTGTAACTTGCATATCTTTTGGGCTTCTTCTGGTATGTCAAATCCTCACCTGATGTAACTTGCATATCTTTTGGGCTTCTTCTGTTAGTTGCATGAGTGGAACTTTTGGACGCAGCCTTCTTGGATGGAGATGACTCTTGTTTAGACATCGTTTCTGTGCAACAACTGATGGCCAAAAGTGTTTTGTAATTTCTGTTCTTAGGGGGGAAGATGAACGGACTTGGAGTGTTGAGATTGAAGAAGCGTGTGAGAGTGATAATAGGGAATGATAGCCTAAGGTAAGGGGACTGCTTTTGTTGGTCACTTAAAGGCCAATAAATGTATTTTCCCCACCAAAACAAATTTCCTTTTAAATTTTTGAAATTTAATAAATGCACACCATAATTCACTAACCTTTGAATCCTTTTCCAATTGCCCAAAATTCTACTTAACACTTCACAAATTTCAGCACACATATCTTTAGGGAAATCGTCATTAGCCTTCATACCAGAATGATCAACCTCTACTACCTTGGTTTCTTCAATATTTCCTCTGAATAATTGCATAACACTAGGTTGTTTGGTGATCCTTCTAATGTCACATTCAGATGTCATAACATCATCCTTGACATTACATGATAAGCTGGACTCTTGAGGAACCCATAAATAGCAGTTATCTAATAATCTAACTCCCCTCATAACAACTTCACTCTTCTCATTAGTCACTAAACATTCATCTTTAGTGTAGCTAACCTTGAATCCTTCATCACATAACTGACTAATGCTAATCAAATTAGCAGTCAATCCTTTGACCAGAATAACACTTTCAAGATTAGGTCCAGCCTCACAATTCAATTTTCCAATTCCTTTAACTTCCCCTTTTTCTCCATTACCAAAAATTACATCCTTTGTGGAGTAAGTCCTGATATCTACCAACTGATACTTGAAACCAGACATATGCATTGAGCAACCACTGTCAAAAGACCAACCATCCATAGCTGGGGTTCTAACTGATGAGTGAGCCAATAGACATGTGACAGCAACTTTAGGAATCCATTATTTAATAGTCTGAGACCTATCCTGCTTCTGTCTAGGTTGAGGAACAGGCTTCGGATAACCATGCAGTTTAAAGCAAGAAGATTGTATATGGCCAAATCTCCCACAATAGTAACATCTTACTCTTTGAATCTCTTCTCTGAAGTGATTGAAATGTCTCCCACCTTGATGATGATTTCTGTCATAATGCTGAGGCTGCCATCTGTCAAAATATTGATGTTGTCTTCTCCCATAACTAGGTTGTCTTCTGTAGTGCTTAGGGTGTCTTTTACCATGATGATGTGGCCTTCTTCTGCCATAACTATGAGGCACAACATTATTAGGTCCAAACCCATACATTTTCCCTTGATGTTGTGACATTGGATGGAACATGTTATGTTTGAAATTATAAGCCTGCATGCTCCTATGGTATTGGGGAGGCATATACTGTCTAGCTCCAGAAAACTGAGGCTTTCCTTGAGGTTGAGACACAAACTTCTTAGGAACATGACCATAGCCCTTTCCATTATTTTGTTGCCTAGGGTGAGGGACATCCTTCTTAATTCCAGAACCATGTCCTTTTTCATGCTGATGAGGAATGTTTAGTTTAACCCCCGAAGAACTAGCCTCTGCAGATATCTTCTTCTCACCCTCATATCCTAGACCAGTCTTATCACTTGCACCTTTTCCAGCTTCAAGAATTTTGTCCAGAGTATCAGTTCTGCTATTTAACATTCTGATGGATTTTGACATTTGATCAAGCTGGGATTTTAACAACAAAACTTCATTCTTAAGTTCAGCTTTCTCAGTCTCAAGCTGTACAATAATCTTCTTCTGCTTCTCCCCTTCTTTAAGGACCTGTTCACTTTTCAGACACAGCTCTTGATAAGAGGATGCCAGCTCTTCAAAGTTTAATTCACCATCACTAGACTCTCCATCAGAGGCACATAGTCCAGTCAATGCCTTAACATGCTTGGCATTCTCTTCTTCACTTTCACTATCTGTATCAGACCAGGAAACAGATAACCCCTTTTTCTGCTTTTTGAGGTATGTATGGCATTCTTTCTTGACATGACCATAACCTTCACACTCATAGCATTGAACTCCTTTGTCATGATTGGACTTTTCTTCATCTCTTGTTTTCTTCACTTGATCACTAGACCTGTTGTTGTCAGATGTGATGTTCTTAACATTAGGTCTATAGTTTCTATCCATTCTCTTTAACACCTTATTAAACTGTCTCCCAAGCATCACAACAGCATTTGACAGTACCTCCTGAGTTTCAAAATTACACTCCTTCTTACCATCTTCAGTATTGGACACCAAACCTATGCTTTTGTTCTTCTTTTCAGGCTCCTCATTCAATCCCAACTCAAAGGTTTGAAGAGAACCAATCAACTCATCAACCCTCATCTTGCTGATGTCTTGAGCTTCTTCAATGGCAGTCACTTCATTTTATATCTCTTGGGAAGGGATCTGAGAATCTTCCTTACCAGCTTCTCTTCAGTCATTTTTTTCTCCTAAAGCACTAGAGGCATTAGACAGCTCAAAAATATTCATGTGAAAATCATGAATGGCTTCATCCTCATTCATCTTCAAATTTTCAAACTTTGTGGTCAGCAGTTGAAGTCTTGACATCTTGACCTTGGAGGTTCCTTCATGAGTAGTTTTCAAGACATCCCAAGCTTCCTTAGCTACTTCACAAGTGTTTACCAGCCTAAAGATGTTCTTGTCAATACCATTAAAGATGGCATTCAAGGCTTTTGAATTTCCAAGTGCAAGCTCATCTTCTTCCTTTGTCCAATCTTCCTCAGGTTTTAGCTTTGTTGTCCCATCCTTTTCAACAATCACAAGTGCTTTCCATTCTTTTAAGACACCCTTCCAAGCCCTGCTGTCTAAAGACTTCAAAAAAGTAACCATCTGTGGTTTCCAATAGTCATAATTAGAGCCATCTAGAATAGGGGTCTATTCACAAATCCACCAGTCTCCTTGTCCATTGTACCAGAAAGTATCAGCCCTAGATCTCACCCAGATGCAGAACAGGATGCCTGCTCTGATACCAATTGAAATTCTGGTATCAGATGTGTGATGTTAAGTGTGATGTCACAACAACACAATTTGCTATATGAACAAGGTAAAAAGAACAGTAAATAACACAAAGAATTATTCACCCAGTTCGGTCTAACTACCTACATCTGGGGGCTACCAAGCCAGGGAGGAAATTCACTCTTAGTAGTATCAAATTATAGACTCAACAATCCCAGTTGACATCTACCTAACTTAATCACTACCCAATGACACTTCTACCTAAGAAACCACTTAGGTATGAGAAACCACTCACTCCCTAAATCACCTCAGTGATACAATTCAATGATTACACTTTAAAACCCACCTTGATTCTGCTTAACAGCTTTGATCAAGAACAACACACTCTTGCTTAAAAGCTCTAGAGTGAATACACTTACAACTCAAAATAGTAACACCTATTCCAACATGAATGGTTTACACAAACACACGAAAACTCCAATTGACTCTCAGTCTATGCTCTCTGTCTTCGTTCTTTTTCAACAAGGGTTGAGGCTGCTTTTATATAATTCTGACTTGGGCTTGGATCTCTTCCAATAATATCTGATTTGATTTGTTTTAAAACCAGAATTTAAAACAGATTTGATCTTCAAATCTTTTTAAATCTCTTCAAATTAGCCCTGATGTTAGTTACATGATTTGCTCCATGATCTGCAAAATTATCTGATTGGAAATGTCTTCTCCAAGATATTCGCATCCAATCACTCTAACAGATCTCCTCAAAACTCACTAACACGTGCAGCCCTAAAACATCACAATCTGATGTTCTGATGTTCTGATATAGTGATGTCAAGACATCACTTATAACATCTGCATATGAAACTTCAACCCTGCAACAGCTAATGTTAGGAACCAATGTTATGACATCAGACATATGACATCAACATTGTTCAACTTTGTTTTACCAAAATTCCAGCCAATATAAGAACTAACAATATATGTGGTTTCTTATCACTCCATATCTCATATGGTATCTTCTCAACCTTTTTGGATGGAATGCGATTAAGTAAGTAAGCTGCCGCCAGTAGTGCATGTCCCCAAAAGGATTTTGGAACATCGGCGTGACTCATCATGGAACGGACCATGTCTAACAAGGTTTGATTTCTTCTCTCAGATACACCATTCCATTGTGGTGTTCTAGGAGGAGTGAGTTGGGATAGAATCCCACACTCTTTGAGATGGTCATCAAACTCTAGGCTTAAATATTCACCACCTCAATCTGATCAAAGAGTTTTAATATTCTTACCTAGTTGGTTTTGTACTTAATTCTTGAACTCCTTGAATTTTTCAAAGGATTCAGGTTTTTATTTCATTAAATACACATAACCATATCTACTGAAATCATCAGTAAATGTGATGAAGTATTGAAAACCTCCTCTAGCTTATATGTTCAGTGGTCCACATACATCAGTATGTATGAAGGCCAAAAGATCATTAGCCCTTTCACCTTTTCCTATGAATGGGGACTTTGTCATCTTTCCAATTAATCAAGATATGCATGTATCATATGATTGGTAATCAAAAGAGTCCAAGAGTCCATCTTTATGGAGTTTGGAGATGCGCCTCTCATTTATATGGCCTAAGCGACAATGCCAAAGGTAACTTGGATTTCACTCGTTAGGTTTTATCCTTTTAGTATTAATGTTATAAATTGGCATTTTAAGATCAAAGACATACAATCAATTATTCATTTGCGCAGTAGCATAGAATATATCATTCAAATAAATGGAGAAACAATTGTTCTTTATTATGAATGAAAAACCAAACGTGTCTAAACAAGAAACGGAAATAATATTCCTGCTAATTGCAGGTACATAATAACAATTCTCTAACTGAAATATTAAACCATTAGGTAAAGTTAATACATAAATTCCTACAACTAAAGCAGCAACCTTTGCTCCATTGCCAACTCGTAGGTCAACTTTACCTTTTTCCAAATCTCTACTCCTTTTTAGCCCCGGTATATTAGTAAAAATGTGAGAACCACGTTGAATATCCAATATCCATGAGGCAGAAGTAGATAAATTTATTTTTATAAAAAAATACCTGAGGTCGAAGTCTCCACTCCATTATTCTTATCTTCCAGGTACTTTGGGCAGTTTCTCTTCCAGTGTCCGGTCTTACCGCAATAGAAGTAAGTGCCCTCCTTTGCTACGCCTTATTTGGGCTTCAAAACATGAGCAATAGGTTTGGATCTGGCAACTTCCTTGCCCTTCCTTTTACCACCCTGCTTGCTGGGCCTTTTGTTCTGCTTCTTTCCATTACTGACCATCAGAATGGACTTCCCTTTTGACTTTAGATTCAGCTCAGCAGTTCTTAATATGCTTAGCAGCTCTAGAAGACTTCTATCCATATCATTCATGTTGAAATTAAGGACAAATTGACTGAAGCTCTCCGACAACGATTGTTGGATTAAATCAATCGCAAGCTCCTTTTTAAGGGGAAAACCCAATCTTTCAAGGTTCTCCACATACCCAATCATCTTAAGTAGATGGGAACCTACCAGGGCTCCTTCAGCTAGCTTGCCTTGCAAAAGGGATTTTGAAACTTCAAATCTCTCATGCCTTGCCTGCTCTTGATAGAGCATCTTCAAGTGTTCGATCATATCGAATGCTGCCATGTTTTCACGTTGCTTTTGCAATTCAGAATTCATGGTAGGCAGCATGAGGCAAGCATTTTCATTGACATCATCAACATGCTTCTTATAAGCATCTCTTTCAGTCTTAGAGCAGAACTATGAGCCTTATCTCCAGGAACAGGTGTCTCTAAGACATACATCTTTTTATCATGTTTGAGGGTAATCCTCAGGTTTCGGTGCCAATCCAGAAAATTTGTCCCAGATAATTTTTCCTTATCAAGTATTGATCACAAAATGTTGTTAGAGGTGTTTGTTTTCATGGTAATCTACATAAAATGTGAAATTATTAGTATCATAAAACATATTCAATTAAGCCTTTAATTAAATAAGCTCCCACTATTTTACTCAAACCAAATGACCATCGTCATTTGATTCGGAACCCCGTTGGAAGATTTTCTAGTGGATCGAGATCCATATTTCACTTTGTTTTAAGTCAATGTTAGGCTGATTACACAAAACTCGGTTATTTAGGTAGAAACTCCTTCCAATTGTATCTAATACAATTCTCGAATATTTTTAGTTGGGTGAATAACTCCTTATTCTAATCCATCATATGGACCATTCCCAACTCTTGCTTCTAAACGTATATAATCTTATTATAATTTATTTAGTTAAGTTTGACGCATTGTTTTAGAAATTGGACATTACATTTATCCCATCGCACCTTACCAATATAGAACATGCACCTCGCGTTAGGCGAAACCTACATTATTCGATACTAGCCATGATGAGTGCTAAAAATTGGATAGTATAAACTTAATATTTCCTTTTGAGGGAATTTGTAATTACTTTGATCTCACTGGCTTATTTATCATATAAATCATCTCTCACATGCATCAACATACAATCACATGCATCAACATACATATAGAATATGAAACAGTTATGGCCCCAAGCGCAATTATTCTTTCAAGCCAATGAGAGAACCTAAGCTAAACCTAATAACGATCTATGCTTCTCCAAGCTAGAACCCCATGGTTGTCCTCCTTTGATATTGTCTTCTTCTTTTCTTCATTACATTACATTAAAGAATACTCGTTTTACATACGAGGGAGTGAGATGAGAAAAGAAGTTACATAAAGAGTGTAGAAAAAGCCACGACACACATGTAGTATTTAAAAATACCAAAACAAAATAAAAGAAGACTTAGGCCATAACCGTTCACCACAAGAAAACAATAATAAACATATTTTATTATTATTATTATTATGAATTTAAATTCTGTTAATTAAATCAATTAAATTAAACTCTGGCGATTGATCATGAGTTAATTGGCATTTCTACTGTCCGGTTATTAACGTATACCAAATTATTTTAAAATAAATACTAACAACAATTTGTTATTATTTATTTAAATAATAACATGATACTTTATCATGTTCTTTTGAAAACTTTTCATTCTACATATACACAGTAACCGTGAGGTAACTATGAATAAGCATTTCGGTACATGAAAACGACATTTTGTATACACAGTAATACATACTACATATTAAATACAAATATTGTTATAATAACTTTTATTATAATTATTGTATGATATAGGCAACATCTCGTTACTGTTACTGCAACATGTGTATGTATTTTATAATAACAATAACAACATTTGTTATTAAATTATAAAACAAAATAAAATACTTATAATAATAATAACAATTATTATTATAATATAAAATTTTATAAACCTTAAAATAACTCTTGAAAACACAACTCTTGTGCCGTCAAAAACTATAATGCAACTCATTCATACTATCAAAATCGTAGCGATCGATTATTCAAATCGATTGATCGAAATGTCATTGCTTCATCATACAAATGTCGGATTCCCAAGTAAAAGAACATTGACCAATCACACGAAATACAATCATCACAGAAATCGAATAGATGAAATAAAAGACATATCAAATATACCGTCATTGCATCCAAATTATTTATATCTTATATGAAATTGATCAATCACTTTGGGTAACTTATGAATGATCGATGTATCGCTGCTTCACCATACAAAAGTCGGATTCCAAAGCATAGTCAACATCGAATATCCAAATCATACACAACATGGTGCCAGAAATTAATTTTCTTTATTATTTAATTTATTTTGTGTTTTAATCAGATTAAATCAGAAAATACATAAAATAAACATATACCAGATTCATGGTTTCGTAAGTGGCTCTGATACAACTGAAGGGAAATCGCGATCTAATACACAGCAAAAATTAAAATTTTCCCTTTAGTGATCCTTACGAATGAGCATGATTAGTGATAGAAACTGTTACCTCTTGTGGTAATTAACAATTTTGATGCAGATTCAGATGAATGATCACGAGCGTTGAATGAAGAACAACGCCTCTACTCAGTCCACATGAACAGAGTGTCTTCAATCTCAGTGCTAGCTGCTATGAATGAAGACTTTGAGTGAGAGAAAGAAAGAGAGAAATACGGGCAGGGTTTCACCAACTGAATTTCATCAAGTTCAGAAAGCTTCTACACAAGGGTTGTATTTATAGAAACACTTGTGTGGGTTGCAAGCTAAAAAGCCTAACTTAAGTGCACCATATAATAATAATAATAATAATAATAATAATAATAATAATAATAATATTATTATTATAACCATTATTATAATACATATTTTATTATTATTATATTTAATAACTATAATAATAATAATAATAATAATAATAACTCTTATTATTATTATATTATACGATGTTCCATATTTCACTTAAGTACATTGTACCTTACGGTGTTCCATAATTCTCTCAAGTACACCGTACCTTATAGTGTTTCTTATTTATTCTATCTCTCATTAATCTGTCCTAATGTATGTGACCATGTAGGTTCTCGTGACGTTGACAATTATATTAAATCATATATTTAATATAATAAACAGTGATCGGTATCTAGCAACACATTACTGCTACCCAAGTCACGAAAATATCATGTGATATGGCAAAACTTTTTGTGATAGTACTTGTGTGTACAATTACCCTTTTGCCCTTATGTCTATATTAAACACAAGGCATATACCGTGTCAACCTAGTCAATTTCAATATTGGGCCCTTAGACATTTATCTTGTTATGTAGGATGAGCAGATTTCATCTAGGTCACTCATGTCCTTCAACATGCTTTGTGGAGTACCCATCAACTGTCTTTATGGTCATTCAGTTACGGACAATGTTAGATCAGTAATAAAGTATTTGACTCTACATCTAGGGTCCATAGTGGTTTCAGGTTGAAGGGTGTGCCATGAGAGTAACTTATGACACTTTGCATAACATTCTATGTAGTACTCCCATAGCGGGTCAATCCAGTATAAATATTACTCCTAATATTCATACATATGTTAAGACTTGATAACTCCTTATCCATGATCCATGAGATATGATCATCAGTCTATCTACATAATAGTCTTAATGCTTTAAGGTTATCCCACTTCAAAGTAAAGCTCGACTACAGATACTTTAAGAATAATGTCCTTATGTTTAATGAGATCTCATGATTAAGTCACACTTAATATTTCATTAAACGAACTAGCTATTCTAGGGACTTTATTATTCTGGAAAAACAACCATAATAAAGAAATGTCTTTTATTAATAATAAGTAATGGTCTCTAGGGCTTACACCAACAAAAACATCTTGTCCCGATGTTACAAGATCAGAGCACTAAACCACTAAAATAAAATAGAATGATAAATAACGAAGGTAAGCTCCAAGAAGTTATCTCCCACTCACAGCAACAAAACATTACTCATGATTATCTGCAAGATGTCCATGGTGGACAACATAAAGCAAAAGGGGTGAGAATAAACTTCGATATAAAACAGCGTAAAGAATTTGAGGGTAGATAAACACACAACACATCACACATTCGATACACAAACCACACCATTACTATCTCACACATTTTCCATCATAATATATGCATATGCATGTAATGTGACTCTCAACATCGACATTATCTATGTGGTACCAATCAACGTTGGTTCTTCATACGAACCAGGTTCACTCTTCTGAACCCCGAGTACACCTTTCTAGATTTGGTACAAGTTACTAGTTCACCCTTCTAGACTGGTAACTCACCTCTTTCACAAAAAAGACACAAATTATGTATGTCATACAATTTATGTAACAATAACAACCACATGTTTATGATCCCTCTTGGAACCATAAACAACATGCAACATAGCAACAATGTTATTCCCCTTCGAAACTACCACAGTAATAAACAACAATTATGTACTCTCCACATAATTAATCATAAATCATTATAACAATTCATCTTGAATCAATCACACATTCACAACATTGCACCTAAAGAAAACATTATATTCATATGATTACTTCATAATTAGCTCCTAAAACATTAAGGGGAAAAGTGTTATGTGTTAGCTTCCTAACGCTTCGAACATCATAAAGCAATATCAAATAATTATCGGGTTGAGAAACATCTATGAAGACTCGAATCGGAGTGTAAATACTGGCTGCTCAAACCATGACGGTTTGTTCTAGAGCCATGACAGTCGTCATGGGGATAACGACCAACCCGTCATCCCTTTGTTCCAGAACCTTGATGTAAATCTCAGATCTCTATCTGACACAATACTCAAAGAAATATCATGCAGTTTCACAATCTCATCAATATACAATTCAGCCAACTTTCGCAAAGAATAATTGATCCTCATCGGTATAAAATGAGTCCATTTGGTCAGTTTATCAAAAATCACCCAAATTTAATCGCACCCCTTCGTAGTCTTCGACAGACCTGTTACAAAATTCAGGGAAATACTATCCCATTTCCTTAAAGGAATTTTCAATGGTTGCATCATACTCGATGACTTCTGATGTTCAATCTTTGACTTCTGACAAGTCAAACCAGCATATACAAATTCAACAACCTCTTTCTTCATCCCAGACCACCAAAACGTATTCTTCAAGTCTTGATACATTTTGGTCTCACATGGATGGATACTTAGCTTACCATGGCGTCCTTCCTCAAGAATACTATTCTTAAGTTCAAGCACATCTGGAACACAAACTCTATCTCTAAATCTCACCACACCATTATTGTCAATCCTGAAGTCACCACCTTCACCTCGATTGATCAACACTAATCGGTCAATCAATCCCAAGTCAATCTTCTATCCTTCCCTGATCTCATCAAGAATACCACTGGTTAATTTCAATATACTCAACTTTACACTGATAGGAGTCTTCTCTGAATTGATCAATCAATTCCAACTCTCTAACCATAAGCATCGACATGTGCAAAGACTTCATACTCAACGCATCAACTACGACATTAGCCTTACCAGGATGGTAACTTAAGCCAAAATCATAATCATTCAAAAGTTTAAGCCATCTTTTCTACCGCATGTTCAATTCTTTCTGATTGAATAGGTATCTCAAGCTCTATATGATCACTAAACACCTCAAATTTGGAACCAAAAAGATAATGTCTCCAAATTTTCTACACAAAAATTGCAAATGCTGAGTGCAATTCATGCGTAGGATAATTCCTCTCATGAACTTTCAATTGCCTGGAAGCATAAGTTATAACCTGGCCATTATGCATCACCATTCCACCTAAACCCATCTTTAACTCATTACAATACACCACAAAGGACTCACTTGGATTTGGAAAAATTAGCACTGGAGCAGTTATCAACTTCTTCTTGAGTTCTCGGAAACTTTCCTCACATTTCACATCCCAAACATAAGCTTGACCCTTTCGAGTCAACTGAGTCAAAGGCAATGCTAATCTTGAAATATCTTTGATGAACCTCCTATAATAACCAGTCAAACCCAGAAAACTTCTGATCTCCATAATAGGCTTCAAAGGAAATGCTAATCTTGAAAAACCTTTGATGAACCTCCTGTGGCCAAACCCAGAAAACTTCTGATCTCCATAACAGGCTTCAGAGTCTCCCACTGTAACCTTCAGATGCTCTGCATGCTCTTTATCAGACTTTAGAATATATCAAGATGTCATCGATGAATACAACCACAAATTGATCTATACACGGATGGAAAAACCTATTCATATATTCCATAAACACACCTGGTGCATTAGACACTCCAAACGGCATTATTGCATACTCATAATGACCATACGTCGTCCCAAATGTAGTCTTTGGAACATTGTCTGGTTTAACACGAATCTGTTGATAACCAGACCTCAAATCTATCTTGCTGAACACGCAAGCACCCACCAATTGACCCATCAGATTATCCTTTCTCGAAAGAGGATATTTGTTCTTGATAGTAACCTTAGTCAATTGTTTGTAGTCAACACATAACCTCATATTGTCGTCTTTCTTCTTAACTAGCAACATTGGCGCAATCCACAGAGAAACACTTGGTCGAACAAACTTCCTCTCAAGTAATTCTTCCAACTATTTCTTCAAATCACCTAACTCTGAAGTAGACATCCTATATGAAGCCATCAATACAGGATTAGTACCAGGCACCAAGTCTTTGGAGAATTCCACTTCACACTCTACCGACAAGTCATTGATATCATCTGAGAATACATCAGGAAAATCACACACAACAAGTAGATCAACATTTACAAATTTACTATCAAATTGCAAAGATGCAAACATTATAGACATCTGAGTCCCATCATCCAATAGTTCTTCGACTTGTTTAGAATATAGAAACATCAGTTCTCCACTATTGCCAAACTCTGGAAACATCACAGTTTTGTTGTAGCAGTTGATATGAACATAATTAAATTACAACTAGTTCATTTAGAGGATAACATCGATTTAATGCAAAGGTAGACAGACAAAGTCCATCGCAAAACTCTTACCATAAATGGTCAATGGAAAACTTAAATAGACCAATGCAGTAGTCACAGAACCATTAGCCAGGGTTTCGATAACCATACTCTCAACCATAGAAGATAAAATTAAACCCAACCTCTTAGCACAATCAAGCGAAATAAATGAATGAGTAGCACCAATATCAATAATAACAATCAACTCAACATTGTTAGTGAAACATGTATCTATGATCAAGTTATCTATCTTGGGGACCTTTGAGCCACTCAAAGGAAACACTCTACCATTAATCTGGGCAGCAGTAGTTGTCGTCTTCTTTGACTTATGACATTGCGTACTGATATGACCCTTTTTACCATAGTTGTAACAAGTCGAACCATCATTCTTGCACTCTACAACCCGGTGACTTGTCTACCCATATTTGAAACATCTTAGAACCTTATTATTACATTCATTAGCACAGTGACCTATCTCGCCACACTTGAAGCACTTGGTAGAGGAGGGAGCCCCTCCCTCACTTGTCTTATTCCTATCTGAAGCTTTATGCTTCCCTTTCCCAGATGAAGTCACATACGGCTTTCCACGACTCTGGTATTTCCCTTTCTTTTCACTAAGAATTGTATAAAGAGCAGGCCAGGCCATGCTATATTCATCAAATATTCTACATTTGCTCACCAGTGTATAAAACCTACGAATCTCCTGGTATCCAATACCCTGTTTGATCTCGGGATGCAGCGCGCTCTCAAACTTGATGCACTTTGATTCTTCAGCAACTGCATTATTATAATGAGGACAAAATTTACTAACTCTTCGAATTTGGCAGCATATTCAACAAGTGACAAACTCCCTTGTTTCAGCTCCAAGAATTTCATCTCTTTCTTACAACGCATATCTGCAGGAAAATACTTTTCCAAAAACGCTGTTCTGAACACCGCCAAAGTAATCTCAACACCAACAACCTCCAGCCTCTGACGTGTGTTATCCCACCAATCCTTAGCTTCCTCAGATAACATGTGAGTACCAAACTGTACCTTCTGAACCTCAGTACAAGCCATTACTTTAAAGATATTTTAAATCTCTCTTAGCCATGCATGTACGCCCTATGGATCATACCTGCTTTTGAAAGTCGACAGATTATTTTGCTAAAACTTTCCCAACCCTCAAAATTCATCAGTTGGTAGATTATGTTGAGCTTTAAGCGCATGAGCCATAGCTTCCAAGGCTTCCGCAATTGCTCAGTCATTTCTTCCCCCAACCATAACTCTACACAATTGCAACCGTCTATTAGCAGAAATAAAACATCAATATCATTTACACATTAATCGACCAACAGGGAATAAACATCATAAAAAAATCTAGCCGGACGAACCTACTTGCTCTGATACCACTATGTAACACCCTAAACCCTGAAACTCGTGTATTAAGCTTTACTCGACCATTTAAGGTGTCACCAATGATAATATTTTAACAACACAGATGTTTAGTAAACAAACAACAGAAAATATTCACATTCATACAACACTTGTCATCACACGCTTACCTTCACTTAGGGTATCATTGTTGTGGCATCAATATTAATTCAAATAATAAAACGTTGCAAACTTGGACTATTAGTCTCAACTTTAATTTAACATTTTTCTGTTTCCAAAATAATGAGTTGTCATGTGCAACTCTCCACAACTTCAACAAAACATCAAATAATCTAAATAAACTCCAAATAAAACATAATAAGCAATCAATCATTCCCAACCCCGATGTTACATGATCAAAGAAACTTCTAGACAACGATAAACTAAAGAATTAACTCCATGAGCTAACTCCCACTTACTGTAGCAATATACTCCTGAGTATATGCAAGATGTCCATGGTGGATAATGTTCAACAAAGGGGTGAGAAACAACATTCAATATAAACAGTGTAAATAATGCTACGGTAGAGAAACATACAACAAACGTACATTCATTACATAATCAACAACCACATATTCTCACACACATTCAACATAACATACACGTCTTTTCAACCACACAACTACATCAAGAATAATCAACAACATATACAAGTATGTATGCAATGCACTCCACAACGGACTCATTATGCAAGTGGTATCATTCATGGACAACACAAGTTCATTTCGCTCATGAATCCCCACTATAGTACCATAGCACATCAAAATTACTACCATCACCATAGGTAACGCTTCAATAATTTTCATATGGAACCAGTTACTCGCTCCTGAATCCCCACCATAGCACCAGAGCACACCAAAGTCGTTACTATCACCATAAGTAAAGCTTCATCGATTCTCATCTAGAACCAGCTACTCGCTCCTGAATCCATGCCACCGGACCAGAGCACACCAAAACTAGACCGAAGCCCCCAGGATGCATGACTTTCAACAGCATGCAATGTGACCAAATTATTACTAAAAATATCACCCAAAATTATCACCAAAATTATTAGGGTTAATGAAGTTTTTGGTCCTCCTAAATATCTCATATTTAACTTTTAGTCCCTCCAAAAATTTCCTTCAAAGAATGGGCCTCATAAAATTTTTAATTTTAACTTTTGGTCCCTCCTGCCAAAATCGTCGCTAAAACCGTCGCCATTTCCGTCGCTAAATAAAAAACTGTGGCTAAAACCGTCGCTAATTCTATCTCTAAGTTGTAAAAACCGTCGCTAATTGGCAGGAGGGACCAAAAGTTAAAATAACAAATTTTATGAGGACCATTCTTTGAAGGAAATTTTTGGAGGGATTAAAAGTGAAATTGAGATATTTATGAGGACCAAAAACTTCATTAACCCAAATTATTATTATTATAATAAAATGAAGTTATTCCAAAATTCTCACCAAAAGTATTATTATTATAATAAAATGAAATTAATCCAAAATTATTATTAGAATAAAACGAAATTAATAAAAAATTATCAGCAAAAATATTATTATTATAATAAAATGAAATTAATCCAAAATTATCACCAAAATTATTATTATACTAAAATGAAATTAATCTAAAATTATCACCAAAAGTATTTTTATAACAAATGAAATTAATCCAAAATTATCACCAAATTTATTATTATTATTATAATAAAATGAAATGAATCCAAAGTTATCATAAAAATATTATTATGATAAAATAAAATTAATCCCAGCAATAACTCTATGAACTCATTACGGCAACCGGCGATATTAATAGTATCTATAATCTATAACATATATAAAGGTAAAATTTGATTTTTGGTGTAGCCTAATTTTCTACTAATTTTACCCTTATTTTGAAATGTGTACTTACATAATAACTTCCATTGAACCACTACTATCATCTTTTACATAACTTCTTACTAATAACTTTCTACATAACTTTCATTTAAAATTAACATAAATAAAAAAATATCATTTATATTGTGAGATTTGGGTCGAACTCATGCTGTGTCGAAGGAGAGCTTTTATGTGTTTCGACAGGAGGCAAGCATGCAGTCGAAGCTTGTTCACATGTTGGTGCCTGAGTGTTACATACTGTAGTCGAAGTTTTGTTCTAGTATGTACTGTCGAATTGGGCCTTGTGTTAAGGATCCAATTGTTTAGGTTTCTTGGGCTGCAAGTTACCTAGTTAATCTATAAATAGGCTAGTACACTCAGTTTGTTGAGTGTGGCAAATTGCGATATTCACTTGTAATCATTTGTGACTTAGATGAGAAAGTGAATAGTAAACATAATTTATATTTGCCCAATCCTTGTTGTTCCTTCTTCTTCTTCTTGTGTTTTCTTACTTGGTTTTTCGTTAACCCTTGTTTGGTTCTTGATCATCAAGAAACCGTTTTATACTTTGCTTAAAGATATCGTTTTACATACCAAATTGGTGCGGTGAGCGTGGAGAAGATGTCTTCAACAAAGTATGAGATTGAAAAGTTCACCGGAGTGAACGATTTCGGTCTGTGGCGTTTGAAGATGAAAGCCCTACTGGTGCAGCAGGGTTGTTTGGAAGCGTTGAAGGGAATGGCAGCCATGGATGATACTTTAACGGAAAAAGAAAAGTTAATAATGATCGAGAAAGCCCACAGCGCGATTTTGTTGAGCCTTGGTGATAAGGTTCTCCAGCAGGTATCAAAGGAGACTACGGCGTCGGGATTATGGGTTAAACTTGAAAGTTTGTATATGACCAAATCTCTGGTGAATCGTCTCTACCTGAAGCAAGCCTTGTATTCATTCAAGATGAGTGAAGACAAAGCTTTGACTAAGCAGTTGGATTCGTTCAACAAGCTGATTCTTGATCTTGAAAACATTGATGTGAAGGTCGGTGATGAAGATCAAGCACTGTTGTTGTTGTGTGCTTTGTCCAGATCGCATGCTCACTTCAAAGAAACACACTTGTATGGAAGAGAGTCCCTGGCCTTTGAAGAAGTTCAAGCAGCCTTGTATTCGAAGGATTTGAACGAAAGAAAGGAGAAGAAACCTTCATCAGTTGGTGAAGGGTTGTCTATGAAAGGAAAATCGTCAAAGAAAGATGGTAGGTTTGACAAGAAGAAAGGAAAGGCTCAACAGAAGTCTTATGGTGGTGATATGTCTAGTATCAAATGTTATCATTATAAGAAGGAGGGTCACACAAGAAAGGTGTGCCCTGAGCGCCTGTATAATCATGGAGGTAAGGACAATTGGAATGCAGCTATAGTGCAAGATGGTTATGAATCATCTGATGTCCTTGTGGTGTCGAGCAGAAATTCTTGCGAAGAGTGAATTATGGATTCTGGATGTACTTGGCATATGACTCCAAACAAGAATGTGTTTGAAGAATTGTGTGATCAAGATGGTGGATCAGTGCTGCTGGGGAACAATAAAGCTTGCAAGATTGCTGGTATTGGATATGTTAGATTCAAGCTCCATGATGAGTCAATAAAGCTATTGACTGGGGTTAGGTATGTACCTGATCTTAAGAGGAATTTAATTTCTCTTGGTGAATTCGACAGAAAGGGATATGTTTTCAAAGGAGAGCAAGGTATCCTGAAAGTCATGAAAGGGTCGAAGAAAGTCTTGAGAGGCGTGAAAAACCAAGGCTTGTATACCCTTGAGGCTGAGGTTGTAAGTGGTTCGACAAATGTTGTATCCACGAAACCTGTGTCGAAGACAGAATTATGGCACATGAGATTGGGCCATGTCAGCGAAAAAGGCCTGGTCGAATTGGGGAAGCAGAACCTGCTAGGTGGTGACAAAGTCGAAAAGCTGGAGTTTTGTGAATCTTGTGTATTGGGTAAATCCTGTAGGGTGAAGTTCAACAAAGGTAAACAAAAAACACATGGATCCCTTGATTACATTCATGCTGATCTTTGAGGGCCTGCAAGGAATCCTTCACACTCAGGTGCATGGTACTTTCTATCCATTGTTGATGACTATTCCAGAAAGTTATGGGTATTCATTCAGAAGATGAAGGATGAAACTTTTGAGAATTTCAAAAGTTGGAAGGTTCTGGTCGCAAATCAAACTGGCAGAAAGGTTAGAAGGTTGAGAACCGACAATGGCCTTGAATTATGCAACGAAACATTCGACAGTTACTGTGTTGAGTCTGGGATTACAAGGCATAAGACTGTAGCAGGTACTCCTCAACAAAATGGCTTAGCTGAGAGATTCAATCGAATAATCCTTGAAAGGGTTAGATGCATGTTGGTTAGTGCTGGATTGAAGAAGGTGTTTTGGGCAGAGGCTGTTTCGACAGCAGCTTATCTGATAAATAGATGTCCCTCGACTAAGCTGGGAATGAAGACACCTGAAGAAGTTTGGTCGGGTCATCCACCAGATCTCGAAAAACTGAGAGTATTTGGCTGTTTAGCCTATGCTCACATTAGGCAAGACAAGGTCGAACCTAGAGCTCTGAGATGCATGTTCCTTGGATATCTTGAGGGAGTCAATGGTTATAGTATGTGGTGCCTAGAACCAGGTCACTGAAGATGTATTACAAGTCGTGATGTAGTTTTCAATGAAGTCGAAATGGCATTCAAGAAAACTGGTAATGTTAGTCGAAGTGCAGAAATCTCTGAAGAGGAGCTGGAACAGGTAAAGATGTCTGTTGAGGTGGAGCATAGTGATGTTGAAGTGCATAGCCCAGATGAAGTCGAAGAAGAAGAGCAAGATGCTGAAGAGGTTGAGGAAACTGTCGATGACTACCTACTGGTAAGAGATAGGTGAGAAGAGTCATCAAGCCACCTCAGAGACTTGGTTATGTAGATCTTATAGCGTTTGCTTTAATCTCTGCAAGTGAGGTACTTGACGAAGAACCTAGAGATTACAAGGAAGCTATAAGGAGTTGAAACAAGACTGAATGGCGAAAAGCCATGGATGACGAGATAAAATCTCTTCATGATAATAACACTTGGGAGCTGATTGAGAAACCTGCAGGAGCAAGGTTAGTCAGTTGTAAGTGGATTTTCAAGGTCAAGGAAGGAATCGAAGGAGTGATGTCGAAGTGCTTTAAGGCGAGGCTGGTTGCTAGGGGGTTCACTCAGAAAGAAGGAGTTGACTTCAATGATGTGTTCTCACCTGTTGTAAAGCATAGATCCATTCGAATGTTGTTGGCCATGGTGGCAAATTTCGACTTGGAACTTGAGCAAATGGATGTGAAGATAGCATTTCTGTATGGTGATCTAGATGAAACGATCCTGATGTGTCAACCTGAAGGGTATGCAGAAAAGGGAAAAGAAGATTATGTGTACAAGCTGAATAGGTCTTTGCATGGCCTAAAACAATCTCCTCGACAGTGGAACAGGAGATTCGACAAGTTCATGGCACACATTGGTTTCACTAGAAGTCAGTTCGAGCACTGTGTTTGCTTTAGATTTCGACCTGGAAACTCACTTGTTATGTTGCTGCTGTATATGGATGATATCCTCATAGTTAGCAACAGTATTGAGGATGTAACGAAGGTTAAGGCTGAACTCAGTAAGGAGTTCGAAATGAAGGATCTGGGAGCTGCAGCCAGGATTCTTGGGATTGAAATTCGGAGAGATAGAAAGCAGTCGAAGTTGTGCTTATCTTAGGAGACATACCTACGGAAGCTTCTCGATAAGTTTGGTATGTCGAATTCAAAGCCTGTTGTGACACCTACAAATCCTCAGTTTAAGCTTAGTACTACTCAAAGTCCGAGTACTGAAGCTGAAAGAAACTATATGAATAGCATTCCATATGCTAATATAGTGGGTTCTTTGATGTATGCTATGGTCTATATGAGGCCAGACATAGCATATGGAGTGAGTCTTGTGAGCAGGTATATGGCCAATCCTGAAAAGGCGCACTGGCAAGCTGTAAAGTGGATTCTCAGGTACATAAATGGGTCTCTGAAAAGAGTCTTGATTTATGGTGGAGCCTGTGATGGTGATAGCATAGTCGAAATCGAAGGATTTTTTTACTCTGATTATGCAGGTTGTATGGATTCCAGAAAGTCTATTTCTGGATATGTTTTCACAATGTTTGGCACAACAATCAGTTGGAAAGCGATGCTTTAGAAGGTTGTTGCCTTATCAACTACTGAAGCTGAATATATTACCCTCACTGAAGCTGTGAAGGTAGCATTGTGGCTTGAAGGTTTTGCAAATGAGCTAAAACTTCAAGGTCGAAGTATCACTGTTAAATGTGATAGTCAAAGTGCAATACACCTGTCGAAGAATTCAGCCTATCATGAGCGAACTAAGCACATCGATGTGAGGCTGCACTTTGATAGGAAAAATAGCAAGTGTACTATTTTACCTATTGTAGTAATAAAGGGAAAAATCCCAAGTATCGAATCTCAAGGACTGCTTGACGATATAGAGTTTAAAAATACTTTCAATAAAACAAAAAGTCTTGGTGGTTAAAAATTTCTATAACAACGATTTAAATAAAATGAGTAAATAGTTGAACGATATCCGATATGAGTAAATTGCTAGGGTTTGGTGAATGAATCCTCATGCAACGATCACAATTTATAAATGCAATAACAAAATAAAAAACGTTTGAGTACCGGTTCTTTAGATTATCTAATCCTAAGTCCTTAGTGAAAAGATCTTTGATCATGTAATCTAATTACTATGTCCATAGATAATTACATTCATGATCAAGTTTGTATATATCAAGAAATTCTGGTTTTGATAAAGTATCCCTAGTCCTAGGCAATATTTATTATCAAATGTTCTTAGTCAGATCAACATGTAACCGCTGACCAGCAAAAATTACATGTAAAGGTTCAAAATCCGTTTTTCCGACGGTTTAGGCATTAAGCAAAGAACTAAGAACAAATCAACGATTACTGAATAAAATAATTATTGCATTGATAAAATCGAATTCATTACATGAAGATTCAGGGTCACCCCCTAGCAATGGGGGGTTTAGCTACTCATAAAGAAAAAGAAAATAATAGATGAAAATGTTGTCATTACAAATTATCTCGAGGAATTAATCTTCAATCGTCCGAAAACTCTTGAACATGTGAATCCCTTCTGAAAATCTGAGTTTCCAGCCTTCAAATCTTGTATTTTGCTCCCAAAAATTGACCAACCCTTGAGAAATCACGTTCCCGGCTTAAATAATCAAACTCTAGGCTTTCAGAACTTTTGGGCTTCAATACGCGTATTGACTTAGCTAATACGCGTAATGACCTATTTTGCACCACATTATCTACGCGTATGGCTCCAAGGGCCAGCCAGCACGCAACCTCATACGCGTATTGACAAGAACCTTACGCGTATGGGCAGAGGCTTCTTTTTCCCCTATTTTTCCAGCCCTCTGCTCATTCACGTATTGTACGCGTATCAGGTAGGCCTTACGCGTATCACTTATAGCATTACGCGTATGGGCAGCAAGTCTTCCAAAAATTGCATTTTTCTTCCGCTTTCTTGCACCGGCTCGATTGTACATCCACTTCTCGATCCTCTGAGCTTCCAAATCTGTATTTGACCTGCTGACATACCAAAAGCGTAAAATATCCTCGAGAAACTCATAATTCATGACACACTTTACATAATCAAAACACACCTAATTGCTACTAAAACAAACTCAAATTCACACAGTTTACCTGATTTATTCACAGTTGAATCGCAAAATACATAGCATAAATGGTGACTGATCACAACCTCAAACTTATCTTGTTGCTTGCCCTCAAGTAACATTCTACATAAAACATATCACGTCACCCCAAACTTACTGTAAAGACAGTTCTTACCACAACACTGTTGAAATCTTTTGCACTGGACCCTTCGATGTTGCCTTGGGTTTTCTGATTTTTCCTCATAACCAGCAAGCCAGAAACCTTTTTCTTGAAAACACTATTTCACCTGTCAGGTCATATCACACTCTCACCAAGTCTCTCGGGGATAAAGTGTTAACACGCTCAAATCAAGGTAAGCAATATCATATCAGTAGTTTGAATCAATTCTCAATTCTTATCAACAAGTACAACACACACACTTTTTGAGGTCTTTGGGTTGTAACGGGGCTTGGGTTAAGGTAGGATATAAAAAGGAAAACAAGAGTTTTTGGTTCAGAGTATGTGAGATCATTCGAGCCATGTTCGTCCATTAGTGCTTTTGTGGGGAATTTTAAAATCCACACGGTGAGTACAATTTTATTCTTTTCTGTCTTTTTTTTTTTTTGAAGTAGGAAAACTTTTCTTCCCCCCCCTTTTTTTTTTTTTTTGACTCACCGTGTTTTACTTTTAACTGCTCAACTGCGAAGCTACCCCAAACTTAAATGTTGCTATTCCAAAAGCAACCCCAAACTTAAAATTGAACATAGATCTCAAAAGAATTAGACGTACTCTGAACAGGGTAGGGAAAAATACTTGGCCAATGGGTTAATAATAATGGGTGAGGGAAAAACAAAGGATACAGGCTCAAATGGGGTGAACGAAGGATAATAATTATAACGGGATGGCTAGAAAGGCTCTAGGTGATAAACAAAAGAATTGCCTCAGTGTGTGTACTCATACAGTTAATATTCAAAAAGAACGGACGCAAACTATGATAGATAAAGTCATACCTGATATCTCTCTCATGATGATATATGTGTTTGGCTTTTTCTTCTCTCACCAGGATAGGTAAAACTGGCAGCTTCAACAGTGTCTCCTTGATCAAGTCTCTTTGGCTCCTGGTTTTAACACTTTATTTCATTAGTGCGTCCGATCATAAACAACAGTATCAAACCATCAGGGTGACTTTATGCGAAGACAAGTAGATAAGTTGTGAAAGTCATCAGACTCATCCACTATAGCTAGTAATCATACAATATCAACTGGAATAACTCAAGAAACTGTATGCAAACCAAAATTCATTAAATTAGAAAAAAAAAACCAAAAATGGGCACTTACGAGTACAGCATGAAAATAAAAATAAAAATAGAAGTACACCAAATATAAATACCAGAAAGTACAATAAGAATAAAATACTAAAAAAAATAAAATAACTCAAAATAATCATCAAAATCCTGCTCCGTCATCTCTATCCCGCATCTCAGCGTCAAAGTCTATGAGGTCAGTCAGCTCCATATGTAATCGCCCATGGACAAAGGCAGTGACTAGTGTCATCTCCTCCGATCGCTCTGGGGGTGTCTGCTGATGCTCTGGGGGTGTCTGCTGAGGTCGGTGAGTGTCGCTCCCAGGATTTTCATCCAGGTACAAATGCGAGAGTGGCGCGGAAAAAATAGAGTCGCCAGCCGTGTAAATTTATCCCAAGAGAGGGAAAGGGAACACCGCATAAACCTTAGGAAGAGGGAAAGGAATGGTCATCGCAACCATAGCCTGGGTTCGGGAGTCGGTTACGCGAGGGGAAGGTGCTAGCACCCCACGCGTCCATCGTACTCGATGGGATCCACGCTTGCTGTCTAATCTAAGGGCAAGTTATACTATCATCTAGGGTTGTACTAAAATGGGAGAGGGGAAGCCAAGACAGCCTCGGTAGGACGTCAACGTCCTAGGCCTACGTATCCCCTTTGTGCAATGGGGAATTCAGAGTCAACGTAGTTCGGACCAAGTTCTTTTTGTGTTTTTTATGAGCGACGTTAAGTTCGCGTCCGGCAGTTAGGGTCGATGCCTGTTTGCGTCTCAGACGGAAGGTAACGTGCCCTTTTTGAAAATAGCCTTTAGTTTGAAGGTCCCGAAGGACAAAAAGGTTTGAAGTTGGTTTGTGTTTTTTAGGACAGAAGTGGCTTAAGTTAGTTCCTAAGTTGCATTGCACCAAAGTCTAGGGCACAGGGGCGAATACTTAACGCATCGTCCCAAGATAGGACGCTCGCTAAGCACTCTAGAAAGATGATAGGAAGCCCCTCATTTCTCATTCCCCATACTTAAGGCTCGTGCGCAATACACCTTATTCTTATTAAGTGTTTTAAAGACATTTTGAGATGAGAAGAGAGAAGACACAAGGGTAACTCTAAAGGGGGACTATGAGTCCTAAAGTTATCATGCATGGGTGAACTACGGTTAGTGAGGTTTGACGACAACCTAAATCCTAAAGGAAAGAGATGAGAGAAGGAGAGAATAGTAAAGGTGAATATGGATGCTTATCCACACCCTTAAAGAACTTACCTTAGTCCCTGCATAAAAGATTAGTACAGAATAGACATAAGTAAGAGAAATGAGGTGAATGAAAATCAAACAATGGCAAACAACAATGATAATAATCCAAACATGAATTCAGAAATCAAAGGAACAACCCCAAAGCAAATGGCACAAGTGCCTTTCAAACAGATAATCAGATGTAGTCAGAAATAGGCATACAAGAAGATCTCAAGTGAAAGCCAATCAAATAATTAGAAAAATAACTCCTAAAATTCCCAAATTAAACATCAATATTATTCAACCAGAGATAAACCAAATATCAAAAATTCCTGCAAAAATTCAAGACATTAGTCATTCAAATAATCAGGCAAAGCTCAGGTGAGGAGTGGGGTTCAATGTGCCAAAGGGAAGGACCAAAATGCAATACGAAATAAATTTAAAAATGAAAGAAAAATGTTTTAATGCACTTTAAAATGTTGGTGAACAAATACAAAAAGAACGGATTAAAAATATTTTATGGTTGCAGAGAAATAAAATAAAGAAATTTAAGTATGCATGATATGAGTAATGCAAAAAGAAATTAACTAAATAATTAGTTTAAATGATAAAAATAAAATAAAAATAAAAAATAAAATTTTTGAAAATTTTATAAAATAATAAAAATGATGCATGAATTTTATTGGGATTTTTTAATGCAATTATGTATTTTTAAAAAATGAAAATGAAGATGTAATAATTAAATAAAATAAACTAATTGAAATATGCTAGGGGGTGCGTTGCAGCAATATCATGTGAACTGTAGTCATGTTATAGCACGCTGGGCCTTGAAAACATAGGGTGTGAAAAGCAAAACCTGTTAAGCCCAGTCCACTCCAATATTCACGATTCAGCAAAAAAAGAAAGGAAAAAAGAATTGTACAAAAAACATGTGAATATAATGTCAATTGGTCACCTTGGACTTAAGTTAGTAAAAGACAAAAGAAGTAGCCGGCCAATTAGACGATGACAACGCATCGTCTTCTTCACACACCCCAGCCATGCATCGTGAATGGACCCGATATGAACATCACAACATCACCAACTTTCATGATGAATTTCTCCCTCAAAACTCAGTCAAATCGAGCAAAGTAAAATAGCAAAACGATGTTCACAGATTATACATCCACCCGGGTACCATTATTTACTCACAACAATCGATCAATCATAAGAAAAAGAGATCCAAGAACACGGGTACAAGTATGATTTTGCAAACATTCAAAACATTCAACAAGCTTGGATTCACACATTTAGACAAGATTATCATTCAAGTCGTTCCAGACGACATGCACACTCAATATTTCATGCACTAAAACCAATTGGATCTAAACATGAGAGATGGATCATGAGAGATTACCTAGTGGAGGTGAGTGAAACTTTTTTCTTTCTTTTGAAACTTACAGCCGTGTGCCCCCCAATGATCTCCTCTTTGATGATTCCAGTTGGCTAAACAAAAGCAAAGGTACCTTGCTGCCTGTTCAAAAGGAGCTCTACGAAACCCTTATGTTTTTTCTCTCCAAACCCGGCCAACCTCCCTAGGGTTTATTTTCTCTCCCTTTTATAACAAGAATTAATTTTATTCTGTGGATATTATGGGCCTAAAACATACTAAGTAACCCAGCTCATGAGAAAGGAAGGTTTTGATTCACTTTGATCACACAATGCCGCGAAAGTTCAAATTCGTGCCCAACACTTTGAGTGCCCTTAGTTTGATAACCATGCCTCTATTTGGTACACTCTTGGACCCTTTGAGTAGAGGGCCATTAGGACAACAACTTTGGTGTCCAAAAGAGATGCAAATTGGGCTTGGAAAATGGTGAACAATGACCAAGAAATCGTGTCTTCAAATCTGGCCAAATGACTTAGAAATAATTCCACTTTTTTCCAAATTCGCAAGGTAAAAATGGTCATCTTTGGAGCACTATAACTTATCCAAAAATGATTCCAACAACATGATTCTTGTGCTCATTTTGAAGGGAAAACTTCATACTACAACTTTCATGTGGAAAGGATTTGCAACGGAAACCTTGATCATGGTGAAAACTGCCTTTGAAAGTAGTTAAGAACTTTCCCAAAATAGTAAGTTTCTAAAACCCTAAACTTCCTTTTTTAGTAACTTTTCCACATTCTTGGTTTTTTCATGAATCCTTGAGCATTTCTTGATCCAATCTCATCCATGGACATATTTGAGATGAGGAGCATGAATTTGATCTCAAAAAGTTAGGAGTTGACTTTTTCCTCTACACAGTTGACTTTTACCCCATTCACCTGATTTCCAATCCATTGGCCCATTGAACTTCTCCTGAACCAAACTAATGGACAACCTCCCATCCCTATATACTTAGGGACCCAAGGAATACCATAGAATCAAGTCTTGCCCAAAAAATCAGAAATAAACTGATTTTATAGCAAACCCTAGTTGTGGTACCCTCAGTCTAGGAGGAAATAACACAGTCTCCAAATCCAAATCCCTCTGAATATGATGTGTATCCTCTCCAACAAAGATAAGATATGCCATTTGGTGATGATAAAAACCCAGGGAGCTTTCCCATTGGAGCAATAAACCCAAGAATCTCAAAACCCTAATCTATGCACTGGTTAGGAGAGGATGATCCACCTGAGCTCTCTTGGACAATACCAGGACTCTTGCTTGACCCCCTGAAGCACTGCCTCAGGCACCTTGACCCCATGCTAAGAACCAATGATATGCACACATGATAATGCAAAATACAATGCAACATAAGCCAGTTAGTACTAAAGTAAAGAGGGCAAATTTTGGGGTGCAACAGCTGCCCCTATTCAATCAACTTGGTCCTGAAGGTATGATAGCGACGGCTTTCAGACAATCAGGATGCACGGAGATTGAATACCAAAGAACCCAGAAATTTGCAATCCTCTGCTGGAGAAATTAGCCATAAATGTTGTAATGAAACAAACTCCCCAAGTTACGTCATCTCTGCTGATAAAGAGAATTGACAAAGGAATCTCGAAATATGCCATCCCTGCTGATAAAGGGAAACTAGCAAAAGAAATATCTGAAAGATTGCTATCTCTGCTGATAAAGAGAAACTAGCAATACCAATGCCATCCCTGCTGATAAAGGGAAACTAACAAAAGAAATATCCGAAAGATTGCTATCTCTGCTGATAAAGAGAAACTAGCAATACTAATGCCATCCCTGCTGATAGAGGGAAACTGACGAAGTGAATATCCAAAAGATTGCCATCCCTGCTGATAAAGGGAAACTAGCAAAAGAAATGCCATCCCTGCTGATAAAGGGAAACTGACGAAGAACTATCCAAAAGATCGCTATCTCTGCTGATAAAGAGAAACTAGCAGACTGATGCCATCCCTGCTGATAAAGGGAAACTAGCAAAATAAATGCCATCCCTGCTGATAAAGGGAAACTGACGAAGAACTATCCAAAAGATCGCTATCTCTGCTGATAAAGAGAAACTAGCAAACTGATGCCATCCCTGCTGATAAAGGGAGACTAGCAAAATAAAAGCCATCCCTGCTGATAAAGGGAAACTGACGAAGAATTATCCAAAAGATCGCTATCTCTGCTGATAAAGAGAAACTAGCAATACCAATGCAGATTTCACTGGGGATAATGTGAAACAAAATTCTGGTCAAGCAAGAACGGGATTTCACAAAAGAGAAAAGGCCAGACAAACTTCTGACGGGCCCATGATCCATAGAAAAGATGACTCCGCTGGGGAAAGGAGAAGTCTAAATAAAAAACTCTGCCGTGGAGCACAAGTATGAGGAATACATCCCTCCAAAATCTCTTGAGCTATGTCATCTCTGCTGAGAAAGAGAATTGGCCAAGAAAGTATCAAACCTGGCTTATGCTTCAAATGCAAATGTTTGAATAATGGTGTGATGCTCCATACGAGATGGAAATGCTACGCGTTGAGGATGCAATGCGAATGCTTATGATATGCAAAAAGGGTCCCTCTAGCAAAATAAATGCCGGAGAGAAAAGATCCATTCGGCCGGGGATGACAAAAATAAATTGTCCTCTGAATCTAGGAACTCTGTTGAGAAGGATCATACTGATCGACTCTTTGGATCAATAACTTCTGCTGGGGATGAAACTCCATAAGAACATCCACACCACCGGGGATTACACCTGACCTATACTGAAAAAACCTGAGATTTCTCCTCTGCTAGGGGAGTTGAGAATGAATGCCAATAACAGAACCGGAAGTCTGTTACTGAGGATTGCCAATAACAGATGGGCTTAAGACCTGCTGGGGGATGCCAGCCCATAATACCATCCTGCTTGGGGAAAACAACCCATAATACCATCCTGCTTGGGGATACTACTGAATTTAGCCTGCTGATGGTGAGAATGACTTTACTCCCTTCTTGCTGGGGACTAGAATATGACCTCTTCGGTGAAAGCACGCTCCCTGACTGGATGGGGGAAGTGAAAACCCTGATAATGTCTTGATTCAGAGAAAATACTTCCCAGGTCTCCTGCTGGTGAAGGTCTGCTCTGCTGAGGAAAGTGCAATCTCAATGCTGGGGAGAGCAATCTGCTGGGGAGATACAATCCTGTTGTCCTTCTCTAAGGTCATAAGCGGCTCTTTGAACTTTTCACTTGCCCAAGACCACCGGGTCTAATGGAAAAAATCATCTTAAGAGGATTTTACAGAAGATCGGGGGTTCGCACTGCCCCAGGGTCTTCAAACTCTTGGAGAGATTTATCATATCTTGACATAACTGCCCCAGTCTTCATAATCCATGAAGTACATCACCTCGAAAGGGATTGTAACGACTTAACAATACTCTGCTTTAGCATCTTGAACCTTGAGGAGGTGTTTTCAATTAACCATTTTCAGGAGTGGACAATCTCCCACGCTCTAGAGGTGGCCTGCCCCAATATGAGCTTTGACGTGACTTTGCCCCTGATCTTTGAATGAGTGCCCCAGAGTAACCGAACTTCGGAGAGATTTCTCGACGTGACTGCCCCAGATTGGCTACATCTTAACACGACTTATTGGGGAGAGCCCACTCTGCACTGAGTCTCTTGACAGCACGCCACTTGATATGATTGTCCTTCAGAATTTTCAAACAACCCAACTTGGCAGGATCAAGCTTCTTGACTGACTCTCACTGTGTAAGCTGCAATTGATGTTTAGGCACATGTATGCAAACAGAACAAGTTATTTATGAGAATGATAATCCTAATGCAATGTTCATGTTAACCTTGAAGTTTATTGAAAATACGTCGCAAAACCCTGTGAACGAATCACTAGTTGGGATGCAACTTTGATTTTTTGAATGGCAAAACAATGCGCACATGCAATACCAACAAGTCTTATTAGCACAACTTATAGGAGTCAGGAACGCTATCCTGTTGAAGTGCGCTTTCGGAATAAACCTTGTTTCAATTAGGACTTTTAAGGGCTGTAACGCGGTCTGGTTCGCGGTTTCAGAAAAAAGGATTTATGGCTCAAAATTTATCGGTGCCCACCCACTCTCCGTGATGTTCTCTAGTCCTATGTTCAGTTAATCTGACCCAAGCGCTCATCTCTCAAAAGGTTTATGATTTTTAAGGAACCTATGCCACTAATGGTTTGGCACCTAAGGAGGTTTTGGAATGACAGTCACCCCTTTTTATCTTTTGTGTCTGTAATCACACGAGTTTGTTCTTATAGAGGATTTTCTCTTGTAACGTCTTTGCTTTTTCCCTTTTTTGATCCCTAATTTTGCCTGGACTGACTTTTTTGAGTTTTTTCGATTTTTGAAGTCCAGCGGGATGCCCTAACTTTTGCCTAAGTTGCTTCGACTTAGCGGGCTTTTCTCTTTTCTTTCTTTTTACATTCCTCTTTTGAACAAAGCGTGTGACACTGGTTGTCTTGCTTGTTTAAAAGGATTGTGACTGTCTCACTCCTTAGTTGTTGATGGATGACCATAGTGGTTTCGCATCTCTTGACCTTTTACCGGTGGGATAGAAGGTAATGGTTCCTCGGATGCACACTCTCCTAGAAATTTGGACGCTTGGTCAAACCAACTGACGCCTACCCTGCCCCTGGGTTAAGTATGAGGACTCTTTCGTACGAAGGAAACTCCTACTCCAAGGCTCGAAGGGGTTAACGAGGGTCTATCTCCCTTATATCTCCAGTGTTTAGGGGTTTGGAACAATGCATGTACATCCTCAACAGGGTTCTATCCAAAAGCGTACCATTAGAAACCTGCGTTCTTATTTCGTCATCCTCCCTCAAGAGTTCTAAACAAAGAAAATTGGTATTGCAGTGCATATAAACATTTAAGAGTGAACACGAATGGATTACTTCAAATAAAACATACTCATTGCATTAATATCATCATAAAAAAACAAACAAGTCTTGCATACATACGATGCTTTAACAAGAAATGAAAAAAAACTACAAATGAAAATGCAGTAAAGAAGCTGAAAATTGCCATTGCTGAGGAAGCTTAATTCTGCCTGGACGTACTTGCAGACTGGGTGTTCATTTGAGAAAGGAGGCTTCCATTGATGTACACATCATCTTTAGTGAATACAATGATCTCGGAGTCTACCAGGTCTTGCACCTTGTGCTGGAATGCCTTACACTCATCAATCGTATGCCCAAACGTTCCCGAGTGGAACTCGCACCTAGTAGTCATATCATAATCCGGAGGAATTGGGTATGGTACTGGCGCGGTACCCCTTGTTTGAATCAGAGACTTCTTGAGCAGACGCGTAAACAGCTGACTATAAGGGATAGGAACAGGATCAAATATCCTCTTGGGCCCTCTTGGTCTTGGTTGCCCCTGCTGCTGAAAACTCTGCTGTCGATGCTGATTTGGGCGCCTCACCTGCGCTTGTACTTTCCTTTCCGCATCCGGCTAAGGCACAAACAAGGGTTGTGGGAGAGATCCCTGGCGCGAGGTGGATCCTTTGGTAAAGGAAGGAGTCCTCAGTCCCTTTGCAACACTGGGAGTAACATCACTTTGTCTACCAATGCCAACTGATGAAAACTTGATTGCCCCTGAATTAATGAGCTCTTGGATTTTGTACTTGAGCATCTTACAATCTTCAACATTATGACCAGGTGCCCCTGAATGGAATCCACACCTATCATGGACATTGGAACCCATACGAAACTTGGTGTGTGAAGGTCCCGCAGCAATCAATTCAATTAGCTGAAACTTGAGCAAGTGCTGAAGCAACTGAGCGTATGGCACCGGAATCTGGTCAAACGTCTTTTCAAGCTTTTTTGGATTAAGACCTTCAAGAAACGGTTGTTAATGAAAAAGCTCTGATGGTGGAGAGGATCCACAAGGCAATCCGTGGTCTAGAGGAGACCCCAAAGAGATGGAAGGAATGAGAACCTCTGCTGTGGAAGCGGGCACAGGACTGTCTTCCTTCTTCAACACCCTATTCAACATTTCCATGATCAAACCCATCTGAGCCTTCAACTGATTGATCTCCTCCCTCAGCATCCTCTTCTCTTGGAGCATGTCTTCCCTAAACTGCCCCATCTGGCTTCGCATTTCCCTCAGCTCAGCTCGAACTTGCTCCATGATCAACTCTTGAACGACCTGAGGAGTTAAATCTGCAATTCTGAGATTGGAACAAGATAAGAACACCGGAGATAAGTACCTGTTATGCAAAATGATTATGCAAAATGATTATGAATATGCGAATGCAAATGGACATGTTTGAAAATTCACAGGGCGATCCACCCCTTGATTCCAGTTTAAGAATAAGATAGGACGGAACATCTGCTCATATATTAAGAAAACCAGAGAAAAGCCAAATGTCAACAATCACAAATCCGAGATAACAAGTCTGAATATAAAAACCATAGGTCCCAACCAACAAGCCTAGTGGTGATCCACATACAATAAAAGAGAACAGAAAACTATGGCATATCATCAAAATTCACAAGTGTCAATCCCCCCCATCCATTATGCTTTTTGCACCAGTCTTGAATCTCCTTGAACAACTTTCTGGTATCGGGATGCTTCGGCCTCTGAATTAGCCCTTGAATTAAAAGGTCTCTCCTATGTATGATCCCATCCAAGTATCGGCAATGTAACTCCCAAGTGTCTTCTCCAGAAACACCCTCCATGCTAGGACCCTCATGTCTAGGTTTCTTCACTTCAGTTTGGACTTTCAGTTCTTCCATGGAGGCTATGGCTTCATTGAGTCGACCCTCGACTACTTGTCTCTTGAATATCCCTGATAAGATCTCGGCATCTTTCTTCTTAAGCGTCGACTTCAACTGATCAATCTTAGCTATGTAGTTGTCTTCCTTTCTCTTATTCTCAGCCATGGCAGTTTCTTGGTGATCATTGAACCTGTGAATCTTTAACAAAGCCTTGCCTAATTCCTCCTCCTTGGACCTGAGAATGTTACTGATACCATCCAAAGCTTGTTTCATTCTTTCTCTGGATGCGACCATGTCAGCAAGCTCTTTTTCTGCTTTAGCAAGGAGCTCTGTCTTCAACTTGGCGGTATGAACAGCTTCACCCCGCTCATGCTTCCACTGATAAATTTCTCTCTTTAGCTCACTATTTTCTTCCCGCAACCTTTCCTTTTCAGCCCATAATTTATTATACTTCTCCAACTCAACGGTGGTAGGAGGCTCGATCACCAAAGGATATAAAGGTGGCTCCACCGGGAATGGAAGAAGCTCCTCTTCTGCTCTCTTCTTAATCCACTCTTTGTATGAAGGGAAAGCCCGATTGTTACTTTTCCCGAATGGAATCTTACCCTTCTTAGTCACATGTTTCCAAGCATTCACAACTTTCCTTATCAACCCTTGATCCTCAATACCATTGAAGAACAAGGACTCCCGGACATCTCGCTCTTCGGGTGGACCTTTCAAAGGATAGCCAAATTGTCTGATAGCTAGGGAGGGATTATAGTTAATTCCACCTTTCCTCCCTATCAAGGGAACATTAGGGAATTCTCCACATTTGCAAATGATCTCCATTCCTAGCAAGTCACGATTAATCCAAGCAATGTTGTCAGCAGTCAAGCCCATAACCCTCTTTGACCACTTCAGAGAATCTTTCGTATCAACGAAAGCGCCAGATTCGGGGAGACGACTCAGAAACCAAGTAGCTAAAATCGGTGCACAACAACTCACAGTTTTCCCACGCCTATTCTCATTCTTGTAGTGAACCGAGTGATACACATCACTTAGCAAGGTAGGTATAGGATTCTTCGAAATAAAGATTCTGACGGCATGCATACCCACCAGATCAGGAATATTCAGAAACAAAACAATCCCATAGATGCACATAGCTAGGATAGCTTGGTAAGCAGTCCAATTCTTCTCTTTGACATGTATGCAGGCTTGATCAAACAGGAACTTCAATAGGAAACCCTTAACTCCTTGTTTTTCTTCAATATTACTGTTCAGGACGGATTAGTTAATATGAAGAGCCACAACCATTTCTTTTATACCGTGGTGTTCTTTAGAAAAGAAAACTATATCATGACTGATAGGAATTCCCAAAATAAATGAGAACTCCTCCAACGTTGGAGCCAAGATGTAGTCCGGGAAAGTGAAGCAACGCAGAGACGGATCGTAAAACTGAAGAAGTGTGTGAATGGCATCCTTCTCATACTTGGAGATGTTGCGGACGAATTTCAGAAGTCTTCCATACCTTCCACTGAACTCTGTACGAACTCCGGACCCAGCCATATTAATCAGTTTGACAATCAGTGTCAAAGTCGGCTCTGGGAACGAATAGGCAACAGTCTTCTTTCTCATGACATCCATGACGGGAAAACTTCAATAACCGAAATCAAAGGTAAGATGCAAGCCCTGAAAAATGTCAAACATGTCAGAATGCAAGAAAAATGATATGCTTATGCAAACATGGGGTCAAGGCACACTGCTGGATGTGCTGTGCTGTTAGCTGAACGAGAAACCAGAAAACCAGAACTCTGAACCACTGAGGAACCCAAATAATCAGACATTGATGAGAAATCCAGAAAACCAGGTTGGTTGAAAGTCTCGGTTACCTGCAAACCTGCAAACGCCCATCCCCTCTCACATGTGGGTACTAGGATGTTCAGTATCCCGGGCTCTCAGGTCGAGAAATGATGATACGTTCGCCATTTCTGGTTCGGCATCATCATCAATCGAGGAGGCCTCAACTGATTCTCCAAAGCGGAAGGTCCTCAGCTTTGGCACTGAGGTCGAGAAATAATAGTATATTCATCCCTCGGGGTACAGTACTAAAGTCAATCGAGGAGTGCCTCCACTGATTCTCTTCAAAACATAGGGGCCGTCCTATGCGAGTTCCCAAGCGGGCCCTCGGGTGCGAATGGGTTTGCCACAGGATGTGGTCTGCCACTGTCACCACTAAAGAGGGATGTTTCCACTAAGGTCCTTAATGATCGGTCACCAGAGTCGACAGCTCTCTAGATCAACACCCCAACATGCGCAAGACACACACGTTAGAATGCGTCCCAAGATAGCCTCGTCTGGTTGTGAATTTCGTGAACACACAAACGTACCAAGCGGGCACGTAGGTCCCACTACTTTCCACTCTAGTCCTAGGGTATTCTCAACCCTTGGTATTGGGCTTAGCTCTCGGACCCACCCAACCTGCAAAACAAAGACAGCCAGCACAGCACAGCAGCATGACAGTAAAGGATGAAATGCAGAAAATGCGGTAAAAATAAAAATAAAAATAAAGTACAACATAAAGCAAAACAAAACAAAACACCCAAAGAGACAAGCAAGCGTTAGGATTAACTCGCTTAGGGATGGACCAGCATAGGTCAACCAGAGATTCTGGGTTCGATCCCCAGCAGAGTCGCCAGCTGTCGCTCCCAGGATTTTCATCCAGGTACAAACGCGAGAGTGGCGCGGAAAAAACAGAGTCGTCAGCCGTGTAAATTTATCCCAAGAGAGGGAAAGGGAACACCGCATAAACCTTAGGAAGAGGGAAAGGAATGGTCATCACAACCATAGCCTGGGTTCGAGAGTCGGTTACGCGAGGGGAAGGTGCTAGCACCCCACGCGTCCATCGTACTCGATGGGATCCACGCTTGTTGTCTAATCTAAGGGCAAGTTATACTATCATCTAGGGCTGTACTAAAACGGGAGAGGGGAAGACAAAGACAGCCTCGGTAGGACGTCAACGTCCTAGGCCTACGTACCCCCTTTGTGCAATGGGGAATTCAGAGTCAACGTAGTTCGGACCAAGTTCTTTTTGTGTTTTTTATGAGCTACGTTAAGTTCGCGTCCGGCAGTTAGGGTCGACGCCTATTTGTGTCTCAGACGGAAGGTAACGTGCCCTTTTTGAAAATAGCCTTTAGTTTGAAGGTCCCGAAGGACAAAAAGGTTTGAAGTTGGTTTGTGTTTTTTAGGACAGAAGTGGCTTAAGTTAGTTCCTAAGTTGCATTGCACCAAAGTCTAGGGCACAGGGGCGAATACTTAACGCATCGTCCCAAGACAGGACGCTCGCTAAGCACTCTAGAAAGATGAGAGGAAGCCCCTCATTTCTCATTCCCTATACTTAAGGCTCGTGCGCAATACACCTTATTCTTATTAAGTGTTTTAAAGACATTTTGAGATGAGAAGAGAGAAGACACAAGGGTAACTCTAAAGGGGGACTATGAGTCCTAAAGTTATCATGCATGGGTGACCTACGGTTAGTGAGGTTTGACGACAACCTAAATCCTAAAGGAAAGAGATGAGAGAAGGAGAGAATAGTAAAGGTGAATATGGATGCTTATCCACACCCTTAAAGAACTTACCTTAGTCCCTGCATAAAAGATTAGTACAGAATAGACATAAGTAAGAGAAATGAGGTGAATGAAAATCAAACAATGGCAAACAACAATGATAATAATCCAAACATGAATTCAGAAATCAAAGGAACAACCCCAAAGCAAATGGCACAAGTGCCTTTCAAACAGATAATCAGATGTAGTCAGAAATAGGCATACAAGAAGATCTCAAGTGAAAGCCAATCAAATAATTAGAAAAATAACTCCTAAAATTCCCAAATTAAACATCAATATTATTCAATTATTTAATGCAATTATGTATTTTTTAAAAATGAAAATGAAGATGTAATAATTAAATAAAATAAACTAATTGAAATATGCTAGGGGGTGCGTTGCAGCAATATCATGTGAACTGTAGTCATGTTATAGCACGCTGGGCCTTGAAAACATAGGGTGTGAAAAGCAAAACCTGTTAAGCCCAGTCCACTCCAATATTCACGATTCAGCAAAAAAAGAAAGGAAAAAAGAATTGTACAAAAAACATGTGAATATAATGTCAATTGGTCACCTTGGACTTAAGTTAGTAAAAGACAAAAGAAGCAGCCGGCCAATTAGACGATGACAACGCATCGTCTTCTTCACACACCCCAGCCATGCATCGTGAATGGACCCGATATGAACATCACAACATCACCAACTTTCATGATGAATTTCTCCCTCAAAACTCAGTCAAATCGAGCAAAGTAAAATAGCAAAATGATGTTCACAGATTATACATCCACCCGGTACCATTATTTACTCACAACAATCGATCAATCATAAGAAAAAGAGATCCAAGAACGCGGGTACAAGTATGATTTTGCAAACATTCAAAACATTCAACAAGCTTGGATTCACACATTTAGACAAGATTATCATTCAAGTTATTCCAGACGACATGCACACTCAATATTTCATGCACTAAAACCAATTGGATCTAAACATGAGAGATGGATCATGAGAGATTACCTAGTGGAGGTGAGTGAAACTTTTTTCTTTCTTTTGAAACTTACAGCCGTGTGCCCCCCAATGATCTCCTCTTTGATGATTCCAGTTGGCTAAACAAAAGCAAAGGTACCTTGCTGCCTGTTCAAAAGGAGCTCTACGAAACCCTTATGTTTTTTCTCTCCAAACCCGGCCAACCTCCCTAGGGTTTATTTTCTCTCCCTTTTATAACAAGAATTAATTTTATTCTGTGGATATTATGGGCCTAAAACATACTAAGTAACCCAGCTCATGAGAAAGGAAGGTTTTGATTCACTTTGATCACACAATGCCATGAAAGTTCAAATTCGTGCCCAACACTTTGAGTGCCCTTAGTTTGATAACCATGCCTCTATTTGGTACACTCTTGGACCCTTTGAGAAGAGGGCCATTAGGACAACAACTTTGGTGTCCAAAAGAGATGCAAATTGGGCTTGGAAAATGGTGAACAATGACCAATAAATCGTGTCTTCAAATCTGGCCAAATGACTTAGAAATAATTCCACTTTTTTCCAAATTCGCAAGGTAAAAATGGTCATCTTTGGAGCACTATAACTTATCCAAAAATGATTCAAACAACATGATTCTTGTGCTCATTTTGAAGGGAAAACTTCATACTACAACTTTCATGTGGAAAGGATTTGCAACGGAAACCTTGATCATGGTGAAAACTGCCTTTGAAAGTAGTTAAGAACTTTCCCAAAATAGTAAGTTTCTAAAACCCTAAACTTCCTTTTTTAGTAACTTTTCCACATTCTTGGTTTTTTCATGAATCCTTGAGCATTTCTTGATCCAATATCATCCATGGACATATTTGAGATGAGGAGCATGAATTTGATCTCAAAAAGTCAGAAGTTGACTTTTTCCTCTGCACAGTTGACTTTTACCCCATTCACCTGATTTCCAATCCATTGGCCCATTGAACTTCTCCTGAACCAAACTGATGGACAACCTCCCATCCCTATATACTTAGGGACCCAAGGAATACCATAGAATCAAGTCTTGCCCAAAAAATCAGAAATAAACTGATTTTATAGCAAACCCTAGTTGTGGTACCCTAGTCTAGGAGGAAATAACACAGTCTCCAAATCCAAATTCCTCTGAATATGATGTGTATCCTCTCCAACAAAGATAAGATATGCCATTTGGTGATGATAAAAACCCAGGGAGCTTTCCCATTGGAGCAATAAACCCAAGAATCTCAAAACCCTAATCTATGCACTGGTTAGGAGAGGATGATCCACCTGAGCTCTCTTGGACAATACCAGGACTCTTGCTTGACCCCCTGAAGCACTGCCTCAGGCACCTTGAACCCATGCTAAGAACCAATGATATGCACACATGATAATGCAAAATGCAATGCAACATAAGCTAGTTAGTACTAAAGTAAAGAGGGCAAATTTTGGGGTGCAACAGTGAGGACTCTGATGTTGCGGTGGCGGTGTGGACTGCCGAGGCTGAGATACTGGCCCCCCAATCTGAACTGAGTGAGTCCACCCAGGAAAAGTAAACTGTCCATAATAAGGTGCTGGAGGGTCGCCACCGAACCTGTCTCTGAACCTCTGAGCCCTTTCCCACACGTCTGTCTGATGTGTCAGATATCGACCAGAGAGTCTGTAGTGATAGCAGAAGTCCTGCATCATGCAAAAATGGGACAACTGCATCCTCTGCTTAAGTGAATCCTCATCAATGACTGGTGGGGGTACTGGAGGTGCCTCTGGCGCTGTCTGATGGTCATCCTGGTGCTGAGTGCTGGCACCCGCCTCATGATCGTGCGAGCGTCGGAGGGGTCGGCGCTCATCAATAGAAATAGTGTGTTCCTTCAGCCACATAGTATTAAGACAACGTGCCGGTCTCACCATCACATTACTGCTCAAATCCGCCACGCCAGCCTTCTTACACAGGAGCTCAATCACTGAAGCGTGTCCTAGAGACTTCTTCGATGATTGGGCTATCTCATCCATATCCTTCAAAATAATTCTCCCAATGTTCACTTGTATTTTCTCTAGAAAGAAATAGAGCATCAGGGCTCTCTCTGTGATCAAATCTGAGCCACTCCGATTCGTGTCCAAAGTATGGTGAATGAAATAAGCCCAGGCTTTAGGAATAGGGGCTAGATCAACGACTAAGATCTTAGATGGATGTGACTTGGTGGTCGGATGCCAATCTTTGCCCGGTCGTGTAATCCGATCCTTTATGGTGCTGTAGGGCCATCTGTTCTTGTCTGAAAGTTTCATGTCGAAGAACTGACAATGCGACTCATGAAATCTACACTTGAGTACACTGTTAATAGTCTTCCAATCATATTTGATTTCTTTCCCGCGAACCCAAGAAGTCATCTCAACGACCTCGTTTTCTACGGCTCGCCCTGGAACCTTGTAAGCATTGGCGTAAAATTCCCTTACCAGATCCATTGCAACCGGCCTTATGTTCTTATTCAAATAGCCCAGCTTTTGCTTTTTCAAAATAGGAGCAATTTCTGGCAATTCTTCTTCCCCAAAACTCCATTGTTTCTCTTCTACAAATGTGCGAGTTCTGAGATGGTTGTACCTTGCTTCATGATCTTCAGAAAGAAATATCCTAGTTTCTTCAGATGGGACTGCGATCGTGACGATTTCCTGTGAAACTGGAAGAAAAAGAGAACAAAAACACAGAGAAGCAGAGTGATACGACGAAGTCGCGTAACAGAAAGATGCAAAAATGACGTAAGCGTACGAAAAATAAATATAAACCTGACCAAAAACCAATACGCGTATCATACGCAGGAGATATGCGTATGGATAGCTGTTACGCGTACGTTACGCAAGAAAACTCAGTGTAAATTGCAATTTGCGTAACAGATCACGTATGAAGGATGATACGCGTATACTGATAAGGCCTTACGCGTATTACTTTCCCTTACGCGTACCTGGATCACGTAAGAGAGTAATACGCGTATGATACGCGTTTCACCAGGGAGCCCTTATTCTTTCACACCAATACGCGTATCACTCACTCCATACGCGTATTGGCAGTGGACATGTGATTTTTTTTCCAAAAATATGTCTTTTTCAAGATTTTTCTAAGTCCACCTTTTTCCTAGGCCTTCCCTTGATGAAACTTGACTCAAAAGACATGAAACACAAACCAACAATTTTTAAATTAAACTAAAATTACTCGGCCAAAATTAAAATAAAACAAAAACTCCCTTGGGTTGCCTCCCAAGCAGCGCTTCGTTTAACGTCGCATGGCTCGACGGGTTACCTCATGCTTAGATGAGCTTAACCTCTTCTATTGATCCTCCTTGTCCTTGATAATAAGGTTTTAACCTCTGTCCATTAACCTTGAAGGTATCTCCATTTTTCTCATTCTTTACCTCTATTGCTCCATGAGGGAACACCTTATGAATGATGAACGGACCAGACCATCTTGACTTCAGCTTACCAGGGAACAGCTTCAACCTGGAATTAAACAACAACACCAACTGTCCTTCCCAAAATTCCTTCTTCTGGATCTTCTGATCATGCCATTTTTTTGTGTTTTCTTTATAAATTTTGGCATTCTCATAAGCTTGATTCCTAAACTCCTCCAACTCATTAAGTTGAAGCGTTCAGGATTCACCAGCTTTCAGAAGATCACATTTCAGGAATTTGGAGGCCCAAAAAGCTTTGTGCTCGAGTTCGAGCGGTAAATGACAGGCTTTACCATACAGAAGTTGATAAGGAGACATACCTATTGGTGTTTTGAAAGCTATCCTGTATACCCACAGTGCATCATCTAACTTCACAGACCAATCTTTTCGAGACGTACTAACAGTCTTTTCGAGAATTTGCTTTATTTGCCTGTTAGAAACTTCAACTTGTCCACTGGTTTGGGGGTGATACGGTGTGGCTATCTTATGCTTCACATTGTACTTCTTTAACAAATTCTCCATCAATTTATTCAGAAAATGAGTACCTTCATCGCTAATTAACGCCCTTGGTACCCCAAACCTGGAGAAAATGTTATGCCTCAGGAAATTCACCACCACTTTAGCATCATTAATAGGCAGTGCTACAGCTTCGACCCACTTTGACACATAATCTACCGCAACCAGTATATAATTCTTGCCAAAAGATGGTGGGAACGGTCCCATAAAATCAATACCCCACACATCGAACAACTTTACCTCTAGCATAGAATTTTGAGGCATTTGGTTCCTTCTGGAGATATTACTAGTTCTTTGACATCTATCACATTCTCGGACTAAATAGTGAGCGTCCTTGAATAAGGTGGGCCAATACAACCCAGACTGGAGGACTTTTTCCGCTGTCCTATCTCCACTAAAATGCCCTCCATACTCAGAATCATGACAAGCTTTTAGTATATCTCTCTGCTCACCTTCTGGCACACATCTTCTGATCAGTCCATCCACTCCCCTTTTATACAAGAATGGGTCATCCCACAGATACAACCTGCAATCATAAAGAAACTTTTTCTTTTGGTGAGAATTAAAATCATCAGGTATCACCCCACCTACCACATAGTTTGCATAGTCAGCAAACCATGGTACACCAGTAACAGCAAGTATTCTCTCATCAGCAAACGTATCTTGAATGGGGTCCTCCTCCTCAGTTTCTTTTATTGGGGACATGCGAGACAAGTGGTCCGCAACCGTGTTCTCACACCCCTTTTTATCCTTGATCTCCAAGTCAAACTCCTGGAGGAGGAGTATCCATCTCAACAGCCTTGGTTTTGATTCCTGCTTAGCAAATAAATACTTTAAAGCAGCATGATCAGTATACATAATAAATTTAGAACCAAGTAGATATGACCTGAATTTATCAATAGCATAAACCACGGCCAACAACTCCTTTTCGGTAGTTGTATAATTCATTTGGGCCGGGTTAAGGACATGACTAGCATAATAAATGACATGCAATAATTTGTCCTTCCTTTGTCCTAAGACAGCCCCCACAGCAATGTCACTTGCATCGCACAAAATTTCGAAAGGTAGAGACCAATCGGGGGCAATTACAACAGGAGCAGTAATCAACTTACTCTTTAGCGTCTCAAAAGCTACCTTACAATTGTCATCAATATTAAACGGCTTGTCTTTGACAAGCAAATCAGTCAATGGTTTGGCAACTTTTGAGAAGTCTCTGATAAACCTGCGATAAAAGCCTGCATGTCCCACGAAACTCCTTATCCCTTTTTCATTCACAGGAGGTGGGAGGTTAGCTATCACCTCAACTTTTGCTTTGTCCACTTGTTCGCTGTTGATTTTGGCGAACAACATCTGGTTTACCAATTTCTTATAAAACTGGGTTACTTGCAGGACCAACCACACAAATACTGGGATACATGTGCAAATTTATCTAACTCTTAGGATAATGGTGTTTTGATGGTTTGTTTTGTTATATCTTTTATGTACGAATAGTTTGGTTAAAGAACTAAATAACAACTTCTGGCGAAAAGGTGAATTGAACGAAATTAAAACTTGCATAAAGCAAATGACAAAAGATAAAAGGCTGGGAAAAGTAAAGGCAATTATAAAAGACTTTGAATTTCTATAAACTTAAAAAGATGGTGTCTCACACGTACATTTCCAGATAATAAACTCTTTTCTCTCACACGGTACTTTGAGTATTTACAGGAATTTAGTACAAGTTTTCACCCACTAAAATTCTACAACAACTATCCTATTTATATACAAATATGATAACTGCCAAATAACGGAAAAATTCTAAGTCTTTGACACTTGGCCTTCTGCATGTCTTCTTTTCTTCTAAAGCTTCCACGCGTCTTCTGCCAAACGTTATAACTCTTGAATTTGAATTTTCCCTTTGTGTCGAAGCGTTGCGCCTCTTCACTTTGTCGAATTGTCGAAAAGTAACAAATGTCCCTTAAACCTTGTCTGACGAAAACTTCCTTATGTTTCTGTCGAAATGTCGAAACTCTGTTTTTGTCGAAGTGTCAAAAACTTCTTCTGAATACCTTCGTTTTTCTTTCTTCTTCATCTGTAGCCATTTTCTTTAGTTAAAGAACGTCATTTTACCTACCAAGACATGATGTCAAAAATATATGTCTACAAATTGCCCCCCAGCAAAGATGTTTCGACTTATTTCTGGAGAAACCATCATTTGCTGTCGAAAATATTTCGACGCCATGTTACCTTCATTAATGATGCTGGTTTTCAAGACATGACGTTTTGTTAAGTCCCAAGAAAATCCATCATTACACTTTTCTTAAAACGTCCCATCTAATCCCACGTTCAGACATGATCTCCATAACCCTAAAAACTAGCTAGCCATGCTTTTCTCAACTTTCCATACTCTTTGATCATCACCGCTGAAACCTTGACACATGTCCCATGATCAATATTAAAACTGGAACATTTTCTCATCTTTCCCTCTATAAATACTCATTTCCAAATCTTTTAATACTTTTACGTTCCTGACCTTCTTCTTCTTCACAAACCCATTTCAAACCTTCATACTTTCTTCTGAAATTTCTTTGCTTCCCTCATCAATGGCTCCTCGCAAAGCTCATATGACAAGAAAACCAAGAAGACCAAGAACACTACTGTTCTCCCTTATGCGCACGAGTTGCCTGGACCAGTGATTGTGAGCAATCAACAGTACATTCCAGAGCCTCCAAATGAAAGAGAGAAAGCAAGCATTTATCAATCCCAGGTACTCATTCCGGTTCTTATTTCTGGCACTTGCCATGCAATGTTGGGTCCACTCCCTGACCCCAATGCTAACGCTGATCGTTTAAAGGATTTTTTCCCTACGTATTCTTATTCAAAACCCATAGGTGCTGGAATAAAACCCAAACCTAGTGAAAGGTCCCCAAAAAATCCTGAGAGCTCCTCAGCTTCTGAAGAAATAGATTTAGTATATTTGAACCAAGCTAGGATCTTTAGAAGTTGCCCTTTGACAAAAGATCCTTCAGACTATTTGGCCTGGCTGACTAAGGTCGAAAAAACTAAAGGGGATTTCTGGAAGCAAACTGGCATTTTCGACTTGATCCAACTGTCGAAGGTGGGCCCTAGTTATTGCCCAAACATGCTCCTGGCTTCCCTTTACTTTTGGGATAGCACCTACAACAACTTCCATCTTCCTTGTGGAATGGTCACTCCAACCTTCTTCGACATAGCTGCCATAGTTGGCCTTAGCCCTATAGGATTAGACTTCGACCCTACGGATTTAGATGAAGATACTATAGGTTTCAACACCAAACATGCCTCCTATTCCTTGTTTATTGCTCATTACTATGACAAAACAACTACAGAAGTTTCTGATGTAGAGCATATAGCCTTTTTGACCCTCTGGTTGTCGAAATTTGTCTTTTGCTCTCGTTCTCTTCAGGTTGCCAAAAAATACCTTACCATAGCCAACCAACTTCATGCTGGGAAAAAACTTTGTTTAAGCGAAATGGTTTTGGCGAACCTTTATGAATCCATTAGCGAGAGTGTGGAGTTTTTGAAGACTGTCAAAGAGAAAGGAAAACTAAGCTTGGCAGGGCCTTTCTGGCTTCTACAGTTATGGCTAAATGCCACCTTCGAGGCTTCTCTCCCTATCAAGAATAAAGTAAATGAGGAAGAAGTGAAGGACAGAAACGTCGAATGGCCTAGGTTGGTAAAACTAACTCCATCTGATGAAGGGATTAGCCTTAGACAAGCCTTCACCAGTTATGTAATGATGTTTGCCAAACGATACAACTTCACTCCGTCCATGGCACCCTTTGCCAACAGAACTATTGGTCCCAAATGGTTTACCAAACAACCTCCTTTTGAGATGCAGAAAGAAGAAGACACCTTTTTAGTTATCTGGGAATCGTTCCTAACACCAAGACACCTTTTCTCCCATCACAACACGAATAACACAAAAATTTCCCTTATTGTTTATCAACCTAACCTAGTGGCTCGACAATTTGGGTTAATCCAAATAATAAAAAAACCCGTTTATCCAAAGAAAGGTTGTATTATTTTTCACAATTCTTTTCATAATTTGGAGAAAAGCATAAAGTTATCAGAAAAATACTTTGATGAGACTCTGGAGATTCAACCGGTGGTCTTTCGACCATCTTTCCTCTGCACTCAAGAATTCGATGTTTGGTGGAAAGACTACTACCTCACTAGATTCTTCGACGTGACGGCCTTTACGACTCATCTGACGAATGCTTTCACTTTTGTACAGGATCGAACAAAGAAAGGTACTGAAAGACATTTTAAAGAAATCCAAAAGTTTCAAAAGTATTTTGAAACTATTTACAGGCCCGATGATCTTAGTCGAACCATAAGCGAAGCAGCAGTGACTTTGAAACACAAATTTACAGTAAAATTGGATAAGCTGGAGTTGCCTCCATATGTTCGTCCAGAAACACGTTATGATTTGGCATACAGCTATTATCCACCAAAGTTTCCCCCTCTACCATCTGCTGAATTTGGTGTGGCATTAAGCCCTCCATTCCCAGATTGGTTTATTTGTGGATCACACCTGAAACTGCTCCGTGAATCTTCTAAAAAACCTGTTGAGCGTGTGGTTCCGACTAAGTATCATTTGGACAATTTCCCAGGACACCTTCATATTGGAATATAACACGTTCGCGTGGAATCTCCCATTCTTGAAGGTGTTTAAAGAAACACAATTTTTCTTTACTTTATTGTAACTTCCTTCTTATGTTTTTTTTCTTTTGTATTCATTTCTTTATTTTTCTTTCTTTCTTTCAGCTGTCAAGATTACTCCTAAAAAGGCTCCTGTCGGAAGTAGTTCTGGAAAGGTGGTCGAACAACCAACCTCTACAGTCGAAAAGGTTTCAATCAGGGAATGTCAACCTTCTTCCATGTAATAAATTCTGTTTGACTCGAACTAAAACAATTTTCTCCTGCGTTTTTAGGTGAGTCAAGACCCGCCACCCCCCAAGAAAAGAAAACAAGAGGAGGTAAAGATAATCGATGAAGAATCTGGGGATGAATCTCCAGACCAACAACCTCTCAAGAGAAAGAAGGTCCTGAAGATCAAGACAGTTGCCTCCCAAAGGTCCATTGTCCGCTCGACCAAGAAAACTCCCCCCACCTGTCCAGTTACAAAAGTTCTTATCAAAGATACAGAAAGTGGGAATTCTAGCTTTAATACTGAGATCCCTCAGGTAACCCTTTATTACGACTGATGATATTCACTTTTACTTGCATTTTCTTTTCCTTGACTTTTTGCTTGTTCTCAGATCCAAGTTGATGTCGAAGGACAACCCATAGCAAAAGAAATGCCAACATTGACAGGTGGTCCTACCTTTAAAGCAGCTAGCTCAATGCCTACATCTTCCAAAGCTTCGACAAAGAAATCAACAAAGGAAAAAGAGCAGGACACAATTGATCTTGATTCTGAAAAGACTTTAGCTGAGAGACTCCAAGATGGAGTCGACCCTGATGCTGGTAGCTATGAAAGGCAAACCAATGATGAATTCGACACTGACCTGGAAGAGCACTCTGATAATTCTCCTATTCGTCCAGCATTAAATACTGAAAAGGATGGTGATGAGTCACCAGATCAGGCAAAACCCACCAAAAAGAGGAAGAAGGCAACCAAACCTCTCTCACAAAAACTTCCTACTCCCAAAGTTTTAGAGAAAATTCTATCAAGGGAACCAGGTGAGGAAATCACCCCTGCTCCAGCGAAAAGTGAAAGTTCTAGTTTGAAGACCAAAATTCTAAAGGTATGATTTTTTCTTTTCCTCTCGATGCTAACAAGCTGCTTTACTTGTATTCGCTTCTTTGACCTACTTATCCTTCAAGTACCTGTCGATATTCACGGACACCCTATGATCCAAGTTCTTCCCAAGACCAGTAGTGATCCTACTTATAACCCAGCAAGCGCCTCCAAATCCTCCCCTAAGAGTTTAGCGAAGGAATCAGCCACTGAAGTAGATCAACCCATTGCCATTTCTATACGAATTCCAAAAGTAGTGGAAGAAAAGACTGGTCCCGACACTGAAGACTTCGTCAAAACTGATGGGGATACCGTGATGGCTGCCACTAGAAATGAAGCTGAAAATCAATCTCCCCCCCCCCCCATTCAGAATTTGCTGACGAAGAGAGAGACAAGGAGGGTGCAAGTGATGTCGAAAAAGAAGAAGAAAAAGAACATGAAAGTCCACCAACTCCTGCTGCTGATACTGACGAAGAGACAGACAACGTCGAAGAAAATCTTGGTAAAACAACTACAGCTACTTCGACCGGGACGGCTTCGACCCAGTTCTCTCATGAGGAGCTAGAGAGTATGAAGGTACAAAGACCTTTCGAATACCTAAAGACCATGCTCAGTTCCCGCTACAATTTCGCTGACACTACTATCAGTAGCTCGACTACCTCAGGGACTACTTCTGATGCCAAGTCAATGGACGAATCGCTGGCAAACATTCGACAGAAAGTCCTTGATATTGACTTATTCCAACTTCTGGAGAATGACTCCTCTGCTCACTTCGACCTGAAGAAAATCCTAAAGCAAGTCAATGTCTTGGAGGCTCCTCCTGAAGTCACTGATGTGGTGCTGGACCTTACTACTTTGATAGATCTTGTGGTAACTGACTTTAATCGACTTCGAGAGTGCTCCAAGAAGCTTGAAAACAAAACAGAGACCCAACTTGCTAAGTGGGAAGCTGCGTCGAATTCGTCCAACAAGGTAACTGAAATGGAGCAATTGTCTGAGCAAAATCAGCGGGAAGCAGCTTTGTGTGGCGAAAACATTCTAAAATGGGAAAAACACATTGTTGTCCTCCAAGGCAAAATTTCACAGGCGAAAAAACGTCAAGCAGAACTGCAGAAGAATGACCAGGAATAAATACGCAAAGAGCTAGAAGTTGGTGTGCACCATGTCGACAGAGCCCGTAAGCTTGGCGAGGAGATTGAGGAGATTTCTAAGAACAAGACACTTTGTGAGCGACGCCTTCAAATTCAGAAGTCGAAGTTTGAGAAGCTGAAAGCATCTTTTCCCGTTTGAACACTTGTAATTTTTGTTTGGCTTTTAAAGCCCTTTTTTGTAATGACAATGGATCTGTACTATTTGGCGAAAAGATTTTTAGTCCGCCATATTGCTTTTCTTTTTACAATTATTCGACTGCTATTTTAATTTCTTGCAATGTTGGCTTATATTTTTTCAAATACTTGCCATTTATCTTCAGTATTCTTTTATCTTTATCTATCTCTTCGACCTCATATGCGCCATTTGAAAAAACTTTTAAAATTTGGAAAGGTCCTTCCCACTTAGGAGACCATTTTCCCATTAACCTATCTTTTCGATCCATAGGAAGAATTACTTTCCAAACAAGATCCCCCACTGAAAGGGTCTTAAATTTCACTTTCTTATTGTAAAACTTTTCGACTCTTTCTTTTTGTCTCTTTATCAGGTCTAACGCACGCAATCTCTCTTCATCCAAAACAACTAGTTCATCCATCATCATGCTCCAATACATTTCTGATGGAATTTCATGATGCCTTTGAACTCGTATTGACTGTAAATAAATTTCGACCGGTAGCACTGCATCGTGTCCATAAGTCAATTTGAATGGAGTAGAATTTGTTGCTTCTTTAGGAGACGTTCGACAAGCCCATAAAATCTGATCCAAAGTCTTATGCCAGTTTTTAGGTTTTCTACCCACGTGCTTTTTGATCAAATTTATCACAACCTTATTTGCTGCTTCGACTTGTCCATTTGCCAGGGCGTAATAGGGTGTCGAAGTTAAGAGCTTAAATCCTGTGTCTTTTGCAAACATTTGCATGTTTTTCCCAGTAAACACGGATCCCTGATCAGTAGTTATCGTTTCTGGTATCCCAAATCTGTAAATTATATGTTCCTGGATAAACTCTATAACTGTCTCTGGATCCACATTTACCAGTGGTATAGCTTCGATCCACTTAGTGAAATAATCTATTCCAACTAAAATGTACTTCTGCCCTTTTGAAGAAGCTGGTCGAATTTCACCAATTAAATCCAACGCCCAACCTCTGAATGGCCAAGGTTTTATAATTGAATGCAACTCATTTGCAGGGACATGTGGTATACCTGCATGCACTTGGCATTCCTGACAACCTTTTGCAAATTTGACACAGTCTTTCAACATTGTTGGCCAGTAAATTCCTTGTCGAAATAATAACCATTTCATTTTGTGGTCTGCTTGGTGTGTGCCACATGCACCACTGTGCACGTTCGACAAAGCTATGTAAGCTTCATCTTCGCCCAAACATTTCAGCAAGACTCCTTCTGCAGTCTTTTTAAATAATTCATTTCCAAAAAGTACATAACTTAAAGCTCTGTACTTTACTTTTCTTTCGACTTTCTGATTTGGGTCTTGTAGATAATCCTTGATAGGTTTTCTCCAATCTTCAATTTCTGAATCATCTATATTGAAAATTTCAAAATTTTCCTCATCCCCATAACCTAATTTTATTGTTTCCAAATCTGAAGGAGCCAACTTGGTGGATATAACTCTTCCCCTTACTTCAATAGTTTCTCCAAATTTTCTTTCGACACTTTGTAGCCTGACGCAAGTTGAGCCAAATCATTCGCTTCTTGATTCTTCAATCTAGGAATGTGTCTGATGGCCACATTGTCGAAATTTTTGAGAAGTCTGTTAGCTATTACGAAGTACATAATCAAATTCTCTTTGACACATTTATATTCTCTTGTCAATTGTTTTATCACCAACTCAGAGTCACCCATTATTTCGACTCTTGTTGCCCCCAATTCCAACAATATTTCAAGTCCGGCAATCAAAGCTTCATATTCTGCTTCATTATTTGAACATAAGCCTTCGACTTTGTACTTGAATTTTGTTGGAATTTTGTCAGGAGAAATAATTAGCATTCCAACACCAGTTCCATTCTTATGACTGGAACCGTGGAAATATAACTTCCATGGCTCTAATTCGACATATTTTATTTCATTTTCATTTATGGAATGGTCAGCTATGAAATCAGCAACCACTTGTCCCTTAACAGCCTTTAAAGGCAGATATTTTAAGGAATATTCTGTCAATGCCAAAGCCCATTTCCTAATTCGACTATGTAAAATGGATTTAGATAACATATACTTTATTACGTGGAAATGAGAAGAAACATATACATCAACAGGTTTTATATAGTGCTTTAACTTTGTACAAGAGAAATATACATACAAACATAATTTTTCTATCACACTATATCTAGTTTCAGCATCATTTAGGACTCTGCTGAGATAATAGATGGCCCTTTCGACGCCATTTTCATCTTCTTGACACAACATGCTTCCCAAAGTTTTGTCTGATGCCGAAATGTATAACCTCATACTTCTTTTTCTAAAAGGAGACATCAAAACTGGAGGACTAGCCAGATACTCTTTGATCTTGTCGAAGGCATCTTGTTGTTCTTGCCCCCATGTGAAATCTTCCTTCTTTAGTCGAAGTAGAGGTGAGAAGGCTTGTGTCTTCCCACTAAGGTTGGAAATGAACCTTCTGAGAAAGTTGATTTTCCCTAGTAGAGACTGCAATCCCTTCTTTGTCGATGGCGTTTTCGCTTCCATTATGGCTTTGGCTTTGTTTTCATTTATTTCGATCCCTTTCTTGTGGACCACAAAACCTAAGAAATCACCTGCCTGCACACCAAAAGCACATTTAAGGGGATTCATTTTTAAACCAAACTTTCTCATCCTTTCAAAGGACTGTCGAAGATGGTCTATATGACTTGTTTCTGAAACGGACTTAACCACAATATCATCAATGAATACTTGCATAAAAGTGTCGATAAAGTCATGAAAAATTGAATTCATGGCTCTTTGATAAGTTGCTCCAGCATTTTTTAAACCAAAGGGCATGACTACCCATTCATAGGTTCCTATTGCTCCAGGGCAACGAAAAGCTGTTTTAGGAACATCTTCTTCAGCAATAAAAATTTGATTATAGCCAGAGTATCTAAAATCATCAGTCACTTCATCGTCTTCTGGCACCTTGTTGCTAGGCTTCGACATCCCCACCATGTTGCTTGGTTTGTCCTTTTGAGAGGGCTCATTTTTTGGAGCAGACTCTTGGTTCATTGTTTGCATGTTTTTGCTTGACTCAGCTTTATTTTCATCAACAGTGTTTTCTTTGATTTTGTTCTTTTCTGCAGCCTCCTTTTCTGCTCTTTTCTGTCTTTGGAGCCTTCTCCACTGAGACCTTGACATTGGATTTTTTCCTTTATAGTTCTCTAATGGGTATGGTCTTGGTTTCTGTTTTTCGACCTCCCTTTTTCCTTCCATGGAGGAACCTCTCTGCATTTCAAAGTTCTTCCATTTTTTCTGCCCTTGAGCATCTCTGATTGGTTGGACCCACTTATCATCCTCAGCTTTGACAGATGGCTTGTAAGTTCTATGACGTCCTTCGCCAAACCTTTGGTTGTGATGCTCACTCCTCCTTGGATCGAACCTTCCATTTCTGGCTGCTGGGATTGCCCCCCAGTTTCCTCTTCTTTTGGCTTTCTCCACCCCCTCCAGATTGCTTGCTGCTTTCTTGTCGAACACCGCACTACAACGTGGGCACAACATGACTTCAGCCTTCTTTCTCTGGCACCTTTAGATGAATTCGACTAAGCTCTCCTCCTCCTTAGGGTAAGCCAACTTTTGATACTCTTCTTGACGGCGTTCTTCGTCAGTTTCTATTTGTTTCTTCAGAGAAATTTCCACCATGTTGATATCCACATTCTGGTCATCAGTGATACTTAGTTTATTCATTCTTTCAATAAGTCTTGCCTCTTCTTCAGCATTCCCTTTCGCCTGGTCGAAGCTTCCCCCTAAGGGTAGGTCCTTGGAGATGAGTTTGCAGCATTGCCTGACTGAGTTTTCTTTAGGGTCTTCCATTGTTCTACGCAAAATCCCATAAGGAGCAGGCTTTACAAGGCCTTCAGCAGCCTCTGCCTTTATTCTGGTAACGTACTTATTGACTGGTTCCATAGTGATGATCTTGCCAGCAACTCCCATTGTCTCTGTTTTGTCATGATTAAGGCCTTCAGTAGCCTCCTCTTTGATGATAGGGGCATTATCATTTGCTCATTCATCAGTATCTTCAAAGACATCTCCCCATCCAGTTGGCTGGATTTTGTTGATGTCAATACGAGAACTCGGGGGTGCAGAGTATTTCACGAGATAGTCGAATTTTCCACTGGGCTCTCCTAAAGTATCCCAAATTACTCCATCTTCAGCAATTTTGTTGTTATTCTCTTCGTCGAAACCTTCAGTAATTCCAACTGCGTTCTGGTTGTTGAAACCTTCAGTAGTTTCCTCCTTCTTCTGACTGTCGAAGACTTCAGTATCTCCAACTTTGTTTTTACTGTCGAAACCTTCAGTAGTCTCAACTTTGTTGATATAGTCATTCAAATTTCCTACATCAAGATTTTCAGTAATCTTGATCAACACTGGCTGGTCTACAAAGTCCTTGGATACTTTTTCCTCCTCAGGCTTGTCTAGGAGATCATCAGCAACCTCCACCATGTTGATATTATTGTCGAAGCCCTCAGCAGCTTCCACCATTTCAAAACTACAATCAGAGGCTACTTCGACTTCCACCATATTCACAGTGGAAGGTTCAGCATAATTGGCTTCGACCACCTGCATGGGGTTTGAGTCAATCCTCATCTGTTGCTTTGATTTGTCTCCAAACTTCAGTCTTCCATCACGGATTGCATTCTGAACAAGATCCCTGAAAAGGAAACATTGAGAAGTTTTATGACCCAAAAAGTTATGGTATTTGCAAAAACCTCTCTTTTTCTGTTGGTCCACAGGAGGCTCTTTAGTGCCTGCTGGTTTTATTAATTGACCATCTTTGACTAATAAGTCAAAAATTTCGTCACACTTGGTGACGTCGAACGTATAAGTTCTTTTAGGAAACCTATCATTCTTTTCAGGTTTGACTGGATTTTTCCCATTCGACGGAGTTAGTACTTTACATGCGTATGGTGGGCCTGACTTTAGTTCTGCCATATCAATTTCTTGTTCGTCGAACAAAATTAGGTCATTTTCGTCACCATCATCATCCTGGCATACTCCTACATAGGCCACTCTTTCCATTTTGTTTTTATTTGATCTAAATTTCTCAGCTTTTAGCCTTTCAATTTGTCTTACCCTATCTGCTAATTGTGCCATGTCTCTCAAATATTGAGTGTCTAATTTCTTTCTTATAGAATAATCTAGACCCCCTGCAGCCATTTCGACTAACTCTTGTTCTGGCACTTGTGTGAAACATCTTGCCTTAAGCAACCTGAACCTATTTAGGTAATCATCTATAGGTTCTGAAAATTTTCTCTTAACACTGGCTAATTCCTTCAAACTTATCTTAGTCTGACCCATATAAAATTGTTCATGGAACAATCTTTCTAGTTGGGTCCATGTGAATATAGAGTTCGCAGGCAAGGATGTAAACCAGGTAAACGCATTTTTTGTCAAAGAACTTGGGAAGTATGTCATCTTCAAATTTTCATTATGGGCTATTTCTCCTGCTTTGATCAAATAACGCGCTATATGTTCTATGGTGGATTCGCTAGTGTCCCCTGAAAATTTGGTAAATTTGGGGACTTTCCACCTTGGGGGTAATTCCTGTTGCAGAACATATTCAGATAATGGGGAGGCATAACTAGGCCTTTGTAATCCTACATTTACCCCATTTTGCGCCATTATCCTTTCGACCATGGCTGCTAAATTGTTTTCGGCAGGCAGGTTATTATATCGTATTCGCTGTCGCAACACATCATCAGCATCTTCGCCTCTCTGGACGATTACCCTCCTAGGTTCCTGTTGAACGGGGATTTCGACACGAGGCTGTTCGACCACCGCCTCTTAGTTTCTAGGGTTTGCCTGAGGATTCTCTAAAGGCCTTTGATTTATTGTGGGTTCCTCTTCGACATTCACTACTGGGTTTTGAATTACTTGTTCTCTTTGTCGCGTTTGAGGAACACCAAAAAAGTCAGCAATGCGTGTCATTTGCGCAGCCAACAATTGGTTGGTTTGGGTAGTGTTTTGTATTAAAGGATTAAACACTGCTCCCATTTATTGTGTCAACATTTGGACCATATCATGATTACTTTCGTCCATTTGTTGTCGAATTACTTGCGCAGAATTATTTGTAATTGCTGGCATTTGGAAATTTGGTAGGGGTTGGTTTAATCTACTCATACTTCCACCATATCCCGACCCTTGTAGTGGTGAAGACACGTGGACCATGGCATCAGAATACAAGGATGGTGCATTTTGCAAGTTTGCCATTACTGAAGTTGGCATTCCATATGGTTGTTCTCTACCAAACATAGGCATGGAAAAATTTGTCTGAAATGGCCTATAATTATGTCCTCCAGGAGGAGGCGTCCCCATGGGCATCGAATGTCCCATTGTGGAAGAACTAGGCATATTTTGGGAGAGCGAAACCGCTGGTATAGATCCTGTTGATGAAGGCATAGCCTCCTCCAGAACAGGGTTTGAATCCACATTTCCCCCTGTCGAAGGGATAGGGTTGGAAACTGGAATGGTTTCATTTGGATTTGGATTATTTGGCCGATTCGCCATTCTTCTTACTCTTGTTCTTTTAGGTCTTTCTACGTCGGTTATGGCTAATTTACCGCTTCTCAAAATCATACAACGAAGTAGAAATATTTGGCTAAGAGTTATTCTGTAAAAAATTATAAAATTTTGCACTGGTCCCACTGGGCGTGCCAATTTGTTCGCTGTTGATTTTGGCGAACAACCTCTGGTTTACCAATTTCTTATAAAACTGGGTTACTTGCAGGACCAACCACACAAATCCTGGGATACATGTGCAAATTTATCTAACTCTTAGGATAATGGTGTTTTGATGGTTTGTTTTGTTATATCTTTTATGTACGAATAGTTTGGTTAAAGAACTAAATAACAACTTCTGGCGAAAAGGTGAATTGAACAAAATTAAAACTTGCATAAAGCAAATGACAAAAGATAAAAGGCTGGGAAAAGTAAAGGCAATTATAAAAGACTTTGAATTTCTATAAACTTAAAAAGATGGTGTTTCACACGTACATTTCCAGATAATAAACTCTTTTCTCTCACACGGTACTTTGAGTATTTACAGGAATTTAGTACAAGTTTTCACCCACTAAAATTCTACAACAATTATCCTATTTATATACAAATATGATAACTGCCAAATAACGAAAAAATTCTAAGTCTTTGACACTTGGCCTTCTGCATGTCTTCTTTTCTTCTAAAGCTTCCACACGTCTTCTGCCAAACGTTATAACTCTTGAATTTGAATTTTCCCTTTGTGTCGAAGCGTTGTGCCTCTTCACTTTGTCGAATTGTCGAAAAGTAACAAATGTCCCTTAAACCTTGTCTGACGAAAACTTCCTTATGTTTCTGTCGAAATGTCGAAACTCTGTTTTTGTCGAAGTGTCGAAAACTTCTTCTGAATACCTTCGTTTTTCTTTCTTCTTCATCTGTAGCCATTTTCTTTAGTTAAAGAACGTCATTTTACCTACCAAGACATGGTGTCGAAAATATATGTCTACACCACTTCAATTCCCTTGCGGGAAATTTTGTGTCCTAGCACGATACCTTCCTGCACCATAAAATGACATTTCTCCCAGTTGAGAATAAGGTTAGTTTCCTGGCATCTTTGCAAAACAAGAGACAAGTTAGCTAAACAATGATCAAAAGAAGAACCAAAAACAGAAAAGTCATCCATAAACACCTCCATATGCTTTTCAAGCATATCGGCGAATATGGATGTCATACACCTCTGAAAAGTAGCTGGGGCATTGCATAACCCAAATGGCATCCGCCGGTAGGCAAAAATACCATAAGGGCATGTAAATGCAGTCTTCTCCTGATCTTCTGGGGCTACAGCAATCTGATTGTACCCAGAGTATCCATCCAGAAAACAATAGTACTCGTGACCTGCAAGTCTCTCTAACATCTGATCAATAAAAGGAAGGGGAAAATGATCCTTCCTTGTTACAGTTTTAAGTCTCCTGTAATCAATACATACTCGCCAACCTGTTACTGTACGAGTTGGAATCAGTTCATTCTTTTCATTCACAACCACTGTGGTTCCTCCTTTCTTTGGTACCACATGCACAGGACTCGCCCAAGAACTGTCAGAAATGGGATAAATCAATTCTGCATCTAGCAACTTTACAACCTCTTTTCGTACCACTTCTTTCATTGCCGGATTTAACCTCCTCTGGGGTTGTACTACTGGTTTCTGATTATCCTCCATCAGTATCTTATGCATGCATACTGTGGGACTAATTCCCTTCAAATCCCCAATAGTCCATCCAATAGCACTCTTGTGTTTCCTAAGGACCTGTATCAACTTCTCTTCATCCTTTTTATTCAGCTCAGAGTTAATAATAGTAGGACATCTTGTTCCCGATTCCAGAAAGACATATTTAAGATTCACAGGTAATTGTTTTAGTTCAGAACTTGTACCTGTTTCACTCCCTTTTTCAGTCTCTGTTTCTGGTGAAGCTCTCAAATCCTCCCACCGGTGTGGTCTAGATTTCAACCAAGGTGGTTGTGCATCTATCATAGCAAGAACTTCTTTTTCTTTCTCATCATCATGGTCCTCAATCTCTTTTGCTGACAAACTCATAACTCTTTCCAAATGTGATTTAGGGAAGTGGCTTTGAATGGTGCTGGTCACTATTTGATCAATCACTTCGACTGAGTGGTTTGTACATATATCCTCTTTATGTTTCATGGTATTCCTAACATCAATTTTCAGCTCTTCATCGTAAACTTTGAGGGTTATGGTACCTCCCTCAATATCTATCATACATCTACCTGTTTCTAAGAAAGGCCTTCCCAGAATCAGAGGGATATCCTCATCTTCTGGCATTTCTAAAATCACAAAATCAACAGGAAAGACAAATTTATCAACTTTGACAAGAACATCTTCGACTACCCCAAATGGTCTCTTAACTGAATGATCTGCAAATTGGAGTGTCATTCTGGTATCTTGAACACTTCCAATTCCTAGCTTCCTGTAAATAGACAACGGCATAAGGCTCACACTAGCCCCCAAATCAATCAGTGCCCTTTTGAAGGACCTATCTCCAATGGTGCACGGAATAGTTACTGAGCCTCTATCTGGCTTCTTCACTGGAATCTTCATACCCTGCAAAATAGCACTGCAAGTTTCAGTTAGTATAACAGGATCAGTGTCAGTGGTGCGCTTTTTTGAGATGATGTCCTTCATGAATTTGGCATAAATAGGCATCTGCTCAAGTGCCTCAGAGAATGGAATGTTGATCTCTAATTTCCTGAACATCTCTACAAACTTCTGAAAAATTTTCTCATCTTGCTTCTTCTTCTTATTTCTTTGTGGGAATGGAAGCTTTATGATGGGTTTTGGTTCGGTGGGCTTCTCCTTCACAACAGGTGGTGGAACTACTTCTTCCTCAGGTGGATTCTTGTTTTCTAAGATTTCAAGATCCACTTCAAGTAATTGATCTTCCTCCTCAGATTTCTCTTCAGGTATTTCAGCTGATTTCCCACTTCTTGTTGTTACAGCATTCACTTTACTGTGATCCCTTGGATTTGGCACTGTTGCACTAGGTAAGGTACCTGGTGCTTGAGAACTCGTTAGCTGTTGTGCTATCTGACCCAGTTAAACTTCCAGATTTTTAATAGAAGCATTGGTGTTCCTCTAATTATTTCTGGTTTCTTCCTAAAATTGAACACTCTGAGCAGCCATCTTTTCTATAGCAATCTCCCAATCTGCTTTCTTTAGTACCTGCTGCTGATAAGGTTGCTGTTACGGTTGATACTGTTGCTGGTAAGGTGGTTGTTGTTGTGGTGGTCCCTGCTTCTGAACATTACCCTGCTGATCTTTCCAGGAGAAATTAGGATGATTTTTCCACCCCGGATTATATGTATTTGAATATGGATTATTCTGCCTCAGGTAATTAATAGCCTGCACTTGTTCTGCAGTGGCAACACAATGCATGGCAAAGTGCGGTCCACCACAGATTTCACAAATCAAAGTCTGAACTGGTTGAACTTGAGCCACAGTCTGAGTACCTAAATTCATAGCTTTCAATCTTCTTTCCACTTCAGCAGCAATCTGATCTTCCATCTTCGCTACTTGATTTGTCAGTTTCAAGTCAATTTTTCCTTCAGGTTGACTCACAGTACGATCATATAGTTCCAAATACTCATTTGCAGCTATAGCTTCAATGATCTTTTTTATACCAGTGGCTGTTGAAAAGTTAGATGAGCCACCAGCAGTTGTATCAATGAGTTGCTTAGTTTTCATCTTCAGCCCATTCACAAAATTTTGCATTTGTTCAGTTGCATCCAAATTATGTGTAGGACATGCAACTAAACACCTCTTGAACCTTTTATATGCATCTCCAAGTGACTCTCCGTCCTTCTGTTTAAAATTTAGGATGTCATATCTCTTGCGGATATACACAGAAGCGGGAAAGTACTCGTTCAGAAAAGTGGTTTCCATCTGTTGCCAAGTAGTAATACTTCCTGCAGGTAAAGAATAAAACCACTCTTCAGCGTCTTCCGATAAAGTGAACAAAAACATAACCAGCTTCTTTGCCTCTTCAGAATGCCCCTCAATTTTCAATGAGGCGGCCATAGTCAGGAACCTCTGTAGGTGCTTGTTTGCATCTTCATTAATCTTTCTTGCAAAAGGTTTACTTTCCAACTAACGAATAGTAGAAGGGTGCAACTGGAAATGGGCAACATTGACTGGTTGGTTAACTATTGTCAACCGCACTGCTGGGTGATTCTCTCTGCCATAGTCACCGAGAAGTTTTTCTCCGGGAGGTGGATCTGCAGCCATAGTAACAGGTTCTAGATGTGAATCTGTTTCTGAATCAGAATCTTCAGAATGAATCGAGATGTGTTCTTCAATCACTTGTTCTGCGTCAGATGTTGCCAGTTTTTCTCTTTTAGCTTGTCTGAGCCTAGCGTGCAAAGTTCTTTCTGGTTCTGCGTCAAAATGAAAATCAGCTGAGGCCTTACCTCGCATTCACAGATTAGACAGAGATTAGTAACAATAAAAAAGAAAAATATAAATTAAGCAAAAATAAAATTTTGGTTGCAGAGCAACAAAATTCTAATTGAAAAATTGTTAAACTCTATAATCTTTGGCAGTCCCCGGCAACGGCGCCAAAAACTTGATAGGAAAAATAACAAGTGTACTATTTTACCTATTGTAGTAATAAAGGGAAAAATCCCAAGTATCGAATCTCAAGGACTGCTTGACGATACAGAGTTTAAAAATACTTTCAATTAAACAAAAAGTCTTGGTGGTTGAAAATTTCTATAACTAAGATTTAAATAAAACGAGTAAATAGTTGAACGATATCCGATATAAGTAAATTGCTAGGGTTTGGTGAATGAATCCTCATGCAACGATCACAATTTATAAATGCAATAACAAAATAAAAAAAACATTTGAGTATCGGTTCTTTAGATTATCTAATCCTAAGTCCTTAGTGAAAAGATCTTTGATCATGTAATCTAATTACTATGTCCATAGATAATTACATTCATGATCAAGTTTGTATATATCAAGAAATTCCGGTTTTGATAAAGTATCCCTAGTCCTAGGCAATATTTATTATCAAATGTTCTTAGTCAGATCAACATGTAACCGCTGACTAGCAAAAATTACATGTAAAGGTTCAAAATCCGTTTTTCCGACGGTTTGGGCTTTAAGCAAAGAACTAAGAACAAATCAATGATTACTGAATAAAATAATTATTGCATTGATAAAATCGAATTCATTACATGAAGATTCAGGGTCACCCCCCTAGCAATGGGGGGTTTAGCTACTCATAAAGAAAAAGAAAATAATAGATGAAAATGTTGTCATTACAAATTATCTCGAGGAATTAATCTTCAATCGTCCGAAAACTCTTGAACATGTGAATCCCTTCTGAAAATCTGAGTTTCCAGCCTTCAAATCTTGTATTTTGCTCCCAAAAATCGACCAACCCTTGCGAAATCGCGTTCCCGGCTTAAATAATCAAACTCTGGGCCTTCAGCACTTTTGGGCTTCAATACGCGTATTGACTTAGCTAATACGCGTAATGACCTGTTTTGCACCACATTATCTACGCGTATTGACTTAGCTAATACGCGTAATGACCTGTTTTGCACCACATTATCTACGCGTATGGCTCCAAGGGCCAGCCAGCACGCAACCTCATACGCGTATTAACAAGAACCTTACGCGTATGGGCAGAGGCTTCTTTTTTCCCCTATTTTTCCAACCCTCTGCTCATTCATGTATTGTACGCGTATCAGGTAGGCTTTACGTGTATCACTTATAGCATTACGCGTATGGGCAGCAAGTCTTCCGAAAATTGCATTTTTCTTCCGCTTTCTTGCACCGGCTCGGTTGTACATCCACTGCTCGATCCTCTGAGATTCCAAATCTGTATTTGACCTGCTGACATACCAAAAGCGTAAAATATCCTCGAGAAACTCATAATTCATGACACACTTTACATAATCAAAACACACCTAATTGCTACTAAAACAAACTCAAATTCACACAGTTTACCTGATTTATTCCCAGTTGAATCGCAAAATACATAGCATAAATGGTGACTGATCACACTTCGTCAGAGAGATAATCGAGCGTGGTGAAGTCCAGGTGCTGAAGGTTTCGACTGAAGACAATGCTGCTGATATGATCACCAAGACGTTGCCAAGTTGCAAGTTTTTCCACTGAATGCAGCTGATAAAATTGCATGATGAAAGCTAGTTGATTCCCTTGTTGCTGAGTTAGATCCAAGGTGGAGATTTGTGAGATTTGGGTCGAACTCATGTGGTGCCTGAGTGTTACATACTGTAGTCGAAGTTTTGTTCTAGTATGTACTGTCGAATTGGGCCTTGTGTTAAGGATCCAATTGTTTAGGTTTCTTGGGCTGCAAGTTACCTAGTTAGTCTATAAATAGGCTAGTACACTCAGTTTTTTGAGTGTGGCAAATTGTGATATTCACTTGTAATCATTTGTGACTTAGATGAGAAAGTGAATAGTAAACGAAATTCTGGTACCAAATATGTGATGTCACACTTAATGTCACAACAACACACTCTGCTATGGACAATAACAAACAACAACAGAAACACACAAAATTATTTACCTAGTTCAGTTCAACAACTTAATCTGGGGGCTACCAAGCCAGGGATGAAATTCACTACTTGTAGAATTAATTTACAGACTCAACAACCTAGTTGACAATCTCCTAAACTTAATTTCTACTAATGAACTTTCTACCTAAGAGCCCACTTAGGTATGAGAACACTACTCAATCCCTAAAACCTCTCAAAGATCAAACACTTTGAGAATCACCTTGATCCTGCTTCACAACTTTGATCAAGTTACAAAACTCTCTTGCTTCATAGCTCTAGAGAGGACATATTACACTCACCAATTCACACTTGAATGGTTAACACAACACTCGTACAAAGACAATGATTGACACTCAGTCTATGCTCTCTCTCCTCTGTACTTTTCCTTCAGGATTGATGGGCTTTATATAGCTATTTGATCTGGTCTTGGACCTGCTACAATATCTGACCTGATTTGTTATTTAAAACTGAATCTTCGACAGATTTTCTCTCTCAAAATCTTCTTAAATTTTTAGCCTTTAAACACTCCTACAAATCTGCATCAAATCTGTTTGTAACAGAAAATATCTCCTCCAAGATATTCGCATCCAATTACTCTGCCAGCTGTCTCAAATTCCAGCTAAAACGCTTAACCCTAACAACATCACTAAACCTGATGTTATTAATCTTCTGCAGACCTGATGTCACACCATCGCATGTGACATCAGACATCAAAACTTCAACAAGCTAAACACTTAACATAAACCAATGTTAAGACTCAATGTTATGACATCAACCATCAGACATTGACATTGAACACTTTGTTTTACCAAAATTCTAGCCAATCCAAGAACCAACATTAAACATAATTTATATTTTCCCAATCCTTGTTGTTCCTTCTTCTTCTTCTTGTGTTTTCTTTCTTGGTTTTCCGTTAACCCTTGTTTGGTTCTTGATCATCAAAAAACTGTTTTATACTTTGCTTAAAGATATCGTTTTACACAACATATATTTTTATGTGTGTGTCTGGACACTAGTAATTAGCACAATGGCAATGCATACACTCTTGAAACAAATTTCAAAAAAGGTCACATCTATTCACAATCATGCTAATCAATTACATATCAAATTTATTAATAGTCAAATAAGATTGCCATTATTTATAAAACCTTTTTGCTTCTTTAAACTATGGTGTGACTCTCACATAATCAACTATAACTTACATAAAGGTAAAACTTGGTTTTTGGTGTAGCCTAATTTTCTACCAATTTTATCTTTATTTTAAAATGTGTAACTTACATAATAACTTCATTGAACCAATACTATCATCTTTTACATAACTTCTTACTAATAACTTCCTACATAACTTTCATTTAAAAGTAAAATAAATAAATAAAATATCATTTATATTTTTACGTGTGTGTCTGGACGCTAGTAATTAGCATAATGGCAATGCATACACTTTTGAAACAAATTTTAGAATAAGCCACATCTATTAACAATCATGCCAATCAATTACATATCAAATTTATTAACAATCAAATAACATTGCTATTATTTATAAAACCTTTTTTCTTCTTTAAACTATGGTGTGACCCTCACATAATCATATAATGAATATTGCAACAATTAAGCCGCTGAAATTATGTATATATACCATTACAATTCTATTCCAGTAACTCACTTGCTTATAAAGCGATCAATACATGTACCAAATTATTTCTTGTTCCAAATTATTATTTTGAAAGTTGTTTTTTAATAGGCAATGGAATTAGAACAACAGAGTACAAGGGGTACTCCAACCCTTACACCAAACAACACCAATAGTCTACATCTTGATACAATTAAGAGGAGAAAGAAACCAATAGTAGAACGTACAAGGTTTAACCAACAAAGAACGAGAACCTAACCAATTCTACGATAACAATTTAGTAGAATACACTACGTCACTGACGATGGATAATGAGTTCCTAAAGATACAGTTATTTCTACTACACCAAATGCACCTCACCGTGAAGGCCCAAATGACAAAACCAACATCTTTATCTTTCTCCTTCCTAAATCTTCTTCCGAACTCACAATACGAAGCGACACACTCGATTCTACTACCCAATCGAACTGCTGTCCAATTTTCAATACCTTCCCAAACTCCGACAGCGTAAGAGTAGCCCAAGAATAAATTATGAGATGATTCGACATTGAACTCGCATAAGGCGCAATCCGCATTAGTATCACCTGAAACAATTCCCCTCTTCAACAACTTCTCTCTTGTAGCAATACTGTCCCAAAACAACCTCCAAACAAAAACTTGTAATTTCGACGGCAAAACCACACTCCAAACTTTCTGCAATGCTGCTACCAAACTGCTGCTCCCTACGGAATGCCAGGCCTCCTTAACTAACAAATCATAACAGGAGGAAACAGAAAAGGCATCATCATCACTAAAAGACCAAGACAAGGATTCCTCTACTCCATCTACACATGCCACTCCATCAAGCAACTGACTCAATCTCTCCATTTCACTGCCCAGGACTGAACCATGGATCACATCATCCTGCAAAATGTTCCAAACCCAACCTGCTGCACTATTAAGCCCCATCTCTGCTACTACTGCATTCTTAACATTAGACAAACTATAAAACACAGGGAAAGCTTCATAAAGAACTTCATTACCAATCCAAAAATTCACCCAAAAAGACAATAGTTTACCATTCCCCAAGCGACCACCGATAGCATTCAAAAATAAGTCAACAGAGAGCTCTTTACAAAACCCGATCGACATAATATCCCACCACCAGATTGAATAAGAACTACATCCCTTGTTGCCATCATAAAGTAAAACTGCCTTACTTAAGTTACTGTCGCGTCGCCCGTACATGAAATGAAGAATTTCAAACCACAGAGCCTCCTTTTCAAAAAGAAATCTCCACTTCTATTTAAGGAAATGAGCTTTATTGAAAGAAGCAATATCCTTGATCCCTAAACCACCTTCACTCTTAGGCATACAAACCTTCTTCCAACTAATCCAATGGACATTCTTCTTATCCGCCAAACCGCCCCACAGAAATTTGGATTGTAGTTTAACAATCTCCTTAAGAATACAAACCGGAGCTTTATAAAAGATAACGCAAAAACAGGTAAAGCATTCATAACCGAGTTGATAAGCGCAACTCTCCCCCAATAGATAGATTTTTAACCTTCCAAATAGCTAATTTACTCCTCAGGCTATCAGACAACTCTTTACTGTCATATAATTTTCATATAAACTATATCCATGGATAAACATAAAACTATGACTATATCATAATATATAATCATTATGTATAATCTATATTTGAATTAATGATTTAATCATAACCCAAATCACCAATTATTCACTATAATAACCAAATTTCTCAAACACAATAATGGAGAAAGAAACCCTAAAGGAGGAAGAGGATCCTTCTCTACCCCGTCATGCAATACACTCATACAAGAGAAAATCTCCCCGCTTATCTTGTAATTCCAGCGAAATTCAGCAAAGCAAGGTTCAATTAATCTTCTTCTCTCAAACCCTTAACACTCCCTTCCAAATCTCTTTTCTCCAATTCCTTATTTTTCACGTACCGATAGAATGTGTCATATTTCTCCCTAGTTTTGTAATTATAATTACAAAACTACTAAATTTTGGGTTACCTATCTATCTTCCCTTACTCACAAAAACCCAACAATGTCCTTCCTATTTTATTTCCTATATTTAATTATTCTATTCTTATTATTTTACCTCAAATAATAAAATTAAATTCACTAAAAAAATTAATACTCATATTATTTCATTTAATAATTAAAACACTACTATTTTATTTATTCTGCCACTTCTACACTATCACCATACTACTATATATTCTTCTCAACCATTTCACTTCACCCGACACACATAAAACAATTATTCAATTTAAATCAATTAAAATATATAATATCATCTAAGCACGCTAAATCACTCAAATATGCAAATTAATTTAATTAAATAATTAAACGAGAAATAGTTGACAACCTAAAGTGGTTGTGATTTATGAATCTAAATTCGCTGTGATTTACGAAAAATAGTTTACAAATTACATGAGAACTCTGGAATTTTATTTCAAATCAAGGACTTGTTTGTAAAAGTACTTAGATTCTTAAAACATAGTTGACAAACTAAAGTCGATGTGATTTATGAATCTAAAGACTTGTCTTTCATGGACTTGACTACTTTATTTGGTGAATTGCAGGAACATGAGATGGAGCTTGAGAGGCTAAATAATAATGAAGAAGGAGATAAGAAGAAGAATAAAATTTATGCACTAAAAGTTGAAACAACAATGATATGGATTTAGAAAATGAAGACCGCCAAAGTAAAAGTAATGAAGACATGGAACTCATGTTTCGAAAAATCAAGGAATTCTTAAAGGACAAAAAAAACTTCAAAGTCCTAAAACAAAGTGAAGAAATACCATCATTCATTCCTATACTCCATCAATGCGGAAAGAAAGGGCACATAACATCAAATTGTCCTCAAAACCATAACCTGAGAGGGGACCAAAATCATAAAAGAAAGTTCAAGATAGTTAATCCCTCAAACCTAACTATATCCTTTTGCCATCATACTTACTTTATTTCTAATGATTATGCCATGTTCATCAAGCTTTCCTAAAAATCATCGGGTGCCTATGAGAGTTTTATTTTAACGACGAGAGACAAGATCTCACACATCGTTTAGTTTTTATAATATTATAACCAATTAATTCTTCATATATATATATATATATATACGATAATGATATTTTTATGTAAGAACATGATAATGAATATGAACCATTAGATTAAAATAAATGGGTGAGATTAAAACATTACTTAAGTAAGTCATATGTCATTTTTATTCTCAATCAACATTTTCTCTCCATTATTAAAATAAATGACTTAAATTAAAACATTAAATTTCTAACTATCAAAATTTTCTCTGCTCTCAATCATTTATTTTAAAATAATTGTTCAGATTCATTCTCATGTTTTTGCATAAAAATATCATTCTTCTAATGTGTATATATATATATATATATATATATATATATATATATATATATATATATATATATATATATATATATATATATATATATATATATATATATATATGTAAAAATATTCTGAAAAAAAATTATTAAAAAGTCATAGTAATTAAATTTATTTATTTAATTTAATTTATATTTTTGTATATAATAATTTATATTATACAATAAAATTAATTATAAACCATCAAGTAAACAAAATAAAAAAAACGACATGAAATAAGTTATTACAAATGTTACATTAATCCACCATTAAGACGGTCATATTATTGAAGTTTGATCTCAAATTAAAAGGATGATTAAAATCCCAAAAAAAAAAAAAATAGAAGAGATCAAAACTCAGATTTAATAATGGAAAATTAAAGCTTAAAAACTGTAAAAAAGGAGTTACAAAATTACAATAAAGTCAAATTTTTATTAAAGAAGAATGCAGAAAAACTTGATTAGCCGAAAACAAAGACATGTAATTAATTTTTTTTACGAAAAATATAATGTGAAATTGGCTTGTAGGTTTTTGTTTTTAAGCAATTTTTGAACTTCGAAGGAAGTGCATATATCATTTTTAAGTGGGGATAATTTGTTTGATGTATCATGTGTATTGAGAAGTCAATTAAACAAAAAAATTTGCTTCATCTATCTTGTACAGTACTCAATAATTTCCATGAATTATTGTAGATGTACATAGGTCACTGTCAACTTAGGATGATATGCATTGTGCTCATTCATTTGAAACCCTCGATTTAGATAATTAAATAGCTTGGTTTTCTTTCTTTGTATTTTAGATTCGAAATGCAATTGAAAAGGAAAATTGATTGAAGTTTAATTAGGGGTTGTAAGTCAATTAGAAAAAATTAATTAAATCAACAATCTAAATAAAAAAAATTAATTGTTTATTTTTTTGGTTTAAAAATCGATTAATCAATAAAAATTAAGGTGGTTTAGTTTGGTTCTCGATTTTAATTTTTAGGAATTGTCAAATCGATGAATCAATATGATGATTTTAAATACATATTTAATCTTTTATTTACTCCATTATTACGTTTAAATTCTGCTTCGATCTCACATTTCTCCATTTTTATTTATATATTTTTTCTTTGAACAAAATATGTAGTCAAAACCAAACATTAAACATAAAAAAAAAAATAGAAACCATAAATCATAAAATCTTACTCTCACCAAACTACTGATCTGTCTGCCCGCTACCACTATTTCTCTTGTCACCGTCATACTTATAGGCATAGTTGTCTTATTCATGTTCAAGTTCTCTTCATTAGTTTTTTTATGTTTATACCTTTTATGTTTCTTCTTCAATACATTTTCTTCTAATTTTGTTACAAAAATATTTTTGATGCGTGTTTGAAGCGTGAAAGATGTTAATTTATATGTATTAAAATCTTTTGTCTATATTGTTGTGTTTTATTTGTTAATCTTTCAAATTTCTTTCCAACCTTCTGATATTAAGTGTCAAATTTTATATTCGATAATGAATTTATTTTATTATGCAATGAAAATTATATCAATGTTTCGCATAGATTAAGAAAAACTGTTAAGTTGTTCGAAAAGTAGAACCTGAAATATATTATATAAAATATATTATTTAAAAAATTATAGCATAAAATACATAAAAAAAACATGATAACAAATAATGCACAAATGAATATAATATTTAGAAGAAAAAAACAGTGTTGTAAATTGATCAACCACACCAAATGAAATCAATCCGATTAATTTGGTTTGGTTATATTTTTAAACAATATTAACAATTGAACCAAAACAAACCGTTTGAAATATCATCAGTTCGAATAATCTTTTGACCAAAATTCGATCCAACTCAAACAGATTACACTCCTAAATTTAACCCAATAATTCAAACTATACGGGTAAATATAATGGGTAATTCAAATTTTGTATGACCATATAAAAACAAATTTTCGTATTCGAATTCAAATATTATTTATCGATTCAAATTTTCTTCTACGTTAAATTCTCCGCTTTCTTTCACTTTAAATTTCAAAATAGGGTTTAAAATTTAAATGATAAGGTAAATCTGATTCTGAATCACTCTGTTTGTTTCTTGGTGCCTTTACGTAACTCTCACTTCCATTAAAAAAAAGTTTTATCTTGATTATATTTTTAAAATAAAAAAATCTAAAAGATCCTCTTTTTAATTCCTTCAATATCCGATATAACATGAATAAAATCAAAATTGAAGACTTCTCCTTCAATGATCATTGTGTCACATTCATTGGTTCGTCGCATTCATAATTCCCAGCAGGACGACTCGTGTACAGTAAAATTCACTAATAGAACTTAGAAATTTGGGAAAAAAATATTTTATTTTCCTTATTTTATGACAGAAAAAAGTAATCTTTAAAAAAATATGTTATTGTTGAATAACATTATTAATATTATTATATAATTTATTGTATTTTAGTAAGATTAGTTTAGTTTTTTTAATTATATTAACATTTATACTATATTGTAACTTTTTTTATAGTAAAACAAAAATGATATATTACTAAAAAATAAAAAAATAAAAGTTCAAACAAAGAATAGAAGTTTGTTCGTGAATTCCTTTGTGAGACAGATTCCGGCATAAGAGGCAAAGGATCTACTTGGTGGAAGGATCTAAGGAAGATGGACTTTGATAAGGCTAACAATCTTTCTTGTTTTGCAAGTAACATACAAATGTTCTTTAGATTATTGAAATAAAATCTCATTTTGGCAGGCTAATTGGATAGGCGATCAGTGTTTACTAAACATATTTTCTACTGTTTTTCAAGCCTCTAACAAGAAGGATTGTGTCATTGAAGATGTGGGTGACTGGACTAATGGTAGATGAGAGTGGAACCTTGATAAGATAATTTCTGATGATCATATTGATATCTCTAACAGTGTAGCAGATTTGAAGGTTGTGTTGTCAGATATTCATCCTAGTTTGGAGACAGTTGACAAATTTATTTGGAAGAGCAATCCTTCAAAAAAAATTATGTTCAGAGCTGTTATAACCAGTTGCACAGGCTGACTGATAATTTTGCAGAATTTGAGGCGCCCTTATTAAAGGCTTTGTCTGATGTTTGGAGCAACAAAATCCAACCAAAAATCAAGCTTTTTGGTTAGAGGTTGTTCCTCAATAGATTACCAAGTCAAGACTAACTCAATATAAGATGATTTTTAGTTATCAATCACGACTTACCATGTGTTTTCTGCATTCTGATTCTCACTTCGATATGCATTCCCTTCGTCATGATATTTTCCCATCTGCTATCTGCTCTTGAAGATAATGGAACCTCATTTCGATGTGCTTGCTTCGACCATGTTCTATCAGATTCTTTGCCAGATTGATAGCAGACATGCTGTCGATATTCATGGCAATCGCTATTTGATTCTTCCCTGTAATCTCTTCAACCAAATTCACCATCCACGTTGCTTGACATGCACAGAGAGAAGTAGCTATGTACTCTGCTTCACATGATGATAGTGCTACGACTGGTTCTTTTCTTGAACTTCAAGCAACTGGTGCACCACCTAACATAAACACATAACCACCTGTGGATTTTGTATCCTCAGTATCATTACACCAACTTGAGTCGGTGTATCCCATTAACTTGTATTCTTTTTCTTCATCAGCTGTACGAAACAAAATTCCAAAGTCGTGAGTTCCTTTTAGATGCCTTAGTATTCTTCGTCGCTGCTAGGTGTGATACCTTTGGCTTATGCACGAATCTACTCACCATACCTACATTGTATGCTTGATCATGCCTTGTGTGACAAAGGTATCGAAGTGATCCAATGAGTCTTATGTACTGCGTTGGATCAACATCATCTTCATTTGTGTCTTTCGATAGTTGCATTTTGGGCTCAGATGCAATCGAAGTTGGGTTGCAATCTTGCATCTCAAATCTCTTGAATATTTCGCCTGCATATCTTCTTTGGTGCATCATCAAACCTCTACCACTCTTGTAGAATTTGATGTCAAGGAAATCTAAGTCTGACATTTCAAACTCCTTCACTTAGGTCATCACTACTACAAAACGCGTAAACAACGACGCCGTGCTCACAACGCTTCATCCCTACACCGTTGTGACATATCTAAACTAAGGCGCGGTTGTATTTTATTTGTTTATTGTATAAAACTTATCTGTATATAACAACGGTTGATAAATAAACCATGGTGATTATCTGTATATAACGGTTGATAAATCAACTGTGGTGATACCTTCAAGCTTTCATGTGTTCGAACCTCAGCGCATTCATATATATTATTCCTTTTATGTTAAAGCGCGCCTTTACTTTTTTATTTACTTTTAATTAAAAAAATTAAAAGTTATGACTACGGTTGTTTATATACACCGTTGTGATATATTTTGTATGTTTTTTTAATTTTTAATTCTAAAAATAACTCTGGCGCTTTAATATGAAATTTCATTATGTAAATAATATATCATAACGGTGTAAATTTTTTACCGTCGCAGTAGTGATTCAATAGTCTCCAAACTAGCTAGTCTCATTGTCTCTTCAGTATCCTTTTTTCCATTGAAAATATAAACCAGACGAAATGTTACACGATTTCAACCCTAAACCCTAACCTTCAATACTGTGAAACAATACACGATTCCACCAAAGCTTGCATCATCAGTATCCATTTTTTGTCATTTTCGTCATCATTGTCACAATAGTGAAGAAAATAGAAGATTACGCACATACCAACACCGTCGTCATCATCGTCACCGTCGAGAAAGAAGATAACAACAAGATCGTCGTTGTCGTAAGGAAGGAAGACAACAACAACACCAACACCAACATCGTTTACTTCGTCGTCACGTTTAGGGTACGTAAAATATTTTCCCCATGCATCTACAGTAAACTCTTTTGCCATTGTTGTTCATGTTGTTGTTGTTGTTTTTGAACTTAGATGTCGACCTTGTCGAGTTCTTCATCAGAAACCAGCGAAGAAACTCAAACAAATGAAAGGTTAACTAATGAAACTCAAACAACTGAAAGTCAAACGAAAAGATCACAAAGAGGTGTCACAATGATGCCCCAATTCACATCAGCCCGCAACTCATCTGATGCAAAAATTCCGATCGAGTTTGATTCGCACTACAGATTAGTGGATTGTCCACATTACGCTACTTTTAGGAGTTATGTTGTGTTCCTTGCACGTAGCAAAGTCAGTATATTGATTGATGATTGGAGAGAAGTGGATGGTAATGTCAAAGACAGCATATGGACAGACGTTAAGGTATTTCATACTATAATTTTCATATATTTGATATCACTACCTATAGTTTCTAATTCATACTTATATATTGATTTAATGTAGTTGAATTTTGAGTTTACCGATGACTCAAAATTGAAAAGAAAGTGGATAACTTATGTCGGTGTTCGTTGGAGGGGATTTAAGTCACGGCTCATGGCTGACTACATTATGAAGCCTAAGAGCGGTCTTCAACCTCCATGGATTCGGTATTGTTTTTTATCGAAGAAGGTGTGGCATAAGTTTGCGAAGAAACTCCATTCTGAGGAATTCAAGGTTAGTACTAGTCTTATGTAACCTATAATGTTATGCTAATGAGTTATAGATACTAATCATTCACATTTTTCACTATGTTAATAACAGGCTAAAAGCGAAGTAGGAATTCAGAACAAGGCGAAAAACATGTACCCCCATAGATTGTCTCGTGGGGGTTACAGGAAATATGAGAAGAGGATCCTGCAGGAAAAACTACAAGAAGGAGGAGATGGTGACATTCCATCTCCACCTTCAAGACATGAGAAATGGAAGAGGGCTCGATTAAAACCTAATGGAGAGTACACCTCTGAGGCTTCAAGAGTAGTTGCTGAGAAAATTGTAAGTATATATTTTGTTTAAATGCGTTTGCTTATGTAAATTGCTCATGAGTTGTTATTTAAATGTGTTTGCTTATGTAAGTTGCTCATGTTGTGTAGGATAACTTGGTTGTGGCGGCCCATGAAGGCACATTTATTCCATAAGCACGACATGACATATTAGTCGAAGCTATCGGAACAGCTGAGCATGGAGGTCGTGTCCGTGGTGTTGGAGATGGTGTCGGCTTGAGGTCATACTTTGGATCTCAAAGAAGAAGCACCGAAACCGCTGAATTTCTTGATCAACGACAAAAGATTGATAATGTTGAGAAGCAATTGGCGGAGCAAAGGAGGCTGTTTGAGGAGGAAAGGCAAAAAAGGGAGAAAGAAGTGGAAAGGTTACAAGAGATGTATTCGGTATGTGTCGTAAATCGCGCTTATTTTTGTATGATATATATTATATGTTCTAATTGAATATATTGTGCTTATTTTTGTTTTATGTTCTAATTGAATGTTATGATGTAGAGATTAAGTGAAAGCCTCGAACAACGAACTAATGAAGATCGTCGTTGCGTTGGTGATGATCAAACTCCAAGTAGAAGTGTCGTAAATCCCGCTTCTACAAAAGGGAGTAATTGTACAGCCCCTCCCCCACCTGTAGATAACCGCAATGGGATATTGGACCCTAGTCCAAATGAAATAACAAGTTTATACTTGTCCATTTCAACAACAGACCTTGCGCAAGCTCTCCCGCTAGAACATTGCCCAAAATTGGATTTAGTGTATTACACTCCTGAAGATGTGAGGGATTTTCTCGCAGGATATAAGTGGCTTGACATATCTATTTTGCAAGTTTGGTGCACGTAAGTATATAGTCGAATATACATGTCATTATAGAACATTATAATTTTTTGTATTTTCTCCCTTAATTTATTCATTTTATTTGACCGTTTAGGTACATTCACCGTGTTTGTATAGAATTGAATAAATCAAGTACCTATGGAATCTTGGACCCAAGTTTTATTGCTTGGGCGTATAATGAAAAAAATATCAGAGAAAACTACTTGAAAAGCCGGCTAAATGACGGAGGAAAAGAATGTTACCTTGCACCATTCCTATGTAGGTTAGTATTGTTGTAATTTATTTCTATATTCTATATTTAGTTTTGTTTTAGTAACAGCTAATAATATATATATATATTCTCGTGTTCATTCAGTGGTCATTGGCAATTGATCGTAATATCGTTTAGGACAAATACGGTGACATTACTGTGTTCCTTGCACGATCCACTCCACAAACCAATGAAAGATCTTGTATTAACGTAAGTGTCTTTGTTTAATATCATTTTCTTTAGCATTAATTGTAATTAGTTTATCATGTAATATGTTTAATTCAATTTTCAATGTGCAGTATTGTGGAGCAAGTTAATATATTGAGGAATGTTAGAAAAAAGCCCACATACCTTGCTCCTAAAGTAAGTGGCCCGATTACCTATTTATTTCATTTACATTCATGCATGTGTGGTTGTATTCATGTTTTTATATTCATGTAATTTGTAGACGAGGAAACAACGCGGGAGTTACGAGTGTGGGTATTTTATCATGAAACACATGTTAAACATCGTCCTTGCCGGCACTGTTGATTTATGGGATAAGGTAATATATGCCATAAAATTTTTACATATATTAATATATAATTTGACTATTGAATTATTATCATTCATGATATATCTTCAATTTTTTGCTCTTATGTAGATGTTTAACGACGAAACCTCATTCCCCCTTGAGGACTTTGTGGATTTCGTAAACGTTGGGCGTATATCCACAATGAGCTTAAGGGTTCTGCTCCTGCTGTATGATATATCAACAACATTTTTTTATGCACATATTTTTTGCTTTTGATGCACATAATGTGAACAATATTTTTGGCTTTTGATGCACATAATGAAATCAATAATATTGACTTTTGATTTAAACAATGTTAGCAGTTTAATTCTCTGATTCATTTAGCTTTTGATGTAAATTTCTTTTGATGTAAATTCTCTGATTCATTTATAAGGATAAAATATAGGAAGAATTGTGTTTGATGCACATATTGTGTTTGCATGTAAACAGAAGCTGTTTTGACAGGATAAATTATGGGAATAATTTGATACTGTAACACCTCAAAATTTGCCTTGTTGTTTTTAGATAACTGGCTTAGGTTTCTTTTCATTTCTTGCATTTGCATTGTGCATAGCATTTGGTTCTTAGCATGGGATCAAGGTATTTGGTTCAACTCAAGGGAAAAATCTTCTTATGAGCTCCATAAGATCCTCACATCCTTATATGGTGGCCCAAGGGTATTTCAATGAGGGATTCTCCAAGTGGTTATATCAAGGGTTGGTGTCCTTACACTGATGACCAAAACTAGGGTTTCATGGTTAAGGGTCCTAAGCTCAAGGAGTTGATTCAAACCTTTCACCAAGGTTCTCCATATGTCAAAACAAGTCTAAGGATGGATTTTGAGCCAAAAATTCACCATGGAAGACCTCAGATGATTCAGTAGCTTACAGATGAAGTAATCAGTCAAACTGGTCAACTGAAAAGTCAAACTAAGGTTTTGAGAGGTCCTCATCATGGTAATCAAGTCAAGAGACCTTTATTTGGTCTATGGAAGGCTTTCATGATCACAATTTGCAAGAATCAAGCTTTGGTAAAAAGTTGCTAAATTGGGAAAGTGACTTGTAATTTCAAGTTACTATTTTTGGCATATTTTCAACCAACTTTAACCAAACTTTTCATGATCAAAAATGCTTCAAACTAATTTTTGCCCAACACCAAAGTTGTAGATCTCTTTCTCCTCTTTCCAAAGAGTGGTGGATCATGATCATATCATTTTTGGATCAAGAGTTATGGGCATTTGAAGTTAGAGGGCATTTGGTGTTCCACCATGCATACCATTTTGACATAACTTGCAAGTTGCATTTTAACTCACCAATATGGCTTCTAATTGTTCAGTTCACCTCACCACACTCCATTGCACCTCACTTAGCATCATTTTGAGCTAAGAATTGAATGAATTCGTGGATTACATAGTCATAATTCATCATTATGCAATTTTGCAAGTTCATTTGGAATTCATAATTCAGTTACTCTCCAGCCCCAAGATCAATCCAAAGGTGGTCCTTGTATCAAAAGGAAAACAATCATGCACTTTTCATGAAGAATGCACGAGCCAAATACCTCATGTGCACAAACTTGCAAATTTGCAAAACAGCCCAAAACTCATTGCTCTCAAGTCCTTGAAGATTAAAACCCTAAACAGTAGCATTGGCACACTATATAAGCTAACTCACACGAATTTCTCAGCAGCTACCATTCATTTTCACCACTTTTCAAAGTTTTGCTCTCAAGTTTCTCTCCTTCGATTCTCCCAATTCTTCAAATATCTTCCATTTTTTTTTGGTTGGTTTGTGATCAGTGAGGCATAAGGAAGAGAAATCCACCCTTGTTTTGAGGTTTAAGCAAGGAATTCATCAAGTTGAGTTCAGAGCTTCAACTTTCGGATTCAAGGATTCAGGCTAGTTTGAAGGTCTAATTGCATTTATTTTGCAATTAGACGGTTGAAAGAGTTGATCTGCAGCTTATCTTGGAGTTTCTTGACGTATTTCCATTTCTGCAAATCTCAGGTGAGCTTCAAATTCATAGATCTAGAATTGATTTTTGTTGTGTGTTTAATGTTCATCTTGATGTACTGAGCTCATATATGTGTTTGGTTTTGATTTTCAACGTGAATCATGGCTGAAATTTAGATCTGAAATTTTCAGATCCAAACTTGTTTCGTTCGATTCTTGAAATATATGCATGATAATTGATTTTGAGTGATATATTTGTGATCTACGTGAGTTGCTGATCATTTTGATGTATGGTTTGTTGATTTTGGTTACCGTTTGAAGTTTGATGGTCGGAGAGTGGCCGGAGAAGACGATCGGCGCTTCTCCGGTCGGTTAGGGTTTAATTAGGGTTTATGATTTTCCAGATTAAATCGCATGCGTTGGATCGTGATTGAGTTTTCCAGATTGAATCTCATGCGTTGGATCGTGATTATGTCATGTTAATTAAGTTGATTAGGGTTTAATGGATCTGATTAAGTCATGACCGTTTGATTTCATTTAATTAGCGAATTTGAATGTGGACCATTGGATTGTTTACTTTGCTTTATTTGACTGAGAACATGAGCCTGTGGATCTGGAGACTTTTTTTTGTTTGACTCAATCTATGCCGTTCGTTGTTTCTGAATGTTTGAAAGCGCTTGGGCCTTTTTGCTGTTTGCACCCCTCGTTTCTGAGCCCATGATCATTTGAACGCGTTTGGGTTCCTTTTTGCACCCCTGGCTTCATTTCATTTCCTTTTTATTTTCTATTTTCATACCATTTCATAATTAATTGTTAAAAATACTTGCATGTGCTAAAAAATTCCAAAAAAATTCATCATTCCTCCTCATTATTAAAATTAATTTTTCACATTTTATTTTATTATTTTTGCATTAAAATTGCATTAAATATTAATTTTCCAAAGTATTTTTTCTCATTTGCACTTCATATTGCATACTTCATGTTGCATTTTTTATTTCTCTCATTTGGAAAGTGATTTGATCCTGATTCTTTTTGGGTTGTGTTCATAACATGTTGAAGTATTTTTGAGATTTTTGGTATGATTTTTAGGTCCTTTTTGGATGACTTTTGATGTGTTGCTTTGAGCATGAATGTATGAAATCCTATTGATGCTTTGACCTAATTGTTGATTGACTTTGGTTCTAATTCATTGCTTGTGGATTTGATATGTCAATTATACATGTTTGAGATGCTTGAATACTGAATGACATAATTTTTTAGGCATGTTGTTATTTCTTTGAAGCATGAGCTTTAACTTGTCCAATTTGTGAATATATGCTTCATGTTTGGTTTGCTTGATCATGAAGGCACTTGTGCCACAATTTTAGGTCTTGTTGAAGGATTGATAGCATGTTAATTGACTTCTGGTTGTGATATTTGAATCTCATCTTTGCATGTTTGATGTTTGCCTTTCACTTTAAGTCATTTGTTTCACAAGTATGAATCATGTTTCACTTCACTTCTTCTTTGCTTCCTAATTGATTGTGAAAGTGTTTGTGTGACTTGAATGCTATTTGAAGATCATGTTTAGGCACATATTTAGGATTGTGTCACTTATGGACTTGGTTTACTTTGTGAAATTTTGACTTGGTTGCTTTACATGATCACTTCTTTTCATCTCACTCCTTCTTTAATGACTTGAATGGTACTTGATTGACTTCTCCCTTTTCTTTTTGACTAATTGTGCATGACTAATATTAGAGGTCAGTAGGACCATTAGGTTCTGAACTTGATGTTTGATTTACCTTAGAACTTGTTTCTTTATTGCCTTATGCTTGTTTGAGTTTCATTTTGTCATATGTGAATACTTCTAACATTTTCAGGGGCAAATGGTAAGTTGTTTGAATGTGGATATGCTTCCACATTTTACTTTCTTCCTTTACCTTTTAACTTTCATACTTGTGTTTGAAGTGAGCTTAGGCCACTTGTGTTTCACTTCTCTTTCTCCTCCTTCTCTTCCACTATTTTCATCCCTCGAGTCGCAAGACTTGTTTAAGTCTTGGATTCTCTCCCTTTAGAGCTACCTAGTCCAACTTAATTTTCGATTAAGCTTGGAGTAGGATTAGCATTAGGTTAGGCAGTCGTCTCTCCTAAACCTCACTAACCATAGGACATCCATGCATGATAACATTAGGACTCTTAGTTTCCCTGTAGAGTTTCCTTTTGTGTCGCTTCTCTTCTCATCTCAAACTTCTTGAACACACTTAATAAAATATAACGTATATTGCGCTCGAGCCTTAAGTGTAGGAAGTGAAGAACGAGGGGTCTCCTCTCTTCTTCTAGGGTGTTTAGCATACGTCTCATTCGGGGGCGATCATGCGACTCACTCGTTCCCGCATGGTAGACTTTGGTGCAATGTAAGTTACGAACTAACTCAAAACACTTCTGTCTAAAAAACACCAAACCAATTCAAATCTTTTTATCCTCCGGGATTGTTGGGTTTCAAACTTCTTTTTTTTCGAGAAAGAGCTCGTCGCTCACGTAAAAAACACTTACCTACCCGTGGTCGTACCCAAGAACTACGTCAGCTCTGATTCCTCTCTCTCGTCCGATTGAGGATACGTAGGCACAAGACAACGATTGTCTTGGCGAGCAACCTTCCCCCACAGTTCTCGTCCGAACTACGTTGACTCTGACTTTCCCATTGCACTGAGGGAGTACGTAGGCCTAGGACAACGATACCGTCCTATCGAGTCACTTCTTTTTCTTTTCTCCTTCGTTTCTCCGTTCTTTCCGTTCCCGTTTCTTCGCCGGTCCAGTAGCAGTGGAGCTCCAGATGACGACACCCTTTGATGCAGACAACAAGCGTGGATCCCATCGAGTACGATGGACGTGTTGGGTGCTAACACCTTCCCTTCGCGTAACCGACTCCCGTACCCGTTCTTTTGGTCGTGAGACCATGCTCTTTCCCTTTCTTCAGGTTTATGCAGTGTTTCCTTTCCCTCTCTTGGGATAAATACACTTTGCTGGCGACTCTGTGTTCTTTTGCGCCACTCTCGCGTTTGTACCGTTGGATGCGAATCTTTTCGGGAGCGACAGCTGGCGACTCTGCTGGGGACTCTGGTTGACCTACTGCTGGTCCTTCCCCTTTAGCGAGTCGATCCTAGCGCTTGTCTGTTTATTTCCTCTGGGTGTTTGTTTTTGTGGTGCTTTGCTTTGTTGTATATTACTGTATTGCTGTTTACTGTACTTTTACTTTAATGCTTTACTGTTTTTATAGCTTTTATTGCATTGCATTTCATTACTGTCATACTGGATATTGCTGTGCTGTTCTGCTGCTGGATTTTCTGTTTGTAGGGTGGGTTGGATTCATGAGAGAAAAGCCCAATACCAAGGCTTGAGCATACACCTATGATTAACGTGGAAAGTAGTGTGACTTGTTTGGCATTTGGCCAGACGAAGTATACATGAAAACTCCACATCCAGACGAGGTTTTCTTGGTAATATTCTGTCCTGTCCATTTGGGGCAGATGATGGAATATGATCTGGAAAACTGTCGACTCTGGCGACCATTCCCGAGGACTCAGTTGCGGCACTCCTCCCGAGATGTGACAGTGGAAGCCCACTTTCTGTGGCAAACCCATTGCATATTCTCGATCCGAGGACCCAATGCTGGGAACTTGCTATAGGATTTCCCTTTTGAGGTGAATCAGCGGACGACCTCTTTGATTGGCGATAGCATTGTATCCTTCGGGCTGAATGTGCCATTGCTTCTCAAACCTCTGAAGCTGAGGATCTTTCGTTTTTGGAGAATCAGTTGAGGCCTCCTCGATTGATGATGATGCCAAACCAGAAATGGTGAACGTATCATCATTTCTAGACCTGAGAGCCCGGGATACTGAACATCCTAGTACCCACATGTGAGAGGGGAGGGGTGTTTGCAGGTTTGCAGGTAACCGAGACCTTCAACCTACCTGGTTTCTGGGTTTCTCACCAGTGCACTATTATTATCCTGGCATTCTGGCAGTTTGATTGGGCTGTTATTCTGGATTTTTGGGTTTCTGGTATTCTGGGTCTTATTCAGTCAGCAGAACAGCAGCAGTTTGAGCATTTTGGATACCTTGATCCCATGCTTGCATTTTGCATCATCTTTTTGCATTCTGACATGTTTGTTCATTTGTAGGGTTGCATCCTAACTTTGATTCCGGTTGTCTGAAGACTGTCCATGATGAGTATTAGCACTGAAGAAAGAAAGAACATCATCCCGTACAAGTTCCCAGAGCTTCACCTAGATGTTGTGCACAAGATCTCGGCTATGGCAAAACCTGAGGCATTGGCAGATTTCAGAGGAGAATATGGGAGGATTCTGAGTTTCGCCCGGAATGTTACCAATTATGAGTTCAGGGCCCTGCACACTCAGGCACAGTTCTATGACCCTCAACTCCGGTGTTTTCTATTTGCTGATTATCTTTTGACTCCAACGTTGGAAGAATTTGCTCTTATTTTGGATGTTTCGGTCAAAGAGGGAGCTCCCTTCTATCCTTCTAAGGAGTTTCCTGATTTGGAAAGGGTTGCTGCTACTTTACGTTTGGATCAGTCACTGTTGAAGAAAAATATTGCTAGTAAAGGGGGTTATCAAGGTTTTCACACGAAGTTTTTGATCGAACAGGCTGCTACTTGTGCTAAGGCTAAGTGTTGGTCAGTGTTCAATGCAATTCTGGCTATGTGTGTTTATGGAACGGCATTATTCCCTAATGTGAAAGATTTTGTAGATGCACATGCTGTCCGGATATTCACCACGAAGAATCCGGTACCTACCTTGCTTGGGGATCTGTATTATTCGATGCACTATAAGAATGAGAAAAGGAGAGGCGGACCTCTTTATTGTTGTGCTTCAATTTTCTATAAGTGGTTTGCTGATCGTCTTCCCAAATCTGGGGCATTCGAAGACACTAAAGGAACTTTAGATTGGGCAAAGAGATTAATGGGGTTAAGGGCCGACAACTTAGTTTGGATCAATCGTGATTTGTTGGGCCGAGAAATCCTGGTTAGTTGTGGAGGTTACCCAAACGTACCTTTAATAGGAAGGAAGGGGGGAATTAACTACAACCCCATTCTTGCTATTAGGCAATTTGGGTATGCTTTAAAAGAGCCGCCAAAAGGCCAAGATGTGCAAGAGTCTCTATTTTTGGGTGAGGAAGCCAATCTGGATGTGTTGAAAGAGGCTGCAAACGCTTGGAGAGATCGCCATACGAAAGGAAAGACTTCTTTTGGAAAATGTAACAACAAAGCTTTTCGTGCGTATGAAGACTGGGTTCAGAGCAGAGTAGAAAGTGTACTTTTGCCATTCTGCAGGGAACCTCCTTCTTACCCTTTGCTGATTGAACCCCCAACCATGATTGAGATGGAGAAGTACAATCAATTATGGGCTGAAAAGGAGAAGATTCGAGAGGAGAACCGTGAGTTGCAAAAGGAAATCTACCAGTTGAAACATGAGCGAGGTGAGGCTGTTCATATTGCCAAGCTGAAGACAGAACGTCTCGCTGAGAAAGAAAAGGAGCTGGTTGAAGAGATAGCAGCTAGGAAAAGGGTAGGACAAGCTCTAAAAGGCGTTTGCAAGACTCTCAAATCCAAGAAGGATGACTTAGCCAAGGCTTGGGCGAAGATTCGCAGGTTCAATGCTTACCGAGATACTGCAATCACGGCCAACAAGCAGAAAGAAGATAAGCATTTGGAGCAGATTGAGAGTCTGAAGGTGAAGCTCAGGAAGAAGGACGAGGAGATCTTGTCAGGGACGTTCCGAAGACACGCAGTTGAGGAACGGCTCAAAGAAGCCATAGTAACCATGGAAGAGCTGAAAATACAAGCAGGAGTGAAGAGGTCTAAGTGGGAGATCTCTAGCTCAGGCAGTGGCCCTCATACGGTGCAAGATCCTTGAAGGGAACTTTACTCAGTAGTTTGTATTTTGTTCTTTCTTTGTATTTTGGGTCACCACCAGAATTGTTGGCTGGGACCTCTGCTTATTTTGTTTCAGGCTATTTTTGGTACCTTGGGTTGTAATTTCTGACAGTGATTCACTCTGATTTATATGAGCAGCAGTTTCATCCTATTTCACCTTTAAACTGGAATCAAGGGGTGGATCACCCTGCAAATATACAAACATGTTTGCATTTGCATTTGCATAATCATAATCATTTTTGCATTGCAGGTTATCTTGGTTTCTCTGGTTTTCTTATGCTCTCTCTTTCTTTCAGTCAGGATTGATCAACCAACTCATCGTTATTCTACTCGGCTCAATCAAAACAAAGTGATGGACAAAGTTCAGGCAGATATGGCCGCTATGCAAGCTCGCATCGACCAGTTCATGGAAATGATGCAGGGTGTGGTGCAAAGTCAGAACGAGTTTAGAACTCTGGTTCAGCCGTTAGTGGCGCAGGTCGACGAAAATGGTATCCTGCACGGTGGTCTTATTAACCGTAATATCCCTCCGGGCGGAGTTGGTGCTGGTGGACAGGGCAGAATCCCTACAGTGGTTGGAGAGGGAAGTACTGTTCGGGCTATCCATGGCCATCATTTTGATGATCAACAGGACGATGTGTTCTCGGTCAGGAGTTTAGATGCTGCCCTTCCTGTGGTCAGTGATGAAAGAATCCGTTTAATCGAAGCTCAGTTGAAAGGAGTAGTGAAACAGGATGATTTGGGGATTGATTTGGATGACCTAGGGTTGGTCCCTGATGTTGTTATTCCACACAAGATTCAGATTCCTACGCTAGAAAAGTACAATGGCTCTACCTGCCCAAGGACTCATGTGAAGGCCTATACCCGGAAGATGGCTGCTCACGCTAAGGATGAAAAGTTAATGATGCACTTCTTCTAAGACAGCCTGTCTGGCGCGTCTTTGGAATGGTACATGGGGCTAGAAAGCAGAGATGTTCGTACCTGGAGAGAGCTAGCTGCATCTTTCATCAAGCATTATCAGTACAACACGGACATGGCTCCCAACAGAACTCAGTTGTTGAGCATGTCCCAGAAGAATGATAAGAGTTTCAAAGAATACGCGCAAAGGTGGCGTGAATTGGCGGCTAGGGTGCATCCACCAATGCTAGAGAAAGAGATGCTAGATATGTTCATGGACACACTGCCGAAGCACTACTATGAGAAGCTTTTGCCTTGTTCTCTAGGCAAGTTTGCAGATGTGATTGCTATTGGGCAGAAGATAGAGGTCGGAATTAAGGCTGGGAAGGTTTCTAGCGGTGATGGATCGTCTTCCGGACAGGGAAAGAAGCCGTTTGATAATTATAAGAAGAAAGGAGAGACCAACGCTGTATCATCCCACAGGGGAAAAGGGAAACAGCGCCAGTTTAACAATCAACAGGTAGCATCAGTAACCATTCCAGCAACGTTACCACCGCCACAGCAGCAAAGGGGTAATTCTAATCAGAATAGGCAGCAGGGTCAGTATCAGAACAGACAGAGGAATGCAGAGAGGCATTTTGATCAACCCCCAATGTCATATGCACAGTTGTTGCAACATTTACTACAGTTGCGTCTAGTTGAGCTTCGTACCCTGGCTCCACCAACAGGGGAACTCCCACGAGGCTACGATGCTAACGCACACTGTGATTTTCATTCTGGTGCTCCTGGGCACACGGTGGAGAAGTGCAGGGCGTTTCAGCACAAGGTGCAGGACCTTGTGGACTCTAAAGCCATCAATTTCTCGAATGACGGACCCAATGTTATTCAAAACCCGATGCCTAATCACAATGGGCCAAGGGTGAATGCTATAATTGAGGACTGTGAAACTTTGAATTTGATCGTGGATGTGGAGGAACTAAAAACTCCATTGGTGGTGGTTAAGAACAGGTTATTGAAAGGTGATGTCTATCCGGGCTGTGGTGAGAATTGCTCAGATTGTCTGATAAAAGCTAATGGTTGTGATTCGTTGAAGAGGGGTATTCAGAATCTGATTGATGAGGGCTGTTTACAGTTTGACAGAGGTAATCAGCTAGAGGAGGTTGTTAGTGAGAAGGTTGCCACTATCACTATCCCGTTCAAAACAATTACTATTGCTGGTCCAGCAAGGCCACCTCCAGTCATTATCACGAGGGCTGGACCCATTCCGTACGAGAGTTCTAAGGCTATTCCGTGGAATTATGGTGCAGAGGTGTTTGTCAATGGGCAAAAGCAAGAGCTAATGAACACTTCACCAGTGGGTTCTAGTTCAGGGGTTAAAGTTGAGACTGATGCCATAACCAGAAGTGGTAGAGTGCTCCCTCCGGTTAACGATCAACCCAGTACCTCTAGGCAGGATAGAGGAAAACAGGCGATGGATGGTTCTGTTCAGACTCCAGTGATTGTGGAATCTACAGTGAAGCCGGTTGATGATGTTTTTTCGGAAAATGTAGAAGAATTCATGAGGCTCATCCGAAAAAGTGATTATAAGATCGTGGACCAGTTACATCAGACCCCGTCCAAGATCTCTATTCTGTCTCTGCTCTTGTGTTCTGAGGCTCACAGGAATGCTCTTTTGAAGGTTTTGAATGCAGCCTACGTTCCTCAAGAGATTTCTGTTAATCAGCTGGAAGGGGTTGTAGCGCACGTGAATGCGGGTAACGGCCTGGGTTTTACAGATCTTGACCTGACTTCTGCTGGCAGGAATCATAACAATGCCCTGCATATTTCGATCGAATGCCGTGGCTCGTTGATGTCACATGTCTTGGTTGATACTGGTTCATCGTTGAATGTATTGCCCAAGAAAGCGTTAATGAAGTTAGATACTCGCGGTTTGATTTGTACACCAAATGACTTGGTGGTGCGAGCTTTTGATGGCTCGAAGAGGTCTGTTTTTGGCGAGATTGTGCTTCCGATCAAGGTTGGACCGGAAATCTTTAATGCAACGTTTTACATTATGGATATTCAGCCAGCGTACAGCTGTTTATTGGGTCGTCCTTGGATCCATGGGGCAGGTGCTGTAACTTCCACTTTACATCAAAAGCTGAAGTATATGGTTGATGGTCACATAGTGACAGTATGTGGGGAAGAAGACATAATGATCAGTCAGCTGTCAACCTTCAAATACGTGGAAGTAGATGGGGAAATCCACGAGACGTTGTGCCAGGGATTTGAGAAGGTGAAAGTTTCTGAAGAAGTTGTTCAGTCTGAAGCTGTAGTGCAGCCCGTAGTGGCAAATCAACCTGAGGGTTCCATGTCTTCGTTAAAAGACGCCAAAGCTGTGGTTGAAGCAGGTAGCTCACAGAGGTGGGGCCAGGTGGTTGAAGTCCAGAAAAAGAAGGATACTTATGGATTGGGATATAAGCCATCCAAAAGAGATGAGGATCCCCCAAGATTCTATGGCCCTGTCCGGTTCACTAGCGCTGGAGTTTTCTTCGACAGAGTTAATGCTATTGATGAAGAAGGAGACAGTGATTGCGACATGGATAGTTGGATCCGTCCTTGTGTCCCAGGGGAAAGTCTGCACAACTGGTCTTCCGAGAAAGTCATTCAAGTGACAGGCTTCGAGTAATTGCTTTGTTTTCCTATTTTGTTAATCCTACGTTCTGCCCAAGACGTAGTGATTCTGTTTGTAGGGCTTTTAACTGTCGCATGTTTTGCTTTATCATCAATAAAGGACTTTTCACACTCAAATATTTTGATCTCTGTCTTTCTGTTTTTATTTTTTATGCATTTAAAAACCCACATCAACATGGCAATGTGTTTATTTTGTTGCATCATAATAAAACATACCTCATCAATCATTGCAGGTCCTTTTGTTCAGATGACACCGATCATGACTCAGCTATAGCTCGGTATGACTTTGACAATCCAATTTATCAGGCTGAAGAAGAGGCTGACGAAGAGTGTGAAGTGCCCGAAGAGTTGGCCAGACTGTTGTAGCAAGAGGAGAGAGTCATCCAACCTCATCAGGAGGAAATTGAGATTGTGAATCTGGGAATCGAGGACGCTAGAAAGGAAGTAAGAGTAGGGGCTGCGTTGGAGGACAGTGTCAAGGGAAGATTGATTGAAATGCTCCGTGAGTATGTGGACATCTTCGCCTGGTCTTACCAAGACATGCCCGGGCTGTATACTGATATTGTTGTACACCGGCTACCACTCAAAGAAGGTTGTGCTCCGGTCAAGCAAAAGTTGAGAAGAACTAAACCGGAGATGTCTGTCAAAATCAAGGAAGAGGTTCAGAAACAGCTAGACGCCGGATTTCTTGCCGTAACAAATTATCCTCCATGGGTTGCTAACATCGTGCCTGTACCTAAGAAGGATGGGAAGGTCAGGATGTGTGTTGATTACAGGGATTTGAATAGAGCAAGCCCACAGGATGATTTCCCGCTCCCTCACATTGACGTGTTAGTTGACAATACTGCTCAGTATTCTGTGTTTTCCTTCATGGATGGCTTCTCTGGGTATAACCAAATCAAGATGGCCCCAGAGGACATGGAGAAAACAACGTTCATAACACCGTGGGGAACTTTCTGCTACAAAGTGATGCCCTTTGGATTGAAAAATGCAGGGGCAACTTACCAGCGGGCGATGGTGACTCTCTTTCATGATATGATTCACAAAGAGATTGAAGTCTATGTTGATGACATGATTGCGAAGTCACAGACGGAAGAAGAACATCTGGTGAATCTTCAGAAGTTATTTGAAAGGTTAAGGAAATTCAGACTGAGGTTGAATCCAAACAAATGCACCTTCGGGGTGAGATCAGGAAAATTGCTGGGGTTTATTGTTAGTGAAAAAGGTATTGAGGTTGATCCTGCAAAGGTAAAAGCCATACAAGAAATGCCTGTGCCGAAAATAGAAAAAGAGGTTCGTGGTTTCTTGGGGAGATTGAATTACATTGCTAGGTTCATCTCGCATCTCACAGCCACGTGTGAACCAATCTTCAAGTTGCTAAGAAAAGATCAAGCGGTCAGGTGGAATGAAAATTGTCAAAAGGCATTTGAAAAGATTAAAGAATACTTGCAGGAACCTCCAGTCCTTATGCCGCCAACGTCAGGAAGGCCTTTGATTATGTATCTCACCGTTCTTGAGAATTCAATGGGTTGTGTACTCGGTCAACAAGACGAGTCAGGTAAAAAAGAGCACGCCATCTATTACCTGAGTAAGAAGTTTACTGATTGCGAGTCAAGATACTCGATGCTGGAGAAAACATGTTGTGCACTCGCTTGGGCCGCTAAGCGTTTGAGGCAGTATATGTTAAACCATACAACCCTTTTGATTTCGAAGATGGATCCAATCAAGTATGTGTTTGAGAAGCAAGCACTCTCTGGTAGAATAGCCCGTTGGCAGATGGTTCTGACAGAATATGATATTCAGTATGTTTCCCAAAAGGCCATTAAGGGAAGTGTGTTGTCAGAGTATCTTGCCGAACAGCCAATTGTGGATTATCAACCAATGAAGTTTGAGTTTCCGGATGAGCACATCATGTATCTGAAGATGAAGGATTGTGAAGAGCCTTTGCCTGATGAAGGACCTGAGATTGGATCTCAATGGAAGATGGTTTTTGATGGGGCTGTTAATTCATATGGCAACGGAATCGGGGCAATTATTACGACTCCACAGGGTTCTCATATACCCTTTACTGCCCGATTAGCGTTCATATGCACCAACAATGAGGCGGAGTATGAAGCATGCATCATGGGGTTAGAAGAAGCAATTGATTTGAGAATCAAGAACCTCGATGTTTATGGTGATTCTGTGTTGGTGGTGAATCAGATTACAGGAGAATGGGAGACTCGTCAAGTAAATCTCGTTCCATATAACAATTATGCCAGAAGATTGTTACCTTTCTTTGACAGAGTAGACTTCCATCACATTCCCCAGATAGAGAATAAGATGGCTGATGCGTTGGCAACGTTGTCATCAATGTATAAAGTGAATCTTTGGAATGAAGCTCCCTCAATCAGAATCATGCGCTTGGATAGACCTGCTTTTGTATTTGCAGTTGAAGGGGTATCAAATGGCCAGCCTTGGTATCATGACATTAAAGTCTTCTTGAAGAGTCAGGAATACCCAGCTGGGGCATCTTCCAAAGATAAAAAGACATTGAGGAGGTTATCAGGAAACTTCTTCTTGAACAAGGATGATGTGTTGTACAAGAGAAACTTTGACATGGTCTTGCTACGTTGTGTTGATGAACACGAAGCAGGCTTGTTAATGGAAGAGGTTCACGAAGGTTCCTTCGGTACTCATGCCAATGGGCATGCTATGGCCAGAAAATTGTTGAGAGCGGGGTATTATTGGATGACTATGGAGTCTGACTGTTTTAAATACGCCCGGAAATGTCATAAATGCCAGATTTATGCTGACAAGGTGCACGTACCGCCTACTCCTCTGAATGTTTTGTCGTCACCTTGGCCTTTTGCTATGTGGGGTATTGACATGATTGGGAAGATCGAGCCGACTGCTTCAAATGGACATCGTTTTATCCTGGTGGCTATCGATTATTTCACGAAGTGGGTGGAAGCAGCATCGTATGCCAACGTCACCAAACAAGTGGTAGCCCGGTTTATTAAGAAGGACATCATCTGCCGGTATGGAGTCCCGGAGAGAATCATTACTGATAATGGTTCAAATCTGAATAACAAGATGATGAAGGAGCTATGCCAGAGCTTTAAAATTGAACATCACAATTCTTCTCCTTATCGTCCGAAGATGAATGGGGCTGTTGAAGCGGCTAATAAGAACATAAAGAAGATTGTGCAGAAGATGGTAGTGACATATAAAGACTGGCATGAGATGTTTCCTTACGCTTTGCATGGGTATCGTACTTCGGTACGCACCTCGACTGGGGCAACTCCTTTCTCACTAGTGTATGGCATGGAAGCAGTCCTGCCATTAGAAGTTGAGATTCCTTCTTTGAGAATTCTGACAGATGTGAAGCTGGATGAAGCTGAATGGGTGCGTTCCCGGCTGAATGAATTGAACCTCATTGAAGAGAAGAGATTGAAAGCCATTGCGCATGGCCGGTTGTATCAGAGCAGGATGAAGAAAGCCTTTGATCAGAAGGTGCGTCCTCGGTGTTTTCAAGCTGGTGAATTAGTTCTGAAAAGGATCACTCCTCCTCAAACAGATCACAGGGGCAAGTGGACTCTGAATTACGAAGGGCCATATGTAGTAAGACAGGTTTTCTCTGGTGGAGCCTTATTACTCTCAACTATGGATGGCGAAGATTTTACGTCCCCTGTGAACGCGGATGTAGTCAAAAAATACTTTGCATAAAAGAGACCCGCTGAGCATAAAAAGAAGGTTCAGGCAAAAATGGGGCATCCTGGCGAACCATAAAAAGAAAAGGTTCGGGCAAAAATTAGGGATAAAAAGAAAAAGAATAAACCCGCAAGGTTGAAAACCTGAAAAGGCAACCTTGGCAAAAATGGGTATCCCGGTGGATTGAAAACCCGAAAAGGGCGATCCAGGCAAAAGTTAGGGATTTTAGAGCAAAGACTACGATCCGCGTCCGATCTGTGATCACCGTTCACACTTGGAAAATTCTGAGGAAAGGAATCAGTCCAGTTAGTCGTCTTCGAAGGCCAAAGTATATGCGGATGAACAAGTCATATGGGTTATAGCTGAGTCGAGTCATGGTGGATGTCTGTTCCCCACATTGCCGACATTTGTATTTTCTTTTGCTTTTTTGCGCAATTACCTCTTTTCAGGAATTGCTTCCAGATGTAAATGCCCATTTACAGGCCAATTCATTCAATAAAGTTTGCATTTCAGCTAAAGAGCTTTTGTTTTCTGTTTTACCTGTTTTGTTTGTGAAAATGTCCGATATTTTTGATAAAAACATTACATGCTAAAACGTTGAGTTTTATGACACAAGATGGAAAAACAGTGGCAATTGCTTAGGCGACAGTCACCATGTGGATAATCAATGTATTCATTCTTGCACGTAGACTTTTGTTGGTTTTGCAGGATGACAGGTGTACTTTCCCCAGTAGAGTAGAGCTCTCCTCAACTTTGAAGTCTGATCGTCCTCAGCAGGTTATTACTCTTCCCCATCAGAGTATAAAGGAGTAATTCCCTAAGCGGAATCGTTAAGGATCGTCCTCCTTAGCAGGATATAAGAGGTTTTTTTTTTCCAGGCCAGAGTTGTGACTTGGCACATCTTTCTCCAGTAAGTGATGTCTCCCCACGGAGCAGGGGGCAGTTATTTGTTCCCCAGCTAGTCAGGAAGCTTGTGCTATCCCCTAGCAGGTGAATGTTGACAATTACTTTCTCTCCCAAGCGGAGTCGTTGAGGATCGTCTTCCTCAGCAAAGTACAGAGGATTGTATACCCAGCCGGAGTCGTGTTTGGATTGTTATTCCCCAGCAAGTACTCAGAAGTTGATTGCTTTGAGGTGAATGTTGCCGTACCTCCAACAGGAAGTTTGTGGACGAAGATGTTATTATCCCCACAGGGTCCTGATGTCTACTTTCCTCGGTTAGTCAGAAAGTATAGTTTCGTCGACAATGGTTTGATCTAGTACCCGGCAGGGTGAGGGTAAAGTTACTTCCCTAGCAGCAGATTAAGCTCATTTCCCCAATCAGAGTCTGGTGGTGAGTGGTATCCCCAGCAGGTCTTAAGGCCAATCGTTTTTGGCAGGCACCGAAGCCAAGTTCTGAAATAGTTGGTCGTCCCCAACGGTGGAATTTCCATCTTCAGTATTCATATCCCTTCCTAGCTAAGTGGGTATCCTCTCGGAGCTTCGTCCATCTCCAGCAGAGTTGTTGATCTTGATATTCCTCAACAGAGTAGGTATTCTCTCGGAGATTCGTCCATCTCTGGCAGAATTGGTGATTATGACCTTCCCTAGCAGGGAGAAGTTTTTCTCAACAGGATTTCTTTGGTTTGGTGGCAATTTAGTTTGCCATCTCCAGCGGAGTTGCTTCTGGTCTTCAGCATTTATTTTTGCTGAGACTTTTCTCTTGCATTGCATAAGCATTTGTTTTGCATGGCATCCTCCCAAATGCGTAGCATTCCCACTTCATGTGGAGCATTACGGCAAAATTCAAACACATGCATCCGAAGCGTAAGCCAGGTTTGAGTTTTCCTTCGTCAGGAAAGCCGAATTTCAGGAAGATATCTTTACTCCACAGGTGTTGGGTTAGGCAATATTTGACAGTTCCCCGGCAGAGTGTATTGCCAGGATTGTTTATCCTTGATTTTATTTGTACCCCTTCGTCCAGGTGGTCCTTCGGTTTTTTTCCCCCCTCAAAATTTTTAACGACAGACACTCGTCCGTGTTTCTTTCAGCACCCGTCCGTGTTTGAACATTTGATTTCAATACCCATCCGTATTGACCTTCTGATGACACTCGTCCGTGTTGCCTTCCATTCCCCCAGCGAGTTTAATTCCCGATAAAGTTGCTTTACACCCTTTTCAATACCCGTCCGTATTGAAACCTTTTACACCCGTCTGTGTATCTTTTTCAATACCCGTCCGTATTGAAACCTTTTACACCCGTCCGTGTATCCTTTTCAATACCCGTCCGTATTGGATCCTTTTACGCCCGTCCGTGTACCTTTTTCAATCCCTAGAGAGGTCATCTTGAACCTTCTTCACACCCGTCCGTGTACCCTTTTTCAATACCCGTCCGTATTGAAATCTTTTACACCCGTCCGTGTATCTTTTTCAATACCCGTCCGTATTGAAATCTTTTACACCCGTCCGTGTATCTTTTTCAATACCCGTCCTTATTGAAATCTTTTATACCCGTTCGTGTACCTTTTTCAATACCCGTCCGTATTGAAATTTTTTACACCCGTCCGTGTATATTTTTCAATACCCGTCCTTATTGAAATCTTTTATACCCGTCCGTGTACCTTTTTCAATACTCGTCTGTATTGAATCCCTTTGGCACCCGTACGTGTTCTTTCGGCGCCCGTCCGTGTTTGAACTTTTGTTTCAATGCCCGTTCGCATTGACATTTGGCACCCGTCCGTGTACCCCTTTTTCAGTACCCGTCCGTATTGAACCTCTTTACACCTGTCCGTGTATCTTCTCAATACCCTTCCGTATTTGATATCCTGGATTCCTTGACACCCGTCCATGTTCATCCCCAGCATAGCTAACACTCGTTTGTGTTTATTTCAGGACTTTTCATTACAGTTTTGGTTTCCAACACTCGTACGTGTCGTGACGGTGCAACTTTTTTTTGTTTGTTCCCCGGTGGAGTCGTCCCTCCCTTGAGGATTGCAAATTTTAGGTTTCTTTTTGGTATTCAATCTCCGTGAACCCTTGGAACGCATGATAGCCGTCACTATCATACCTTCAGGATCAAGTTGATTGAATAGGGGCAGCTATAACACCTCAAAATTTGCCTTGTTGTTTTTAGATAACTGGCTTAGGTTTCTTTTCATTTCTTGCATTTGCATTGTGCATAGCATTTGGTTCTTAGCATGGGATCAAGGTATTTGGTTCAACTCAAGGGCAAAATCTTCTTATGAGCTCCATAAGCTCCTCACATCCTTATATGGTGGCCCAAGGGTATTTCAATGAGGGATTCTCCAAGTGGTTATATCAAGGGTTGGTGTCCTTACACTGATGACCAAAACTAGGGTTTCATGGTTAAGGGTCCTAAGCTCAAGGAGTTGATTCAAACCTTTCACCAAGGTTCTCCATATGTCAAAACAAGTCTAAGGATGGATTTTGAGCCAAAAATTCACCATGGAAGACCTCAGATGATTCAGTAGCTTACAGATGAAGTAATCAGTCAAACTGGTCAACTGAAAAGTCAAACTAAGGTTTTGAGAGGTCCTCATCATGGTAATCAAGTCAAGAGACCTTTATTTGGTCTATGGAAGGCTTTCATGATCACAATTTGCAAGAATCAAGCTTTGGTAAAAAGTTGCTAAATTGGGAAAGTGACTTGTAATTTCAAGTTACTATTTTTGGCATATTTTCAACCAACTTTAACCAAACTTTTCATGATCAAAAATGCTTCAAACGAATTTTTGCCCAACACCAAAGTTGTAGATCTCTTTCTCCTCTTTCCAAAGAGTGGTGGATCATGATCATATCATTTTTGGATCAAGAGTTATGGGCATTTGAAGTTAGAGGGCATTTGGTGTTCCACCATGCATACCATTTTGACATAACTTGCAAGTTGCATTTTAACTCACCAATATGGCTTCTAATTGTTCATTTCACCTCACCACACTCCATTGCACCTCACTTAGCATCATTTTGAGCTAAGAATTGAATGAATTCGTGGATTACATAGTCATAATTCATCATTATGCAATTTTGCAAGTTCATTTGGAATTCATAATTCAGTTACTCTCCAGCCCCAAGATCAATCCAAAGGTGGTCCTTGTATCAAAAGGAAAACAATCATGCACTTTTCATGAAGAATGCACGAGCCAAATACCTCATGTGCACAAACTTGCAAATTTGCAAAACAGCCCAAAACTCATTGCTCTCAAGTCCTTGAAGATTAAAACCCTAAACAGTAGCATTGGCACACTATATAAGCTAACTCACACGAATTTCTCAGCAGCTACCATTCATTTTCACCACTTTTCAAAGTTTTGCTCTCAAGTTTCTCTCCTTCGATTCTCCCAATTCTTCAAGTATCTTCCATTTTTTTTTGGTTGGTTTGTGATCAGTGAGGCATAAGGAAGAGAAATCCACCCTTGTTTTGAGGTTTAAGCAAGGAATTCATCAAGTTGAGTTCAGAGCTTCAACTTTCGGATTCAAGGATTCAGGCTAGTTTGAAGGTCTAATTGCATTTATTTTGCAATTAGACGGTTGAAAGAGTTGATCTGCAGCTTATCTTGGAGTTTCTTGACGTATTTCCATTTCTGCAAATCTCAGGTGAGCTTCAAATTCATAGATCTAGAATTGATTTTTGTTGTGTGTTTAATGTTCATCTTGATGTACTGAGCTCATATATGTGTTTGGTTTTGATTTTCAACGTGAATCATGGCTGAAATTTAGATCTGAAATTTTCAGATCCAAACTTGTTTCGTTCGATTCTTGAAATATATGCATGATAAATGATTTTGAGTGATATATTTGTGATCTACGTGAGTTGCTGATCATTTTGATGTATGGTTTGTTGATTTTGGTTACCGTTTGAAGTTTGATGGCCGGAGAGTGGCCGGAGAAGACGACCGGCGCTTCTCCGGTCGGTTAGGGTTTAATTAGGGTTTATGATTTTCCAGATTAAATCTCATGCGTTGGATCGTGATTGAGTTTTCCAGATTGAATCTCATGCGTTGGATCGTGATTATGTGATGTTAATTAAGTTGATTAGGGTTTAATGGATCTGATTAAGTCATGACCGTTTAATTTCATTTAATTAGCGAATTTGAATGTGGACCATTGGATTGTTGACTTTGCTTTATTTGACTGAGAACATGAGCCTGTGGATCTGGAGACTTTTTTTTGTTTGACTCAATCTATGCCGTTCGTTGTTTCTGAATGTTTGAAAGCGCTTGGGCCTTTTTGCTGTTTGCACCCCTCGTTTCTGAGCCCATGATCATTTGAACGCGTTTGGGTTCCTTTTTGCACCCCTGGCTTCATTTCATTTCCTTTTTATTTTCTATTTTCATACCATTTCATAATTAATTGTTAAAAATACTTGCATGTGCTAAAAAATTCCAAAAAAATTCATCATTCCTCCTCATTATTAAAATTAATTTTTCACATTTTATTTTATTATTTTTGCATTAAAATTGCATTAAATATTAATTTTCCAAAGTATTTTTTCTCATTTGCACTTCATATTGCATACTTCATGTTGCATTTTTTATTTCTCTCATTTGGAAAGTGATTTGATCCTGATTCTTTTTGGGTTGTGTTCATAACATGTTGAAGTATTTTTGAGATTTTTGGTATGATTTTTAGGTCCTTTTTGGATGACTTTTGATGTGTTGCTTTGAGCATGAATGTATGAAATCCTATTGATGCTTTGACCTAATTGTTGATTGACTTTGGTTCTGATTCATTGCTTTTGGATTTGATATGTCAATTATACATGTTTGAGATGCTTGAATACTGAATGACATAATTTTTGAGGCATGTTTGTTATTTCTTTGAAGCATGAGCTTTAACTTGTCCAATTTGTGAATATATGCTTCATGTTTGGTTTGCTTGATCATGAAGGCACTTGTGCCACAATTTTAGGTCTTGTTGAAGGATTGATAGCATGTTAATTGACTTCTGGTTGTGATATTTGAATCTCATCTTTGCATGTTTGATGTTTGCCTTTCACTTTAAGTCATTTGTTTCACAAGTATGAATCATGTTTCACTTCACTTCACTTCACTTCTTCTTTGCTTCCTAATTGATTGTGAAAGTGTTTGTGTGACTTGAATGCTGTTTGAAGATCATGTTTAGGCACATATTTAGGATTGTGTCACTTCTGGACTTGGTTTACTTTGTGAAATTTTGACTTGGTTGCTTTACATGATCACTTCTTTTCATCTCACTCCTTCTTTAATGACTTGAATGGTACTTGATTGACTTCTCCCTTTTCTTTTTGACTAATTGTGCATGACTAATATTAGAGGTCAGTAGGACCATTAGGTTCTGAACTTGATGTTTGATTTACCTTAGAACTTGTTTCTTTATTGCCTTATGCTTGTTTGAGTTTCATTTTGTCATATGTGAATACTTCTAACATTTTCAGGGGCAAATGGTAAGTTGTTTGAATGTGGATATGCTTCCACATTTTACTTTCTTCCTTTACCTTTTAACTTTCATACTTGTGTTTGAAGTGAGCTTAGGCCACTTGTGTTTCACTTCTCTTTCTCCTCCTTCTCTTCCACTATTTTCATCCCTCGAGTCGCAAGACTTGTTTAAGTCTTGGATTCTCTCCCTTTAGAGCTACCTAGTCCAACTTAATTTTCGATTAAGCTTGGAGTAGGATTAGCATTAGTTTAGGCAGTCGTCTCTCCTAAACCTCACTAACCATAGGACATCCATGCATGATAACATTAGGACTCTTAGTTTCCCTGTAGAGTTTCCTTTTGTGTCGCTTCTCTTCTCATCTCAAACTTCTTGAACACACTTAATAAAATATAACGTATATTGCGCTCGAGCCTTAAGTGTAGGAAGTGAAGAACGAGGGGTCTCCTCTCTTCTTCTAGGGTGTTTAGCATACGTCTCATTCGGGGGCGATCATGCGACTCACTCGTTCCCGCATGGTAGACTTTGGTGCAATGTAAGTTACGAACTAACTCAAAACACTTCTGTCTAAAAAACACCAAACCAATTCAAATCTTTTTATCCTCCGGGATTGTTGGGTTTCAAACTTCTTTTTTTTCGAGAAAGAGCTCGTCGCTCACGTAAAAAACACTTACCTACCCGTGGTCGTACCCACGAACTACGTCAGCTCTGATTCCTCTCTCTCGTCCGATTGAGGATACGTAGGCACAAGACAGCGATTGTCTTGGCGAGCAACCTTCCCCCACAGTTCCCGTCTGAACTACGTTGACTCTGACTTTCCCATTGCACTGAGGGAGTACGTAGGCCTAGGACAACGATACCATCCTATCGAGTCACTTCTTTTTCTTTTCTCCTTCGTTTCTCCGTTCTTTCCGTTCCCGTTTCTTCGCCGGTCCAGTAGCAGTGGAGCTCCAGATGACGACACCCTTTGATGCAGACAACAAGCGTGGATCCCATCGAGTACGATGGACGTGTTGGGTGCTAACACCTTCCCTTCGCGTAACCGACTCCCGTACCCGTTCTTTTGGTCGTGAGACCATGCTCTTTCCCTTCTTTCAGGTTTACGCAGTGTTTCCTTTCCCTCCCTTGGGATAAATACACTTTGCTGGCGACTCTGTGTTCTTTTGCGCCACTCTCGCGTTTGTACCGTCAGATGCGAATCTTCCGGGAGCGACAGATACGCAGATAAATTTTATATTTAAAACAGTCTGTTTTTGGCAGCGGTTATAAACCTATCTGTAGTTGTATGTCAAACGCTAATATAAATAAAAAATGTTGTTGCTGAGAATCGAACCAGATCACAGTTTAGTATATCACAACGGTTGACTAAACTAACCATCGTGAAATGGTGCGCGCATACTAGAATACAACAACGTTTCCCAGGACCATCATTGTACGTACCTCATATACAACAACACTCTACATAAAAACGCCTTCGCCCCCGTCATTATATGTCATTTCCAACCGTTGTTAAATGGGTTTTTCGCAGTAGTGCATGTTTGAAATCTTTGATCTCCTTCTTACAACTTTCTGTTATCAACAGGTCATCGACATAGAGACTTAGTATAAGCAATGCATTATTGCTTCTTCATACATATACTCTTTGCTCAGTTGTGCACTTTACAAATTTCTTATCCCTTAGAAAGTTATATATCTTCTTATTCCAAGCTCTTGGAGCTTGCTTAAGTCTATACAAGGCTTTATGCAGCATGTATACCTTACATTCTTTGCCTTGTTTCACAAATCCAACTGGTTGCACAACATAAACTTCTTCATCTAAGAGGTCATTCATGAATGAACATTTCACATCCATCTGACACATCTTCCAGTTGTTCATGTTTACTAGACCAACAACTAACCTGATTGTTTCAATTCTAGCTACAGGTGCAAAAACATCATCGAAATTGATTCCTTCTTTCTGAAGAAATATTTTCGCCACAAGTCTCGCCTTGTGTTGAGTTACTTATACTTTGAGATTCAACCTCACCTTGTATACCCTTCACATCGATTTCCTTCTTATTTTAGGGTAATTCGGCAAGTGACCAAGTGTTGTTGACTTCGATGGACTTCAGTTCCTTGTTCATTGCTTTCACCCACTTCGAATCCTTCAATGTCTTAGCTGCATTGATTGGTTCGGCATTTGCATTTAAAGCATACTGTACCAAATAAACTTCATCATCGACCACATCATTTGATGTAATCACACATTCTTGCAACCTTTTAGGCAATTGTCTCGTTCTTTGAGGCTTGCTTGTGCTTGCTTGACTTCTGACTTCTTCTTGTCAAACTTCTATTTCAAATTCACTTGTTGGCTCTTCAGATAAGATTCTCATTGACTCTTTCTTGACATTTTTAGTCAAATCATGTTCCTTAAGTTCATCAATGATCATGTCTCTGTTGATCACTACTTGCTTGTTCATTAGGTCCAACAACTTGTAACCTTCAGTCGAATGATATCCTATCAGAATCATCTGACTCGACTTGTCATCAAACTTTCTTCTCAACTTATCTGGCACATGTCTATGTGCTATAGATCCAAATATCTTCAGATGACTCAATATTAGCTTGACATCAGACCAACATTCTTCTGGCGTAATTCCTTCTAACCTTTTTGTCGGACATCTGTTCAAAATATATGTTGCAGTCGACTCAGCTTCTCCCCATAATTCCTTAGGTAGATTCTTGCCTTTCAACATACTTCTCACCATACTCATGATGGTTTTATTCTTCCTTTCTGCAATTCCATTCTGCTGTGGAGTGTAGGGTGGCACCACCTGATAAGTGCAAATTGTAATTATTTTTGTATATAAGTTTTGTTGCACTTATCGATACTTTTTGTTAATATCGTACGAATAAACCCCGATTTGCTTGTAAATAGGTTTAGTTTACGTTATAGAGTATATTTTGCGTATCATGTAAATATCATTGAGTTTAATTGATTTTCTCTCATTTTTGTAGGTATTCAAGCAATGATATTTTGCCATTGTTGTATAGAGCATTGAATAAGCTTTCCAACGCTTCCGACCGTGCGTCAATCCGAGTTACGGTTCAGAAGTTGTGGTCAAAATAAGGGCTGGTTTGCTGTCAAGTTCGCTTTGCGAACTTTCCAGCGAATGTTTGCTTTGCGAACTTCCCAGTGAATGCTCCCAGACTGGAGGGAGTATAAAAAGGGACCAAAGTTAGCATTGTGAACTTTCTAGCGAATATTCGCTTTGCGAATAAAAGTTCGCATTGCGAACTTCTGCAGAAACGCAGAGGCGGTTTAGCTGTTCTGAGGTACTTAAGTGCTAATTTTTGGAGTTCGCTTTGCGAACTTGACGGATTTTGAAATACTATTTAAGTCATGTCAGTCAATTTTTAGGTGATGGTTTTGGGTTTTTTTTGCTCCCAACTCCATCAAACACATTCTTGAGTAGATTTAGCTTAGAAATAACACATGGAGTGTATATCTTGACGATCCGGAGTCGAATCCACTTCAATCAAAGTTGACAAACTGTGAGATTTGTGTTCTTCTTCCTTCCTCTCTATGTATTTTTCATTTGTTGGGGTTTTGTATGTAAGTTTATCTTGATTGTATGTATATTTATGGATCTTTGTATAAAATCTCTTTTAGAACTCTTAATCGATGTCATCTTTGATTTAATCTTTATCTTAATGGGTTTGATTTGCTATAGACATATACTTTTCGAACTCAACCTAAGATGAATGTCTATTGGCTATGGGAAACGGTCTAATATTCACATGTGTGTCGGATCTTAATGCTCTGTGTTGTTGAGTTGCGTGAGACATCACCTCCGAGAGAATGCGGTTGATCTCTCAACGTTTGCATTAGACATAACCTCTTGTTGTGAGCAATACGTGGAGATTTTGACGAGTGATTTAGGTTGCGTGCATTTGATCCATATATTTTTTAGTGCTTAATGGGTAGATTGAAATACAACTCCTGACGAGTTTTCTCACGTCTTAAGAATGTATTTATTTTCATGTTTTATGTTTTTTTTTCCTTTTGTACTTTTATCCCAAACCATTTAAACCCAAGATTTGAGACGTAGAGATTGTCGAACGACATTCTTTACCTCGAACCAATCGCTGTGGACATGAGATGGTGAATTCGGTTGTGTGAATGCGTGTTGTAGCTGTGGATTGCGATTGTTGCATGTTTTGGCAGGTGTATCCTGCGTGTTAGATAATTGTGGTGTTATGTATTGGCTTATTGTTAGTCATATGCATTTTGTTGTCGTTGTATGTTGTCGTTGTATGCATGCCATGTTGCATAAGTTGTGTGGTAAGTCGTGTGCCCATGTGGGGTGTGAGCGTCTTATCTAGATTCTTTGAAATAGAATCGTGTTGTTATTGTTGAGGTGATCGTATGCCCATGTGGGATGTGAGCGATCATGGATGTCGTGTGCCCATGTGGTGGTGTGAGTGACCTATATGGATATTCAGACGGGAATTATGATCATGAAAAAGGGTTCGAATTGGTATCACATGGATTGAGTCGAGTTGTGAGTCTCATTGCATTGCATTATGTAGTGTTGTATTTGCGAATCGTATGATTATCTGTTGAGTGTGGGAATTGTAATTTTGTGATGTTGTGGGGATAAGGTGAGCTGTATATGAATTATGTGCTTTTATACTTATCTTATGCATTTCTTTTGTTGATTTGAGAATCTCACCCCTTCTGTTTGAATGTTACCTCTACGTGGGTAACGTGAAGATAATCAAGATTAGTGCGAAGTTGAAGTTAGTGAAGATGAAGTCTTCTATTTTATTTCGTTGAGTCGGCGTCTGCTCTAATGTGTAACACTGGGGATTTGGAACGCTTACCGTTATTTCTTTTATGGTTATTTGTGGCTTTTATTTATTTGATGATGGCATTGAACATGTTAAGTTTTAGTTGAATTTCCGCTGCTATATGAGAAGATCAATTAAGTATGGTTTTATTGATGATATTTATGTGTTACATGTCGTATCCATGAGCAGGTGAATGTTGAAAAGTAGCATCCTAGACGTTGTATGTTTTATTTTACTCTGATATTTTATTATTAATTGTCGCGGGGGTTTAGGGTGTTACAGCTCCACCCAGGCAAAGTGTTGCTTGATCTTCAACTCCTCAAAAAGTCTTTTCAACTTTTTATCTATAAGTTGCATTCCATTATCTGTTAAAATGGCTTAGGGAACCCTAAACTTCTCCAGTACGTTTCTTTTGAAGAAATTTAGCACATTTTCTGCCGTGATGTTTGCCAATGCTTCCGCCTTAATCCATTTGGTAAAGTAATCTACAACTATGATCAAGTATTTGAATTGCCTCAGCGCTGGGGCGAATGAACCAAGGATATCTAATCCCCACTACATGAACGACCATGGTGATGTCAAAACATAAAAATCTACAGATAAAGCATTGAAGATATCCACATATGTTGACATTGTTCACATTTTTTCATGTTTTGCTTAGCATCTTAAACCATGGCCGGCTAGAATATCCCGCTCTTAGAATCTTTTTATCCAATGTCCCGAGATGTTTCCCGACTATCCCCTCGTGTACTTTTAAATGCATGTAAACATATGCCTATTTCCTTAGGCGCTTCAACAAGGGTAAAGATAAGCCTATTTTATACAAAATTCCTCCAACCATATTATATTCACTAGCCCTTCTCGTTACCAAGGTATCCTCATATGGATCTGATGGAAGACTCCCTAGCTTAATATACTCTCGAATTGGGGACATCTAGGAAGGTGAGACAACATTCTCTACAGTATACACTATCTCCTCAAAGGGATTGAGTGATTAATCTCGGGGTTCCTCGTGTTGCCTAATCAGGAATGGTTTCTTCCCGCAGAATATGAGCGATTTCGAATGCCTTGGATTTCTCTAACTTTTCGACAACTAGCTTGAGGTATCATTGCAATAACGGATATTGAGTGTATGTCTCCCTTATCATCTGAGAGACGACCACTAGGGAGTTCGTTATGAGCTTGATGCACTCCGCTCCCATCTCTTCAGCTATGGTCATTCCTACAATCACCGATTTGTCTTTGGCTTGATTAATGGTGGTTGAGAACTCAAATCTCAAGAAAACTCATACCACGAGCCCATAATTATTTTCTAGAATTACGCCTACACCGCTTCCCCATCTGTAAGAAGATCTGTCCATAAATATTACCTAGGTGTGATCTAACTCTAGAGGGACACGGGTCATTTCAGATAGGAAGTCAGTGAATAGATGAGCCTTCAATGCTTTCCTTTCTTCTAAAGACACTTCGAACTCCGACAACTCAATGACCTAAATCGTCAATGCTCAGCTAGATTTGGTTGATAAATCACTTGTTTCAAGGGACAAGTATGTCTGAACGATAATAGAATTTGCGATAGTATTGCTTTATCTATCTTTTAGTATTGCTTCTATGCTCTAGCTATGACATTTGATATGAATTACACATAGATCTGGTTAGAGTCATACTCTCTAATCACGACAATGCTCACCTCCTCCTTTGTCACTGCTGGATAGAGGTACCAACGATGTGGCCCAAGTTTTCTTCAAGGACTCAAAAAACCCTTTCCAGTTATATGTCTATTCGAACTTCACCTCTTTCTTCAACAACCTAAATAATGTATTTTATAAATTAATTAGTTAAAAAAGAACTACACACTTTATTAATAGTGATCGTACCTGGATCAGACAGTTTCTGTGGACAACAACGTCGTCTGGGCTTCAGCTCCGGTGCGGTTGAAAGACGGCCGGGGGGGGGGGGGGGGGGGGGGGGTGTACCTGCAAGGTACTCCGACGCTCAAGTAAGGTAACTGTCAGAGAATAGCAAGTACAGAGATGAGAGTAAAAGTGAACGTAACCTGGCCCTCTCGAGTGAGAGGGTATTTATAGAGAGCCCCCAGCGCGGGGCCAACGGTCACTAGCCCTGGGCTGGATTGCCAGGCCCAATCCAAGCAACTGCCAGGGCTTATGTGGCGTAGTGAAGACCAGCACGTGGTCTTCGCCCTGGGGTAACTACTCCTAGATCTCCGGAATTAGGGCAGACCAATTCCATCGGGAGTGGGCAGTTACATGAGAACGTGTCCTCGCGGGGAGGAGTCTTGCGTGTCGGGGAGAGACGTATCCTCGCGGGGAGGACTTGCTCGCGGAAGGGGATGACTCCTCGCGGGGAGTAGCATCTGGATGTCGAGGAGGGGCGAGCTCCGGGGAAGACTCAGCGCCTCTGCCTGAAGCTCTACGCCATTTGTGCCCGACACTGCTGAGGGGGCGCGTGCCTGACATTAACTGAAGTGGCTCGTGCCCTACATTAACTGAAGTGGCACGTGCCCGACATTGACTGAAGTGGCACGTGCCCGACATTGACTGGACTAAGGCCTTCGTTGGGCCGCCCTAGAACGTGTGGGTTGGCCTGCTCGGATGAGGAGCGGACCTCCGGCCCAGTCCAGAACAGGAGCCCCCCAAGTCGTTGCTCTGAGGTGTCAGAGTGATGACTTAAGGGTCAGGGCTATGTCGAGGGCGTGTCCGGTCGGGAAAGGACTCCGAGCGAGGAATAGTTGGTAAACCGGCAAAAAACAAATAGGTTTGCTCATGCAAGCCTGGCTGCAGATGGGTGACTTCGCGGGAATACGAGGAGTCTGGACCGAGGTGACTGAAGAGACGTGTTGGGGAAATGAAAAGACGTGTCTGGGGAAGCGTGTGCCACGCATCACACCTCATCATTGCATAGGGCAGCTACCCTAGGGTAGCGTAATCGATTGCCTAGGAAATCCTCGAGGCTCGTGAGGGGCCTATAAAGGGGGCGAGTTTGTGCCATTTGCACGTTCCCACCTTTTTCGCTTCGTATCGTTTCCATTCACCGTTGCCGCTCCACCGCCGTACACCGCCGTGCGCTGCCGTTTTCGCTGTTCCAGTCCGCTCTCCGCCACCGCTCAAGTAAGCTCTTAATCCCTTCTGGTTCCCTTTTTTTTTCTTTTTTAGTAGTTTTCCAGCGAGTTGAGGAAGTTCCTGGTACTCCGTTAGGGTTCCAGCTGGGAACGGTGGGGCGTTCCTGGGGTTCCGGTAGGTTTCGACAGAGGTTTGGGATGAATATCCCGAGGACTCGATGAATGTCCTGATGATTCCATGAACGTCCCGAGGACATGTGATGAATGTCACGGGGAAGTGAGATGGGAGGATTGGAGACCGAAAAAAGAAAGACGGGGTGACGGACTCGGGCAGTTCGCCGTGTCCTCGAACGTTTTCTTGCTCGCTGTCCTTTCACTTGATCGGCGGTGGAAGGGTGGATTTGGTCGCGGCCACGAATTCACCTATTTCCTCTGTTTTTCAGGTAAAAAATGGCCGCGAGGATTCCAGGAATTCTCCAAATAGACACTGAGCCCGACGTGGATGGACCCGCTCAGATCCCCGGGGAGATGCTCGTGCGTCCGACCGACGAATGGGCTGGGGAAGAGCCTCTGCATATAGGGTCGTGTTTCTCCGTCGACGACACGGACGCTTTCGCCTTTGTCGAGAACGTCCCCGAAGGAGAGGAGGCCACGTGGACGGCTTTCCAGCCTCAGGCACACCATCGCATTTGCTTGAACTATCGTGGGCTGCGGTTTCCCATGTACGAATTCTCCTTTAAAGAGGCCGGTGTTCGCCTCCCCTTCAACAGCTTTCAACTGGGGGTTTTCAACCGTCTGCACTTGGCGCCGTCGCAGCTTCATCCTAATGCGCTCGCTTTCATGTGGGCGTTTGAAATCATCTGTGACTATCTCCAGATTGGGATCACCCTCGAGCTCTTCTTCCACGTCTTCCATTTGCAACATTCAACGGACAACGAGCAACATAGTTGGGTCTCTTTCAAATAACCCAGGAAGTTATTCAAGGCGTACTCGGACTCAATAAGGGGTTTCAAGAGTAGGTTCTACTATGTCATGCCCGCGACGCACTCGGTTGTGGGTACACTCTATGACATTGTGCCCGACGGATTCGGGGGAGAGAGGTTCGTGTCCAAGTGTCCCCTGGAGTGGGAGGACGTACACTTCGCGCTCGGCACGGAGGATTACCTCATGAAGCATAGCGAGCTGTCGGAGGAGGACCGAGGGGTGTATGCCACGCTGGTCGCGTATGTCAATGGTTTCAACCGGGCAGAGTGCGTTGGTAGGTATGGAAAATACCTCCTCGACTCCCAAGGGAGGGTTGTGACCGCGGCTCGTTATATAAACACCCGGGGTCTCCTCGAATGCAAGTCTCTCGATGAGGCCAAGAGGTTCTTAGGTGGGATCTCCTCGTCCTGTTCGGGCCTCCATTTAGCTTTGTCTCTTTGCTAACTTTTTCCATGTTTTCTCTTGCAGCTCAAATGTCTAACGCCACCAAGCGTATCATGAAGTTGGCCGCCGAGCGGGCACCCAAGCGAACCAAGAGCCGTGTCCGAGAAATTATTCAGACTGTGGCGCCGGCTGGGACGACGAGTGGCTCCGCCTCACCACAGTGCAGCCAGTCTCCTCCTCTGGAGAGCACCCCTGCCAAGAAAGCGAGGACCGAGGGGCCTGCCCTCGTGGATCTCGTGGACCCTGTCTCGCCGGAGAAGTTTCTGATGCCCGCTTGCCACCTCCAGCGAAATTTCTTCGAGGGAAGTCCCCCTGTCATTGCTGATGCCGAGGTGAAGGCAGTTCTGGGTATGGACGGGGTGGCCAGGAGAGGGGCGCTTATCGAGGACCTTGCGGCCATGATGCGGGTCTTCGAGACTGCCTTGATATTGAATGATGGGGGCCCCTCTGCCTCCAAGCTACAGAAGCTGAAGGACTACTACACTGCCCTCGAGAAGGAGAAGGACAAGGTCGCGATTGATTTGCAGAAGGCCCAGGCCCAGTGCGAGGACCACGCCAACACCCTCCGCGAGCTGATCGAGGCCAAGGTTGCCCTGAAGGCGACTTAAGAGGAGCTTGACCGCTCTCGGACCAGGGTCGGAGAGTTGGAAGCTGTTGTCCATCCCGCGGAGGACGAATCTGGCGGGGAGAAAAATCTTGCCGATCGCGCAACCTTGATTGCCAAACTTCGGGAGCTTCAACAAGATAGTATGGAGGCCCTGGAGATAGGTTTCAAGAATGCCGTGGAGCAGATCGGGGCCGAGAATCCAGGTGCTCAGCTGGTGCTCGACAGGATCAGCCCGTTCCTTCGTGTGGTCGATGGCAAGCTGGACCTACCAGATGAGGAGGAAGAGGAAGAGGGAAGACGGTTCGAGGATAAGATCGTCGTGTAGTTCTTTTGATTGTTTGGCCTACGTGCCATTTTTTCTTTGTAATGATTTGTGTCCGGCCTGCGTGCCAGGGGCGTTTTTGACATTTGTTTGTAATACTTGTACACTGGGCTTCTGCCCGTTTTAATGAACTTTTGTCTAACTGCTAGTGCGCTGTTTGTATTGTTTACACTGTGTTTGATGTTATAGCATTTGTTATACTTTGTTTTTGTCTAAGTAATAAAGACCTTGGGATTTTCTCGACCTTGATAGTCCCTGACCGCGTGGAGAGCTGGTCAGGTGGTCGGAGACGTATTCCGACCTTCAACGAGGCTAAGAGCTCGGTCGAGGTCTTAGCTTCGTGGCGTGAACTTCCCATCGCGATCTGGGTGTTCTGCCTGTTTGGTACAATGACGGCGAAGCTCGATCGAGGTATCCCCATCGGATCAAAGTCCTCGCGCACACACAACGCAGTCTTCGATCATCGTGTTCTGTCTAGGGGTGTCGCGCTCGTACCTTAGTGCGTCCCCGTAACCGCGGTGCTAGTGTGTCGCGGGCAGTGCTTAACTGTAATATTGTTTTACCTTTTCAGCGTTCCATGGTCGAGCAAGTTCTTCCCCGTGTAGATTTTCGAGGAAGTAGGCTCATGTCCCCGTTTTCGCGCGGACGCGGTACGGGCCCTCCCAGTTCGCGGCGAGCTTGCCTTCCCGCGAGTCTTTCTGGTTCCTTCGCAGGACGAGGGTGCCTACCTGAAAATCACGTTTGATAACTTTGTCGTTATAACGTAGTGTTATTTTCTGTTTAAGTGAAGCTTCTCGGAGAGAAGCGCCCGAACATATCTCATCGACAAAATCGAGCTCTTCCCTCAGGGCTTCGTCGTTCGCGTCCCCGTCGAGGGGGCTTCTGTCCTCCTCGAGGGTTCCCTGATCTCCACGGGGATCACCGCTTCGGTTCTGTAGGTCAGACGGAAGGGGGTCTCCCCGGTTGTGGAGTGTGGGGTCGTTCGGTAGGCCCAGAGGACGCTGTGTAGCTCCTCGACCCATCGTTGTTTGGCGTCGCCTAGTCGACGTCTTAGTCCTCGGAGGATCACCCTATTTGCCGCCTCAGCCTGTCCGTTCGTTTGAGGGTGCTCGACCGACGTGAAGTGTTGCTTCGTGCCTAGTTTCGTGACGAAGTCTTGGAAGTTCCTATCGGTGAACTGCGTTCCATTGTCGGTGACGATAGCTGGTTGGGAGGAGCGAGGTGCATGTCCCCGTGTTGGAATCTGTCGCACTTCTTGACGTGTTCCTTGGCGTCCTGTTGCATGGTGGGCCAGTAATACCCTGCTCGAAGTGCCTTACGGGCTAGCGATCGCCCGCCGAGGTGCTGCGCGTTGATTCCCTCATGGATCCCCTGGAGTATGCCGGGGACCTTGGTCTCCTCGACACATCTGAGGAGGGGAATAGAGAACCCTCATCGGTATAGCTTGTCCTCGACTATAGTGTACGAGCACGCCCGTCTCTTGATCATTCCTGCTTCTTTAGGATCTTCAGGCAGTTTGCCTGTCATGAGGTATTCGTATACCGGGGTCATCTAGCAATTGCTATCCCCGATGGCGTTGATGTCCGAAATTATGGCCGGTTTGTCGATGCTCGGGCGGGAAAGCACTTCTTGTATGATGGATTTGTTCCCGCCTTTCTTCTTTGTGCACGCCAGTTTGGACAAGACATCTGCTCGGGCATTGTGCTCGTGGGGGATGTGAGTTACTTCCGCGGAGGTGATCTTTTTCATCTTTTCTTTTACCAAGGCTAAGTATTCTATGAGGCTGTCGTTCTTGGCTTGGTACTCTCCTCGGACTTGCGAGGCCACGAGCTGGGAGTCGGTGAAGAGTTTGACCTCCTTGGCGCCGAGGTCTTCGGCCAGCCGAAGACCTGCGAGGAAGGCCTCGTATTCGGCTTGGTTGTTCGACGTCGGGAAGGATAGTTCGAGGGATACTTCGATCAGGATTCCTTCCTCGTTTTTGAGGATGATGCTCGCCCCGCTTCCCTTCGGACTGGATGCTCCGTCGACATAGATCGTCCATTTCTGTGATCCGTTGGTCGAAGGTTCCGGGACGGTCATCTCTGCTACAAATTCGGCCAATACCTGTGCCTTCAGGGCTTTCCTCCCTTCGTATTGGAAGTCAAACTCGGTGAGCTCGAGTGACCACCTGAGCATCCTCCCCGCCATGTTCGGTCGTCCGAGGAGCTGCCTTATAGGCTGTTCGGTCCTTACGACGACGGTGTGGGCGAGGAAGTAGTGGCGGAGCCTCCTGGCCGCGGTGACGAGGCCCAGGGCGAATTTCTCAATCTGCTGATATCTGAGCTCGGGGCCTTGGAGGGCTTTGCTCGTGAAGTAAACTGGCTTCTGCCCGTCCGGGGTTTCCTGAACGAGGACGGCGCTGACTGCTTCACTCGTGATTGCAAGATACAAGAAGAGTGTCTCCCCGTTCTCAGGCCGTGAGAGGACCGGGGGTTGTGATAGGACTTGTTTTAAGTGAACGACCGCCTGCTCGCATTCCTCGCTCCACTCAAACTCCGCTTTTTGTCGAAGAAGTTTGAAAAATGGGAGTGCGTACTGTGCGGATTTGGCAACGAAGCGGGAGAGGGCGGTGAGCATCCCGTTCAATGATTGGATCGACTTCTTTGAGTCCGGAGTAGGGAGCTCCGAGAAAGCCCTACACTAGTCGGGGTTGGCCTCGATTCCTCGTTCTGTGAGGTAAAATCCGAGGAACTTACCTGCCCGAACGCCGAAGGTGCACTTGTCGGGGTTAAACCTCATGCGGCATCTCCTCGCCGTGTCGAACACCTTCTTGAGGTGCGCGGCGTGGTCAACTTATTCTGCGGATTTGACGATCATGTCGTCCATGTAAACCTCGAGCATGTCACCGATTTCATCCTGGAAAACCTTGTTCATCATCCGTTGGTAGGTCGCACCGGCGTTCTTTAGACCGAAAGGAATTACGCTGTAGTAGTAGTTGCCCGACGCGATCATGAAGGCCGTGTGTTGTTTGTCGACCTTGTCCATGGGAATTTGATTGTATCTCGAGTAAGTGTCTATGAAAGATAATAGTTTGTAACCTGCAGAATTGTCGACCAATTGGTCGATGTTAGGCAAGGGATAACAGTCTTTCGGGCAAGCCCGGTTAAGATCAGTATAATCAACACACATTCTCCATTTCCCATTATTATTTTTAACAAGTACAACATTGGACAGCCAGGTCGTGTATTTGGCTTCCGAAATAAAATTTTCCTCTAGGAGGTCTTTTACAGCTTTTTCAGCAGCCTCCGCTTTTTCGGGAGACTGCTTACGCCTACGTTGTGCTATGGCCCTAGCGGTCAGGTCTACTGCGAGCTGATGGCAAGCCATCTCGGGGTCGAGGCCAGGCATCTCGGATGCGCTCCACGCGAAGAGATCAGCGTTCTCCTTCAGACATGCCTTCAGCTGCTCCTTTGCCAGGTCGGGGATCCCGGTGCCAATCTTCACGTTACGATCTGGATCGTCTCTGAGGACCACGAGCTCAAAGTCCCCGTATGGGATGGGGCGCGCTGGGTAGAGAGGCCTCCCGTTGTTCTCCGCCTGGAGGTCGATGTTTTCTGCCCCGTCTTCATCGGGTTTGCCCGGGAACCTGCTGTCGAGTTCGACCGCGTTGACGCGCGGGAGAGGTACCTGTTCGGCATCATGGGGTGGCTTGGCCACGGTCTTGGGTTTGGGGCCGATGGAACTCAGGCCTTTGATGGCGACGTCGAAGCATCTTTTGGCCGCGTCGATGTCCCCGTGCATCGTCACTACTCGTCCCCTGGTCGTGTAGTACTTCATTTTGAGGTGGACCGTTGACGGTACCGCCGTAAGTTCGACCAGGGTGGTCCTCCCGAGGATGCAGTTGTAAAGGGAGGGGCATTCGACCACCAGGAAATGGATCTTCACCTGCCGGGCAGTGTCTTTGGACCCGAATGTAACCATTAGCTCCACGTAACCCCATGGTCTGGTGGTGGTCCCATTGAACCCCTGTAGATCTGAGCCGACGTACGGGGTCAGATGCCTTTCGTCGAGCTGAAGGGTTCCGAATAGATGGGCGTACATGATGTCGACCGAACTTCCCTGGTCGACTAGGATCCTTCGAACGTCAAAGTTCTCCATCTGCGCCCTGACCAGGAGGGGAATAGTGGCGTTTGGCGCTCCTCCAGGGAGTTCCTCGAGGTAGAAGGTGATAGGGTTGGAGTTTCCCCGCACTTTCTCGAGGGTGGTTGCCTTCGCCGACGTTGCGGATTCCAACTCGTCAAATTTCTGCTTGATCAATCCAATAGATAGCTTCTATGGGCCTCCTCCGGAGATGACCATCGCCCTGGGGAAGCTTTCCCAGGTGCTACGGGCAGTGACGGGGTCCTCGTGGGGGAAGGTCGCCCACATGTTGCGAATTGCTTCTTGGCCTTCAATGATCGGGGGGACAAAGAAGTCTTCGGGTCGAGTGACACTGAGGGCTACTTGAAGGCGACTCTCGTCGGAGGGAGGCGTCGTCTCCTCGACGTTCTGGGCTTCCCGGGAGCTGGGACGAGGGGTGTCATTCTTCTGGGCGTATTTCTTTAGGTCCCCCTCCTTGATCAGAATTTCAATCGCATCCTTGAGATGGATGCAGTCCTCAGTGACATGCCCGTGGCTACGGTGGAACCTGCAGTATTTTGACTTGTCAACGTTTGATTTGGGGGCAGTGGGCTTTAGAAAGCGGACTCCTCCTTTCACAAATTCTGAGTTCTGGCACTCAAAGAGGATACGCGCGCGGGGAGCGCTTAGCGGGGTGTACTTCGTGAACCGGCCAGCTGGTCCGCGCGGTTCACGAGGATCACAGGGGCGATTTTCTTTCTTTCTTTCTCCTCCTCGTCGGGGAGGAGAGTCTTTATCTTTGTGGCCGCGGGGGCCTTCTTTGCGCCTCGACTCAAGGGCGATCTGCGCTGCCTCGGACTCCTCGAGCTCGATATACGACTGAGCTCGCTGGAGGAGGTCCTCGAGACGGCGGGGCCTGCGGAGACCCACGGACTTAGCGAAATCAGATCCAAAACGTAGTCCATGGATGATCAGATACTTCTTCATGTCGTCGGTCGTATAGACCTCGACAGCTTCTCTGTTGAATCTCTCGATGTAGTTCCGGAGAGATTCGTTCTTCCCTTGGAAGATGCTGTCTAGGGCAGCCTCCGTCTTCGGATGTCGGTGAGACGCAGTAAAGTGTTTGGTGAAGCGTTGTCTTAGCTGCTTCCAGGATGTGATCGACCCAGGTTCCAAACCCTTGTACCAGGTCATCGCGCCCTTCCGCAAGGTGGTGGGGAAAAGCCTGCACCTGATGGCCCCTCTGACGTTTCGGAAGTTTTGAAACTCTCGACGTGATCGTCGGGGTCGGCCAGACCGTCGTATGTCCCCAGCGGTGGGGGTTTCTCCATGCCCGCAGGAATTGGGGCGTTCATGATCTCCCACGACAAGGGGGTCCTCTGGTCGTCGTCGTCGCTCCCAGTCGGGGACTCCAACGGGATCGATGATGTCGTAGAGGGGAGTTCCTCGAACGGTTCTTCGGCGCCTCCTCGGTGGATTTGGAATTCTTGGTAACTGCGGAGGGCCTGGGTTCCTTCCAGGCGGGGAACGAGGGCGTTTCTGGGAGATCGTCGGCTGGGGGCGCTCAAGGCGTGGCCGGCGGGCCTCGCGTACCGGCGAGGGGGTCCGAGATTCGTTTGAAGGAGTCCTTCGCGGGGAAGGGGAACGGCGAGGCGACGCTGGACGTTGATGTCTTCGCGGGGAAGATCGTCGTGCCCGACCTTGCTCCAACGCTTCAATTCTGGTATTCTGGTGCGCGATCAGCTGATTGGTCTGGTTGATCAAGGCGAACAGGGCCACGGTGCTCGCGTCTGCATTGGGTGGAGGAGCAACTGGCTGAAAAACGGTCTGCTGATCGTCTTTGTGGGCGGTGTTGTAAGCCACGTCTTGGGAGTCTGGAGAGGCGGTATGCCCGTCTCTCACGTCGCCTTCTTCGACGTGGAGGGCAGCAGCGTCTTCGCGGTGGTTCCCGTTCTCAAGTTGCGCAAGGACGGTGTCCAGAGCCTTGGTAGCGGACGAATTGCCGGCCATGACGGTGATGAATGAGAATTGCTTTGGTTTAACGGAGGAAAAACGGGGAAGCAAAGGGTTCCCACAGACGGCGCCACTGATCGTACCTGGATCAGACAGTTTCTGTGGCCAACAACGTCGTCTGGGCTTCAGCTCCGGTGCGGTTGAAAGACGGCGGGGGGGCGGGTGGAGGTGTACCTGCAAGGTATTCCGACGCTCAAGTAAGGTAACTGTCAGAGAATAGCAAGTACAGAGATGAGAGTAAAAGTGAACGTAACCTGGCCCTCTCGAGTGAGAGGGTATTTATAGAGAGCCCCCAGCGCGGGGCCAACGGTCACTAGTCCTGGGCTGGATTGCCAGGCCCAATCCAAGCAACTGCCAGGGCTTACGTGGCGTAGTGAAGACCAGCACGTGGTCTTCGCCCTGGGGTAACTGCTCCTAGATCTCCGGAATTAGGGCAGACCGATTCCATCGGAAGTGGGCAGCTACATGAGAACGTGTCCTCGCGGGGAGGAGTCTTGCGTGGCGGGGAGAGACGTGTCCTCGCGGGGAGGACTTGCTCGCGGAAGGGGATGACTCCTCGCGGGGAGTAGCATCTGGATGTCGAGGAGGGACGAGCTCCGGAAAAGGCTCAGCGCCTCTGCCTGAAGCTCTACGCCATTTGTGCCCGACACTGCTGAGGGGACGCGTGCCCGACATTGACTGAAGTGGCACGTGCCCGACATTGACTGGACTAAAGCCTTCGTTAGACCGCCCTAAAACGTGTGGACCGGTCTGCTCGGCTGAGGAGCGGACCTCCGGCCCAGTCCAGAACAAATAGTTTGTATTTTAAATACTTATTGCATAAAATATTTTAAAACCCAAACGTGTTATAGAAGAACTAGATTTAGCCGTTGTGCATGGGATGAGAGTATATCGTAATGATTTCTTTGTTCACTTCACGTGAAAACAAAATATTCTAGTAAGCAAATAAAAAATATTAGATTAGTGTTGAGTAAGAATGGTTGAATGCACTGTATTCTTTCCATTCCAATAACCTATCTCTGTCTAACTTCCAGATTTATACAAGTGTCACATCAGCCGCCAGCGTGTCCTCTTCCTTGCAGATGTAATAATAAATCAAATTGGGAACATTATATATTGATTATTGACACTGCTATTGTACTATCTATCTGTATGCCATTTTTGAAATTTGTTTTCTTCTAGAAATTGTAAGGCAATTATCCAAATCAACATATGTTCTTTGTCAAGCATACATTAATGAATCAAATATAAATATCAGTTTAAAAATATATTTCTTAATATTATATATTTTAATTCTAAAAATAATATTCATATTTTGTGATTTTATAATATGCTTTTAAAACACTGATTAACATTTATCTATTTAAAAAGTGTATGGAGTCATCAATAATAAATTAGTGTAACTGGTAAAAAAAAGTATTTAAGCAAGTTGTCATGGATTCAATGTTCAATTTTGTGTTTAGAAATAATTCATCACATTAAACGACAGTTAAAATTTCATACTTCATCCAAAAAAAAAAAAGAATGAGGTCATGTTTATCAATATTGATATTAAAATATTGTTACGAACGTCTCTGCCTCTACACTTTTCTTGATAAACAAACATTAAAGATAAAATTATGTGCAACTATTAAAAATAATTTACTTTTTAAAATTAAATAAAAATAAGATAACATTTTAATAAAAACAATTTATTAAATAAAAAAAACAAAACGATGAAATGATGCAAAAGTTAATCCATAGAAAAACTATAGTTGAACATAAAGGTGGCAAATGAGCACCCTACAAAAGATTGTAAAATATGGGGCGATATAGGATGAATATAATTGAGAATGCGGATTTAAAACTTAAACTCATTCCGCAAAAGAATGAGGGTAGACGAAAAAAGCCCACAGATATTGCTGCACGTTTTAAATTTAAAAACGCAAAAATTTATGTAAATGTTCGTTCCTGCAAAAATTCGCGAACAAACGAGGTGGGACGGGACAAACACATCGGAGAGTGAAGATCTAAATCTTTGGTGCGCCCCACATTATTAAACATGCTCAACGGATCACACCCATTTTTTCACCCCTAATTGAACATATCCAACATATTTTTTCAGAAAACTTTCAACGAAAATATAAAAAAAAAATATGTATTGTCCAATCTATCTTCAGATACATTTTCTCTATAAATATGTTAAATATTTTAAACTAAAAGAATATAATGTATAAAGTATTTTTTTAATTAAAAGATGTCAAAAAATAATATTCAACGAATTGATAATTAATTTCGAATAAATTTTTTTTCCAATTTTTCTTATTAAAATATTAAAAGTAAAATTACTATATATAATTGTTTTTTATATTATTTTGAGATGTTCGTTTTTTATTGTACAATTTTTAATACACTTTAAGATAATGTCAACTTAATTATGAGGGATTCTATCTTGCACTTCACTGATTCATATATAAAAGTTAAAAAATGATAAATCTAATATTAAAATAATTTATATTTTGATTGATTTAAAGTTTATGCTATGAGATATTATCTGGTTTGGATATGAGAACTCTCACGATTTTATCCTTTAGAACTGATGTTTTAATTTCTAAGCAATGTGAAATTATTTTGGACAACATGAAATACTTGCTCTCTTGAACATGCTAAGGGGTAGGTGCGAGCTTGTGGGTCCGACCCCTTCTTTAAGCGCTAATGTTAGGATCGATCTCAAGTGTGTGCCACTGAGACTATGAAGTATTGATCGCTTTTGAATGTCAAAAACTTTACGACTTTATCTTTTAAAAAATGTGACTCATTGAATTCAGGTGTATAAATGTTGTATATATCCTACCATTAACCTCGATTTTCAAGTAATGTAAAATTATTTTAGTCACTACAAAACAATTTAAATGACAAATAAATTTTATTTTAATTTGTATTGTTAGTATAATATTTAGAATAGGATCAAACTCCCTATATCATTATCACTTTACTTAACTCTTTCATCTTAGCCATTAAACTATTTTAAGTTTTTAAAAATATAATATTTTAATTTGTTAAAATTAGTTTTTTTATTAATGATAGTAACACTAAGGATATTATGGTTTTTAAGGTTGATGATAATTGGTTTAAGTGGGACAGATTCGACAAGAGGTGATTATGTTTTTCTTTAATCACTATAGAGAAGTTTATTTTTTGGATCGACCTCATCTAGATGTTGTAGATTTTTGTTCACTTTTAAAGAAAGATATTGTTGCTCTTTTCGTCGTATTTATTCCTACTGAAATTGATCGACCGATTATTTATTGTGATGGTAACAAGACTCCTAACCCAGATGATTTTAATTTTTCTTTCTTGAGGAGATTTTAGAATCTTCTTACAAATGATCTTGGAGTTATCTTGGATTAGTTCCAATATTTTCCTTCTCTCCCTTGGAATTTCTCCATACTTTGTTATCATGATCCCTAAAATCGAGTCTCATACCTATTTGGGAGATTTTCGACTAATTTTCTTGGTTAGTTTCCTGTATAAGCTTGTTGCCAAAATGTTAGTGGCCTGACTAGCTGAGGTTATGGATAATCTAGTTTTCTCCAATCAATCGGTGTTTTTTAATGGGGTGGTTGCGGTCAACGAGTTGGTAGACATGGTAAAAAGTACAAAACCTTGTCTTATTTTTAAGGTGGATTTTGAGAAAGTGCATGATTCACTTAGTTGAAGCTTTTTTGATTATATGCTTATCGGATTTGGTTTTTGTAGAAAATGGATATCTTGGATGAGATATTGTGTGTTCCCTGGTAATCTTATTGTGGTGGTAGATGGTTGCTAGATTAGAAAGATCAATATCCAAAAGGGGTTGAAGCAGGGTGAGCCCTTAGACCCGTTCTTGTTTGTGGTGATGGTTGAAGGTCTCGGCGGTATATTTCAGAAAACCGTGGAACTTAACCTATACTCGGGGTTTATGTTGGGCTCCTTAACCTAATAATCTCTCATATTCAGTATGCGAATGATATTTATTTAACGGATGATGCTTGGGTCGACAACCTCTAGCGGAATAAGAAAATCCTCCTGGGGTTCAAGTTGGCCTCAAGCCTTCATGTAAATTTTTCTAAAAGTAGTCTTGTTATGGGTTAATGTCGATCTTGTTTTTTTGGTCTTAGTTAGGGATTTTCTTCATCGTAATACAGAGTCTTTACCGCCAGGTAACTTGACTTATCGGTAGAGGCAAACCCTATTTTTCAAGCTATTTGGGAACCACTAATAAATCTCGACTTTAGGAGGCTTCATTCTTTGAGGCATACATGTATTAGTTTAGGGGGAGTAATATTGCTTAACTTGGTTCTTAATACCATCCCTATTTTTTTCTTATCCTTTCTTATGATGTTTGTTAAGGTTTAGAAAAAGCTAGTTAGGATTCAAATGAGGTTTCTCCAGGGAAGGGTTAAAGGTGATTCTAAGATTCCTAAGGTATGCTGATCTGATACCTGCAAACCAAATGAGGGATGTGTAGCGACAAAAAATCGTGAATGTAAGTTATTGGTTAACTTAACTCATAAAGCAAGAGTCACCACCGCACTTTTATTTTATCCAAAAGGAAAGGAAAAAGAGCGAACAAAACCTAAACAAGTTCTAAAACAAGAACAAATAAACAGAGGTTGGGTAAGGGGGTTGGTTACGCTAAGAGAATGTGTTAGCACCCAAAACGTCTATAGTACTCTATAGGAACCCTTTGAAATATCTATCCTTTTTGGTTTGAAAAAGGTTTGTTTGAAATGAGATTGGGGAGATGAGAAGAGAAATGTTTTTTTTTTAAGATTTTTGTGTTTGGAGAGACTTACGGAGCCTCATGCCAACGTATCCACAAAGTGCAATATATGATCCAAACTCCGTAGTTCGTGGTACAAATAACAAAATTGTTTTGTTATGTTTGATTTTAAAAGTAGAGACAACTTGTCATTTCCAAGCGAATAGTTCCGCTTAAAGAGATGACTCATGTCTAAACTTATGAAAAAGTTTTAAAAGAAAAAGTGCACAAAGACAGAAAAGGTTTGAATGAGTTTGAAATTTTTTTATGTCTTTTTGAAAAGAGCCAAAGTATGATTAGCATTGATTGACATTTATTAAAGAAAATGAAGTTTGAAAAAAGAACTTGACAAAAGTCAAGGTTTATTGTGAAAGAGGTTATAGTTTGAAAATAAAAAGATTTTGAAAAAGGGAGAAGATTTTGAAAATTGAAGAATAGGTGGAGAAGAAGTGACTACCCTAAAAGTAAAATCAAAGCTAGAGTAAGAAATATATAACCACATGATAGCAAAATCCATAGCATAAGCACAAGCAAAAATTTCTTCCACTTTGAGCATAAGCCATAAGTAAGCCATAAACAAAAATCCAAGGTCTCCCATCTCCAAGAGCATAGGATAAGGATCCTAGATCTAAGTCCGAAGTCCAAGGTCTAAGTCCATTCACAAAGTCAAAACAGTCAGGAATTGAGAGAACCAAGTATTTTAAGTGTTTAAGTATTTATTAGTGTCTTAGGAGAAGTATGGTCCAAGTGGACAAAATAAATAGAGCATAAACATAAACATGTGTCCAAGCGGACAAAGAGAAAATAAGATGATAATATGATATAAAATGCTAAAAGTAAAGGCATAAAGTAAATGACAAGAAAATAAAGAGAAAAAATTAAATGACACAAAGTAAAGTTAGTGAAATTATATAGTTAGTAAGTTAGTGTTATTGATGAAGAACAATTGGCGGTTTTTTGGAGAATACTCGACTAGTCAACCATAAGCATGAAAACATAAATCCATACATCATTAAGGGAAGGGCGCCAACTCGGATAAAATCGACGAGTATGCCAACTAACTCCCTTAATAACAAGGAGACAATCTATTTCACACCATACTATGGAGAGTAGGAGATTGACAACTCACTTACAAAAACGAACCGATTCCAATTTCGGGACAATTTAGCGTTATGTTAAGCAATCGTAATCGGACTTATGTAGAAGTCACGACTACCTGAGGCGGGTCAATAATAATTTTTGTGTTAATACAAGTTAGAGAAATGACATATAGGTCATTCTCCTAAAACTTTCCACACTAAAAGAAAAGAGGTAGTGGTCTCATCTTGATCATAACTTCAAAGAGAAGTCTAATGATATGTAAGATTTTCATTGACCAAAAGAAAAAAAAGAAGAAGAGGGGGAAGGGAAGCCAAATTGAATTACAATATTTGAATCATTCCATCTTTAAATTCCATCACTCTTCTTGGTGGAGTAAGATACTAAACCTATCACTAATTCAAAGCACCTAAAATGAATCCAACAATCCACTTAAAGATAGATTTGAACTAATGAAGGTTTATCCAACCTCATCAAACACCCAAAGTCCATGGAATTTAAAGAGAAATTTGATCAACAAACACTACAATTCAAGGCAAAACCAAAGGAAATGGAAGAAGAAAGGAAAGAACTCAAAACAGTCCCAAAACAAGCCAAAAAACACAATTCTGACTGGTTAATCGATTAACCAATTTGTATATGCATTTGGTTAATCGATTAACACTGGCAGGACAACAAAAAAAACAACACAAAAATGAGCATTCCATGATTCAATCATTTCTTCAAACACCTCATGATCATGGATGAAATTGAGCACGGAAATTCGATAAAATTAAGAGCAATTAACACCAATGGAATAAAAAAATGTTGCTTAAAGAATCAAGCAACAAAGATCAACAAGAGATCACATTGTGGAAGATGAGAATTAAGCACAATAATGGTGGATCAAGAGTTTACCACTTCCAAATCTGAAAATGCTCCAAATCAACTTCAAGAACCACACTCCAAAGCTTTGATCTACAGAATTTGATGTTGATGAAGTGTTTTGATGGGGTTTAGCTCAAAGATTAGTAAGCTTCAAGGAAAAGCTTACTAGATTTAATGGAGGAAGAGCTTTTGGTGAATTTGGTAGTTGAGAAGAATTGAGAGAAAATTTTGCAAGGTGAATTTGGCTATCAAAAGCTTGTAGAATGAATGAAATGAGGCCTCTATTTATAGAATTTAGGCTTGGAAATTTTGGTGGCTTTGAGCTTGGTTTGGAGCCCAAATTAGGCTTGGAATTTAAATTCAGAGGAAAAATCAAGATCAAGTGGTGATTAATGAGGGTTTATGGTGGGAATTAATTGTGATTATGTAGGGGAATTATTTGGAAGTGATCTAGAACATTCTCATGATGAAACAAGTGAATTTTGGTGCCAAAATGGTGCAGAATTTGAATTTGCTGTTTTTAGCCAAAAATTGCACGTGTTAATCGATTAACCCATTATAGGAAAATTTTGGTTAATCGATTAACACAGTGAAAAAATGAGAAGAATGGCTTTTTGGTGTGTTGTCTTGCCTCTGGCTCGATTTTTTTGCTTGTCAAAGAAGGCATGGAAATAAACACATGAACCTTAGAATTTCTTGAGTAATAAATAATCAAATCTTGAGAAACTCTTGATAAAATGATTTTGAATTATTTGCAGATCAACTTTGACTTTGTTCAGATGAATTTCATTCGAGCTGAGGAACTGGTATTTGACATTCTTGATCCAAATCTCTTCCTGAAAAAGTTAGTAAAAGGAAAACAAACATATTTTGGATTTTTATTAAAGGTTAGTAAACATAAGCAAATAAAGGCAAATAAGAAACACACAGATACTCGGTGATCCCTGCAAGGTATAAACCCAAAGATGAGAGGGATAAAGGAACCAAAGTATGATCTTATTTGTGATGCAAAGATGCAAATGAGATGTGGGAAATCTTAGGAGTAAAAATAGGGTACAACAGGATGTGCTTTGGGGATTCATGTTGTTTACTCATACTTGTGAGGGGGGGGGGGGTTGAACTTTCTCCTTATGTTCGTCTTTCTTCTGGTGGAAACGTATGTCTCTTTTAGGATCTAAAGTTGGCAATCCTTTTGATTGGTTTATTGATGGTATTAGGATGGAAATATGCAACAATCTTCACACATATTTGTGGGATCTATGGATTTCCTCCTTCCTCCTTAGTGTGAGATTCACTATGCTTTATAGTATCTCTAGCCAACTTAGTAGGGTGGTTGTCAAGGCCGAGGTCTGGGTTGATGGAGTGTTTGTTTGGGATCTTCGGTGAAGGAGAACTCTTTTTGTGTATGAGCAAGAGTTAATCAATAATCTTTCCTTGTTATTCAAGAAGTGACTTCCACTTTGGATCCTGATAGATAATGTGTTTTTAGCTCGACATAGACTATACTTCTTGACCTAAATTTTCCTTTTATCTCATTTTCTAGTATAGTGAACTTGATTATATCTCTCATTTTGGACAATTAGACTCTTTCTAAATTTGTTGTGTTCTCTTGACAGTTCCTGTTAGATAAAATTTCCACCAAGGTTATCCTGCTTAAGCAGAGGATTACTATTGATTATGAGGGTGTTTTACGTCCTATGTGTAAAGGGTCGATTGAGTCAGTTTCCTATTTATTTGTTACATGCGAGTTGGCTGCATCTTTTTTCTATACAAACTTTAGATGGTTATGATGGTTTCTAGTTCTTCCTAGAGAGCTCTCATCTCTTTCAGAGCTTTTTATTCTATTAAGTAAGGTATTTAGGATTAGCGGTGACCTAGCCATGATTTGACACTATATTAACTCATTGTTATGAAAATATACACATATGTAATCTTATTATACATCATTCAATGTTAGAGAAGTGTGGATAACTTCTGTTACTATGGAGTTAGTTGTAGTTAGTGTTTAGTTGTTAGTTGTTAGTTCTAACAGTTTCCGTTTTGCCTCACTTGTATAAATAGCTAAACTTAGCTTTCTTTTCCTTTTTTAATTCAATGTATCAAATACTATTGTAACAACTGCAGTGAGAAAAAGCCTATGCATCACTCTTTCTGATATAGCACAAAGTGCAAAGCATGAACTGAGTTCATAGCTTAATATGGTATCATTCACGGAATCGATCCTTATCGTCCCTTCCTCTGATTCTCTCTGATTCATCGTCTTCATCAACTCATGGTGTTCTTGATTCAACAATGGCTGAGTCTAAGAATCAAGAATCTGCTAACAAGGGAAATTCTCAAGATCTTTCAACTGTGTTCACCACCACCAAAACTGCGAATTCGTTCGGGTTAAAGCTTTCAATCAAGTTGCAGGAGAACAACTATCTCTTATGGAATCAACAGGTTGAAGGTGTGATTTTGTCTCAAAATATGCACAAAATGGTCGTCAATCCTCAGATCCCGTTGAAGTACAAAGCAGCTCAAGATCGACTTGAAGGTGTGATTTCTGATGAATATGAAGCTTGGGTTGTACAAGATCAAGCTGTCTTTATCTGGCTTTTATCCACCATCTCTGAATCTGTTCTACCAAGGGTGCTCGCGTGTAAACATGCTTTTGAGGTCTGGGACAAGATTCATCAGTTCTTCAATGCACAGATGAAAGCTAGGGTTCGTCAACTTCGCGTCGAACTCAAATCTACCAAGAAAGGTAACAAATCGATTACTGAATTTGTGCTACGCATCAAGGATATTGCGAACTCCTTACTAGCAGTAGGTGACTCAATTACTGAACAAGATCAGGTAGATTCTATTCTTGATGGTTTACCTGAGGAATATAATCCCTTTGTTATGCAAATGTATGCGTGTTCGCCGCCCCCTACACTGTGTGATGTTGAAGCTCTGTTGTATGTGCAAGAAGCACAACTTGAAAAATATCGTCAAGAACTCGCCACTGTAAATGTTGCTGCCAATGTGGCTTATACCATTCCAGCTGAGAATAACTCCAGAGGAGCTTATTCTAACTATCATGGTCGTGGCAGGTCGAGTCGAGGGCGTTACCTTGGTAATGGTAGACACACAACTGGTAATCGACCTACTTGCCAACTCTGTGGAAAATATGGACATGCTGTCACTACCTGCTGGCATAGATTTGATGAGAATTATATGCCTCCCTCTTCTTCAAGTGACCAGTCAAAGGCTGCCAAGACTTCAACTCCCACAAATTCGTCAACTCAAGAACCTGCCCAAGAAGCTCAAACCGTGGCAATGATGGCTACTACAGGTAAACCAAAGCTTTGCACTCAAGAGTACTCACTGCCAGCAGAACTAGAATCCCAAGCTTGGTTTGCTGATTCAGGTGCCTCTCACCATCTAACCCCCTATGATTCTCTTTTACAAACCAAATGGAAGTATGTAGGGCCTAATAGGGTGTATGTGGGAAATGGTCAAACCCTTAACATTGAATCTGTAGGTTCATCTCAAGTGGTCTATAGTCTTATTCCTAATTATAAGTTGAAATTGATTAATATTCTACATGTTCCCTCATTCACTAGGAATTTATTGTCTGTGTCCAAGTTCTCTAGTGATAACAATGTTGTGTTTAAGTTTCTTTCTAACAAGTGTTATATTAAATCTCAGGGTTCTGATCTAATCATTGTGGAAGGAATCTTAGATGCTAGTGGTCTCTACTATTTTCCTCATCTACCCCTGAAGCTCATAAGGTTTTACAATTTGCAACACAACTTGAGCGCTACTTCTGTTATTCAAAGCTATGTTGCTTCTTACTCAAGTTCCATGTCTTCTAATAACTGTAACAATACTATGTTATGGCATAATAGGTTTGGACATACAAATTTTGCTTCTGTAGCTCGTGTTTTAAAGCTGTGTAATATACATTCATCTAATAAACACGATTTTTGCAATTCCTGTAATCTTGGTAAAGCTCATAGGTTGTATGCTCCTCTAACTGATACAGTTTACCACAGACTTTTTGACGTTGTTTACACTGACTTGTGGGGTCCAGCCTCCATTCCTACTAGTTCAGGCTATAACTACTATATTGCTTTTGTAGATGGTTGTACTAGGTATACCTGGCTGTATTTTCTCAAATCCAAGGTTGAAGCCTTACATGCCTTCAAGCTATTTTATGAATTTGTTCAAACTCAATTTCAAGTCACTATCAGGTCTGTTCAAAGTGACTTTGATGGAGAGTTTCGCCCTTTCACTAACTTTCTAACTGAGCTAGGCATAACTCATAGGCTTACATGTCCTCATACTTCCCATCAGAATGGGTCTGTTGAAAGAAAACATAGGCATATAGTAGAGATGAGACTTACATTATTAGCTAATGCCTCTTTACCTTTATCCTTTTGGGATCATAGTTTTTCCACAGTTGTTCATGTCATAAACAGGATTCCTACCTCATCCCTTCAAAGTGCTCTTTCCCCTTTTCATGCTCTCTATGGAAAGCAACCTGATTACTCTTCCCTCAAAGTATTTGGTTGGTCTTGCTTCCCACTTCTTAGACCATATAATAAAAACAAGTTACAATTCAGAAGTCAAGAGTGCATTTATCTAGGAATTTCCCCTCAACATAAAGGTTTCAAATGCTTAAGTCGTGATGGTAGGATTTATGTCTCTAAGGATGTTAATTTTAATGAACAGTTATTTCCCTACACTAAATTATTTGTGACTGAGTCTAAATTCAACATACCTAGTACTACCAAGAGTTTGACTACCTCTACTGGTGCTCCCTTGGTGTCAGTCCCTACTACACATGTACCACCATTACAAAACTATGCCATATCTCATCCTGTCAGCACTAGTCCAGGTTCTCAGCCTATAGCTAACTCTACTTTACCTAGTAGTTCTCTTCTGCCAGAAAAGGTTGTCAGTAGTCCTTTTGAGCACACTTCTAGCCAGCCTGTGACACCTAGTCTGGGCCATCACACATCTAATCACAAGTCTCAATCTGTCCAGCCTATGACTATTCCTACTGATGTAGGTTCTGAGCCATTGAATTCTTCTCTGGGTAATGACCCTACTGAACATGTGTCTTCACCCATAAGTCTGGTTGATAGGATGTCTCCATCTAGGTGTGATGCCTCTAGTTATTCAAAGGACATCACTCCTCCAAGTAGTTTTCATAGTCCTGAACATGCTGTCTCAGAACAACATTTATCTCCCAAGTCTGATGAGTTAACTTTGTCCTCTTGTATTCCCTTATCCACATCTTCTCAGTCTCCTTCTATTCAATCAAATGCACCACTCGAGCCTCTTATTAAGAATGCTCATCCTATGCTCACCAGGGCAAAAACTGGTCATTCTAAACCCAAAGCATACCCTGTCCATTCTGAATCCACAAGTGTCAAGCAGTCCCTACTTCAACCAGAGTGGACTCAGGCTATGAAAGAAGAGTACAATGCTCTTCAAGTCAACAAAACTTGGTCTCTCACTACATTACCTCCTGACAAAAGAGCTGTAGGGTGTAGGTGGGTGTTTAAAAAGAGAACCCTGATGGCACCATTCACAAATATAAAGCCAGGTTGGTGGCTAAAGGATTTCACCAGGAACATGGCTTTCATTATACTGAGACTTTTTCTCTTGTGGTTAAGTCAACAACATTTAGAATCATTCTGACTCTAGCTATCACTAACAATTGGGATATCCAACAAATTGATATCAACAATGCTTTCTTGAATTGTGTTTTACATGATGAAGTCTACATGACACAACCTCTAGGTTTTGCTAGTTCTGATAAGAATTTGGTTTGTAAGCTTCATAAAGCCATCTATGGCCTTAAACAAGTCCCAAGGGCTTGGTATGAGAAACTCACACAGGCACTTCTTTATTTTGGCTTTACTGCATCCAAATGTGATAATTCCTTATTTTTTATAGCAAGCTGGGTGTGTCTATGTATGCTCTTGTCTATGTGGATGACATTTTACTTACTGGGTCTAATACTTCTCTTATACATGATCTTATCAATAAACTTCACACTACTTTTGCTTTAAAGAAACTGGGCAGACCTAGCTATTTTCTGGGCATTGAGGTAAAGACTTGCAGCAATGGTGCTCTTTTTCTTACTCAGTTCAAGTATATTCAGGACTTACTTGTTAAGGCCAAGATGAGTCAGGCTAATGGTGTTCCCACTCCCATGATGAGTACTTGCAAACTTAGCAGACATGGCACTAACTATTTCTCGGATCCTCAGCTGTACAGGTCAATTGTCGGAGCTCTTCAATATGTGATATTAACTCGGCCTAACATTTCCTTTAGTGTCAACAACGCTTGTCAATTCATGGCAAGTTCTCTTGAGTCTCATTGGTCAGTTGTGCGCAGAATTCTCAGGTATCTCAGTGGTACAACTCACTTTGGCTTGTTGCTTTCTCCTTCTGTAGCTGCTCCAAAGTTTTCAATGCGTGCCTATAGTGACTCAGATTGGGCTAGTGATCCTGATGATCGAAGGTCTATGCCAGGTTCATGTATTTTCTTTGGGCCTAATCTAGTTTCCTGGGGTTCTAAAAAACAATCTCTTGTTGCTCGCTCGAGTACTGAAGCAGAATATCGAGCCCTTGCCCACACAACATCTGAGCTGCTATGGATTGAATCTTTACTATCTGAACTTAAGGTACCGTTTCACACATCAACATTAATTTGTGACAATGTCAGTGCTGTTATGCTAGCTCATAATCTGGTTCTTCATGCACGCACCAAACACATTGAATTAGATATTCATTTCGTGCGAGAAAGAGTTGTAGCTGGTACGATGCAAATTCAACATGTCCCTGCAACACTGCAAATTGTTGATGTGCTTACAAAACCCTTAGGTTCTGCATCATTTACCGAGTTACGTGGCAAACTGAAAGTGATCTCTTCAGCCCAACATCCTTCAGTTTGAGAGGGGTGTTAAAGGAGTGTGGATAACTTCTGTTACTATGGAGTTAGTTGCAGTTAGTGTTTAGTTGTTAGCTGTTAGTTCTAACAGTTTCCGTTTTGCCTCACTTGTATAAATAGCTAGACTTAGCTTTTTTTTTCCTTTTTCAATTCAATGTATCAAATACTATTGTAACAATTGCAGTGAGAAAAAGCCTCTGCATCATTCTTTCTGATATAACACAAAATACAAAGCATGAACTGAGTTTATAGCTTAATATTCAAGCATCTTCATATGTTTTTATTCTTTATTCTTTTATTTCATTTATTCAATTCAAGTTGGCTCTAGCCCATTAGGAAGATAAACCCTATATCTCTTAAATTTTCAACAATTAGATGAAAAAAAAAAGACCAAAACATACACCAAAAACAAAAGCAAATTATAATAATACATATACAGTTAACATTTACAAAACAATTGTTTGTTTTTATCCTCAAACAACATCGTGCTTTAAATCCATATGACATTGCATTTAGACATTATCTAACAATTCCAGATTAGTATATATTCAAGAATAACAAATTAAAAGTTCTCATACGTTACTAGTTCGACTAAAATAACAGTAAAATTTAGTTCTTATTGGATTTTTTTACACATATACCACCTTTTGAAATAAAAAATACCAAAATACCACACTTTAAAAAAAAAAAACCAAAATATCACACTTTTAGTTTGGGTTCGTCCTTCTAATGGACGACCCATTAAAGAGAAAATTGCGTATGAAGGAGTTCGGCCATCCATTGCGCAATTTTTTCTTCAATGAGTCGTTTATTGGAAGGACGAATCTAAACTAAAAGTGTGATATTTTAATAATTTTTTTTCAAAGTGTGACATTTTAGTATTAGCATATGTGTAAAAAAATCTCCTCCTTGTCAAAATAATTGTTAACAATATTTTGTTCCTACCCTGACAAAACCAATAGTGGATCATTAGTAATACCGTTATGATGATATGACCAAAGTTGATATAAGGAGGATGCAGACAATAGCCTTAAATAATTCATACTTTAATAGACAGGCATTATTATCAACTTGTATAATAATGGTTTAATAATGTTTCTTTCGACCAACTTGCTTAATACTTTTTATGATGTATTTAAATCAAATAAATTAACATGAATATGGTTACGATATAAGAGTTTTGTATTATTGATTGGTGCATAGAAAATCTCTTGTTAAAATATATTTGCAACTGTTTATATATATAGCTATTTTATTGTCCAAACTATATGTAGTTTTTGTTTGAATGATTACTAATATTAATATTTTTAGTTATAGCTAGGTTTATAGGGGACCCACGCGACGCCTCGTGCTTTTAGTGAGATGGAAGCAGATACATGTATCTTTATAAACATGACAGTTCCTTTTAAAATATTAGCATCTAGGTAATATTTTAATATTTAGTAGGTTCATTAGTTAATTGGTCCATTACATCGTCTGGACTTTCTTTCAAAATTCAAAGTCAAGAGGAAGATACCATTGGGAAGCTTTTGTTGAATAATATTAGAGTTGATAACTTTTGCTATGGCCTTATAAAACTGCACCAGATTCGTGTGCAACTGTTTATTTACACTGGCTTGCTTGTTAAGAGTTCATATAGAATAATATATGATTTGAACATATGTTTATAAGTAGAGACAATTTTTGTTGGAAAAACTTTAATTTAAAATTAACTAAATCAATCTTAATTATTGAACAAAAATTAATCTTTTTGATTGATCACGTTTCTTGTTCTTCACCCTTTATTCAGGTGAAACAACCACTCCTTATTGCAAAATGATTCTTCACTTGAAAGAAGAAAACAAGACAATTGAATTTGAGAGAAAAGATAAATTATGGAGGAAGAAGATGAATGTATGTGCAAACTGCACTCTACGTGTTTAACACAATGTGTGTTAATCACAACTGTGATTTCTGAAACTATACTATTGTGAATTGATGTCGTCAAGAACAATATAAAATATGAGAAAAAGATTGAATTTTTTGAACAAACACAAGAAATCCTGTTAGATTTCACAAAGAAAAAGAAAAGAATGAAGAAGAATAGAGAATTGGTTAAATCTGTTTTACTATTCACTTTCTTAATAAGGGTTCAAAGATTACAAATGAATACCAACAATTAACCTCTCTCACTCTAATTAGGATTTGCGCCACACCCCAAAGATTAGAGACTAACATGCTATTTATAAGAAAACTAACATACTAACCTAATAGGCTTTTACACACATGCCCATTACACAAGTTAACGTAGTGAACAAGCTAACTTAAACAATTGGGCTTACAACCAAGACTCAATTCGACATACTAACTTAAATTACAAGTTAATATATTTCAACAGCATGCTTGAACAGACTTCGACTACAGTATGCACAACTCGTGTCAAAATATCAAGCTACCATTGTCGACACTAGAGTTCGATCCAAAATACCACATACACAATGCAAAACTTATTACAAATGAATAAAGTTTGTCTCTATTTATATATGAGATTTCTTGCACTCCAAGTAATCACAAAAATAACTAACTCAAATAAAACTAAGTTAAGTCAATCTATTTCTACTCTGTCAACTCCTTCAACAACTACCTGCTTTGACAACATGTGTTGACAGGCTATATTTGATTTTCTATCAAATATAGAAATATAAACTTTGTTCGACGTATGCTATTTCGACATACACTAAAATACTTTTCGACACCCGTCGAATACAAACACATTATTTCGACTTCAACACAAAGAATTACATACTTAACAATTCTCACCATACAGGTCAGTTTTGTAAGGATGAGTTAGACCAAACTCTAATATAGTTTCAGAGCGTGATTTAAGATCAGGTGGGCCACCTGCTAGCAAGTTTCTGCTATCGAGTCACCCATTATTTATTTTCATGCTCCAGATGTCCAATCTTAGGCGTGAGGGGGTGTGTTAAGAGTCCCACATCAAACAATATATGGTCTGAACATTTGCTTATAAGTGGAAGCAATTCTCACCTTACAAGTTAGTTTGATAAAGACGAATTAGGACAAACTCTATTACAATTATTTTGCAAGTGATTTCTCCAAATATTTTATTTATTTTGTGAGGGTTTTTTAACCTCTTTAAATGCAACGATGTTATGGATTCAATTGCATAGGTTTGCAATAGTAACATTGTTTTTTTTTTAATATATTAATTAAGAATAATTCAAATATAAGTGTTTTTCTTCTTTTTAATTTATAACAATAGTAAAGCATTTAATAATTCTATCAAATTTTCATAAAAATATATTATTAAGGGACAAAATAAATAATTAAATCTTTTATTAGATATATTGAATTATTGCTAATTGTTTTGGTCACCCATAAGACCCTAAATACCTAATAAAAAGTAAAGGATTATGTAAGTTCTTGTAATTGGCTGAAATTTTGTTAAAACAATGTTGATGTCATGGTTGATGTTGCAACATGAGCTTCTAACAGTATAGGTATGTCTTAGCTAACATTCTGGTTTATTGTTGAAGAGTTAAAGTACTGAAGAGTGATGTCACATGCGATGTCTTAACATCACTATACCAGAACATTAAAACATCAGACAGTTATGTGATTAGGGCTGCATGTGTTTCTGGTGTGAATGAGAAATTCTGCTAAAGAGAATCAGAGAATATAGGCGAAGATCAAGGGAGAGATATATTCTGTTACAATCAGTTATGAAGATCAGTTTGTTGCGCATTTAAAGCATAAAGATATGAAGAATATTCAGAGTTAATAATTGAAGATTTAACAGAAGATATGATATGATTTGAAGGCCCAAATCCAGTTGGATTATATTATAAATAAAATGTTTGTAACCTAGAATAGGTGGGGGTCCAAGATGTAGATCTTTAGGGCTTTGTCAAAGTGAACCACTCGGGTTGTGAGATGGTCACTGTGGTTAACTCAGAAACCTGTAGGTAATGAGTTTGGTATTGGTCTTGGAGGAAGCTTTGAAGCAACTCCAAAGGGTGTCATGGAAGGGTGTCTTCTATGGTTTTCTGTGTTAGAAAAGTTGTTGGTAATCAAGTTGTTGATGCAGTGACGGTGTAGTTGACTGCTAGACATCATAGTGATGATAGGAAACGAGATTGAGTCTCTTACCTAGGGAGGACTTAGGTAGAAGGGTCATTGGGTAGTGATTAAATTAGGTAGATTGTCAACTGGTCTGTTGAGTCTGTAATTTGATACTACTAATAGTGGACTTCCTTCCTGGCTTGGTATGCCCCCAGATGTAGGTTGTTGAACCGAACTGGGTGAACAATTCAGTGTGTTATTTACTGTTATTGCCTTGTTCAGCAGATTGCGATGTTGTGACATTGCACAAAGACATCACACATCTGTACCAGAATTTCAATTGGTATCAGAGCAAGCATCCTGTCTGTTTCTGGATGAGATCTAGGGAAGATACTTTCTGGTTCATGAGCAAGGAAGTTAGTGTTGTTGAGTTATGGACTTGGTCAGCTCACTTAGTTGTTTGTGTGATCCCCTTGAGTGAAGGATGGTCTATTCATGATAGAGTTTTGTTGGCACGTGGTGTGCAAGGATTTTTGGATAGTGCCTGAAGGCTATTGAGGAGTAGTTCCGCTGCATGGTATCTGATGTAACCCTGATTAAATTTTTGTATCTCTGGTAGTGTGATTCCAGGAATGAATTCTCTTGGAAAGACATTAGGGTTTGGTCTCCTCAGCAGGATATTCTCTGTAAGACAGCTTCAAAGATACTCGAGGATTGAGTGATCAAAAGGTGAAGGGATCTTATGACATGGATGAAGATCAATCTGTCCAGAACAGTGATTCCCTATGGTAAAAGAAGAGGGTAGAGCCAAAACAAAAGAGTATCACTGTCAAATCTTTCATGCGGGAGTGAAGATCTTGATCAGTCATCTCTTAAGCTTATTTGTGGAAGCTGAGCTTAATATGTCAATGTCTCGACATCGTGCTTCACATTAGCAGTTTATGGTAAATGTTAAGTCAAAGATCTATTAGATTGTAGCTGTTTTGGAGGATCACTGAAGCTATGAAGTTGAACAACTTTTGAAGTGCTTCCAAGAGTTTGTGTGCAGGGTAATCCAGCCGGTGGTCAATTAGTGTTTGCTTGAGCTCTTTCAGTTTTGTGCCTTGAAGGATTCAAAGGAGCAGATTATCTGTGGTATGGTTCTGCAGAAGGGTAGCAGGTCTGAACCTTGTGCTTATTAGAAGAAGCCTCTGGAAGAGTGTGGTATGCAAGTTACTGCAGTTTTGTTGGCCTAATTTTGGAAGATGCTGCTATGCTCTCTTATGTTCCCTGCAAGAGATGTGTGTGGATGAATATGATTAGGAGATAATGTCAGAACTGATGTTGAAACATCATTTCAGTTCTTTTCTCAGGGTAGAGTAAAAGATCAAGACACTGACCTAACCTGGAAGGGTTTTGGGGTATGAGTGGTTGTCTTGATGGTCTGTTTTGAAGAAGAATCAGCAGATGCCAGTTGTGTGAGAAGGTTACCTTGACTGGAGTTGAGTAGTTATCTGCTTTTGATAAGGTTGTGCATTCAACTAATGACAAAATACATTGACGGGAGCCTATGTATATGTCTGATGAAAAGTGCAGAACTGTTGAAGTGTTGAGAATATACTTCTCTCTATGTGGCTGTTTATTTCTATTCGTGGTGTGTTGGTGCTGTTGAAGATGAAGACATCATCATCTGATGGTTACAGCTTGGATCAGGTTATTGGGAGCATGGTGTTTGCTCTGGTTGTGAAGGTCTAGAATAAGTGGCAGTTATCTCTGGCTTTCTATTGACGGCTCTACTAAGGGAAGTGGCATTCTTTGGTATTGCTATGGGGTAGTCTTGGACTACTTGTCTTCTGAAGATTCAGATGTGGTAGGTTTGAAGTCTTTGGAGTTTCTGAGCAGGATGGAGGTTGTCTACTCAAACCTGATTGTTGAATCAAGTCTATGAGAGCATGAAAATCTGTTTCTGCAAAGGGAGAAGGTTCTTCTGAGTGGCAGAAGGAGGAGCTGAATTCAACAGTTGGATGTCATAATGTTCTGACATCTAGCTTAACATCAGGAGTCTCAACTGATGATGGGGTGATCTACAGGAATGAACAATAGGATGCTTCAAAAAGATCGTTCTCGTGGCAGTTTGTGGGAGCTGTAGGAAGGAGAAGATGTTACGTGAAGATCAGGTTTCCTTGGTGGATCAGGATATCGTTGTGAGAGTTCTGACTTACTTCAAAAAGGCCAATATGTTGTATCTGGTTGATCTCAGAAGTGGATTCGAAGAATCAAGATAATCAGAGTGTGACAGCTAGTTATTTTTGAAATCATGGTGGAGCATATCAAGAATCATGGTGATGATAATGATCTAACTTGTATTGGGAGAATGATTATGCCTAAGGAGCGTCTACATAGTCATACGGGAGAATGATGAAGTAGAAGGTCTGCCTTGGATGGAGAATGTAGAGAAGGTTTTGATTGATTGGAAGTCTGAAGATGAAGAGTTTGTTAGGGAATGACTGCATTTGGAGAAAGGGCAATGGTACCAAAATGCATGTGCTCAGCAAGTATGCTCAAATGCTCATCTTCACCTAGAGCATTAGTTAACCATAACAGGGGAGTATTTGAGTATGGATTGTGAAGATTGGAGTAAGCTCTTAAAGTTCTTGCTACCCTTGAGAGGAGGAGTTTGTTAAAAGTTTGTGCAGCTTAAAGTGTGATGCTGCAGTTTTGGTGATGGCACTTATTGGGTGGTTTCTTACATGAGGAGTTAGTGTCTTGTGCAGTTGTGTTCCTTATTGTTCTTGTTTAGTATAGATGAAACAAAATTAAAACAGAAGTTTATTACATTTTTGGAAGATTACAAGATCAGTAAAAACAACAAGCAAAGAATCTAAAGATTATCCCATCCCCCGGAATCAAGAAATGTCTTCCAATCTTCATCCCATTCATCATCAGATGCTTGAAGCTGCACTTGGTGTTTCTTGATAGTCTTCATCCACGTTTCTAAGGTCTTGCGTGTCCTTGTTGCTCCTGAAGATGTTCCAGCTTTGGATAGTGTTGTGTCCTTCAACTTCTGAGGATCTGGCTTCTTGTCCTCTTGCATGTGTCTCTTTGCTGCATTCTTGTTAGACTGACTCATGTTTCCTTCCTAGGTGTGCTGATAGGAGCAAGGAGGTTTGGTATTTATAATGGATAATATGGCATTGTTTGTATCGCCTGACCAGTCAGAGTAGTCTTTGGTGTGGGAATCTGTTTATCTTGGGAACCGGCTTTTCTTGACGTATTGGTTACCAGAACTTCGTGCTTAGTGCCTGGGTGAAAGTGGTCCTAGTAGGATGAGACTAGGTCTTGTCTAGTTAAGTGGGATGGTCTTTTGTCTCATGCTGATGTCCTACATGTTGTTACAATATTATGGTTGGATATGTACCATACTTATGGAGTTTGAAGAAGCAGCATTATAGTCTGAAGTGGCAGTTCTGACATAGTGTGGATTAGAATGGGCAGATTCTAATCTTGATGGTAAGTAGTTCAGGAAATACATGGCTACTTTCATGTTGAAGACTTCATTAGGAGCTGGTGAATGTAAGGACAGAAGGGTGTTTATCTTGTGTGAGAAATTTCCAATCAAATGGGCCTTTTGGACTTGGCACATCTTGTACCTAACATCCCCATGAGGAATGTGGCATTATTGGTGGGATATCATAACGGGAGTTGAATGTATGACTGATTACTATAACCTATTGCAGCATGTCTACTGATCAAACTTGTGCAGTGTGATGATGGGACCTTGCATAGCTGTGTGAAGATAGTGCCTATACAGGAGAGGTCTGAAAAGCAAAAGTGGTGTACTTGGATGATGGTTGGAAGCAATCTAGAAGAAGTTGTGAGAAGTTGTATCAATACCCATTAGATAAGAAGATGTGTTTGTAAAGTCTTGGGTTAATGAGCCAGCAGACAATGTCTGAAGAGATGTCAGAACATGATATAGGACATGTTTTTCTTGAGTCAAACAGGGAAGTATTTTGGACGGTGGTGTTAGGATAAAGTGAAACACGTGGCTTCGAATATGCATGGAGCGTTATTGGCCTAATTTATGGTAAGATTCAGTTGTGAAATATTTAAGGCAGTCAAGGCAGTTTTTGGAAGGTAGGCATTGAATTTGAATGCAGTTTTTGATACCTAAAATAGCGTTTGTTTGACCAAGAACATTGACATATTCAAGGCTCGTTAATTTCTAAGTTGCTGGTCAGCTATTTATAGGGGTTAGTGTGTTCTCCTTCAGCCAGTAAGTGTTATGGCTTTTATTCGTGTTTGGGTAAGCACTTTTTGGGTCTGGTTTTGTGAGGGTTTCCTTTGCCAATTTGTGGCTAAAAAGGGGGAGAAAGGAGAGAGATGGTCTATATGGTTTGCGCAGTGGTTATGCTTGGAATCTACAATTCCTGATGCAGCAGAAGAGGGTGGTACATCCTTGAGTTGATGTTGAGTCTTTGTGACTTGTGTCCTGAGTTATGAACACAGTTGTGACCTGTGTTCTGAGTTATCTGGGCTGGCAGAATGACACTTTTCAACGTGTCATGTTATGCCACAGATTGACCAGGGGGTCTGATCAAAGAAGGTGTGCAGAATTCTCTTATGCCACCATTGGTCTTTGATGAATGGACAAACATTTCTTTTCTGGGGGAGTCTTCCACAATGATTCCAAGTCTGAGTTGAAAGGAAAAATAAATGTGCTACATCAAGGGGGAGTGTCTAAATGCAATGATGTTATGGATTCAATTGCATAGGTTTGCAATAGTAACATTGTTTTTTTTAATATATTAATTAAGAATAATTCAAATATAAGTGTTTTTCTTCTTTTTAATTTATAACAATAGTAAAGCATTTAATAATTCTATCAAATTTTCATAAAAATATATTATTAAGGGACAAAATAAATAATTAAATCTTTTATTAGATATATTGAATTATTGCTAATTGTTTTGGTCACCCATAAGACCCTAAATACCTAATAAAAAGTAAAGGATTATGTAAGTTCTTGTAATTGGCTGAAATTTTGTTAAAACAATGTTGATGTCATGGTTGATGTTGCAACATGAGCTTCTAACAGTATAGGTATGTCTTAGCTAACATTCTGGTTTATTGTTGAAGAGTTAAAGTACTGAAGAGTGATGTCACATGCGATGTCTTAACATCACTATACCAGAACATTAAAACATCACACAGTTATGTGATTAGGGCTACACGTGTTTCTGGTGTGAATGAGAAATTCTGCTAAAGAGAATCAGAGAATATAGGCGAAGATCAAGGGAGAGATATATTCTGTTACAATCAGTTATGAAGATCAGTTTGTTGCGCATTTAAAGCATAAAGATATGGATAATATTCAGAGTTAATAATTGAAGATTTAACAGAAGATATGATATGATTTGAAGGCCCAAATCCAGTTGGATTATATTATAAATAGAATGTTTGTAACCTAGAATAGGTGGGGGTCCAAGATGTAGATCTTTAGGGCTTTGTCAAAGTGAACCACTCGGGTTGTGAGATGGTCACTGTGGTTAACTCAGAAACCTGTAGGTAATGAGTTTGGTATTGGTCTTGGAGGAAGCTTTGAAGCAACTCCAAAGGGTGTCATGGAAGGGTGTCTTCTATGGTTTTCTGTGTTAGAAAAGTGATTGGTAATCAAGTTGTTGATGCAGTGACGGTGTAGTTGACTGCTAGACATCATAGTGATGATAGGAAGCGAGATGGATTCTCTTACCTAGGGAGGACTTAGGTAGAAGGGTCATTGGGTAGTGATTAAATTAGGTAGATTGTCAACTGGTCTGTTGAGTCTGTAATTTGATACTACTAATAGTGGACTTCCTTCCTGGCTTGGTATGCCCCCAGATGTAGGTTGTTGAACCGAACTGGGTGAACAATTCAGTGTGTTATTTACTGTTATTGCCTTGTTCAGCAGATTGCGATGTTGTGACATTGCACAAAGACATCACACATCTGTACCAGAATTTCAGATTAAAGCGCTAAACAAGTAGACTCTCTTTTCTCTTCTCCATGGATAATCTGAAGGTGAAAAAAAATATAAGAATGAGGGGTTAAATTGTGTTGACTTTTTTTAAACTCTTAAGTCATATTCTAAACATAAAGTTATAGAATTTGATTCAGTCAGGGGTAGACAACAAATATAATATGCAAAAAAGAAGAATAACACACAGAGTTATCCTGGTTCCTCTCAAAACTTGAGAGTAACCCAGTCCCCTTATACTTACAATAGATTTTCACTATAATCACATAAGATTAAAATTTACTCAATCACACAAGCAAGAGGCTTCCTTTGCTCAAACACACAAGTAAAAGACTTCTATGTTCAAGCACATAAGCAAGAAAATTCCTTTGCTCAAGCACTAAAGTAAGAGACTTCTTTGCTCAACTACACACACAAGAGACTTCCAATGCTCAAACACTTAGTAAGAGACTTCTTACAATCTACCTAAAATATAAATGATTGTTGAGAAATTACACTTGATATACAATCAGACGTGTATAAAGGATACACAACAGATATCCTATTTTAAGACTTAGGAATTTCTAATATATACAAGGATAAGAAAACCTAAGTTTCAACTTATGCTTTTATGTTGACAGAGTGACTTCTCTTTTGATGTCAATTTGTGTGTTTTCTTCAAGTATTTTAACTCCTTAAATAGAGACAAAAAAGAGTCATTAAAGATGTAGCACAATAGAGTCTCTTCAGAAGCTTCAAAAGAGACAATCATATGTTTCACCAAATTGTCAGGTTAGGTGAAGGCTAGTTTGAAAATTCTTTGCTACAAAAGGAATTAAAAGTTGTATCCCAACAGACTCTATGAAGAAATTAGAGCTTAGGTCTTTACGTGACAAAGTATGTTCAGAGATGAACAATGGCTTATCAGAGTCATATTGGTCCTTGTGCTTTTACTGGCTCAGGTTCTGATCATCAGAAGCAGACTTCTCCAAAGTCTGGTCTTTAGAATACGACTCCTTCAGACTCTAACCTACAGAATCTAATCCATCATATTTTGGTCTTCAAACTTCTCATTGAATGTTCATAGTTAGAGCCAATACTTGGATTTTATATCAAATTTTAGTTTATGGTCCTGCACATCTGGACAAACATTATTATATCCAATTGTTCTTTAAATACTTTGTTATCATCAAAACCAAAGGGATATGAGACAAAACATTTATGTTCCAACAATCTCTCCCTTTTTTATGATGATAAACATAAGTATTTAAGAAAAATGGTTGTAATTTTAATTAACTAGTTAAGTTCAGGGTTTGAGGTTTGTATGCTCCCCATGTGTCTAATAACCTATAGGGTGAGGTTTGTAAGCTCCCCATAAGTCCTATCCAAGTTAATTAAATTTAAACATTTAAAGCACATATATAATCTTTCAAAATTTTGAACAAGATAATAACTGTCATGTTTAAGGTGGTAAAATACTTTTATATCTACTCCCCCTTTTGTCATCAATAAAAATAATTAAAGAAAATAGAAAAGATACTCAAGGAAATAATTTCATATAACTAAAGAATTAATCAGATTTCAAAAAAACATGTTCAAAAAGTTGTTGAAAAGATAAAATAAAAAGGTGTTCTAAATCCTAAAGCCTAATGTTTTTGCTTCAGAAGCTCCACAATACCCCTTAGATCAGAACCCATTTCATCTTTTCTTACAACAACAGTCTTCAACTGAACATCCATCTCTTTCTATTTGGTAGCAATAATAGTATATTTCCCATCTTAGTGGTCAAGCTTCTAACTAGAATAAGATACAAACTCAGAAGAGAAGGACTTCAAATTTACCAGAACTATGTCCACAGAGGTTCTGAGAGAGTCTTATTTAGATGCTTATGCTATGGGATCAGATGCTATGAGCTTTTCAGCAACCAAATTATGAACTCTGTCAAAAATAATAGTTTTATACTCTTCCTTTTGGTACTTTATGTGAGGTGGAAGGTTTAGGTTTAGGTTGGTAGAAGGGTGAGGTGTAGAGGGACTATGTAGAGGTATTGTGTTAGTTTCTGACCATAATCTTCTTCCCTAGAAGGTGAGTTGTGATGATCAGATGTTTTAGAAGGTTGTGTAGGATGTGGTGGTGAGATAGTTTGGTTATTTTGGAGATTGATGAAGGATGGTTTTGAGTTACGTGTGTTGGGTGTGAATATGGAAGTAGAAAAATGCTCTAGAAGGGGGTGAATAGACCCAAATTAAAAAATGCAACCGTCATTTTCCAAAATTAGAGTGTTTTTAAAATGAGTTATGAGCGGAAGGTTTGAAGAGAAAATGAAAATTATATAGTTGTATATGATCAAGATAACACATTTCGTTTAAAAAATATCCAAGATTATGAAGATGAAATGCTTGGTATTAATTAATTCAATTTGTGTAATCACAAGTGTCGCGGCGGGAAAATTGAGATTAAGTTATTGATAAGCTTAACTCGAAAAGAAAAATTCATCACCGAACTTTATTGTTTCCAAAGGGAAAGGGCGAAAGGTCGAATAAAACCCACAAAAGTAAAACAAAAGAGAAATCTGGATACGGGGGTTGGTTATGCAAAGGGAAGGTATTAACTCCCCTCACATCTATGGTATTCCATAGGAACCACTTGCAATTATCTGTTTATGAAAAAGCTAGGTTGTTTGTTGGTTGATTTTAATTTGAAAAGACATTTTGTCGTATCTGAGTGGAAAACTCAACTTACTACCCACAAGTATGAGGAAATGAGCATTTGCATCATCTTGATATGGAGAACTTTTACTTGGACTTTCTCACAAGCACGTCTCAACATTCAAGTGGACAATGTCAATCAGTTCTCAACATATTGTAGAAGTACAGTGGTTTGCATCACTACTAGAATAGACTAATATCCAATCTTTCAAAAAAGGTCTAAAAGAAAAATGCACGAAGGTACAAAAAGAAGTTTGATGAGGTTTTTCTTTTTTAGAGGTTTTGAAAAGAGTTTGAATATGCTTAAGTGTTTTAGCATTTATTAAGGAAAATATTTTCTGAATCACTTGACAAAGTCAAGGTTTTTTAAGAAAAAGGTGTGAAGTTTGAAAACAAGAAGTCTGGAAATATGGAGAAGTTTTGAAAATTGAAGAAGTGGAAAGGAGATGAAGAGACTATCCTAAAGCATAAAGTAAATGACATGAAATAAAAGGTCTTATTGTAAGGTATCCCAAGAGAAAGCCTTTGTGTGTGCAAGTGTACTAACCACAAGATGGAGCAAGCATTTGACATTGGTCAAAATAAGCATTCCTTTCCCTTGGGATTGAGCCACAAGATGAACAAGCACATAAGCAGATGAATATAAAAAAATCCAAATGAACAACAAAGTCACAAAGCCACAAAGAAAATCCAAGTCTTGAAGTGAAGATTAAAGGATCTAGAGGAATCGCAAGGTCTCAGATGAATCACAAAGTCTCAGATACCACTCCAAGCAAGCGAAAACACTAAGTCCTAAGGTCCAAAGTCCAAAATACTCCTCAAGCAAGGGATTGTATCACAAAATCTAAAAGATCATATTAACGTTTTGTAAGGTTTAAGCCATTTTATAATGTTTTTGTTATATTGAAATAAGAAAGCAATAAAAGGCATAAAGTAAAAAGCAAAAATAAAAGGTTGACGCTTAAACGAGAATGTCCGCTAGTGAAGCAAAAGTTAAGAAGAACTCATCCTGATATGGCTATCAAGATTAGAGAATAAGTGCAGAAATAGATTGATGCCAGGTTTCCTATCACATCTATTTATCCTCAATGGGTGGCCAGTATTGTGCCAGTTCCAAAGAAAGATGGAAAAGTCAGAATGTGTGTAGATTATAGAGATCAGAATAAAGCAAGTCTAAAAGATGATTTTCGTCTTCCATATATTGACATGTTGATGGACAATACAACTAAGTCCAATATTTTCTCCTTTATGGATGGTTTTTTTGTATAATCACTGTCGCTCCCGGGATTTTCATCAAAGTACAAACACGAAAGTGGCGCGAAAACAGAGTCGCCAACAATGTGTATTTATCCCAAGAGAGGGAAAGGAAACACTGCATAAACCTGGGGGAAAGGAAAGAGCATGGTCTCACGACCAAGAGAAACGGGCAAGGGAGTCGGTTACGCGAAGGGAAGGTATTAACACCCTCACGCGTCCATCGTACTCGATGGGATCCACGCTTGCTGTTTCGATCAAATGGTGTAAAGAACTGGAAAGCAACTGCCAACTGGAGAACTGGAAATAAAAGATAGAAAAGAAAAGGGAGAGGAGAAATAAGTGACTCGATAGGACATTATCGTTGTCCTAGGCCTACGTATTCCCTCAGTGCAATGGGAAAGTCAGAGTCAACGTAGTTCGACTGACTACGGGGAAAGGTCGCTCGTCGAGATATCGCATCTCGTGCCTACGTATATTTAATCAGACGAGAAAGAATAATCAGAGCAAACATATTTCGGCTCAACAAGGGTTGCTTTGTTTATGTTTTTTTAGGGGAAACATCAAAGTGGGCGTCCCAGCAGTTAGGTGTTGCAGCTCGCTGTATGGAGACTTAGGCGTTACCTGTTTGCGGTAGAATGGACATGGCGAGTCCTTAAGAATGGAATGAAGGAGATGAGAAGAGAATTTGTCTATTTGTTTTTGTATTTTAGAAATAATTATTTTGATTATTGGTGTTAGTAACATGTATTGCATTCAAGTCTATTGCGTAAGATCGAATGCATCGCATGGTCGTCCTAACAGGACGTATGCTAAACATTTTAGAAAGGCAGAGAGAAACTCCCCTCCTTCCATTTCCCGTGCTCTAGGCTCACGTGCAATACGCGTTAATCCTTTATTAAGTGTTTTTTGCTTTTGTTTTAAGATGAGAAAAAGAGATACTCAAAGATTGAGAAATGCAAAAGTCTAAAGGGAGACTAATAATCCTAAGAGTTGTCATGCTTGGAGAGCCTAAGAGTTAGTGTGGTTTAGAAACCTAATCCTAAATAAAAGAAGAAGAGAGCAAGAAGAGTGAGTTTTAACTTACTTCAAAGATTGAAGTTAAGTTAAGAACTCAAAGGGATGAAAGAGGTTGAACAAAGAAATCATTGAAATGCTTTGCACAAACACAAAAGAGAAAGCATTAAAAAGATGAGGGAAGAAGGTATGTGTGGAAGCATATCCACACACTCAACTTACCATTAGCCCCTACAAGGAAAGGTTAGCAAAACAATTGCATATGAAAGCATAAGTAAAAGTAGGAAAACAATTAAGCCTCAAACTACTTATGAAATGAAATTATGAATCAAACAAAGCCTAAACCTAAAAGGAAAGGACTCTAAGTGTTCAAGGACTTATAAAGTCACTAACTATGTCTAAAGATGTTCAATTAGGGTTAAGGTACCTAATGATGTCAAACTATGTCAAGAAAGGTGCCAAAGATTCATACAAGTTCAAGTTATGAATTAAAGATGAAGTATGCATGTGTATGGAATTCAAACATGAATAAATGCATGGACAAATGTCAAAGTCAGAATTCAATGACATGTTATAATGCATATGGAAGTTGATGAATGATCATACAAAGCATGAGTGCAATGATTCAAGAAGAGAAGACAAGATGAAAAGAAGTTCAAACAATGTTCAAGTTCAAAAGATTTGACATACTTGTAATGCAAGTTATGAATGAAGGATGAAACATGAACATGAATAAGAATGGATGCAAGTCATTACTGTATGATATGCTTGATCATATTAGAATGCATGAATGATGTCACAAAGATGCACACAAAACAAGTTGAGACATGTAGAAGAAGATGCACACAATTAGGTCAAAGTAGTTCACATAAGCAACAAGCATTTATGAACCAAAATAAAATGACAAATGATCTATAATATAACATGGATGACCCATAATATCTAATAAATGACCTATAAAATGATCACACAAGTCTTAATGCAATGGCACAAGTGCCCCCTAATCAATTAAGATTGAAAAGTTAAGAGAACATTCACAAATGTGACCTATAATAATAAAGCAATGCAAAAATAGAAGAAGGTTTGAAAAAAACATGAAATTGAATCATAAAGCACCTAAGTCAGAACCTAAATATGTATCAAAAGCTCACACCGAAATTCAAAAAGAAACTAGTTCAAATGAGGGTTCAAAGTCACATTGAAACAAGTCAAAAGAATGCACAAAGATAAGCATCAAAAGGCATGATAAAATGACTTTAAAAATATGAGAAAAATGTTTTTAGATGCTTTAAGATGTTGTTTAAACATGGCAAAAAGATTGGAAGACAAATAGTTTTGGAGCTATGCAAAATAATTGGATAAAGATCAAGTATCAAGAAGGAATCAAATTGAAAGAGAAATAAAAAGAAATTCACAAAATATGATCAAATATTCACAAAATCAGAGATAAAAATAATACAAAATTGGTTTAAATAGTGTTTTCGTCCCTGTAAGTTAGCGTGTTTTTGGTTTTCGTCCCTGTAATTTTTTTTTTTGGTTTTAGTCCCTATATTTCACATTCGCGTTCGTTTTAGTCCTTAAAACCAAAATCCGCAGGAAAATTTGTAGGAAAATCCGCAAGAAACCTTCGGATTTTCCTGCGGATTTTGGCTTTAGGGACTAAACAGAAAGCAAAAAGTAAGTTACAGGGACTAAAACCAATAAAAAAAAATTACAGGGATGAAAACCAAAAACTCGCTAACTTACAGGGACGAAAACACTATTTAAGCCTACAAAATTATTTAAATGTCTAAAGATGGTTCATGAATTTTTATGGAATTTTTAGGTGCATTTTAGTATTTTTAAAATAATAAAAAGAAACAAGTAAAAAAAAGGAAATAAAATGTAAAGAAAATAGTCAGGGGGTGTAGCGAAAGTAAAATGATAGTTTAAAAATGATTGGGCTCAAAATATGGGTGTGTAGATAGCAATAGTGGTCCAGGCCGAAAGGCGCGTGTGTGTGTGAGAATTATGGTGGAGTTCAGTCAAAAGTTTGACTCAATCTGAGCCATAGGATCCAATCAAGGTGAGATAATCATGAAAGTAAGCAAAATGAACGCATCACAAAGCAAGCATATGATAACAACCCTGCACGCACACACATGCAAGCAGTCAGAGAGAAAAGTAAGGCACGCGTGAGGCACATGTCTCATTTATGTGTTGGCAGCGTCCTAACCGTTCATGCACAAAGATCCAATGACCACGTTTTAAAGTTCCTAAACCCTAACCTAAAAATCTCACCGGCCGGAGAATGACCTCCGGTCATCTTCTTCGGCCATCTCTGGGGACCTGCAACACTCACATGTTTCCAGAAACTTACAAAATGCACATCAAAATGAAGCTGAGCTCACGTAGAACACAAATCCACAATTGGTTTTCACAAATCACAAATGTACAGAGAGAAATGAACAACAACAGTTTGCCCTAGAATTTGAATCTAAGCTTCTAACAAGCTCTATTAACTAGCCAGATCAATCACAGCTTCTAATAAGCTCTATAAACAACAATAACAAGCTAAAACACAAGAAAATGAAACAAGATCAGTTAAGGAATTTCAAACCTGGAACTGCGAAGAACTTGAATCAATCAAGAAAACCAGAGGTGTAGGCTTGTTCTTGAGCTTCCAAGGAGCAAAATAAATGCTCTAATGCTTGAGATCTTGAAGAAAACAGATGGAAATTCGAATTGGAAAAGTTGCTACACTTGAGGAATTGATCTTGTTCTTGCTTGTCCTTGATCAATGATGAACAATTGATGATGACGATGATGAAATATGGATGAACTCGTGCAAAGAGGGAGAGAATTCAGAGAGAGTTTTTCAGAGAGTGATTTGTGAAATGTCTGAAAATGATGAAGCCCCTTTCAATTCTGTTAGAGTGAAGCTTATATAGGCGTGGTTAGCTTCTAACTAGTGTGGTTGATGGTTAGAACCCAAGTTAGAGTGAGTTTGTTAACTGAGTTGTGAGTTAACTAATTGAGTTAGGTAGTTATTCGCACGGGTTGGGAAGTTTGGTTAGAGTGTGGAGAAGTTTTTGTCACTTATGGTGTTGATGAGAAATGATGATGGTGATGGTATGTATCATGAGGCAGCATACATGCTGGTACCATAAGTTTGCATTCCTTCCTCTTTCATGTATGGCAAGCCAACATGTATGGAATGTGTAAGAAGTGTGTGTGTCTAAATGAAGCAAAGAATGGCTGGTGTGAGAAGTACCTGCGTGTGAACTGATATGAATCAAACAATACCATGCATAATCATTTCTGTCTTGGAAACACAACTTCCATGGATATGATGATGTTTGAAGATGAAATTCTCAAAGTATAGTACATGAAATGAGATGATTTTGGTGGCTATGGATAAAGGACATGTAATGGAACAAGTTTAATGTTGAGATCAAAGTGAATGGAAGCCTCTAAGGTGATGGAAAATGACTTAGAACACAAGGATCCAAAACTACATCATGGGCGCGAGTGACTTGGTTCAGACCTGGTATCATGGCCTATGAACTTTCAGTGTGAGACCATCATGTTTGAGCTTTCATATGACCTCCATAACTTATTCAAATGAGAAAATGTCCAACATCAAAGTTAAAGAGGGCATGGAGATGAACAACTTTGATGTTCAACAATTTTTCATTTGAAGCCTTCTTGATGGAGAAAACTAGCTTGTCATTTGGCACACCAAGTGTTTGATGAAATTATGGTCTGGAAGCCTGAATCTGCCTTGCCATGACTTGAGATTTGCCTTGATTTTGTCAAACTTTTATTGATCATAACTCCCTCAATTTTGATCCAATGGAAGAGTTCTTTATATGGATTTGAAGCTTAAGATATGATCTTTGATTGGCTCAACTTGGACCTGAAATTTGAAGCTTTTATCATGGAGAAAGAATTCCTTGAAGATGAGTGCAAAATGGTCCAAACTTGCCATTTTTGGAAACCCTAAATTTCTAAAAATGGAAACTTTGTACATTTCTTGATTTTTCATGAATCTCTTGACATTTCTTGATCAAATCTTGTCCAATGAACATATGTGACTTGAATTTCATGAATTTGACCTTAAAAAGTCAGGAGTTGACTTTTTCCTTTGCACAATTGACTTTTCCCCAAATTTCTTGATTCTCAAGCAACTGACCAATTGAAACTCTTCTGAAATGAGCCAATGAGCAATCTTCCATCCTTAGATACTTGACATCATGTAGAAAACATTGAGCTCAAGTTTGAACCAAAACTTCATCAGGAGACTGTTTGAACTCAAACCCCTAATTTGGATTGCTTTGCTAGGAGATGATGAACTGTCCAACTTCTTGGTGAATTCTCTTCCTCCAATGACTTGTGGGATCAATTGAGGTGATATATGATATAAGAGACCCTTGAGGCTCGCTTGAAGACCTTAGGCTTTAGCTCTCCTGCTTTGAATAGTCAATGCTCTGAAATCAACTGATCACATGCCCCTTTGCAACTTGTATAAAATATGAGATGAAATGAGATATAAATGCAATGCAATGAAACATAAGCTATGTAATAACAAGAGGGAAAATTTTGGGGTATTACAGCTGCCCCTATTCAATCATCTGTAAACCTGAGAAGGATGAAATAATGGATATTCAGAATATCAAGGTAAATTGTGATTGAATATCAAAACAACCAGAAAATTTGCACGCTGAATGAAGAAGAAAAGGGATATAAACCCTTCTAGAAGTATCAGCAAATAACTTCATAGATTGATACGACGTGTATCGAAATAGGGACACAGACAATTATCAATGATCATACGGATAAGTACGAAAAGAAAACATGGACGGGTGTTGAAAGGACACGGACGGGTGTCAAAGGTCAATACGGACGAGTATTGAAATAAGAGCTCAAACACAGACGAGTGCTGAAAGGACACGGACGGGTGTCAAAGGTCAATGATATAGAAGAGCATCGGACTATCATCAGAGGAACACGATGAGTGACCAAGTCGACGATACGGACGAGTATCGGATGATGATTAATAAGGGAATACACATAAGTGTTCGGGTCAACGATACGAACGAGCATCAGACAATCATCAAAGGAACACGACGAGTGACCAAGTCGACGATACGAACGAGTATCAGACGATGATTAATAAGATACAGACAAGTATCTCAGAGGTCAATACGGACGAGTATTGAAACAAAAGTTCAAACATAAACGAGTGCTGATAGGACACGGACGAGTGTCAAAAGTTCAAACACGGACGAGTATTGAAGTAAAAGGTTCATACACGGACGAGTGCTGAAAGGACACGGACGGGTGTCAAAGGTCAATACGGACAGGTATTAGCTAAAAAGTTCAGACACGGACGAGTGCTGAAAGGACACAGACGGGTGTCAAAGGTCAATACAGACGGGTATTGGCTAAAAAGTTCAGACATGGACGGGTGCTGAAAGGACACGAATGAGTGTCAAAGGTCAATACGGACGGGCATTGATATAAGAGTTCAAACACGGACGAGTGCTGAAAGGACACGGACGAGTGTCAAAGGTTAATACGGATGGGTATTGAAACAAAATGTTCATACACGGACGAGTGCTGAAAGGACACGGACGAGTGTCAAAGGTCAATATGGACGGGTATTGAAATAACATTGTACGATCAAGTGTTGTTGTAAGCTTTGCTGGGGTTGCACGACAATGTTTTGTCTGTGGATTGCTCTGGCTTGCAGGTAAGCGGTTGAACCTGGCTTATGTTTCGTACGCACATGTTTGATTTTTACCGTAATGCTCCATATCAATGGAATGCTACGCTTTTTAGAAAATGCTATGCAAACTATATGCAAATGCAAAAGAGACTCCGGACGAGGAATCCAACTCCACGGGGAAAAAATCATTGTTCGATCCTTCAATTGCTCTATGGGGATTAACTCTTCTGCCGGGGATAACGCTTGCCACAAATTGGCAAAAATAAATTGGCTTGCAGATACACTGAGGTGTGATGATCCTGTTGAGGAAGTTTCTACTTGAATGACTCTGCCTTGGAGAGAGATTATTCTGCTTATTGAACTTCGCTGGGGCTGAGAACTTTCTGAATGACGTTCTGCTGAGGAAAAAGAGTCATTAAACTCTGCTTGGGGATCTATCAAACCCAAGATCCTTTGCTAGAGATAATCAGCCTTCTGACTCAGTTGGGGAATCAGCCACTATTATTGACACAGAAAAGCTTGTAGCTGTTGGAAGTACTGAATGGGAGAATCGACTTGAGAAGATACAACGACATTGTCGGAGTTGCCTGTTAATCTCAAGCCGTTGCGAGTGACCGCTGATCAACCGGTGAACTTAATCAGTAAAAGTTGTGACAAAAGGGTGATACGGGAACCCTTTCCTGAATATGATTGCCCCGGTATTCTGCTTCAGGGGTGAGAGATCACTCGTTTGGAAGACACGGTCCAGGCTCTCGTGTTTTTGAAACCGCTTTAATCTTGCTTTTGAGCCTAATACGAGGCTGCTACCTGCAAGCAAAAGATATGCACATATGCCCCGTGTTGGATATGACTTCTGCAAATGAGAAAATCTGACTCTAAACCACCACTTGTTGGGGAAAGAGCCCAACAATGCTTTATGCTGAAGATGACTTCATGTTAGGCTTCTGAATGTAAACCTGCAACAAAAGAAATGCACACATATGTCCCGGAGACTGCACGGTTTGAATCCACCGTCCGGGGTAAATCAACATTCAAAGCAATTTTAAATGTTTTCCCTGCGCGTGTTATTATAAAGCCTCAATGTTTTCAACAATGCAATGTTTTTTATCAAAAATTCGGACGTTTTTTTTGTGCAAACAAAACAGTAAAATGAAAACAAATACGAAGCTTTTTGACTGAATAACCAACTTTATTGATTGAAATGCCCAGAATAGGAAAGTACATCAATAAGAGATCCCTGGAAAGAGGTGATCGCTGAAAATTGAGAAAAGAAACTATCCTAATGGCAACGTGAAAACGACATTTCACCGAGTTTCAATTCTGCTATGACCAGTATGTCTTCAGGACTTTCCGATCATCCTCACTTTCTGAAGAGGATGATTGAACCGATTCCTATCCTTTGGAGATTGCCAGTTTGAATGAAACGATGAGGTAGTACAGATGACTCAAATCCCAGTCTTCGCTTAATCCCTCTTTTGCGTGGATCGTCCTTTTCGGGTTTTCAATCCACCGGGATACCCTTTCTTGCCTGAGTTGTCCTTGCGGATTTTCAACTCACCGGGTGTACAATTTTTTTATTTGTCCCTAATTTTTGCCCGAACCTATTTATTCTGTTTTTATGGTTCGCCGGGATGCCCTTTTTTGTCTGGACCTTTCTTTTTTTGTCCAGCGGGTCTATTTATGCGAAGTATTTTTTGACTGCGTCTGAGTTGACAGGGGATGGAAAATCTTCACCATCCATGGTTGTAAGCATTAAGGCTCCGCCAGAGAAAACCTTTTTAACGACATATGGACCTTCATAGTTTGGTGTCCATTTTCCCCTATGATCTGTGTTTGGAGGATGGATCTTTTTAAGTACCAATTCACCGACTTGGTACTCCCGAGGTCGCACTTTCTGATCAAATGCCCGCTTCATCCTTCTCTGATATAATTGACCATGGAAAATTGCTGCTAATCTCTTTTCTTCAACTAAGCTCAGCTCATTGAATCGGGTGCGAACCCATTCTGCCTCCTCCAGTTTGACATCCATCATAACCCTCAGTGAGGGAATCTCAAATTTAACTGGTAGGACTGCCTCCCTACCATACACAAGTGAGAACGGTGTTGCTCTAGTAGATGTCCTTACGGATCTTCGGTACCCATGCAAGGCAAACGGTAACATCTCATGCCAATATTTGTAGGCCACCACCATCTTTTGCACAATCTTCTTGATGTTCTTGTTGGCCGCTTCAACAACGCCATTCATCTTTGGACGGTACGGCGAAGAATTGTGATGCTCAATTTTGAAGTCCCGACATAATTCTACCATCATTTTGTTGTTAAGATTAGAACCATTATCGGTAATGATTCTTTCAGGAACTCCATAGCGACATATGATATCTCTTTTCAGAAATCTGGCTACCACCTGCTTGGTGACATTAGCATTAGACGCTGCTTCCCCTTTTTTGGTAAAGTAATCAATAGCGACCAAGATGAAGCGATGGTCGTTGGAAGCAGTTGGCTCAATCTTTCCAATCATATTAATGCCCCACATTGCAAAGGGCCAAGGAGAAGACATGACATTCAACGGACTCGGAGGTACATGCACTTTATCCGCATAAATATGACATTTGTGGCATTTGCGGGCGTATGAACAATAGTCTGCATCCATAGTCATCCAGTAATACCCTGATCTCAACAACTTCTTTGCCATTGCATGTCCTCCGGCATGGGTACCGAAAGAGCCTCGTGCACTTCTTGCATCAATATGTTTGCTTCGTGTCTATCCACGCATCTGAGCAAAACCATGTCAAAGTTTCGTTTATACAACACATCCTCATTCAAGAGGAAACTACCAGCTAACCTCCTCAGAGTCTTTTTACCGTTGTTGGATGCTTCAGTCGGATACTCTTGACTCTTCAAGAAGCATTTGATATCATGAAACCACGGCTTGTCATCAGACACTGCATCAACAGCAAACACATCTGCAGGCCTATCAAGACGAGACACCTCAATTTTGGGCAAATGGTTCCACTAATTCACTTGAATCAGGGAAGATAATGTTGCCAAAGCATCAGCCATTTGATTTCCATCTTGAGGTATATGGTACAATTTCACTATTGTAAAGAAAGTCAACAACCTCCTCGCATAGTCTCTGTAAGGAATCAAGTTTGGTTGATGGGTATGCCAATCTCCATTGATCTGATTGATCACTAGAGCAGAGTCCCCAAATATTTCAAGAGTCTTGATCCTTAAATCAATGGATTCTTCAATGCCCATAATGCAAGCTTCATATTCTGCTTCATTGTTGGTGACATCAAAAGTTAATCTGGCAGTGAAAGGTATATGAGACCCTTTCGGAGTGATAAGAACTGCCCCAACGCCACTTCCATTCATATTAACGGCCCCATCGAACATCAATTTCTATTTGTCATCAGGATCCAGTCCTTCGTCAAACGGTGGTTCTTCACAATCTTTGGCCTTAAGAAACATGATGTCCTCATCAGGAAAATCAAACCTCATCGACTGATAGTCATCAATTGGTTGCTGCGCAAGATAATCTGACAAAATACTTCCCTTGATGGCTTTCTGAGAAGTATACTGGATATCATATTCAGTCAGCATCATCTGCCACCGTGTAACCCGTCCGGTCAATGCTGGTTTCTCAAATATGTACTTGACAGGATCCATCTTTGAAATTAACAAGGTTGTATGAGTAAGCATATATTGCCTCAATCGTTTAGCAGCCCATGCAAGTGCACATCATGTCCTCTCAAGCATTGAGTATCCTGATTCGTAATCATTGATTTTTTTGCTCAAGTAGTAGATGGCGTGCTCTTTCTTACCCGTCTCGTCATGTTGACCGAGAACACAACCCATGGATCCTTCAAGCACAGTCAAATACATGATCAATGGTCTCCCTGGAACTGGAGGCATGAGAATTGGAGGTTCCCGCAAATATTCATTTATTTTCTCGAAAGCCCTTTGGCAATCGTCATTCCACCTGACCGCTTGTTCTTTTCTTAACAGCTTAAATATTGGTTCACAAGTGGCGTGAGGTGAGATATGAACCGTGCAATGTAGTTCAATCTACCCAGGAAACCACGTACTTCTTTTTCTGTTCTTGGTACAGGCATTTCTTGTATCGCTTTTATTTTGGCAGGATCAACCTAAATTCCTTTTTCACTTATGATGAAACCCAACAATTTACCGGACCGCTTTTCGAAAGTGCACTTGTTCGGATTCAGCCTTAGTCGAAACTTCATCAACCTTTCAAACAGTTTCTGCAGATTGACCAGATGATTTTCTTCTGTTCGAGACTTGGCAATCATATCATCTACATAACACTTGATCTCTTTATGAATCAAGTCATCGAATAGTGTTACCATAGCTTGTTGATACGTTGCCCCAGCGTTCTTCAACCCAAAAGGCATCACCTTGTAACAGAAGGTACCCCACGGGGTAATGAACGTTGTCTTCTCCATGTCTTCCGGCGCCATCTTGATTTGATTATACCCGGAGAAGCCATCCATGAAGGAGAATACCGAGAACTGAGCGGTGTTGTCAACCAGTACATCAATATGAGGTAAAGGAAAGTCATCTTTCGGACTTGCTCTGTTTAAATCTCGGTAATCAACGCACATTATGATCTTACCATCTTTCTTCGGCACAGGAACAATATTTGCAACCCATGGTGGGTAGTTGGTGACGGCCAGAAATCCCGCATCTAAGTGTTTTTGTACCTCCTCTTTGATTTTGAGAGCCATTTCTGGCTTAGTTCTCCGAAGCTTCTATTTGACAGGAGGACAACCCTCTTTCAACGGCAACCTGTGCATAACAATGTCTGTATCTAACCCCGACATATCTTGATATGACCAAGCAAAGATGTCGACATATTCCCGCAGCATACTGATAAGCTATTTCTTTGCCTCGGCCTGTAGGCTGGCTCCGATCTTAATTTCTTTCTTTGCGTCCTCGGAACCAATATTGATAACCTCAATTGTCTCTTGGTGAGGTTGAATGACCCTCTCCTTCTGCTTCAACAATCTAGCCAATTCTTCGGGAAGTTCACAGTCTTCTTCATCCCCCTCTTCGGCTTGATAGATTGGATTATCAAAGTCATACTTAGCCATAGCAGAATCGTTATCAATGAAATCCGGGTGATTAAGTCTGCGTGATTGAGGGTCATGCTTTATTTTAGAATGAAACTTTTTGAAAAGGAAACAAAAATAAAACATTTCCATTTTATTGTTTTTTCTGCAAAAAATAAAAATGAAAGGCAAGGAACACAAAATTTGCATGTAAAACGTCCTTTATTAATGATAAAAAAGCTTGCAAATGCAATTATGAGGCCCTACAAATGGATCTACACGCCTTGGGCAGAGCACGAGATTTTAACATGCAACAGAGAAAAACAAAGAAAATTACTCTGCTTGAAGAGTAACTTGAACAATTTCTTCAACAGACCAATTGTAAAGCTCTTGAACCGGTACACACGGGCGCACCCAATTGTCGAGATCACAATCACTGTCGATGCCATCTTCACTTGCAACACACATCTGATTTGGATTAATGGTTCCCCCGCTATAGAAAGTAATCGACCCCTTGCGCTCCGTTGCAGCAGCTTGATACGGTTTATAGCCTATACCGAACTTATCTTCCTTTGCAGAGACTTCAATCAATTTGCCCCAACCTTGGGCATTACCTGCTTTGATTACTTCCACTGCTTGTTTTTAAGAAGCAATAGAAGTACCCACCTGTTCTTCGCTCCGAGAAGATACCGCCTTTGAAGACGAATCACCAATATTGACTGCCTTAAACGCTTGACACAACATCTCATGGATCTCACCATACATTTCCACGTACTTAAAGGTAGACAGCTGACTAACAAAGATGTCTTCCTCTCCACACACAGTCACCACTTGACCATCAACCACATATTTCAACTTTTGGTGCAACGTAGATGTCACTGCCCCAGCGGCATGAATCCACGGTCTGCCTAACAAGCAACTATATGCGGGTTGAATGTCCATCATGTAGAACACACACTTAAACACTTGAGGACCAATCTTTATTGGGAGCTCTACCTCTCCGAATACAGAACGTTTTGAACCATCGAAATCCCTTACTACCAACTCACTTGGTCTTAGAATAATTCCGTCAGAGTCTAACTTCATTAAGGCCTTCTTTGGTAACACGTTCAGGGAAGACCCCGTGTCTACCAACACATGAGATAATACCGCCCCTTTACACTCCAGGGTGATGTGTAATGCCCTTTTGTGATTGCGACCCTCAGTAGTCAAATCATAATCTATAAAACCTAGCCCATGGCTAGCATTGACATTAGAAACAACATATTCCAATTGATTCACAGTGATTTCTTGAGGTACATAGGCCCTATTCAAGACCTTCAAAAGTGCCTCTCGATGAGCTGCAGAACACATAAGCAACGACAAGATAGAAATCTTTGATGGCATTTGGTTCAACTGATCAACCACTTTATAATCACTCGTTTTGATAAGTCTCATGAACTCCTCGACCTACTTCTCAAAAGTACCTTTCTGCACAGATTCAGGAACAACAACCTCCTCTGTAGCCACCTGTTTACCCTTGGCTTTGGCTACTGCCTCAGCTTCAGCATTAGTTCTCAAAGTCTGTGGAGCAAACAAGCGTCCACTTCTGGTGAAGCTACCAAGACCTCCAAAATTATCAATACTGGAACTACACCCAGTTGGAGTTTCCACTTCTTTTTTTTCTCCTTGGTAGTAAACATCTGCACTGTAGTGCCATGGGATAGCCCGCTCACTAGTATAAGGAACTGGTCCTGGTACCGTAATAGTAACAGGTCTCACTACATCAAGCACGACGAGAGCAACAGGTGCTGGCATTTGAATTTCAGCTGGCGTAAAATAAATGGTAATAGCTGACACATCATCGTCCTTTTTGTCCCCCTGATCAAACTGTAGACAACCCCCATCAATCAGATTTTGAATGTCGGCCTTCAGTTTGTCACAACCATTACTCTGATTCTCACAATCAACACAACCTTCTTCATAGCCAGGGAACACTTGCCCCTTCAACAAACGAGCCTTCACAAAACTCAAAGGAGTCCTCACCCTGTTCACATCAGTTACCAAATTCCAAACCTTCCCATCTTCAATGGCGTTGACCTTTGGCACATCATGATTTGGCATGGGATTCTGAAGCACATTCGGTGGAGTTGAGAAATTAATTGCTTTGGCATCAATCAAATCCTGTACCTTATGCTGAAATGCCCGAAACTTTTCAATAGTATGACCTGGAGCCCCAAAATGAAACTCACAGCGGGCATTATCATCATAACCCTTTGGTAATACAGCAGGAGCCGGGCCCATCGTACGAAGTTCCACCAGATTAAGCTTCAACAAATAAGGTAACAAAGCTGCGTAAGTCAAAGGCAGATGGTGCATATGCCTGTCAATTTGTCTCTGTTGATATGATCTCCGTGGATGTTGATTATTCTGTGGCTGAACATTCTGTTGCTGTGGCTGTGATTGAACTTGTGGACTAGGAATGGTAACAGCAGTAACCTGATTATAGGAATCCTGATAGCCTCTACCTCTCCCTCTATTCTTATAAACAACACTGGTCTCCTCATCTCTTTTCCTGGTAGCTCCAGCAAATGGCTTCCTCACTCCTGAAGAACTAGAACCACTGACATCTTGTATTTTCCGAGCTTTAACAAACTTTCAATCCTTTCCCCAGCGATTACGATGTCCGCAAACCCAGTTGAATGACAGGCAGCCAACTTATCAAGATAAGTTCCCTGAAGAGTACCCATAAACATGTTGGCCATCTCTCGGTCCTGCAGTGGAGGTTGAACCATGGCAGCCAACTGGCGCCATCTTTGAACATATTCCTTAAAACTGTCCTTTGCATTCTGCACCATACTTTGCAGTTGAGTATGGTTTAGAGCCATATCCATGTTATATTGATACTGCTTGACGAAAGCATGAGCTATCTCCTTCCATTTCCTTACAGAAGTCCTGCTCAACTTCATATACCATTCCTGAGATGCCCTAGTAAGGCTGTCTTGAAAATAGTACATCCACAATTTCTCATCATCAGTATGAGCGGCTATCCTCCCCACATAGGATTGAAGATGAGTTTTAGGACAAGTAGTGCCATTGTACTTGTCAAATTTTTGTGGCTTGAACTTATGGGGGATTCTTACCCCAGGTACCAATCCCAAGTCGTAAACATCAAAACCAAGAGTGTTTTGGGATTCAATGGACCTGATTTTTTCAGCGAGCTCGTCGAATCTGCGAGTGCTCTCATCTTCAGCATCTAACAGAGTGAACTGCTCATCTTGGTTGTCTTCCACAACATGACGAACCCCAGTATTTCTAGGAGGGTCACCGCCTGCATTAACGCGAGTCTGATTACCAGTATCTCTATTATTACCGTGGCCATTCTGCACCTCTACTTTTGGCCGCTCGACCATTGCCCTGAGTCTTTCCTGATTTTGGGCCATGCCAGTCATTAATGTCATAAACTGGTCCATCCTGTTCCTCAGCTCAGCCAATTCAGTCTGCATCTGATCCATAACCTTAGCTTGGTTTCTACGAGTTGCGTACCAGTGGATGTGGATATCAGCTATAGTGCCTGAAACCAAATAAAGGTTAGAGGACCTGCAATGAGTACCTGTCATGCAAAAATGATATGCAATGCAATGCAATGCAAATGCCATGTTTATCATTTCCGAGGTGCCTTACACCCTGATTCCAATCTTAACCACAGAAATCTGAAGATCGGAAATCGTGATATGAAGAGACGTGCCGTGATTATGTGCTTGTGTACAGATAACTGCCAAAGGAATATTTCTGAATAAACTGCTCGTTTCAATTAAAAAGAAACCAGACATACGCACGGTGTTCAACAATGAGTTCCATCATCATACATCAAAATAGTGGATTAATCAACAAGCCTGATGATATCCATCAACAAAAACTACATTAAGAGAGTGAGAGAAAAAACTGTCAATCTGACAACTCCAAATCCTTCAACTTTTCACTTGAATACTTGACTTCCTCGAAGAGTACGCGAGTGCGCTGGTGATTTGGTCTTTCGATTAACTCCTTAATCAGAACATCTCTTTTCGTGAGAGCTTCAGTCAGCGAACCCATATGCATCAGGAGAGCTTCATCATCACAGACCCCTTTATGCCTTTTCACGCCGGCTTACATTTTGAGTTTCCCCATATCTACCATAGCCTCTTCAAGCTCCTTCTTGGAAGTCTTTAGCTCCTCTCTGGCGCTTTCCAATTGCTTTTGACTTTTGCCCAGATTCTCCCGATACTTCCTCCTTTGTTCGTGTGCCTTTTTAAGCTCGTCATCCTTGATCTTTAGCTGTTCCTGCAACTCTGCATTTTCGATTCTAACCTCATCCCAGGCTTGTTGAAACTTGGCTAGTGTGTCTTTAGTCTGGGCTAAGGCCTGTTTGGTCTTCTTATGAGCTTGAGTGGAAGCATCGGCACCTTTACTGATTTTTTGGAAATGTTGAGCTCTTTCGACAAAATCCCTTTCTCTTGCTGCTAAGATTTTTTCAGCGTCTTGGGCTTTCTGTTCCAATCTTTTGTTGGTATGTAGCGCTTCTTGAAGACGGTTGCTCAGCTCAGAATTCTCTCCACGAAGCTTTTTCACCGAGGCTAGCAATTTGTCAAATTCTTCCATAGTTACAGAATTTTCTTCTTTCCCATTCTCAGGATACAACAGGGGTGCCCTATCAAAAGGCAAGTGAAAATCTTTAACTCTCTTCTTCACCCACTCTTCGTATGCTGGGTAAGCCCGATTGTTGGGTTTACCTAGAGCGACTTTTCCTTTCTTTAGCACACTAGCCCAGCTCTCAGAGACTTTTTGTGCTGTTTCCAAACCATCTGATGCGTGGAAATACAGTGACTCTTCCACATCCCTCTTAATGGGCGGACCCGTCAGAGCGTACCCAAATTTCCTAATGGCCAAAGAAGGATTGTAGTTGATTCCCCCCTTTCTTCCTATCAGTGGAACATTAGGGAACTCACCACAGCTATGGATAATGTTCTTGCCGATTAGCCCATGATCTATCCATATGATGTCTTTGGCAACTAGTCCCATTAAGCGCTGACTCCATTCTAGAGAACCTTTAGAATACACGAATGCCCCTGATTGCGGTAAGCGATTTGCGAACCACTTATAGAACAAAGGTGCACATCAGCGAACTACCCCTCCTCTTTTCGTTTCGTTTCTATTGTATAAGGCGTAATGAAGATCTCCCAACAGTGTCGGTACTGGATTTTTCATCATGAATATCCTAATGGCATCCGTATCAACAAAATCGGGCTCGTTGGGGAACAATACAATAATATATACACAAAGGGCTAGCAATGCACTAAAAACAACCCATTTCTCGTCTTTCGCTGCCTCCTGAGCTTGCTTTATCAGATACCCCAGCTTATAACCACGAAGCTTTCCTTTGTTAGAGATATTTATTTCTAACTCTGACTTGCTCAAATAAATAGCACCAGCCACCTTCCCTAAATCCAGATCACCCTTAGACCCAAAGAAAGGAGGCTCCTCCTTGATAGCAATCCCTAGCATGTCGAAATACTTCTCTAAAGTAGGTACCAACAAATAATCTGGAAATACAAAACACCTCAGAGGAGGATCGTAGAACTACATCAAAGTATGAAGACCCCTGTATTCATAATCACTGACATTGCAAACAAAAGATAAAATCCACCCATACTTTTCTTTGAAAGCTTCCAACACCTCAGGGCTCGCCATTCCTTTCAGGACAATAATAGGGCCTAGAGTAGGCGTGAGGAATTTGTAACTGATGATATTCTTCTTCTCTTTAGTATTCATCCTTGTGAGAACCTGATGACTGGAATCGAGGGTAAAATATGCACCTGGAAATGAGTAAACATGTATGTTAGGATATGTAAATGCAATGCAAAGGGCATAGTATCAAGGTGCCAATTGTCTGTGCTGGACTGTGAACTGTGTTAGTGTAGCTCTGAGAATAATATAGAACCATAGCTAGGAACCATCTGAATACAATAGGATGAATTCTCCTTTTGTGTAATGACATCAGAGAACCGGGTATGTAGGAGGTTAGGGTTACCTGCAAACATGTAAACTACCCGCTCTTCTCACGTGTGGGAACTAGAAAACCGAGGATCCTCAGTATCCCGGGCTCTCAGGTCGAGAAATAATGATATGTTCACCATTTCTGGTTTGGCATCATCATCAATCGAGGAGGCCTCAACTGATTCTCCAAAACAAAAGGTCCTCAGCTTCTGGCACTGAGGTCGAGAAGCAATAGTACATTCATCCCTCGGGGTACAGTACTATTGCCAATCGAGGAGTGCCTTCACTGATTCTCTTTCAAAAAGGGCAACCTATAGCAAGTTCCCAGCATTACGTCCTAGGATCAAGAATGTGTAATGGGTTTGCCATTTCTGGTATGCCATTATCACATCCCGGGAGGAGTGCCGCAACTGAGTCCTCGGGAATGGTCACCAGAGTCGACTGTTCCTCAAGAGAATAACTACTGGCCTGTATAAAATACAGTAGCAGATAGCTCCTGATAGAACCTCGTCTGGTTGTGGGTCTCATGAACAACAATACGTGGTCACCACAATGTAAGCGTCATGACTATCCACTCTAATACCTATGGGTATGCTCAAGCCTGGGTAGTGGGCTTATCTCTCAGATCACCTATCCCGCCAAACAGAAAAACCAGCACAGTCCAGCATAACAAAGTATAATAATGATATGTAATGCTGTAAATGCAGTAAAAACAGTAATACAGTAATATACAGTAAAGCAGTAATACTATAAACAGCAATACAGTAAAACAGTAAAACAAAAAAACACAGCACCACAGTAAACACCCAATGAAAGAAAAAATAGACAAGCGCTAGGATTGACTCTCTTAGGAAACCAGAGTCCCCAGCAGAGTCGCCAGCTGTCGCTCCCGGGATTTTCATCCAAGTACAAACGCGAAAGTGGCGCGGAAACAGATTCGCCAGCAATGTGTATTTATCCCAAGAGAGGAAAAGGAAACACTGCATAAACCTGGGGGAAAGGAAAGAGCATGGTCTCACGACCAAGAGAAATGGGTAAGGGAGTCGGTTACGCGAAGGGAAGGTATTAGCACCCCCACGCGTACATCGTACTCGATGGGATCCACGCTTGCTGTTTCGATCAAAAGGTGTAAAGAACTGGAAAGCAACTGCCAACTGGAGAACTGGAAATAAAAGATAGAAAAGAAAAGGGAGAGGAGAAAGAAGTGACTCGATAGGACATTATCGTTGTCCTAGGCCTACGTATTCCCTCAGTGCAATGGGAAAGTCAGAGTCAACGTAGTTCGACGGACTACGGGGAAAGGTCGCTCGTCGAGATATCACATCTCGTGCCTACGTATCTTCAATCAGACGAGAAAGAAGAATCAGAGTAAACGTAGTTCGGCTCAACAAGGGTTGCTTTGTTTGTGTTTTTTAGGGGAAACATCAAAGTGCGCGTCCCAGCAGTTAGGTGTTGCAGCTCGCTGTATGGAGACTTAGGCGTTACCTGTTTGCGGTAGAATGGACATGGCGAGTCCTTAAGAATGGAATGAAGGAGATGAGAAGAGAATTTGTTTGTTTTTTTTTTGTATTTTAGAAAGAAGTATTTTGATTATTGGTGTTAGTAACACGTATTGCATTCAAGTCTATTGCGTAAGATCGAATGCATCGCATGGTCGTCCTAACAGGACGTATGCTAAACATTCTAGAAAGGCGAAGAGAAACTCCCTTCCTTCCATTTCCCGTGCTCTAGGCTCACGTGCAATACGCGTTAATCCTTTATTAAGTGTTTTTTGCTTTTGTTTTAAGATGAGAAAAAGAGATACTCAAAGATTGAGAAAGGCAAAATTCTAAAGGGAGACTAATAATCCTAAGAGTTGTCATGCTTGGAGAGCCTAAGAGTTAGTGTGGTTTAGAAACCTAATCCTAAATAAAAGAAGAAGAGAGCAAGAAGAGTGAGTTTTAACTTACTTCAAAGATTGAAGTTAAGTTAAGAACTCAAAGGGATGAAAGAGGTTGAACAAAGAAAGCATTGAAATGCTTTGCACAAACACAAAAGAGAAAGCATTAAAAAGATGAGGGAATAAGGTATGTGTGGAAGCATATCCACACACTCAACTTACCATTAGCCCCTACAAGGAAAGGTTAGCTAAATAATTGTATATGAAAGCATAAGTAAAAGTAGGAAAACAATTAAGCATCAAACTACTTATGAAATGAAATTATGAATCAAACAAAGCCTAAACCTAAAAGGAAGGGAATCTAAGTGTTCAAGGACTTCTAAAGTCAGTAGCTATGTCTAAATATGATCAATTAGGGTTAAGGTACCTAGTGATGTCAAACTATGTCAAGAAAGGTGCCAAAGATTCATACAAGTTCAAGTCATGAATTAAAGATGAAGTATGCATGTGTATGGCATTCAAACATGAATAAATGCATGGACAAATATCAAAGTCAGAATTGAATGACATGTTATAATGAATATGGAAGTAGTTGAATGATCATACAAAGCATGAGTGCAATGATTCAAGAAGAGAAGACAAGATGAAAAGAAGTTCAAACAATGTTCAAGTTCAAAAGATTTGACATACTTGTAATGCAAGTTATGAATGAAGGATGAAACATGAACATGAATAAGAGTGGATGCAAGTCAATACTGTATGATATGCTTTATCATATTAGAATGCATGAATGATGTCACAAAGATGCACACAAAACAAGTTGAGACATTTAGAAGAAGATGCACACAATTAGGTCAAAGTAGTTCACATAAGCAACAAGCATTTATGAACCAAAATAAAATGACAAATGACCTATAATATAACATGGATGACCCATAATATCTAAGAAATGACCTATAAAATGATCACACAAGTCCTAATGCAATGGCACAAGTGCCTCCTAATCAATGAAGATTGAAAAGTTAAGAGAACATTCACAAATGTGACCTATAATAATCAAGCAATGCAAAAATAGAAGAAGGTTTGAAAAAAACATGAAATTGAATCACAAAGCACCTAAGTCAGAACCTAAACCAAAATTCAAAAAGAAACTAGTTCAAATGAGGGTTCAAAGACAGATTGAAACAAGTCAAAAGAATGCACAAAGATAAGCATCAAAAGGCATGATAAAATTACTTTAAAAATATGAGAAAAATGTTTTTAGATGCTTTAAGATGTTGTTTAAACATGGAAAAAATATTGGAAGACAAATAGTTTTGGAGCTATGCAAAATAATTGGATAAAGATCAAGTATCAAGAAGGAATCAAATTGAAAGAGAAATAAAAAGAAATTCACAAAATATGATCAAATATTCACAAAATCAGAGATAAAAATAATACAAAATTATTTAAATGTTTAAATATGGTTCATGAATTTTTATGGAATTTTTAGGTGCATTTTAGTATTTTTAAAAGAATAAAAAGAAACAAGTAAAAAAAGGAAATAAAATGTAAAGAAAATAGTCAGGGGGTGTGGCGAAAGTGAAATGATAGTTTAAAAATGATTGGGCTCAAAATATGGGTGTGCAGATAGCAATAATGGTCCAGGCCCAAAGGCGTGTGTGTGTGTGTGTGAGAATTATGGTGGAGTTCAGTCAAAAGTTTGACTCAATCTGAGCCTTAGGATCCAGTCAAGGTGAGATAATCATGATAGTAAGCAAAATGAACGCATCACAAAGGAAGCATATGATAACAACCCTGCACGCACACACATGCAAGCAGTCAGAGAGAAAAGTAAGGCACGTGTGAGGCACATGTCTCATTTATGTGTTGGCAGCGTCCTAACCGTTCATGCACAAAGATCCAATGGACACGTTTTAAAGTTCCTAAACCCTAACCTGAAAATCTCACCGGCCGGAGAATGACCTCCGGTCATCTTCTCCGGCCATCTCCGGCGACCTGCAACACTCACATGTTTCCAGAAACTTACAAAATGCAAATCAAAATGAAGCTGATCTCACGTAGAACACAAATCCACAATTGGTTTTCACAAATCACAAATGTACAGAGAGAAACGAACACCAACAGTTTGCCCTAGAATTTGAATCTAAGCTTCTAACAAGCTCTATCAACTAGCCAGATCAATCACAACTTCTAATAAGCTCTATAAACAACAATAACAAGCTAAAACACAAGAAAACGAAGCAAGCTCAGTTGAAGAATTTCAAACCTGGAACTGCGAAGAACTTGAATCAATCAAGAAAACCAGAGGTGTAGGCTTGTTCTTGAGCTTCCAAGGAGCAAAATAAATGCTCTAATGCTTGATATCTTGAAGAAAAAAGATGGAAATTCGAATTGGAAAAGTTTCTACACTTGAGGAATTGATCTTGTTCTTGCTTGTCCTTGATCAATGATGAACAATTGATGATGACAATGATGAAATATGGATGAACTCGTGCAAAGAGAGAGAGAATTCAGAGAGAGTTTTTCAGAGAGTGATTTGTGAAATGTGAGAAAATGATGAAGCCGCTTTCAATTCTGTTAGAGTGAAGCTTATATAGGCGTGGTTAGCTTCTAACTAGTGTGGTTGATGGTTAGAACCCAAGTTAGAGTGAGTTAGTTAACTGAGTTGTGAGTTAACTAACTGAGTTAGGTAGTTATTGGCACGGCTTGGGAAGTTTGGTTAGAGTGTGGAGAAGTTTTTGTCACTTATGGTGTTGATGAGAAATGATGATGGTGATGGTATGTATCATGAGGCAGCATACATGCTTGTACCATAAGTTTCCATTCCTTCCTCTTTCATGTATGACAAGCCAACACGTATGGCATGTGTAAGAAGGGTGTGTGTCTAAATGAAGCAAAGAATGGCTGGTGTGAGAAGTACCTGCGTGTGAACTGATATGAATCAAACAATATCATGCACAATCATTTCTGTCTTGGCAACACAACTTCCATGGAGATGATGATGTTTGAAGATGAAATTCTCAAAGTATAGTACATGAAATGAGATGATTTTGGTGGCTATGGATCAAGGACATGTAATGGAACAAGTTTGATGTTGAGATCAAAGTGAATGGAAGCCTCTAAAGTGATGGAAAATGACTTAGAACACAAGGATCCAAAACTGCATCATGGGCGCGAGTGACTTGGTTCAGACCTGGTATCATGGCCTATGAACTTTCAGTGTGAGACCATCATGTTTGAGCTTTCATATGACCTCCATAACTTGTTCAAATGAGAAAATGCCCAACATCAAAGTTAAAGAGGGCATGGAGATGAACAACTTTGATGTTCAACAATTTTTCATTTGAAGCCTTCTTGATGGAGAAAACTAGCTTGTCATTTGGCATACCAAGTGTTTGATGAAATTATGGCCTGGAGGCCTGAATCTGCCTTGCCATGACTTGAGATTTTCCTTGATTTTGTCAAACTTTTATTGATCATAACTCCCTCAATTTTGATCCAATGGAAGAGTTATTTATATGGATTTAAAGCTTAAGATATGATCTTTGATTGGCTAAACTTGTACCTGAAGTTTTAAGCTTTTATCATGGAGAAAGAATGCCTTGAAGATGAGTGCAAAATGGTCCAAACTTGCCATTTTTGGAAACCCTAAATTTCTAAAAATGGAAACTTTGTACATTTCTTGATTTTTCATGAATCTCTTGACATTTCTTGATCAAATCTTGTCCAATGAACATATGTGGCTTGAATTTCATGAATTTGACCTTAAAAAGTCAGGAGTTGACTTTTTCCTTTGCACAGTTGACTTTTCCCCAAATTTCTTGATTCTCAAGCAACTGACCAATTGAAACTCTTCTGAAATGAGCCAATGGGCAATCTTCTATCCTTAGATACTTGACATCATGTAGAAAACATTGAGCTCAAGTTTGAACCAAAACTTCATCAGGAGACTGTTTGAACTCAAAACCATAATTTGGACTGCTTTGCTAGGAGATGATGAACTGTCCAACTTCTTGGTGAATTCTCTTCCTCCAATGACTTGTGGGATCAATTGAGGTGATATATGATATAAGAGACCCTTGAGGCTTGCTTGAAGACCTTAGGCTTTAGCACTCCTGCTTTGAATAGTCAAAGCTCTGAAATCAACTAATCACATTCCCCTTTGCAACTTGTATGAAATATGAGATGAAATGAGATATAAATGCAATGCAATGAAACATAAGCTATATAATAACAAGAGGGCAAATTTTGGGGTATTACAATCACTACTACGGAAAACACATATCACAACGGTTAGTAAAGGGATACCACCACGCTAGTCCAACCGTTGTGAGGTAATGTGTGATTATATGTATGATGATTTTCACCATGGACGTGCAACCGTGATTGTATCAATGTAGAACATTATAATATGACAAATTAAGTTATATTAGAATAATAAGTTCATGTTTAATGCTTGACTAAAGCTTTTCCAACACCTTATTTGTATTTTGTTCTTTGACAGTAAGAACTTGGTTTAATGATCCTAGTTCTTCGACCGCCTCTGTCTTCACCTCTAATTGTTATTATAAAATGTTATTTACTTTGCAAAAAAAATTAGAGGTGAAGAGAGGGGTGGTTGAAGATCTACGATCATTAAACCAAGTTTTAACGCTCAAAGAAGAACATGTAGTTAACAGTGTGAAAAATTCTTGTCAATAATTGAACGTGTATTTATTTTCTAATACAATTTTATCTATCATATCATAATTTTCTAATATAGTTTAGAAAGTTATATATTCGGTAAGGGATTAGAAAAACACTCAAACCACATAATATATAATAAACTCATCTTTTAAACAAACATTAACAATAACATTCATAAAAAACATTCATCAACAACAAACCATAAACAACAAAAACAATACAACAAACATATCAAGTCATAAAATGCTTCAGAAACATACTATACATGTCCCATAAAGGCGTTTGTCAATAAAATAAGGATGAAGATAAATTTAGACCTGCAAAATTGTGTAGAATTTGAATGGATGTCATTCTGTATCTTTGACACAAGTTTGTAAGGCTAAATTTATCTTCGTCCTCTTTATTGAAAGAAGCATCCATACCTACAAGTCAAAATAAGAAAGAAGTTAAAACATCATGAAAAAAGATATTGAAATAAATTTTGAAAAAAAAAATTATAGAGAAAATGAACCTGTAAATATCATTTGCTAAGATTTGTTATGGTTTCGTTTTGGGGTTTCAATATGAGAGAGAAGAATGAGAGAGTTGTTAGGGTTTTGTTTTAAGAGAGACGAGTGAAAGAGTTGTTAGGGTTTTATTTTGAGAGAGACGTCTGTAATGTACTGAAGCGATAGATAACTCCACTCATATATAACTAAAGTATCACCTTTCATCACAGTTGTTAATAAAAACCATGGTGATATACATGGTCAATAATATTTTTATCATGATAAATGGTTAATTGTAGGTGCTAGAATTCAAATCATTTCACCCCGTGTACCTTTTCACCACGGTTGCTTCATTTGACCGTTGTGACATGTCCTCTAGTAAATACAAAAAAAAGCGCCTAGAAATAAAGTATTACCTTATCACCCCTTGGGGAACATTCTACTATAGAGCGATGCCCTTCGGCTTAAAGATCACTGGTGCTACATACCAGAGGGTTATGACTACCCTATTCCATGACATGATGCATAAGGAAATCGAGGTATATGTTGATGATATGATTTCCAAGTCTAAGACTGAAGAGGATCGTGTAGAATATTTGTTGAAGTTGTTCTAGAGTTTGAGAAAATGCAGGATCCGCTTAAATTCAAACGAATACACTTTCAGTGTTCGTTCTGGGAAGCTTTTGGTTTTCATTGTCAGCCAGAAAGGTATAGAGGTGGATCCAGATAAAGCCAGGGCCATTCGAGATATGCCTGCACCTAGAACATAAAAGCAAGTTAGAGGGTTCCTCGGACGTTTGAATTATATCTCCAGGTTTTTCTCTCACATGACTGCCACTTGTGTGCCAATCTTCAAATTTCTTTGTAAAGATCGAATATTGGGTGGAGTGAAGATTGTCAGAAGGCCTTTGATAGTATTAAAGATTACTTGCTTGAGCCTCCTATTTTGATCCCACCAGTGGAAGGGAAACCTCTGAGTATGTATTTAAAAGTCTTGGAAGGATCGATGGGTTGTGTCCTCAAACAACAGGACGAGACAGGTAGGAAAGAACATGTTATTTACTATTTGGGTATGAAATTAACGGATTATGAATCCTGGTATTCTTTGCTTGAGAAAACTAGTTCTGCTTTTGCATGGGTTTCCCGACGTCTCCGGCAGTATATGTTGAACCATACTACTTGGTTGAAATCCAAAATAGATCATATCAAGTATATCTTTGAGAAGCATGCGCTAACAGGAAGAATTGTTCGTTGGCAGATGTTGCTATCAGAATATGACATTGAATATCATACTCAGAAAGCTATTAAAGAAAGTGTATTGGTAGATCATTTGGCTTATCAACCGATTTAAGATTATCAGCGTATCCAGTTTGACTTTCCTGATGAGGATGTTATGGCCATTAGAGATAAAGATTGTGTTGAACTAGGTCTTGAAGAAGGACCAAAGCCTGGATCCCAATGGGGTTTGGTATTTGATGGAGGCTATGCATATGCTCATGGAGTAGGAGCAATTATAATCACTCCTCGAGGTTATCATATTCCTTTTACAACAAGGATGTGTTTTGACTGTATGAATAATATGGAAGAATATAAAGCGTGTATTCTTGGCCTTGAAGAAGCTATTGATCTTAGGATTAAGAACCTCGATGTCTTTGGGGATTCAACATTAGTTATCAACCAGATTAAAGGTGAATGGGAAACTCGTCACCCGGGTTTAATCCCATATAAAGATTACGCTAGGCGGTTGTTGCGTTTCTTTGATAAAGTCAATTTCCATCATATAGCTCTAGAGGAGAATCAAATGGCAGATGCTCTTGCTATATTGTCCTCCGTGTACTGGGGTAAATTTCCGCAATGAGGCACCCCAAAGCTTGTCTTCTACAGTATCTTCCAGGACAAAGGATCCTTCTTTGGAGATATAAAGATCTGTTAGGGAAGTTTAAAACAAAACTTTAGAAATCAAAAGTCCTTTGAGGACGTAGAAACTTTTATGGGCTTTGTTATGGGAGGACTCAAATCAACACTGCAACAATAAATTGACCGGAGGAAATACACTATTCGACCAAAAATCCGTTGGAAAAATCAGGATTATAAAATCCAGAATATTCACAGGAGAATTCTAATGAACTGCTGTATTGGGGAATATGAGTTCCGCACTTCGAGACTCAATCAATCCCGAAAAACTGCCGATATTCCTTTTAATTTATTCAAAAGTCAAAGGAAAACATTTTGTAATTTTCCAAAATATGTTTATTATTAAACCTTTGTTTCAAGAATTATCATAAAAAATAAATGACATTTTGCAAAAGAAACAAATATATGAGAATTGAAATTAATTGGCGAAAGATCAAAGATTTTGTTGATAGAATAGTAGTCCGCAAAAGACGTAACCCTGTGGATCATTACAATGTTTGGAAAATGGTAAATGGGCCTTTGTAATTGGGAGTCCACTTGCCTCGGGAACCATTGTGGATGGGCAAGATCTTTTTGAGCATGAGGTCACCTTCTCTGAATTTACGCATACAGACCTTCTTATCAAACGCTTTCTTTATCCTCTTTTAGTACAACTGACCATGGCATAAGATTTTCATCCTTTTCTCTTCAATTAGATTCAACTGATCATATCTGTTCTAACACCATTTAGCTTCTGTTAACTTGGCTTTCATCAAGACTTGCATTGATAGGATCTCGACTTCTAAAGAGAAATGGGTTGCCACTGTTGAAGTGCGGACAGACGTCCGTATCCATTCAAAGCGAAAGGAAGCATTTCATGCCAATCCTTGTAGGTTACAACAATATTCTGCTGGATTTTCTTGATATTCTTATTTTACGCTTCAACAATTATGTTCATATTGGGTCTGTAAGGTGAAGAATTGTGATGTTCAATCTTGAAGTTTTCACAGAAGTGTCTCATCATCTTGTTGTTCAGGTTTGAACCATTATCGGTAATGATCTTGCTTGGAATATCGTATTGGAAGATGATTTGATTCTTGATAAATCGGGCCTCCACTTGTTTGGTCACATTGGTGTATGATGCCGCTTCAACCCATTTGGTGAAGTAATCAATAGCTACCAGAACGAAATAACATTGAGTAGAGTCGGAGGCACGTGCACCTCGTTCGCATAAATCTGACATTTATGAAACTTCTTGACAAATTGAAAGCAATCAGATTCCATTGTCAACCAATAGTAACTGGCTCTAAACTTCTCCTTAGATATAGAATGTCCATTGGCATGAGTACCGAAGGACCCTTCATGAACTTCCTGCATTAACATGCCTGCTTCATGTCTATCCACGCATCTGAGCAAGACCATGTCGTAATTAATTTTGTTTAACACATCTCAATTGAGAAAGAAGTTGTACATGAATCTTCTCAAGGTCATCTTATCGTTAATGGATGCCCCAGTTGGATATTCTCGACTCTGGAGGAAACACTTGATATTATGATACCATGGTTTATTGTCTACTTCCTCTTCTGCTGCAAACACATGAGCAAGTCTATCTTGACGTTTGATCATAATTTGGGGTTGCCTCATTGCAGAAATTTACCCATATGAGGAGTTTCCTATTCACCTTTGATATAGTTGATAACTAATGCTGAATCCCCTAAGACATCGAGGTTTTTAATCCTGAGATCAATAGCTTCTTCAAGGCCAAGGATACACGCTTCATATTCTGCCATATTATTCGTACAATCAAAACATATCCTTGCAGTAAAAGTAATATGAGAGTCTTGAGGAGTGATTATAATTGCTCCAACTCCATGACATATACATTGGAGGCTCCATCAAATACCAAACCCCATCAGGATCCAGGCTCTGGTCCTTCTTCAGGACCTGGTTCATCACAATCTTTAGCTCTAATGGCCACAACATCCTCATCAGGAAAGTCAAACTGGATAGGCTGATAATCTTTAATCGATTGATGAGCCAAATGATCTGCCAATACACTTCCTTTAATAGCTTTTTGAGTACGATATTCAATGTCACATTCTGATAGCAACATCTTCCAACGAGAAATTCTTCCTGTTAGCGCAGGCTTCTCAAAGATGTACTTGATATGATCCATTTTTTATTTCAACCAAGTAGTATGGTTCAACATATGTAGTAGTCTTTCAAATTTATGTTAAACAATCATAAGTGGACTTATATAGTAGTCACACCTATCTGAGGTCGGTCAATAACAATTTATGTTTCATACGTGTTAGAAAACCAAAGTTTCAACTTGTGCTTTTATGTTGACAGAGTGACTTTTCTTTTGATGTCAATTTATGTGTTTTCTTCAAGTCTTTTATCTCGTTAAATAGAGAAGCAAAAGAGTCATTGAAGGTGCAGCACAATAGAGTCCTTTGAGAAGCTTCAAAAGAGATGTTCGGATGTTTCACCAAATTGTCAGGTTAGGTGAAGGCTAGTTTCAAAATCCTTTGCTACAAAAGGAATTAAAAGTTATATCCCAGCAGACTCTATGAAGAAAATAGAGCTTAGGCCTTTATATGAAAAATTATGTTCAGAGATGAACAGTGGCCTATTAGGGTCACATTGGTCCTTGCGCTTTGACTGGCTCAGGTTCTGATCATCAGAAGCAGACTTCTCCAAAGTCTGGTCTTTAGAGGCTGACTCCTTCAGACACTGACCTACATAGTCTAATCCATCAGAGTTTGGTCTTTAAGTTTCACATTGAATGTTCATAGTCGGTACCAATACTTGGATTCTATATGAAATTTTAGTCTATGGTCCTGCACATTTGAACAAACATTATTATACCTATTGTTCTTTAAATACTTTGTTATCATCATAACCAAAGGGATATGGGACAAAAAATTTATGTTCCAACAATCTCCCCCTTTTTGATGATAGCAAACATAAGTATGTAAGTAGAATGGTTGTAAATTTAATTAAATAGTTGAGTTCAGGGTCTGAGGTTTGTAAGCTCCCAATGTGTCTAATAATCCATAGCGTGAGGTTTGTAAGCTCCCCATAATTCCTATCAAAGTTAATTAAATTTAAACATTTAAAGCACATATATAATATATCAAATTTTTAAAAAAATAATAACTATCATGTTTTATGTGCTTAAATACTTCTATATCTACTCCCCCTTTTGTCATCAACATAAATAATTAAAGGAAATAGAAAAGATACTGAAGAAAATAATTTCATATAACTAAAGAATTAATCAGATTTCAAAAAACATGTTCAAAAAGTTGTTGAAAAGATAAAATAACAAGGTGTTCTAAATCCTAAAGCCTAAGGGTTTTGCTTCTGAAGCTCCGCGGTAGCCTTTAGATCAGAACTCGTTTCATCTTGTCTTGCAACAACAGTCTTTAACTGAACATCCATCTCTTCCTGTTTGGCAGCAATAATAGTCAATTTCTCATCTTAGTGGTCAAACTTCTGACTAGAAGAAGATACAGACTCATAAGAGAAAGACTTCAAATTTATCAGAACTCTGTCTACATAGGTTCTGAGAGACTTCAATTTAGATGCTTATGTTATGGGATCAGATGCTATGATCTTTTCAGCAACCAAATTATGAACTCTATAAAAAATAATAATTTTAAACTCTTCCATTTGGTACTTTATGTGAGGTGGAAGGTTTAGGTTTAGGTTGGTAGAAGGGCGAGGTGTAGAGGGACTATGTAGAGGTACTGTGTTAATTTTTGACACATAATCTTCTTCCCTAGAAGGTGAGTTGTGATGATCAGATGTTTCAGAAGGTTGGGTAGGATGTGGCAGTGAGATAATTAGGTAATTTTGGAGATTGATGCAAGATGGTTTTGAGTTACGTGTGTTGGTGTGAATATGGAAGTAGAAAAATGCTCTAGAAGGGGTGAATAGACCCAAATTAAAAAATGCAACCGCCATTTTCCAAAATCAGAGTGTTCAAATTGAGTTATGAGCAGAAGGTTTGAAGCGAAAATGAAAATTATATAGTTGAATATGATCAAGATAACACAAATATCCAAGATTTTAAAGATGAAATGCTTGGTATGAATTGATTCAATTTGTGTAATCATAAGTTTCGCGGCGGAAAAATTGAGATTAAGATATTGATTAACTTAACTCGAAAAGTAAGTGTCGCCACCAAAGTTTATTATTTCCAAAGGGAAATGGGGAAAGCTCTAATAAAACCCACAAAAGTAAAACAAAAGAGAAATCTGGATACAGGGGTTGGTTATATGATGGGAGAAAATGTGTGAAGTTTGAAAACAAGAAGTTTTGGAAATAGGCAGAAGTTTTGAAAATTGAAGAAGTGGGAAGGAGATGAAGAGACTATCCTAAAGTATAATTTAAATGACATGAAATAAAAGGTCTCATTGTAAGGTATCCCAAGAGAAAGCCTTTGTTTGTGCAATTGTACTAACCACAAGGTGAAGCAAGCATTTGACATTGGTCAAAACAAGCATTCCTTTCCCTTTGGATTGAGCCACAAGATGAACAAGCACATGAGCATATTAATATCAATAAATCCAGATGAACAACAAAGTCACAAACGTATCTGAGGCCGATCAATAACAGTTTATGTGTCATACATGTTAGAGAAATGATACAAAATCATTCTCCTAAAACAATGTAACAAAATAGTCAAAACAAAAGAAAAAGAAGAAGAAGATGGAGGAGAAGAGATGATCAACCACAATTGAAACAAGGCAGGGATTATCTATCATCAATTTCATTCATCCAAGTTCACAATACAATGGGATCAACTTATTATTAATCCAAAGTACCAAAAATGATCAAATAATCATTTAAATGATAAGTTTGAAATGATGAAAGTTAATACAACCCAAGCATCATTAAGAGGCCAATGGAAATTGATGAAGCATTGATCAACCAAGTCATGATCCAAGTCAACAAAAGTCAAAATAGAAAATGGACCGAAATACAATAAAAAAGATTAAAATCAATTTTAAAAGAGTTTTAAAATGGAAATTAAAGAGAAAATACCAAAGAGGCATCAAAACATCAAATAAAATGCCAAATGCCATATAAGGAAAATTGAAAATATAGATAAATTTTAATATAGATAACTTTTTTGGGTTAATACCTATATTTCCCCTGCCATATAAGGAAAATTGAAAATATGCACTTGTCACTACTACAAAAACACATCTAACATTGGACGCGAAATTCATTTAACCTCGGTTACAAAGGCGAGGTAAAGAAGGGTGTAATGAAAAGCTACCACTTTACCCCTCGGTTATTTCAAAACCGAAGGGTAAAATTATCTGCCCATGGGTTCGATCCCTAACATCTGCATTTTTGATTATTTTGAGAACTGGATGGCGCACCCAATATTAAAGTTTTATTATGCTTTGTCAACAACCATCTTTCATTCATTCGGGGGAAATTTTCCTTTATAATACTTTTGTGAGCGGTCAAGTAAGGTTGAACTTCACTAAGGTTATTCAATATATACATATGTGCCTGAAGAACAACTTCTCGGTTAAATGTCTTAACATTTAAACCTTGAATACCTCTACCATCATAACATCCATCATGATGAGACTCAAGGATTCCTATAGAGTTTCCTCTAACAAATAGTTTGTACAAACTCAATATCTTCTTTTGTGGTGTTCCTTTCTACAATCGAAGCTTCGGATGGTGATGATTCTTTGTATACCCTTTAAAAATATTCATGTAACGCTCTACCGGATACATCCACCGTAAATAAAATGGACCAAAAATTCTAATCTCACTTACTAGATGAACAACTAAGTGAACCATAATGTCAAAGAATAATGGAGGGAAAAACATCTCTAATTGGCACAAGATAATTGCAGCTTCATGTTCCACGTCACCTAAATTTCCAGGATCAATAACCTTACTATGTATAGCATTGAAGAATAAGCATAATTTGGTTATAGTCACCCTTACATTTCTTGGTAAAATTCCATTAATAGCCACTGGTAGAAGTTGTTGCATCAAGACATGAAAATCACAAGATTTTAACCAAACTAACTTGAGATCATTTATTGACACAATATTCTTCCCATTTGATGAGTACCATTGGGGAACTTTGATACCTTGAAAACATTCGTAAAAACCTTTTTTCTTTAATAGAAACTTCAAGTCTAAGGTTCCTTAATTCAAGGGGAAAATATGGAAATAAGGAATCAATTTTCTTCCAATTCAATGAATCAACTACATGGAGAATTTTCCATCACACACTCTTTCATCTGCATGCCATATATTATTCTTTGCATTATTAACATTAGCAAATAATATCTTGAACCTTATAATTATCGGTAGGCCACATCACATTGGAAGGAACACCCTTGTTATTTACAATATCATCGTTATCAACACCACTGTCCTTCTACTTGTAACATGACTCCTCACACCTCGAGCACTCCATTAAGTTTTCAAACTATTTCCTATATAAGATACAATCATTACGACATGTATTGTGAAACAATGTCGTCAATAACAGAACAAAGTTATGAGATAAATATTGAGTTTCTTGAACAACCACAAGAAACGATATTAGGTTTTATGAAAGAGAGAGAAGAAGGAAGAAGAAGAATAAGAATTGGTTGAAAATGTTTTACTATTCACTTTCTCAATAAGAGGTCAAAGGTTACAAGTGAATAACAAAAATTAACCTCTCTCAACAACATGAAAGAACTAGTCTATTTATCGACTACTAAGCTAACTTAGGTTACAAGCTAACATAACAACTGGGCTTACAAGTAAGGCCCAATTCAACATGCTAACTTAACCTTAAAGCTAACATATTTTGACAGCATGCATGAACAAACTTCGACTACAACATGCATAACTCCTATCAAACCATGAAGCTACCTTTGTAAACACCTGAGTTTGATCTAAATACCACAATTATCTACCTTGGAACAAACTCTACACTAACAAGGGAACAAACTAGCTTTTATCATGCAACTTTATCAAGTGCATATAGTGGAAAAACTTGCTACTTGGTAATGTCTTGGTGATCATATCAGCAACATTTTCATCAGTCGAAACCTTCAGCACTTAGAATTCTCCACGCTAGATTATCTCTCTAACGAAGTGCAACCTCATATCGATGTGCTTGGTTCATTTATGATAGTTTGAATTCGTTGACAGGTGTATTTCACTTTGACTACCACATTTAACAATGATAACTCGAACTTGTAGTTTTAGCTCCTTAGCAAAACCTTTAAGCCACAATACTTCTTTCACAACTTCGGTGAGGGTAATATACTCCTGTTACATTGGATTTTTAGACTTAACTATAAATGGCTAGTGTTCATGGTTTAACCATAAATAGGCCACGTGGAAGATAAAATTAGAGTGAGTCAACCTGGTCAACATGACTCAAGGTCGAAAATCACTCAAGGTGATATTGGTCGAAGGTGGCATGGTCGAAGAATATAAAAAGCATGGGGACTTAGTTAAATTGAGTGCTATGCTATACTAGCCACGTAGTGAAACTGAACACTATGTCACATTAGCAAAGAGTTCATCACTACAATGGACGATATGTCGAGACATGTGAACTTAACGTGGTCGACGTCGAAGGTTTTGAAGAAGGTCTTTAGTTCTTGGAGCCAGCAAAGCAGTTGAAATATTCAAAAGAAGGAACAAGCTGGGAACTACGACATCAGCGTCGACAGTTACTTAGAATGTGGGGCACGTTAGGGAGGAAACCGTTACATGATCTGGAGACGTGTCATCATGGATATAGTTTAGTAGTCTTGTACATTTATTTTAGACTTGTATATATAGCCGCTTAGGTTTATTTTGCAAGGGGTCCACAAATTGTACACATTTTCGCTACATTCAAAGTACCTGCGCTGTGAGAAACGAGTGAGGAAAATGTACGTGCGCGTTCCACCAATTTAATACATTCCAGCATTTTTATCTTAAAAGTCTTTTTTTATGAATTTAAACAAAATATTTATTTTTGACTGCCCTTACGTTTCCTTGCACTTTACTTTTGACTACCTTTATCTTTTCAGCAAACTTTACTTCTTCAGCATATTAACTTCAAGCCTTTTTTACCTTACCCTGCATTTTATTTGCATGTTTCCTTGTCTTTATGTTACTTTTCTTTATCCTCGGAAATCACAGTGTCATCCCAGGAGTTTACGTTAACTTCGACGACCACCCTAATTTTAAATGAAAAAACAACACACAAATATGTCCGAGAGATTTTCGAGTTTGATCCCTTAAGTATTAATATAAACCCACATTTTTTTGCGAAATTCCAGCGCAAACAAATTGGCACGCCCTGTGGGACCGTTTTGTGTGTTTGTCTTTTATTTTATTGTTTTTAAAAAAATAAATCATAATTTTTCTACATCAGTTTCGTTAACTTTTCAGTGTTCGCGTGTGTGAGTGCATGAGATTGAGGTGTTGTAAAATAACCAAGAGAGAAGTAAGGAAGCCTGTTGTTAGAAGATACATTAGAAGAATGGTGAATCCTAGAAACAACAATGGAGACCAGCCTTCTAATAGTGTTGGATCGGGAACAATTTCTGTGACAATTACTAAACCTATTCCTTCAGCTACTAGTATCACGGTGATGCTGTCAACAACGATGACATCAACGAGTCTGCCTGAAGGGATAATCGTTACACCAATACCCTAGAGTCACACGTTGACTCACAGGCCTTTCGTGGTGACAGATTTTAGGCCTTTCGCCACAAATTTCACAATGTGCATGCCAGGGCGTGAACAACCATTTGGAATGCTAACTACGGTTATGGCAAGTTTGCAGAATAACCCGTCTGCATTGGGGGATAATGCTCCAAATATATTTTCACCTATTATGGGGTCGGGCTCAGCCACAAGCAATCATGGTAGAAATGTGTCACCCTACATGGGAGCGGGATTTGGCTCGCAAACAATGCCTTCCTTGACAATAAGTTCTATCATAGCGATGAGGCAATAGGTGGATGAGAGTAACCATGACATCATAAATACTATAACACAACAGATGGGTACAATATTTAACCCATTTATTCAACATACAAATCAGAGATACCAGAAATTAGCGACTCAAATGACAAGAATCACTGGCTTTTTCGGCGCTCCTCTAGTCCAAATTCGTCCAGGGGCACAGCCTCAGGCTGCTGGGCAGATGCAAAATGAAGAAGTAGCCTTAGATGAAACCGTGAACCAGTGACATCAAGCGATTCCCCAACATGTCAACTAAGAAGTACCTAGCGAGGACAGTAATCCACTTGTCATAATAGTTAATCGACATCAAAATGCTAACCAGGTTGTCCATCAGGTTCGACAGGGAAATATGTTTGGAGAAAATAACCTGACAACCATTGTCGAGAAGATAATGGCACAAAATGGGGGTTAATATGGGCTTGCAAAGCCCAAATTATACACCCCCTTTGTCAGAATATGTGTTGCAGACAAAGTTTCTAAGGGGATGGAAAGTCCCTAAGTTTACGAAATTCACTGGCGACACCAATGAGTCAACAGGCAAACACATAGCTCGTTACCTAACTGAAGCAGGTGACACTGCAAATAATGAGAATTTGAGAATGAGATATTTCCCTAGTTCTCTTACAAAGAATGCGTTCACATGGTTTACTACCTTATCCCCTCATTTGATCCATAACTGGACGAACTTAGAGATATTGTTCCATGAACAGCTCTATATGGGGTAATCTAGGATTAGTTTGAAGGAGTTGTCGAGTGTCAAGCAAAAGTTCGTTGAATCCACTGACGATTACTTAAACAAATTCAGGTTGTTGAAAACAAGGTGCTTTACCCAGATGCCTGAACATTAGCTTGTCGAAATGGCTACTGGTGGGTTAGAATATTCCATTAGGAAGAAGCTAGATACTCAATACCTGAGGGATATGACCCAATTAGCATATAGAGTTAGGCATGTCGAGAGCCTGAAGGCCGAGAAGGCCAGAAATAGTAAGGGTAAGAAAGAGCATAAAGCTTACGTTGACATGCAAGACCACGATATAGCGTCTGATGTTGAATACGAGCATGTTGAGGAATCTGAGCTTGACATAGTTTAGCTAAATCCAGGTCCCTCATATGTGTGTAAATTGCTTACACATGTAAATGGGAAGAATCCTTCAGAGCCCAAAGAAAATGATAAGTTTCCTAAGAAAACTTACACCTTCGACGTAACCAAATGCGATGAGATTTTTGATTTGTTAGTTGCAGATGGTCAAGTACTTGTGCCTCCAGGCGCAAAAATACCACCATTGGAACAAAGAAAGAAACGAGGGTTTTGTAAATATCACAATTTCTTAGGACATAAAACCTCACAATGTTTTCATTTCAGCGAAAGTAGACACAATTTTGCAAAAGGAAAGACCCCAATGAAAATTGATGCCGATCCCTTACAGATTAGAGATGCCAGCTACATGGAGCCTGCTAAGATCAACATGGTCAAAATCTCTGAGGATTTTGACATGAAAGAATTTGAAACTAAAAACCAGATCGAAGTCGTGTTCCCCAAAGCCGGTGAAAATATCATTGAATTACTTTACATGTGTCAAGCTGATGATTCCTAAGTGATGTTGTGCCCTAGATGCAGTGCTTTGTTCGACAAGAAAGCTTCTAAACAAGTCAAAGTTGCACAAAAGGCCAAAAACAACGTAAAGGTCCAACCTCAGTCCAACGTAGGTGCTCCTCAAAGGAAGAATCGCGCAACTGGCTCATAAAAGGCTAAGCAAAACACCTACAAGCCTTCAGCTAACGTTCCCCAAGGAAAATGGTCGAAACCTGCCGAGAGAGAATGCAACAGGAACCCAAAATGGAGATACTTTGAGATTGGTTGAGGGTCCTCCATGACCTACAAGGAGAATTTTTAGATGTCTGAGAGGCGTTCCTGTGGGCCTAGAGCAAATTACAAGGGGATGAATCTCATGACTAGAACCCAATGACGTAGTTTCTAGAGGAAAAAGAAAGCCGAGAGGGATGCTTTCGGGTCGAGCAATACCAACCTTCGACACAAGCCTGAGGATGAGCAGGCGAAGAAACTATTTGGGAGGAAGTTGTTTCCCTCTAAGAAGATCAATAGAGAGGAGCAAGCTAAAGAGGATGAGTTGGTAACAGATACTTTTGACTCAGGGTCAGAAGGCGGCTTCGATGTCCTATCTAATGTTGTCTTCGTACTTCTGTATGAGTATGACCGCGTGACTGAGGTCGCTGAAGAGGAAGACTATGAGGAAGAAGAACTGGAAAAACACAAGCCAGTCAATTACTTTTTTATGAACAATGGGTGCGTCAAAGAGCAAAATACATTCTTTGAGCGACCCCGTGTGGGAATTAAGAATCACCTGAAGCCTCTCTTCATAAGGACTAAGGTCGAAGGCACTACTGTTAGCAAAATATTGATGGACGGTGGGGCCACAGTGAACCTAAAGTCATATTTCATGTTGGCTAAGTTGGGAATGCATGACACTAACCTTAGGTCCCACAACATGGTCCTTTCTAATTATGAAGGAAAGACTGGCCAAACTATGGGGTTCATTCAGGTGGAAGTGACTGTAGGGTTTGTTACTCGACCTACAGTGTTCATGGTAATAGCCACAAGGGCTAGTTACAACTTGTTGTTAAGGAGAGAATGGATACATGGCATAGGGGCAGTCCCTTCATCCCTACATCAAAGGATAACCATTTTCTGCAAAGATGGAATTTTCGAAAACATCGAAGTATACCAAGGGTACTGATAAGTGTTAATTGTAGTGAATTCTAGTGTGAATAATTATCACTTATTGACTTGTTTCAATTGATTTTTATTCATAAACCTCAACTTTTGTGCATGTTTTAGGTAATTTATGTTATATGCGTAATCATGTACATATCTTTAGTTTGATTATCTTTGTCTCATTTTTTGTAGGTATTAAGTAATGATATTTTGTCATTGTCTTGTAGAGAATTGAATAAGCTTTACGATGCTTCTGACCGTGCTTAAATAGGAGTTACGGTGCTAAAGTTGTAGGTATTCAAGCAATGCTATTTTTTCATTGTCTTGTAGAGCATTGAACATGACAACAAGAAACATTTTTCTCTATGCTGTCATGTTCGCATTGCAAACACAAAGCAAAGTGAAGGCGAAGCTGTTCAAAATGATGGCAGTAGAAATTGTGGTCAGTGCTCGCATTGCGAGGCCAAGGCGAAGAGTTGTGGTCAGTGCTCGCAATGCGAACCAGATTTTTCAATCAGGCGGGTTAAGAACAATTTATGCCAAACTACGTGCAATAAAGTGAAGTTTGCAGTGCGAGCAAGGAGTTCGCAGTGAGAACTTGACATATTTAATTTTGTATATATAGAGTTCTTCTAAGATATTTTAGATATCTTTTGGATCTTTTAACACCCAATCAATTAGAAACATTCTTGAGTAGATTTAGCTTAGAAACAACACTTGGAGGATGGATCTTGACGATCCGGAGTCGAATCCACTTCAATCAGAGTTGCCAATCCGTGAGAAGTTTGTTCTTCTTTATTCTTCTCCATTTCTTTTTCATTTGTTAGGGTTGTTGTGTCATACCCCAAATTTTGACCACTAAGATTTCCCATCATGGTGCAAATCATTAGCACAATATGGATGTACCTTTGTGCCTCATCAATCTCCTCAAGGAATTATTGAGCATTCACTACAATCAAGCTTAGGGTTTCAAGCCCTCTCAAAGCCTTTAGACAAAGGACCAATCAAGGAATGACATGATCTTTAACTTGTCTAACCTCTTAAACATCCACAAAGGATCAAGAGGACTCCCACATCAAGAATTAAGCACAAAAGTGCAACATTTCAAGTGGATCAAGCCTCAAGTTCATCTAATACAAAGTCAACTGACGTAGAAAGTCAAAGTTTGACTTTTTGGTCAACTATGAGCTTCACAAGCCATTACTCAAGAAAATATGATGGATGATTTAATTTGATCAAATTTAAATCAAGAAATCATGCAAAATTGCAAAATTGATCAAATTGAAAGAAACTTAGAAATTTTTTCTAAGTTAAAATCATGTTCAAGTGCACAACTTTTCAAGGTTGTAACTATTGATCCAAGTATCCATTGATTTTGCGCAAGAGCTACTTTTAAAGAGGGTATTTGATACTTCAACATTGTAGAAGGAATCAAATCAAAATATCATAAGGATTGAAATATATAAGTGACCAAAGTTGGGAATTCTTAATGTCCAATGTTCTGACATTTCATAGGACATCATTAATATTTTTCCAGCAAGAATGTCCCAACTTCAAGGATGTTTTTCTCCATGATCCAAGTTGAACCAGGTCTGGGGTCAAACATGAAAGTTGAAGTACATCATCTCAGCTTTCCAGAAAGTCCTAGAACGTCCTTGTAGCATACTCGAGCAGGGAGATATGATTTTTGTAAAAAGCATTGATAAAGCATAATTTTCATGACAGCTTTTAGGACAGATTTGACTACACAAGTTCAAGACCATTTTTGATGACTTTGCAAGCTGAACCAAGACCAAAGTCAAACATCAAAGTTAAAGTATATCATTAGGGCTTTCCAAAATGTATAAGAACTCCCATTAATTCAACTTGAGCAAGGAGTTATGAACCTCACAACAGGCCTTGCTCGAGCTTATTTTTCTAGGACAAATTTTGTGCACTTTTCTTGTGCCACCCAATTTTCAAGTTTTGTCACCATGCAAGACAAGCATCAAAGATGCAATTCACTTCAACTCAAAATATCATAGTGGATTAAAAGATACAAGTGATTAATGTTTAGAATTATTAATGTTCAAAGTTGTCTGATGTTCCAACATTGCATAGGACATCACTAATATTTTTCCAGCAAGAATGTCCCAACTTCAAGGCTGTTTTTCTCCATGATCCAAGTTGAACCAGGTCTGAGGTCAAACATGAAAGTTGAAGTACATCATCTCAGCTTTCCAGAAAGTCCTAGAATGTCCTTGTAGCATACTTGAGCAGGGAGTTATGGATTTTACAAAAAGGCTTGCTGCAGCTGAATTTTTTAGGGGCAGATTTGCACATTTCTTGTGCCTCACGAATTTTTAAGCCTTGTCATCATTTTGAACACATCTGAGGATCAAATCTAAAGGGGACAATCACTGAGCCAAGCCTTCAAAGTCCTTGGAACAAGAAGTAGCATGCCAAACCTAGAAATGCCTAAAAGAGGGACAAAACTCCAATTTTGGATTGAAGCATTTAATGGATGCTTAGAGGTGGCATGGACTGACACATTTGCAACTGAATTCAGTCAAGATTCCTCCAACAACTAGGGAACCAGCAGCCTGTGCCCTAACCTCTAGTCAATGGCTAGAGGAGACTTGGATTTTCATTGGACAACATTGGCCAAACCTCTGCTGCAGTTGCCATTCACCGTGGATCCCAAAATAAACTTGCTCTACTATAAATAGAGCTCATTTGTGCTCAGTTTGAGTACACCAAAGCCATCAAACAAATGCTTTCCTCAAAATCTCTTCTTTCACCTCAAATTTGCCTTCCAAAGCAAGTAATTCTGAGTTTTTGAGTTAGAGAGCAATTCCACTCAAACTAATCACACACAAACACCTCACATATATCATATGTAAGCTGTCCAAACTATCAAAAGTGACCTGTAATCACAACATCACAAAGTCACCTCCCAAAACCTCAAAATTGGACTTTTTTGCATTTTTCAAGCCATGTCTTGATTCAGTCACTTTTCAAACCAGATAAAATCTCAAACACACTCCAAATATCATCCTTGAACTGTCCCAAATGGTTCCCCCCATCTGGAACACCATTTGAGAGAGTTGCTATTTTGTTCACTTTTAACCCCTTTTGCAAGAAAGGGACAGTTTGTGTTTTTGCAGCACCAGCTGATTCCAATCATCCTAAAAGCATCCAAGAGGTCATTTGAGGGTGTCCAAAGCATCAAATCATTTCTGGAACAAAGCACTTGGTAGGTTGCACAAAATCTCCAAAAAAGAGGTAAAATTCACAACTTGAATTCTTTGAATCATGCTTTCCTTTGTTGTCCACATACATGCATCATATTGAACAATTCTTGAAGCAAAAATGTAGTCCTTAATGTGTATGTTATGATCCTCCTACTGTTTGCACTTTGACATGTTTATATGTGGAGTTTATGTTGTTTTAAACTTAAGGTGCAGATCTGGTTTTTTGCCTTGTGTGTGCTGTACATTAAGTTTCAGTATGTATGAGTGATACCATTGGATTCCTTGCGAAAAATTGGTCAAGATAGGTTCTTACGAATTTTAATTTCGTTAAAAATTGAGAGAGTTATGAATGTTTGAAGTTTGATAGCAAAGATGTTGAAAAACCAAGGTGCAGTTCTGATGTCAAATGTGATGTTGTGACATCTTCCCTTTTTCTCTTATCTTCAAAACTCATGAGTGATGTCGAATGTGATGTTGTGACATTAGTTTATTCTGAAAAAACTCAACCAATTCTTTTACATAGCAAAAATAATCATTTTCCAATTCTGTTTTACACACTTCTTATTCATACTCCAAAATATTTTATTCCACAAAAAAATTAGTTTTATATTATTTATTTAATATAATTAGTATTTTTGTGAATAAATTCCTTTTTAATGTTTTTAAAACATTTTAAAAGTGAATTCTCATATTGAAAATCAAGACCAAATGAATTTTATTTCATCTTGTGATTAAAACATCATTTTTCAAACCCCAACCAAAAATCACAAGTTACTTATTTGGTATTTTTATCATTTTGTATTGATTTTCTTTTAAGAATTTACTTTTAAAATGATAAAATTAGGATTTCTTCGATTTTCACCATCATAAAACTTTTTCAAACACTCATGGGCCTCTAATAAAGTGTAAGACCCAATCCTTTTTTTGACCAAATCATTTTTGGGCCTCAGTGTATTGTATAAGTCCAGATACCGTAAAAAACAAACGGTGCAATCGTCGCCTTTTCAAAACAAAACAACCTTGGGCCTACCCTCGAGTAGTAAGACCCATTTCTTTTCTTAAAACTTTTGGGCCTCTAATAGAGTGTAAGACCCAACCCCCCTTGTACAAACCATTTTGGGTCTCACTTATTGTATAAGTCCCTCTGTACAAGTAAACGGCGCGATCGTCGCATTTTAAAAAATCAATTGGGCCTCTCCTCGAGCTATAAGACCCATTCAAAACTTTTGGGCCTCTAATAGAGTGTAAGACCCAACCCTTTGTAAATACAACCTATTTTGGGCCTCACTTATTGTATAAGTCCCGTTGTATTTCAAAAAGTTCGACGCGATCATCATCCGTTGAAAAACAAACTTTGGGCCTACCCTCATGTTATAAGCCCCACTCTTTTCTTTAAACCTTTTGGGCCTCTTGAGAGAGTGTAAGACCCATCCCTTTGTACAAAAAACCATTTTTTGGGCCTCAGTCACTTGTATAAGTCCCTCTGTACAAATTCAAATAGTGCGTTCACTGATAAAACCCTGGGCCTCTCCTTGAGCTGTAAGCCCCAAAATCTTTCTTTTTCAAAGCACTTTCTCCTTTAATTTTGAATATACTGTTGTTTTTTAATCTTTCTTTGTTGAACAACTAACCAAACAGCATGGAAGCTCTACAACCGAGTAAGTGTTTACACACTTTCATTTACCGCTTTCATATACATATAACTGTATTGTGGGGCTGTTTTGCTGTAAGTCTTCTTTCATAAACTCATATCAATTGTGTAATAATAATATAGATATTTAGAGTTCCCCCGGCAACTACGTCTAGCATTAAGCCCGTTGATCACTCTTAGAAATAGTCTAAACTAGATCCCCATAGGATTACCAGACACAGTCTTCCCTCCTCTTGGGGTTAAACAATATGGAGATATGAAAGGCAGCATTCTCGGTGAACCCTTTCATAGACTGTTACTCGTAGAAGTTGTCAAAGAAACTCTACTCCCCAGAGATGATCTCTTCTCCGTGAATTGCATTTCTTGAGTTTCTTCCAAATTCTCGGACTTTCCTGGCTTGATCTATTCCTCGTGAATAGCCTGTCTTGAACTTCTCGGGGTTTGGGGACCCACAAGCTTCTTAAAAGCACTTGTCAAGAAACTCTATTCCCCAGAGATGATCTTTTCTCCGTGAATGGCATCTCTTGAGTTTCTTCCAAATTCTCGAACTTTCCTGGCTTGATCTATTCCTCGTGAATGGCCTGTCTTGAATTTCTCGGGGTTTGGGGACCCATCGGCTTCTTAAAAGCATCGGCCTCCTCTTGGGCATTGTTCAAGGACCCACAGGTTTCCTAAAAGCATCACTGCCTCCTCTTGGGCATTGTACAAGGACCTGTCGGCTTCTTAGAAGTATTCACAACCTCCTCTTAGGCTTCGTATAATGATTCTTCCTCCAGGAATGATAGCCTCCTCTTGGGCTTCATACAAGGACCTATCGGCTTCTTAAAAGTTTCCAGCCTCCTCTTGGGCTTCGTACAAATTGTCCCAACGACCTCCTAGAGGTATAAGAACAGAAGTCAGTCATCTTAATAGAACAGTCTTTCCAAGAGTCTACTACTGTTTCTCAAAGCATAGTAAAAAAGATGAAACTCTAGACTTGGACAGTCTAATTTCCTTGAGTCTCCAAGACATTCTCAAGCACCCTTCAAGAATAGGAAGGAACCCCGTGGACTCGGACAGTCTCAATACCCTTAGATTCCCCCTTTCCTTAAAGAACAGGAAATGACCCTGATCCTCGAATCAAATCCTTGAGTACATCATTACTCATATAAGAACTGATTTTCTCTTTAAATCAGCATACTGGACCTGTCACTCAACTGAAACAGTCACAATAGTCTCCTCTTGGGCTTTGTACAATGATTCTCCCCAGCGGAGCTAACAATTTTAGCCTCCATCTCGGGCTTCATATGAGATACCAAAAAAACTCTCTTGTTGAGTCAAATAGCCTCCATCTCGGGCTTTATACGAGATACCAAAAGACTCCATCGTCGAGTCAAAACCTTTTAGCCTCTCTCTCGGGATTTGTACGAGACACGTATTAGCCTCCTCTTAGGCTTTGTATAAGAAAACCACTGGTTGATCCAATCAACCTTTTAGCATCAAAGTTGTGCCTCGTTCACAGTACACAAACATCAACAACTCTTTCCCCTTCATCTAATCGCTGTAAGCGGCAAGCCTCTGGATCATCTACATCCACGCCACTTTCCCTCTTTTAGCATGAGAAATTCCTAAGGAAAGATGGCATTGCTCTACACTGAGTTAAAGTCTTCTCCTTCAGGTTGGAAATCCCCTATAAAGGAAATTATGGCATTGTCGGATTCACAAATCCCGGTTAAAGTAATTTTCCTTTATAAACAGTTGTGACAAAACAAACCCCTCTTTAGAGATGACAAATTCTCTCTAAAGTCAAACCTTTTCAGCTTCACATCTTGGGCTTTGAACAAGATACAAACCACCTTTAGCTTCACGTCTTGGGCTTTGAACAAGACACCAAAACACCATTTCCTCCCATAGAATAGGAGGAACTACGATCGCTCTGATTTCCCTGTTTCGGAAAAAACGGGAATACGTAGGCATAAGATTGAAAGAAAAATCTTAGTGAGCACACTAAACAAAAACCCAAAATCCCATACTTTCATATATCTGTCCTAACATCTCAACCGATAGCCTAAAGCACGCCTTTTCAACAAAATAACCTAGGAGAGACCCTGAATCTTTGTAGCATCTGTAAACCAACAGTTTTGACTGTTTAACCTCAGTATGCAAGCAGGGTTAATTGGAGACATCTATTTGCCTTCCTTCATCAGCTTTAATAGGATAAAAAATGAATCGAGCTGTAGTACTAGAGCGATCGTGCTTCACAACCACATCCAAAAATCACTCGCTACATGTTGTATGTAATTTTACTTTGATTGTATGTGTATTTATGGGTCTTTGTATAAAATCTCTTTTGCAACTCTTAATCGATGCCATCTTTGCTTTATTATCTATCTTAATGGGTTTGAATCGCTATAGACATATTATTTTCGATCTTGACCTAAGATGAACGTCTATTGGCTGTGGGAAGCGGTCTAATATTCACATGTGTGTGTCGGATCTTAATTCTCTATGTTGTTTAGTTGCGTGAGACATCGCCTCCAAGAGAATGCTGTTGATCTCTCAATGTTTGCGTTAGACATAACCTCTTGTTGTGAGTGATACGTGGGGATTTTTACAAGTGATTTAGGTTGCATGCATTTGATCCATAGATTTATTACATGATGGGTAGAAGGAATTACAACTCCTGACGTGTTTTCTCATGTCTTAAGAATGTATTTATTTTCTTGTCTTAGGTTTTTTCTTTTTCATTTCTCTATCTAAAACCATTTAAACCCAAGCTTAGAGATGTAGAGATTGTCGAACGACATTCTTTCCCTCACCCCGATCCTTGTGGAGATGACATAAATCTTAGAGGGAATTCTTTTGAAAATAATTTTTGCTTGCCGCTTTACCGCTTCAACAGCTACTACCTTGCTGAGGTGAACCATGTAGATAAAAGGAATTTCGACAGAAAATCAGTGAAGATAGCGCCATGCATACCATCTGAGACTAGTTATGAGCCTCTAGCAGAGGAATTTTTCTCTTTGAACCTTCACCCAACCCATGGGTTTACTTGGGAGCGAGAGGTTATGGGTGAGAAAGTCTTGTATGCATATGGAATTCGGCCAACAGGCTAGGGAGACGAATGCGGTGATGATGACTGAGTTATAGCATTAGCGCGAATCATGGCCTATGTGGCCGGGAGTAGATTACAAGCGGCTCTGGAGGCCGAGATGCCACACATGGCTGTTTAAGCCAACGATATAGAGGTGTTCGACGTGGGAAATTGATTACACATTGAACCTGAACCCTTCAGAGAGCCGCAGTTATCCGGTTCAGAGGAGGATAGTCGAAAAGACTAGAGGCTTGATTGTATCTACGACGACGAGCCTTTAGGTTTCGAAAAGGACCCAATGGAATCTACTACCAAGATGCAGCCATAGGATCCACTTTAAGAAGTAGACTTAGGAGATGGATCGACCAAGGGGCCAACTTATATAAGTGCCAACATCGATCCAAGCATGAGATTGAAGGTAATAGAATTACTTAAAGAATTCAAAGATTGTTTTACTTGGGATTATAATGAAATGCCAGGTTTAAGCAGGGAATTGGTGGAGCTAAAGCTACCAATAAAAGAGGCAAGAAGCCAGTAAAGCAGACGTCGAGGCAATTTGCTCCAGAAATAATGTCCAAGATTAAGGAGGAGATCAAAAGGCTCCTACGAAGCAGGTTCATAAGAACCGCCATGTATGTCGAATGGCTTGCCAACATCGTTCTGGTTATAAAGAAAAATGGAACGCTAAAGATCTGCATAGATTTTAGAGATCTAAATGCTGCGACCCCTAAGGACAAATAACCAATGCCTGTCGCTGAAATGTTGGTCAACTCAGCAACGAGTTTTGAATACCTTAGTATGTTGGACAGTTATTCTGGATATAACCAGATTTTCATTGCAGATGAAGATGTGCCCGAAATGGAGTTTTGATGCCCTGGATCTTTAGGCACCTACGAGTGGGTAGTGATGCCATTTGGCTTGAAGAATGCTGGGGCAATATGCCAAAGGGTGATGAATTCTATCATTCATGACTATATTGAAACGTTCATGTAGATATACATTGACGATATCATCATTAAATTTATGTCGGGAAATGGTCACCTCGACCATCTTAGACAGTTGTTCAAGAGAATGAGGAAACATGGTCTGAAAATGAACCCCCTTAAATGTGCTTTTGTGTGCAGGCAGGAGATTTTCTTGGCTTTGTGGTCCAAAAAAAGGGGATCAAGATAAATCAAAACAAAACCAAAGCCATCAAAGAGACGAAGCCACAGTCGACAAAGAAGGAGTTACAATCTCTGTTGGGAAATATCAACTTCCTGAGAAGGTTTATATCGAACCTCAGTGGCAATGTTTGGACATTTTCACCACTACTTCTCCTGAAAAAAAAAGAGCTCGTGTGGAAATCTGAGAACCAGAAGGTGTTTGATGAGATTATGGAATGTCTATAAAATCCTTCTATCTTGTGCCCACCTATTAGAAATAAATGTATGAGGTTGTACATTTCGACATCAGACTTGACCATAGGGAGCATGTTAGCCCAAGAGGACGATAATGGCATCGAAAGAGCCATAAATTACCTCAGTCGAGTTTTGAATGATGTAGAGACTAGGTATAGTCTGGTCGAAAAAATGTGCCTATGTATGTACTTCTCTTGTATGAAGTTAAAGCAATATATAAAACCAATTGATGTTTATGTATCTTCTCATTTTGATATTATTAAACATATGTTGTCTAAACCAATTTTGCATAGTCGAATTGGAAAATGGGCACTAGCTTTAACTGAATATTCTCTTACATACGTGTCTTTAAAGGCCATGAAGGGGCAAGTAGTCATAAACTTCATCGTAGACCATGTAGTGGTCGAAACATCTTTAAATTATTTGGAGACCAAACCTTGGAAGCTATAATTTGAAGGTTCGAGCCATTAAAATGGTAGTGGTGTTGGGGTGTTGATCATCTCACCAAACAAGGTGCCAATGAAGTTCAAGTTTAAGATCGAAGGCGTGTGCTCCAATAACGAGGCTGAATACAAAGGCTTAATAGTTGGCCTTGAAATCTTGTTAGGTTTAGGGGCAAGGTGAGTCGAGGTCAGAGGTGATTCTGAGTTAGTTATGAAACAAATCACGAAGGAATACCGATTTATCAAGGAAAACCTGATCATGTATTTTGTGATAGTGACTCGAGTGATAAAATGTTTTGACTTCGTGGAAATTCAGCACATTCCCAGGCTTGAGAATCACGAGGCAAACGAATGGGTGCAGATTTCCTCAAGGTATAAAGTGCCAAAAGATAAGTTGGAGAACTTTATCGAAGCCCGAGGAAGAGTACGAGCAACGAGGCTCTCTCTGTCAGATCTAGCTTTGACGAAGTTAGGATCAGTGGACACAGAGAACTTCAAGATCTGTACAATCAAATATTTACCTAACAATGACTGGAGAAAGCCCATAGTGGATTATTTGAAGAATTCAGTCGGGGCAACAAATCGAAAGGGCAAGTATAGAGCTTTGAGTTATGTAATCAGTGGGAATGAGTTTATCAAGAAATCTGCTGAAAGAGGTCTGCTCAATTTCCTTGGTGAAGAAGAGGCATATTGGTTGTGTCGAACACTCATAGCCGAGCCTGTGGTGCCCATCAAGTTGGGCACAAGATGAAATGGATATTGTGTCACCAGGGCATTTATTGGCCTACTATGCTTAAGGCTTGTTGGATTTTGCAAAAGGTGGCCAAGAATGCAAAGTTCACTCAGGCATACAACACGTTCCTGTAAGTGAGTTGCATGCAATAGTGAAACCTTGGCCGTTTAGAGGATGGGCTTTGGACCTCATTAGAGAGATTCAACCTGTGTCCTCTAAAAGCTAGAAATACATATTGGTCGGTATTGATTACTTCACACAGTGGGTCGAAGCAATCCCTTTAGTGAAAGCTGATCAGAAGGCCATAATTGAGCTTATTGAAAAGCATATTATCTACAGATTTTAAGTTCCCGAAACTATTACGTCTGACAAAGGGTCGGTGTTTATTTGTTGAAAGATGCAATAATTTGCGTCAGAAATGGAAATCAAGTTGTTGACTTCAACGCCCTATTATGCTCAGGCAAATAGGCAGGTTGAAGCCGCCAACAAGACCATTATTAGCTTGATCACAAAACATGTTGGGAAGAAGCCAAAAAATTGGCATCGAACGTTAGATCAAGTCCTATGGGCTTGTTGAACGTCTCCAAAAAAGGCAACTTCCACAACACCATTTCGATTGGCCTACAACCATGAGGTTGTGTTGTCTGTAGAGATTTATTTACAATTAGTCCGAATTCAACGTCAACACAAAATTCCATCAGACCAATATTGGAGTATGATGTTAGACGAAATGATCTATTTGGACAAAGAAAGGCTAGCAGCATTGGATGCGTTAATACGAAAAAAAAGAGCGAATTGCTAAAGCCTATAATAAGAAGGTCAAATCCAAAATATTCCCGAGTGGAGATTATGTTTGGAAGGTGATCTTGCCTATGGATCAAAAGGATCGAACCTTAGGCAAATGGTCCCCAAGTTGGGAAGGACCATTTCAAATTCTTCAAGTATTTTCAAATAGCGCTTATGAAATCGAAGAACTGTCTGTGGACAAACGAATTCTTAGAGTAAATGGTAAGTACCTAAAATGGTACATGCCTATGCTACAAGAAATTCGAATTAATCGACAGTAATGAACTAACAAAACAAAGCTGTCACCATGGTATTTAAAAAATGCCAAAATGGCAAAGTCATTACAAACATTAAAACTCGCCAAAGATGCCTGAGTCATTACATTAGCTAGTCATAGCCACTACAAATAATAAATAAAAGATTAACAAAGGTGTTGATCAGGCAGGAAACTGTGACTCAAATTATTCTAGTTTGGCCTTGTAGAAGTAGAAGCATAGTACGAAGACAATCATTAAGACTTTCCAAAAGAGTTAGCTCAAGTACGAAGTTGAGTACGAGATCAAGACGTTCGACTCCTTGAGAGATGCAGATTGGAGGATACTGGTATGAGTTACTTCTTGATTTAGAGTAACTCTCTAGGAAAGAAAAAATAGCAACAAAAAAAGCAAGGTGTGCAAAAGCACACACCCCACAAGGTTACCTCAGTTTAAGGGAAGCGTCCAGAAACGGTTCGTTAATGGTGATCATACCAAATTGGTCTTCCATAAGAAGGCTAAAACTACTAAGAAAATTGTTATGAGGGTACAACATTAGATCAGCAAACATGTTCCACAGGCCATCAAGAGGTGCAAGTATTTTGAGATTGGTGGAAACAACGTCGAACAAGGTCGGCATCAACTTTCCACTAGGCAGTTGGAGATTTTTTTTCGAACCTTCCCAAAAGAAGATCGACGCTTGCAGCATGCCCGAGTTGGACCCTGGGCCAGTTGTAGACAGGTTGACCATGCCATAGATGCCTGTTTGGTCCTAGTATTGCGACCTCTTTGGGGGATTCGGCCCAGCAAAAGCGTAAAGTTGGTCGTCCATCGAGTATGGAATCAACATTTTCTTTCTCCAGATGGCAATTTTATTGCTATCATAAGAAGGCTCAGGAATGAAATCCTTAACCTCTTGGTCTTTAGAAGGAAGAATATCAAAGGCCAACGAATTGTTGTCAGTGGTGAGTTTGAAGTAAACCTTGCTTTTGGTCATGGTGAAAAGGGGTTATCGTGTCTTCTACGGGGGAAAAGGAGAATCCAGAAAAACAGAGTGAATGAAAAAGAAAAGAGCCGAGGGAAGCTATTTATAGACTTCAATGTATGCATGAAATCCAACATCTGGCATATGTGTGGTAGAAACTGAAGAGGTAGCGTGGGTTTTCGATGCAAGCTTTAATGGTGAGCGGGAGCAGGTACGACAAACGTGAAAACCCACCTTTTCCTTGGAAGCAGGACCGATGATGAGATTCAGAGCGAATCTCTTGGAAGTGACAATGCGCCAAAAAATGTAATGATGACGATGATGTCAGTGAAAATGAAATGGCGTCGAAAAATTATGATAAAAAGGCCACGTCTCTCTTGTTTGATGCAAATCGAAACATGGCCTTTTGGGGGGCAATTTGTTACATCAGATTTTTTGACTTAACTTTAAATGGAAAGTGTTCATGGTTATAGCCATAAATAGGCCACGTGGATGATAAAAGTAGAACGAGTCAACATGGTTAACATGACTCAAGGTCGAAAATCATCAAGGTGATGTTGGTCAAAGGTGGCACAGTCAAAGAACATAAAAAGCATGGGGACTTAGTGAAATTGAGTGCTATGCTATACTAGCCACATAGTGAAGCTGAACACTATGTCATATTTGCAAAGAGTTCATCACTACAATGGACGATACGTCGAGACATGTGACCTTAATGTGGTTGACGTCGAAGGTTTCAACGAGGGTCTTTAGTTCTTGGCTCCAGCAAAGCAGTTGAAATATTCAAAAGAAGGAACAAGGTAGGAACTACAACATCGGTGTCTACTGTTACTTAGAACGTGGGGCACGTCGGGGAGGAAACCGCTACATAATCTAGAGACGTGTCATCATGGAGATAGTTTAGTAGTCTTGTACAATTATTTTAGATTTGTATATATAGCAGCTTAGGTTTATTTTTCAAGGGGTCCGCAAATTGTACACATTTCTGCTACCCTCAAAGTACCTGCGCTGTGAGAAACGAGTGAGGAATATGTACGTGTGCATTCCACCAATTTAATACATTCCATCATTTTTATCTTAAAAGTCTATATTTTATATTCATTTAAACCCGTCTTTATTTTCAACTTCCCTTACGTTTCCTTGCACTTTACTTTCGACTGCCTTTATCTTTTCAACAAACTTTACTTCTTCAACATTTTAACTTCTAGCCTTTTTTACCTTACCCTGCATTTTATTTGCATTTTGCCTTGTCTTCCCATTATGTTTCTTTATCCTCGAGAAATCACATCGTCGTCCCAGGAGTTTGCGTTAACTTCGACGACCACCCTTATTTTAAAAGAAAAAATAACACACAAATATGTCAGGGAGATTTTTGAGTTTGATCCTTTAAGTATTAATATAAACCCGCATTTGTTTGGGAAATCCCAGCGTATATAACTCTTCCTTATTGGTTGATAAGGCAACAACCTTCTGAAGTGTTGTTTTCCAATTGATTGTTGTGCCAAACATAGTGAACACATATCCAAAAATAGATTTTCTGGAATCCATACAACCCGCGTAATCAAAGTCTACAAATCCTTCAATTTTATTTTTGCGAGCATCACCAGTGGCTCCACCATAAATCCGGACTCTGCTCAGAGACGCATTGATGTACCTAAGAATCCACGTTAATTCTTGCCAGTGCTCCTTCCTAGGATTTTCCATATACCTTCTTACAAGGCTCACTCCATACGCTATGTCTGGCCTCGTACAGACCATAACATACATTAAAGAACCTACTATACTAACATTTGGAAAGCTATTCATATAGCCTCTTTTGACTTCAGTACTAGGACTTTAGGTCGTACTCAGCTTGTACTGAGGATTAGTAGGTTTTAGAACAGGCTTTGAGTTCGACATACCAAACTTGGCGAGAATCTTCTTCAGCTATGTCTCTTAAGATAAGTATAATCTTGACTGCTTTTTATCTCTCCGGGTGTCAATTCCAGGAATTTTGAAGGAAGCTCCCAAATCCTTCATGTTGAACTCCTTATCGAATTCAACCTTCAACTTCATAACATCTTCGACACTGTTGCTTTCTATGAGGATGTTGTCCACATAAAGCAACAAAATAACAGGTGAATTTCTAGGTCAAAATCTGAAGTAAACACAGTGGTCAAACTGGCTCCTAGTGAAACCAATGTGTGCCATGAACTTATCGAATCTCTTATTCTATTGTCGAGGAGATTATTTCAAGCCATACAAATATCTATTCAGCTTGCACACATAATCTTCCTTCCCCTTTTTTGCATACCCTTCAGGTTGCCTCATCAGGATTGTTTCATCTAGATCACCATACAGGAAGGTATTCTTCACATCCATTTGCTCAAGTTCTAGGTCAAACTTCGCCACCATAGAAAGAAACATTCAAATGGGTTCATTCTTTACAACAAGTGAGAACACATCATTAAAGTCGACACCTTCTTTCTGAGTGAACTCCTTATCAACCAACCTTGCCTTAAAACGCTTCGACATCACTCCTTAGATTTCATCCTTAAACTTGAAAATCCATTTACAACTGACTAACCTGGCTCCTGCAGGTTTCTCTATCAGCTCCCAAGATATATTTGTCGCACCCTAATTTTTAAACCTAAGATCCCCACCCTTTTTTTGTGCATAACATCTTTAGGTCATTCAGTCCTTGTGTGCATGTTTATTACGACTAACCAGTTTGTGCAGGCGCATCAATTTTGAGTGGAGATAGTACTCATTGTCTCAACCAGAGAACTCATGTCTGAATATCTTCTTATCAAGGACCTAGTTCCCTTTCCTCATAATTTCTCAGAAGCTTCAGTGTATTCCCCAAGGAGGATTATGGTTTTATTTCCCTTGGTGTTGAATATGGTCATTTGAAGACTGGTTAAGGTTCATGGCAAATGGTATTACGAGTTGTACCCTTATGGTTCTTGTGCCAAATTCATCATCATATGAATCTTTGATCATGGCAAGGATCAAGCTTAATTCAAGAATGACTTTGTCTTCATCCATAAGGTTGGACCAGTATTTGTTTCTTCCGTATCTTAAGATCGTGAGCAGTATGCTTTGAAGTGGTAGAGCCTGGATAAAAAGGTCTCAAATCAAGTTTATGCTAGAAGTTCTCAAAGTGAAATTCTAGACTCGTGTTCTTAAAAAAAAAGCTCAAACGGGTTTCAGGATTCATTATTGATTCCATCACAAGTTCAAGTTTGAAGTTCACGCTTCAATTATAAAATTTAGTCATGGTTTACAATTTAGATTCATAAGTTCAAGAACCTCATAGATAAGGCCATTGCAGAACTCGGCAACTTCTACATCGAGGCATCTGTACTATGTGGTTTAATTGCCTTGTTGAAATTCACGGTTCACAACTGATTCTTGTTCGCGCTTGAAATTAGGGCCAGTTACTGCAATCATAATTTTCAACCTTTACATATGATCTTCTCAAGCAAGAATATAACCGCCCATTTGGCATTTGCCTTCCGTTTTGGATCTCAATTTCGCATGTTTCGGTTGCGGCACTTCCATTTTCCTTTCCTACAAACTGGGTCTGATTGATAGTTAAGCTAATGCCTAAAGTTGGTACATTGAGCTTTTATCCTAAGACTTCGCCAAGATGTTTTCTCATTATTACCTTTGCGCAGGATTGTTTGTATAAGCTATTGTATTATGCTGTTATACAATGTATCAACATAGTTTTATACCTCAAATATTAAACAAACGTTGTTTCAAAGATTACACTGGTAGCGTTTTGCTTTCACAAAAAAAGAGTATTCAATGCCTATACTTTTCTTAGGTAATAAGCTCAGCAGTGAAATCAAATGTATATTGGTATTTCAAAGGATAGAAATAATTCATGGAATTTACTACAATAGGCATCAAGTACATATGTGATTGTGATAGTGTAAAGGTCTCTGCCAGCACGATCTTGCCGCTGGCACCAGGACGGATTTTATGAATTCTTCCCGGTCGTTCCATACTTCACCTAAAGCACACGACAGACTAAGTTCAGGATCATGTCTAAGGCATTTGGCATCAAGTATTGTTACAAAAAAACTACAATTAGGACGAGTCTACCAGCTCTCTTACACACTGAAACTTACTGTTCTCTCTCATTCTCCTAGTGATTCAATGGAAATAGAAAAGGTGAGCATGGACTTAGAAAGGTAGTATTCTCATCCTTAAAAGCGGGTTCTGCAGTTAAGAGGCAAAACGTTAGAAATGTTAATAAGTGTGACACTACATTCAACAACAGTATATTAACATGATTTCCGTTCATTCACAAAAATGCATCGACTTCTAAGTGCCGTAGAATGAAACAGAATTTTGAGCAATTTAAGTCCTAGCTAATTGATTCATTACTAGTCCACTAAATTGAAGCGAGATTTCGTACTACCTTTACATGAATGCCAAGAGTTTAGCCAAGTGAAAGTTCAAGAGAAAAGCAACGTACACCTCACCACCAGCAAAATACAAGCTATGTAACACAACAACTTTAGTAATCAAAGAAACAATTGATACAAAGATGCATGGCTTATGAACTTAGAGTTCAAACTCTGAAGCCTTTGCTCGCGCCAATAAAACCCTTTTTGTCTTTTTGATTAAAGAACATTGTCGTCAGCTTGCACATAAGAGAGAGGAAAAGTGAGTTCAGTAGGGTGCAGTACTTGTTTTCACAATTTGGTTCAAAAGCAACACTGATAAGAGGGAACTGAGAAGTTTTTTCTTCAAATCTACCTTTTCCTTGCTCGCCAATCCCTCCACCCTTGGTTGAGCTCATGATACGTGTTTGTTTGTTGACACTTCCACTGGAGGCATTATTTTGAGGAGATCCAAGTGCAACATGAAATCAAAGAGCAGAAAGTTATTCAAACAGTTATTCATTCAAGCAAGATAGACATTGTTTCAATCAATCTTCCAATGATCAAACCAAGTTGTCCTCTAGACTAAACATTCATTAAGTGTGTTCACAACATATTGGAGTCAGAAAAGGGGTTAAAATCAGAAATGATCAGTTGAAAAAAGGTTGTTGGTTAATTACAAGTAGGGTTTTCAGATTCGCAAGGAAATAACATCAGACATCATTTAAGAATTTCCAAAACCAGAAAAGCATGTGTCAGGCAACATTTCAAAAGTTTTCCAAAATTGAAGATACTTGCCCCAGACAAAATTTAGGGCCTTTCCAACTTTTTTCAGACAACAATTCAAACATTCCAAAACAATCCTAACATATCTCAGACAAATTCAAACCAAGAGGGAAATTGATTCATTATCATTAACAGCTGTGTTTCTTTTCAAATTTTGAAATCACCTATATAAGGAGAGGATCAACACAGAGCAGATTATCTCATTTTTTTCTACACCAGAAAACTCCTTCAAAAGAGTCTTTAGAAGTCCATACAAAATTCCAAGCACACACAGTGAGAAGCTATCACGACATCACATACATCAATTCATCCCAATTTATCAGAATATCACAACTACACATTGCGAAGACGAGCAGAATATCAGAGGAGAACAATTCATAACACAACGTATTCACATATTATAAAGAGAAACACGATTGGAAGAGAAGAACAGGTCGTCACGCAACATCGAGGACAACAACAATTCGCACGAGCAACAACACATACGCACATACAGCAACATACACATAGAGAAGAGCGCAACAAATAAAAAAACACAGAAAAGAAGAAAAGAAAAGGACTTATCTTTGGAGATCGTGAGTCTCAATCGCGCCTCCCGTCTTCAACCACCGGCATCTTCCTTTTCCTTTTTTCATGCTTTAAATCATTGTAATTGTAAACTTTGAATCATAGTGGATTGGGGTTGGGAATCGTGGGGTTGGGTTCATCTTCGGTTTTCTCTTTTTATTCAGCGATTGAGAGCTGTGAGAGAGAGGCGGAGCGAAGAGAATAAGAGGGAGAGAAATCTAGAGAGGGAAAGGAGTTTAGGGTTTTCATTGTGTTTTGTTTGTTTTGATCCCGTGCGTACGCACACATTATCCCTTCGGTACACCCTCGCCATCTTATCAATCCAATCACAATGCACACGCATCAAACGGTTAAGATCTGAGGGTCTATGATAAACCCTCTCTCCCTTGCAAGCGCCATATCCTTCCATTTTTATAACCTTTTTTTTCTTAATTAAATGACTTTTTCTCAATAAATAATCTCATTTTCTTTAGAGTTTTATAAGATAACATTAATTTTGTTTCTAAAAAATATAAAATATAACCTTCTTTTATATAGTAAAATATAACTTCTTTTATATTTAAAATATCACTTCTTTCATATTATTTTTTTTCATATAAAATATAACTTTTCTTAAAATAATAAAATATAATTTAATAAGCTTTTTTAAAATAATAAAAATAAACCCCTTTTAAAATAAATATATTTTCTTTTTTTATAAAATAAAATTTACCCCTTCTTCCTAACTAGGATAGAAATCCCCTTTTATTAAGCTTTTTTAAAGTTTCTCCTAATTCTTCCTCTTGGTAATTTGTGTTTGCATAGGTAATTTTATGTGATGTGTGCACTTTACCTGTTTGTCTTAATTGTGCTCTAAACCTTTTCAAAAGAAGTGAAATTCTCGATCCAACGTCGAGCCATCTTTTCTACCCATATAAGTCGATTGCTTTTAAGCATCGCCATCAACCCTTTGGTCACTATACACGAGACTAGCCCACTTTGCTAGTATACACGATTAAAACTCAACTCTTTGTTTTGATTAAACGATGACGTCTATCATAACTTTACAAAGCTTTATGCTTTATGCTTTATGCTTTATGCTTTATGCACATTCTTATATTAATAGGTTTGCTTGCATTATATCCAAGGGAAAACCCCATGCATGATAATCACTTGTCGTGCATGGTACATTTCATCTGCATTTCATCCTCCCCTTAGTGGTTGTAGGTATCCCTTAAGAATTATTTTCTTGGACAACTTTAGGATAAATCTTCCTAAGTTAGTCCCCCTTAATCTGATTAGACAAACAATAACCTTAGATCACCTGATTCTCCACACAAGAGAATTAAATGTGAATCATCTTAAAGAAGAGACATATAATCTCATACCCCACAATACAAACAAGATGTGGATTCCTTTTCCACTTAGGAGAGGTATGAGGCATACTTGTCGATTATATATTCGAGTTGGAGCCCTTCTCCTAAGATGAAGCAAAGGTCCATTCTCATAAAATTGTGGTGGTCTAAATTTTTTTTCTTAAGATGATGACTCATCTTTTCTCCTAGACTTTTCAAACAACTTTAGCATCCCTCATAGAGGAACTACAAGTGCTCTAATTCCACTCCCGATAGGATATGTAAGCACAAGATGCGATATCTTGTCGATCACACTTAGGAATAGAGCTTTAGGTCTTCCTACCCCATAACCCTTAGAACATATAACAATTAGAAAATAACATGATTAAAACAAGAGGTTCCTGTAGAGTACTACAGATATCTAGGATGCTAACACCTTCCCTAGGTATAACCAACCCTCAAACCTTAGACTCTTAGCTTTGCATTTGCATTGCATACTGTGGGACATTCGATCTTTCTCCATTCCCTTGGATAAATCAAAGACCGGTGGTGAATAATAATTTGCGATTCAAGTTAATCAATAGTTTGATATCAAATTCTCACCGCGACAATATTATCATGGAGATATTTCATCTCATCATCCATGGCTTTGAGCCATTCAGTCTTATTTCGACTCCTCATAACTTCCTTATAGTCTCTAGGTTCTTCTTCAAGAACCTCACTTGCAGAGACTAATGCATAAGCTATGAGATCTGTATAACCAAGTCTCTGAGGTTGCTTGATGACCCTTCTCGACCCGTCACTTGATATCAGGTAGACATTATCAGTCTCTTCAGCTTCAATAGCAGTTTCTACTTTTTCTTCAACTTCATTTGGGTCATGCAATTAAGCATCACTATAATCCACCTCCACACGAATCTCTTCCTAATCTATATTTTCTTCAGAGATCTTCGAACTTCGTCTAATGTCATCAGTTTTCTTGAAATCCATCTCAACTTCATTGAAAACTACATCTCGACTTGCAATACACCTGTGACATGGATCTAGGCACCATAACCTATAAGCTTTGACTCCTTCAGGTTATCCAAGGAACATACATTTCAGAGATCTAGGTTCGACCTTGTCTTGCCTTAAGATTAAATAGTCTTAACAGCGCTGACATTCTGTAACACTCAAAAATTTGCCTTCTTATTTCTAGCTCTAACTAGCTTATGTTTCTTTTCATTCTCATCTGTATTTGTGCATTGCATCGGTTCTAAGACATGGGATCAAGGTATTCTCTTGCATCTCAGCATTTGCTCTAACTCATGGTTATTTCAGCAGTGTTCAAAGCTTAACAGATGGCTTTTAAAGTCTTTTCGAGCATTTATTTTGCTCACTGGATGATTTAATTGTCAGAGACTCTGGCATTACTTTTGCTCAGCGATTCGGCACCGGACAATATTATTTCAGCGGGATATTTCGAGTGTGGAAAGAAGTTCACAACATATTTCATGCATGGTTTAGTGGCATTATCAAAAGGTAAGTTTCAGAGGTCTAAAGTGACTCAGAACAGATAGCGGCAGGCGAATCTCCAAGTTTCCCTCTTTATGGCGCCAAATTTGAATTTTTGAAGGCGTTAACCGGTTAACCATTTGCAAGGGAAATTTGGTTAACCGGTTAACTAGTGCACATTTTGCCTAAATGCTTCAATTGTCAGCACTGCAGAATTTTGAGCTAAATGTAATCATGTGCTATCCATGTGTATTATGAGAAGGATCTAGAATGCCTTCATTTTAATTCAGTTCCACAAATTAATTCCCTCCAAAATTCAAATTTCCATTCCTAACTCCACTCCTAGTTTCCATTCCTCTTACTAATCCACACTCCAAACCAAAATTGGATTACAAACCTAATCCATATTTAAATCAATTTTCTCCAAACCACACTCATTCATTCTCATTCACCCTCATTTTCACCCTAATTTTCAGAATTAGCTCTGAATTTTCTCTCACTTTTCACTCTCAATTTTCATCTTCAACCTCACTTTAAAGCTCTTTCATAAGAGTTAACAAATTCTTCATTGGAATTTGTTAATCCTTGAGCTAAAGCCTCTCATTACTATTCCATTACTTGATGCCATTGTTGATTTTCGTTTGGATCTAGATCTGAAATTTTGGAAGAGATTATTTGTAGTGATTTTGAAGCGTTTCTAGCCTATAGCTTGGATTTTCAGCAAGAAGCTCTTGGACCTCTGGTTTTCTAGCTTGGATTCATTGATTGCAGCTTAACAACACTTACCAAAGCAATTCTCGGCTTTGTAGGTTGGTTAAATTCAGATCTAAACCTGTTCTAGCTTATTTTCAGCTATTACAATGTAGATCATTAATTTACGGTTGTGGATCTGTTCGTTGCTTGTTTTGATCTTTGGTTTGGTTGTTTGATTGTTGCAATCGATGTTTAATAGTTGTGGTTTAATGTAATTTTCGTGCATAATTAATCACATATTCATTTGGATGCTTGAACAAGTGTTTTGCTGCTGAAAAGTGTTTTTGGAAACTGAATTTTTGATTCTGTTACAGTGGTAATCGGTTAACCATATATGGTTAACCAGTTAACCAGTCTGCTTTTCACGTGTTTTTTGAACTTCTCATATGGTTAACCGGTTAACCATATAGTGTTAACCGATTAACACTGTAACAGAACGTGAATTTTGTGCGTTTTTAGGTGTGTTTTGATTCCGTTCCGCATTTAAACTTCATGGATTGATATGATGCATTTATGTGAATTATTTTTAACCTTTTCCATTATTCTTGACAGTATGTTTGTGATTTTGTTGATGAACATATATGATTTTGCTTTCTTGATGTGATGAACATATTGCACACTCATTTGAATCATGTTGATGGTTGATTATTAGTGCTTAACTTGCTGGACTTGTGATGCATGATCACTGTTTGTTTCCGATTTCGCTTATGCATGATGTTTTGATGAATGTTTAAGTTGTGCAACTTTGTTGGGCATACTTATTCTTGAATTGCTTATATGACCATTGTTGCTCATTCTTGATGATTGCAATCTATATGTTTAATTTTCCTTGCTATGCATATTCTTTTGCAATTGGTGTTTGTTTGATGTATCGCTTAAGTGTTCATGTACACATGCTGCCGAATTTTTCACACCTGCTGTTCTAGATTTTAACATGCTGTTAATTGTACATCCATGCTGCCTGCTACCTTTTACACATGTTATGTGATGAATACATGTGCCGTTATAAGCTATCCTGCTTGTATGCTGGTTTTTAGTGCTGTGTTGGTGCTGGAGCGTTGTTGTAGCTGCTGTTATTGGTTTATTTTCTTGGTTTTGGTTTGCTTTTGCATGATCCCTTAGGATTCCTAGCTCGACTTAATTTTCGATTAAGCTTGAGGTAGGAGAGACATTAGGCTTTCAATCCGTGCATGATAACAACTAGGATAGTCCCTCTTAAACCTTAACCTTAGGTCTATTCTTTTGTATGCTAACATTAGGTAGAATTCCCTTTCTATCTCAACTTTAGGACCATTGTGCATGATAACATTAAGACTTAGTTTCCCCTAGTTGTTTTCTTTTCAACCTTTGAGTCCTTTCTCTTCTTATCTCAAAAACAAGTCCAAAACACTTAATAAATACAACGAGTATTATAAGCCACGAGCCTTAAGTACATGGGAAGTGATAAGAGGGAGTCTCTCATTACCTTGTCTAGGGTGTTTTTCATACGTCCCGTCTTGGGTCGATCTTGCAACGCATTCGATCATATGTCATATACTTTAGTGCAATACGAGTTTCAAACAAACTTAACTCACTTATGTCTAAAAAACACAAACCAAATGCAAATCTTTTATCCTTCGGGATAGGTCTCAAATCATTTTCAGAAGAGAGCACGTTATTTCTGTTCTACCGCAAATAGGCCTCGACCCTAACTGCTGGAACGCGAACTTAGCGTCGCTCATAAAAAACACTTAACCAATCTGTGGTTTCGTAGGTCAAACTACGACTGCTCTGATTTCCTATTTCTTGTCCGAATCAGGATACGTAGGCACAAGATGGCGATGTCTTAGCGAGCAACCTTCCCCCTTTTCACCCGTAGTCCTCCGAACTACGTTGACTCTGACTTTCCCATTGCACGAGGGAATACGTAGGCCTATGACGATGATGTCCTATCGAGTCTCCTTTTGTTTTTTTCCTCATTTCCGTTTAGCAGTAGGCTTTAGATGACACACCCTTTGATTAGGCAACAAGCGTGGACCCCGTTGAGTACAACGGACGCGAGGGCGTGCTAATACCTTCATCTCGCGTAACCGACTCTCGATCCCAGACTATGGTTGCGATGACCATGTCTTTTCCCTTTTTGAGGTTTTCTTTGATTGTTTCCTTTCCCCCGCCGGGATAAATAACGTTCGGTGGTGACTCTTCTGTTTTTTCCGCCGGTTGTTTTCGCAGTTGCGATAGCTGACGACTCTGCTGGGGATCGAACCCAGAGTCTCTGGTTCCCTATGTGAGTCAATCTTAGCGCTTGCGTGTTCTATTTCATTGGGTGTTTATTTATGTGCATTATTTGTTGTATATTACTGTATTCTACCGCATTTATTGCCTTCGATTATTGTTATCATATTGCTCTGCTGCTATTGTGTTGTTGAGTGTGCTGGTTCCACGAGAGATAAGCCCAATACCCAGGCTTGAGTATACACATAGGATTAGAGTAGAAAGTAGTGTGGCCTGCGTAGCATCTTGGTACGTTTGGTTTACACGAAATCCACATTCAGACGAGGTTTTCTTGGGAGATATTCCGACTTGCGCGTCTTGTGCATGCCAGAATGTTGACTTAGAGAGCTCATGACTCTGGAGACCGTTCATTGGGAATCAGTTGAGACCTACTTGATTGGTGATGATGCCAAACCAGAAATGGTGAACGTATCATCACTGAGGACCAGCTAGGATTGCCTCTGTCCAAGACTAGAACCCACATGTGAGAGGGGATGGGTTTTGCAGGAAAACATGACCTTCAACCAACCCGGTTGTGTGAACTTATCAACCTGGTATTCTGATTATCCAGGTATTCTAGATTTCTGGTATTCTTGTCAGAGTGGATTTCTGGTTCCTACTCATTTAATAGCACAACTGATATTTAAAGCTTTTTTATACCTTGATCCTAGTTTGCATCTGCATCATTTATGCATTCTAACATGTTTGTTTAATTCCAGGGTTTGTATCTTATCCTTGATTCCAGTTGCTGAAGTTTTCCTGAAATGGACACCGAGCGAAAGAAGAATGTGGCATACAAGTTTTCGAAGCCGACTCTGGACTTACTTCATGAAGTGGTTGCTCTGGCAGACCCTGGTGTTCTGACTGATTTCAGAAGAGAATATGGGAGGATACTTAATGTTCTTCGTAATATCACAAAGTATGAACATGATGCTATTCATACGTTATTGCAGTTCTATGATCCTCCATTGCGCTGTTTCACCTTTCCAGATTATATTTTAGCTCCGACATTGGAATAATTCTCTTTCATCCTAGGGATCCCCATCAAGCAGAGAGTACCTTTCTTTTCTGAGGAGTGTCCGGATATGGAAGAAGTTGCAGCCGCCCTTCATTTGGGTCAATCAGTTCTGAGTAATAATATTGTCGATAAAAGAGGTTTTCAAGGTTTTCATCTGGAGTTTTTGGTTGGCCAAGCTCGCAAGTATGCCGACGCGAAAAGTTGAACTATTTTCAACGCTATCTTGGCTTTGTGCATTTATGGAATCGTCCTGTTTCCTACATGATTTTGTGGATATGCACACCGTCAGGATCTTCGTCATGAAAAATCCAATACCAACTCTCCTTGGTGATCTGTATCATTCTGTGCACTTCAAGAACGAGAAAAGGAGAGGAGGGTCTGTGAATTGTAGTACGCCACTCTTATCCAAATGGTTTATGAATCATCTTCCTCAGTCTGGTGCATTTGTTGATACGAAAGACTCTTTGAAAGGGTCTAAAAGGATAATGGGGTTGACTACTGATAACATTGTCTAATTTGATCATCGATTGGTGGGTATAGAGCTTATTTCCAGTTGTGGGGAATTCCCAGATGTGCCCTTGGTGGACAGAAAAGGGGGAATTAATTATAACCCTTCTCTTGCTGTCAAAGAGTTCGGGTATGCTTTGAGAGATCCTCCCGAAGATCAATATGTCGAAGAGTCTATGTTTTTTAATGGTACCGAAGATTAGGAGATGCTTAGGAAAGCTGTAGGTGCTTGGGGAAATATGCATAAGAAAGGGAAAACTATTTTTGGGAAGAGTAACTGTAGAGCTTATCCTTCTTATGTCAAGTGGATTCAGAAGAAAGTGGAAGAGGTGCTCCTGCCTTTCTCAAGAGAGCCACCTTTGTATCCACTGATGATCGAACAACCCACTACCGTGGAGATTGAGAAATATAACAAGTTGTGGGCTGAAAAAGAAGAGTTGCTTAAAGAAAATGAAGAACTGAAGAGAGAGATCAGTCAGTTGGGACATGAGCGGAATGAAGCTATCTATGCCCCTAGGGTGAAGACAGAACTGTTAGTCAAGAAAGAAAAGGAACTGACTGAAGAGATCCCAAGCAGATAACAGGTAGGAGTTAGGGTGCTACTTTCTAATTTCTTATTTATCCTATGAAGCTGGAAAGGAAAGGGAAGCTATCTAAAACTAACCTTGCACGCAAATGTTTAATTGAACAAATGCTTTAAAGAGATCGGGGAGTTCGGGGTCAGGTGATAGGTGCAAAATGTAACTATTTTTGTATATAAGTTTTGTTGCACTTATCGATACTTTTTGGTTAATATCGTTCGAATAAACACCGTTTTGTTTGTAAATACATTTACTTTACATTTTAGTGTATATATTGCATATCGTGTAAATATCATTGAGTTTAATTGATTTTTCTCTCATTTTTGTAGGTATTCAAGCAATGAGATTTTTCCTTTTGTGTATAGAGCATTGAAAAAGCTTTCCAGCGCTTCCGACCGTGCGTAAATCAGAGTCGCGGTTCAGAAGTAAGTTCGCTTTGCGAGCTTGCCAGCGAATGTTCGCTTTGCGAATGGCTGGCGAGTTCCCAGCGAAGGCTCCCAGAATTGGACAGGGGAGAAAAGGACCAAAGTTCGCTTTGCGAATAAATCGTTTGCACTGCGAACTTCTAAAATTTTGCAGAGGTGGTTAAAAATTTCAGAGGCACTTAAGTGCCATTTTTTGGGATTCGCTTTGCGAATCAACGTTCGCTTTGCGAACTGGACAAAATTTGTAATTATTATACGTTCATTTTCAGTCATTTTTAGGTTATGTTTTCGGGGTATTTGTTCCCAATTCATCAAATCTTCATTCTTTGTTAGTTTAGAGCTTAGAAAAGCATCAATGGAGGTTGCAACTCGACGATTGGGGGTGGATGATTCTTGGATCGTGATTGACACCGCGAGAGATTTTGATTCCTCTTCTCTATTCCCTTTGTAGTTTCCATTTGTTGTGAGTTTGTATGTAAGTTTACCTTGATTATATGCATATTCATTGCTCACGGTGTTGTATAAAACTCATTTTACAAATTAATGTTGATGAATGATTTCTTTATTTGGGTTTGAGTTGCAGTAGACATATCCTCATTGAATCCGGATTTAGAATGAACACCTATTAGGTTCTAGACTCTAGAGATAGATTTAGGCTTAATATTCACTTGAGTATCGATTCTTAATGCTTCCGTGTGGTCGAGTTGCGTGAGACATCACCTCCAAGGCGATGCGGTTGTTCTCTCAACTTTGTGTTAGACATAACCTTTGTTGTGGGCGATACGTGATAATGTTGACGAGTGATTTAGGGTGCGTGCAACTGAGTAATAAGTTTGAGTATTTGATAGGGTAGATGAAATATAAACCCGAGAGTTCTCTACTCTCCAAAGAATGAATTCTTTTTATGTTCATAAGTTTTATTTCCCGCATTTAATTTAAACCCATTTTAAACCCAAACTCTTTAACATTGAGATTGTCCAACGACATTCTTTCCCTCGAACCGATCTCTGTGGACACGACATAAATCCCGGAGGGAATTCTTTCAAAAATAATATTTTTGCTTGCCGCTTTACCGCTCCAACAAAATGGCGCCGTTGCTGGGGATTGGTTTTGATATTGAATCGCATTGTGATAGTTTCTTTGCTTTTGAGTTTTGTAGATATCGTATATATTGTATATTTTCACTTGTTTATACTGATACTTGTATATTTTGTTCCCGTAACGTTTGTTTAAGTGTTTGGTTAGGGCACTTGCTTTTGGTTTGCGCGGTGAGGCATCACCATGGCATGAGGGAAGGAAGTTACTAGCTAAGCACTGTAGAGGCGTCGAGCTTACGACGTAAAACAAGCATGTTGTATTATTTTCTTTTGTTGTGGTTTAGCTTTAGGTAGTGTGGTGAATATTCATTAAACAAGTTGTACTAGGATTTTTTGTGAAATTCTCAAATCTTCACTTTACAACTTGTTTAATCCATTTCCCCCAGTCTTTTAGTTTGTTTATATTAATAGTTTTCGTGTTTGTCAATGAGCTTGTTTTGAGTAGCTTGAGGAAATTTAAGGTGATTTTCCAAGTGTGATCGTTTCAACTTGCGGATGTATGGTAATGATATTGTTAAGTTTTGTACACGCCCAAGGTATGTGTTTATCACTTTCTAGACTTTAGCATATTCATGATACTTAGGCATTTTACAAACTTCCATGCCATTCATTCTTTTGTATACTTGTTCTTGATGTGAATCACTTTAGTTCCCACCCTTTTTGTGAGTTAGCTTTCCATTGTTCATATATGCGCGTAGTACCAACATTTTTGTTCTAACTAGATTTTATTATGCTTAATCTTTTGTTTGTGTTGATTATATGAAAACATGAAAAGGATCAAGGCATTTTGTTTCATTTTGAGCACAACTACCTAGCCAAATAGTCATTCACCTTGTGAGTGTGTGATCATTCGTAACCCCTTTGAGCTTTTTGATCCATGTTTTATTTGAACTTAAATGCTTGTCTATGAGTATTTAGTTCACTTATTTTTGAATGGATTTTGTTTTTTCTTGAACCTCAACTTTGTGTTGTTGTATGAATTTTTACCGTGCCTTAGAAAGTAGGGAGTATTCACATGATGATGTGGTTGAATTCAAGTTGGGGAGAGAATGATTGTTTACTCATTGGTTGGTTTCTATGAGGATGAAAAAGAAAAGAAAAAAGAGAAAAATATGAAAAAAAAAAGAAAAATAAAATCCTTGAGAAAGGAAACAAAAAGAGTTCAAATAATTGTGCTGAATAAGTATTGTGTTTTTAGTAACACCTGGGATTTTGGAAGAAGTTAATTGGAATTTCGTGTTTGAGTCTTTGTGAGTTGATCACTCCCTTAGGTTTAGGCAAGTTTTTGTTTCAATTACCTTTAAAAATTTCCCCTTGTTTGTTTACCCGACCACGCTACAACCTTGAAAGCCCTTGTGATTCTTGCCTTTGTATGTTCAATGTGAATTTTTGGATGGCTGCATAATCTAGTCTATTGTTTGCATGATTGTTGTGTGAGTGATAACTACCCCATTTTGTATTTTTCATCTACCGATGATTGTTTTTGCTAGGTGTGATTCACATTTGAACTTGTGTTTTTTTAGGATGTTTGTCATGATTTTTGTATTTTGCATTTGTTTCGTGACTATGTTGTCATCGTAGTTTAGTGGTAAGTATTTACTTTGTGTGTACCATTTTTCATTTGAACCATACATTTGTTTCTGTTTTTTAAAACCTGTTGATTCGTGATTTTTTGGTTGTCACTCTGTTTCTTTGAGTTGTTTGGTTCTTGTTTGAGGACAAACAAGTTTAAGTTGGGGAGAGTTTCATAAGTGCAAAATGTAACTATTTTTGAATATAAGTTTTGTTGCACTTATCGATACTTTTTGGTTGATATTATTCGAATAAACACCGTTTTGTTTGTAAATATGTTTACTTTACATTTTAGTGTATATATTGTGTATCCTGTAAATATCATTGAGTTTAATTGATTTTCTCTCATTTTTTTAGGTATTCAAGCTATGAGATTTTTCCATTTGTGTATAGAGAATTGAATAAACTTTCCAGCGCTTCCGACCGTGCGTAAATCAGAGTTGCGGTTTAGAAGTTGTGGTCAATATAAGGGCTGGTTTGCTTTCAAGTTCGCTTTGCGAGCTTGCCAGCGAATGCTCGCTTTGCGAATGACTGGCGAGTTCCCAGCGAAGGCTCCCAGAATTGGACAGGGGAGAAAAAGACTAAAGTTTGCTTTGCGAACTGTGCAGCGAGCATTCGCTTTGCGAATAAATCGTTCGCACTGCGAACTTCTGGAATTTTGCAGAGGCGGTTTAACATTTCAGAGGCACTTAAGTGCCATTTTTTGGGATTCGCTTTGTGAATCAACATTCTCTTTGCGAACTGGACAGAATTTGTAATTATAATAAGTTCATTTTCAGTCATTTTTAGGTTATGTTTTGGGGTATTTGTTCCCAATTCATCAAATGTTCATTCTTTGTTAGTTTAGAGCTTAGAAAAGGATCAATGGAGGTTGCAACTCGACGACTGGGGGTGGATGATTCTTGGATCGTGATTGACACCGCGAGAGATTTTGATTCCTCTTCTCTCTTCCCTTTGTAGTTTCCAATTGTTGTGAGTTTGTATGTAAGTTTACCTTGATTATATGTATATTCATTGCTCATGGTGTTGTATAAAACTCATTTTACAAATTAATGTTGATGAATGATTTCTTTATTTGGGTTTGAGTTGCGGTAGACATATCCTCGTTGAATCTGGATTTAGAACGAACATCTATTAGGTTCTAGACTCTAGAGATAGATTTAGGCTTAATATTCACTTGAGTATCGGTTCTTAATGCTGCCGTGTGGTTGAGTTGCGTGAGACATCACCTCCGAGGCGATGCGGTTGTTTTCTCAACTTTATGTTAGACATAACCTTTGTTGTGGGCGATACGTGATAATGTTGACGAGTGATTTAGGTTGCGTGCAATTGAGTAGTAAGTTTAGGTATTTGATAGGTTAGATGAAATGTAAACTCGAGAGTTCTCTGCTCTCCAAAGAATGAATTCTTTTTATGTTCATAAGTTTTATTTCCCGCATTTAATTTAAACCCATTTTAAACCTAAACTCTTTAACATTGAGATTGTCGAACGACATTCTTTCCCTCGAACCGATCTCTGTGGACATGATATAAATCCCAGAGGGAATTCTTCTGAAAATAATATTTTTGCTTGCCGCTTTACCGCTCCAACATTAGGTTATACAATGGGGAGTGGTTAATTACCCATCCTATATGTGGTTATCCACAGGTCGTTAGCAATTATCCTTACTGCTTTCTACTTACTGGTGTTTGTCTGTTGGGGGTTGGTAAAGTTTCTCCATTGGCAGGTTTTTGAGATAGAGAGAGAGTTTTTTTTGATGATTTTGATAAGGTACTGGACCTATGTTTTGATTGGCGTGTGAAGGTACTGGACCTAAAGTTTTTGATTGGTGTTCTCGCTAAGACTTCGCAATCTTATGCCTACGTATTCCCGTTAAAGAAAATAGGGAAATCAGAGCAATCGTAGTTCCTCCTATTCTATGGGAGGAAAAGATATTTGGTGTCTTGTTCAAAGCCCAAGATTGAAGCAAAAAGGTTCTTTGTGTCTTGTTCAAAGCCCAAGATTGAAGCTAAAGGTTTGACTGAGAGAGAATTTGTCCTCTCTAAGGGAGATATCTCATCTGTTTATCACAACTGTTGGGTGACTGATTATAAAGGAGGATTACTTTAACTGGGATATAAGAATCCAGCAATGCCATAATTTCCTTTATAGGGGTGTTGTTCTGAAGGAGAAAACTTTAACTCAATGTAGAGCAATGCCATTTTTCCTTAGGAGTTTTTCATGCTAAGAGAGGGACATTGGCTTGGATGTAAATAATCCAGAGGCTTGCCACTTACATCAATTAGATGAAAGAGGAAGTTTTACCAGGATAAGAGATGGACTACAACTTGGATTTTTGAATCAACAAGTGTGCCACTTACAACAGTTATCTGGGATTAGGGTTTGTTTGATTTATCTGCTTTGATGTGTGCTTGTACAGAGAAATGTGTTCATACAGAGAGATTTTTGATTTCCTCTGAGGGGATGTTGATTTTTGTATGCCTTGATCAAAGCCCAAGGTTAAAGCTAAAAGGTTGATTGACTCCACTCGGGAGATTATTATCTGTCTTGTACAAAGCCCAAGATTGAGGCTGAAAGAGAGACTGACTCTTTTGGGGATATCATTATACAAAGCCTAAGAGGAGGCTGAAAGTTGACTTTTCCGGGGAAATATTTTGTCTGTCTTGTACAAAGCCCAAGATTGAGGCTAAAAAGGGGTTTTTTGGTGGATATTTGTATGTGTCTTGTACAAATCCCAAGATTGAGGCTAAAAGGGAAAACTGACTCTACTGGTGAAAGGTTTTATCTGTCTTGTACAAAGCCCAAGATTGTGGCTAAAAGAAGATTGAGTCTGCTGGAGAGTGTGATTTGTCTTGTACAAAGCCTAAGATTGAGGCTGAAAAGAGGATTGACTCTGCTTAGGGAAATTTTATATGTCTTGTACAAAGCCCAAAATTGAGGCTAAAAGATATTTGACTGACTCAGCTGAAGATATTTATGGGTGTCTTATATAAAGCCCAAGATTGAGGCTGAAAAGATGATTGACTCAACAAGAGAGTGTTTTTATCCATCTTGTACAAAGCCCAAGATTGAGGCTGAAACGATGATTGACTCAGCAAGAGAGTGTTTTTATCTGTCTTGTACAAAGCCCAAGATTGAGGCTGAAAATGGTTGACTCAACAAGAGAGTGTTTTTAGGAGATTGACTCAACAAGAGAGTGCTGAAAAGGTGATTGACTCAACAAGAGAGTGCTTTTGAGGCTAACTCTACTGAGGAAAAACGTTATAAAGCCTAAGAGAAGGTTGTCTCCTGCTGAGGATTATTGAGATCCAGAGGCAAGTCCAAGTCGGGGAATCAACTCTAGCTGAGGGTTTACAGAAGAGTTGAGGTATCAGATGCCTTGAGGTTCTGATTTAGGATAGTGTTATCCTGATGATAAGCTGACCCTAGCTGGGGAAATTTAGGATGAAAGACTGAGTTTTAGCTCCTGTGAGGGTTTTAACTCTACTGGAGATTAGTTAAATGACCAGGGGTTTTTCCTGTGTTTGTAGGGAACTTGAGAATGTCTTTGAGATCCAAGAGGAGATTAGTCTGTCCAAGTCTACTGTTATGGAAGAGTTTATCTTTGTATGATGCCCAAGAGGAGGATGGTGTTTTAAGGGATGAGAATCAACCCTTAATTCATCTGAGGTTTTGACTCTTTAGAAAGGCTGCTCTAACAAAGGATGACTAAGTTCTGTCCTATACCTTTAAGAGGTCTTTGGGTCCTTGTACTAAGCCCAAGAGAAGGCATGAGAACTTCTAAGAAGCCGAATGGTCCTTGTACAAAGCCCAAGAGGAGGCGGGGATGCTTTTAGGAAGCCTGTGGGTTCAAACTTAAGAAGAGTTCAAGAAAAGTTTCACTGGGAATAATCCTATCTTTAGTGAACAGTTCTAGGGTTTGAAGAAATTCAAGAGAGGTTTCACCGAAAATTAATCCTCTCTGGGGGAAATGTATTTCTTTGACAATTTTTTAATAGTGACAGTCTGAGAAAAGTTTCACCGGGAATAATTCCTTTCTCGTTGTTCCATATTGTATAAGCCCAAGAGGAGGCAAAACTGTATCTGGAATTCCTATAGGGAACTAGTTTTGACTGTGTTGAAAGAGTGACCACTGGCTTTATCTAATCCTATACCTAATTGTCGAGGAAAACTCTAAGCAGATAATATACAGGTATATATGTACAGATGAAATATATATTGTATGTAAAAAGAGGGTAGGAGGACTTACAGGTGAGCAAGCTTCCAGCACAAACAAATATATATATATATATGTAAGTATGTAAAAGAAAGCTGTTTAAAACTTACAGGTGAGCAAGCTTCCATTGTAACAGCTGTATGGTTAGTTGTTCAAGAAATTAAAGAAAGTTTTGATAACAACTATGAATTTGAACTTAAATCAAAAGGGAAAGTTGTTTTTGAAAAGAAGATTGGGGCTTATACTCAAGGAGAGGCCCATGGAAAGACAGTGATTGCACCGTCGTTTTTGAAAACTATACTGGGACTTATACAATGTCTGAGGCCCAAAATTATTTATGTACAAAAGGGGGTTGGGTATTACACTCTATTAGAGGCCCAAAGTGTATTTTAAAAAGAAAGATGGGACTTACAACAAAAGGGGAGGCCCAGATGGTTTTTGTTTAAAAGGCGACGATCACGCCGAGATTTTTAAAATCGTATCGGGACTTATACAATGACTGAGGCCCAAAATGGTTTCCTGTACAAAGGGGTTGGGTCTTACACTCTATTAGAGGCCCAAAGTGTTTTGAAAAAGAACTGTGAGGGTGAAAATAATCAAAACCCTAATTTGATTTTAAAATATATTTTAATTCAATAAAAATTCAATTAAAATGATCAAAATTATCAAACATGTGTAAAAATAAAGTTGTGATCTTGGATTAATGTTTGAAAAACCATGTTTCATTCATAGAATGATTTGAAAATCATTTGAATTTGCAAAATCAAGAGAAAGAAATGTTTTAAATGTTTAAAAACAAATAAAAACATAATTCTTTACAAAAATACCAAATATATGAAATAAATAATATTTTTGTGAAATTTTTGTAGAATAAAATATTTTAACATTTTTGGGAATTTTCAAAAAAAAGAACCAATAAAAAATAATTAAAATTTAGAGAGAAATTAATTTTGGAATTAATTAATAAAAACCATGAAAATGTGAAAAATAGCAAAAAAAGAGAGAAATGGCAAAATGGTCTGGGTGGGTGTTAAACCCACGACCTTCCATCCAAACACACATGCGCGCTACCACTGGGGTGGTGATACATCCGTGTATCAAAACCACCCCATGAATATATATGGGAGCCTTGGTTTTAGGCCTGGCCAAGGCGCCATAGCCTGACCCTTGCCCAAGGCAGGCCTGATTTTAGGCCTCTTGCGTGAAGGCTTTAACTTCCTCATTTCTCCTTGGATTGGGACAAAATTTAGGTGTATCCTGCCTAGAATTTCATGAGGAATCCAATGGTGCTCTTGGAATTTTCTGAAAATGTTTCCATTTTAAAATCTGATAATGATTTCGTAATAGACCTAAATTTGCATGTTATATGCTATCTCATCATACAGGCAGCAATAGCATGGTAAATTGGTTTAAACACAACATATATGATATGTATGAGATGTCCATGATCAATGGACTTCAAAGTACCTCTTGAAGTTCCTTGTGCTATCTGTCTAGCTCCTTGTGCCAGAAGTAATTCAATGCTTTAAACACTCTTGATTGATCCCTTAGAAGCTTTTAGGATGATCAAAACCAGCTGGAATCCTCAGGAACAAGAATTGGCTCTTTCTTGCAAAAAGGACAAAAGTGACCAAGATAGCAACTCTCTCAAATGGTGTTCTAGATGAGGGAAACTAATTGGGACAGTTTGAGGATGGTATTTGGAGTGTGTTTGAGGCTTGGTTTGGTTTTGGAAGTGAATGAATCAAGACATGGCTTGAAAAATGCAGAAAAGTCAAATTTTGAGGTTTTGGAGGTTGACTTTCTGATTTTGGTGTTTCAGATCAAGGGTGAGTGTTTGAACAGCTTATATATGATACATTGGATGTGTTTGGATCATGAGCTATTGTGGAATTGCTCTCTAACTCAAAAACTCATAGATGACTTGCAAAAGAAGGCATTTTGGCCTAAAGAAAGAGATTTTGAGGAAATCATCAGTTGTAGTGCTTTGGGGTACCCAAACTGATCACAAATGAGCTCTATTTATAGTAGAGCAAGTTTGTTTTACAAGCAATAGTGAATGGCAACTTGGACAGTCCCTTGGCCAATTGTAGCATAAAGGCATATTTAGTCTCCTATAGCCATTGACTTGAGGTTAGGGTACATGCCTATGGTCCTTTGATTCAGAGCTGAATCTTGACTCATTCAGTTAGGAATGTCTCAGTCCATGCCACCTTGATGCATCCAATGAATGCTTGGAAACAAAATTGGAGTCTTTGAGCTTTTTAGCCTTTTTAGGGCACTTATGGCTACATGTAGTTCCTTGGACTTGGGAGGCTTATGGATCAGATCATTTCTCTTGGATGTTATCCTCTGATGTATCCAAATGGATGACAAGGCTTATAATTGTCCAAATTAGCTAACTCGAGCAAAATGCACAAATCTGCCTTGTAAAAATCAGTCCAAGATGCCATGTTTCAAGGGTTGTATCTCCCTACTCAAATTGAATTTAGATATGATCTGGTACTTGTTGGAAAGCCCTCGTGGCATACTTCAACTTTGATGTTCACCAAAGGACATGGTTTAACTTGGATCAAGGTGAAAAATGTGCCTACATTTTGGAAAAAGTAAGGCAGATTCTGACTTATTGAAAATTTCACTACGTGTTGGAAAAGTGGTCATTTTCATGTTTTTGTGATTTTGATCAATCCATAACTCAAAATCCATGAGGATTTGGAATCTCTTGTAGTTGACACTTTTAAAGTATGTCAGATGGACTTTCATTGGAGCTTTGAATGGGAGAAAAAGGCCTCGTAGTTTAGGAGTTATGACCTTGCAAAGTTGGTACAAAATCACTTTTGTTCCATAACTTAGAAAAATTTTGGTTTCTCAAGGTTGCCCCTTTTGCAAGAAACCTCACTTTTCTTGATTTTTCTTGATGGATGATGATCAATACCATATATTAACATTATTTTTGACTTAGGGGAACCATATTTGTTAAAAATTCCAAAAAGTCAAACTTGATTTTGTGCACAGTTGGTTTTTTGTCAGATGAAATCCAAATTGTGCAATCCTTTGTCTAATCAAGTGCTTGACCTAATTCAAACCTAATGGATGGGTTCCATAGGTGTTGTAGGGTGTATTGAATCATGTCTCAAGGTTTGGGAGCATGTCTTGGTTAAAAGTCAAAGATACAGTTGACTTTTCCTTCAAAATCCTAATTGTGGTCCAGATGAAATTGAAACTTGTGAATCAAGCTTCTTGGATCAATCCATTGTTGTAAATGAATCAATGTGGTGTATTTAAGGCCCTCAAATCATGTCTTGAGGTCTTGGCCCATGTCTTGTCTCAAAAGTCAACTTAGGGGTGAATTAGGTCAAGAAACCCTAATTCTTGATTTTTGATGAATGCTTCCCATGATGCTAATTTGACTTGATGAGTGGATCCATGAGGTCCCTTGGAGCACTTTGGATCATTTTTTGAAGTATTGGCTCATGCCGAGAGGAAAAATTCCATCTGGAGGCCTTGACACCAAAACCCTAATTTGGTGACACTGGCGATCTTGAGGCTTGATCCACTTGGAATGTTGCAACTTTGTGCTTGATTCTTGATGTGGGAGTCCTCTTGATCCCTTATGGGTGTTTGAGAGGTTAGACAAGTTGAAGATTATGTCATTTCTTGATTGATCCTTTGTCTAAGTGCTCTGAGAGGGCTCAAAACCCTAATTCTTGATTATAGTGAATGATCACCCATCTTTGAGGAGATTGATGAGGCATGAAGGTACATCCATATTGTGGTGATGATTTGCACAATGATGGGAAATCTTGGTGGTCAAAATTTGGGGTATGACAACTTCGGTCGAACAAGGAAGAGTTGGATAAAGCTTTTGTCAGAATCCATAAGTTTGACATCAGTGGAACACCACATTGACCGAACATAATAGGAAAGAAGACAACCTTCATGTTGCGGTGAGAATTGGATATCAATCTATTAATTAACTTGAATTGCAAAACTTTGAATTCACCACCGAGCTTTGATTTATCCAAAGGAAAGGGTAAAGATCGAAAGAAAACCCTAGTTGTGCTATGTGAATACACAGCTAAGAGATTGGGGGTTCGGGGGTTGGTTATACAAAGGGAAGGTATTAGCACCCTAAGTATCTGTAGTACTCTACAGGAACCTCTTATTTGTATTTGTGTTATGTTATGTTTACTTGCTAAGGAATCTGCTAAGGGTAAGGTGAAGACCAAAGTGTAAAGGATGAAGACCTATGGTAAAGACCAAGGCTAAAGGTGAAGACCTAAGGGTATACACACTAAGTATGCTCGTCAAGATGTCGCATCTTGTGCCTACGTATCCTGAATAAAGAATCAGAGCAACCGTAGTTCACCTAACTAAGGGTCAGGAACCATTGACTATGGTCAAAGTTCCAAGGGGAATGAGTGTGATACTCATGTAGAGTTAAAGAACTCTCTAAGTCTAAGTTGAAAGGGTAAGTGAATACTCATGATGATGAGAATCACATAGAGTTTAAGAACTCTATCCTAATTCTAAGTTTAAGGGGTGAATGACTCTAATGAGGCCAAAGGGAAAGGAACATCATGATGATGCTCACATAGAGTTGAAGAACTCTAGGTGGATCCTAAGTTGTAAGGTAAGTGGCTCTAATGAGACCAAGGAGGAAAGTGAGCAGCTTTAATGATAGTGATCACAAGAGGGGAACCTAACTAGATTTAAAGGGAGAAGTGACTCTAATGAGGCCAAGGGATTAATCCTAATGAGGATAAGGGAATGGATCTAAAGAGGTCAAGAGGGTAATGAGCTATCTATGACTTTGAGGGCAATAGAGAGACTTTCCTTTGGAAGGAGTGGGATAAAGAGGGTTAAGGAGGAGAGTGTCGCTCCCGGGATTTTCATCCAGGTACAAACGCGAAGGTGACGCGGAAGAAAGAAAGAGAGTCGCTAGCCAGGCATTTTTATCCCAAAGAAAGGGAAAGGTAATGCTGCACAAACCCGGGAGAAAGGAAAGAACGAGGTCTCGCGAACCAAAGAGAACGGGTAAGGGAGTCGGTTACGTGAAGGGAAGGTTATCGCACCCCTTCACGTCCGTCGTACTCGACGGGATCCACGCTTGAAGTACTGCTCAAAGGGTGATAGAAAAGATGCTGGAAAAGGAATAGAAAGAGAACGAGAAACAAATGTAGGGAAAATAAAAGAAGTGCTCGAATGGGCCCTACCCCACTGCCTACGTATCTCATCGGGAATATGAGAATCAGAGTGACGTAGTTCCCCTAACTAAGGGAAAACTGCTTGTGTTTTTTTAGGGAACGGCTAATGTTCTAGCTCAGGTGTTGCAGGCTCGTTGAATCGAGGGCGTTACCGTATTGCAAGAGAACAAGGAGAAGCATATTCATACATTGAGAGTGAGTGAGATGAGAAGAGAATTCCCGAAGGAAAGATGTTATTGTTTGTTTTAAGTGTTTTGGAAGTTTTTTATTTGAAGTGTTTTGCATAGGTAAGTGTACCTAAGTCTTTTTCAATGGAATGTGCATCTCATGCATCATTCCAAAATGAAATGATGATGAAGTACACTAAGTATGAGGAAGATCCTCAAACTTACTTCCAAAGTTAAAGGCTTAAGTACACTAGCTTATTCCCTTTATTAAATGTTTTTGTTGCTTTTTAATGAAGAAGTGTTTTTGAGTTTGTTTGTGAAATCACTTCATGTTAAAGACTTGTACATCATGCTAGAGAACCCACAACACATTCCCAGATGGAATGTATGCAAGTCCCCCCATGGAATAAGGCTCATGGCACATGAAGATGTTTCAACCTTTATTAGGTGTTTTGAAGTTGTTTTTGAGATGAGAGAAGAGAGACTCAAAAGAAACAAAGGTAAAGACTAAAGGGGACTAAGACTCACCCTAATGTTATCATGCTTGGATGTTCCTAATGATTTAGTGTGGTTTAGAAACCTAAGCTAAAAGAGGAGAGAAGAAGAGAGCAAGAGGTAACATAACTCACTTCTAAGATAGAAGATGAGTTATGAACCAAGAGGGAGAAGAAAGAAATTGAACAAAGAAAGCATTGAAATGCTTTGCACAAACACAAAAGAGAAAGCTTTAAAGATGAGGGAAGAAAGTGTGTGTGGAAGCATATCCACACACTCAACTTAGCATTAGCCCCTACAAGCAAAGGTTAGTTCAAAACAAATCAAGTATAGAAATACAAGTGAAGGATGTAAGCAAATGAATCCTAGTGTTCTAAAGGAAACTCTAGGAAGCTTCTCAAGGGCTAAACCTAAAAATAAAAGATCACTAAAGGGTGGTACTAACCTAGGGCAGTAGAAAAGCCTATTTACATCTACCAATGGTTACAAAGGCTTATAAAGTCATTCTATGCCTAAACAATCTACCAAGCATCAAAGGAATGCAATGATATGTACTAAAGATGCATCATGAACATTTAAGAGATGTAAAACATGCAATGATGCAATATGAAACACCACAAATAGTAGGAAACCACTTCATAAATGTCATTAAGTATCCATGAATTATCATCCATAATATGAGAATAAAACTCAAGAAGAAGAAGTGGGAAGAAGTAGAACAATGTCACACAAGAATGCACAATGTTGTTTACTTACAAAACAAGTCACAAAGGAGAGGGAAATGCAATTATGAATGCAAATGAACATGGATCAGTAGCATACATGTTATAATATGACATGATAATGCACAAATGAACAAGTTTGGTTCATACACAAGTCACATTAGAGATTAAGAAGAAGAGAACACAAGTTGAAGTTCATACAAAAGGAAACATGCTTCAAATGTTCATGTAATTGTAATGCATATGATATGACATTTATGAGTCAATAAAAATAGATTAAATGGTTCATATATAGTATAGGGACATATAAGAATAAAATAGAATGGCATACTAATATGAGATACACACAAGCTATGTTGAAGAAGAACAAATGATAGATGCACAATTAAGTATGAATGCAAGATGAACATCAATTGAAAAACATGTCAAAACGAAATATGGAAGACCTATATTTTGACATACATGTCCTACAATATCTAATAAATGACCTATACACAAACAATGGCACAAGTGCCTCCTAATCCAACAAAGTTTAGAAGTCATACAAAAGCACATAAATGTGACTTATAATAATCAACAAGGAAAAAATAGAAAGAACCTTAGGAAAATTATGAAATTAAATCACAAAGTACCTAAGTCATAAAGAAACCAAGTATCAAAAGCTCAGGCCAAGATTCAAGAAGAAACTAGTTCAAACAAGTCATCAAAGTCACATTAGGTCAACAATGAATAATGCACCAAGATATGGTTAAAATGCTATGCAAAAATGACTTTAAAAATATGAAAACATATTTTTAGATGCCTCAAGATATTATCTAAATAGGAAAAAAATATTGGATGCAAAATGATTTTGGACCTATGCAAAACAATTTGTTAAAGTTCATATATCAAAGAAGAAACCACATTAAAAAGGATTAAAAGAAAATTCACAAACTATGATCAAATATTCAGAAAATCAGAATTAAAAATCATGAAAAATTATTTTAATGTCTAAGCATGCTTTAGGAATTTTTATGAAATTTTTATATGTATTTTGGTATTTTTAATAAAAGAAAATCAAACATGTATGAAAATAAAAATAAAATGCAAAAGAAATAATGCAGGGGGTGTATGAAAAGTAATTATCATGTTGAAAATGTGATTGGGCTCAAAGATAGGGTGTGTGAAAAGCAATAGTGACCCAGGTCCAATAAGGCGCGTGTGTGTGCAGAAATATGGTGGAAATCAGTCAAAGGTTGACTCAATCAGAGCCACATGATTAGATCAATGCACAAAGATCATGAAAGTAATCTAATCTATTGGTCCACATGCAAAGCACATCATGACAATCATGCACGCACACACATAGAAAGAGTCAAAGTCAAATTATGAGAGGGAATGAAGCACGTGAGGGGGAGGGTGTTCATTAATGTGTTGTCACGTTCATAAGCATTGGATCAAACAACATCAACGACTGTGTTTTAAAGTCCAAAACCCTAACTGCAAACTTCCACCGGTCGGAGAAGGACCTCCGGTCATCTTCTCCGGCCAACCTCCGGTGACTGTAAATCCTCAAGTATTCCAGAAATTCACAAAATGTATATCAAATGAAAGAGGAAGTTACGTAGAACATGGATCCACAATTCAAATTCACAAACAGCACACAATCAGAGAGAATCGAAGGGATGAATTTTGCCCTAGGTTATGCAACTATGCTCTTAAAGAGCCTATCAACTAGCCAGATCATTCATAGCTTCTAGTAAGCTTCAAAACAATATAAAACAAACTTAAAACGCAAGAAAATGAAGCAAGATCAGTTGAGGAATTTCAAACCTAGAACTGCGAAGAACTTGAATCAACAAGAAAACCAGAGGTGTAGGCTTGTTCTTGAGCTTCACTAGAGCAAAATAAATGCTCTAATGCTTGAGATCTTGAAGGAAACAAAATGAAATTCGAATTGGAAAAGTTGCTACACTTGAGGGATTGATCTTGATTCTTCCTCGTTCTTGATCAGAGAAGCTTGATAATGATGAATTGATGATGATGATGATGAAATCGTGCAGAGAGAAAGAGAAAATTCAGAGAGAAATTTGAGAGTGAGAGTTTGTGAAATGTGTGAAATGAAGTGTTGTTGCAAAAACAGTTAGAGGTTTCTATTTATACCAATGGTTAACTTCTAACCAACTCAGTTAACAGTTGGAACTCAAGTTGAGTTAACTGTGGTGGTGTGAAGCAATGAGAGGGTGGTTGAAGCAATTTGAAAATGAGAGGGAATAGAGCTCGCGTGGTGTTGTTGTTGTTGATCATGTGTGGGCAAAGACATGATACTTATGATGAGGTTTAGTGATCAATGGTGGTGATGGTATGTATCATGATGCTGCAGCAAGTGAAACTTAGTGAGCAAGTCTCTCATTTCCTCTTTGATGTATGGACATGGTTATGTACATGTATGTGTAAGAATTGTGTTTATCTTTTAATGGAAATGTGGATGGTATGAAGGCATGCGTGCAAACCAATTGAAACAACAACAAACAATGCTAATTATCCTATTTTTGGCAGCAAAACAATCAGTGGAAATGTTGATGTTTGAGGATGAAATTCTCCATGTATGGTGCATGAAATGGAAAGATTTTGGATGTTATGGAAATATGAGACATCAACGAACAATGTTGATGTTTGGCTTGAATCCAATGGAGGCTTGTAACACACTTGAAAATGGCTTGAAAGTCAAGGAATCACAACTGGTGCATGGGCGAGGCAAATTGTTGGCAAACCTGGTCATGGACCTATGAAAAATTCAGTGGGAAGCTTCCATGTTTGGACCACTATAACTCCTTCATAACTTGTTCAAATGAGAAAATGTCCAACATTAAAGTTGAAGAGGACATGGAGATGAACAACTTTGGTGTTCAACAATTTTTCATTTGAAGTCTTATTGATGGAGAAAACTAGCTTGACATTTGGGACACCACATGTTTGATGAAATTATGGCCTGGAGGCCTGAACTTGCCTTGCCATGACTTGGATTTTGCCTTGATTTTGCTCTACTTTGATTGATCATAACTCCCTTAATTTTGATCCAATGGAAGAGTTCTTGGTATGGATTTTAAGCTTAGAATGTGATCTTTAATTGGCTCAACTTGGGCCTGAAGTTTGAAGCTTTTATCTTGGAGAAAGAATGCTTTGAAGTAGAGTGCAAAATGGTCCAAACTTGCCATTTTTAGAAACCCTAAGTTTCTAAAAATGGAAACTTTGTACAATTCTTGATTTTTTATGATTCCTCCATCATTTCTTGATCAAATCTTGTCCAATGAACATATGTGACTTGAATTTCATGAATTTGACCTTAAAAAGTCAGGAGTTGACTTTTTCCCTTGCACATTTGAATTTTCCCCAAATTTCTTGATTCTCAAGCAACTGACCAATTGAACCCCTTCTGAAATGAACCAATGAGCAATCTTCCATTTTTAGATACTTGATATCATGTAGAAAACATTGAGATAAATTTTGAACCAAAATTTCATCAGGAGCCTACTTGAATCCAAAACCCTAATTTTGACTGCCTTTGTTAGGAGATGATGCACTGCGCAATCTTCTTGATGAACTCCCATCTTCCAATGACTTGTGGGATCAAATGGGATGATATATGATGAAAGAGACCTTTGAGGCTTGTTTGAAGACTATTGGCTCTAACTCTCTTGCCTTGGATGATCAATACTCTGAAAACCACTGATCACATGCCCTATGCTGAATGCAAAGATGAATGCTTTATTTTTCTATGACTTGAATGTAATGCAATGCAATGGAAGCACATGCTAAATGATATGAAAAAAATGAGAGGGCAAATTTTGGGGTATTACAGCTGCCCCTATTCAATCACTGTAGACCTGAATGGATGATAGCGATTGCTTTCAGACTTTCAAGGTATGGAGGGATTGAATACCGAAGAATAACCAAAAAATTTGCACTCTGTGAAGAAGAAGAAAAGGGATATAAACCCAACCAAATGAACTCTGCTTGGATAAAACCCTGATGGGAGGAATAGCACTGGAGAGATGTTTTTTGAACGCCGCCAGACGATTACTGGCTTGCCATACTGCGGATGGATTTTAACAATGTCTTTTGTACAACGCCAGACGACTACTAGCTTGCCATACTGCCGGTGGACTTGAATAATGTCTTTTGTACGACGCCAGACGACTACTAGCTTGCCACGCCGCGGGTGGACTTTAATAATGCCTTTTGTACAACGCCAGACGACTACGGGTTTGCCACGCTGCGGGTGGACTTTAGGAACGTCTTTTGTACGACGTCAGACGACTACTGGCTTGCCACGCTGCGGGTGGACTTTACCAACGTCTTTTGAACGACGCCAGACGACTACTGGCTTGCCACGCTGCGGGTGGACTTTACCAACGTCTTTTGGAACGACGTCAGATGACTACTGGCTTGCCACGCTGTGGGTTGACTTTACCAACGTCTTTTGGAACGACGCCAGACGACTACTGGCTTGCCACATTGCGTGTGGACTTTCGCCAATTTATGGTTGGACTCTGCTGATTTGCCACCCTAAGATGGACTTTTGCTAATATGCGGTTGGACTTTACTGATTTGCCACCCTAAGATGGACTTTTGCCAATCTGCGGTTGGACTTTACTGATTTGCCACCCTAAGATGGACTTTTGTCAATCTGCGGTTGGACTTTGCTGATTTGCCACCCTAAGATGGACTTTTGCCAATCTGCAGTTGGACTTTGCTGATTTGCCACCCTAAGATGGACTTTTTCTAATCTGCGGTTGGACTTTGATGATTTAACACCCTAAGATGGACTTTTGCCAATCTGCTGTTGGACTTTGATGATTTGCCACCCTAAGATGGACTTTTGCCAATCTGCGGTTGATCTTGACACTGTCTTTTAAATGGAGTCAGACGACTACTGACTTGCCACACTGCGGGTGGACTTTTGCAAAAATTCAACACTGGATTACGCTCTGCATACATATCAGACATCTTTGCTGACTCTGCTGAGGAACAATGGTCAATGATGTGACCTTAGAGACTCCTGAAAGGATGATATCTCTGCTGGAGAATGAATGAACAATCCGTCTGCTTCGAATTATCACGCTTGCCAACAATAAATTGGACTTTGAGATATAGGGAAGTGATGACTCTGCCAGGAATTATTTCAACTGTCTGGGGATGAATTCTGATCATAACAACTCCGTTGGAGGAATGACAACTTTCTGACTTGGCTGAGGAAAGAATATACTAACACTCTGCTGAGGATAAGATTCTGCTGATCTGCCAAACCTTTGTGGGGAGAAAAACAACTCAGTTAGGGAGTACTACTGACACGATTCAATGCTGAACTCTGTGGGGATACAACTTCCAGATATACGATCTTGCTGGGGACCGGAGCTACTCCATCGGGGATACGCAAATCCTGGTTAGAAGACATTCTGTTGCGACTCGCTGGGAAAGAGTCCCTAAAGATCTGCTAGGAAAACACAAAGAAAATCCACTATGATCTGTTGAGGAACCAAGCTTTCGAGCTTAGAATAAGAGCCACAATGTCCCATGCTAGGCAAACCTTCCGCTTGACGACTCCACTGGGGATAATGAGTTGACAACAAACTCTGCTGGGGAGAACAGCTTCAAAGCGTCTCGTGCTGGAATGCCCCTTGAGAGGATTTTACAGAAGACCGAGCAGCCCCAAACTCTTAGACAAATGCCGAGACTTGAGCTAAAAATACAACAATTGAGAGGTCACTCTACTGGAGATAATAGATCTGGAACACGTCTTGTCGGGGGGATTTCACGATGCCCCACGCTTAGGAGAGTCACAAACTTGATTTTGCCCCATATTACAAGGCTGATCTGAAGAAATCGTCCCAAGAGGATTTTACAGAAGATTTGGCATCTTCAAACTCCTGGATACTCAATGAGTCTTGAACATTAACTGCGAGGTCTGCGAAGCAACTCTACTGGGGAATTTGCAACCGTTATCGACAAAAAAAAGCTTGCAACTGTTGGAAGTTCCGAATGGGAGAATTGACTTAATAAGATACAATGGTACCTAGTGGAAATTAATTTGTCGATATCGAATCGTCGTGAGCGACCGTTAGCTGACTAATGGACTCAATCAGTAAAAGTTGTGACAAAGGTGATATGGGAATCTTTTTCTGAATATGGTTGCCCCGGTATCATGCCTAGGGATAAGTGATCACTTGTCTGGAAGAAAATGGCTCATGCTCTTGAAAAGGCTTGTACCTGTTACCTGCAACAAAAGAATACGCACACATGCTCCAGGATATTGCGTGGTTTGAATCCACCATCCAGGATTACTCAACATTCAAAGTGATTTTAAATGTTTTTCTGCGCATGTTATTGTAAGGCCACAATGTTTTCAAATGCAATGTTTTATCAAAAAATTCGGACGTTTTTGCAAACAAAGCAGTAAAAACAAAATAAGAAGCTTTTGATTGAAATTCAATTTATTGAAAAATGTCAGTTGTTGAAACGGTGATGGATTACAAATAACTCAGACCGCAATCGTTCGCTTAAATCCCTCTTTTGCCTGGACCGCCCTTTCGGGTTTTCAATCCACCGGGATACCCTTTTTTGCCTAAGTTGCCCTTTCGGGTTTTCAACTTACCGGGTGTACAATTTTTTTTATTTATATCCCTAATTTTTGCCCAAACCTTTTTTATTCTGTTTTTATGGTTCGCCGGGATGCCCTTTTTTGCCTGGACTCTCTTTTTTTTTTTAATCCAGCGGGTCTATTTATGCGAAGTATTTTTTGACTGCGTCCGAGTTAACAGGGGATGGAAAGTCTCCGCCATCCATGGTTGTAAGCAATAAGGCTCCGCCTGAGAAGACCTTTTTAACCACGAATGAACCTTCATAGTTGGGAGTCCATTTGCCCATGTGATCTGTACTAGGAGGAAGGATCCTTTTGAGTACTACATCTCCGACTTTGTAAACCCGAGGATGCACCTTCTGATCAAACGCCCGCTTCATCCTTCGTTGGTATAACTGCCCGTGACACACGGCTTCCAGACGTTTCTCTTCAATAAGGCTCAACTGATTAAACCTGGCGCGCACCCATTCAGCTTCGTCTAACTTGACATCCATCATGTATCTGAGGGATGGAATCTCAACTTCAACCGGTAGGACTGCCTCCATACCGTACACAAGTGAGAATGGTGTTTCCCTAGTAGACGTGCGTACTGACGTTCGGTACTCATGTAAGGAGAACGGTAGCATCTCATGCCAATCTTTATATGTGACAACCATTTTATGCACAATCTTCTTAATATTCTTATATGCTGCCTCAACAGCGCCATTCATCTTCGGGTGATACGGAGAAGAATTGTGATGTTTAATTTTGAAGTCCCGACACAGCTCAGCCATCATTTTGTTGTTCAAATTAGAACCATTATTAGTAATAATTCTCTCGGGCACTCCATATCGACAAATGATATCCCGTTTCAAGAAACGAGCTACCATCTGCTTAGTGACGTTGGCATAAGATGCTGCTTCAACCCACTTCGTGAAATAATCAATGGCGACCAAGATGAACCGATGGCCATTTGAAGCAGTAGGCTCAATTTTTCTGATCATATCAATGCCCCACATTGCAAAGGGCCAAGGGAAGGACATGACACTCAAAGGATTCGGAGGCACATGCACTTTGTCTGCATAAATCTGGCACTTGTGACATTTGCGGGCGTACTTACAACAATCTGTCTCCAATGTCAACCAATAATACCCCGGCCTCAATAATTTCTTTGCCATTGCATGCCCTTCGGCATGGGTACCGAAAGAGCCTTCATGCACTTCTTGCATTAACAGGTCTACTTCGTGTCTATCCACGCATCTGAGCAGGACCATGTCAAAATTCCGTTTGTACAGCACGTCATCTTGGTTCAGGAAGAAGCTACCAGACAATCTCCTCAAAGTCTTCTTATCTTTGGTAGATGCCCCAGGCGGACACTCCTGACTTTTCAAAAAACACTTGATGTCATGAAACCATGGCTTGTCATCAGACGTTGCATCAACAGTAAACACAAATGCAGGTCTGTCAAGACGAGACACATTGATCTTGGGTACATGGTTCCACCTTTGCACTTTGATCATAGAAGATAATGTGGCCAAGGCATCAACAAACTTATTCTCATCTCGAGGAATATGATACAACTTTACTGTTGTGAAAAACGTCAACAGTCTTCTCGTATAATCTCTATACGGAATTAGATGTGTCTGGTGCGTGTACCAATTCCCATTCACTTGATTGATTACCAAAGCTGAATCACCGAAGATATCGAGGGTCTTAATTCGCAAATTAATCGCCTCCTTAATCCCCATTATACAAGCTTCATATTCCGCTTCATTGTTGGTGCATCCGAAAGTTACTCGGGCAGTGAAGGGCATATGAACACCCTCCGGCGTGATAAGAACTGCTCCAACTCCGCATCCATTAATGTTGACGGCCCCATCAAACATCAAACTCCATTTGGATTCAGGGTCTGGCCCTCCTCCGGGAGTGGTTCCTCGCAGTCTTTAACTTTGAGAAACATGATGTCCTCATCAGGGAAATCAAATTTCATGGGTTGGTAATCATCGATCGGCTGTTACGCAAGATAGCCTGACAGGATACTTCCTTTGATGGCTTTCTGAGTAGTATACTGGATGTCATATTCTGTCAAAACCATTTGCCACCGTGTAACTCTGCCTGTCAGTGCTGGTTTCTCGAAAATGTACTTGACTGGATCCATTTTGGAAATCAACAAAGTTGTGTGTGTGAGCATATACTGCCTCAGTCGCTTAGCAGCCCATGCCATTGCACAACATGTCTTCTCAAGCATTGAGTATCGGGACTCGCAGTCAGTGAATTTTTTGCTCAGGTAGTAGATGGCATGCTCTTTTCTACCTGTCTCGTCGTGTTGACCGAGAACACAACCCATAGACTCTTCAAGCACTGTCAAGTACATTATCAAAGGTCTCCCTGGAACCGGAGGTATTAGAATTGGAGGCCACTGCAAATATCTTTTTATTTTATCGAATGCCGCTTGGCAATCATCATTCCACCTGACCGTTTGATCTTTTCTTAGCAGTTTGAATATTGGTTCACACGTGGCTGTTAGGTGAGATATGAACCTTGCAATGTAGTTCAATCTACCCAAGAAACCACGAACCTCTTTTTCTGTTTTCGGCTCAGGCATGTCTTGTATTGCTTTCACTTTGGCAGGATCGACCTCAATCCCTTTTTCACTTACGATGAAATCCAGCAGCTTTCCAGAACGCACCCCGAAAGTGCACTTGTTCGGATTCAACCTCAAACGGAACTTTCTCAACCATTCAAACAACTTCTTCAAGTTAATTAGGTGTTCTTCTTCTGTTCGCGACTTGGTAATCATATCTTCCATATAACATTGAATCTCTTTGTGAATCAAATCGTGAAATAATGTTACCATTGCCCGCTGATACGTTGTCCCTGCATTTTTCAACCCAAAAGGCATCACTTTATAACAGAAGGTACCCCATGGGGTAATGAACGTGGTCTTCTCCATATCCTCAGGTGCCATCTTGATGTGATTGTACCCGGAGAAACCGTCCATGAATGAGAATACTGAAAACTGAGCTGTATTATCAACCAGCACGTCAATATAAGGTAAAGGAAAGTCATCTTTCAGACTTGCTCTGTTTAGATCCCGGTAATCAAAGCACATTCTGACCTTACCATCTTTCTTCGGCACAGGAACAATATTTGCAACCCATAGTGGGTAATTGGTGACGGCCAGAAATCGCGCATCTAACTGTTTTTGTACCTCCTCTTTGATTTTGAGAGCCATCTCAGGTTTAGTTCTCCGAAGCTTCTGTCTGACAGGAGGACAATCCTCTTTCAACTGCAACATGTGCACAACAATGTCCATATCTAACCCCGGCATATCTTGATATGACCAAGCAAAGATGTCGACATATTCCCGCAGCATACTGATCAGCTCTTTCTTTACCTCGGCCTGCAGACTGGCTCCAATCTTAATTTCTTTCCTTACATCCTCGAAACCAATGTTGATAACCTCAATTGTCTCTTGGTGAGGCTGAATGACCCTTTCCTCTTGTTTTAGCAATCTGGCTAATTCTTCAGGGAGTTCACAGTCTTCTTCATCCCCTTCTTCGGCTTGATAAATCGAATTGTCAAAGTCATACATGGCCATAGCAAAACCGTTATCAGTGGAATCCGGAGGATCAAGTCTGCATGAGGGGTTCATGCTTTATTTTAGAATTTATTTTTGAAAAACAAAAAGAAAACAAGACATTGCCACTTTTAATGTTTTTTGTGCAAAAATAAAAGATGAAAGACAGGGAACAAAATTTGAATGCAAAACGTCCTTTATTAATGACTAAAAATTGCAAATGAAAATGTGTGGCCCTACAAATGAATTTGTACGCCTTGGGCAGAGCGCAAGATTTTAACATGCATTATGGTTAGAGAAAAACAAAGAAAATTACTCTGTTTGCAAAGTAACTGGAATGATTTCCTCAGCGGACCAGTTTTGCAATTGTTGTCCCGAACCACGTAGGCATACCCAATTATCCAAGTCACAATCACTATCGATGCCATCTTCTGTAGCCGCACAAGATTGATCTGTATATATGATTCCACCACTGCTGAAAGTGATGGGTCCCGTGTACTTTGCAGCAGAAGCCAGAGATGGTTGATAGCCAATACTAAACTTGTCATCTTTCACTGATGTCTCTATCAGTTTGCCCCAGCCTTGGGAATTACCTGCTCTAACAACCTCGACAGCTTGCTTATAAGACGAAATTGACGTGTCGGTTCCAACTGGTGTAGGAGGAGATTCAGGTACTTTATCAATATTCACTGCCTCGAACGACTGGCAAAGCATTTCATGGATTTCCCCATCCATCTCAACATACTTGAATGTGGACAAGTGACTGACAAAAATATCCTCTTCACCACACACAGTTACTACTTGTCCTTCAAACACGTATTTCAGCTTCTGATGTAATGTGGATGTAACAGCCCCGACCGCATGAATCCATGGACGACCTAATAAACAGCTATAAGCAGGTCGTATATCCATCACATGGAATGTGGATTTGAACACTTGAGGTCCAATTTGCACAAGTAATTCCACTTCACCAAAAATAGATCGTTTCGACCCATCAAACGCTCTGACAACCAGATCACTCAACCTCAAAATCAATCCATCAACCTCCAACTTCATCAGCACCTTCTTAGGCAAGACATTAAGCGAAGAGCCAGTATCTACGAGCACGTGGGACAACACCGCGCCTTTACACTCCATTGTAATATGCAGAGCTTTGTTGTGTTTTCTACCTTCAGAAGTCAGATCTCGGCTCGTGAAACCCAATCCATGGCTGACATTGACATTAGAAATCACACTCTCGAGCTGATTGACAGTAATTTCCTGCGGAACATAGGACATCTTTAATACCTTCACCAAAGCTTCTCGGTGTGCATCAGAGCACACCAGTAATGACAAAATTGAGATCTTTGAGGGCGTCTGGTTCAATTGATCGACGATTTTGTAATCACTTTTCTTTATTATTCTCATAAACTCCTCTACCTCACTGTCAAAGGTAATTTTGGGATCTGCTTCAGGCACGGGAACACTCTCAGCCACTTGTTTTCCTTTAGCTCTCACCGCAGCCTCGACTTCTTTATCACTTCGAAGAGTTTGTGGAGCAAACAACCTTCCACTCTTGGTAAAGCCGCCTAAACCACCCACATTATCAACATCTGAACTAGCTGATGTTCCAACTTCCAGCTTCTTCCCCTCATGGTACACATCTGCCCCATAGTGACATGGGACTGCTTTCTCATAGGTAAACGGAACTGGTCCCGACACCGTAATGGTAACAGGACTGGGTCTTTCTGGCGCAATAATCGCTACAGGAGCTACCCTTGCAGGTACCTGAATTTCAGCAGGAGTATAATAAATTGTCACAGCTGACACCTCATCATTATCTTTCACAACACGGTCAAACTGTAAACGACCTTCATTAATTAGATTCTGTAAACCAATCCTCAGTCTGTCACAGCCATTATCTTGATCCATACATTCCAAACAATCTCGGTCACAACCCGGGAACACCTGTCCCTTCAACAGACGACCTTTCACTACCAGTAATGGAGTCTTCACCTGATTGATATCTGTCACTAAGTTTAACCTCTTTCACTACCAGTCATAGGGTTCTGGATAACATTAGGAGGTGGAGAAAAGTTGATTGCTTTAGCATTTATCAGATCCTGCACCTTATTTTGAAATGCCCAGGACTTTTTGGTGGTGTGCCCTGAAGCACCTGAATGGAAATCGCAGCGGGCATTAGGATCATAATTGGGTGGCAAGTTACCAGCAACAGGAGGTCTCATGGTACGAAGTTCGACCAATTTCAATTGGAGTAACTGGGGTAACAATGCTGAGTAAGTCATAGGAAGAGGGTCAATTTTGCGGTCCCTCTGCCTAGATCTTTGTTGGAACGGTGGTCGCTGCTGTGGTTGTTGAACCTGCTGTTGTGGCTGCTGTTACGGAACAGGTGGTGTTGGAATTGTCACTGCATCCACTTGGTGATAAGCCTGAGAACGTCCTTTTCCCCGTCCTCTGTACACAACATTTGTCTCGCTTTCTCTCCTTCTTTGCCCATTAGCAAAAGGTTTCTTTGTTCCTGAAGAACCAGCACCACTTACATCCTGAATCTTCCCCAGTTTTAACAAACTCTCAATCCTTTCACCAGCGATTACGATATCAGAAAATCCTGTCGACGGACAAGCAGCCAATCTGTCAAGAAATGTCCCTTGCAGGGTACCCATGAACATATCCGCCATTTCTCTCTCAAGCAAAGGGGGTTGAACCTGGGCGGCCATTTCTCTCCATCTCTGCGCGTACTCCTTAAAGCTTTCCTTAGCGCCCTGCGACAACCCTTGCAGCTGAGTGCGGTTGGGAGCCATATCAATATTATACTGATATTGTTTCAGAAATGCTTCTGCCAAATCTTTCCAGCTTCTCACAACAACCCTGTTCAACTTCATGTACCAGGTTAACGAAGCTCCAGCCAAACTGTCTTGAAAATAGTGCATCCACAACTTCTCGTCATCAGTGTGGGCTGAGATTCTCCCAAAATAAGCCTGAATATGTGTCTGGGGACACGTATTGCCGTGATATTTGTCAAAAGTGGGTGGCTTGAATTTTGGAGGAATTCTAACTCCTAGTACCAGACCCAGATTAGTAACATCAATGCCAAGAGAGTTCTTGCACTCCATAGCCCTGATTTTCTCAGCCACCTCATCATACCTTCTGTCATTGGGATTACCCATATCAGATCCAGCAAGGTGAATTGATCTTCCTGAACATCCTCATTAACACCAACATTTCTGGAAGTCCCAGTACCCAGATTACCAACAGGAGGAGGATTGACCCTTGGCTGTGAATTGTCAACGTGATTACCTTCTGGCGTGACCTCTGGACGCTCGACCATAAGTCTTAACCTCTCTTGGTTCTGTACCATACCAGTCATGAGAGCCATGAACTGGTCCATACGGGCCCTCATCTCAGCCAAATCATTCTGAATTTGATCAACCATTCTGTTTCAATTGCCTCGTATGGAGTAGCGATGTATGTGATCGGTAGCAATACTTCCTGAAATTGAATAACCATGAGAACCAGATAGGGTACCTGAAAAACAAACAAAATACAAAAATGAAATGTATGCAATGCAATGCTATGTTTTTTATTCCCAGGCCTTTTCGTTCCCCGATTCTGGTATTTCAGAAGTCCGCAGTATTCAGATAACACACGAGATACAGTAGCTGATAAAAATATTCATCCAGACAAGTGCACAAATAAGTGTAGAATCCTATGAAGTGATGCCATAGCCAGGTGTCAGTGAACAGTGATGTAATATCAGGAAAGCCACTAGAGAAAATACTGAGCATACCATAACCGGAAGAAAACCCAAAGGGACTGAGTCTGGACAAATATTTGAAAACATACAACCCAAATTCAGAAATTAAAGCAGCGATTCCTACAACAATTCTGTAGGTAATCGGATAGCATCAACATAATGAAAGCTAAAACGGACGAAACACCACATCCTGCAACCCTAGACTGAGCCTCTTGACCTCCTCAAATAGCACAGCATTCTCGGGATCTTCTGGCGCCTCAATCAGGCCTCTGATCAAGCGTTCTCTCAAACTGAAGGATTGGTACAAAGTGTTGATATTCTGACACAGCTCTTCCCCATTAGTACTACCATAACCTGGCTCTGTCCTGGACTTCTTCACTTCTGCCCGGATCTTGAGATCATCTATTTCAGCCTAAGCTTCCTGTAATAGCTTCTGACTTTCTTCCAAACTATCCCGATAACTCCGCCGCTGAGCATGTGCAGCCTTCAATTCTTCATCTGAGGTCTTGGCCTTAGCTTCTAATTCTTCGACCTTAGCTTTAAACTCTTCCTCTACATTGGCTTGGCATTTCTGTTCATCGGCCCATTTTTGTTGCCATAAGGTAATAGCCTCATTAGCTTCCTTCAAAGACTTCTTGAGATTCTGGCGTTCTCTGGCGTTATTCGTATCAATTAAGCCCCGTCTTTGGAAATAAATCAGCCTCCCTTCGAGTTCTTCTTTCCTGCTTTCAGCCATCTTCTCAGCAATGTGGACTCTTTACACCAACCCTCTATTATCAAATGCAGCTTTCTGATACAGGCTGGTGATGTCCGCATTCTCAACCCTGAGTTCATGAACTAAAGCTTCCAACTTTTGGAATTCTTCAATTGGCACTGAGGTCCTTGGCTCCACTACCTTGGGATATAACGGAGGCTCGACAGAGAATGGCAACAGTGTAATGGCTACCCGACGCTTTAGCCACTCAGTATAAGAAAGATAAGTCGTAGGATCAGGTCTCCCAAACTCCATCTTACCTTTCTTAACCCGAGTGTTCCAGGCTTCAGCAATAGAAAATGACACCTGTTAATCATCTTTAACAAGATAATACAAGGATTCCGCTACATCTTTTTCCAAAGGAGGTTCTTTTAATGCATATCCAAATTGCTTCAACGCGAGGACATGATTGTAGTTGATTCCTCCCCTCTTTCCTACCAGAGGCACATTTGGAAAAGCTCCACAACTAATAACAATAGGTATACCCACCATATCTTTCCGATGCCACCAGACTATATCTTCAGACGTCAAACCCATCAGCCTCTTGGATCACTTAACAGTTCCTTGGAGATCCACAAAAGCTCATGTCTTTGGCAAATGTCTATAAAACTAAGCATGGAATAAAGGAGCACAACATACTACAAATCTTCCTCGTTTTTTCTCATTCTTGTAATGCACGGAATGGTATACATCCCCCAACAAAGTTGGGATTGGATTCTTCTTGACAAAGATACTGATTGCATCTATATCAATAAATCCAGCTATATTCAGAAATAGACAAATTCCGTACACACAAAGAGCTAAAATAGCATTAGAGGTAAACAAATCACCATTAGCAAAACTCTTCTTTGCTTCTTTAATCAGAAAGTCTAGATGGAACCCTATACAGCCCTCCTTTTCCTTAACATTATCTTTAACCACAGATACCCTCAAATGAATAGCCTCTGCAACGACATTGTCAGGAATAACATTCTTTGAACTGTAGTGAGGAGGAGTATCTTTGACATAAATCTTCAGAATATCAGAGAACTCTTCCAAAGTAGGTACCAGCAGATAATCATTGAATGTGAAGCAACGGAGCTGAGGATCATAAAACTGCAAGAGATTGTGTAAGGTATCATGATGATCTGGAGTAAGAATGCTCACATAACTCAAGATGTTCCCAAACCTCTTTCTGAATTTATCCAGTTGGTTACTGTCCATTAAATCTACCAATTCTTTGATCTGTCCCACTTTAGGCTTCGGAAACTAGTAATGCACATTATTCTTTCTTGGAGAACCTTCCATTTGACGTAGAGAAAATACCCACCAGAATCGGAAACAATACTGAGACCTGGGGAAGAAAAACATAAAATGTTAATGATGTATGCAATGAGATGCAGCTGGGCATGTGATCAGAGCCAGAATCTGCAGTGTCGGTGAAATAAATGTGAAGAGCCAAGTGTCTGTGTAGCATCATATCAAGAATATCAGACCCAAGCACCAGTAAAGAACCAGGTCCAGAATACCAGAACAAAGTACCCAAATCACTGATCATATGAGAACCACACAAAAGGGCAGGTAGAAGCTCAAGGTTACCTGCAAACCTGTAAATAACCCCCATCTCAAAGGTGTGTTCTAAAAGGTAGGATCCTCAGATTCGGATCCCGGAATGAGAAGTAATAGCACATTCAGCCCGTAGGATACAATGCTATTGCCAAACAAAGAGATCGTCATCTGATTCACCAAAAAATAAAGGCCATCCTATGCAAGTTCCAGAGTGGGCCCTCGGGTGCGAATGGGTTTGCCACAGAATGTGGGCTACCACTGTCACCACTAAAGAGAGATGTTTCCACTAAGGTCCTCAATGATCGGTCACCAGATGCACATAACTCTCAAAGTCATACCCTGAATGAGGAAAACCCTCAAAGCAACATTATCCTAAGAAAGTCGCACTCTGGCTGTGGAACTCACAACTACTCCCGTGGCTAAATACCATGAGAGCCCTGTGACTGTCCACTCTAAGTCATAAAGTACACTCGAGCCTGGGTAATGGGCTCATCTCACAGTAACAATCACATCCCGCCAAAGGAAACTAGACAGTCTAGAATATATGATGCATGATATAAATAAAATGCAATAAAGGCGGTAAAGTAAAGCGATAAAGCTATAAATAAAAGCAGTAAAGCTAAACTAAAGCAAAACAAAACAAACACCCAATAAGCAGAAACAAACAAGCGCTAGGAGAGACTCGCATCGGGGATGGACCAACAAGAGGTCAACTTTCCCCAGCAGAGTCGCCAGCTGTCGCTCCTGGGATTTTCATCCTGGTACAAACGCGAAGGTGGCGCGGAAGAAAGAAAGAGAGTCGCCAGCCAGGCATTTTTATCCCAAAGAAAGGGAAAGGTAATGCTGCACAAACCCGGGAGAAAGGAAAGAACGAGGTCTCGCGAACCAAAGTGAACGGGTAAGGGAGTCGGTTACGTGAAGGGAAGGTTATCGCACCCCTTCACGTCCGTCGTACTCGACGGGATCCACGCTTGAAGTACTGCTCAAAGGGTGATAGAAAAGATGCTGGAAAAGGAATGGAAAGAGAACGAGAAACAAATGTAGGGTAAATAAAAGAAGTGCTCGAATGGGCCCTACCCCACTGCCACGTATCTCAACGGGAATATGAGAATCAGAGCAACGTAGTTCCCCTAACTAAGGGAAAACTGCTTGTGTTTTTTTAGGGAACGACTAATGTTCTAGCTCAGGTGTTGCAGGCTCGCTGAATCGAGTGCGTTACCATATTGCAAGAGAACAAGGAGAAGCACGTTCGTACGTTGAGAGTGAGTGAGATGAGAAGAGAATTCCCGAAGGAAAGACATTATTGTTTATTTTAAGTGTGATGGAAGTTTTTTATTTGAAGTGTTTTGCATAGGTAAGTGTACCTAAGTCTTTTTCAATGGAATGTGCATCTCATGCATCATTCCAAAATGAAATGATGATGAAGTACACTAAGTATGAGGAAGATCCTCAAACTTACTTCCAAAGTTAAAGGCTTAAGTACACTAGCCTATTCCCTTTATTAAATGTTTTTGTTGCTTTTTAATGAAGATGTGTTTTTGAGTTTGTTTGTGAAATCACCTCATGTTAAAGACTTGTACATCATGCTAGAGAACCTACAACACATTCCAAGATGGAATGTATGCAAGGCCCCCCATGGAATAAGGCTCATGGCACATGAAGATGATTCAACCTTTATTAGGTGTTTTGAAGTTGTTTTTGAGATGAGAGAAGAGAGACTCAAAAGAAACATAGGTAAAGACTAAAGGGGACTAAGACTCACCCTAATGTTATCATGCTTGGATGTTCCTAATGGTTTAGTGTGGTTTAGAAACCTAAGCTAAAAGAGGAGAGAAGAAGAGAGCAAGAGGTAACATAACTCACTTCTAAGATAGAAGATGAGTTATGAACCAAGAGGGAGAAGAAAGAAATTGAACAAAGAAAGCATTGAAATGCTTTGCACAAACACAAAAGAGAAAGCTTTAAAGATGAGGGAAGAAAGTGTGTGTGGAAGCATATCCACACACTCAACTTATCATTAACCCCTACAAGCAAAGGTTAGTTCAAAACAAATCAAGTATAGAAATACAAGTGAAGGATGTAAGCAAATGAATCCTAGTGTTCTAAAGGAAACTCTAGGATGCTTCTCAAGGGCTAAACCTAAAAAGAAAAGATCACTAAAGGGTGGTACTGACCTAGGGCAGTAGCAAAGCCTATTTACATCTACCAATGGTTACAAAGGCTTATAAAGTCAATCTATGCCTAAACAATCTACCAAAATATTGGATGGATTTGGAACCAAAAATATCAAAACCCATCCCTAAAAATTGTGTTTTTGGGCCTTTAATGGAGTTTCTGTCTGCCCAGTTTCGCCCGGCGGAATTTTTGGGTCGCCCGACGATGAAAGGCGGTTTATTTTTGCAAGTTCCAGTGCTGTGACACTGCTGCACCTTCTTAGTTTCGCCCGGCGGGATTTTGGCTTCGCCCGGCGGAATTTTCGCCCGGCGCAGCAGGGGCGAATCACACCAGAACATTCTGTACTGTTTTATTCGTAACTTTTGAACCGTAACTCCGTTTGACGCACAGTTTGAAGCGTTGGAAAGCTTATTCAATGCTCTATACAACAATGGTAAAATCCCATTGCTGGAACACCTGCAAAAATAAATGAAAATCAATTAAACTCAATGATATTTACATGATACACAATATATACACTAAAACGTAAAGTAAACGTAATTACGAACAAAGCGGGGTTTATTCAACCAATTTTAACACAAAGTAATGATAAGTGCAACAAAACTTATATACAAAAATAGCTACAATTTGCACTTATCAAACTCTCCCCAACTTACCTAATTGTTTGTCCACAAACAAGAATCAAACAAACTTGAAAATGCACAAGCAACATCCAAAGAACGATGAATCAACAGGTTTTGAAAAACGGAAACGAATGTATGGTTCAAATGAAAACGGTACACACAAAAAGTAAATACTTACCACTAGCTACAACGACAACATAGTCACGAAACAAACGCAAAATACAAAAATCATGCCAAAAATTCTAAAACAACACAAGTTCAAATGTGAATCACACCTAGCAAAAACAATCATCGGTAGATGAAAAACACAAAATGAGGTACTTTACACTCACACAACAATCTTGAAAAAAAAAGACTAAATTATGCATACATCTACAAATTCATATTGAACATACAAAGGCAAGAATCACAAGGACTTTCAAGGTTGTAGCGTGGTCGGGTAAACAAACAAGGGGCAATTTCTAAAGGTAATTGAAACAAAAACTTGCCTAAACCTAAGGGAGTGAAAACTCACAAAGATTCACACACAAAATTTCAACCAACTTCTTCCAAAATCCCAAGTGCTACACAACACACAATACTTATTTAGCACAATTATTGAAACTCTTTTTGTTTCCTTTTTCAAGGATTTTTCTTTTTCTTCCTTTTTTCTTTCTTTTTCTCTTTTACAAATTTTTCTCTTTTTTTTTCTTTTCTTTTTCAATCCTCATAGAATCCAACCAATGAGTATACAATCATCCTCTCCCCAACTTGAATTCAACCGCACCATCATGTGAATACTCCCTACTTTCTAAGGCAAGGAAAAAACTCATACAAAAACACAAAATTGAGGTCCAAGAAAAAACAAAATTCATTAAAAAATAAGTGAACTAAATACTCATAGACAAGTATTAAGTTCAAATAGAAACATGGATCAAAAAGCTCAAAGGGGTTACAAATTCTCACACACTCACAAGGTGAATTGACTATTTGGCTAAGGTGGTTGTGCTCAAAATGAAACAAATGCCTTGATCCTTTTCATGCATTCATATAATCAACACAAACAAAAGATTCAACATAATAAAATCCAGTTAGAACAAGAATGTTGGTTCTCCGCGCATATATGAACAATGGAAAGCCACCTCACAAAAAGGTTGGGAACTAAAGTGATTCACAATAGAACAAGTATACAAAAGAATGGATGGCATGGAAGTTTGTAAAATGACTAAGTATCATGAATATGCTAAAGTCAAGAAAGCGATAAATACATACCTCAGACGTGTACAAAACTTAACAAAATCATTACCATACATCCGCAAGTTGAAACGAACCAACTTGGAAAATCACCAAAGCATCCTCAAATAAGTCAATCAAAATTTGCGAGGAAACAACAACCAAAAACATTAGAAATGAAAAACTATAAAACATGCTTGTTTTACGTCGTAAGCTCGACGCCTTTACGGTGCTTAATTAGAAACTTCCTTCATTCATGCCATGGTGATGTCTCACCGCGCAACCAAAAGCAAGCGTCCTAACCAAACACTTGAACAAACGTTAAAATATACAAGTATCAATATAAACAAGTGAAAATAGACAATATATACGATATCTACAAAACTCAAAAACAAAGAAACTATCGCAATGGATTCAATAAAAACACCAATCCCCGGCAACGGCGCCATTTTGTTGAAGCGGTATAACGGCAAGCAACAAAAGTTTTGAAAGTATTTTTCTGGGAATTATCGTGTCCACAGAGATCGGTGCTAATGAACTACCGTTCGACAATTTAATTGTTAATGAGTTTGGGTTTAAATGGTTTGAATTAAATGCGGAAAAGTAAATATGAACATAAAGAGAGTACATTCATTGAAGAGAAGAAACCTATCAAGCATGAATATACACTACTCAGAACAAACGTAAACCTATCGATCGACCACATTCAACATACAATACTCATCAAAATTATCATGTATCGCTCACACTAGTGTCCATCTCTGGCACACTGAGCTGAGAGAGCAACCGTATCACTCTCGTCGTCTCTCTCGCACATGACGGCTCGAAACACGGAAGACATTAAGTTCCGACACCATAAAGATTATTATCTAAATCTATCTCTAGCATCTAGACAATAGATATCCCTCCTTAATCAAGATTCGTGATGTTTATCTCTAACACAACACAAATCTAAACATAAATGCAAAAAGATCAAGGAAGACATCGATAATGATTTGTAAAGCATATATATTATACAACCATGATCAATACATGTACATAGGTGTAGAGTAACAATACAAACATAACCCAACAAATAGAGAAATACATAGAGAAGAAATGGAGAAAAACCAAACATTTCATGAGTTGTTGGCTCTGATTGATGAAGGATTCGACTCCGGATCACCCTAATGCATGCTCCAATGTGTTTTCTAGCCTAATTCTACTAAAAAAATGCTATTGGATGGATTTGGAACCAAAAATATCAAAACCCATCCCTAAAAATTGTGTTTTTGGGCCTTTAATGGAGTTTCTGTCCGCGTAGTTTCGCCCGGCGGAATTTTTGGGGCCCCCGGCGGCGAAAGGCGGTTTATTTTTGCAAGTTCCAGTGCTGTGACACTGCTGCGCCTTCTGAGTTTCGCCCGGCGGAATTTTGGCTTCGCCCGGCGCTTTTGAAGTTTCGCCCGGCGGAATTTTCGCCCAGCGCAGCAAGGGCGAATCACACCAGAAAATTCTGCACTATTTTATTCGTAACTTTTGAACCGTAACTCCGTTTGACGCACGGTTTGAAGCGTTGGAAAGCTTAATCAATGCTCTATACAACAATGGCAAAATCCCATTGCTGGAACACCTACAAAAATAAATGAAAATCAATTAAACTCAATGATATTTACACGATACGCAATATATACACTAAAACGTAAAGTAAACGTAATTACGAACAAAGCGGGGGTTATTCAACCAATTTTAACACAAAGTAATGATAAGTGCAACAAAACATATATACAAAAATAGCTACAATTTACACTTATCAGATCCTCAGATTCGGATCCCGGAATGAGAAGCAATAGCACATTCAGCCTGTAGGATACAATGCTATCGCCAAACAAAGAGATCGTCATCTGATTCACCATAAAATAAAGGCCATCATATGCAAGTTCCAGAGTGGGCCCTCGGGTGCGAATGGGTTTGCCACAGAATATGGGTTGCCAATGTCACCACTAAAGAGGGATGTTTCCACTAAGGTCCTCAATGATTGGTCACCAGATGCACATAACTCTCAAAGTCATACCCTGAATGAGGAAAACCCTCAAAGCAAGATAATCCTAAGAAAGTCGCGCTCTGGCTGTGGAACTCACAACTACTCCCGTGGCTAAATACCATGAGAGCCTTATGACTGTCCACTCTAAGTCATAAAGTCACTCGAGCCTGGGTAATGGGCTCATCTCACAGTAACAATCCCATCTCGCCAAGGGAAACTAGACAGTCCAGAATATATGATGCATGATATAAATAAAATGCAATAAAGGCGGTAAAGTAAAGCGATAAAGCTGTAAATAAAAGCAGTAAAGCTAAACTAAAGCAAAACAAAACAAACACCCAATAAGCAGAAACAAACAAGCGCTATGAGAGTCTCGCATCGGGGATGAACCAGCAAGAGGTCAACTTTCCCCAGCAGAGTCGCCAGCTGTCGCTCCTGGGATTTTCATCCTGGTACAAACGCGAAGGTGGCGCGGAAGAAAGAAAGAGAGTCGCCAGCCAGGCATTTTTATCCCAAAGAAAGGGAAAGGTAATGCTGCACAAACCCGGGAGAAAGGAAAGAACGAGGTCTCGCGAACCAAAGTGAACGGGTAAGGGAGTCGGTTACGTGAAGGGAAGGTTATCGCACCCCTTCACGTCCGTCGTACTCGACGGGATCCACGCTTGAAGTACTGCTCAAAGGGTGATAGAAAAGATGCTGGAAAAGGAATGGAAAGAGAACGAGAAACAAATGTAGGGAAAATACAAGAAGTGCTCGAATGGAAAACTGCTTGTGTTTTTTAGGGAACAACTAATGTTCTAGCTCAGGTGTTGCAGGCTCGCTGAATCGAGTGCGTTACCGTATTGCAAGAGAACAAGGAGAAGCACGTTCGTACGTTGAGAGTGAGTGAGATGAGAAGAGAATTCCCGAAGGAAAGACGTTATTGTTTGTTTTAAGTGTTATGGAAGTTTTTTATTTGAAGTGTTTTGCATAGGTAAGTGTACCTAAGTCTTTTTCAATGGAATGTGCATCTCATGCATCATTCCAAAATGAAATGATGATGAAGTACACTAAGTATGAGGAAGATCCTCAAACTTACTTCCAAAGTTAAAGGCTTAAGTACACTAGCCTATTCCCTTTATTAAATGTTTTTGTTGCTTTTTAATGAAGAAGTGTTTTTGAGTTTGTTTGTGAAATCACTTCATGTTAAAGACTTGTACATCATGCTAGAGAACCTACAACACATTCCAAGATGGAATGTATGCAAGCCCCCCCGTGGAATAAGGCTCATGGCACATGAAGATGTTTCAACCTTTATTAGGTGTTTTGAAGTTGTTTTTGAGATGAGAGAAGAGAGACTCAAAAGAAACAAAGGTAAAGACTAAAGGGGACTAAGACTCACCCTAATGTTATCATGCTTGGATGTTCCTAATGGTTTAGTGTGGTTTAGAAACCTAAGCTAAAAGAGGAGAGAAAAAGAGAGCAAGAGGTAACATAACTCACTTCTAAGATAGAAGATGAGTTATGAACCAAGAGGGAGAAGAAAGAAATTGAACAAAGAAAGCATTGAAATGCTTTGCACAAACACAAAAGAGAAAGCTTTAAAGATAAGGGAAGAAAGTGTGTGTGGAAGCATATCCACACACTCAACTTACCATTAACCCCTACAAGCAAAGGTTAGTTCAAAAAAAATCAAGTATAGAAATACAAGTGAAGGATGTAAGCAAATGAATCCTAGTGTTCTAAAGGAAACTCTAGGATGCTTCTCAAGGGCTAAACCTAAAAAGAAAAGATCACTAAAGGGTGGTACTGACCTAGGGCAGTAGCAAAGCCTATTTACATCTACCAATGGTTACAAAGGCTTATAAAGTCAATCTATGCCTAAACAATCTACCAAACATCAAAGGAATGCAATGATATGTACTAAAGATGCATCATGAACATTTAAGAGATGTGAAACATGCAATGATGCAATATGAAACACCACAAACAGTAGGAAACCACTTCATAAATTTCATTAAGTATTCATGAATTATCATCCATAATATGAGAATAAAACTCAAAAAGAAGAAGTGGGAAGAAGTAGAACAATGTCACACAAGAATGCACAATGTTGTTTACTTACAAAACAAGTCACAAAGGAGAGGGAAATGCAATTATGAATGCAAATGAACATGGATCAGTAGCATATATGTTATAAGATGACATGAGAATGTACAAATGAACAAGTTTGGTTCATACACAAGTCACATTAGAAATTAAGAAGAAGAGAACACAAGTTGAAGTTCATACAAAAGGAAACATGCTTCAAATGTTCATGTAATTGTAATGCATATGATATGACATTTATGAGTCAACAAAAATAGATGAAATGGTTCATATACAGTTGATGGACATATAGGAATGAAATAGAATGGCATACCAATATGAGATACACACAAGCTATGTTGAAGAAGAACAAATGATAGATGCACAATTAAGTATGAATGCAAGATGAACATCAATTGCAAAACATGTCAAAATGAAATATGGAAGACCTATATTTTGACATACATGTCCTACAATATCTAAGAAATGACCTATAAAATGATCACACAAGTCCTAATGCAATGGCACAAGTGCCTCCTAATCCAACAAAGTTTAGAAGTCATACAAAAGCACATAAATGTGACTTATAACAATCAACAAGGAAAAAATAGAAATAACCTTAGGAAAATTATGAAATTAAATCAAAAGTACCTAAGTCATAAAGAAACCAAGTATCAAAAGCTCAGGCCATGATTCAAGAAGAAACTAGTTCAAACAAGTCATCAAAGTCACATTAGGTCAACAATAAATAATGCACCAAGATATGGTTCAAATGCTATGAAAAAATGACTTTAAAAATATGAAAAAATATATTTAGATGCCTCAAAATATTATCTAAATAGGACAAAAATATTGGATGCAAAATGATTTTGGAGCTATGCAAAACAATTTGTTAAAGTTCATATATCAAAGAAGAAACCACATTAAAAAGAAATAAAAGAAAATTCACAAAATATGATCAAATATTCAAAAAATCAGAATTAAAAATCATAAAAAATTATTTTAATGTCTAAATATGCGTTAGGAATTTTTATAGAATTTTTAGATGTATTTTAATATTTTTAATAAAATAAAATCAAACATGTATGAAAATAAAAATAAAATGCAAAAGAAATAATGCAGGGGGTGTATGAAAAGTAATTATCTTGTTGAAAATGTGATTGGGCTCAAAGATAGGGTGTGTGAAAAGCAATAGTGACCCAGGTCCAATAAGGCGCGTGTGTGTACAGAAATATGGTGGATCTCAGTCAAACGTTGACTCAATCAGAGCCATATGATTAGATCAATGCACAAAGATCATGAAAGTAATCTAATCTAATGGTCCACATGCAAAGCACATCATGACAATCATGCACGCACACACATAGAAAGTGTCAAAGTCAAATTCTGGCAGGTAATGAAGCACGTGAGGGGGAGGGTGTTCATTAATGTGTTTTCACGTTCACAAGCGTTGGATCAAACAACATCAACGACTGTGTTTTAAAGTTCAAAACCCTAAGTGCAAACTTCCACCGGCTGGAGAAGATGATCGGTGACTGTAAATCCTCAAGTATTCCAGAAATTCACAAAATGTATATCAAATGAAAGAGGAAGTTACGTAGAACATGGGTCCACAATTCAAATTCACAAACAGCACACAATCAGAGAGAATCGAAGGGATGAATTTTGCCCTAAGTTCTGCAACTATGCTCTTAAAGAGCCTATCAACTAGCCAGATCATTCATAGCTTCTAGTAAGCTTCAAATCAACATAAAACAAACTTAAAACGCAAGAAAATGAAGCAAGATTAGTTGAGGAATTTCAAACCTGGAACTACGAAGAACTTGAATCAACAAGAAAACCAGAGGTGTAGGCTTGTTCTTGAGCTTCACTAGAGAAAAATAAATGCTCTAATGCTTGAGATCTTGAAGGAAACAGAATTAAATTTGAATTGGAAAAGTTGCTACACTTGAGGGATTAATCTTGATTCTTCCTCGTTCTTGATCAGAGAAGCTTGATAATGATGAATTGATGATGATGATGATGATGAAATCGTGTAGAGAGAAAGAGAAAATTCAGAGAGAAATTTGAGAGTGAGAGTTTGTGAAATGTGTGAAATGAAGTGTTGTTGCAAAAACAGTTAGAGGTTTCTATTTATACCAATGGTTAACTTCTAACTAACTCAGTTGACAGTTGGAACTCAAGTTGAGTTAACTGTGGTGGTGTGAAGCAATGAGAGGGTGTGTAGCGAGTGATTTTTGGATGTGGTTGCGAAGCACGATCGCTCTGGTACTACAGTGTAGCACCCCAAAATTTGCCCCACACCTTTTCTGGCTTATGTTTCCTTTTCATTTGCATCATTAGGTCATACTCATAATCATATCATTGCATTGGTCTCTTAAGACATAGGATCGAAGGGTTTTCTTGTTATCGGCGTTCGCCCTATTCAGAGGTGGTTTAGTCGGTTTCTATTTCAGGTTAAGTTGGAGCAAGAGGTTGAATTATGCTCCTTGTAATATTCTTATTCAGAGGATTCATCAAAGGCTTTGGGTCAGAGGTTCATTGGTGTGAATCAGGTTTTAATTTCTTCAATTCAAATCATCTTCTTCGAGATTTATCAGCATACCAGGGAGAATTGGAGCTCTTGTTTACAGTTGAGCTGGTGGATAGTTATCGGTTGAGATTCTTTAGTGGATCATGTGAGTGGCCAGATTGTTTAGTGGTAGCTGTGACTATTTTGTCAGAGGCTTGTGGAAAGTTGGTGATTGGTTTTGAATTCAGTTGGTTATCCTTTTTTTATCCATAATCCATATCCAAACTAGTTATTTTTAATCCACCTATCCTTTTCTTTTGACCATCTTCATTTTTCTAAACCATCATCCGTATTTTCAATTAACCAAATTTTCTTTATCCATTTTTAACATTCATTTCACAAATCCAACTAACCACTTCTTAGCTTTCATTTTAGTTTTAATCCATTTCAAATCCATTTTATTCAAATATCCAAATTACCCATTTATCCACTTCTTTTTATATTCAAACTCAATCACTATTTTCAAACCCAAAACCATTTTCCGTAAGCCCATATCATTAAGACTACAATGCCATCTCTTTTTGCAAGTCCATGTCACTTTTTTATGAAGTCCAAAACAAAAAGATGAGAAGGTTGACCTAGCTATAAAAGAGAGAGTGGGTGCTGATTATGAGAAAAGAAAAAGAAAACAAAAATCTAAAAAGAAAGAAAAAGATCAAAAACGGCGCAGCTTCATAGCATGTTCCCGGATCCATCATAGTAGCAAATTACAGCAAGGGCAAGAAAGAGAACGCGTTGATGCTGGAAGAGAAAAAGAGAGAGAAAGCAACTCTCAGCTTCATCAACGACAATTCTCAGACGACGTTCAGCTTCATCGCATCGTTCTCCCCCTCCGTCGTGGCTTCCATTATCATTTCCGGTGTTGCGAGTCCGCCGCGGCCTTCGGTCTTCATCAATTTGTGAATCTCCGACGATCATCAGCTTCATCACATCGTGATTCTCAACTCCATCCTTCCGCCATGTCTTCCGTCTTCATCCGTTCGTGTTTCAACAACAACAGCTGATTCACATCATCAATTTCACCGTGTTTTCGACTTTCACAAGTTGGTGTTGCTGTTTTTTTTTGTGTGTAGGTGATGTACCTTCAATTTCTGACACGGTTCTGCAAGCTCAAATACGATCTGTCCGTAGCAGCAGTGGTGTAGAGAGTTCTTCACGAGATTTACAATTTCGATGTTGCATTTGCAAGATGAAGTGGATTCGGTTGTCTGAAGCAAAACACGGTGGACATCCACATATGGATTCAACACTTCTCTCTCACAATTCTAACGATAACATCGGTGGTAACAAGATCGCATCGGCTTTTCAGTTTCTTCTGTGATTATCTTTTGGATTGAATTATTGCAGAATTCGTCCTTGTGAAGTGAAGGAAGGATTTTGGTCGATCTCATGTTTACGGTGCCGACATCAACAACATCAGCTCAGGGCATCAATGCAACATGTTACGAATAGTGGGAATTGTTCGTCGCCGATCGCGTTTCGATTTCATCTACAATTGTGAGTTTGTTGCTTTTTGTTTTGATAATGCCACTGCGACACTATTCTACAACAGCTTGGCGTCACAACATATTGACGAGCTGTCTACGGCATCAACAGTGGTGATGTGGATTGAGTTGATTTTCAATTTGATTTCATAACACGTTTACTTTATCTTACTGCTGGTTTTGTTTATTGTGTTGTGCTTGTAGAGGAATTACTTAGTGTTTAGGCTTTGTTTTCTGGTGTAATACTGATGAATGTTGCTTGAGTTTTGAGTTGTTTTTCCATGATTCTTGACTAGTGTATTGATGGTTAAGACAACTCATATTTAATGGAAGTGTTTCTCTTGTGTTTTTTCATTTTGGAAGGCGCAATATGACCATGCTCCATTTGAATGCATTGCTGTTTTTTTTTTCACTGGGGTCTGGTACTGTTTGGTTTAGAAAGCAAGTTGAGGGTGCTTGGTACCATTGAAAGAGCAATAATCCAAGACGAGTTTGAATTTAATGCACCAGGAGAAAACAATCAATTACTCACCACTGGCATTGGACCATTCACGGCTAAATTGAGAAGTTGGCCTGGTTATGTTTGACCATTTCACCGGCTAGTCAAGATAGTGCAGCATCTCAACATCGTTTTGGTAACACTCAGACGTTTTTATGCTATTGTTTGATCAGAGCTTGTGTCAAATTATTTAACTCAATTTTGGTGATTGATGTTAGAGGTTTGTTGATTAATTGTTTTGAGTAACTATTAATTAGTATTTGTTATCATGCTTGATTATATTTTTATACTAATTTCTAGTTAGACTTTGGTTTTATGTTGGTTTTTGAGCTAATCTTGCAATATTGTTGTCGTTGCGCAATGCTACATTTTGGAAGCTTGTTTCATATTTCGGTGACGATACCAAGTTCTTCCACGCATGCCACTCCAATCTGATCTCATGTTCGTTGTGAATCCCCAACTGTGTTTGGTTAGTTTTGTTTTGTTTAAATTCTAATTGTTCTGTTAGTTTTAGATTTTATTTCTAATTGATTTTAGTTTTAGATTTTAATTCTAATTGCTGTTAAATTCTGAATTGAATTTTGTTTTAGAGTAGAATAACCTTTAATGAGAAATTAATTTTGATTTGATTTGTTAATTAGGAGTAAATTTTGTTAGATTTTAGGTTAATTGTTGACTAACTTTTAATCTTGATTTTAATTAGCATTTTAATTTTAACTTGGTTATTTTTGGTTAATTGTTGACCATGATTTTAATTGTGGATATTCCTGATTAATTGATAATTCTGATTTCTTTTTAATTCTTAATTTTCTCTTTGTACTTGAATTTCTCTTGATTACCTCTTATTTGATTTTCTCTTTGTGATTGAGCTGTATGGTGTTTACTTGTTGATTTACTCTGTATTCACCTGCTCCCTTAAGGCTCCTAGTCCGACTTAATTTCTGATTAAGCTCGCAGTAGGATATACATTAGGCTCTCAATCCAAGCATGATAACATTAGGTAGAATTCCCTCCTAATCCTGACCTTAGGGCCATTTTTCATGATAACTTGTAGGATTCAGTTTCCCCCTTAGACTTTCCGTGAGTCCCGACTCTTTTCTCTCGCACCCGTGCGATCGAGGCTGATCCCGCTTTCCCAGTTCGTGGTCGTTACCGCGAACTACGGTTCCTCTGATTCTCATTCCCGATGAGATACGTAGGCACGAGGATCCCTATCCTTGGCGAGCACACTAACAACTAACTTCCCATCTTCTCTCGCACCCTTACGATCAAGACCAACCTGTTAACCGAACCTTTCCTCTCCTTAGCGCGATCGAGACCCTTTCGACCCGTAGGTCGAACTACGTTTGCTCTGATTCCTCTCTCTCGTTCGATTGAGGATACGTAGGCACGAGATGCGATATCTCGACGAGCAACCTTTCCCCTTTAGTTCGTGTCCGAACTACGTTGACTCTGACTTTCCCATTGCACTGAGGGAGTACGTAGGCCTAGGACAACGATACCGTCCTATTGAGTCACTTCTTTTTTTTTTCTTTTCTTCTTCGTTTCTCCATTCTTTCCGTTCTCGTTTCTTCTCCGGTCCAGTAGCAGTGGAGCTCCAAACGATGACACCCTTTGATCGAGACAAGCAAGCGTGGATCCCATCGGGTACGATGGACGCGAGTGGGTGCTAATACCTTCCTCTCGCGTAACCGACTCCCGAACCCAGTTCTCTTGGTCGCAAGACCATGCTCTTTCCTTTCTCTTCAGGTTTATACGGTGTTTCCTTTCCCTCTCTTGGGATAAATACACATTGCTGGCGACTCTGTTTCGGTGCCACTTTCGCGTTTGTACTTGGATGAAAATCCCGGGAGCGACAGCTGGCGACTCTGCTGGGGACCGAACCCAGAATCTCTGGTTTCCTTAGCGAGTCAATCCTAGCGCTTATCTGTTTTTCTTTCATTGGGTGTTTACTGTACTTTACTGTATTTACTGTTTTACTGTATAGTTATTTACATTTTTTTACTGTATACTACTGTATATTACTGCATTTACCATATTTTAGCATTTTTTCATTTCATATGATGTATTATGCTGCACTGCTGTACTGTTTTCTGTTTGGCGGGATGGGATATTCTGAGAGATAGGCCCAATACCCAGGCCTGAGTGCACTTAGGATTAGCGTGTTTCATATCCTCTCGCGTTCCATCTCGGTCCGAGGAGGGAATATGAAACACAATCTGGATGTGGTTCTCTCTAGAGAATTCTGCGTTGTGGATTTCCCACGATGGTAGAGCTATCTGGAAGAGCTGCTAAGTCCGGATGACCTGTTAGGTTGACCCCTCTTTATTTTGAAGTGAATCAGCAGACGACCTCTTTGATTGGCGGTAGCATTGTATCCTTCGGGCTGAATGTGCTATTGCTTCTCAAACCTCTAAAGCTGAGGATCTTCCGTTTTGGAGAATCAGTTGAGGCCTCCTCGATTGATGATGATGCCAAACCAGAAATGGTGAACGTATCATCATTTCTCGACCTGAGAGCCCGGGATACTGAACATCCTAGTACCTACCTGTGAGATTGGGGCGGGTTGTTTACAGGTTTGCAGGTAACCTTGACTTTCATCCTACCTGGTATTCTGGTTCTCTTATCAGTACAAACTTATCAGCCGGGTATTCCGATTATGCCGATATGCTGGTATTCTGGTATTTTGATCATCCGGTATTCTGGTATTCTCTTTAGAGCAGACTTGTGAACTTATTCAGTCAGCAGCACAACAGTTATTCAGAATTTGTGGAAGCTTTGACCCCATGTCTGCTGCATTCATATTGCATTGCATTTGCATCTTGCATCGTTTTTGCATATCTGTCTCCGGCCTAATCAGAGAGCTCATCCATCCTTTGTCTGAACCGCAGTTGATTTCTAGACTTTCTCATCGGACTTGAATCCGCTTTTGGGGAGATCATCATGGATTCAGGGGAACATAATCAGTTTGTAACTAGGGCCGATGTTGAATTGATGAAGAGTCAGTTAGATCAACTTGTGGAAGCTATGACAGCCATGAATAGGGGAGAGACCAATGTTCAGAGGACTTTAGTTACTAGGAATGTTATTCCAACTCTGGTGAACGATGTCGCTCAAGCTCAGCCTGTGCAGATTCATGTTGAGAATCATGCTATACACGAGCGTACCATCTTCTGAGACAGACATTCTTCTTCTCTTGATGCCACAGATTATTAGAGTTTTGCCTTCTCTATGCCAGATGTCCAAGGGGTAGTTCCAAAGATGAAGCCTAAGGATCCACGATCTATTGATGATGAAAGATACCTTGTGTTGGAGGAAAAGATTACAGCCCTGGAGAGGCATGATACTCTTGATTTGAATGCTTCGAGCATGTGTCTGGTACCTGGCCTTGTGATGCCTCCAAAGTTCAAGATGCCAAAATTTGAAAAATATAAAGGGGATAACTGCCCAAAACTACATTTGGTGATGTTCTGCAGAGGAATGACTTCACATGTCGACAATGACAAGCTCATGATCCATTGTTTCCAAGACAGTCTGAATGGGGCATCTTTGTGTTGGTATATGCAGTTGGAAAGTGGTTGCATCAAATCATGGACAGACCTAGCTAACGCCTTTGTAAAGCAGTACAGTTATAATCTTGACATGGCTCCCAGCCGAATGCATTTGCAAGACTTGTCTCAAGCAGATAATGAATCATTCCGAGAGTATGCTCAAAGAGGGAGAGAGTTAGCCGCTCGTGTTCAACCGCCATTGTCGGATAGAGAATTGGTTGATTTGTTCATGGATACCTTGCAAGGGCCGTATTCGGAAAAGATGATTGCCAATGGGGCAGCAAAATTTTCTGACCTGGTGATGGTGGGAGAACGTATTGAGAGGTTGTTCAAGTGTGGAAAGCTCCAAGGCCTCTCAAACTTCCAAGCTAATGAAAATGAATCAGTTGTCAGCTCTCAGGAAGAATTCGAGGAAGAAAATAGTTCCATTCAGGAATCTTCACCACCTCGTTCTCAGTGTTCAGACATATCAACTGTTCAGAGTCAACAGTCTTATGGGTCTTCATATCAGGGACAGTACTCTTCTGCAAATCTTAGACCTCCTCAGAGTCAACGGTCATATCGCCGTCAGTCGCGTCAGCACGCCTGACAAAGACCTAGGAAGCCAGAGAGTCATTTCACTCAGTTGCCAATGTCGTTCAGTCAGATGTTGCCAGATTTGATAAGAGGTGGATTGATAGTGCCGAAGGAATTGAAGCCAGTGCCTTTTCCGTACCCACCAGGTTTTGATGTCAACGCCCATTGTGACTATCATGCTGGGGCACAGGGGCATTCAACTGAAGATTGTAAGGTGCTCAAGAGTAAGATTCAGACGCTGCTTGACTCCAACATGTTCTCATTCACGCCTCAGGGTATTCAGATCCGCGACTCTCCTTCATCCAGTCATGTGGGTTCATCAGTTCAGTTTATGGAAGAAGACACCGAGAGCAGTGGTGCAAGTTTTTATCAGACTGACTTCGATGAGCATTTCTGAAGATGGCTAGTTCAGCAGCAAGTCAAGCTTGGAAAGCCCAGTTCCCCGAAGCTGGCAATCTTTTAGATCATGTCATTTTTTTGCATTTGTAGTTTCTTTTCTGATAATGAAATGAATATGAAATAAATATGCATGTTTTGATTAAATCCATCTGTGTTCACTCATATTTTCTTTACTAATATCTAGCCCTTGTTTAAGCAGGATCTGGGGGAGGATGATGAAATTCAAAGACGCAAAACTTCTGATGGTATGCTTTTGGGACAAAACCTTGTTGATGATGTACAGGCATTGTTTCAAATCCCTAAACATCGGAGATATAAGGAAAATAATCCCTTGTCAACCCTTTTGAGCCTAGAAGTAGGAGTTTCTTTCTGAAAACGAAAAAACCCTCAATCTTAACCTGGGGCAGGGTAGGTGTCAATTAATTTGACCGAGCGTTCAATTCGAGGATCAAATCTATGGTTATCCCTCACCAACAAAAGAGTGAGGCAGTCACATCCCTTTCAAACAAGTCAGACAAGCCAATGTCACAAGATTTGTTCAAAAAAAAAAGAGAAAAAGAATCAAAAGAAAAAAGAAAGCCCGCTAAGTCGAAACTTGAAAACAAATGGCTTAGGCAAAAGTTAGGGCATCCCGCTGGACTTCGAAATCGAAAATTCAAAAGAGTTAGTCCAGGCAAAATCAGGGAAAAGCAAAAGAATGAAAAGCGAAAAATGAAAAAGAAAAATCCTCAAATAAAGAACAAGTCGTGTGATTACAAACACCAAAGACAAAAAGGGTGGCTGTCACTCCGAAAACTGTGTGGGTTCTTTCTATCCTCCTACCATTCATTAACCTTTTTGATAGGTGAGCGCTTATGTCGAGTTAGCTGAGCGTAGGACTGGAGAACATCAAGGAGAATGGGTGGGTTAAAACAAAACTTTGAGCCTTATATCCTTTCTTTCTCAAACCGTGAACCAAGCCACGTTACAACCTTTAAAAGACCTAATTGAAGCAAGGTTGTTTCGAAAGCATACTTCGGTAAAGATCGCGTCGAACCTGACTCCTAAAAGGATTTTCTTACCATTCATGTTGGTATCAGTGACACCTTGATTAGTGATTCATTCACTATATGTCACAACTTTTTTTTCCAGTGAACAGACTTGGATTTCAAAACTGTCATATGCATTGCATTAAAATTGTCATTTTCAAAACGAATTGTTTTACTTGCGAGTAAGTGCTTGATCAGGGAAGTTTCTGCAATGAAAAAATTGATCAATATAAGTACAGAGTGCCTAAGTACTCCGTTGAGCAGGGGCAAGCCATCAAATAGTAGTATCAAGTGGGCAATTCATTCCAAGTTTCAGCCAATCTGGGGCAATCAGGTCGATTTGACAAATCTCTGTAGGATCAGTCAGGGGCAACGTTTCTTTAAGACTCGGGGCACCCCTTCAAAGTTTAGAATATTGGGGCAGAGTATTTTCAAGTCATTACAAATCCTTTTGAGGTAGATTACTTCATGGGTCATGAAGTCTGGGGCAGTTATGTCGAGATGCGATACATCTCTAAGAGTTTGAAAACCTGGGGCATGTTGAGCGCCCGATCTTTTATAAAATCCTCTTGAGATGGTTTCTTCTGTTAGACCTGGCGGTCTGGGGGCAAGTGGAGAGTTCAAAGAGCCGCTTATGACCATAGAGACAGGTCAGGCTGGGTAACAAGTTTGTTTCTCCCCAGTAGAGTTACTCTCCCCAGCCAGAGTGCAGAGGATTATTTCCCCAGCTAGAGTTGTGATTGATTACTCTCTTAGCAAGCAGCCAGAAGTTGATGTTGTTGCATCCCCAGCAAAAGACTGATGGAATATCTTCTTTGGCCAAAGAGGTTGGTTCCCCCACAGAGTCTTGGCATTCCCTTTCCTCAGCTAGTCGGGAAATATTTTCTCACCAACAATGGTTTGGGCTGATCCCCAGCAGATAAGTGAGCTCAATGTTGCCCCCTAGCAGAGTTGACGTCATCAATCATCGTTCCCCAAGCAGATTACTTGGTGGTGGCTGGTATTCCCCAGCAGGTTAAGGTTGTTTCCCCGACTACAGGCTAAGTTCAGTGATATTCTCCAGCGGGTTCGCTGTTATTGACTTCATTCCCCAAGCAGGAGATAGTCATCTCAATGGCTTGATCAACAGTGGTTGACATCCCCATCAGATTCAAAGTACAATGGTTATTGGCACCTTTTCTAGGGAAGATCTTTGGGGTCCATCTTCAAGGTTTATTTGTAATCCCCAATGGAGTGGGAGTTCTCTTCGGGTTTCATTTTCAGCAATGGTTATATCAGGAAGGATGTTCAGTGTAACTTCCTCGGCAGGGTTCGTAACCTCGGAGACAGTTCGGTTCGCCATCCCCAGCGGAGTTGGCCTCTTCTCTTCAGCATTTATTTTGCTGGAGGGGTCCTTTTGCATATAGTAAGCATTTTGCATTGCATCCTCAATTGCGTAGCATTTCCATTATGTATGGAGCATTATGCCATAGAAAGAAAATTCAAACATATGCATGCGAAGCATAAGCCAAATTTGGTACCTTGCGCAGAAGCCCAAATTAATTTTCAGTCAAGACAGTGACATATCCCAAAAGAGAATGCCAAGCCATTCCTCAGCAGACAGTTTCTTCCCATCGACCCTTTGACGATGTGTTCCGAGCTCAGGTTTCGTACCTTCGGATGTTTTCAGTTTCTTCCCGTCAACCCTTTGACGATGTGTTCCGAGCTCAGGTTTCGTACCTTCGGATGTTTTCAGTTTCTTCCCATCAACCCCTTGACACTGTGTTCCGAGCTCAGGTTTCGTACCTTCAGATATGTTCAGTTTTCTTTCTGTCATCCCTATGACAATGTGTTATCTTTTCAGAGCTTCTTTCCGTCATCCCCATGACGATGTATTCCTACGGTGGAATTTTCATTTTCTTTCTGTCATCCCTATGACAATGTGTTTCTTGGGTTTCATCCTCTTTCTGTCATCTCCATGGCAATGTGTTCCTACGGTGGAATTTTCTTTCTGTCATCCCTATGACAAGGTGTTTCTTCGGATATGGGTTTCATCCTGTTTCTGTCATCTCCATGGCAATGTGTTCCTACGGTGGAATTTTCTTTCTGTCATCCTTATGACAAGGTGTTTCTTCGGATATGGGTTTCATCCTCTTTCTGTCATCTCTATGACAATGTGGTTCTTCGGATAAATAACCGGTGCGGTTCTGGGGTTCACTTTTCTTTCTATGGGTTTCATTTTTTTTCCTGTCATCCCTATGACAATGCGTTCTCTTTGGTTAGGTTTTCTTCCCGTCAACCCTTTGACGAGGTGTTTCTTGGGTTTCATCTTCTTTCTGTCATCCCTATGACAATGTGTTATCTTTGTCAATTCCTTGACGATGTTAGGTTGTCTCCCCTACAGAGTTGTCCGCTTAGATTTCTCTTTTCCCCAGTAAAGTTGCTTCGCAGACCTCGCAGTTAATGTTCAAGACTCAATGAGTGTCCAGGAGTTTGAAGATGCCAAATCTTCTATAAAATCCTCTTGGGACGATTTCTTCAGATCAACCTTGTAATCTGGGGAAAAAGCCAGTTGTTGACCTCCCCAAGCATGGGGCATCTTGAATGTCCCCGGCAGAAGATGTTTCAGATCTATTATCCCCAGTAGAGTTTGAGGACACTTGGTCTTCTGTAAAATCCTCTTAAGAAACATTCCCTGGCATGAGACACTTTGAAGTGATTCTCCCCAGCAGAGTTTGTTGTAAACCTGATTCCCCAGTAGAGTTTGAGGACACTTGGTCTTCTGTAAAATCCTCTCAAAAGGCATTCCCCAGCACGAGATGCTTTAAAGCAGTTTTTCTCCAGTAGAGTTGATGATAAACTCATTATCCCCAACGGAATCGTCAAATGGAAAGTTCGCCTAACATGGGGCATTGTGACACTTATCTTAAGCTCGACAGTCTTATTCCTCAGCAGACTACTGTGGCGTTGTTTTGTGTCTCCCCAGCAGATCTCTAGGGACTCTTTCTCAGCATGATTGTAATGGAATGTCTGCTAACCAGGATTTGCATATCCCAGATGGAGTAGCCTGGATCCCCCGCAAGATCGTATCCCCACAGAGTTCAGCATTGAATCTTGCCAACAATAATCCCCAGCTGAGTTGTTGTTCTCCCCGCAGAGGTTTATCAGATCAACAGAATCTATTCCTTAGCAGAGTGATAATATATTCTTACCCTAGCCGGGTTAGAAGGTCGATTACCCCCGCAAAAGATCTCGAGGTTAATAGATCCTCGAGTAGAGTTTTAATGACTTGTTTCTCTAGCAGACGTCATGTAAAGAAACTCTCGTCCCCAGCGGAGTTGCTTTGACCAGAATTCATCCCCCAAGCAGATGAAATAATTCCTGGCAGAATCATCACACCCCTTATATTTCAAAGTCCAATTTATTTTTGGCAAACTTGACAATTCGAAGCAGGCGGATTGTTCATTCATTCTCCAGCAGAGATATTATCCTTTCAGGAATCTTCGAGATCAAATCATTGATTGTTGTTCCTCAGCAGAGTCAGCAGAGATGTCTGACACGAATCCAGAGCGTAATCCAATATTGGAATTGCTAAAGTCCACCCGTAGTGTGGCAAGCCAGTAGTCGTTTGGCATTGTTAAAAGGCATTATCAAAGTCTAACTGTAGATTGGCAAAAGGTCCATCCAAGGGTGGAAAATTCTCAAAGTCCAACCGTAGATTGGCAAAAGGTCCATCCAAGGGTGGTAAATCATTGGAAAGTCCAACCGTAGATTGGCGAAAGGTCCATCCAAGGGTGGCAGATTCTCAAAGTCCAACCGTAGATTGGCGAAAGGTCCATCCAAGGGTGGCAGATTCTCAAAGTCCAACCGTAGATTGGCGAAAGGTCCATCCAAGGGTGGCAAATCATTGAAAAGTCCACCCGTAGTGTGGCAAGTCAGTAGTCGTCTGGGTAGATTGGCGAAAGACCATACAAGGGTGGCAGATAATCAGCAAGTCCAACCGTAGATTGGCAAAAGTCCCCCGTAGTGTGGCATCTCAGCTGCAAAGTCCAACCGTAGCTTGGCAAAAGTCCACCTGTAGTGTGGCAGGTCAGTAGTCTTCTGACTCCATTCAACAAGACAGTCCACCCGTAGTGTGGCAAGCCAGTAGTCGTCTGGCGTTATACAAAAGACATTGTTGAAAGTCCACCCGTAGTGTGGCAAGCCAGTAGTCATCTGGCGTTGTGCTAAAAGACGTTGTTAAAGTCCACCCGTAGTGTGGCAGGCCAGTAGTCGTCTGGCGTTATATAAAAGACATCTCTCCAGTGGTTTTCTTCATCGCCAGAGTTTTATTCAAGCAGAGTTCGTTTGGTTGGGTTTATATCCCTTTTTCTTATTCTCCGCAGAGTGCAAATTTTGCGGTTCTTTTTGTATTCAATCACCTTGTACCTTGAATGTCTGAAAGCAGTTGCTATTATCCTTTCAGGTCCAAGTTGATTGAATAGGGGCAGCTGTAGCACCCCAAAATTTGCCCCACACCTTTTCTGGCTTATGTTTCCTTTTTCATTTGCATCATTAGGTCATACTCATAATCATATCATTGCATTGGTCTCTTAAGACATGGGATCGAAGGGTTTTGTTGTTATTGGCGTTCGCCCTATTCAGAGGTGGTTTAGTCGGTTTCTATTTCAGGTTAAGTTGGAGCAAGAGGTTGAATTATGCTCCTTGTATTATTCATATTCAGAGGATTCATCAAAGGCTTTGGGTCAGAGGTTCATTGGTGTGAATCAGGTTTTAATTTCTTCAGTTCAAATCATCTTCTTCGAGATTTATCAGCATACCAGGGAGAATTGGAGCTCTTGTTTACAGTTGAGCTGGTGGATAGTTATCGGTTGAGATTCTTCAGTGGATCATGTGAGTGGCCAGATTGTTCAGTGGTAGCTGTGACTATTTTGTCAGAGGCTTGTGGAAAGTTGGTGATTGGTTTTGAATTCAGTTGGTTATCCTTTTTTTATCCATAATCCATATCCAAACTAGTTATTTTTAATCCACCTATCCTTTTCTTTTGACCATCTTCATTTTTCTAAACCATCATCCGTATTTTCAATTAACCAATTTTTCTTTATCCATTTTTAACATTCATTTCACAAATCCAACTAACCACTTCTTAGCTTTCATTTTAGTTTTAATCCATTTCAAATCCATTTTATTCAAATATCCAAATTACCCATTTATCCACTTCTTTTTATATTCAAACTCAATCACTATTTTCAAACCCAAAACCATTTTCCGTAAGCCCATATCATTAAGACTACAATGCCATCTCTTTTTGCAAGTCCATGTCATTTTTTTATGAAGTCCAAAACAAAAAGATGAGAAGGTTGACCTAGCTATAAAAGAGAGAGTGGGCGCTGATTATGAGAAAAGAAAAAGAAAACAAAAATCTGAAAAGAAAGAAAAAGATAAAAAACGGCGAAGCTTCATAGCATGTTCCCGGATCCATCATAGTAGCAAATTGCAGCAAGGGCAAGAAAGAGAACGCGTTGTTGCTGGAAGAGAAAAAGAGAGAGAAAGCAACTCTCAGCTTCATCAACGACAATTCTCAGACGACGTTCAGCTTCATCGCATCGTTCTCCCCCTCCGCCGTGGCTTCCATTATCATTTCCGGTGTTGCGAGTCCGCCGCGGCCTTCGGTCTTCATCAATTTGTGAATCTCCGACGATCATCAGCTTCATCACATCGTGATTCTCAACTCCATCCTTCCGCCATGTCTTCCGTCTTCATCCGTTCGTGTTTCAACAACAACAGCTGATTCACATCATCAATTTCACTGTGTTTTCGACTTTCACAAGTTGGTGTTGCTGTTTTTTTGTGTTTGCAGGTGATGTACCTTCCATTTCTGACACGGTTCTGCAAGCTCAAATACGATCTGTCCATAGTAGCAGTGGTGTAGAGAGTTCTTCACGAGATTTACAATTTCGATGTTGCATTTGCAAGATGAAGTGGATTCGGTTGTCTGAAGCAAAACACGGTGGACATCCACATATGGATTCAACACTTCTCTCTCGCAATTCTAACGATAACATCGGTGGTAACAAGATCGCATAGGCTTTTCAGTTTCTTCTGTGATTATCTTTTGGATTGAATTATTGCAGAATTCGTCCTTGTGAAGTGAAGGAAGGATTTCGGTCGATCTCATGTTTACGGTGCCGACATCAACAACATCAGCTCAGGGCATCAATGCAACATGTTACGAATAGTTGGAATTGTTCGCCGCCGATCGCGTATCGATTTCATCTACAATTGTGAGTTTGTTGCTTTTTGTTTTGATAATGCCACTGCGACACTATTCTACAACAGCTTGGCGTCACAACATATTGACGAGCTGTCTACGGCATCAACAGTGGTGATGTGGATTGAGTTGATTTTCAATCCGATTTCGTAACACGTTTACTTTATCTTATTGCTGGTTTTGTTTATTGTGTTGTGCTTGTAGACGAATTACTTAGTGTTTAGGCTTTGTTTTCTGGTGTAATACTGATGAATGTTGCTTGTGTTTTGAGTTGTTTTTCCATGATTCTTGACTAGTGTATTGATGGTTAAGACAACTCATATTTAATGGAAGTGTTTCCCTTGTGTTTGTTCATTTTGGAAGGCGCAATATGACCATGCTCCATTTGAATGCATTGCTGTTTTTTTTTTTCACTGGGGTCTGGTACTGTTTGGTTTAGAAAGCAAGTTGAGGGTGCTTGGTACCATTGAAAGAGCAATAATCCAAGACGAGTTTGAATTTAATGCACCAGGAGAAAATAATCAATTACTCACCACTGGAATTGGACCATTCACGGCTAAATTGAGAAGTTGGCCTGGTTATGTTTGACGATTTCACCGGCTAGTCAAGATAGTGCAGCATCTCAACATCGTTTTGGTAACACTCGGACGTTTTTATGTTATTGCTTGATCAGAGCTTGTGTCAAATTATTTAACTCAATTTTGGTGATTGATGTTAGAGGTTTGTTGATTAATTTTTTTGAGTAACTATTAATTAGTATTTGTTATCATGATTGATTATATTTTTATACTAATTTCTAGTTAGACTTTGGTTTTATGTTGGTTTTTGAGCTAATCTTGCAATATTGTTGTCGTTGCGCAATGCTACATTTTGGAAGCTTGTTTCATATTTCGGTGACGATACCAAGTTCTTCCACGCATGCCACTCCAATCTGATCTCATGTTCGTTGTGAATCCCCAACTGTGTTTGGTTAGTTTTGTTTTGTTTTAATTCTAATTGTTCTATTAATTTTAGATTTTATTTCTAATTGATTTTAGTTTTAGATTTTAATTCTAATTGCTGTTAAATTATGAATTGAATTTTGTTTTAGAGTAGAATAACCTTTAATTAGAAATTAATTTTGATTTGATTTATTAATTAGGAGTAAATTTTGTTAGATTTTAGGTTAATTGTTGACTAACTTTTAATCTTGATTTTAATTAGCATTTTAATTTTAACTTGGTTATATTTGGTTAATTGTTGACCATGATTTTAATTGTGGATATTCCTGATTAATTAATAATTTTGATTTCTGATTAATTCTTAATTTTCTCTTTGTACTTGAATTTCTCTTGATTACCTCTTATTTGATTTTCTCTTTGTGATTGAGCTGTCTGGTGTTTACTTGTTGATTTACTCTGTATTCACCTGCTCCCTTAAGGCTCCTAGTCCGACTTAATTTCTGATTAAGCTCGGAGTAGGATATACATTAGGCTATCAATCCAAGCATGATAACATTAGGTAGAATTCCCTCCTAATCTTGACCTTAGGGCCATTTTGCATGATAACTTGTAGGATTCAGTTTCCCCCTTAGACTTTCCGTGAGTCCCGACTCTTTTCTCTCGCACCCGTGCGATCGAGGCTGATCCCGCTTTCCCAATTCGTGGTCGTTACCGCGAACTACGGTTGCTCTAATTCTCATTCCCGATGAGATACGTAGGCACGAGGATCCCTATCCTTGGCGAGCACACTAACAACTAACTTCCCATCTTCTCTCGCACCCTTGCGATCGAGACCAACCTGTTAACCGAACCTTTCCTCTCCTTAGCGCCATCGAGACCCTTTCAACCCGTAGGTCAAACTACGTTTGCTCTGATTCCTCTCTCTCGTTCGATTGAGGATACGTAGGCACGAGATGCGATATCTCGACGAGCAACCTCCCCCTTTTAGTTCGTGTCCGAACTACGTTGACTCTGACTTTCCCATTACACTGAGGGAGTACGTAGGCCTTGGACAACGATACCGCCCTATCGAGTCACTTTTTTTTTCTTTTCTTCTTCATTCTCCATTCTTTCCGTTCTCGTTTCTTCTCCGGTCCAGTAGCAGTGGAGCTCCAGACGACGACACCCTTTGATCGAGACAAGCAAGCGTGGATCCCATCGGGTACGATGGACGCGAGGGGGTGCTAATACCTTCCTCTCGTGTAACCGACTCCCGAACCCAGTTCTCTTGGTCGCAAGACCATGCTCTTTCCTTTCTCTTCAGGTTTATGCGGTGTTTCCTTTCCCTCTCTTGGGATAAATACACATTGCTGGCGACTCTGTTTCGGTGCCACTTTCGCGTTTGTACTTGGATGAAAATCCCGGGAGCGACGTACAGCTCGATTCATTTTTTATCCTATTAAAGCTGATGAAGGAAGGGAAATAGATGTCTCCTATTAACCCTGCTTGCATACTGAGATTAAACAGTCAAAACTGTTGGTTTACAGATGCTACAAAGATTCGGGGTTTCTCCTAGGTTATTTTGTTGACGAGGGGTGCTTTAGGCTATCGGTTAGGATGTTAGGACGAATGTATGAAAGTATGGGATTTTGGGTTTTTGTTTAGTGTGCTCGCTAAGATTTTTCTTTCAATCTTATGCCTACGTATTCCCGTTTACCAAAACAGGGAAATCAGAGCGTTCATAGTTCCTCCTATTCTATGGGAGGAAATGGGTTATTTTGGTGTCTTGTTCAAAGCCCAAGACATGAAGCGAAAGGTGATTTGTATCTTGTTCAAAGCCAAAGATGTGAAGCTGAAGGTGTTGACCTTAGAGAGAATTTGTCATCTCTAAAAGGGTCTGTTTGTCACAACTGTTGGGTGACTGCCTGTAAAGGAGGATTACTTTAACCGGGATTTGTGAATCCGACAATGCCATAATTTCCTTTATAGGGGATTTTAACCTGAAGGAGAAGACTTTTAACTCAGTTTAGAGCAATGCCATCTTTCCTTAGGAATTTCTCATGCTAAAAGAGGGACAGTGGCATGGATGTAAATGATCCAGAGGCTTGCTGCTTACAGCGATTAGATGAAGGGGAAGGAGTTGTTGATGTTTTTGTACTGTGAACGAGGCACAACTTTGATGCTGAAAGGTTGATTGGATCAACCAGTGGTTTTCTTATACAAAGCCTAAGAGGAGGCTAATATGTGTCTCGTACAATGCCCGAGAGAGAGGCTAAAAGATTTTGACTCAACGAGGGAATCTTTTGGTATCTCGTATAAAGCCCGAGATGGAGGCTATAATTTGTTTGGCTTAATAAGAACCTTTTTGTGTCTCGTATAAAGCCCGAGATGGAGGCGAAAGGGGTGATTGACTCAACGAGGGAGTCTCTTATGTGTCTCGTACAAAGCCCGAGAGAGAGGCTAAACGATGTTTGACTCCGCTAGGGGAGAATTATTGTATAAAGCCCAAAAGGAGGTTGGACTTCACTGGAGAAGGATCATTATACAAAGCCTAAGAGGAGGCTATGGTTAGTGTTTCAGTTGAGTGACAGGTCCAGTATACTGATTTAAAGAGAAAATCAGTTCTTATATGAGCAACACTGTACTCAAGGATTTGATTCGAGGATCCGGGTTATTCCTGTTCTTTAAGGAAGTGGGAAATCCAAAGGGTATTGAGACTGTCCGAGTCTACGGGTTTTCTTCCTATTTAACGAAGGGGTCACTTGAGAATTTCTTTGAGACTCAAGGATATTAGACTGTCCGTGTCTAGAGCTTTATCTTTTGTACTATGCTTTGAGAAACAGTAGTAGACTCTTTGAAAGGACTGTTCTATGTAGATGACTAAGTTCTGTTCCTATACCTCTAGGAGATCATCGGGACAATTTGTACGAAGCCCAAGAGGAGGCTGGAAACTTTTAAGAAGCCGACGGGTCCTTGTACGAAGCCCAAGAGGAGGCTATCATTCCCGGGGGAAGAGATCATTATACGAAGCCTAAGAGGAAGTTGTGAATACTTCTAAGAAGCCGACGAGTCCTTGTACTAAGCCCAAGAGGAGGCGGGGATACTTTTAGGAAGCCTGTGGGTCCTTGTACGATGCCCAAGAGGAGGCCGATGCTTTTAAGAAGCCCATGGGTCCCCAAACCCCGAGAAATTCTAGACAGGCTATTCACAAGGAATAGATCAAGCCAGGAAAGTTCGAGAATTTGGAAGAAACTCAAAGATGCCATTCATGGAGAATACATTCATCTCTGGGAGTAGAGTTTCTTGACAATTCCTAATGAGGACAGCCGAAGAGAAGACTGTATCTGGTGATCCTATTGGGGATCTAGTTGTTTATTTCTACGAATAAACGAAACGGCGTCACCTAGTTCTAGACGTAGTTGCCGGGGAAACTCTAAATATCTATACTATTATTACACAGTTGATATGAGTTTATGAAAGAAGACCTATAGCAAAACAGCCCCACAATACAATTATATGTATATGAAAGCGGTAAACGAAAGCATATAAACACTTACTCGGTTGTAGAGCTTCCATGCTGTTTGGTTAGTTGTTCAACAAAGAAAGATTGAAAAACAACAGTATATTCAAAAGGAGAAAGTGCTTTGAAAAAGAAAGATTTGGGGCTTACAGCTCAAGGAGAAGCCTAGGGTTTTATCAGTGAGCGCACTGTTTGAATTTGTACAGAGGGACTTATACAAGTGACTGTGGCCCAAAAATTTGTTTTCTGTACAAAGTGATGGGTCTTACACTCTCTCAAGAGGCCCAAAAGGTTTAAAGAAAAAGAGTGGGGCTTATAACACGAGGGTAGGCCCAATTGATTTTTCCGTTTAAAATGGTGATCGCGCCGAGGTTTTCTTTTAACGCAGAGGGACTTATACAATAAGTGAGGCCCAAAATGTTTTGGTTAAAAGGGGATTGGGTCTTACACTCTATTGGAGGCCCAAAGTGTTTTGAATGGGTCTTAAGGAGAGGCCCAGGGTTTGTTTTTCAACTGGCGACGATCGTGCCGAATTTAAAAATGTACAGAGGGACTTATACAATAAGTGAGGCCCAAAATATTTCTGTACAAGTGGGTTGGGTCTTACACTCTAATATAGGCCCAAATGAGTTTTAAGAAAAGAAATGGGTCTTACTACATGAGGGTAGGCCCAGAAAGGTTATTTTCCAAAATGCGATGGTCGCGCCGTTTGTTTTTGACGGTATCGGGACTTATACAATGCACTGAGGCCCAAAAATGATTTGGTCAAAAAAGGATTGGGTCTTACACTCTATTAGAGGCCCAAAGAGTTTTAAAGAAAAGAAATGGGTCTTACTACACGAGGGTAGGCCCAAGGTTTGTTTTTCAACGGATGATGATCGCGTCGAACTTTTTGAAATACAACGGGACTTATACAATAAGTGAGGCCCAAAATAGGTTGTATTTACAAAGGGTTGGGTCTTACACTCTATTAGAGGCCCAAAGTGTTTTGAAAATGATTTATGAGGGTTGAATTAATCCAAAAACCCTAATTTATTTTCAAAAATGTATTTAATTGAATAAAAATTCAATTAAAATGATCAAAATTGTTTAACATATGGAAAACAAATTGTGATCTTGGATTAATGCTTCAAAAATTAAGTATTGACCACTTGCAGCTGGTGATCGTGATTTGTGTCGGAGGTGTTACAGCTAGGTTCCAATGATCTGGATAGCTTCCCTAGGTGCCATGGAGTGTGTATGAATGCTTGGAATGGATTGAAATAATCTGGAACTGAAGATGGTACCCCAACTGTAAAACTGTCAAGAACTTGAGCAATTGGCTCGTGATTTTGTGAAATCTGTGTTCCAGATGTTATGTGAGTGTTTGGATCACTTCTATATGATGTATGTGAGGTGTGTGAGTGATTGGTTTGATTGGAAAAGCTCTCAAACTCAAAACCCGATAGTGACTTGCCTTAGAAGGCAAAATTGGAGTGAAAGAAGAGATTTTGAGGAAAGCATCTGTTTGATCGCTTTGGTGTACTCAAACTGATCACAATTGAGCTCTATTTATAGTAGAGCAAGTTTGTTTTGTAAGGAATAGTGAATGGCAACTGCCGAGTAGGTTTGGCCAATGTTGGCAAATGAAAATCCAAGTCTCCTCTAGCCATTGACTAGAGGTTAGGGCACAGGCTGCTGGTTCCCTTGATCTTGGATAAGTCTTGACCGAATTCAGTTGAGAATGGCTCAGTCCATGCCACCTTGATGATTCCATTGAATGCTCCAATCCAAAATTGGAGTCTTGTCCCTATTTTGGCAATTCTAGGTTCAACATGCTATTTCTTGTTCCAAAGACTTTGGAGGCTTGGCTCAGTGATTGTCCCCTTTAGATTCAATTCTCAGATGTGTCCAAAGTGATGACAAGGCTTGGAATTGGATGATTTTGGCAAATCGACCAAAAGTGCAAAAATCTGCCTTGCCTTGGCAGATTTCAGCAAGGCATCTTGCCAATGTCATATCTCATAGCTCAAATTGAATTTGGTAATGTTCTTGGCCATTTTGGAAAGCCCTTATATGATACAAGAACAGTTTGAACATGTTTGGTTTTGATCTCTTTTGAATCCAAGTGAAAAATCCCCGTACATTTGGCAAAAAATAAGGTAAAATATGACTTAGTGAAATTTTCACCAAGTGTTGGAACAAAGTGACTTTTCTTGATTTTGATCACTCCATAACTCAAAATCCATGAGGAATTTGGACATAGGTCAGTATGAAGCTTTTGTAGAGGGCAATGAGATCTACAAATCAAGCTTTGAATGGGGAACAATGGCCTTGTGGTTTAGGAGTTATGGTCCTCCAAAGTTGGTACATTAGTGTCACTTTTTCCATAACTTAGAAAATTTTCTAAGTTTTTATGGTTACCCCTTTTACAAGTTATCCCACTTTCTTTGATTTTTCTTGATGAATGATGATTCAAATCATACATTAACATCATTTTAGGGTTAAAAATCCATTTTGGTGAAAAATCTCAAAAAGTCAAAGTTGACTTTTGTGCACAGTTGACTTTTTATCAGATGAATTCCAAACTGTGCAATTCTTCATGAAATCATGTCCTTGACCTAAATCAAACTTGATGGAGATGTTCCATGGGTGTCATAGGGTATATTGAATCATGTCTTAGGGCTTGGGAGCATGTCCTGGTCAAAAGTAAAAGTTACAGTTGACTTTCCTCGCGAAACCCTAATTGTGGTGCAGATGAAATTGAGACTTGTTGCTCAAGCTTCTTGGATTAATCCATTGTTCCAAATGGATCAATATAGTTCATTAGAGACCCTTAAACCCTCTCTTGAGGTCTTGGCTCATGATTTGTCCCAAAAGTCAACTTAGGGGTGAATTAGGTCAAGAAACCCTAATTCCTAATTTTTGATGTATGCAATCCCTGAGGTCAAATTGACTTGATGCTTGGGTCAATGAGGTTCCATGGAGTATATTAGGTTATGTTTTGGATCTTTGGCTTGTGCCCAGATGAAAAATTTCCATCTGGAGGCCCTGGTCGACCAAAACCCTAATTTGGTGACACTGTCGATCTTGAGACTTGATCTACCTAGTAGGGAGCAACCTTGTACTTGATCCTTGAAGTGGGAGTCCTTTTGATCCATTGTGGATGTTTGAGAGGTTATACAAGTTGAAGATCATGTCATTCCTTGATTGATCCTTTGTCTAAAGCTCTGAGAGGGCTTAAAACCCTAATTTTGATTGTAGTGAATGCTCAACAACCCTTGAGGCATTTGATGAGGCATGATGGTTCATCCATATTGTGATGATGATTTGCACAATGATGGGAAATCTTAGTGGTCAAAATTTGGGGTATGACAGATGCCCCTATTTAATCTTCTTGGACCCGAAGGTGTGAATGGCGAAGGTATTCAGGCATTCGGGGTGCAAGAGGATTAAATATCGGAATACCCGAAATTTTGATGGTGGTTATGAATGGTAGCTCACGCATTCATCTTCTTTAGCTAAGCGATGATGCTTAGAAAAGGTAAACTTCCCCTCGATCCTGGTCTTCAGCCAAGGAGCTGGTCTCAGTTTTCTTTTGAAATAAACCTCCCCTCGATCCTGGTTTCCTACCAAGTCGTCTGAGTTGTAGAGTTGCACAAACTTCTCTATTGGAGACGCCATTTGCCGACTCTATCTGGGGAAAGTGAGTCTCTTGAGAAGCTGCTTCTGCGTGGGATTTTACATCATACTTTTCTCGAGATCTTCCCGGAGAAATTCCATATGATGGGGTCCAATTTTGAGGTGCCGATGACCTTTTCATCAGCGGTCTTTCGGAGAAAAACTGCCGTATTGCCGAAGTTCCGATTATGGGGCTTTCTCTAGGGATTTTTTCCTTAATCCGGGAAAGCAAGGATATCGTCTTCAATGGCGAAGAGTGACATTTGTCGAGAGTTCTCTGGCTTTTCAGAGGTTCAAGTTATCAAAGTGGTCGAGTGCCGACTCTAATCCAGAGATACACTGGAAGCGAGATTGTTCAAACGCAGCATTTCCAGATGAGGCAAAAACTAACAACTCGATTGAGAGGACTGTTATCACTAGGGGACAAGACCGACTAGAGTGATAGTGATGCAATATGAAATGTAAATGCAAATCAATAATGCATGATGTATGTATGTATATGCTGACAAAACTGACGCGACATACAAACTGACAGGTGAACACGACTGGATACTCGGCCATCGCGGGGCGAAAAAGTATTGCTGGTTCGAGATAGCAATTCCACATTGCTTAGGAAAGATAGTCCCTGTTGGAAGCTATGTTGGTCGGGCTTAGGAGATAAGAACTCGGCCAAGGGTATCAGATGGGAAAGCCGTATCTCATACAGTTGATCCTTCGTTCAAGCGTACTAGCCTAGAAGGGGTATTTTGATTCTGCACTTTGAAATTCAAACGCCTTTGAAGACGCAATCGACGTTCTTTCGATGTTCGACAGCCAAAAGCAATTGCCATTTTTAATTTAAAAGCAGAAAAAGTTTTAACAAGTAAATTCATTTTGTTTCATTTCAAGAATCGCTAATCATGTTAAAAACGCCATTCTGTAAGGCTAAAACAAATAAGAATTACAAACAAAAGCACAAGGGCCCAAATTTTATTGATAAGATGGAGATCAGCCAAACGCGTGATTCCAAAGAGTATATACAATGTTTGAAAATGGTAATTTACAGGGAAAAGGGCTATGTTGAAACATAACGACCGCTATCCTTCTACCAACTTTGCATTCGGGGCATCCTGAGCTTCTGTTGAAGATGACCTTGACTGGAGTTTTCTGACGGATGATGTAACTGCTGCTGAGGGACTTGCCTCTGTTGAACATAGTTACTTGCCATTATCCCTAACTTTTGCCTGGATTGTACTGTGATGTTTCCAATCCACCGGGATGATTTTTTTCTCTGTCTCTACCTTTTGCCTGGACCGCCCTTTCAGGTTTTCAATCCACCGAGACGTTTTTTTTTAGGCGAAGTATTTCTTGACTACATCAACATTTGTGGGGTAGGCAAATTCCTCTCCGTCCATGGTTGCAAGTCTTAAGGCACCGCCTGAGAAAGCTTTCGTGACCACATAGGGGCCATCATAATTTGGGGTCCATTTGCCCCGAGAGTCAGTGAGAAATAATTGTATCTTCTTGAGCACAAGGTCTCCTTTCCTAAAGATGCGAGGTCAGACCTTTTTGTCGAACGCCTTTTTCATTCTCTGTTGATACAATTGACCATGGCATAGTGCCGTTATTCTCTTTTCTTCGATCAGATTCAGTTCGTCGTGTCAGCTTTGACACCATTCAGCTTCGGTGAGCTTAGCTTCCATCAATACTCGAATTGATGGGATCTCTACTTCTATGGGGAGCACTGTTTCCATGCCATACACTAAAGAGAAAGGGGTTGCCCCTGTTGAAGTGCGAACAGATGTGCGATAACCGTGAAGAGCAAAGGGTAGCATCTCGTGCCAGTCTTTGTAGGTTACGACCATCTTTTGAACGATCTTCTTGATATTCTTGTTAGCCGCTTCTACCGCTCCGTTCATCTTTGGTCGGTAGGGAGATGAGTTATGGTGTTCGATATTGAACTCTGCGCACAACTCTTTCATCATCTTATTGTTCAAGTTAGTACCATTATCAGTAATGATCTGGTTTGGAACACCATAACGACAGATGATATTGTTTTTGATAAATCGGACCACCACTTGTCGGGTTACATTGGCGAATGACGCTGCTTCGACCCACTTGGTGAAATAGTCAATGGCTACTAGAATGAACCGATGTCCGTTTGAAGCCTTGGGCTCAATCATGCCAATCATGTCGATTCCCCATATCTAGAATGGCCATGGGGAAGAAAGAACTTTTAGATGTGATGGCGGTACATGAATTTTGTCGGAGTATATCTGACACTTGTGACACCTTCTCATGTACTTGTAGCAGTCGGATTCCATGGTCAACCAATAGTACACTGCTGTCATACCCTAAATTTTGACCACTAGGATTTCCCATCATTGTGCAAATCATCATCACAATATGGAGGAACCTTCATACTTCATCAGTCTCCCCAAAAATGGGTGAGCATTCACTACAATCAAAATTAGGGTTTCAAGCCCTCTCTGAGTGCTTAGACAAAGGATCAATCAAGGAATGACATGACCTTCAACTTGTCTAACCTCTCAAACATCCACAATGGATCAAAAGGACTCCAACTTCAAGGATTAAGCACAAGGCTGCTTCCTTCTAGGTGGATTAAGTCTCAAGATCGACAGTGTCACCAAATTAGGGTTTTGGTCGACCAGGGCCTCCAGATGGAAAATTTCATCTGGGAACAAGCCAATGATCCAAAACATAACCTAATATACTCCATGGAACCTCATGGACCCAATCATCAAGTAAATTTTGCCTCAGGGGATGCATTCATCAAAAATCAGGAATTAGGGTTTCTAGACCTAATTCACCCCTAGGTTGACTTTTAGGGCAAATCATGAACCAAGACCTCAAGACATGATTTGAGGGTCTCTAATATACTACATTGATCCATTTGCAACAATGGATTAATCTAAGAAGCTTGAGCAACAAGTCTCAATTTCATCTGCACCACAATTAGGGTTTTAAGGAAAAAGTCAACTGTAACTTTGACTTTTGACCAGGGCATGCTCCCAAGCCCTATGACATGCATCAATATACCCTATGACACCCATGGAACATGTCCATCAAGTTTTATTTAGGTCAAGGACATGATTTCATGAAGAATTGCACAGTTTGGAATTCATCTGATAAAAAGTCAACTGTGCACAAAAGTCAACTTTGACTTGTTGAGATTTTTCACCAAAATGGATTTTGAACCCTAAAATGATGTTAATGTATGATTTGAATCATCATTCATCAAGAAAAATCAAGAAAAGTTGGGTAACTTGTAAAAGGGGTAACCATAAAAAACTTAGAAAATTTTCAAAGTTAAAAATAAAGTGGCTAGGGTACCAACTTTGGAGGGTCATAACTCCTAAACCACAAAGCCATTTTCTCCCATCCAAGGCTTGATTTGTAGATCTCATTTCCCTCTACAAAAACTTCAACTAGATCTAATTCCAACTCCTCATGGATTTGGAGTTATGGAGTGATCAAAATCAAGAAAAGTCACTTTGTTCCAACACTTAGTGAAAATTTCACTAAGTCAGATTTTACCCTACTTTTTGCCAAATGTAGGGGAATTTTTCACTTGGATTCAAAAGAGATCAAAACCAAATATGTTCAAACAGTTGTTGTATCATGTAAGGGCTTTCCAAAATGACCAAGAACATTACCAAATTCAATTTGAGTCATGAGATATGACATTAGAAAGTTGCCTTGCTGAAATCTGCCAAGGCAAGGCAGAATTTACATTTTTGCTCGATTTGCCAAAATCAACCAAATTCAAATTCTCCTATCCACTTGGACACCTCTGAGGATTGAATCTAAAGGGGACAACCACTGAGCCAAGCCTCCAAAGTCTTTGGAACAAGAAATAGCATGTTGAACCTAGAATGGCCAAAATAGGGACAAGACTCCAATTTTGGATTGGAGCATTCAATGGAAGCATCAAGGTGGCATGGACTGAGCCATTTGCAACTGAATTCAGTCAAGACTTATCCAAGACCAAGGGAACCACAGCCCTGTGCCCTAACCTCTAGTCAATGGCTAGAGGAGACTTGCATTTCCATTGGCCAACATTGAACAAACACCTGCTGCAGTTGCCATTCACTGTGGATCCCAAGACAAACTTGCTCTACTATAAATAGAGCCCAATTGTGATCAGTTTGAGTACACCAAAGCCATCAAACATATGCTTTCCTCAAAAACCTCTTTCTCTTGGAAAAAATGCCTTCTTTAGCAAGGCAACTTTGAGTTTTTGAGCTTGAGAGCTTTTTCATCACAATCAATCACACACACACCTCATATATATCATATGTAAGCTGTGCAAACTATCACAAGTGACCTGTAATCACAAAATCACAAAGTCACCTCTCAAAACCTCAAAATAGGCTTTGTTTGCATTTTTCAAGCCATGTCTTGATTCAATCACTTTCCAAACCAGATAAAACCTCAAACACACTCCAAATATCATCCTTGAACTGTCCCAAATGGTTCCCCTCATCTGGAACACCATTTGAGAGAGTTGCTATTTTGCTCACTTTTAACCCCTTTTGCAAGAAAGGGACTGTTTGTGTTTTTGCAAGTACCAGTCAATTCCAATCATCCTAAAAGCTTCTAAGGGATCATTTGAGTGTGTCTAAAGCATCAAATCATTTCTGGAACAAGAGGTTTGACAGATTGCACAAAAGCTCCAAAATCTCAAAAAAGAGGTAAGCCTCACAACTTGGAATCTTTCAAACATGCAATGCTTTGAAGTCCATTGATCATAAACATCTCATACATGTTGTATATGTTGTGTTTGAGCTAATTCACCATGTAATCCATGCTTGTACCAAGCTGTAGCATAGAAAATGCATTTATAGGTCATTTTCAAAACCACTATCGGGTTTTGAGGAGGGAGTGTGATCTGAAAAAACTACCACCACCATTGGATTCCTTATGAAATTCTGGTCCAGATGCATATAAATTTTGTCTCAAACCATTAAGAATTGAGAAAGTTATGACCTTCACGTTTCTGAGCCAAAACTTGCCAAAACTTGCCTTAGGCTAGGCCTAAAACGAAGTCATGCCTTGTATATCTGTTGTTTTGTTTCAAACAATGGATGTATCACCACCCCAGTGGTAAGGCGCGCGCCTTGTAACCTTGAGGTCTTGGGTTCAAACCCCACCCATGCCATTTTGTGTTTTTTTCACATTTTTGCCATTTTTTTTCAATATTTTCATGGTTTATTAATTAATTGGAAAATTAATAACTCTTTCAATTTTAATTATTTTTTATTGGTTCTTTTTGCAAAACATCACAAAAATGTTGAAATATTTTATTCCACAAAAAATTGAATTTATATTATTTATTTAATATAATTAGTATTTTTGTGAATAAATTTATTTTTATTTGTTTTTAAACATTTTAAAATGAATATCCATCTTGAGAAATCAAGACCAAATGAGTTTTAATATCTCTTGTGATTTATACCTCATTTTTTAAACCTTAAACAAAAATCACAAGTGGTTTATTCAAACCTATTTGGTATTTTTCATTGATTTTCTTTAAATATTTACTTTTAAAGAATAAAATTAGGGTTTCTTTGATTTTCACTCAAACAAATCATTGTCAAACACTCATGGGCCTCTAATAGAGTTTAAGACCCAATCCTTTTTTGACCAAATCATTTTTGGGCCTCAGTGTATTGTATAAGTCCCTATATCGTCAAAAACAAACGGCGCGATCGTCGCCTTTTCAAAACAAAAAACCATTTGGGCCTGCCCTCGAGTAGTAAGACCCATTTCTTTTCTTAAAACTCTTTGGGCCTCTAATAGAGTGTAAGACCCAACCCCCTTTTAAACAAAATCACTTTGGGCCTCACTTATTGTATAAGTCCCTCTGCATTAAAAGAAAACCTCGGCGCGATCGCTATTTTTAAACGAAAAGTCAATCTGGGCCTACCCTCGTGTTATAAGCCCCACTCTTTTTCTTTAAACTTTTTGGGCCTCTTGAGAGAGTGTAAGACCCATCCCTTTGTACATAAAATAATTTTTGGGCCACAGTCACTTGTATAAGTCCCTCTGTACAAATTTAAACAGTGCGCTTACTGATAAAACCCTGGGCCTCTCCTTGAGCTGTAAACCCCAAACCTTTCTTTTTCAAAGCACTTTCTCCTCTGATTTTGAATATACTGTTGTTTTCAATCTTTCTTTGTTGAACAACTAACCAAACAGCATGGAAGCTCTACAACCGAGTAAGTGTTTATACGCTTTCATTTACCGCATTCATATACATATAACTGTATTGTGGGGCTGTTTCACTGTAAGTCTTCTTTCATAAAGTCATATCAACTGTGTAATAATAGTATAGATATTTAGAGTTTCCCCGGCAACTACGTCTAGAACTAGGTGACTCCGTTTCGTTTATTCATAAAAATAGACAACTAGATCCCCAATAGGATCACCAGATACAGTCTTCTCTTCGGCTGTCCTCATTAGGAATTGTCAAGAAACTCTACTCCCAGAGATGAATGTATTCTCCGTGAATGGCATCTTTGAGTTTCTTCCAAATTCTCAAACTTTCCTGACTTGATCTATTCCTTGTGAATAACTTGCCTTGAATTTCTCGGGGTTTGGGGAGCCACGGGCTTCTTAAAAGCATCGGCCTCCTCTTGGGCATCATACAAGGACCCACATGATTCCTAAAAGCAACCCCGCCTCCTCTTGGGCTTAGTACAAGGACCCGCCGGCTTCTTAGAAGTATTCACAGCCTCCTCTTAGGCTTCGTTAATGATCTCTTCCTCCGGGAATGATAGCCTCCTCTTGGGCTTAGTACAAGGACCAGTTGGCTTGTTAAAAGTTTCCAGCCTCCTCTTGGGCTTCGTACAAATTGTCCCGACGACCTCCTAGAGGTATAGGAACAGAACTTAGTCATCTTCATAGAACAGTCCTTTCCGAGAGTCTACTACTGTTTCTCAAAGCACAGTACAAAAGATAACACTCTAGACTTGGACAGTCTAATATCCTTGAGTCTCAAAGACATTCTCAGGTGACCCCTTCGTTAAATAGGAAGAAAACCCGTAGACTCGGACAGTCTCAATACCCTTCGGATTTCCCACTTCCTTAAAGAACAGGAATAACCCGGATCCTCGAATCAAATCCTTGAGTACAGTGTTGCTCATATAAGAACTGATTTTCTCTTTCAAAATTAGTATATTGGACCTGTCACTTGACTGAAAAAGTAACCATAGCCTCCTCTTGGGCTTTGTACAAACGATTCTCCCCAGCGGAGTCAAACAACGTTTAGCCTCTCTCTCGGGCTTTGTATGAGACACATAAAAGATTCCCTCGTTGAGTCAATCGCCCTTTTGCCTCCATCTCGGGCTTCGTACGAGATACAAAAAACTCTCTTGTTGAGTCAAATAGCCTCCATCTCGGGCTTTATACGAGATTCCAAAGGATTCCCTCGTTGAGTCAAAACCTTTTAGCCTCTCTCTCGGGCTTTTTATGAGACACATAATAGCCTCCTCTTAGGCTTTGTATAAGAAAACCACTGGTTGATCCAATTAACCTTTTAGCATCAAAGCTGTGCCTCGTTCACAGTACACAAACATCAACAACTCCTTCCCCTCCATCTAATTGCTGTAAGCGGCAAGCCTCTGGATCATCTACATCCATGCCACTGTCCCTCTTTTAGCATGAGAAATTCCTAAGGAAAGATAGCATTGCTATACACTGAGTTAAAGTCTTCTCCTTCAGGTTGAAATCTCCTATAAAGGCAATTATGGCATTGCCGGATTCACAAATCCCAGTTAAAGTAATTCTCCTTTATAAACAGCCGTAACAGACAAACCCCTCTTTAGAGATGACAAATTCTCTGTAAAGGTCAAACCTCTTCAGCTTCACATCTTGGGCTTTGAACAAGATACAAATCACCTTTCGCTTCACGTCTTGGGATTTGAACAAGAAACCAAAACAACCATTTCCTCCCATAGAATAGGAGAAACTACGAACGCTCTGATTTCCCTGTTTCAGTAAACAGGAATACGTAGGCATAAGATTGAAAGAAAAATCTTAGCGAGCACACTAAACAAAAACCCAAAATCCCATACTTTCATATATATCCGTCCTAACATCCTAACCGATAGCCTAAAGCACCCCTCGTCAACAAAATAACCTAGGACAAACCCCGAATCTTTGTAGCATCTGTAAACCAACAGTTTTGACTGTTTAATCTCAGTATGCAAGCAGGGTTAATTGGAGACATCTATTTCCCTTCCTTCATCAGCTTTAATAGGATAAAAAATGAATCGAACTGTAGTACTAGAGCGATCGTGCTTCGCAACCACATCCAAAAATCACTCGCTACAGAAAAATGGCGACTCTGCTGGGGAATGCGCAGGTCTCTTTAGGGATCTTGTTCTTTTTTTTGTCCCCTAGGTGGAAACCTTGACGTCACTAGGATCTTAGGTCAAAACTCCGTTAATTTGGAATAAAACCACAGATTGGTGACTCCGCCGGGAAACCATTTTCTGTCAGGAACTTAAGATTCTTAGCTTTTAAAAGTCTAGGATGATTAGGACAAATATATATACTGCTTTTCCTAATTGCTATACATGTTTATTTTTCTGCTAATGGGAATGCGTGTGATGCCGCATGTGGAAAGATCGAGTATACACTTAAGATAAGTGATGGCGACGAGGTCGACCATCAACCTCAGTGGAGGCTGACCAATGCAACCCATTCTCTCACCTAGACAATGGGCCGATTGTGATGTCTGAGAAGCTGAGGAGCCAAACCCTTTTGTAGTACGGAAACTATCGGGAATAGTTGTTATGCAATACTACCCTCATTTGAGCCGAACCCAAGTTTACCATTTCCAACGGCTCTTTGTGAGGTTCAATGGACCTTTCCTCTTGTCTGAGTAGTCGAGAGATCTCTTCTGGAATTTCGTCGTCAACTTCTTCTTCAACCCCAAATACCGGGAACCCAAAGTCGGGAGAAGGCATCGGATTGTATGTTTCAACGGGGTTTAAAACAAGCAATCTGCATGACGTGATGATTTGTGTTTAGAAGAGATAGAGAAAATGCAAGTGTGTGCAGTGTATTTTCTTTTATTCACTGCTTGTTTTTATTATTTGAATTGTTTTTTAGGATTACCATTTTTTTGAAAAACAAAAATAGAAAACAACAAAATAATGCGGAAATTACAGAACGACATTATTTTATTAATGAACAAGTCGATTCTTGAAACTACAGCCCTATAAAACAAAACTCTGTCGCTTTGGGCGAAGCGAAGAGGGAAATTTACAGAAAGCGAGCCCTATCAAAACATCCATTTCACCTGGGCAGGGTGAAAGGTTAAAGATGGAAATTACTTTGACTGGCGAACGACCTTCGGAACATCGACAGCAACCCATTGGCGGCGAACTCCTCGGTGAATCACAAAGTCTGGTACCTTCCTTGATTTGTCTTCAGAAATGACACTGATTTCTGGCGGAGCAGGATCATTGGAATCTGTCTCCCAGGCAGAGTTGTCGTAGGAGGATTCCTCAGTTACATTTTGCATAGCATTTGTACTCTCAGCTGTATCTCCCCATCCAGTTGGCTGGATGTCTTCGAACCTGATACGAGAGCTTTCGGGCGCAGTGTACTTGACCATATAGTCGTACTTTCCACTCGGTTGTCCCAAGGTGTCCCACACTTCTTTCGAACTGGAGGAGTCACCTCTCTCGATGACGTTGACCTCGGGAAAAGCATAGTTGATGAATTCAAGTCCTGCAAACGTTGCAAATTCATCGTCATGTTGAGTGGTTTCAGGATGACCTGAGTGTTGATCCCATGACATGGTGGGAACACAGGTATTCTGTTCAATGACGGTCAGCTGATTTTCATTGTTCAGCTGACTCTCTTGCCCCAAGTTTCCTGGGTAAGGCTGCCACATTGGCAGACCATCCATTGGGCCATAGTAGTTGTAGTCAAAGTTGTCTTTCATCAGAGTGTCTTCCTCTAATGAATTTGGCGGAGCACGACATCCTTCTGGATCACAACCTCCATAGATCATTTCGACGTCTGATCTGGGTATAAATCTCAAACTTTGTGTAGGAAAGTAAAAAGGAGTTTGCATTTCGTCCTGAGACATATAACCGTCCTTGTTAAGATAGGACTTCCATTCTTCATCTGTGTCAGAGGGATCTTCCTCATTGATAGCATGTACTGCTTGAGACACTGGGTGAATAAAACCTCCACTGTGGAAGAAGTTTTGAAGGGGATGAAGACTTTCATCGTTGGCAGCTATCTGGGTACAGGTTGCAGAAAAACCAAGATCATTCTTTGTTTTATTGTCAACAGGAATGACCAGCTGTCCCCATCCGGTTGTATTGGTACTCTCGACCGCTTTGATAGCATCTTTGTATGAAGAAATGGAAGTTCCTTCTTTGAACTGATTGTTCTTGCTTACCAATAATGCTTGGAACTACGTTCCAATAACCTCCTCGGGCTCTACACTAGCAGATGATGACAAGTTACTCATGAGCAAGGCCTGTTCCCCACAAACTGTGACAAGTTGATCGTTCTTGACGAACTTTAGCTTTTGGTAGAGGGTCGAAGTGACCGCTCCAGCCTGGTGTATCCAAGGTCTTTTTAATAAACAACTGTACGTTGCCCGGATGTCCATGACCTAGAAAGTGACTTGGAAAGTGTGAGGGCCAATAGTTATGGGAAGATCAACTTCGCCTATAACTGTTTTTCTGGATTCGTCGAACGCTTTGACGACGACCTCGCTGATTCTCATTAGAGGGCCTTTGAATGATAATTGCATCAAAGTGAACTTTTGCATAACATTTAGGGCTGACCCTGTGTCTACCAGTACGCTGGCTAAAGCATCGTCCTGGCAGTTGTAATACCCCAAATTTTGACCACTTAGATTTCCCATCATTGTGAAAATCATCATCACAATATGGATGTACCTTTATGCTTCATTAGTCTCCCCAAAGATGGGTGAGCATCCACCACAATCAAAATTAGGGTTTCAAGCCCTCTCTGAGTGCTTAGACAAAGGATCAATCAAGAAATGACATGATCTTCAACTTGTCTAATCTCTTAAACATCCACAATGGATCAAAAAGGACTCTCACTTCAAGGATTAAGCACAAGGCTGCTCCCTTCTAGGTGGATCAAGTCTCAAGATCGACAGTGTCACCAAATTAGGGTTTTGGTCGACCAGGGCCTCCAGATGGAAATTTTCATCTGGGCATAAGGCAATGATCCAAAACATAACCTAATATACTTCATGGAACCTCATGAACCCATGCATCAAGTCAATTTTGCCTCAGGGGATGCATTAATAAAAAATCAGGAATTAGGGTTTCTTGACCTAATTCACCCCTAAGTTGACTTTTCGGACAAACCATGAGCCAAGACCTCAAGAGATGATTTGAGGGTCTCTAATATACCATATTGATCCATTTGGAACAATGGATTGATCCAAGAAGCTTGAGCAACAAGTCTCAATTTCATCTGCACCACAATTAGGGTTTTAAGGGAAAAGTCAACTGTAACTTTGACTTTTGACCTGGACATGCTCCCAAACCCTAATACATGATTGAATATACCCTATGACACCCAGGGAACATGTCCATCAAGTTTGATTTAGGTCAAGGACATGATTTCCTAAAGAATTGCACAGTTTTGAATTCATATGATAAAAAGTCAACTGTGCACAAAAGTTAACTTTGACTTTTTGAGATTTTTCACCAAAATGGATTTTTAACCCTAAAATGATGTTAATGTATGATTTGAATCATCATTCATCAAGAAAAATCAAGAAAAGTGAGATAACTTGTAAAAGGGGTAACCATAAAACTTAGAAATTTTTCTAAGTTAAAAATAAAGTGGCAAAGGTACCAACTTTGGAGGACCATAACTCCTAAACCACAAGGCCATTTTTTCTCATCCAAAGATGGATTTGTAGCCCTAATTATCACCTACAAAAACTTCAACTACAAGTCATTCCAATTCATTAAGGATTTTGAGTTATGGAGTGATCAAAGTGGCTGAAAAGTGAAAATGTCACATTTTCCAACACTTTGTGAAATTTTCACTAAGTCAGATTCTGCTTCACTTTTTGCCAAATGTAGGGGGATTTTTCACTTGGAATCAAAAGAGATCAAAACAAAACTTATTCAAACAGTTGTTGTATCATGTAAGAGCTTTCCAAAATGGCCAAGAACATTGCCAAATTCAACCTACACCATGAGATACAACATTGCCAAGTTGCCTTGCTGAAATCTGTCAAGGCAAGGCAGAATTTGCAACTTTGGTCGATTTACCAAAATCAGCCAAATTCAATTGCTCCAATCCACTTGGACACCTCAGAGGATTGAATCTAAAGGGGACAATCACTGAGCCAAGCCTCCAAGGTCCAAGGAACAAGGAATAACATGTTGAACCTAGAGTTGCCAAAATAGGGACAAGACTTCAAACTTGGAATGAGGCATTCAATGGAACCATCAAGGTGGCATGGACTGAGCCATTCTCATCTGAAATCAGTCAAGACTTATCCAAGACCAAGGGGACCAAAGCTCTGTGCCCTAACCTCTAGTCAATGGCTAGAGGAGACTTGGATTTTCATTTGCCAACATTGGCCAAACCTACTTACCAACTGCCATGCACTATTCCTTGCAAAACAAACTTGCTCTACTATAAATAGAGCTCAATTGTGGTCAGTTTGAGTACACCAAAGCCATCTAACAAATGCTTTCCTCAAAATCTCATTCTCTTGGCAAAAATGCCTTTCTTAGCAAGGTAGCTATCGGGTTTTGAGTTTGAGAGCAATTCCAATCAAACCAATCACTCACACACCTCACATACATCACATATGAGCTGATCAAACACTCACATAACATCTGGAACATCAAAATCTCAAAATCACTTGCCATCCACACAGGTTTGAAGTGAAGTTGCAGCTGAGATGCCATAAACTGATCCAGTCCATTTCAATTCAATCCAAGTGTTCAAACACACTCCATATGGTGTAGGGAAGCTGTCCAGATCATCACAACTTGTCTGTAACACCTCCAACTCAAAATCACATCTGCTCTTGCTGTCACGACTTGGAGGTAAGCACATACTTGGTCATCTCTCAATCTATGCATATTTCCTCGCACAATATTTTGGCCATATGTTCATAATCATGCATGGAATGTTTTCCCTCAATTAATTGCATTGTTTGAATCGTGTATCAAAAATCCTAGCCTTCATGCAGAAATTAGGGTTCTTGAGGTCTCTTCGTGATTTCATGTTGTATGTTTAATTTAAATGAAATTAAAGTACATAGACATGATCGTGAGGTTGAGGCGAGCATAATGATATGTGGATTGCATGATATGATTACGTATTCATGGAGATTGGATAGAAAACGCAAATCAGAGAAACCAAGAACACGCGCGTGTTCTTCAGCCTGTTCTTGGCGCCATTTTTCATAAATTCAAATATTTGAATTTTGTGATTTTGTTTAATTGATTCAAAAATTAATTTCTCTCTGAGTTTTAATGATTTTGAGTTGATTCTTTTTTTAATAATTCACAAAAATGTTAAAATATTTTATTTTCACAAAAAATCCCAAAAATATTATTTATTTCATATAATTGATATTTTTGCAAAGAATTAATATTTTAATTGTTTTTGGCATTTTAAATATTTTTTCTACATTGATTTTGCAACTTTTAATGCTTTCTAATTATTTTGTAGGTCAATACTTAATTTTTGAAGCATTAATCCAATATCACAATTTGTTTTCCATGTGTTAAACAATTTTTTATCATTTTAATTGAATTTTTATTCAATTAAATACATTTTGAAAACAAATTAGGGTTTTGGATTAATTCAACCCTCATAAATCACTTTAAACCTTTTTTGGGCCTCTTGAGAGAGTGTAAGACCCATCCCCCCCTTGTACAAAAAACTTTTTGGGCCTCACTCATTGTATAAGTCCCTCTGTACAAGTAAACGGCGCGATCGTCGCCCGTTTAAAAATAAAAAATCATCTGGGCCTCTCCTTGAGCTATAAGACCCATTCAAAACACTTTGGGCCTCTATTAGAGTGTAAGACCCAATCCCCCTTTTAACCAAAACATTTTTGGGCCTCACTTATTGTATAAGTCCCTCTGCGTTAAAATAAAACCTCGGCGCGATCGCCATTTTTAAACGAAAAATCATTTGGGCCTACCCTCGTGTTATAAGCCCCATTCTTTTTTCTTTAAACCTTTTTGGGCCTCTTGAGAGAGTGTAAGACCCATCCCTTTGTACAGAAAACCATTTTTTGGGCACCAGTCACTTGTATAAGTCCCGCCGTACAAAGTCAAACAGTGCGCTCACTGATAAAACTCTGGGCCTCTCCTTGAGCTGTAAGCCCCAAATCTTTCTTTTTCAAAGCACTTTCTCCTTTGATTTTGAATATACTATTATTTTCAATCTTTCTTTGTTGAACAATTAACCAAACAGCATGGAAGCACTACAACCGAGTAAGTGGTTATCGCTTTCATTTACTGCTTTCATATTATAAACTCTATTGTGGGGCTGCTCACTGTAAGTCTCCTTTCATAAACTCATATCTACTGTGTAATAATAGTATAGATATTTCGAGTTTCCCCGGCTACTATGTCTAGAACTAGGTGACGCCGTTTCATTTATTCGTAGAAATAGACGCCTAGATCCCCAATATGAGCACCAGATACAGTCTTCTCTTCGGCTGTCCTCCTTAGGAATCGTCAAGAAGCTCTACTCCCCAAGATGAATGTATTCTCCGTGAATGGCATCTTTGAGTTTCTTCCAAATTCTCGAACTTTCCTGACTTGATCTATTCCTTGTGGATAGCTTGCCTTGAATGTCTCGGGGTTTGGGTACCCACTACGGTCATAATCTTGGACCTTAACTAAGGAACCCTCTTTAACAGTTAAAAGTCGCTGGATAGTAAGCCTCGCACATTTACCAGTGGTTTTTATCTTTAAAAGAGTTATCTCTCCTAATGGAAAGGAGGTGATAGACCCACGGGCTTCTTAAAAGCATCGGCCTCCTCTTGGGTATTATTCAAGGACACTACGGCTTCTTAGAAGTATTCACAGCCTCCTCTTAGGCTTCGTATAATGATCTCTTCCTCTGAGAATGATAGCCTCCTCTTGGGCTTCGTACAAGGACCCGTCGGCTTCTTAAAAGTTTCCAGCCTCCTCTTGGGCTTCGTACAAATTGTCCCGACGACCTCCTAGAGGTATAGGAACAGAACCTAGTCATCCTCATAGAACAGTCATTTCATAGAGTCTACTACTGTTTCTCAAAGCATAGTACAAAAGATAAAACTCTAGACTTGGACAGTCTAACTTCCTTGAGTCTCAAAGACATTCTCAAGCACCCTTCGTTAAATAGGAAGGAAACCCGCAGACTCGGACAGTCTCAATACCCTTTGGATTTCCCGTTTCCTCAAATAAAAGGAAACCACCCCGATCCTCAAATCTAATCCCTGAGTACAGTGTTGCTCATATAAGAACTGATTTTCTCTTTTAAAATCAGTATATTGGATCTGTCACTCAACTGAAACGAACTTTTAGCCTCCATCTCGGGCTTCGTATGAGATACAAAAAAACTCCCTTGTTGAGTGAAATAGCCTCCATCTCGGGCTTTATACGAGATACCAAAAGACTCCATCGACGGGTCAAAAAACTTTTAGCCTCTCTCTCGGGCTTTGTACGAGACACAAAATAGCCTCCTCTTAGGCTTTGTATAATGATTTTCCTAGCGGAAATTAGCCTCCTCTTAGGCTTTGTATAAGAAAACCACTGGTTAATCCAATTAACCTTTTAGCATCAAAGCTGTGCCTCGTTCACAGTACACAAACTTCAACAACTCCTTTCCCTTCATCTAATCGCTGTAAGCGGCAAGCCTCTGGATCATCTATATCCATGCCACTGTCCCTCTATTAGCATGAGAAATTCCTAAGGAAAGATGGCATTACTCTATACTGAGTTAAAGTTTTCTCCTTCAGGTTAAAACCCTTTCTTCGGAAATTATGGCATTGCTCGGATCCGCGTATCCCAGTTAAAGTAATTCTCCTTCCCCCTCTTTAGAGATGACAAATTCTCTCTAAAGTCGAGGTCTTTCAGCTTCACGTCTTGGGCTTTGAACAAGACACAAATAGACCTTTCAGCTTCACATCTTGGGCTTTGATCAAGATACAAACCACCTTTCGCTTCACGTCTTGGGCTTTAAACAAGACACCAAAAACACACATTTCCTCCCATAGAATAGGAGGAACTACGAACGCTCTGATTTCCCTGTTTCGGTAAACGGGAATACGTAGGCATAAGATCGAAAGAAAAGATCTTAGCGAGCGCAATCAACAAAAAACCCAAATCCCATATCTCCATCAATTAAAAGCAGTATTTCAAAAGCACCAGTCCTAACATCCTAATCCTTGTTCCCCGCTAGAAAGTCCTAGAAAGAAAGAAAACCGTATTGGCGAAAATACAAATAACCAGTACAAAGGCCCCCCACATTGATAGCATCCGTAACCTAACAGACCGCTGTTTAAACTCAGTATGCAAGCAGGGTTAATTGGAGACATCTATTTTCCTTCCTTATTCAGCTCACAATAGGATAAAAAATGAATCGACCTGTAGTTTAAAGCTCAAACCGCAGAGAGCGACCAGCGCTTAAGAACCGCGTCCAAAATCGCTCGCTACAGAAAAGTGGCGCCCACCGTGGGGCTATTGTTTTTCTTTCTTTCTGTTTTCCTTGTAAAATGGCAACTCTACTGGGGAGTCTTTTCCAAGATCTTTTTGCCTTAGGGCATCATCCCCGTTTTCCACGGAAAATGGGAACTCTACCGAAGAGAAAGATTGACCTATGCTGGTCCATCTCTTAGGCAGGGAACCACAGATTGGGGCTTCCGCCGGGGAACCCATTTCTGTCAGGAACTTAAGAATCGTAGCTTTATAAGTCTAGGATGATTAGGACAAATATATATACTGCTTTTCCTAATTGCTATACGTGTTTATTTTTCTGCTACTGGGAATGCGTGTGATGCCGCATGTGGTGAGATTGAGTATACACTTAAGAAAAGCCAACCTTTTTCGTAGTGCGGAAGCTATCGGAAATAGTTGTTACGCGATACTACCCTCATTTGAGGCTGGTGATCTATTCTCGGTGAATGGCACTAACTCTAAGATTGCACACAACTCGTTGGCGATCCGCTTGTTGTCTGCCTTCCTGGGAGGAGCTGATGATAATGAGTACAGGTACAAAAATCACCCTAGTATAAACCTTTGGGGATGGGTAGAGCTTTGACTTCATGACAACGACCCTTTGACCCCATGTTTTTTCTATGTTTTTGTGTGCTGCATTCATGCATTCATTTAATAAAACATTAAAACATTCAAAAAAATTTCTCTTCTAGTCTCTCTGTTTTTCAAATTAAACTAAGACTGAGATTGTAAATATCAGAGAAAAGGATTATGCTAATGGATTTCGGTAGAAGGAGAACTCACCAGTATACCTTCAAGGTTCCAAAACTAGGGGATTTGAGAAAGTTAGCAAGGATGATCGTTAACCCAGAGGCTTTCAGAGCCAAGCACGGTGGTTTGCTACCACTGTTAAGAGTCCATGTGATTAAGGGAATCATGGATGCGCTCATTCAGTTCTACGATCCGGTTTATCACTGTTTCACATTCCCGGATTACCAGCTAGCACCAACGCTGGAGGAGTATTCTCATCTGACTGATTTACACATTACAGATCGAGCTCCATTTTCTGGACTGGAAGAAATTCTAAAGAATCAGACTATTGCAAGAGCAATTCATTTAGACGAGTCTGAGGTCAAGACTCACATGATTACTATGGGTGGCATCCAAGGTTTGCCAGCCCAGTTCTTGACAAAGAAAGCTCTGTACTTCGCTAGTATAGGGAACGAGACTGCTTTTGAAAGCATCTTTGTCTTGCTCACCTACGGGTTATTTTTGTTTCCTAACATCAATAATTTCCTCGATATCAATGCTATTAAGGTTTTTCTCATTGGAAACCCTGTGCCGACTTTGCTCGCAGACGCGTATCATTATGTACACTTGGGAAATTTGTACAGCGGAGGGGAGATCACATGTTGTGTACCTTTGCTCTACAAATGGTTTATCTCTCACTTGCCCAAGTCTGCTGCTTTTTGGGATTGCAAGAGTGTCTTACGTCGGTCGCAGAAGATCATGTCTCTCACCAATTCCGATATAGATTGGTATAATAAGATTTATGAGGGAATCAGAATCATTGATCGTTGTGGAAACTTCCCCAGCGTACCCCTCATAGGAACTAAAGGAGGAATCAACTATCATCCGATATTGGTTCTTCGTCAATTTGGATACCCGATGAGACACATCCCACTGGGTGTTCATCTGGAAGGTCTTTTCTTCAAAGAAGGAGAAAGTGACAGAGCACTAAAGATGGAAATAGTGCAAGTTTGGAAACATGTTCATAAGAAAGGACGAGAGTCTCTGGGAAAACCGGACTGTGTCTCGGTGGAGCCTTATCTCCATTAGGTACAAACCAGAGCTCTCAAGCTAAAAATGCCTTATCCTCGTTACAAAATTCTTCCACCGAGGGAATCTGTCATGTACTTCATGACGGAAACTGAAAAGCTTCAGGTTACTCTCAACAAAGTTCAAAAGGAAAGAAGGTCTTGGAAGAACAAGTACCGCACCCTCGACGTAGAGTGTATCCAAATACAGCAACTACTAAAAGAGAAAGATGCTCTGATTGAAATTTTGGAGCAGCATGCTGTGGAGAATCAAGATGACCAAAGGAATTTGCTCGCTCCTTTCACCTGGCAAAAGAGTGACAACCCGACAACGGCTCAAGCGCCCCGGTCAAAGAAGAGGACTCGGGACCCATTAGTTTAGGTTTCTGTTTCTGCACTTTGTAATCTACTGTATTTCCATTTCTGTAATCCTTTGGAATTTCAATAAAAAGGGGTTTCCCCACTGTTTGGTATTTGCAATCTAATTGTCGAAGTTTATTTTGATTAAACCAAAAAAACAACAATTAATATAATCTTTGCATTCATCATTCTCACATCGCGTATTCTTCTTCCCTACGAATCTCACGTTTGTGTCTCGATTCTAGAGTCAAACTGTCTCATTCGTATAATACTCGGGCCAATCGTCAGAAAAAGATGGATGATCTTGAGGAAGAAAACAGAGAGTTGAAAGAAGAGATCGACGCTCTGAGAGAGGATATGAGAAAGCTTCGTAACGACATGCAAGCCATGGCAGAAGGTCAGCTACAAAGAACTGTGATCTCAGAGATCACCTCAACGCCCATCATAGAAAAGTATGATCCTAGGTATGAGATGCCAAAAGATCGTCCTTGGGGCATGCCTGTTAACTATATCCCGGAAGGATATGTTCCGCCGATCACTGAAGATCAGGGAATCGCAACAGAAGCCGCTTTGCCTGAAGGTTACAAACTTTGGGAAAGCGAAGATGCCAGGGGCATACTGAAGACTCCTGAAGGTTACAAACTTCGGGAGGCGCCAAGACTTACTACCGTTGTCAAGGTACCACCCCCTGTGGTGCACACTGTCCCGGAAGGACAGATTCCACCAACACCTTCTGGTAAGAAGGAAACTATGTTTGACAGAATGGAGGAATTCCAGGAACAGTTCCTGGAAATGCAGAAAGAGCTGCAAGCCATTCGCGGTCAGGATCTATTTGGAAAGGACGCCGCAGACCTCTGCTTGGTCCCAAATGTGAAAGTCCCACACAAGTTCCAAGTGCCCGACTTTGAAAAATACAAGGGTAACTCTTGCCGTCAGAGCCATCTGGTGATGTACGCTCGGCGGATGTCAGCTCAGACGGAGAATCAGGACCTGCTGATTCACTACTTTCAGGATAGTTTAACCGGTACCACACTCAAATGGTACATGGGTTTAAACCGTACTACGATCAGTACATTCAGAGATCTTGGTACTGCCTTCGTCCAATAATACAAGTACAATTTGGACATGGCACCCGACAGAGATCAACTCAGATCAATGTCGCAAAAGGAAAAGGAAACCTTTAAGGAGTATGCTCAAAGGTGGCGTGAAATTGCCGCTCAAATTTGTCCACCTCTTGAGGAAAAAGAGATGAAAAAGATCTTCTTAAAGACCTTGAGCTCATTTTACTATGGCCGAATGGTCGCCAGTGCACCCAGTGATTTCATCGAAATGGTCGGCATGGGTGTACGTCTTGAGGAAGCCGTCCGAGAAGGACGTTTGGTAAAAGACGCTGGATCAACGAGCAGTACTAAAAAATATGGTAGTGCTCTCCCTAAGAAAATGGAGCAAGATATTGGGAATATCTCTCTCGGAAAGCAAAGGCGACGTTACCAGCTAGTAGCAGCTGTTACTCCTGCTATCGGCCCCGCGCCTGTTCCTACGTATCAACCTCAGGTTGCGCAGAGCCAACCTGACCAACAAAGGACACAACAGCCTCTTCAGCAGGCTCGTCCTCCATATAACAACAACCGTACAACACGGCCACCAGGATTTAATCCTATACCCGTAACGTACGCAGAGCTGTTTCCGTTACTGCTGGCTAAGGGGCACATTCAGACTAAGTCTCCCCTTTCAGTTCCGAAAAATCCGCCTTTTTGGTTTAAAGCGGATCAAACATGCCCTTATCATCAAGGAGGTTCAGGGCATAACATTGAGACTTGTCTCAATTTCAAATCCAACGTGCAAAAGCTTGTTAGGAACGGGCTCTTATCTTTCAAAGATACGAATCCTAATGTTCTTACGAACCCGCTGCCTCAACACGAGAAAGCTGCAGTCAATATGATTGAGAAAGAGACTAACAATGTCTATCAAATTCACGATGTACTCTTATTGGGGACCAATCTGGTCAAGATGCATTGTAGACAGAGTGGATATGGCCATGTGCCGCCTCATAATTATCACCAGTGTGATATCTGCTCTAAAGACAACCAGGGATGTTCTGTAGTGCAAGCAGCTCTACAGGAACAAATGGATCTTGGATGGATCCAAGAGCACCGAGTTCGTGGAGTTAACATGGTTTACACGAATTCCAACGTCATTCAAAACCACGATATCCGTGCAATGAATGTCAACTTGGTGGCGATGCACTCAAGGCAAAGCCAATATCATAATCTGCCGCGGCACGATTACAGTTCCTGTCTGATTTGCTCGGTAAACAAACAGGGATGCTCTTTCATACAAGAGGCCCTCCAGCGTCAGATGGATCTTGGATGGATCCAAGACTACCATGATAGGAACTCCTATCAAATCAACATGGTTCAGATCTTTGACATTCGCGTGATGAATACCAACCTGGTAGAGTTACATGCTGAGCAGGTCCGACTTGGATTCTTAATATCACATGACTATCAAAATTGTAAAGCGGGTTGCGAAAACGATCGAGGTTGTACCCTTGTCCAGGAGGCACTTCAGCACTTGTTAAATCACTGGTGGATGCCAATCTATATGGATGAAGATACTCAGTAGATTAGTATCAATAACAGGAATCCTACTCGTCGTCAAAGTCAGGATGTCCGATCAATGGAAGGTAACCTAGTGAGGTTACATTGTATTCAAAGTGGGCGTGGCCAGGTGCCCCCACACAACTATGACAGTTGTAGCGTCTGTTCAGAAAGTAACCAAGGTCGATCATGGAGAAATTCATCCATATCCAGGTTCAGGACCCATCATTTGGTCGCCGAACTACCTTGCCGAGCAAGTTGAGGATGTTGTCACGATCTCTGGTCATCACAGGACCAGGGATGTTTTTTCCATCATCCCTCTAGTTGACGAATCTAAAGTTCCCAACCAGGAACGGATCGAGATTACTTATGATGGTCAGAAAAATCAGAAAGTCCCCATAGTCATCTATCTACCGGGGCCACTACCGTAAGAATCAGCTAAGGCGATCCCTTACAAATACGGTGCAACAATAATCGAGAATGGAAAGGAAATTCCATTACCCTCCGTCGTGAATATTGCAGACATCAGTCGTGTGACACGGAGCGGTCGAATCTTCAACCGAGGGGTTGGAGAATCTAAAAAAGAAAAGGAACTTCAGGCAGAAATTCCTGATCCACCTGTCGGTCAATCTGGTAATCCAGACTTTTCAAAAGACAAAGATGAGATGCTAAAGCTCATCCAAAGGAGTGAATATAACATTGTTGATCAACTGTTACAGACTCCTTCAAAGATCTCAGTATTATCACTGTTACTCAGTTCAGAAGCACACAGAGAGGCTCTACAGAAAGTCTTGGAGCAAGCCTTTATGGAACAGGATGTAACAATCAGACAATTTGATAGTATTGTCTCTAACATCACTTCCTACAACAATTTGGGATTTAGTGATGAGGAATTACCTGAAGAGGGTCGCTGTCATAACATGGCGCTCAACATTACAGTTAACTGCCAGGGCGATGCTTTAGCCAACGTACTGGTAGACACAGGGTCAGCCCTGAATGTTATGCCAAAGTCCACTTTGACGCGATTATCATTTAAGGGCCCTCCGATGAGAGTCAACGAGGTCGTCGTCAAAGCATTTGACGGAACCAGAAAAACAGTTATCGGCGAAGTTGATCATCCCATAACTATTGGTCCTCACACTTTCCAAATCACTTTCCAAGTCATGGACATCCGGGCAACATACAGTTGTTTATTAGGAAGACCTTGGATACATCAGGCTGGAGCGGTTACTTCAACCCTCCACCAAAAGCTAAAGTTCGTCAAGAACGACCAACTTGTCACGGTTTGTGGGGAACAAGCCTTGCTTGTGAGCAACTTATCATCATCTACTTGTGTGGAACCCGAGGAGGTTATTGGAACTCAGTTCCAAGCACTATCGGTGAGCAAGGACAATCAGTTTAAAGAAGGAACTTCAATTTCTTCATACAAAGATGCTATCAAAGCGGTCGAGAGTACTGATACGACAGGATGGGGACAGCTTGTCATTCCCACTGAAAATAAAACAAAGAAGGGTCTTGGTTTTTCTGCAACCTGTACCCAGACGGCCGCCAACGATGAAAGTCTTCATCCCCTTCAAAACTTCTTCCACAGTGGAGGTTTTCTTCACCCAGTGTCTCAGACAGTTCATGCTATTAATGAGGAAGATCCCTCTGACACAGATGAAGAATGGAAGTCCTACCTTAACAAGGACGGCTATATGTCTCAGGAAGAGGTGCCTATGCCTTTTTGCTTTCCTACAGAAAGTCCGAGATTTATACCTAGATCAGATGTCGAAATGATCTACGGAGATTATGATCCGGAAGGATGTCGTGCTCCGCCAAATTCATTAGAGGAAGACACTCTAATGAAAGAAAACTTTGATCATAATTACTATGGCCCGATGGATGGTCTGCCAATGTGGCAGCCTTACCCAGGAAACTTGGGGCAAGAAAGTCAGCCGAGTAATGAAACTCAGCTGAGCGTCATTGAACAGAATACCTGTGTCCCCGCCATGTCATGGGATCAACACTCAGGTCATTCAGAAACTACTCAACATGAAGATGAATTCGCAACGTTTGCAGGACTAGAATTCATCAACTATGCTTTTCCTGAGGTCAACGTCATCAAGAGGGATGACTTCTCCAGCTCCAAAGAAGTTTGGGAAACTTTGGGACAACCAAGTGGAAAATACGACTTTATGGTCAAGTACACCGCTCCCGAAAGCTCTCATATCAGGCTCGAAGATATCCAGTCAACTGGATGGGGAGATACAGCTGAGAGCACCAATGCTATGCAAAATGCAATAGAGGAATCCTCCTACGACAATTCTGCTTGGGAGACAGATTCCAATGATCCTACTCCACCAGAAATCAGCATCATTTCTGAAGACAAATCAAGGAAGGTGCCAGACTTTGTGATTCACCGAGGAGTTCGCCGCCAATGGGTTGCCGTTGAGGTTCCGAAGGTCGTTCATCAGTCAAAGTAATTTCCATCTTTAACCTTTCACCCTGCCCAGGTGAAACGGATGTTTTGATAGGGCTCGCTTTCTGTAAATTTCCCTCATCGCTTTGCCCAAAGCGACAGAGTTTTGTTTTATAGGGCTTAGTTTCAAGATTCGACTTATTCATTAATAAAATAACGTCGTTCTGTAATTTCCGCATTAATTGCTGTTTTCTCTTTTTGCTTTTTTCAGAAAATGGTAATCCTAAAAAACATTCAATAATAAAAACAAGCAGTAAAATCAAAACACTGCACACACTTACATTTTCTCTATCTCTTCTAAACACGAATCATCACGTCATGCAGATTGCTTGTTTTATACCCCGTTGAAACATACGATCCGATGCCTTCTCCCAACTTTGAGTTCCCGGTATTCGAGGCTGAAGAAGAAAATGACAACGAAATTCCAGAAGAGATCTCCCGACTACTCAGACAAGAGGAAAGGTCCATTGAACCTCACAAAGAGCCGTTGGAAACGGTAAACTTGGGTTCAGAAAAAGAGAGAAAAGAAATCAGGATCGGAGCACTGCTCAGTCCAACTGCCAGAGAAGATCTGATAAAGCTTCTCAAAGAATTCCCCGATGTGTTCGCTTGGTCCTATCAGGATATGCCAGGGTTGGATACCAGCATCGTGGAACATCACTTACCGCTAAGATCGGAATGTCCGCCAGTAAAGCAAAGGTTGAGACGCACTCACCCGGACATGGCCATCAAAATCAAAGAGGAGGTACAGAAACAGATCGACGCGGGTTTCCTCGCTACATCTGAATATCCTCAATGGTTAGCCAACATCGTACCCGTTCCCAAAAAGGATGGAAAGGTCAGAATGTGTGTTGATTACAGAGATCTAAACAAGGCAAGTCCAAAGGACGACTTTCCTTTACCATACATTGACATGCTGGTTGACAGCACAACCAAGTTCAAAGTATTCTCCTTCATGGATGGGTTCTCGGGCTATAATCAGATCAAAATGGCGCCGAAAGACATGGAGAAAACTTTGTTCATTACCCCATGGGGTACCTTTTGTTACAAGGTAATGCCGTTCGGTTTGAAGAATGTCGGGGCAACCTATCAAAGGGCCATGACTACTCTGTTTCATGACATGATACATAAGGAAATCGAGGTATATGTCGATGATTTGATTGCAAAATCAAGAACGGAGGATGAGCACGTTGAACATCTGTCAAAATTGTTCGAACGTCTAAGAAAATTCAAGCTCTGCTTGAATCCCAACAAGTACACCTTCGGTGTCCGTTCGGGGAAACTACTAGGGTTCATCGTCAACCAGAAAGGAATTGAAGTTGATCCTGACAAGGTCAAGGCCATTCAAGAAATGCCTTCTCCGTAAACTGAAAAACAAGTCAGAGGATTCCTGGGACGTTTGAACTACATCTCCAGATTCATATTCCTTATGACCGCGACTTGTGCGCCAATTTTCAAATTACTCAAAAAGAACCAGGATTGCGTTTGGTTAGAAGATTGCCAAACTGCCTTCGACAGTATCAAGGAATACCTGTTGAATCCGCCGATTCTATCACCTCCAGTGGAAGGGAGACCACTGATCATTTACCTCACAGTCCTAGAGGACTCAATGGGATGTGTACTTGGCCAACAAGACGAAACTAAAAGGAAAGAGTCTGCCATTTACTATCTAAGCAAGAAATTCACCGACTGCGAAACTCGGTACACAATGCTTGAGAAAACTTGTTGCGCTTTGGCTTGGGCAGCCAAATGTCTTCGCCAGTACATGATTCGTCATACTACTTGGTTGGTCTCCGAAATGGTTCCAATCAAGTACATTTTCGAAAAACCTGCTCTCACGGGAAGGATTGCCCGTTGGCAGATGTTACTATCAGAATATGACATAGAGTACCATGCTCAGAAAGCCGTTAAAGGAAGTATTTTAGTCGATCATTTGGCTTATCAACCGATTGACGATCAAGAATCAATCGGGTTTGACTTCCCAGACGAAGATGTCATGTATTTAAAGATGAAAGATTGCGATGAACCGCTACCCAGTGAAGGGCCAGAACCAGGTTCCCAGTGGGGACTTATCTTTGACGGAGCAATCAATCATTATGGAAACGGAATTGGGGCAATCATTGTTACCCCTCAGGGTTCCCACATTTCTTTCACTGCTAGACTTACGTTCAAATGTACGAACAACGAGGCCGAATACGAAGCATGTATCATGGGTCTCGAAGAAGCGATTGATTTAAGGATCAAAAACTTGGACGTATACGGTGACTCAGCCCTGGTTATTAACCAGATAAAAGGAGATTGGAACACATACCAATCGGGATTGATTCCTTACAAAGACTATGCAAGGAGGTTGTTACCCTTCTTCAACAGAGTCGACTTTCATCACATCCCTCGTGATGAGAATCACATGGCTGATGCATTAGCCACTCTCTCTTCCATGATTAGTGTAGGTCGATGGAATGACATACCTAAGATCGACATCATGCGCCTTGAACGGCCCGCTTACATCTTCGCGATTGAAGCAGTCATAGACGACAGACCTTGGTATCACGATATCAAATGCTTCCTTCAGAAACAAGAGTACCCATCTGGGGCACTCAGAAAAGATAGGAAAACCCTCAGAAGATTGGCTGGAAACTTCTTCCTGAGTGGTGACACTCTTTATAAGAGAAATTTTGACATGGTCTTGCTCCGATGCATCGACAGACCAGAAGCAGACATGCTCATGAAAGAAATTCACGAAGGATCCTTTGGCACTCATGCCAACGGACACACAATGGCGAGAAAAATTCTCAGGGCCGGGTATTATTGGTTGACCATGGAATCCGACTGCTACAAGTACATGAGGAGGTGTCACAAGTGTCAGATATACTCCGACAAAATTCATGTACCGCCATCACATCTCAAAGTTCTTTCTTCCCCGTGGCCTTTTTCCATATGGGGAATCGACATGATTGGTATGATTGAGCCCAAGGCTTCAAACGGACATCGGTTCATCCTGGTAGCCATTGATTATTTCACCAAGTGGGTCGAAGCAGCGTCATTCGCCAATGTAACCCGACAAGTGGTGGTCCGATTTATCAAAAACAATATCATCTGCCGTTATGGTGTTCCAAGCGAGATCATTACTGATAATGGATCTAACTTGAACAATAAGATGATGAAAGAGTTGTGTGCTGAGTTCAAGATCGAACACCATAACTCATCTCCCTACCGACCTAAGATGAACAGAGCGGTAGAGGCGGCTAACAAGAACATCAAGAAGATAGTTCAAAAGATGGTTGTAACCTACAAAGATTGGCACGAGATGCTACCCATTGCTCTTCACGGTTATCGTACATCTGTCCGCACTTCAACAGGGGCAACCCCTTTCTCTCTAGTATATGGCATGGAGGCAGTTCTCCCCATAGAAGTAGAGATCCCATCAATCCGGGTATTGATGGAAGCTTAGCTCACCGAAGCTGAATGGTGTCAAAGTCGACACGAAGAACTGAACCTGATCGAAGAAAAGAGAATCACGACACTATGCCACGGTCAGTTATATCAACAGAGAATGAAAAGGGCGTTCGACAAAAAGGTCCGACCTCGTATTTTCAGAAAAGGAGACCTCGTGCTCAAGAAGATACAATCATTTCTCACTGACTCTCGGGGCAAATGGACCCCAAATTATGATGGCCCCTATGTGGTCACGAAAGCTTTCTCAGGCGGCGCCTTGAGACTTGCAACCATGGACGGAGAGGAATTTGCCTACCCCACGAATGTTGATGTAGTCAAGAAATACTTCGCCTAAAACTAAAAAAAAAAAACGTCTCGGTGGATTGAAAACCCGAAAGGGCGGTCCAGACAAAAGTTAGAGACATGAAAAAAATCATCCCGATGGATAGGAAATCTCATAGTACAATCCAGGCAAAAATTAGGGATAATGGCAAGTAACTATGTTCAACAGAGGCAAGTCCCTCAGCAGCAGTTACAGCATCATCTATCGGAGGAAATCTCCAGTCAAAGGTCATCTTCGACGAAAGCTCAGGATGTCCCGAACTCAAAGTTGGTAGTAGGATAGTGGTCATTATGTTTCAACGTAGCCCTTTTCCTTGTAAATTACCATTTTCTAACTTTGTATATACTCTTTGGAATCACGCGTTTGGCTGATCTCCATCTTATCAATAAAATTTGAGCCCTTGTGCTTTTGTTTGTAATTCTTTACTTGTTTTAGCTTTACAAAACGACGTTGTTTAAACTTAATCAGCGATTCTTGAAATAAAACAAAAATAAATTTACTTGTTAAACTTTTTCTGCTTTTAAATTAAAGATGGCATTTCTTTTGACTGTTGAACATCAGAAGAACATCGATCGCTTCTCCCGAAGTAAGCGAACTTCAAAGTGCAGAATCAAAGTACTCCTTCTAAGCCAGTACTCCTGAATGAAGGGATCAATTGTGTCAGAGACCTTGTTTCGTCTGACACGCCTCGACCGAGTTCTCATCTCCTAAGCCCGATCAACATAGCTCCCAACGGGACTATCTCTCCTAAGCAAGGTGGAATTGCTATTTTGAACCAACGGTACTTCTTCGTCCCGCGATGGCCGAGTATCCAATTGTGTTCATCCATTAGTCTGTATGTCGCGTCTATTTTGTCAGCATGTACATACATACATCGTGCATTTTTTATTTGCATTCACATTTCATATTGCATCACTATCACTCTAGTCGGTCTTGTCCCCTAGTGGTAGAAGTCCTCTCAATCGGGTTGTCAGTTCTTGCCTCGTCGGGAAATACTGTGACTGAACAACCTTGCTTCCGGTTTAATTCTGGAAAGAAGTTGGTCCTTGACCACTTTGATAACTTGAACCTCTGAAAATCCAGAGAAAACTTTCAATAAGCATCACTCTTCGCCATTGAAGATGATATCCTTGCTTTCCCGGATTAAGGAAAATCCACAGAGAAAGCCTCGTGATCAGAGATTCGGCAGCACGCCAGTTTTGCTCCGAAAAACCACTGATGAGAAGGTCATTGGCACCTCAAAATTGGACCCCATCATATGGCGTTTCTCCGGGAAGATCCCGAGAAAAGTATGATGAAAGAAACCAAACGAAAACAGTCTCTCAAGAGACTCGCTTTCCCTAGTAGAATTGACAAATGGCATCTCCAAAACAGAGAAGTTTGTGTACCTCTACAATTCAGACGAATGGGTTCCCCAGCAAGTCTGACATCAAAACTTTTTCCACTCAAATGGCATCTCCCCAGGAAAATTCGGCGAGAAGTTTGAAGGAAAGCCGCTACGAATAGTGTCCCTTGTCAGTAAAGTTTATTGACAAAAGAAACTAAGACCAGTTCCTTGGTAAGAAACCAGGATCGAGGGGAAGTTTAAATCAGAAACTAAGACCAGTTCCTTGGTAAGAAACCAGGAACGAGGGGAAGTTTAAATCAGAAACTAAGACCAGTTCCTTGGTAGGAAACCAAGAACGAGGGGAAGTTCAAAAGAAACCAAGACCAGCTCCTTGGCTGAAGACTAGGATCGAGGGGAAGTTTACCTTTTCTAAGCATCATTGCTTAGCTAAAGAAGATGAATGCGTAAGCTACCATTCATAACCACCATCAAAATTTCGGATATTCCGATATTTAATCCTCTTGCACCCCGAATGCTCGAATACCTTCGTCATTCACACCTTCGGGTCCAAGAAGATTAAATAGGGGCATCTGTAATACCCCAAATTTTGACCACTTAGATTTCCCATCATTGTGAAAATCATCATCACAATATGGATGTACCTTTATGCTTCATTAGTCTCCCCAAAGATGGGTGAGCATCCACCACAATCAAAATTAGGGTTTCAAGCCCTCTCTGAGTGCTTAGACAAAGGATCAATCAAGAAATGACATGATCTTCAACTTGTCTAATCTCTTAAACATCCACAATGGATCAAAAAGGACTCTCACTTCAAGGATTAAGCACAAGGCTGCTCATTTCTAGGTGGATCAAGTCTCAAGATCGACAGTGTCACCAAATTAGGGTTTTGGTTGACCAGGGCCTCCAGATGGAAATTTTCATCTGGGCATAAGGCAATGATCCAAAACATAACCTAATATACTTCATGGAACCTCATGAACCCATGCATCAAGTCAATTTTGCCTCAGGGGATGCATTCATCAAAAATCAGGAATTAGGGTTTCTTGACCTAATTCACCCCTAAGTTAACTTTTGGGGCAAACCATGAGCCAAGACCTCAAGAGATGATTTGAGGGTCTCTAATATACCATATTGATCCATTTGGAACAATGGATTGATCCAAGAAGCTTGAGCAACAAGTCTCAATTTCATCTGCACCACAATTAGGGTTTTAAGGGAAAAGTCAACTGTAACTTTGACTTTTGACCTGAACATGCTCCCAAACCCTAATACATGATTGAATATACCCTATGACACCCATGGAACATGTCCATCAAGTTTGTTTTAGGTCAAGGACATGATTTCCTGAAGAATTGCACAGTTTGGAATTCATCTGATAAAAAGTCAACTGTGCACAAAAGTCAACTTTGACTTTTTGAAATTTTTCACCAAAATGGATTTTTAACCCTAAAATGATGTTAATGTATGATTTTAATCATCATTCATCAAGAAAAATCAAGAAAAGTGAGATAACTTGTAAAAGGGGTAACCATAAAACTTAGAAATTTTTCTAAGTTAAAAATAAAGTGGCAAAGGTACCAACTTTGGAGGACCATAACTCCTAAACCACAAGGCCATTTTTTCTCATCCAAAGATGGATTTGTAGCCCTCATTATTACCTACAAAAACTTCAACTACAAGTCATTCCAATTCATTAAGGATTTTGAGTTACGGAGTGATCAAAGTGGCTGAAAAGTGAAAATGTCACTTTTTCCAACACTTAGTGAAATTTTCACTAAGTCAGATTCTGCTTCACTTTTTGCCAAATGTAGGGGGATTTTTCACTTGGAATCAAAAGAGATCAAAACCAAACTTGTTCAAACAGTTGTTGTATCATGTAAGAGCTTTCCAAAATGGCCAAGAACATTGCCAAATTCAACCTACACCATGAGATACAACATTGCCAAGTTGCCTTGCTGAAATCTGTCAAGGCAAGGCAGAATTTGCAACTTTGGTCGATTTGCCAAAATCAGCCAAATTCAATTGCTCCAATCCACTTGGACACCTCAGAGGATTGAATCTAAAGGGGACAATCACTGAGCCAAGCCTCCAAGGTCCAAGGAACAAGGAATAACATGTTGAACCTAGAGTTGCCAAAATAGGGACAAGACTTCAAACTTGGAATGAGGCATTCAATGGAACCATCAAGGTGGCATGGACTGAGCCATTCTCATTTGAAATCAGTCAAGACTTATCCAAGACCAAGGGGACCAAAGCTCTGTGCCCTAACCTCTAGTCAATGGCTAGAGGAGACTTGGATTTTCATTTGCCAACATTGGCCAAACCTACTTACCCGCTGCCATGCACTATTCCTTGCAAAACAAACTTGCTCTACTATAAATAGAGCTCAATTATGGTCAGTTTGAGTACACCAAAGCCATCTAACAGATGCTTTCCTCAAAATCTCTTTCTCTTGGCAAAAATGCCTTTCTTAGCAAGGTAGCTATCGGGTTTTGAGTTTGAGAGCAATTCCAATCAAACCAATCACTCACACACCTCACATACATCACATATGAGCTGATCAAACACTCACATAACATCTGGAACATTAAAATCTCAAAATCACTTGCCATCCACACAAGTTTGAAGTGAAGTTGCAGCTGAGATGCCATAAACTGATCCAGTCCATTTCAATTCAATCCAAGTGTTCAAACACACTCCATATGGTGTAGGGAAGCTGTCCAGATCATCACAACTTGTTTGTAACACCTCCAACTCAAAATCACATCTGCTCTTGCTGTCACGACTTGGAGGTAAGCACATACTTGGTCATCTCTCAATCTATGCATATTTCCTCGCACAATAATTTGGCCATATGTTCATAATCATGCATGGAATGTTTTCCCTCAATTAATTGCATTGTTTGAATCGTGTATCAAAAATCCTAGCCTTCATGCAGAAATTAGGGTTCTTGAGGTATCTTCGTGATTTCTTGTTGTATGTTTAATTTAAATGAAATTAAAGTACATAGACATGATCGTGAGGTTGAGGCGAGCATAATGATATGTGGATTGCATGATATGATTACGTATTCATGGAGATTGGATAGAAAATGCAAATCTGAGAAACCAAGAACACGCGCGTGTTCTTCAGCCTGTTCTTGGCGCCATTTTTCATAAATTCAAATATTTGAATTTTGTGATTTTGTTTAATTGATTCAAAAATTAATTTCTCTCTGAGTTTTAATGATTTTGAGTTGATTCTTTTTTTAATAATTCACAAAAATGTTAAAATATTTTATTTTCACAAAAAATCCCAAAAATATTATTTATTTCATATAATTAATATTTTTGCAAAGAATTAATATTTTAATTGTTTTTGGCATTTTAAATATTTTTTCTACATTGATTTTGCAACTTTTAATGCTTTCTAATTATTTTGTAGGTCAATACTTAATTTTTTAAGCATTAATCCAAGATCACAATTTGTTTTCCATGTGTTAAACAATTTTTGATCATTTTAATTGAATTTTTATTCAATTAAATACATTTTGAAAACAAATTAGGGTTTTGGATTAATTCAACCCTCATAAATCACTTTAAACCTTTTTGGGCCTCTTGAGAGAGTGTAAGACTCATCCCCCCTTGTACAAAAAACTTTTTGGGCCTCACTCATTGTATAAGTCCCTCTGTACAAGTAAACGGCGCGGTCGTCGGCCGTTTAAAAATAAAAAATCATCTGGGCCTCTTGTAGTACCCCAAAATTTGCCCTACCTTTTTTGGCTTTTGTTTCGCATTCATTTGCATCCATTAGGTCATAATTCATTCTTTCATTTGCATTGGGTTCCTAAGACGTGTGATCAAGGCATCTTCCTTTGGTTTGAGCTTTCCGTATTCAGAAGATTATCAGTGTGTCTTCAAAGTGGTTATTTCTCAGGTGGTGTATATTCAAGGTCAAATTGTTGTGGATGGAACTCATCAGGTCAACAAACAGTGATCCATGTGCGGTGTAGGTCCAGAAGGCCAGGGTTCTATGGATCAGAAATGCAAAGGAGGTTTGATTCAAATGATTGTTCAATGGTAGTTGTGACTATGTTATCAGAGGCCTGTGAAAAGTTGGTGATGAGTTTTGAATTCATTTTCTATCCATGGTTCATATCCACTTCCATTTTTGTTATAACCCATTTTTATATTCATTTTGACCAAATCCATTCTAGATCCACTTCATATCCATTCTTGTCATTTTTCATTAAACCACATTCTAACTTCTCCATTTAGTTTAATACCACTGTTCAATCCAAATCGTTTTTATCTTAGCCAATTTCATTTTTTTATCCACTTTTAACATCAATTCATATCCATTTCTCTAACTCAATTTCCAAATCATAATTCAAGTTTTAAATATCCATTCTTGATATCCATTTGCCAAATCCATAAACCATTTATGTAAATATCCGTTTTATGACCAAGAAACCCAATTCTTAAACCAATTTTGAAGATTCATACTCATTGACCATATTCACTCTATTAATCCAGTTAAGTCCATTTTTCTTAACTATTTTAAATCCACGGACCCATGGCACATTTCATCCTTTGAAAGATCAAGGTTCACTAGACAATTTCTCTCAACAAATCTGAACAATTTTGATTAGAATGAAAAAAGGTGTCAAGCATCTTATCAAATACACAATTTATGGCGGCAATTGTACAAGAGAAAATCACTATATTGTGATTACAAAAGTTACAAGGGATATGTGCTTGTTGTAGAACTCTTGCAATGTAATGTGGTGTGACACAGCCCTCAAGGGTCGTCCCGTTGTTCGAAAAGCTTGCTGACCTTGGGACAACTCCTGATGCACTAGCCCGCATATTCTCCACAGAATGGTACATAAACCGTATCAATGGGAAAACATCTTTCCATCCAATAGTATGTAAAAAGGGAGTTCATAGCAGGGTTCAAAAAAGGGAAAGTATGATGGATTTATTGGTTAACAAAATACACAGCGGGATACAGTCTTCACATGAATTTTACACAGTGGTTTTAAAATCCAAAAACCTATAACAGAATCCATATCAGTTTCACAATCCTAACTTCTAACTGAAAAACTAACAAACTCTAACCGATTTCACCCACAAAGACCAAATTACCCTCCCTGATTGTTGCTATAAAGTCATTACCATCTTCATTCTTGAGTGGCTTCTTCATTCTGCAATTTTTGTTCTTGACAAATCTGCATCTTCTCCAATTCATTGCAACTTCAAGAATTCCATACGAATTCACCAACCTTCACTCTTCCATACACATTTTGATTCAACCTGCAAATTCATCAGAAACTCATCAATAATCTTCAAACCAGAACCTGCAACAAACGACACTCTTCATCAAGTTCTAAACAATTCCTGAACAATTCCGCAACCAATTTCTGTTAAGCTTTTTGGACCTTCATTAAGGGCAAATTCAGTTTCGAAGTAATATCAACGTCAACGACAAAACTCATCCGCAGCAAAAAGAAGAAGGAAGAAGTAGTAGAAGAGTTGAAAGAAGCGGAAAAATCGAAGGCAAAACTACGCATACCTGAGCCGATTATCTCTGGTTTTCTCTTCGTCTTCGTCCTCTTTGAAGAGTCACCGGAACTGCTCCGGTAGGTAAGCCTCGATCCAAATTTTGTTTAGGTTTTGTTTCTCTCTTCCCTTTCTCGGCGAATTTGTAGACGGTAGTGTAGCTCGCAACGTGTTATTAATTTCACTCCGCCGTCGCCGGCAGCGAGCCGTGGCGAGGCGGAGTCATTCGTTAGTTTCCCGGGGAAGCGATCGTGAACTGTTGCGCGACTCACGTCACGGTTGAGAGGTTGTGACGGTGAGTTCTGTGCGTGCGAGACGGAGATTCGTGGCGGAGACGAGCGATGGAGAGGAGAGTTGAGTGCGATGACGCTGGAGTTTTGTTGCGTATCAATGGCGGAGAGTCTTGTTGAAAGAGAAACAACGGTGAGGATGACGGAAAGACAAGAGGCGATGAAGAAGTGTGCGATTTTGCCGGAAGAGTGTGAGTATCACCGGCGATTTGAGAAGGATGGTGAAGACGGTGGAAGGAGGGAGGATGAGAGCCATCCGATGATGAAGAGGAAGTGTGCGGCGGTTTGTTGCGAAGAAGAAGAAGTGCGTTGGGAGGTTGAAAAGGAGCCGCACGGATGAGTCTTTGAGGGAAAGTGGAGAAGATTGTCACTTGCTGAGAAAGTCCTAGGTTAATTAGGGTGGATTGGGCTTCTTTTTTTTTCTTGTATTCACATCACCCCAATCTCTGCGCACCCCTGGCCGAATAGAGAGACTTTGGGCCTGAACTCAATAAAGCCCAATGCCTGGGTTTCTATCCGCACCACCCTGAGACCACTGCCGCACCCTCATTTTTCTTAATCGTTGAGTTTAGATCTTTGTTTTATTATTTTGTTTTGACTAATTAACTTAGGATAATTAGATTTTGATTAGATTTTAGAAATTAATTTCTAATTTTCTTTAGAATTAGTTAAGGTCTTAACTTTAGAAATTGACTAATTAAAAATGGTTAATTAGAAAATAATAATCTTGATTTTAGTTAATTAGAGTTTTATTAGGTTAGGAATCAATTAGATTAATATTAGAATTAGATTAGAATTTAATTGAAATTAATTTTAGGATTAATATTAGTCTTAATGCTAGAATTAGTTTAGGTTTTAGATTGAATTAACTTTAGGTCTAGTTTTAGAATTAGATTTTTTTAGGAATTAACTTGAATAAGCAATAGATTTGGATATTAATTTTAGGATTAATCCTAGTACTAATTTTAGACTAACTTTTACTTAGAATCTAATTTTGCTTAATTAGCATTTTAATTTTTGTGGATATTCTTGTTTGTTTTTAAAGCTTGATTTTGATATTCATTTTGATTAATACTTGAGTTGTCTCTTTTACTTGTCTTTCTCTTTTATGAATAGCATGATATAATGCTATGTGTAGAATTTTCTCACATCCCCTTGGGATCCTAGCTCAACTTTAATCTTTGATTAAAGTGAGGTAGGATATGCATTAGGTAGTGCTATCCCTTTTTCCTTTAGACTTTAGGTTTTGAAACCTCACAAACCATTAGGATCACTCCCTTAACTAATCAATTAGGATTGAGTCTTAGTCCACATAGATTTTACCTTTCTCCTCTCTTGAGTCTTTCTTCTTCTCATCTCAAAGAAAATTCAAAACATCTAATAAAGGTAGGCATTTATTGCATTTAGGCCTTTCACATAAAGAAAAGATTATAAGGGGTCTTCTCTTATAATCTTAAAATGTATAGCATATAACCCATCTTGGGTCAATGTGTTAAACATTTGATCTTGTGTGAGGGACTTAAATACAATACTTGTTGAAGGTAAATAAAAAACACTTCTTCATTTCTTAATCAACAAAAGCATTTAATAAATACAAGTATGCTAGTGTGTTTGAACCTTAATAATTGGAAATAGGTGTGAGGGTCTTCTTCACTCTTAGTGTGCTTTCTTACTCATTCCATCTTGGAATGTGAGGATGTACACATTCCAATGACTAAGATTCAGATACACTATCATATGCAAACAAATCCAAAACACTTCCTTCTAAAAGACAAAAACAAACAATAACGTCTTTCCTTCGGGAATTCTTTTCTCACCTCACTCACTCTCAGTGTACGAACGTGCTTCTACTCGTTCTCTTGCAAGATGGTAACGCACTCGGACCAGCGAGCCTGCAACACCTGAGCTAGAACGTAAGCCGTTCTCTAAAAAATGTAATCCATCCCTAGTGAGGGGAACTACGTCGCTCTGATTCTCATGCTCCCGATGAGATACGTAGGCAGTGGGGTAGGGCCCATGCGAGCACTTCTTTTATTTTCCCTACATTTGTTTCTCGTTCCTCTTCTATTCTTTCTCCTTTATTTCTTTCAGTTCCTTTTCCAGTATTCTTTCCTTTACACCCTTTGATCGAGACAAGCAAGAGTGGATCCCATCGGGTACGATGGACGCGAGGGGGTGCTAATACCTTCCTCTCGCGTAACCGACTCCCGAACCCATTTTTCTTGGTCGCGAGACCATGCTTTTCCTTATCTTCAGGTTTATGCGGTGTTTCCTTTCCCTCTCTTGGGATAAATACACATTGCTGGCGACTCTGTTCGGTGCCACTTTCGCGTTTGTACTAGGATGAAAATCCCGGGAGCGACAGCTGGCGACTCTGCTGGGGAACGAACCCAGAATCTCTGGTTTCCTTAGCGAGTCAATCCTAGCGCTTGTTTGCTTTTCTTTCATTGGGTGTATTTTGTTTGCGGTATTTACTGTTGTATTGTATTATTATTTACCGTATTGCTGCTTTACTGTACTTTACTGTATTTATCACATTTACTGCATTACATATCATTATTGTGCTGGACTGTGCTGTTGTTTTCTGTTTGGCGGGCGGGATGTTCTGAGAGATAAGCCCACTACCAAGGCTTGAGTACACAAATAGGTATTAGAGTGGATAGTCGTGACGCTTGCGTGGTGGTGACCACGTATTGTTGTTCATGAGACCCACAACCAGACGAGGTTCTATCAGGAGCTTTCTGCTACTGCATGTTATGCAGGCCAGTAGTTATTCTCTTGAGGAACTGTCGACTCTGGTGACCATTCCCGAGGACTCAGTTGCGGCACTCCTCCCGAGTTGTGACAGTGGCAGACCACCTTCTGTGGCAAACCCATTGCACATTCTCGATCCGAGGACCCAATGCTGGGAACTCGCTATAGGATATCCCTTTTGAAAGAGAATCAGTGGAGGCACTCCTCGATTGGCGATAGTACTGTACCCCGAGGGATGAATGTACTATTGCTTCTCGACCTCAGTGCCAGAAGCTGAGGACCTTTCGTTTTGGAGAATCAGTTGAGGCCTCCTCGATTGATGATGATGCCAAACCAGAAATGGTGAACGTATCATCATTTCTCGACCTGAGAGCCCGGGATATTGAACATCCTAGTACCCACATGTGAGAGGGGCGGGTTGTTTACAGGTTTGCAGGTAACCTTGACCTTCAACATACCCAGTATTTTGGATTTCCTATCAGTGTGGACTTATCAGCCTGGTATTCTGGTATTCTGATCATCCGGTATTCTGATATTCCGGTATTCTCTTCAGAACAGACTCATGAACCTATTCAGTCATCAGCAGCACAGTGATTATTCAGACTATGTGGAAGCTTTGATCCCATGTCTTATTGCATTCATATTATTGCATTGCATTTGCATCTTGCATCATTTTGCATATCCCTTCTCCAGGCCAGATCAGAGAGCTCATCCATCCTTTGTCTGAACTGCAGTTTGATTTCCCGACTTTCGTATTGGACTTGAATCAGCTTCTGGAAGAATCATGAATTCAGGGGAACAGAATCAGTTTGTGACTAGGGCCGATGTTGAATTGATGAAGCATCAGTTGGACCAACTTATGGAAGCTATGGCCGTCATGACAAGGGGAGAGGCCAATGTTCAAAGAAATGAGAATGTCATTCCACCTCTGGTGAACGACGTTGCCCAAGCTCAGCATGTGCGAATCCCGGTTGAGAATCATGCTATACACGAGCGTACCATCTTCCGAGACGGACATTCTTCTTCTCTTGATGCCACAGATTATCAGAGCTTTGCCTTCTCTATGCCAAATGTCCAAGGGGTAGTTCCGAAGATGAACCCTAATGACACACGATCTGTTGATGATGAAAGATACCGTGTGTTGGACGAGAAAATTAAAGCCCTGGAGAGGCGTGATACTCTTGATTTGAATGCTTCGAGCATGTGTTTGGTGTCTGGCCTGGTAATGCCTCCAAAGTTTGAAATGCCGAAGTTTGAGCAATACAAATGAGATAGCTGTCCGAAGCTACATTTGGTGATGTTCTGCAGAAGAATGACCTCACATGTCGACAATGACAAGCTCATGATCCACTGTTTCCAAGACAGTCTGAGTGGGGCATCTTTGTATTGGTATATGCAGTTGCAGAGTGGTAGCATCCGATCATGGTCAGATCTAGCCAACGCCTTTGTGAAGCAGTACGATTATAATCTTGACATGGCTCCCAGCCGAACACATTTGCAAGACTTGTCTCAAGCAGATAATGAATCATTCCGAGAGTATGCTCAGAGATGGAGAGAGTTAGCCGCTCGTGTTCAACCGCCACTTTCGGATAGAGAATTGGTTGATTTGTTCATAGATACCTTGCAAGGGCCGTACTTGGAAAAGATGATTGTCAATGGGGCAGCAAAATTTTCTGACATGGTGATGGTGGGAGAACGTATCGAGAGCCTGATTAAGTGTGGAAAGCTCCAAGGCGTCTCGAACTTCCAAGCTAATGAAAATGAATCAGTTGTTAGTTCTCAGGAAGAATTCGAGGAAGAAAATAGTTCCGTTCAGGAATCTCTACCACCTCGTTCTCAGGGTTCAGACATATCAACTATTCAGAGTCAACAATCTTATGGGCCTCCGTATCATGGACAATATTCTTCTGCAAATCAGAGACCTCCTCAGAGTCAACGGTCATATCGCCGTCAGCCGCGTCAGCACGCCCGACAAAGGCCAAGGAAGCCAGAGAGGAATTTCACTCATTTGCCAATGTCGTATAGTCATATGTTGCCGGATTTGATCAGAGGTGGATTGATAGTGCCGAAGGAATTGAAGCCAGTGCCTTTTCCGTACCCACCAGGTTTTGATTTCAACGCCCGTTGTGACTATCATGCTGGGGCACAGGGGCATTCAACTGAGTATTGTAAGGTGCTTAGGAGCAAGATTCATACTCTTCTTGACTCCAACATGTTCTCATTCACGCCTCAGGGTATTCAGATCCACGACTCTCTTTCGTCCAGTTATGTGGGTTCATCAGTTCAGGTTATGGAAGAAGTCACTGAGACCAGTTGTGCAGATGATTATCAGACTGACTTTGATGAGCAATTCTGAAGATGGCCAGCTCATTAGCAAATCAAGCTTGGAAGGCCCAGTTCCTCAAATCTGGCGACCATTTAGATCATGTCATTTCTTTGCATTTGTAGTTTCTTTTCTGTTAAAAAGTGCAAACTCATTTGTAAAACTTGTTGTTTTCGATTGATAATGATAATGGAATGAATATGCATGTTTTGATTAAATCCAGTCGTGTTCACTCATACTTTTTATCGATATCATATGCTTGTTTAAGCAGGATCCGAGGGAGGATGATGACATTCAAAGACGCAGAACTTCCAATTGTATGCTTTTGGGACAAAACCCTGCTGATGATGTACAGGCATTGTTTCAATTCCTCAAACACCGGAGACATAAGGAAGATAATCCCTTGTAAACCCCGTTGAGCCTAGTAGTAGGAGTTTCTTTCTGAAAATGAAAAACCCTCAATCTTAACCTGGGGCAGGGTAGGTGTCAGCTAATTTGACCGTGCGTTCAAATTTCAAAAGGAGTGTTCCATTCGAGGATCAATTACATCCACGGTTATCCCTCACCAACCGAAGAGTGAGACGGTCGCAACCCTTTACAATTCAAGACAAACCAGTGTCACACGATTTGTTCAAAAAAAAAAGAGAGAGCAAAAAAAAAAAAAAAGAATCAAAAGAAAAAAGAGAAAAAGCCCGCTAAGTCAAAACTTGAAAACAAGTGACTTAGGCAAAAGTTAGGGCATCCCGCTGGACTTCAAAATCAAAAGATTCAAAAAAAATCAGTCCAGGCAAAATCAGGGATATAAAAAACAAAAGACTGAAAAAGCGAAAAGCAAAAGGAGGAAACAAAAGAAAAATCCTCAAGCAAAGAACAACTCGTGTGAATACAGACACCAAAGGTAAAAGGGGTGAATGTCACTCTGTAAACCGTGTGGATTCCTTAACCATCCTCATACCATTCACAACCTTTTGAAAGGTGAGCGCTTGTGTCAAGTAGCTGAACGTAGGACTGGAGAACATCAAGGAGAATGGGTGGGCTAAAACAAAACTTTGAGCCTTATATCCTTTCTTTCTTAAACCGCGAACCAGGCCACGTTACAACCTTCAAAAGACCTAATTGAAATAGGGTTGTTTCGAAAGCATACTTCGGTTAAAATCGCGTCAGTTCTGACTCCCAAAAGGACTTTCTTACCATTCATGTTGGTATCGATGTGACATTATAATAAGTGATTCGTTCGTTACATATCACCACATTTTTCCAGTGAACAAACTTGGATTTCAAAACTGTCATATGCATTGCATCAAAATTATCTTTTCCAAACGAACAATTTTACTTGCGAGTAAGTGCTTGCTCAGGAAAGTCTCTACAATGGAAAGATTGATTAATCTAAGGTGCAAAGTGCCCGAGTACTCCGTTGAGCCAGGGCAAGTCATACCAAACGGGCGATCCATTCCAAGATTCAGTTAATCTGGGGCAACTATGTTGAGAATCTGGGGCAATCAAGTCGAGATTCAACAAATCTCTCAAAGGCCAGTTAAAGGTACTCCTTCACAGATTAGCTAGACAGGGGCATAAATCAGTTCAAGACTGGGGCAGGCTGCCTCAAGAGCACAAAAAGTTATTCTCTCCGGAGAACGGCAAATCACAGTCTGGGGCAATATATGTTGGATCTTCACGAGACATCCTGAAGACATGTTCATTTACAGGTTATGCTGCATCGGGGCATCTCTTTTGGCCATATCACATCTGCAGGGTTCATGGTGGTAGTTAATGCATGACGACCCCAGTAGAGCCTCTCTCCTTAGCAGAGATAGCTGGAGTTTCATCACTCGTGGCAGAGCATTATGGAGATTGTGATTATTCTCCCCAGCAGGAGTTCATGAATTTGCTCTCCCCTAGACAGGTTGGTGAAGTTTGTTGCTTTTCAACAAGAGTTCATATTCCGGTACAGAGTGTTGGGTTTGTGCTTCCCCAGTTTGCGGTAAAGTTGTTCCCCTATCCCCAAAGGAGTAAGGGTAGAAGGTAGATTCCCAACAAAGGACCAAGTCTGATCTTATCCCCTAGCAGAGCTGATATCATCAACCATTTTCATGCATATTTTTGGGTGATGGTTAGTTTTCTCCAGCAAGTCAAAGGTCGATTTTCATTGGCACTTTTCTCCAACGGATTCCTGGGATCTCCAGCAGAAATTTGTTATTCGTACTTTCCTGCAGAATGAAGGTTTAGTCGGGATCTCGAGCAGTCATGACACTGAAGGCAATTCAGTTTGTTTTCCCCAACGGAGTTAGCCTCGTCTCTTCAGCATTTATTTTACTGGAGTGCTCCTGTTGCATATCATGAGCATCATTGCATAATCATCATTGCATAATCATCAGCATAGCATTGTATGAACCTTTGCCCAACCTTGCTCGGCACCTTCATTCACAGCCCACTTTGCTGGCATATGTCAAAACCTGAAAGCCTATCCCTTTTGGCGTTCCCTTCAAACCTGAGGTCCAATCCCTATTAGCACTTCATTCAAAATCCAATCCCCATTGGTACCCAAAAAGATTTTGCCTTTGAAAAACAATCACCATCAGGTTTCACCTGTCCTTACCAGCAAAGTTCATTTGTACTTAGCACATTCTTCCTCCCTGGTAGCCCGAGCATATGTCGGCATTTTGCATGTAGTGATCATTGCATCCTTAAATCGCATAGCATTTCCATTTGATATGGAGCATTACGCCATAGAAAGAAAATTCAAACATATGCATGCGAAGCATAAGCCAGGTTTGGTACCTTGCACGAAAGCCCAAATCAAATTCCAGTCAAGACGGTGACATATCCCCAGCAGACATTACAATCAACCCAGCCGATTACCTTTCTTTTGGGTCGTAGATCATACGTCGATCTTACCCTCGACCAGTCTTTGTCCATCAACCTCTTGATGACGGCACTTCGGTCAGGTTTCCTTTCCATCAAACCCCTTTGATGATGTGTTTTTGCGTATGGTTTTCTTTCCGTCATCCCCATGACGATGTGTCCCTTCGGTTAAATTTTCTTTCCGTCATCCCCATGGCGATGTGTTCCTACAGCGGAATTTTATTTCTGTCATCCCTATGACAATGCGTTTCCCTGCGTATGGTTTTCTTTCTGTCATCCCTATGACAATGTGTTTCCCTACGGTGGAATTTTCTTTCTGTCATCCCTATGACAATGTGTTATCTTTGTTCCGATTTTTCTTCCGTCATCCCCATGACGATGTGTCCCTTCGGTTACATTTTCTTTCCGTCATCCCCATGACGATGTGTTCCTACAGCGGAATTTTCTTTCTGTCATCCCTATGACAATGTGTTTCCCTACGGTGGAATTTTCTTTCTGTCATCCCTATGACAATGTGTTTCCCTACGGTGGAATTTTCTTTCTGTCATCCCTATGACAGTGTTTTATCTTTGTTCAGATTTCTTTCCGTCAAACCCCATGACGATGTGTTCCTACTGTGGAATCTTCTTTCTGTCATCCCTATGACAATGTGCTTCCTTCGGTTAGGTCTTCTTTCTGTCAGACCCCTTTGACGATGCGTTCTCTTCGGTTGGGCTGTCTTTCCGGCAATTCTTTGATGATGTGGGCCGGTGCATATCTTTTCTTTCCGTCAACCCCTTGACGATGTTAGGTTGTCTCCCCTACAGAGTTGTCTGCTTGGATTTCTCTTTTGCCCAGTAGAGTTGCCTCGCAGAGCTACCTTGTAGTTAATGGTCAAGACTCAGTGAATATCCAAGAGTTTGAAGATGCCAAGTCTTCTGTAAAATCCTTTTGGGACGATTTTTTTTCCAGATCTACTGTGTAAGTTGGGGCAAAAGGCAAGTAGTTGACCTTCCCAGGCATGGGGCATCTGAATTTCCCCGGCAGAGAATGTTCCAGATCTATAACCCCAGTAGAGTTGGAGGACATTTGGTCTTCTGTAAAATCCTCTCAAAAGGCATTCCCCAGCATGAGACGCTTTAGAGCAGTTCTCCCCACAGAGTTCGACATGTTGACAGTAATTTCCCCAGTAGGGTCTAAATAGATCAAGGGAATCTCTTCTTCAACAAAGTGTCAGCATATGATATTACCCAGCCGGTGGTGTAATTCTCAGCATTGCGCATTTACAACTCAAAGTCCAATTTATTTTTGGCACACAGATAGTTTGTTCATATTATCCCAGCCTGTGGAATAGTATGGAAGATGGTTGTTCCAGCCAGTGGGATGATCATTATATACAGTTTGTTCATATTATTCCAGCCTGTGGAATAGTATGGAAGATGGTTGTTCCAGCCAGTGGGATGATCATTATATGCAGTTTGTTCATATTATTCCAGCCTGTGGAATAGTATGGAAGATGGTTGTTCCGGCCAGTGGGATGATCATTATATACAGTTTGTTCATATTATTCCAGCCTGTGGAATAGTATGGAAGATGGTTGTTCCGGCCAGTGGGATGATCATTATATGCAGTTTGTTCATATTATTCCAGCCTGTGGAATAATATGGAAGATGGTTGTTCCAGCCAGTGGGATGATCATTATATGCAGTTTGTTCATATTATTCCAGCCTGTGGAATAGTATGGAAGATGGTTGTTCCGGCCAGTGGGATGATCATTATATACAGTTTGTTCTTATTATTCCAGCCTGTGGAATAGTATGGAAGATGGTTGTTCCAGCCAGTGGGATGATCATTATAGACAGTTTGTTCATATTATTCCAGCCTGTGGGATAATATTGCAGGTGGTTGTTCCAGCAGGTGGGACGATCATTTGGCAAAGCTTCCAAAGCCGGTTTGGTAAGCATTAAAGTCCAAGTTTAATTTGGCAAAGCTGCAAAAGTCCATCTGAGGATGGCAATTTTGAGATTCCAAAGCCTGTTTGGTAATCATTGAAGTCCAACGACAGATTGGCAAAAATCCAGCACGAAATGGTAAAAGTCCATTATTTAGAATGGCAGAGCAGCTAAAGTCCATCAACAGTGTGGCAAGCCAGTAGTCATCTGGCATCGTACAAAAGACGTTCTTAAAGTCCACCCGCAGTGTGGCAAGCCAGTAGTCATCTGGCGTCGTACAAAAGACATCTCCCCAGTGTTATGGTTATCGTCAGAGTTTTATTCAAGCAGAGTTTATTTGGTTGGGTTTATATCCCTTTTTATTATTCTCCACAGAGTGCAAATTTTGCGGTTCTTTTTGTATTCAATCACCTTGTACATTGAATGTCTGAAAGCAGTTGCTATCATCCCTTCAGGTCCAAGTTGATTGAATAGGGGCAACTGTAGTACCCCAAAATTTGCCCTACCTTTTTTGGCTTTTGTTTCGCATTCATTTGCATCCATTAGGTCATAATTCATTCTTTCATTTGCATTGGGTTCCTAAGACGTGTGATCAAGGCATCTTCCTTTGGTTTGAGCTTTCCGTATTCAGAAGATTATCAGTGTGTCTTCAAAGTGGTTATTTCTCAGGTGGTGTATATTCAAGGTCAAATTGTTGTGGATGGAACTCATCAGGTCAACAAACAGTGATCCATGTGCGGTGTAGGTCCAGAAGGCCAGGGTTCTATGGATCAGAAATGCAAAGGAGGTTTGATTCAAATGATTGTTCAATGGTAGTTGTGACTATGTTATCAGAGGCCTGTGAAAAGTTGGTGATGAGTTTTGAATTCATTTTCTATCCATGGTTCATATCCACTTCCATTTTTGTTATAACCCATTTTTATATTCATTTTGACCAAATCCATTCTAGATCCACTTCATATCCATTCTTGTCATTTTTCATTAAACCACATTCTAACTTCTCCATTTAGTTTAAAACCACTGTTCAATCCAAATCGTTTTTATCTTAGCCAATTTCATTTTTTTATCCACTTTTAACATCAATTCATATCCATTTCTCTAACTCAATTTCCAAATCATAATTCAAGTTTTAAATATCCATTCTTGATATCCATTTGCCAAATCCATAAACCATTTCTGTAAATATCCGTTTTATGACCAAGAAACCCAATTCTTAAACCAATTTTGAAGATTCATACTCATTGACCATATTCACTCTATTAATCCAGTTAAGTCCATTTTTCTTAACTATTTTAAATCCACGGACCCATGGCACATTTCATCCTTTGAAAGATCAAGGTTCACTAGACAATTTCTCTCAACAAATCTGAACAATTTTGATTAGAATGAAAAAAGGTGTCAAGCATCTTATCAAATACACAATTTATGGCGGCAATTGTACAAGAGAAAATCACTATATTGTGATTACAAAAGTTACAAGGGATATGTGCTTGTTGTAGAACTCTTGCAATGTAATGTGGTGTGACACAGCCCTCAAGGGTCGTCCCGTTGTTCGAAAAGCTTGCTGACCTTGGGACAACTCCTGATGCACTAGCCCGCATATTCTCCACAGAATGGTACATAAACCGTATCAATGGGAAAACATCTTTCCATCCAATAGTATGTAAAAAGGGAGTTCATAGCAGGGTTCAAAAAAGGGAAAGCATGATGGATTTATTGGTTAACAAAATACACAGCGGGATACAGTCTTCACATGAATTTTACACAGTGGTTTTAAAATCCAAAAACCTATAACAGAATCCATATCAGTTTCACAATCCTAACTTCTAACTGAAAAACTAACAAACTCTAACCGATTTCACCCACAAAGACCAAATTACCCTCCCTGATTGTTGCTATAAAGTCATTACCATCTTCATTCTTGAGTGGCTTCTTCATTCTGCAATTTTCGTTCTTGACAAATCTGCATCTTCTCCAATTCATTGCAACTTCAAGAATTCCATACAAATTCACCAACCTTCACTCTTCCATACACATTTTGATTCAACCTGCAAATTCATCAAAAACTCATCAATAATCTTCAAACCAGAACCTGCAACAAACGACACTCTTCATCAAGTTCTAAACAATTCCTGAACAATTCCGCAACCAATTTCTGTTAAGCTTTTTGGACCTTCATTAACGGCAAATTCAGTTTCGAAGTAATATCAACGTCAACGACAAAACTCATCCGCAGCAAAAAGAAGAAGGAAGAAGTAGTAGAAGAGTTGAAAGAAGCGGAAAAATCGAAGGCAAAACTACGCATACCTGAGCCGATTATCTCTGGTTTTCTCTTCTTCTTCGTCCTCTTTGAAGAGTCACCGGAACTGCTCCGGTAGGTAAGCCTCGATCCGAATTTTGTTTAGGTTTTGTTTCTCTCTTCCCTTTCTCGGCGAATCTGTAGACGGTAGTGTAGCTCGCAACGTGTTATTAATTTCACTCTGCCGTCGCCGGCAGCGAGCCGTGGCGAGGCGGAGTCATTCGTTAGTTTCCCGGGGAAGCGATCGTGAACTGTTGCGCGACTCACGTCACGGTTGAGAGGTTGTGACGGTGAGTTCTGTGCGTGCGAGACGGAGATTCGTGGCGGAGATGAGCGATGGAGAGGAGAGTTGAGTGCGATGACGCTGGAGTTTTGTTGCGTATCAATGGCGGAGAGTCTTATTGAAAGAGAAACAACGGTGAGGATGCCGGAAAGACAAGAGGCGATGAAGAAGTGTGCGATTTCGTCGGAAGAGTGTGAGTATCACTGGCGATTTGAGAAGGATGGTGAAGACGGTGGAAGGAGGGAGGATGAGAGCCATCCGATGATGAAGAGGAAGTGTGCGGCGGTTTGTTGCGAAGAAGAAGAAGTGCGTTGGGAGGTTGAAAAGGAGCCGCACGGATGAGTCTTTGAGGGAAAGTGGAGAAGATTGTCACTTGCTGAGAAAGTCCTAGGTTAATTAGGGTGGATTGGGCTTCTTTTTTTTTTCTTGTATTCACATCACCCCAATCTCTGCGCACCCCTGGCCGAATAGAGAGACTTTGGGCCTGAACTCAATAAAGCCCAATGCCTGGGTTTCTATCCGCACCACCCTGAGACCACTGCCGCACCCTCATTTTTCTTAATCGTTGAGTTTAGATCTTTGTTTTATTATTTTGTTTTGACTAATTAACTTAGGATAATTAGAGTTTGATTAGATTTTAGAAATTAATTTCTAATTTTCTTTAGAATTAGTTAAGGTCTTAACTTTAGAAATTGACTAATTAAAAATGGTTAATTAGAAAATAATAATCTTGATTTTAGTTAATTAGAGTTTTATTAGGTTAGGAATCAATTAGATTAATATTAGAATTAGATTAGAATTTAATTGAAATTAATTTTAGGATTAATATTAGTCTTAATGCTAGAATTAGTTTAGGTTTTAGATTGAATTAACTTTAGGTCTAGTTTTAGAATTAGATTTTTTTAGGAATTAACTTGAATAAGCAATAGATTTGGATATTAATTTTAGGATTAATCCTAGTACTAATTTTAGACTAACTTTTACTTAGAATCTAATTTTGCTTAATTAGCATTTTAATTTTTGTGGATATTCTTGTTTGTTTTTAAAGCTTGATTTTGATATTCATTTTGATTAATACTTGAGTTGTCTCTTTTACTTGTCTTTCTCTTTTATGAATAGCATGATATAATGCTATGTGTAGAATTTTCTCACATCCCCTTGGGATCCTAGCTCAACTTTAATCTTTGATTAAAGTGAGGTAGGATATGCATTAGGTAGTGCTATCCCTTTTCCCTTTAGACTTTAGGTTTTGAAACCTCACAAACCATTAGGATCACTCCCTTAACTAATCAATTAGGATTGAGTCTTAGTCCACATAAATTTTACCTTTCTCCTCTCTTGAGTCTTTCTTCTTCTCATCTCAAAGAAAATTCAAAACATCTAATAAAGGTAGGCATTTATTGCATTTAGGCCTTTCACATAAAGAAAAGATTATAAGGGGTCTTCTCTTATAATCTTAAAATGTATAGCATATAACCCATCTTGGGTCAATGTGTTAAACATTTGATCTTGTGTGAGGGACTTAAATGCAATACTTGTTGAAGGTAAATAAAAAACACTTCTTCATTTCTTAATCAACAAAAGCATTTAATAAATACAAGTATGCTAGTGTGTTTGAACCTTAATAATTGGAAATAGGTGTGAGGGTCTTCTTCACTCTTAGTGTGCTTTCTTACTCATTCCATCTTGGAATGTGAGGATGTACACATTCCAATGACTAAGATTCAGATACACTATCATATGCAAACAAATCCAAAACACTTCCTTCTAAAAGACAAAAACAAACAATAACGTCTTTCCTTCGGGAATTCTTTTCTCACCTCACTCACTCTCAGCGTACGAACGTGCTTCTACTCGTTCTCTTGCAAGATGGTAACGCACTCGGACCAGCGAGCCTGCAACACCTGAGCTAGAACGTAAGCCGTTCTCTAAAAAATGCAATCCATCCCTAGTGAGGGGAACTACGTCGCTCTGATTCTCATGCTCCCGATGAGATACGTAGGCAGTGGGGTAGGGCCCATGCGAGCACTTCTTTTATTTTCCCTACATTTGTTTCTCGTTCCTCTTCCATTCTTTCTCCTTTATTTCTTTCAGTTCCTTTTCCAGTATTCTTTCCTTTACACCCTTTGATCGAGACAAGCAAGCGTGGATCCCATCGGGTACGATGGACGCGAGGGGGTGCTAATACCTTCCTCTCGCGTAACCGACTCCCGAACCCATTTCTCTTGGTCGCGAGACCATGCTTTTCCTTATCTTCAGGTTTATGCGGTGTTTCCTTTCCCTCTCTTGGGATAAATACACATTGCTGGCGACTCTGTTCGGTGCCACTTTCGCGTTTGTACTAGGATGAAAATCCCGGGAGCGACAGCTGGCGACTCTGCTGGGGAACGAACCCAGAATCTCTGGTTTCCTTAGCGAGTCAATCCTAGCGCTTGTTTGCTTTTCTTTCATTGGGTGTATTTTGTTTGCGGTATTTACTGTTGTATTGTATTATTATTTACCGTATTGCTGCTTTACTGTACTTTACTGTATTTATCACATTTACTGCATTACATATCATTATTGTGCTGGACTGTGCTGTTGTTTTCTGTTTGGCGGGTGGGATGTTCTGAGAGATAAGCCCACTACCAAGGCTTGAGTACACACATAGGTATTAGAGTGGATAGTCGTGACGCTTGCGTGGTGGTGACCACGTATTGTTGTTCATGAGACCCACAACCAGACGAGGTTCTATCAGGAGCTTTCTGCTACTGCATGTTATGCAGGCCAGTAGTTATTCTCTTGAGGAACTGTCGACTCTGGTGACCATTCCCGAGGACTCAGTTGCGGCACTCCTCCCGAGTTGTGACAGTGGCAGACCACCTTCTGTGGCAAACCCATTGCACATTCTTAACCCGAGGACCCAATGCTGGGAACTCGCTATAGGATATCCCTTTTGAAAGAGAATCAGTGGAGGCACTCCTCGATTGGCGATAGTACTGTACCCTGAGGGATGAATGTACTATTGCTTCTCGACCTCAGTGCCAGAAGCTGAGGACCTTTCGTTTTGGAGAATCAGTTGAGGCCTCCTCGATTGATGATGATGCCAAACCAGAAATGGTGAACGTATCATCATTTCTCGACCTGAGAGCCCGGGATACTGAACATCCTAGTACCCACATGTGAGAGGGGCGGGTTATTTACAGGTTTGCAGGTAACCTTGACCTTCAACATACCCAGTATTTTGGATTTCCTATCAGTGTGGACTTATCAGCCTGGTATTCTGGTATTCTGATCATCCGGTATTCTGGTATTCCGGTATTCTCTTCAGAACAGACTCATGAACCTATTCAGTCATCAGCAGCACAGTGATTATTCAGACTATGTGGAAGCTTTGATCCCATGTCTTATTGCATTCATATTATTGCATTGCATTTGCATCTTGCATCATTTTGCATATCCCTTCTCCAGGCCAGATCAGAGAGCTCATCCATCCTTTGTCTGAACTGCAGTTTGATTTCCCGACTTTCGTATTGGACTTGAATCAGCTTCTGGAAGAATCATGAATTCAGGGGAACAGAATCAGTTTGTGACTAGGGCCGATGTTGAATTGATGAAGCATCAGTTGGACCAACTTATGGAAGCTATGGCCGTCATGACAAGGGGAGAGGCCAATGTTCAAAGAAATGAGAATGTCATTCCACCTCTGGTGAACAACGTTGCCCAAGCTCAGCCTGTGCGAATCCCGGTTGAGAATCATGCTATACACGAGCGTACCATCTTCCGAGACGGACATTCTTCTTCTCTTGATGCCACAGATTATCAGAGCTTTGCCTTCTCTATGCCAAATGTCCAAGGGGTAGTTCCGAAGATGAACCCTAATGACCCACGATCTGTTGATGATGAAAGATACCGTGTGTTGGACGAGAAAATTAAAGCCCTGGAGAGGCGTGATACTCTTGATTTGAATGCTTCGAGCATGTGTTTGGTGTCTGGCCTGGTAATGCCTCCAAAGTTTAAAATGCCGAAGTTTGAGCAATACAAAGGAGATAGCTGTCCGAAGCTACATTTGGTGATGTTCTGCAGAAGAATGACCTCACATGTCGACAATGACAAGCTCATGATCCACTGTTTCTAAGACAGTCTGAGTGGGGCATCTTTGTATTGGTATATGCAGTTGCAGAGTGGTAGCATCCGATCATGGTCAGATCTAGCCAACGCCTTTGTGAAGCAGTACGATTATAATCTTGACATGGCTCCCAGCCGAACACATTTGCAAGACTTGTCTCAAGCAGATAATGAATCATTCCGAGAGTATGCTCAGAGATGGAGAGAGTTAGCCGCTCGTGTTCAACCGCCACTTTCGGATAGAGAATTGGTTGATTTGTTCATAGATACCTTGCAAGGGCCGTACTTGGAAAAGATGATTGTCAATGGGGCAGCAAAATTTTCTGACATGGTGATGGTGGGAGAACGTATCGAGAGCCTGATTAAGTGTGGAAAGCTCCAAGGCGTCTCGAACTTCCAAGCTAATGAAAATGAATCAGTTGTTAGTTCTCAGGAAGAATTCGAGGAAGAAAATAGTTCCGTTCAGGAATCTCTACCACCTCGTTCTCAGGGTTCAGACATATCAACTGTTCAGAGTCAACAATCTTATGGGCCTCCGTATCATGGACAATATTCTTCTGCAAATCAGAGACCTCCTCAGAGTCAACGGTCATATCGCCGTCAGCCGCGTCAGCACGCCCGACAAAGGCCAAGGAAGCCAGAGAGGAATTTCACTCATTTGCCAATGTCGTATAGTCAGATGTTGCCGGATTTGATCAGAGGTGGATTGATAGTGCCGAAGGAATTGAAGCCAGTGCCTTTTCCGTACCCACCAGGTTTTGATTTCAACGCCCGTTGTGACTATCATGCTGGGGCACAGGGGCATTCAACTGAGGATTGTAAGGTGCTTAGGAGCAAGATTCATACTCTTCTTGACTCCAACATGTTCTCATTCACGCCTCAGGGTATTCAGATCCACGACTCTCTTTCGTCCAGTTATGTGGGTTCATCAGTTCAGGTTATGGAAGAAGTCACTGAGACCAGTTGTGCAGATGATTATCAGACTGACTTCGATGAGCAATTCTGAAGATGGCCAGCTCATTAGCAAATCAAGCTTGGAAGGCCCAGTTCCTCAAATCTGGCGACCATTTAGATCATGTCATTTCTTTGCATTTGTAGTTTCTTTTCTGTTAAAAAGTGCAAACTCATTTGTAAAACTTGTTGTTTTCGATTGATAATGATAATGGAATGAATATGCATGTTTTGATTAAATCCAGTCGTGTTCACTCATACTTTTTATCGATATCATATGCTTGTTTAAGCAGGATCCAAGGGAGGATGATGACATTCAAAGACGCAGAACTTCCAATTGTATGCTTTTGGGACAAAACCCTGCTGATGATGTACAGGCATTGTTTCAATTCCTCAAACACCGGAGACATAAGGAAGATAATCCCTTGTAAACCCCGTTGAGCCTAGTAGTAGGAGTTTCTTTCTGAAAATGAAAAACCCTCAATCTTAACCTGGGGCAGGGTAGGTGTCAGCTAATTTGACCGTGCGTTCAAATTTCAAAAGGAGTGTTCCATTCGAGGATCAATTACATCCACGGTTATCCCTCACCAACCAAAGAGTGAGACGGTCGCAACCCTTTACAATTCAAGACAAACCACTGTCACACGATTTGTTCAAAAAAAAAAGAGAGAGCAAAAAAAAAAAAAAGAATCAAAAGAAAAAAGAGAAAAAGCCCGCTAAGTCAAAACTTGAAAACAAGTGACTTAGGCAAAAGTTAGGGCATCCCGCTGGACTTCAAAATCAAAAGATTCAAAAAAAATCAGTCCAGGCAAAATCAGGGATATAAAAAACAAAAGACTGAAAAAGCGAAAAGCAAAAGGAGGAAACAAAAGAAAAATCCTCAAGCAAAGAACAACTCGTGTGAATACAGACACCAAAGGCAAAAGGGGTGAATGTCACTCTGTAAACCGTGTGGATTCCTTAACCATCCTCATACCATTCACAACCTTTTGAAAGGTGAGCGCTTGTGTCAAGTAGCTGAACGTAGGACTGGAGAACATCAAGGAGAATGGGTGGGCTAAAACAAAACTTTGAGCCTTATATCCTTTCTTTCTTAAACCGCGAACCAGGCCACGTTACAACCTTCAAAAGACCTAATTGAAATAGGGTTGTTTCGAAAGCATACTTCGGTTAAAATCGCGTCAGTTCTGACTCCCAAAAGGACTTTCTTACCATTCATGTTGGTATCGATGTGACATTATAATAAGTGATTCGTTCGTTACATATCACCACATTTTTCCAGTGAACAAACTTGGATTTCAAAACTGTCATATGCATTGCATCAAAATTATCTTTTCCAAACGAACAGTTTTACTTGCGAGTAAGTGCTTGCTCAGGAAAGTCTCTACAATGGAAAGATTGATTAATCTAAGGTGCAAAGTGCCCGAGTACTCTGTTGAGCCGGGGCAAGTCATACCAAACGGGTGATCCATTCCAAGATTCAGTTAATCTGGGGCAACTATGTTGAGAATCTGGGGCAATCAAGTCGAGATTCAACAAATCTCTCAAAGGCCAGTTAAAGGTACTCCTTCACAGATTAGCTAGACAGGGGCATAAATCAGTTCAAGACTGGGGCAGGCTGCCTCAAGAGCACAAAAAGTTATTCTCTCCGGAGAACGGCAAATCACAGTCTGGGGCAATATATGTTGGATCTTCACGAGACATCCTAAAGACATGTTCATTTACAGGTTATGCTGCATCGGGGCATCTCTTTTGGCCATATCACATCTGCAGGGTTCATGGTGGTAGTTAATGCATGACGACCCCAGTAGAGCCTCTCTCCTTAGCAGAGATAGCTGGAGTTTCATCACTCGTGGCAGAGCATTATGGAGATTGTGATTATTCTCCCCAGCAGGAGTTCATGAATTTGCTCTCCCCTAGACAGGTTGGTGAAGTTTGTTGCTTTTCAACAAGAGTTCATATTCCGGTACAGAGTGTTGGGTTTGTGCTTCCCCAGTTTGCGGTAAAGTTGTTCCCCTATCCCCAACGGAGTAAGGGTAGAAGGTAGATTCCCAACAAAGGACCAAGTCTGATCTTATCCCCTAGCAGAGCTGATATCATCAACCATTTTCATGCATATTTTTGGGTGATGGTTAGTTTTCTCCAGCAAGTCAAAGGTCGATTTTCATTGGCACTTTTCTCCAACGGATTCCTGGGATCTCCAGCAGAAATTTGTTATTCGTACTTTCCTGCAGAATGAAGGTTTAGTCGGGATCTCGAGCAGTCATGACACTGAAGGCAATTCAGTTTGTTTTCCCCAACGGAGTTAGCCTCGTCTCTTCAGCATTTATTTTGCTGGAGTGCTCCTGTTGCATATCATGAGCATCATTGCATAATCATCAGCATAGCATTGTATGAACCTTTGCCCAACCTTGCTCGGCACCTTCATTCACAGCCCACTTTGCTGGCATATGTCAAAACCTGAAAGCCTATCCCTTTTGGCGTTCCCTTCAAACCTGAGGTCCAATCCCTATTAGCACTTCATTCAAAATCCAATCCCCATTGGTACCCAAAAAGATTTTGCCTTTGAAAAACAATCACCATCAGGTTTCACCTGTCCTTACCAGCAAAGTTCATTTGTACTTAGCACATTCTTCCTCCCCGGTAGCCCGAGCATATGTCGGCATTTTGCATGTAGTGATCATTGCATCCTTAAATCGCATAGCATTTCCATTTGATATGGAGCATTACGCCATAGAAAGAAAATTCAAACATATGCATGCGAAGCATAAGCCAGGTTTGGTACCTTGCACGAAAGCCCAAATCAAATTCCAGTCAAGACGGTGACATATCCCCAGCAGACATTACAATCAACCCAGCCGATTACCTTTCTTTTGGGTCGTAGATCATACGTCGATCTTACCCTCGACCAGTCTTTGTCCATCAACCTCTTGATGACGGCACTTCGGTCAGGTTTCCTTTCCATCAAACCCCTTTGATGATGTGTTTTTGCGTATGGTTTTCTTTCCGTCATCCCCATGACGATGTGTCCCTTCGGTTAAATTTTCTTTCCGTCATCCCCATGGCGATGTGTTCCTACAGCGGAATTTTCTTTCTGTCATCCCTATGACAATGTGTTTCCCTGCGTATGGTTTTCTTTCTGTCATCCCTATGACAATGTGTTTCCCTACGGTGGAATTTTCTTTCTGTCATCCCTATGACAATGTGTTATCTTTGTTCAGATTTTTCTTCCGTCATCCCCATGACGATGTGTTCCTACAGCGGAATTTTCTTTCTGTCATCCCTATGACAATGTGTTTCCCTACGGTGGAATTTTCTTTCTGTCATCCCTATGACAATGTGTTTCCCTACGGTGGAATTTTCTTTCTGTCATCCCTATGACAGTGTTTTATCTTTGTTCAGATTTCTTTCCGTCAAACCCCATGACGATGTGTTCCTACTGTGGAATCTTCTTTCTGTCATCCCTATGACAATGTGCTTCCTTCGGTTAGGTCTTCTTTCTGTCAGACCCCTTTGACGATGCGTTCTCTTCGGTTGGGCTGTCTTTCCGGCAATTCTTTGATGATGTGGGCCGGTGCATATCTTTTCTTTCCGTCAACCCCTTGACGATGTTAGGTTGTCTCCCCTACAGAGTTGTCTGCTTGGATTTCTCTTTTGCCCAGTAGAGTTGCCTCGCAGAGCTACCTTGTAGTTAATGGTCAAGACTCAGTGAATATCCAAGAGTTTGAAGATGCCAAGTCTTCTGTAAAATCCTTTTGGGACGATTTTTTTTCCAGATCTACTGTGTAAGTTGGGGCAAAAGGCAAGTAGTTGACCTTCCCAGGCATGGGGCATCTGAATTTCCCCGGCAGAGAATGTTCCAGATCTATAACCCCAGTAGAGTTGGAGGACATTTGGTCTTCTGTAAAATCCTCTCAAAAGGCATTCCCCAGCATGAGACGCTTTAGAGCAGTTCTCCCCACAGAGTTCGACATGTTGACAGTAATTTCCCCAGTAGGGTCTAAATAGATCAAGGGAATCTCTTCTTCAACAAAGTGTCAGCATATGATATTACCCAGCCGGTGGTGTAATTCTCAGCATTGCGCATTTACAACTCAAAGTCCAATTTATTTTTGGCACACAGATAGTTTGTTCATATTATCCCAGCCTGTGGAATAGTATGGAAGATGGTTGTTCCAGCCAGTGGGATGATCATTATATACAGTTTGTTCATATTATTCCAGCCTGTGGAATAGTATGGAAGATGGTTGTTCCAGCCAGTGGGATGATCATTATATGCAGTTTGTTCATATTATTCCAGCCTGTGGAATAGTATGGAAGATGGTTGTTCCGGCCAGTGGGATGATCATTATATACAGTTTGTTCATATTATTCCAGCCTGTGGAATAGTATGGAAGATGGTTGTTCCGGCCAGTGGGATGATCATTATATGCAGTTTGTTCATATTATTCCAGCCTGTGGAATAATATGGAAGATGGTTGTTCCAGCCAGTGGGATGATCATTATATGCAGTTTGTTCATATTATTCCAGCCTGTGGAATAGTATGGAAGATGGTTGTTCCGGCCAGTGGGATGATCATTATATACAGTTTGTTCTTATTATTCCAGCCTGTGGAATAGTATGGAAGATGGTTGTTCCAGCCAGTGGGATGATCATTATAGACAGTTTGTTCATATTATTCCAGCCTGTGGGATAATATTGCAGGTGGTTGTTCCAGCAGGTGGGACGATCATTTGGCAAAGCTTCCAAAGCCGGTTTGGTAAGCATTAAAGTCCAAGTTTAATTTGGCAAAGCTGCAAAAGTCCATCTGAGGATGGCAATTTTGAGATTCCAAAGCCTGTTTGGTAATCATTGAAGTCCAACGACAGATTGGCAAAAATCCAGCACGAAATGGTAAAAGTCCATTATTTAGAATGGCAGAGCAGCTAAAGTCCATCAACAGTGTGGCAAGCCAGTAGTCATCTGGCATCGTACAAAAGACGTTCTTAAAGTCCACCCGCAGTGTGGCAAGCCAGTAGTCATCTGGCGTCGTACAAAAGACATCTCCCCAGTGTTATGGTTATCGTCAGAGTTTTATTCAAGCAGAGTTTATTTGGTTGGGTTTATATCCCTTTTTATTATTCTCCACAGAGTGCAAATTTTGCGGTTCTTTTTGTATTCAATCACCTTGTACATTGAATGTCTGAAAGCAGTTGCTATCATCCCTTCAGGTCCAAGTTGATTGAATAGGGGCAACTGTAGTACCCCAAAATTTGCCCTACCTTTTTTGGCTTTTGTTTCGCATTCATTTGCATCCATTAGGTCATAATTCATTCTTTCATTTGCATTGGGTTCCTAAGACGTGTGATCAAGGCATCTTCCTTTGGTTTGAGCTTTCCGTATTCAGAAGATTATCAGTGTGTCTTCAAAGTGGTTATTTCTCAGGTGGTGTATATTCAAGGTCAAATTGTTGTGGATGGAACTCATCAGGTCAACAAACAGTGATCCATGTGCGGTGTAGGTCTAGAAGGCCAGGGTTCTATGGATCAGAAATGCAAAGGAGGTTTGATTCAAATGATTGTTCAATGGTAGTTGTGACTATGTTATCAGAGGCCTGTGAAAAGTTGGTGATGAGTTTTGAATTCATTTTCTATCCATGGTTCATATCCACTTCCATTTTTGTTATAACCCATTTTTATATTCATTTTGACCAAATCCATTCTAGATCCACTTCATATCCATTCTTGTCATTTTTCATTAAACCACATTCTAACTTCTCCATTTAGTTTAAAACCACTGTTCAATCCAAATCGTTTTTATCTTAGCCAATTTCATTTTTTTATCCACTTTTAACATCAATTCATATCCATTTCTCTAACTCAATTTCCAAATCATAATTCAAGTTTTAAATATCCATTCTTGATATCCATTTGCCAAATCCATAAACCATTTCTGTAAATATCCGTTTTATGACCAAGAAACCCAATTCTTAAACCAATTTTGAAGATTCATACTCATTGACCATATTCACTCTATTAATCCAGTTAAGTCCATTTTTCTTAACTATTTTAAATCCACGGACCCATGGCACATTTCATCCTTTGAAAGATCAAGGTTCACTAGACAATTTCTCTCAACAAATCTGAACAATTTTGATTAGAATGAAAAAAGGTGTCAAGCATCTTATCAAATACACAATTTATGGCGGCAATTGTACAAGAGAAAATCACTATATTGTGATTACAAAAGTTACAAGGGATATGTGCTTGTTGTAGAACTCTTGCAATGTAATGTGGTGTGACACAGCCCTCAAGGGTCGTCCCGTTGTTCGAAAAGCTTGCTGACCTTGGGACAACTCCTGATGCACTAGCCCGCATATTCTCCACAGAATGGTACATAAACCGTATCAATGGGAAAACATCTTTCCATCCAATAGTATGTAAAAAGGGAGTTCATAGCAGGGTTCAAAAAAGGGAAAGCATGATGGATTTATTGGTTAACAAAATACACAGCGGGATACAGTCTTCACATGAATTTTACACAGTGGTTTTAAAATCCAAAAACCTATAACAGAATCCATATCAGTTTCACAATCCTAACTTCTAACTGAAAAACTAACAAACTCTAACCGATTTCACCCACAAAGACCAAATTACCCTCCCTGATTGTTGCTATAAAGTCATTACCATCTTCATTCTTGAGTGGCTTCTTCATTCTGCAATTTTCGTTCTTGACAAATCTGCATCTTCTCCAATTCATTGCAACTTCAAGAATTCCATACAAATTCACCAACCTTCACTCTTCCATACACATTTTGATTCAACCTGCAAATTCATCAAAAACTCATCAATAATCTTCAAACCAGAACCTGCAACAAACGACACTCTTCATCAAGTTCTAAACAATTCCTGAACAATTCCGCAACCAATTTCTGTTAAGCTTTTTGGACCTTCATTAACGGCAAATTCAGTTTCGAAGTAATATCAACGTCAACGACAAAACTCATCCGCAGCAAAAAGAAGAAGGAAGAAGTAGTAGAAGAGTTGAAAGAAGCGGAAAAATCGAAGGCAAAACTACGCATACCTGAGCCGATTATCTCTGGTTTTCTCTTCTTCTTCGTCCTCTTTGAAGAGTCACCGGAACTGCTCCGGTAGGTAAGCCTCGATCCGAATTTTGTTTAGGTTTTGTTTCTCTCTTCCCTTTCTCGGCGAATCTGTAGACGGTAGTGTAGCTCGCAACGTGTTATTAATTTCACTCCGCCGTCGCCGGCAGCGAGCCGTGGCGAGGCGGAGTCATTCGTTAGTTTCCCGGGGAAGCGATCGTGAACTGTTGCGCGACTCACGTCACGGTTGAGAGGTTGTGACGGTGAGTTCTGTGCGTGCGAGACGGAGATTCGTGGCGGAGATGAGCGATGGAGAGGAGAGTTGAGTGCGATGACGCTGGAGTTTTGTTGCGTATCAATGGCGGAGAGTCTTGTTGAAAGAGAAACAACGGTAAGGATGACGGAAAGACAAGAGGCGATGAAGAAGTGTGCGATTTCGCCGGAAGAGTGTGAGTATCACCGGCGATTTGAGAAGGATGGTGAAGACGGTGGAAGGAGGGAGGATGAGAGCCATCCGATGATGAAGAGGAAGTGTGCGGCGGTTTGTTGCGAAGAAGAAGAAGTGCGTTGGGAGGTTGAAAAGGAGCCGCACGGATGAGTCTTTGAGGGAAAGTGGAGAAGATTGTCACTTGCTGAGAAAGTCCTAGGTTAATTAGGGTGGATTGGGCTTCTTTTTTTTTCTTGTATTCACATCACCCCAATCTCTGCGCACCCCTGGCCGAATAGAGAGACTTTGGGCCTGAACTCAATAAAGCCCAATGCCTGGGTTTCTATCCGCACCACCCTGAGACCACTGCCGCACCCTCATTTTTCTTAATCGTTGAGTTTAGATCTTTGTTTTATTATTTTGTTTTTACTAATTAACTTAGGATAATTAGAGTTTGATTAGATTTTAGAAATTAATTTCTAATTTTCTTTAGAATTAGTTAAGGTCTTAACTTTAGAAATTGACTAATTAAAAATGGTTAATTAGAAAATAATAATCTTGATTTTAGTTAATTAGAGTTTTATTAGGTTAGGAATCAATTAGATTAATATTAGAATTAGATTAGAATTTAATTGAAATTAATTTTAGGATTAATATTAGTCTTAATGCTAGAATTAGTTTAGGTTTTAGATTGAATTAACTTTAGGTCTAGTTTTAGAATTAGATTTTTTTAGGAATTAACTTGAATAAGCAATAGATTTGGATATTAATTTTAGGATTAATCCTAGTACTAATTTTAGACTAACTTTTACTTAGAATCTAATTTTGCTTAATTAGCATTTTAATTTTTGTGGATATTCTTGTTTGTTTTTAAAGCTTGATTTTGATATTCATTTTGATTAATACTTGAGTTGTCTCTTTTACTTGTCTTTCTCTTTTATGAATAGCATGATATAATGCTATGTGTAGAATTTTCTCACATCCCCTTGGGATCCTAGCTCAACTTTAATCTTTGATTAAAGTGAGGTAGGATATGCATTAGGTAGTGCTATCCCTTTTTCCTTTAGACTTTAGGTTTTGAAACCTCACAAACCATTAGGATCACTCCCTTAACTAATCAATTAGGATTGAGTCTTAGTCCACATAGATTTTACCTTTCTCCTCTCTTGAGTCTTTCTTCTTCTCATCTCAAAGAAAATTCAAAACATCTAATAAAGGTAGGCATTTATTGCATTTAGGCCTTTCACATAAAGAAAAGATTATAAGGGGTCTTCTCTTATAATCTTAAAATGTATAGCATATAACCCATCTTGGGTCAATGTGTTAAACATTTGATCTTGTGTGAGGGACTTAAATGCAATACTTGTTGAAGGTAAATAAAAAACACTTCTTCATTTCTTAATCAACAAAAGCATTTAATAAATACAAGTATGCTAGTGTGTTTGAACCTTAATAATTGGAAATAGGTGTGAGGGTCTTCTTCACTCTTAGTGTGCTTTTTTACTCATTCCATCTTGGAATATGAGGATGTACACATTCCAATGACTAAGATTCAGATACACTATCATATGCAAACAAATCCAAAACACTTCCTTCTAAAAGACAAAAACAAACAATAACGTCTTTCCTTCGGGAATTCTTTTCTCACCTCACTCACTCTCAGCGTACGAACGTGCTTCTACTCGTTCTCTTGCAAGATGGTAACGCACTCGGACCAGCGAGCCTGCAACACCTGAGCTAGAACGTAAGCCGTTCTCTAAAAAATGCAATCCATCCCTAGTGAGGGGAACTACGTCGCTCTGATTCTCATGCTCCCGATGAGATACGTAGGCAGTGGGGTAGGGCCCATGCGAGCACTTCTTTTATTTTCCCTACATTTATTTCTCGTTCCTCTTCCATTCTTTCTCCTTTATTTCTTTCAGTTCCTTTTCCAGTATTCTTTCCTTTACACCCTTTGATCGAGACAAGCAAGCGTGGATCCCATCGGGTACGATGGACGCGAGGGGGTGCTAATACCTTCCTCTCGCGTAACCGACTCCCGAACCCATTTCTCTTGGTCGCGAGACCATGCTTTTCCTTATCTTCAGGTTTATGCGGTGTTTCCTTTCCCTCTCTTGGGATAAATACACATTGCTGGCGACTCTGTTCGGTGCCACTTTCGCGTTTGTACTAGGATGAAAATCCCGGGAGCGACACCTCTCCTTGAGCTATAAGACCCATTCAAAACACTTTGGGCCTCTATTAGAGTGTAAGACCCAATCCCCCTTTTAACCAAAACATTTTTGGGCCTCACTTATTGTATAAGTCCCTCTGCGTTAAAAGAAAACCTCGGCGCGATCGCCATTTTTAAACGAAAAATCATTTGGGCCTACCCTCGTGTTATAAGCCCCACTCTTTTTTTTTTAAACCTTTTTGGGCCTCTTGAGAGAGTGTAAGACCCATCCCTTTGTACAGAAAACCATTTTTTGGGCCCCAGTCACTTGTATAAGTCCCGCCGTACAAAGTCAAACAGTGCGCTCACTGATAAAACTCTGGGCCTCTCCTTGAGCTGTAAGCCCCAAATCTTTCTTTTTCAAAGCACTTTCTCCTTTGATTTTGAATATACTGTTGTTTTCAATCTTTCTTTATTGAACAACTAACCAAACAGCATGGAAGCACTACAACCGAGTAAGTGGTTATCGCTTTCATTTACTGCTTTCATATTATAAACTGTATTGTGGGGCTGCACACTGTAAGTCTCCTTTCATAAACTCATATCTACTGTGTAATAATAGTATAGATATTTCGAGTTTCCCCGGCTACTATGTCTAGAACTAGGTGACGCCGTTTCATTTATTCGTAGAAATAGACGCCTAGATCCCCAATAGGAGCACCAGATATAGTCTTCTCTTCGGCTGTCCTCCTTAGGAATCGTCAAGAAGCTCTACTCCCCAAGATGAATGTATTCTCCGTGAATGGCATCTTTGAGTTTCTTCCAAATTCTCGAACTTTCCTGACTTGATCTATTCCTTGTGGATAGCTTGCCTTGAATGTCTCGGGGTTTGGGTACCCACTACGGTCATAATCTTGGACCTTAACTAAGGAACCCTCTTTAAAAGTTAAAAGTCGTTGGATAGTAAACCTCGCACGTTTACCAGTGGTTTTTATCTTTAAAAGAGTTATCTCTCCTAATGGAAAGGAGGTGATAGACCCACGGGCTTCTTAAAAGCATCGGCCTCCTCTTGGGCATTATTCAAGGACACTACGGCTTCTTAGAAGTATTCACAGCCTCCTCTTAGGCTTCGTTTAATGATCTCTTCCTCCGGGAATGATAGCCTCCTCTTGGGCTTCGTACAAGGACCCGTCGGCTTCTTAAAAGTTTCCAGCCTCCTCTTGGGCTTCGTACAAATTGTCCCGACGACCTCCTAGAGGTATAGGAACAGAACCTAGTCATCCTCATAGAACAGTCCTTTCATAGAGTCTACTACTGTTTCTCAAAGCATAGTACAAAAGATAAAACTCTAGACTTGGACAGTCTAACTTCCTTGGGTCTCAAAGACATTCTCAAGCACCCTTCGTTAAATAGGAAGGAAACCCGCAGACTCGGACAGTCTCAATACCCTTTGGATTTCCCGTTTCCTCAAAGAAAAGGAAACCACCCCGATCCTCAAATCTAATCCCTGAGTACAGTGTTGCTCATATAAGAACTGATTTTCTCTTTTAAAATCAGTATATTGGATCTGTCACTCAATTGAAACGAACTTTTAGCCTCCATCTCGGGCTTCGTACGAGATACAAAAAAACTCCCTTGTTGAGTCAAATAGCCTCCATCTCGGGCTTTATACGAGATACCAAACGACTCCATCGACGGGTCAAAAAACTTTTAGCCTCTCTCTCGGGCTTTGTACGAGACACAAAATAGCCTCCTCTTAGGCTTTGAATAATGATTTTCCTAGCGGAAATTAGCTTCCTCTTAGGCTTTGTTTAAGAAAACCACTGGTTAATCCAATTAACCTTTTAGCATCAAAGCTGTGCCTCGTTCATAGTACACAAACTTCAACAACTCCTTTCCCTTCATCTAATCGCTGTAAGCGGCAAGCCTCTGGATCATCTATATCCATGCCACTGTCCCTCTTTTAGCATGAGAAATTCCTAAGGAAAGATGGCATTACTCTATACTGAGTTAAAGTCTTCTCCTTCAGGTTAAAACCCTTTCTTCGGAAATTATGGCATTGCTCGGATCCGCGTATCCCAGTTAAAGTAATTCTCCTTCCCCCTCTTTAGAGATGACAAATTCTCTCTAAAGTCGAGGTCTTTTAGCTTCACGTCTTGGGCTTTGAACAAGACACAAATAGACCTTTCAGCTTCATATCTTGGGCTTTGATCAAGGTACAAACCACCTTTCGCTTCACGTCTTGGGCTTTAAACAAGACACCAAAAACACCCATTTCCTCCCATAGAATAGGAGGAACTACGAACGCTTTGATTTCCCTGTTTCGGTAAACGGGAATACGTAGGCATAAGATCGAAAGAAAAGATCTTAGCGAGCGCAATCAACAAAAAACCCAAATCCCATATCTCCATCAATTAAATGCAGTATTTCAAAAGCACCAGTCCTAACATCCTAATCCTTGTTCCCCGCTAGAAAGTCCTAGAAAGAAAGAAAACCGTATTGGCGAAAATACAAATAACCAGTACAAAGGCCCCCCACATTGATAGCATCCGTAACCTAACAGACCGCTGTTTAAACTCAGTATGCAAGCAGGGTTAATTGGAGACATCTATTTCCCTTCCTTATTCAGATCACAATAGGATAAAATATGAATCGACCTGTAGTTTAAAGCTCAAACCGCAGAGAGCGACCAGCGCTTAAGAACCGCGTCCAAAATCGCTCGCTACAGCAGTTAACTGTGATATTGAGCGCCATGTTATGACGGCAACCCTTTTCAGGTAATTCCTCATCACTAAATACCAAATTGTTGTAGGAAGTGATGTAAGAGACAATGCTATCGAACTGTCTAATTGTTACATCCTGTTCCACAAAGGCTTACTCCAAGACTTTCTGTAGAGCCTCCTTGTGGGCTTCTGAACTGAGTAACAGTGATAATACCGAGATCTTTGAAGGAGTCTGTAACAGTTGATCAACAATGTTATATTCACTCCTTTGGATGAGCTTCAGCATCTCATCATTATCTTTTGAAAGGTCGGGATTACTGGATTGACCGACTGATGGATCGGGAGCTTCTGTCTGAAGTTCCTTTTCCTTGTTAGGTTCTCCAACTCCTCGATTGAAGATTCGACCGCTCCGTGTTACACGACTGATGTCTATAATATTCACGACGGAGGGTAATGGAATTTCCTTTCGATTTTCAACTGTCGTTGCACCGTATTTGTAAGGGATAGCCTTAGTTGATTCATACGGTGTTGGTCCCGGCAGATAGATGACTATGGGAACCTTCTGATTTTTCTGACTATCGTAAGTAATCTCGATTCGTTCCCGGTTGGGAACTCTTGATTCGTCAAGTAGAGGGATGATGGCAAAAACATCCCTGGTCTGGTGACGACCAGAGATTGTGACAACAACCTCAACTTGATCGGCAAGGTAGTTCGGCGTCCAGTTGATGGGTCCAGAACCCGGATATGGATGAATCTCCCCACGATCCACCTGACCCTGAAGAGCTGCTCTCACAAGGTAACACCCTTGGTTACTTTCCGAACAGACACTACAATGGTCATAATTGTGTGGTGGCACCTGGCCACGCCCACTTTGAATACAATGTAACCTCACTAGGTTAGCTTCCACTGATCGGACATCCTGACTCTGACGCCGAGTAGGATTCCTATTACTGATACTAATTTGCTGAGTATCTTCATCCATATAAATTGGCATCCACCAGTGATTTAACAAGTGCTGAAGTGCCTCCTGGACAAGGGTACAATCTCGATTGTTTTCGCAACCCACTTTACAGCTTTGATAGTCATGTGATATCAGGAATCCGAGTCGGACCTGTTCAGCATGTAACTCTACTAAGTTGGTATTCATCACGCGAATATCAAAGATCTGAACCATGTTGATCTGATAGGGGTTCCTATCATGGTAGTCTTAGATCCATCCAAGATCCATCTGACGCTGGAGGGCCTCTTGTATGAAAGAGCATCCCTGTTTATTTACCGAGCAAGTCAGACAGGAACTGTAGTCGTGTCGTGGCAGATTATGATACTGGCTTTGTCTTGAATGCATTGCCACCAGGTTGACATTTATCGTACGGATGTCGTGGTTCTGAATGACGTTGGAATTCGTATAGACCATGTTAACTCCACGAACTCGGTGCTCTTGGATCCATTCGAGATCCATTTGTTCCTGTAGAGCTGCTTGTACTACAGAACATCCCTGGTTATCTTTAGAGCAGATATCACACTGGTGATAGTTATGAGGTGGCACGTGGCCATATCCACTCTGTCTACAATACATCTTGACCAGATTGGTCCTCAATAAGAGTACATCATGAATTTGATAGACATTGTTAGTCTCTCTCTCAATCAGATTGACTGCAGCCTTCTCGTGTTGAGGCAGCGGGTTCGTAAGAACATTGGGATTCGTATCTTTGAAAGATAAGACCCCGCTCCTAACAAGCTTTTGCACGTCGGATTTGAAATTGAGACAATTCTCTATGTTATGCCCTGATCCTCCTTGATGATAAGGGCATGTCTGATCCACCTTAAACCAAAAAGGAGGATTTTTCGGTACTGTAAGGGGAGATTTAGTCTGAATGTGCCCCTTAGCCAGTAGTAACGGAAATAGTTCTGCGTATAACATGGGTATAGGATCAAACCCTGGTGGTCGTTTTGTACGGTTATTGTTATATGGAGGACGAGCCTGCTGAAGAGGCTGTTGTGTCCTCTGCTGATTAGATTAGCTTTGCGCAACCTGAGGCTGAAACATAGGAATAGGCGCAGGATTGATAGCAGGAATTACAGCTGCTACTGGTTGATATTGACACCTTTGCTTTCCGAGAGAGATATTCCCAATATCTTGCTCTTTTTTCTTAGGGAGAGTACTACCGTATTTTTTAGTACTACTCGATGATCCAGCGTCTTTTGCCAAACATCCTTCTCGGACGGCTTCCTCAAGACGAACTCCCATGCCCACCATCTCGGTGAAGTCACTGGGCGCACTGGCAACCATTCGGTCATAGTAAAATGAGCTTAAGGTCTTTAAGAAGATCTTTGTCATCTCTTTTTCCTCAAGAGGTGGACAAATTTGAGCGGAAATTTCACGCCACCTTTGAGCATACTCCTTAAAGGTTTCCTTGTCCTTTTGCGACATTGATCTGAGTTGATCTCTGTCGGGTGCCATGTCCAAATTGTATTTGTATTGTTGGACGAAGGCATTACCAAGATCTCTGAATGTGCTAATCGTAGCACGGTTTAAACCCATGTACCAGTTTAATGCGGCACCGGTTAAACTATCCTGAAAGTAATGAATCAGTAGGTCCTGATTCTCCGTCTGAGCTGACATTCGCCGAGCGTACATCACCAGATGGCTCTGAGGGCAAGAGTTACCCTTGTATTTTTCAAAGTCGGGAACTTGGAACTTGTGCAGAACTTTCACATTGGGGACCAAGCAGAGGTCTGCGGCGTCCTTTCCAAATAAATCTTGACCGCGAAGGCTTGCAGTTCTTTCTGCATTTCCAAGAACTGCTCCTAGAATTCATCCATTCTATCGAACATAGTTTCCTTCTTACCAGAAGGTATCTGTGGAATCTGTCCTTCCGGGACAATGTACACCACAGGGGGTGGTACCGTGACTACGGCAGTGAATCTTGGCGTTTCCCGAAGTTTGTAACCTTCGGGAGTCTTCAGTATGCCCCTGGCATCTTCGCTTTCCCGAAGTTTGTAACCTTCAGGCCCAGCGGCTTCTGTTATGATTCCCTGATCTTCAGTGATCGGCGAAACATATCCTTCTAGGATATAGTTAACAAGCATGCCCCAGGGACGATCTTTCGGCATCTGATACCTAGGATTAAACTTCTCCACTATGGGCGCTGAGGTGATCTCTGAGATCACAGTCCTTTGTAGCTGAGCTTCTGCCATGGCTTGCATGTCGTTACGAAGCTTTCTCATATCCTCTCTCACAGCGTCGATCTCTTCTTTCAACTCTCTGTTTTCTTCCTCAAGATCATCTATCTTTTTCTGACGATTGGCCCGAGTATTATACGAATGAGACAGTTTGACTCTAGAATCGAGACACAAACGTGAGATTCGTAGGGAAGAAGAATACGCGATGTGAGAATGATGAATGCAATGATTATATTAATTGTTTTTTGGTTTAATCAAAATAAACTTCGACAATTAGATTGCAAATATCAAACGGTAGGGAAACCCCTTTTTATTGAAATTCAAAGGATTGCGAAAATGGAAATACAGTAGATTACAAGGTGCAGAAACAGAAACCTAGGCTAATGGGTCCCGAGTCCTCCTTGAAGAGAAATCAGGTGCTGACTCTGGTATCTTCCTTTTCTTTGACCGGGGCTCTTGAGCCGTTGTCGGGTTGTCATTCCTTTGCCAGGTGAAAGGAGCGAGCAAATTCCTTTGTTCATCTTGATTCTCTACAGAATGTTGCTCCAAAATTTCAATCAGAGCGTCTTTCTCTTTCAGTTATTGTTGTATTTTGATACACTCTACATTGAGGGTGCGGTACTTGTTCTTCCAAGACGTTCTCTCCTTTTGAACTTTGTTGAGAGTAACCTGAAGCTTTTCGGTTTCCGTCATGAAGTACATGACAGATTCGCTCGGTGGAAGAATTCCGTAACGAGGATAAGGCATTTTTAGCTTGAGAGCTCTAGTTTGTACCCAATGGAGATAAGGCTCCACCGAGACACAATCTGGTTTTCCCAGAGACTCTCGTCCTTTCTTATGAACATGCTTATAGGCCTGCACTATTTCCATCTTTAGTGCTCTGTCGTTTTCTCCTTCTTTGAAGAAAAGACCTTCCAGATGAGCATTCAGCGGAACATGCCTCATCGGGTATCCAAATTGACGACGAACGAGAACTGGATGGTAATTGATTCCTCCTTTAGTTCCTATAAGGGGTACGTTGGGGAAGTTTCCACAATGGTCAATGATCCTGATTCCATCATAAATCCTATCACACCAATCTATATCAGAGTTGGTGAGAGACATGATCTTCTGCGACCAGCGCAAAGCACTCTTGCAATCCCAAAAAGCAGTAGACTTGGGCAATTGAGAGATAAACCATTTGTAAAGCAAAGGTACACAGCATTTGATCTCCCCTCTGCTGTACAAATTTCCCAAGTGTACAGAATGATACGCATCTGCGAGCAAAGTCGGCACAAGGTTTCCAATGAGAAAAACCTTAATGGAGTTGATATCGACGAAGTTATTGATGTTGGGAAACAAAAATAACCCGTAGGTGAGCAAGACAAAGATGCTTTCAAAAGCAGTCACGTTCCCGATACTGGCGAAGTACAGGGCTTTCTTTGTCAAGAACTGAGCTGGCAAACCTTGGATGCCACCCTTGGTAGTCATGTGAGTCCTGACCTCAGACTCGTCCAAATGAATTGCTCTTGCAATGGTCTAATTCTTTGGAATTTCTTCCAGTCCAGAAAATGGAGCTCGATCTATAATATGTAGATCAATCAGATAAGAATACTCCTCCAACATTGGTGCTAGCTGGTAATCTGGGAATGTGAAACAGTGATAAATCGGATCGTAGAATTGAACGAGCGCGTCCATGATTCCCTCAATCACATGGACCCTTAGCAGTGGTAGCAAACCTCCGTATTTGGCTCTGAAAGCCTCTTGGTTTGTGATCATCCTCGCCAAACCTCTTAAATCCTCTAGTTTTGGAATACTGAAGGTGTACCTATGGGTTCTCCTTCTACCGAAATCCATTAGCGCAATCCTTTTCTCTGATATTTGTAATCACAGTCTTAGTTTATTTTGAAAAACAGAGAGACTAGAAGAGAATTTTTTTTTTGAATGTTTTAATGTTTTTTAAATGAATGCATGAATGCAGCACACAAAAACATAGAAAAAACATGGGGTCAAAGGGTCGTTGTCATGAAGTCAAGGCTCTACCCATCCCCAAATGTTTATACTAGGGTGATTTTTGTACCTGTACTCATTATCATCAGCTCCTCCCAGTAAAGCAAAACAACAAGCGGATCGCCAGCGAGTTGTAGAGCGATCTTAGAGTAAGTGCCATTCACCGAGAATAGATCACCAGCCTCAAATGAGGGTAGTATCGTGTAACAACTATTCCCGATAGTTTCTGCACTACAAAAGGGTTTGGCTCCTCAGCTTTTCAGACATCACAATCGGCCCATTGCCTAAGAGGGGGAATGGGTTGCATTGGTCAGCCTCCCTGAGGTTGATAGTCGACCTCGTCGCCATCACTTATCTTAAGTGTATACTCAATCTTTCCACATGCGGCATCACACGCATTCCCATTAGCAGAAAAATAAACACGTATAGCAATTAGGAAAAGCAGTATATATATTTGTCCTAATCCTCCTAGACCTTTAAAGCTATGAATCCTAAGTTCCTGACAGAAAATGGGTTCCCCGGCGGAATTACCATCCTGTGGTTTCATTCCAAATTAACGGCGTTTTGACCTAAGATCCTAATGACGTCAAGGTTTCTACCTAGGGGACAAAAAGAGAACAAGATCCCTAAAGAGACCTGTCTGACCCCAGCAGAGTCGCCATTTTTCTGTAGCGAGTGATTTTTGGATGTGGTTGCGAAGCACGATCGCTCTGGTACTATAGCTCAATTCATTTTTTATCCTATTAAAGCTGATGAAGGAAGGGAAATAGATGTCTCCAATTAACCCTGCTTGCATACTGAGATTAAATAGTCAAAACTGTTGGTTTACAGATGCTACAAAGATTCGGGGTTTCTCCTAGGTTATTTTGTTGACGAGGGGTGCTTTAGGCTATCAGTTAGGATGTTAGGACAAATGTATGAAAGTATGGGATTTTGGGTTTTTGTTTAGTGTGCTCGCTAAGATTTTTATTTCAATCTTATGCCTACGTATTCCCGTTTACCAAAACAGGGAAATCAGAGCGTTCGTAGTTCCTCCTATTCTATGGGAGGAAATGGGTTGTTTTGGTGTCTTGTTCAAAGCCCAAGACATGAAGCGAAAGGTGATTTGTATCTTGTTCAAAGCCCAAGATGTGAAGCTGAAGGTGTTGACCTTAGAGAGAATTTGTTATCTCTAAAGGGGTCTGTTTGTCACAACTGTTGGGTGACTGCCTGTAAAGAAGGATTACTTTAACCGGGATTTGTGAATCTGGCAATGCCATAATTTCCTTTATAGGGGATTTTAACCTGAAGGAGAAGACTTTTAACTCAGTTTAGAGCAATGCCATCTTTCCTTAGGAATTTCTCATGCTAAAAGAGGGACAGTGGCATGGATGTAGATGATCCAGAGGCTTGCCGCTTACAGCGATTAGATGAAGGGGAAGGAGTTGTTGATGTTTTTGTACTGTGAACGAGGCACAACTTTGATACTGAAAGGTTGATTGGATCAACCAGTGGTTTTCTTATACAAAGCATAAGAGGAGGCTAATATGTGTCTCGTACAAAGCCCGAGAGAGAGGCTAAAAGGTTTTGACTCAACGAGGGAATCTTTTGGTATCTCATATAAAGCCCGAGATGGAGGCTATAATTTGTTTGGCTCAATAAGAACCTTTTTGTATCTCGTATAAAGCCCGAGATGGAGGCGAAAGGGGTGATTGACTCAACGAGGGAGTCTCTTACGTGTCTCGTACAAAGCCCGAGAGAGAGGCTAAACGATGTTTGACTCCGCTGGGGGAGAATTATTGTATAAAGCCCAAAAGGAGGCTGGACTTCACTGGAGAAGGATCATTATACAAAGCCTAAGAGGAGGCTATGGTTACTGTTTCAGTTGAGTGACAGGTCCAATATACTGATTTAAAGAGAAAATCAGTTCTTATATGAGCAACACTGTACTCAAGGATTTGATTCGAGGACCCGGGTTATTCCTGTTCTTTAAGGAAGTGGGAAATCCAAAGGGTATTAAGACTGTCTGAGTCTACGGGTTTTCTTCCTATTTAACGAAGGGGTCACTTGAGAATGTATTTGAGACTCAAGGATATTAGACTGTCCGTGTCTAGAGCTTTATCTTTTGTACTATGCTTTGAGAAACAGTAGTAGACTCTTTGAAAGGACTGTTCTATGAAGATGACTAAGTTCTGTTCCTATACCTCTAGGAGATCGTCGGGACAATTTGTACGAAGCCCAAGAGGAGGCTGGAAACTTTTAAGAAGCCGACAGGTCCTTGTACGAAGCCCAAGAGGAGGCTATCATTCCCGGGGGAAGAGATCATTATACGAAGCCTAAGAGGAGGCTGTGAATACTTCTAAGAAGCTGAAGGGTCCTTGTACTAAGCCCAAGAGGAGGCGGGGATGCTTTTAGGAAGCCTGTGGGTCCTTGTACGATGCCCAAGAGGAGGCCGATGCTTTTAAGAAGCCCGTGGGTCCCCAAACCCCGAGAAATTCAAGACAGGCTATTCACAAGGAATAGATCAAGCCAGGAAAGTTCGAGAATTTGGAAGAAACTTAAAGATGCCATTCACGGAGAATACATTCATCTCTGGGAGTAGAGTTTCTTGACAATTCCTAATGAGGACAGTCGAAGAGAAGACTGTATCTGGTGATCCTATTGGGGATCTAGTTGTCTATTTCTACGAATAAACGAAACGGCGTCACCTAGTTCTAGACGTAGTTGCCGGGGAAATTCTAAATATCTATACTATTATTACACAGTTGATATGAGTTTATGAAAGAAGACTTACAGCGAAACAGCCCCACAATACAGTTATATGTATATGAAAGCGGTAAATGAAAGCATATAAACACTTACTCGGTTGTAGAGCTTCTATGCTGTTTGGTTAGTTGTTCAACAAAGAAAGATTGAAAAACAACAGTATATTCAAAAGGAGAAAGTGCTTTGAAAAAGAAAGATTTGGGGCTTACAGCTCAAGGAGAGGCCCAGGGTTTTATCAGTGAGCGCATTGTTTGAATTTGTACAGAGGGACTTATACAAGTGACTGTGGCCCAAAAATTTGTTTTCTGTACAAAGGGATGGGTCTTACACTCTCTCAAGAGGCCCAAAAGGTTTAAAGAAAAAGAGTGGGGCTTATAACACGAGGGTAGGCCCAATTGATTTTTCAATTTAAAATGGCGATCGCGCCGAGGTTTTCTTTTAACGCATAGGGACTTATACAATAAGTGAGGCCCAAAATGTTTTGGTTAAAAGGGGATTGGGTCTTACACTCTATTGGAGGCCCAAATTGTTTTGAATGGGTCTTATAGCTCAAGGAGAGGCCCAGGGTTTGTTTTTCAACTGGCGACGATCGTGCCGAATTTAAAAATGTACAGAGGGACTTATACAATAAGTGAGGCCCAAAATATTTCTGTACAAGTGGGTTGGGTCTTACACTCTAATAGAGGCCCAAATGTGTTTTAAGAAAAGAAATGGGTCTTACTACTCGAGGGTAGGCCCAGAAAGGTTATTTTTCAAAATGTGACGGTCGTGCCGTTTGTTTTTGACGGTATCGGGACTTATACAATGCACTGAGGCCCAAAAATGATTTGGTCAAAAAAGGATTGGGTCTTACACTCTATTAGAGGCCCAAAGAGTTTTAAAGAAAAGAAATGGGTCTTACTACACGAGGGTAGGCCCAAGGTTTGTTTTTCAACGGATGATGATCGCGTCGAACTTTTTGAAATACAACGGGACTTATACAATAAGTGAGGCCCAAAATAGGTTGTATTTACAAAGGGTTGGGTCTTACACTCTATTAGAGGCCCAAAGTGTTTTGAAAATGATTTATGAGGGTTGAATTAATCCAAAAAGCCTAATTTATTTTCAAAAATGTATTTAATTGAATAAAAATTCAATTAAAATGATCAAAATTGTTTAACATATGGAAAACAAATTGTGATCTTGGATTAATGCTTCAAAAATTAAGTATTGACCACTTGCAGCTGGTGATCGTGATTTGTGTGGGAGGTGTTATAGCTAGGTTCCAATGATCTGGATAGCTTCCCTAGGTGCCATGGAGTGTGTATGAATGCTTGGAATGGATTGAAATGATCTGGAACTGAAGATGGTACCCCAACTGCAAAACTGTCAAGAACTTGAGCAATTGGCTGGTGATTTTGTGAAATCTGTGTTCCAGATGTTATGTGAGTGTTTGTATCACTTCTATATGATGTATGTGAGGTGTGTGAGTGATTGGTTTGATTGGAAAAGCTCTCAAACTCAAAACCCGATAGTGACTTGCCTTAGAAGACAAAATTGGAGTGAAAGAAGAGATTTTGAGGAAAGCATCTGTTTGATGGCTTTGGTGTACTCAAACTGATCACAAATGAGCTCTATTTATAGTAGAGCAAGTTTGTTTTGCAAGGAATAGTGAATGGCAACTGCTGAGTAGGATTGGCCAATGTTGGCAAATGAAAATTCAAGTCTCCTCTAGCCATTGACTAGAGGTTAGGGCACAGGCTACTGGTTCCCTTGGTCTTGGATAAGTCTTGACTGAATTCAGTTGAGAATGGCTCAGTCCATGCCATCTTGATGCTTCCATTGAATGCTCCAATCCAAAATTGGAGTCTTGTCCCTATTTTGGCAATTCTAGGTTCAACATGCTATTTCTTGTTCCAAAGACTTTGGAGGCTTGGCTCAGTGATTGTCCCTTTTAGATTCAATCCTCAGATGTGTCCAAAGTGATAACAAGGCTTGGAATTGGCTGATTTTGGTAAATCGGCCAAAAGTGCAAAAATCTGCCTTGCCTTGGCAGATTTCAGCAAGGCATCTTGCCAATGTCATATCTCATAGGTCAAATTGAATTTGGTAATGTTCTTGGCCATTTTGGAAAGCCCTTACATGATACAAAAACTGTTTGAACATGTTTGGTTTTGATCTCTTTTGAATCCAAGTGAAAAATCCCCCTACATTTGGCAAAAAGTAAGGTAAAATCTGACTTAGTGAAATTTTCACTAAGTGTTGGAACAAAGTGACTTTTCTTGATTTTGATCACTCAATAACTCAAAATCCATGAGGAATTTGGACATAGGTCAGTATGAAGCTTTTGTAGAGGGCAATGAGATCTACAAATCAAGATTTGAATGGGGAACAATGACCTTGTGGTTTAGGAGTTATGGTCCTCCAAAGTTGGCACATTAGTGTCACTTTTTCCATAACTTAGAAAATTTTCTAAGTTTTTATGGTTACCCCTTTTACAAGTTATCCCACTTTCTTTGATTTTTCTTGATGAATGATGATTCAAATCATACATTAACATCATTTTAGGGTTAAAAATCCATTTTGGTGAAAAATCTCAAAAAGTCAAAGTTGACTTTTGTGCACAGTTGACTTTTTATCAGATGAATTCCAAACTGTGCAATTCTTCATGAAATCATGTCCTTGACCTAAATCAAACTTGATGGACATGTTCCATGGGTGTCATAGGGTATATTGAATCATGTCTTAGGGCTTGGGAGCATGTCCTGGTTAAAAGTCAAAGTTACAGTTGACTTTCCTCGCGAAACCCTAATTATGGTGCAGATGAAATTGAGACTTGTTGCTCAAGCTTCTTGGATTAATCCATTGTTCCAAATGGATCAATATAGTTCATTAGAGACCCTCAAACCCTCTCTTGAGGTCTTGGCTCATGATTTGTCCCAAAAGTCAACTTAGGGGTGAATTAGGTCAAGAAGCCCTAATTCCTAATTTTTGATGTATGTTATCCCTGAGGTCAAATTGACTTGATGCTTGGGTCAATGAGGTTCCATGGAGTATATTAGGTTATGTTTTGGATCATTGGCTTGTGCCCAGATGAAAATTTTCCATCTGGAGGCCCTGGTCGACCAAAACCCTAATTTGGGGACACTGTCGATCTTGAGACTTGATCCACCTAGAAGGGAGCAGCCTTGTGCTTGATCCTTGAAGTGGGATTCATTTTGATCCATTGTGGATGTTTGAGAGGTTAGACAAGTTGAAGATCATGTCATTCCTTGATTGATCCTTTGTCTAAAGCTCTGAGAGGGCTTAAAACCCTAATTTTGATTGTAGTGAATGCTCAACAACCCTTGAGGCATTTGATGAGGCATGATGGTTCATCCATATTATGATGATGATTTGCACAATGATGGGAAATCTTAGTGGTCAAAATTTGGGGTATGACAGGGTGGTTGAAGCAATTTGAAAATGAGAGGGAATAGAGCTCGCATGGTGTTGTTGTTGTTGATCATGTGTGGGCAAATACATGATACTTATGATGAGGTTTAGTGATCAATGGTGGTGATGGTATGTATCATGATGCTGCAGCAAGTGAAACTTAGTGAGCAAGTCTCTCATTTCCTCTTTGATGTATGGACATGGTTATGTACATGTATGTGTAAGAATTGTGTTTGTCTTTTAATGGCAATGTGGATGGTATGAAGGCATGCGTGCAAACCAATTAAAACAACAACAAACAATGCCAATCATCCTCTTTTTGGCAGTAAAACAATCAGTGGAAATGTTGATGTTTGAGGATGAAATTCTCCATGTATGGTGCATGAAATGGAAAGATTTTGGATGTTATGGAAATATGAGACATCAAAGAACAATGTTGATGTTTGGCTTGAATCCAATGGAGGCTTGTAACACACTTGAAAATGGCTTGAAAGTCAAGGAATCACAACTGGTGCATGGGCGAGGTAAATTGTTGGCAAACCTGGTCATGGACCTATGAAAAATTCAGTGGGAAGCTTCCATGTTTGGACCACTATAACTCCTTCATAACTTGTTCAAATGAGAAAATGCCCAACATCAAAGTTGAAGAGGACATGGAGATGAACAACTTTGGTGTTCAACAATTTTTCATTTGAAGTATTCTTGATGGAGAAAACTAGCTTGACATTTTGCACACCACATGTTTGATGAAATTATGGCCTGGAGGCCTGAACTTGCCTTGCCATGACTTGGATTTTGCCTTGATTTTGCTCTACTTTGATTGATCATAACTCCCTCAATTTTGATCCAATGGAAGAGTTCTTGGTATGGATTTGAAGCTTAGAATGTGATATTTAATTGGCTCAACTTGGGCCTAAAGTTTGAAGCTTTTATCATGGAGAAAGAATGCTTTGAAGTAGAGTGCAAAATGGTCAAAACTTGCCATTTTTAGAAACCCTAAGTTTCTAAAAATGGAAACTTTGTACAATTCTTGATTTTTGATGATTCCTCCATTATTTCTTGATCAAATCTTGTCCAATGAACATATGTGACTTGAATTTCATGAATTTGACCTTAAAAAGACAAGAGTTGACTTTTTCCCTTGCACAGTTGACTTTTCCCCAAATTTCTTGATTCTCAAGCAACTGGCCAATTGAACCTCTTCTGAAATGAACCAATGAGCAATCTTCCATTCTTAGATACTTGATATCATGTAGAAAACATTGAGATCAAGTTTGAACCAAAATTTCATCAGGAGCCTGCTTGAAACCAAAACCCTAATTTTGACTGCCTTTGTTAGGAGATGTTGCACTGCCCAATCTTATTGATGAACTCCCGTCTTCCAATGACTTGTGGGATCAAATGGGATGATATATGATGAAAGATACCTTTGAGGCTTGTTTGAAGACCCTTGGCTCTAACTCTCTTGCCTTGGATGATCAATACTCTGAAAACCACTGATCACATGCCCTATGCTGAATGCAAAGATGAATGCTTTATTTTTCTATGACTTGAATGTAATGCAATGCAATAAAAGCACATGCTAAATGATATGAAAAAATGAGAGGGAAAATTTTGGGGTATTACAGAGAGCTAAAGAGCTAGCCTCACATTAAAGAAGATAACTTATAGAAGTTCAATATAACAAACATCATTGAAGCAAGATGAAAACATAAGCATGGTAACAACCAAGGCAAAGCATATGAATGTAACAACACTCAAAGCAAAGATTAATTCTCAAGAGTTTAAGGTAACAACCAAAATCTTCACATGGGGATAAACACATCATGGTGACAACCAAAGAATATATGAAACAAAGATGTTACCACACCTAAGCAAAACATGAATTAGGTTGTCATGGTACGAACAAGATATTTGCAAAGACATTCACATATAAACAACATATTAAACATCAAGGCGTCAAGGTGAATCAATGGTACATAATGTTACAACATCACACAAGGTTCAAACAACATGCTTTAGGTTTCAAACAATCAAGGCCAACCAAGTACTCATGTTAAAAGAGCAAAAAAAAACAAAGAAGTTTTCATAAAAACCTTAGAATGGTCATTCACTTTCAACATTTACAAATGCCTCAAAAATAACTATTTTTGAAAATTTCTTTTTACAACCATAAAATAGACATTTCAATGAACAATTGACAAAAAGAATGAGTGAAAAAGGATAAAAAATAAGCAAGTTATGATTAAATGAAATCAATGTACAAACCATAAAAATTAAATAAAACAAGTATTAAAAAAAAAGAAAGGGAATGCACCACATGGGTGTTGAACCCACGTCCTGAATCTCGCTCCCCAAAACATTCACCAACTGAGTTGCGTTTGCGTTGTGAATAAGTGATGCAAACACATAATAAAATATCAAAACAAGTGAATAAATCAGAAAAAGCGCAAAAGGGTTGATTCGCAGGATCGAACCCAGGATAGGCAAGGCGAAGGGAAAGGCAATGCAAGGTTTCCACCATTGGGGTGGCTGTTACATCCAAACATATAACGCTTCAAATTATTTTTATTTTAGGTTCATAAAAAAATGGCCACCTCAGCGCCACCTCAGGTTGATTGTGTGCCATCTAACCATCATCTTCTTCATCATATTTCTCCCTCGCTTGTGCCCTAGAATAAACCCCATAGCCAGAACTTCCATCTCATGTATCTCTCTCAACTCTCAACGAAACCAGGTGAAATAAAAAGCAAAACTGGAGCATTTTTAGAGAGGAACACGAATATGATGTTGGTTTCAACTAAAATCCACTATACGATTCACAAATCAACACACAACAGCATGGTATCAAAAATATTCAGCATGTTACAACATACATCATTCACAATGAAATGATCAAACTATCATTCAAATACAACTAGCAGCAAGCATACTACATCTTCAACATTCAGAAAGCAATATTAAAATGCATGAACATATGAGTGCAAGGTCAGAATCATACCTCTTGGAGCTAGTTCCAAGGACTATTTCAAAAGCTAATGTTGGTGGCAAATATACACCTCTGGGACCTTGTTGAGCTTTGGAGAGGAGATGCAGATGGTTAAGCTGCTGGGAAAGTACTTCAAGATGCCAAACCGATCCTTCTTGCAAGAATGAGGTTGAAAATGGCATATGGTATTTTGAGTGTTAGAGAAAGTTTTGGATGGTTTGAATGAACTTTATGAAGTGTTTAGAGGTGGTTGGTGATGTCTATTTGAGAAGTGCACGAGTGGAATGATCTGGAGCAGTGTTCTTGCAAATTTGGAAGAATGAGTGAGTGAGAGAATTCAGAGAGTATCAGCCTTTGTTTAGAGGTGATTCTGGTGTGTTTTCCTGTGAGGATTGATCCTCTATTTATAGGGAAAGTGAGAGGCTTGAGGTATGGGCAGATATCACAACTTGCCAAAAACACCCTTTTTCCAAGTTTCTCCTTCGTGCAAGTAGTATGCTGAGTCATGAGGCTTCAAAAGCTCTAGTAGTTAGTCAGAAATAGGGTTGAACTGTTGATGTGTGCTGATGGGATTGGAGCAAGGCCCTATGCTACAAGAACTTGGACTGCCCATGCTTTCTTGGAAAAGTTTCTCTTTCATGAATCCACTTGCATCACTTTGCATAAAACTATCTTATTTTAATGTGGCAACTTGCATAGCTCGTGGCAGAGGTCCTAAACACACTAATATTACCTCTAAACATCAGAAATGTGGAACTTTGGTGATTAGGAGTGGTTATGCATCATTATGCATATGTTGGAATCTTGCATTTCAAGAAATGGACACCAATATTCCAAGCTTCGAATCTCTCAGCTCCCTCCATGGATTGGGGAGTTCTAGTACTTTTTGGAAAGCCCCAAATCTCCTCTACAAAGTTCATGTTCACTCCAAGTCCTAGATCCAAAGGGATCATGGCGAAAAATGGAGGTGAAGTTGGCTGAAAATTAGAGCAAAAGTGGTGAAATTTCACTAAGTCTTTAATTGCCTTGAACTTCAAAGCCTCCTAACTTAAAACCCAAGCCTCTTTTGAAGAAAGACTCTCTAATATGTTTTGAAGTTCATGATTAGAGCTTCATTTTGAGCTTTGAGTCACAAAAATTGGATGTGTGGTTTGAAAGTTATGACTCTTCAAAGTTTGCCTAAGGAGTGAATTCTTCCACACTTAGAAAAATTTAAGAACCAAACCCTGCCCATTTTGCAAGAAACCTTTCAAATGGTGATTTCTCATGCTCTAACTCAAGAATCAAGCATGTCTTGATGGAATAAAGCTTGAATGCTTCATCTTGGGTCAAGATATCAAAAGTCAAAGGGTTGACTTTATTAGATGAAAATTAGGTAAGGTGGATTCCACAGTGCGATCCTCAATGAATTTGCAACTTTGAACTTTTCCAAACACCAAGATAGATTCCAAGGATATATATGAACATGTTGGCTCATGTCCCCAGGCTTGGGATCATGCTATGACCATGGGTTAGGGCACATTCGACTTTCTCCTGAAGAAAACCCTAATTTAGGGTTAACCAAGTGCAATGCTTCAATGATCTTACAATAACTTTAATTAGCACTTGATTTTTTGTTGAATAAGATCTCTTGGATGTATGTGAGCTCAATTGGTTGATGAACCAATCAAAGCATTGACTGATCACACCAAGGTCCCTTGTGATTCTTTAGGTTAAATCCCTAATTCCACAACTTTTGATCTGATGGTCTCTTTTTTATTTCTCTTGATCCAATCTTATGAGACCCTGGCATATGAATTGAGAACCTCATGATTAGTCTTTAACACCAAATTGTTGAACCTTGGAGTCTCAATTGGCTTTCTTGAACATATGACTTCAATTACCAATCCCAATCCTCTAGTGAACACTTGGGGAGATTGCATAGATCCAAAGAGTGTCTTAAGAGACCTTGAAACAAATGAGAACTTGGCTTATTGATCTTGTCCTCTTTCTTGTACAAAACCTAGCTTTCACATAAAAGAAACAACTAGCAAGATATGGTGGTTAGTGTCGCTCCCGGGATTTTCATCCAAGTACAAACGCGAAAGTGGCGCTGAAACAGAGTCGCCAGCAATGTGTATTTATCCCAAGAGAGGGAAAGGACACACTGCGTAAACCTCAGGGGAAGGAAAAAGCAAGGTCTCGCGACCAAGAGAAACTGGTAAGGGAGTCGGTTACGCGAGGGGAAGGTATTATCACCCCCACGCGTCCATCATACTCAATGGGATCCACGCTTGTTGTCTCGATCAAAGGGTGTCGTCATCTGGAGCTCCACTGCTACTGGAAAGGAAAAGGAACAGGTACGAGAAGGAACAAGGAAACGAGGAAGAAAAGGAAAAGAAGTGACTCGGTAGGACGTCCTCGGAGTCCTAGGCCTACGTATTCCCTCGTGCAATGGGAAAGTCAGAGTCAACGTAGTTCGGACACGAACTAGGGGGGAGGTTTGCTCACCAAGACGCCGCGTCTCGTGCCTACGTATCTCATCAGGAATGAGAATCAGAGCATCTTAGTTCCCCTCGCCAGGGATGGATTTGCTTTGTTTGTGTTTTTTAGCGAAAGGCGTCCAGGCGCGCGTTCTAGCAGTTAGGTGTCGCAGCTCGTTGTACGGAGTCTTAGGCATTTACCTGTTTGTAGTAGAACGGACGTGACGAATCCTTTACGAATGGAGTGAAGGAGATGATAAGGAAATTGTTATTTGTTTTTGTCTTTTAAGAAGAAGTGGATTGAAGTTAGTTCATAACTTACATTGCACCAAAGTCTACCATGCGGGAACGAATGAGTCGCATGGTCGCCCCCAAATTGGACGTATGCTACTCACTCTAGAAGAGGAGGGGAGACCCCTCGTTCTTCATTTCCTACACTTGAGGCTCAAGCGCAATGTACGTTAATCCTTTATTATATGTTTTTGCATTTTGTTTTAAGATGAGAAAGAGACTCAAAGGGTAGAAAGGACAAAGTCTAAGAGGGGGACTAATAATCCTAAAGTTATCATGCATGGAGATCCTATGGTTGTGTGAGGTATAAGGAACACCTAAGCCTAAAGAAAAGAGAGGGATAGCACTACCTAATGCTTATCCTACCTCACCTTAATCAAAAATTAAGGATGAGCTAGGATCCCTAAGGGTTGTGAGAAAGTTCTACACAAACAAGCATTATATCATGCTATTCACAAAAGAAAAAGAGAATTGAAAAGAATAATAGATGAAGGAAGAAATGAGTGTGGATTACCATCCACATACCCAAGTGACTTACCTCTGCCCCTACACAAAAGATTAGTACATAATCATCACAAGTACTGAGAAGGGGTGAAAGAAAACAAACTAAAACAAGACTAGTTGACTTAATAAGACTAGGCAAGAAGAAAGTGCAATTCAAACCAAAAGAGAAGTGTCTTAATGGCCAATAAACATGCAAGGTCAGTATACACAAGCTAAGGTACAATTCTAATGTAAACAAGTCATATGAAATCAAATGAAACCAAACTATGTGTCAAACAAGTATGCAAAGGTATGTTGAACATTAACTACACAAGGTATATGAAAGTAGAAAGCAAACATGCATAAATGGATATATAAGTATCAAAGTCAGAATATAATGGCATTTAGGAATGTATATGAATGTCATTAAAGGAATATACAAGTCATGAAAGTATGCACTCAAAGAAGTAGAACAAGAAGAAGTGAGCAAACAACTATTGGAGTTTAGCAAGAAGATGTAAACTTGTAATGCAAGTAAGGGATGAACATGCAATGGAATCAAACATGTAAAATGATTGCAAGTCAGTAGTTAATGATAAATGAAATGAGTTTTAGATGTTATGGATGCAAGCACCAAGTTCATATCATTACCATGTTGAAGTACTTTGAGAATTAAAACAAACAAGCTCACATTAAGTCAAACAAGTTAACTTGTGTTCATGAAGTTCCAAACTTGTAATATGAAGTTAAAATTCATGTTATGAAGTCAAGAGTGATGGAAAACATCAGTATAATCACCTTGAAGTGGCACATGAAGGTCATGCAAGAGTTGGCATACACAAGTCATCCATGAAAGACAAGTTAAGATGTATTAGTTCACACAACATTCTATGATCAAACAAGTATACACCAATCATGCAAGTATGAACCAAGATGGACCTATAATGCCACATTAAGGACCTCTAATATGTATATCTCATGATGTCAAAACATCTCACCACACATCACAAAGGAACTTGTTCAAAGCATGTCAAAACCCTAATGGAAGTCACTTAACAAGCACACAAACTTTAATGCATTTTAGGATGAATCAAAAGTAGTGTTAAAAGCTCAAGGAAATTAGGATATTTAAGTCATATGATGAACAAACAGCATGTAAGCATGTCCCAAAAGAGTGGCTCAAAAATCATTATCAAACACACACAAACATGTTTCACAAAGTCATACTAAGCATGCACATAAATGGTTCACAACAACACTCAAAAGTCATCAAGAAATGACTTAGAAAATCCATAAAAATGCCTAACATGCTTCAACATATCATGATCACAGGTACCAAATATCATGCCAAAAATTAATGCAAAACTATGTCAAATAAAATCAATATGTAACATGTGTCATGATGAAATGCATAAACAAAAGAAAATGAAAGCAAATTCGTGAAAATATGGCACCACATGATAAAACCAGAAAATAAAATGTCCAAAAATTATTTAAATGTTTTATTATGCTCTATGAATTTTTGTGGAATTTTCTGATGCCTAAAAAAAATTTTAAAAATTAAAAACCAAACAATTATGGAAAAGAAAAATAAAAAACAAGAAAATAAGCCAGGGAGGTGCAACGTAAGTAAAAACCAAGTTAAAAAGCGCTTGGGCCCAAAATAAGGGAGTGCGAAAAGCAAGCTAAGTCCAGTCCATTACACGCATTCAGATAAGGTCTACAACATATGGATCAATCGGCAATTTGACTCACTCTCAACCATTGGATATGTCAAACATGAGATGATCAAGAAATTAAACACATCATACGCATCATAGTGCAAGAGCATGATAAGGAAACATAAGTCATACACACACAATCACACAAATTAAATTACTTCAGAAAAAGAGTCACGTGCGAGGGGAGTGGGTTTTTTTTTAATGTGTTGGCACGCTTGTGGACGTTAGATCAACAAAGAATCAATGCACATGATTAAAACTGAGAAAAATTAGGGTTCAGGTAAGGTTGAATTCTCAGGTGGCCGGAGCAACCTCCGGTCACCTTCTCCAGTTACTTCTCCACCGAGCCAAAATGTTCAGGTTACCAGAAATGCACAAATCGCACACCAATCTCTTCCTCCCTCCAAGTAGATTCCAAATATGCCATTAGTTTTCACATAAGATGCATGTACAAGGTAAATCGAAGCAAACAAATTCAAGATCGAAAACTGAAACAATCATAAATAGCTCTAGGATCTAGCCAAAAACATTGCCTCAGGTAGGAGGACTTCTGATGCAACTACATGATGCCCTAACTCATGTTATACAGACTAATATGATGCTGTGAAGTTCAGAAACTCAAACCTGGTCAAAGATGCAGTTCCAAGCTTCAAGAAATCCTGACAACTTCAATGCACGATCTTGTAATCTACACGGAGCAAAATAAATGCTCAAGAAGTTCCAGAATCTTGCTTAAACCTTGCTCTGATGCTGATGAAACAAACACGCGTGGAAGGTGTGATAGGGATTCCAGATGGAAGTTATTGCATACAGTAGGTAGCTTGAGGATTGGTGATGATAATTGTGTGAAGAGAATGAAAAAGCTTCAAGGAATAGAGAGATTCGAGAGAGAAAAACTCAGAGAAAGAGGGAATGAGAACTTGGTGAAGTGTGTAGAATGAATCAACCTCTTGCAATTCTGTTTGAAATCCTATTTAAGTGTGGAGTTAACTGTTAATCAACTGTGGTTAACAGTTAGAAGCTTGGTTAATTGAGTTGAGTGAGTCATATTAGTTAGATCTGGGTTGGGAGGTTTTGTTTAAGTGTGGGAAGAACATGGCATACTATAGTAGTGATTAAGATGGAGGGTGGTGATGTGTTTCACTAACTTGCAGCACAACAACTTGTTGTACAAGTTACTATCCTTTTTTAGTTTGAACTAATGAGGCAATGGTGTGTATTAGCATGGTATGCAATGTAAGAAAATGTTTGGCTTTATATGGCAAGGTTTAGCACGTGCATGGCTGACATGCATGAGGAATAACCATTCAACATATTTCATATTTTGGTGACATGAACAACACAGCCAAGGTGATGAATTTACCAATACATAACTCACTAACCAATGGATGAAATAACAAGACCTTTGGGTCCTTAGAAAGAGGAAATGGAGGAGAGTAATATTGGAGTTGAAAATACTTGGAATGGAGCCCCTAAACATACTTGAAATTGACCATGAAAATCACTAGAACAACACTGCAGTTTGGACAAGTCTTGCCCTACTCGTGCTTGGCACCATAGCCTATGAGATAAACAACTTGAGTTCATCACTTTGGTCCACCATAACTCTCAAATGGTTGACCAAATGAAAATTTGTCCAACACAAAAGTTGAAGAGAATACTGAAATGAACAAGATTGATGTTGGATAATTTTCCATTTGAAGCTTCCATCATGGAGAAATTTGCCTTGGAACATTGATATGTCATGCACACCAGGTGTTTGTGAATATTACTCCGAGCCAGCACGCGCGTGACCTGCCTGCCTTGCCCAAAATGCCTTACAAGCCTCAAACTTTGAACAATCATAACTCCCTCAATTTTAATCCAATGGAGGAGTTCTTGGTATGGTTTTGAAGCTCTTGAGATGAACTTTCAATAGGCCTCTATAACCTTTCAGTTTGAAGCTTGGAACATGGATAAAGAGAGCTCCAAAGATGGGTGTGCACCTTGCCAATACTTACTAAATTTAGAAACCCTAGTTTCTATTTTTAGCAACTTTCCACATCTCTTGATTTTTGATGAATCTCTTGATATTTCTTGATCCAATCTCCATCATTGATCATATTTGACATGAGGAACATGAATTTGACCTCAAAAAGTCAAGAGTTGACTTTTTCCTCTGCACAGTTGACTTTTCCCCAAATCTCCTGACTCTCAATCTATTGATCAATTAAAGCCCTTCCAAATCAAATTGATGGACAATTCTTCATCCTTAGACCCTTGAGGACATGTAGAATGCCATAGAATCAAGTCTTGCCTAAAAACTTAGAAATAAACTGATTTTATGGTAAACCCTTGTTTTGACCCCTCAGTCTAGGAGAAATCAGCACATCCTCCAAATCCAAATTCCTCTGAGTATGATGTATATCCTCTCCGACAAAGATGAGATACTCCATTTGGAAATGATAAAAGCTCCAAGATCCTACCCATTGGGGTATTATACTTCAAAACTCCAAAACCCTAGTTTGCACTGGTTAGGAGAATATGACTTTCTTCAATCTTCTATTGAATTCTCATGTTGTGATACCTTGAGGACTCAAATGAGATGACTTGAGATATGAAAAGCCCTTGTGACTTATTTGGAAAGGATTTTCTCTTGTCCTTTACCTTTGAACTGTTTATGCCTTGAGACACCTGATCCCATGCCTTGCAACCAATGATGCATATGATTTAGTATGACCTATCATGAAATGCAAATGAGTGAAACATAAGCCAATAATGGAGAAAAAAGAGAGGGCAAATTTTGGGGTATTACAGCTGCCCCTATTCAATCAACTATGGACCTGAAGGGATGAGAGCGGCGGCTGTCAGAAATTCAAGGTACATAGGGATTGAATAAAAAAAAACCATAAAATTTGCGCTCTGTGGGTGAAAAGGATGGATATACGACAGACACAAGCAGTTACGATAAAAGATTTGTGGGAAAGAGTCTGAAACAAATGAAATTCAAAGGTTGCCTGTCGGGAATGGCTAACGTTAAAGCTTAAGGTTACCTATCTAGAATGGTAAACAACCTATCAGGAACGGTGAACAATCTGTCGGGAATGATAAATGGATCTGTCGGGAACGGTAAATAACCTGTCGGGACCGGTAAACAACCTGTCGGGAACGGATGAGCTTGGACCTTGGTTACCTATCGAGAATGGTAAATGGACCTGTCGAGAACGGTAAGGTCTAAAACTTAAAAGGGTGCCTATCAGGAATGGTTCAAGTTGAAAACCTATGGCTTACCTATCGGGAATGGTAAATGGACCTGTCGGGAACGGCTAGGTTTAAAACTCAAAGGGTGCCTATCGGGAATGGCTACAAGAATCCTATCCGGAATGGTTCCTGAGGAGTAAGGTTGACCTATGCGTCTACCAGGAATAACTAAGGTTCAAAACTTAGAAGGTTCCCATCGGGAATGGCTAAGGGAATCCTATCTGGAATGGTTCTTGAAAACTAAGGTTAACCTATATGTCTATCGGGAATGACTAAGGTTCAAAACTTAGAAGGTGCCCATCGGGAATGGTTCCTAAAAGACACTGTTAAAATGTAAGGTCATAAGATTTACAAACCGAGGAATAGGACTCTGTGAGGGGAGAATAGTAATGAAACCCTGGTATTGCTTTGAAATGTCTGTTGGAGAATGAGCGAGGCATTCTTTCTGGCTTTGTCAACATGATATAAGGGAAACAAATTTGGGCTCTCGCACGAGGTACCAAAACTGGCTTATGCTTCACATACATATGTTTGAATTTTTCCATGGCGTAATGCTCCACCTCGATGGACATGCTACGCGTTTTTTGAGGATGCAATGCATACGACATGCAAGATGCAAAGAGGTTCCTTAGAAAAATAAATGCTGAGGAAAAGAAGGCAACTCCGCTGGGGATAATAAGCTGGATTGACTTCGTGGTCGCAAACCGTACTGGGGAAGGCAAATTGACCTGATCTCCTGATCTGGGCTCTGACCTGACAAACCTGTTGAGGTTGCTGTAGGAAATGATAACTTTGCTGGGGAGGCATCATCTGAACCAGTCTGCTTGGGGAATAACTATAACCATAGAACTCCGCTGGGGAAATGATAACCTTCTGGCCTGGCTACTGGGGAATTGAGATCAAACAAACTCTTGCGGAGGAAGGAAATACCTGCTGAGGGACTGAGATCAACCATATTTCTTTCTAGGGGAAGAAACACTTGCTAGGGGACTGAAATCAACCAAAACTCCTGCTGGGGATAACCTCTAAACAACCGATGGGTCTGAATTATCAATAGCCATTGGACTTTAATTGCAGGCAACATCACATATATGATATGCTAGAGGAGGAGAACACTCCGACTTTCCACCATTTTCAAAACTGCTTGGGAGCATTCCATCATTTCATATTGCATGGGAGTGAGGAATTCTTCTATACTGCTGGGGATGATAACCTCAAGGAAGAAATTTCTTGTTGAGGGACCCACTTTTGCTTGGGGAGAGCCAGGACCATGGACTCTACTGGGGAAATCAAACTTCCTGATGTCTTGCTAGGAAGAGGGATATTCTGATACTCTGTTGTGAAGATGTACTCCATTGAATTCTGCTGGAGAAAAGAGATCAAAGACGCCTCATGCTGGGAATGACCTCTGTTTCAAGCTTCTGAGTTGATCAACTGCCCATTGATCGTCGTGAGTGAACAATGACTCATTTAATTCTCCATTTGCCCCAGACTGCAAGGCCTATGAAAGAATTTCTCCTCGAGAGGATTTTACAGAAGACATAGCATTAAAAATGCCTCAGTGTCTTCAAACTCTTTGAGAGGTGTTTCTGACTAGTCATCTTTTGAAAAGGACAACTTCTCGTACTCTTGAGGTGGTATGCCTCGAGTCTTGAAGAAACTTTCCCCTGACTAATCTTAGAGAGATTTGTCAAATCAACTTGATTTCCCCATATTACCCGCTAGTGGAGAGATTTATCGGATCTCGACATAATTGCCCCAGTTTGAACGCTTTTGGAGAGATTCAACGGATCTCAACGTGGTTGCCCCCAGTTTGGCTGAACTTTGAAAAGATTTCTCGACTTGAATACCCATGATTACACTGCTTTTGGAGAGAATTATCGAATCTTGACGTGATTGCCCCAGATTGGCTGAGCCTCGAAGAGCTTTCTCAACGTGACTGCCCCTGATCACACTGCTTTTGGAGAGAATTATCGAATCTCTACGTGATTGCCCCAGATTAGCTGAGCCTCGAAGAGATTTCTCAACGTGACTGCCCTTGATCACACTGCTTTTGGAGAGAATTATCGAATCTCTACGTGATTGCCCCAGATTGGCTGAACTTTGAAGAGATTTCTCGATGCGATTGCCCAAGATTGGTTACATCTTAACACAACTGGCTGGGAACGCTTTTGCCCCACATAGTCTTTCAGCAACATGTCCTCTGGAGTTTCAGGCATTTCAACTTGGCAGGATCAAGCTTCTCGACTGATGTTCATCATGTAAGCTTCTTTGATGTCAAACAAATGTATGCAAGCAGAAAATATTTACTCTTAAAATGATTATTCAAATGCAATACACGTGTTAATCTTGAATTCTTTGTTGAAAAGTTATCGCAAAGCCATGTGAACGAATCACTGCTTAGGATACGACATTGATTTTTGAATGAAAGAAAGCATGCACATGCAATACCAACAAACGTCTTTTAGCACACCTCATAGAAGTCAGGAACTCTATCTCATCGGAGTACGCTCTCGAAATAAACCCTGTTTCAATTAGGACTTTTTAGGGTTGTATCGTGGTCTGGTTCACGGTTTTGAGAAAAAAGGATTTAAGGCTCAAAGTTTATCGGTGCCCACCCACTCTTTGTGATGTTCTCCAGTCCTACATTCAGCTAATTTGCACAAGCGTTCGCCTATCAAAAAGATTTTGTGATCTTTAAGGAACCCATGCATCTGATGGGTTGACACCTAATGAGGTTTTGGAGTGACAGTCACCCCTTTGTCTTTTGTTCGTAGTCACACAACTTTGTTCTTGCTCGAGGATTTTCTTTTGCAATCCCTTTGTTTTTCACTTTCTCATTCTTTTGCTTTTTGATCCCTAATTTTTGCATGGACTGATTCTTTTGAATCTTTAGATTTTGAAGTCCAGCGGGATGCCCCGACTTTTGCCTAAGTCGCTTGTTTTCAAGTTTCGACTTAGCGGGCTTTTTTTTTTCTTTTTTTTTATTCTTTTTTTTGGGAACAAATCGTGTGACACTAACTTGTCTTGACTTTGTTGAAAGGGTTGTGGCTGCCTCACTCCTTGATTGTTGATGGATAACCATTGTGGTTTCAAATCTCTTGACCTATTGACGGTGGAATAGAAGGTAATGGATCCTCAGATGCACACTCCTTTTGAAATTTGAACACTCGGTCAAATTAACTGACGCCTACCCTGCCCCTGGGTTAAATGTGAGGGTTTTTTCATACGAAAAGAAACTCCTACTTCAAGGCTCAAAGGGGTTAACGAGGGTCTATCTCCCTTATATCTCCAGTGTTTGGGGATTTGAAACAATGCTTGTACATCCTCAACAGGGTTCTATTCAAAAGCACACCCCTAGAGATTTTCTGCGTTTTCAAAACATCATCCTCCCTTAAAGAGTTTTAGCCAGAAAGTAAGTATTGCAATGCACATGAACATTTAAGAGTGAACACGAATGGAATACTTCAAGAAAAACATGCTTATTGTATTATGATTGTCATTAAAAAAAACAAACAAGTTCTTACATGCAAACAATGTTTAAACAAATAAATGAAGGCTACATATGAATATGTAGTAAAGAAACTGATGATTGCCATTGTTGAGGAGACTTGACTCCGTCTGGACTTATTACTCTTGACGACATACTCGCAATCTGAGTGCTCACTCAGGAGGCTTCAGTTGATGTGCAAACCATCGGGAGTGAATGTAATGACCCTAGCCTCGATTAAATCTTGCACATTATGATGAAAGGCTGGACACCTCTCAATAGTATGTCCAGGGCCACCTGAATGAAATTCACACTAGGCACTAACATCATATCCATCTGGGAGCTTTACTGGAGGGGAACCCATTGCACGAGGTTCTACCAGATTCAGTTTGAGCAACTGTTAAAACTACATGGCATAAGACATAGGTAGTGGATCAAAATGCCAGTCAGGCTTTTTCAGCTTTTGTTCGTACTGCTTAACCTTGGGATTGTCTTGGGAGGCAGGAGGTAGCTGCTGACGAGGATACTCGGGAACTCCAGGTTGTGCAGAAAATTCGTGAAGTAGATCACACTTTGAAAGAGATCCCACAAGCAAGGGCGGAATGACAATTTCTGCTGCAGCCTCAGGCACGGGATTGCCATCCTTTCTAAGCACATTTCTCGCGACCTCCATAACCAGGCTCATCTGATTATTCAGTTGATTAACCTCCTCCTTCAAGATTTTCTGGTCTTGAATCAAAGCTTATATGTCCCCATAAACTGCCCCATTTGGCTTCGCATTTCCCTCAGCTCCGCTTGAACTTGATCCATGGTCAACTTCCAGCTTCTTTGAAAAGTTAAGTCCGAAATTCTGAAGAAGACCAGATCAGGATGAGAATAACTAGATTCAAACACCTGTTATGCAAATGAGTATGAAAATGCTATGCAAATGCATGTTCGAATATTTCCAAGGAATCATTCTGCTTTGATTCAAGTTTTTCACATAAGAACAACAAGAAATAGATGGAAATGATCAGCAACGAGTCTCAAATTTAAGATCCTTAGAAATACTAGAACATGTATGCAAACATGTTATGATGATACGGATGCAGAGACATGGGATCAAGGCTTCCACAATTTCTGGATGAGTGTTGGGCTACTGTCTGAATAGGTTCACAGGTCTGCTCTGAAGAGAATACTGGAATACCAGAATATCCGAATAATCAGAATATCGGAAGGTCAGCATATCGGCATAATCAGAATACCCAAATAATCAGAACACCAAAATAATCAGGATACCGGAATAACAGCATATCGGCATAATTAGAATCCCAGAATACCAGGCTGATTAGTTTGCACTGATAAGAAAACCAAAATACTAGGTAGGTTGAAGGTTACGGTTACCTGCAGACCTGCAAACACCAACCCTTCTCACATGTGGGCACTAAAAAGGAGAGGATCCTCAATATCACGAGCTCTCAGGTCGAGAAATGATGATACGTTCACCATTTCTGGTTTGGCATCATCATCAAACGAGGAGGCCTCAACTGATTCACCTCAAAAAAGGATATCCTATAACAAGTTCCCATCATTGGGTCCTCGGATCGAGAAGCGTAATGGGTTTTCCATTTCTGGTCTGCCATTATCGCCCCTCGGGAGGACTGCCACAACTGAGTCCTCGGGAATGGTCACTAGAGTCGACACCTTTCTAGGTTAACACCCTAAAATGCACAAGACGCGCAAATCAGAACATCTCCCAAGAAAACCTCGCCTGACTGTGGATTTCGTGTAAACCATACGTACCAAGACGCTACGTAGGCCACACTACTTTCCACTCTAGTCCTATGTGTACACTCAAGCCTGTGTAATGGGCTTATCTCTTAGAAAACCCATCCCACCAAACAGGAAAACCAACACAGTCCAGCATAATAATGATATGTAATGCAGTAAATGCAGTAAAAACAGTAAAACAACACTATACAGTAAAGCAGTAATACTATAAACATCAATGCAGTAAAACAGCAAAATACAACACTACAGCTCCACAAAAAGCACCCAATGAAACAAAAATAGACAAGCGCTAGGATTGACTCGCTTAGGGAGAAGGTCCCCAGCTGAGTCGCCAGCTGTCGCTCCCGGGATTTTCATCCAAGTACAAACGCGAAAGTGGCGCTGAAACAGAGTCGCCAGCAATGTGTATTTATCCCAAGAGAGGGAAAGGAAACACTACGTAAACCTGAGGGGAAGGAAAAAGCATGGTATCGCGACCAAGAGAAACGGGTATGGGAGTCGGTTACGTGAGGGGAAGGTATTAGCACCCCCACGCGTCCATTGTACTCGATGGGATCCACGCTTGTTGTCTCGGTCAAAGGGTGTCGTCATCTGGAGCTCCACTGCTACTGGAAAGGAAAAAGAACAGGTACGAGAAGGAATGAGGAAACGGGGAAGAAAAGGAAAAGAAATGACTCGGTAGGATGTCCTCGGAGTCCTAGGCCTACGTATTCTCTCGTGCAATAGGAAAGTCAGAGTCAACGTAGTTCAGACACGAACTAGGGGGAGGTTTGCTCGCCAAGACATCGCGTCTCGTGCCTACGTATCTCATCGGGAATGAGAATCAGAGCGTCGTAGTTCCCCTCACCAGGGATGGATTTGCTTTGTTTGTGTTTTTTAGCGGAAGGCGTCTAGGCGCACGTTCTAGCAGTTTGGTGTCGCAGCTCGTTGTACGGAGTCTTAGGCATTTACCTGTTTGCGGTAGAACGGACGTGACGAATCCTTTACGAATGGAGTGAAAGAGACGAGAAGGAAATTGTTATTTGTTTTTGTCTTTTAAGAAGAAGTGGATTGAAGTTAGTTCATAACTTACATTGCACCAAAGTCTACCATGCGGGAACGAATGAGTCGCATGGTCGCCCCCAAATGGGACGTATGCTACTCACTCTAGAAGAGGAGGGGAGACCCCTCGTTCTTCATTTCCTACACCTAAGGCTCAAGCGCAATGTACGTTAATCCTTTATTAGATGTTTTTTCTTTTTGTTTTAAGGTGAGAAAGAGACTCAAAGGGTAGAAAGGACAAAGTCTAAGAGGGGGACTAATAATCCTAAAGTTATCATGCATGGAGATCCTATGGTTGTGTGAGGTATAAGGAACACCTAAGCCTAAAGAAAAGAGAGGGATATCACTACCTAATGCTTATCCTACCTCACCTTAATCAAAAATTAAGGATGAACTAGGATCCCTAAGGGTTGTGAGAAAGTTCTACACAAACAAGCATTATATCATGCTATTCACAAAAGAAAAAGAGAATTGAAAATAATAAGAGATGAAGGAAGAGATGAGTGTGGATTACCATCCATATACCCAAGCGACTTACTGTAACACCCCAAAATTTGCCCTCGTGTTATTTCCTAGCTTATGTTTCATTGCATTGCATTTACATCTCATTTCATCTCATATTTCATACAAGTTGCAAAGGGCATCTGATCAGTTGATTTCAGAGAATTGACTATTCAAAGCAGGAGATCTAAAGCCTAAGGTCTTCAAGCAAGACTCAAGAGTCTCTTATGTCTCATATGATCTCAATTGGTCCCACAAGTCATTGGAGGAAGAGAATTCACCAAGAAGTTGGGCAGTTTATCATCTTCTAGCAAAAATAGTCCAAATTAGGGTTTATGATTCAAGTAGTCTCCTGATGAAATTTTGGTTCAAACTTGATCTCAATGTTTTCTACATGATATCAAGTATCTAAGGATGGAAGATTGCCCTTTGGTTCATTTCAGAAGAGGTTCAATTAATCAGTTGCTTGAGAATCAAGAAATTGATGAAAAAGTCAACTGTGCAGAAGGAAAAGTCAACTCCTGACTTTTTTGGGTCAAAATTCATGAAATTCAAGTCACATATGTTCATTGGGCAAGATTTGACCAAGAAATGATGGAGGAATCATCAAAAATCAAGAATTGTACAAAGTTGCAAAATTTAGAAACTTAGGGTTTCTAAAAATGGAAAGTTTAGGCCATTTTGCACTCTATTTCAAGGCATTCTTTCTTCAATATAAAAGCTTTAAACTTCAGGCCCAAGTTGAGCCAATTAAAGATCACATCCTAAGCTTCAAATACATACCAAGAACTCTTCCATTGGATCAAAATTGAGGGAGTTATGATCAATCAAAGTAGAGCAAAATCAAGGAAAATTCCAAGTCATGACCAAGCAAGACTGGGCTGGCACGCAGTCATTTCATCAAACAGGTGGTGTGCCAAATGACAAGCTAATTTTCTCAATGATGAAGGCTTCAAATGAAAAATTGTTGAACATCAAAGTTGTTCATTGTCATCTCCTCTTCAACTTTGATGTTGGACATTTTTTGAGATGAGTAATGTATGGAGAGTTATGGAGGCTCCAAGAGATAGGTTTCACGCTGAAGTTCACAAGTCATTTTGCCATGTATGCCATGTAGGTTGTCTCGCCCATAAACCAGCCATGCCTTCTTTTGTTTCAAGCCATTTTCAAGTGTGTTAGAGGCATTGTTTCATCTTGATTCCAACATCAACCTTGTTCCATTTTGTCTCCTCTTTCCATAGACACCAAGAGCTCTCTATTTCATCCACTAATATGAGAGAATTTCATCCTCAAACATCAACATTTTCATTGTTTGTTTTTCTGACAAAATATAATGTTATGGCATTGTTATTGTTGTTTCAGTCACATTCACAGGCATACAAACACCTTTTACAGCATTTCCTCCTTTGAACCAACATACTCTTACACATACATGCCTACATACCTATGCCATGCATCAATATGGAAAGGATTCAAAGAAAAGAAACTTGTTCAATAAGGTGGCTATGCTGCAACACCAATATCATAGTATCACCATCATCTTTTCATCATCATCAGTACATATCATCACCATCATCATTCCTCCATCATCCTCACTATAAGTAACATAAACTCATCCACACATGAACAAAAACTCAACTCGGGCTCTAACTAACTTGACTCACCCTCAACTCATTTAACCCAACATCTAACTGTTAACTCTTGTAGTTAACACCTTAACCACACATATAAGTATCAACTTCTAACTAACTTTGGAATGAACATTTCATTTTCACATTTCGCAAACCTCACTCTCTCAAGTTCTCTTCGAAACTCTCTCTGTATTTTGAAGATTCATCATCATTGTTCTTCATTGTTCTTCAATCTTCTAAAGCTTTCTCATACGGATCTAAGTGAATCTTGTTCATCATCAAGTTTGAGTTCCAAGTTTCCATTTCGTAAGCAAGATCACGCATTCTATAAGCCTTTATTTGGCCATATACAAGTTCAAGATCAAGTCCATACCTCTGGTTTTCTTTTGATCTAAGATTCTTCAAAGTTCAGGTTCAAAGTTCTTCAAACTCTCTTGCTCGATTCTACTAATTTTAGCTTGTTGTTGTTGTTGTGATTTCAGCTTAATAGAAGCTGTGGAAACTCTAGCTAGTTGATAGAGCTTGTTAGAAGCTTAGATGAAAACCTAGGGCAAACTTCATGCTATCAAATCTCTATGTATGTGCATGTTTTGTGATTTCTATTGGTGGATCTATAACCTACTAAGCATGTTGAACATTTTGATATCATTTTTGTGAATTTCTGGAACATTTGAGGATTTGCAGATGCCGGAGTTTGGCCGGAGAAGATGACCGGAGGTCCGTCTCCGGCCGGTGAGAAGTTCAGTTAGGGTTTTAGGAACTTTAAAACGTGGCCATCGGATCTTTATGCATGAATGGTTAGGATGCTGCCAGCGAATAAATGAGAGAGTGTCTCTCTCACGTGCCTTGATTTTGTGCCTGACTGTTTGTGTATGTGTGCCTCATCATTGCATAGCATGTGTGTTTTATCTGATCCACTCATCATGTGTACTTTCCTTGATCATTTGTATTGACCTGATCGTGTGGCTCTGATGAGTCAACTTTTGACTAAGTTCCACCTTAATTCTCATACACGCACGCGTAATTGGACTAGGCCTCACATTGTTTTCTGCACCCCTCATTTTAAGCCCAAACACATTTTGAACGTGGCTTTTGCTATCTCTGCACCCCCTGCATTATTTCATTTGTTTTTTATTTCCTTTATATTTTTTTGATTTTCTTTTATTAAAAATACATTTTAGCATCTAAAAATTCCAAATAAATTCACATGACATCTAAACACATTTAGATAATTTTCCATGTTTTTTAATTCTGATTTTATAGATTTTAGCTCATATTTTTACAATTTTCTTTTAATTTCCTTTTAAAGGCTTATCATACATTAATCATGTTCATTTGCATTTTAATTGACATAGTTTGGTTCTGATTTTTGACTTGGCATTTGGTATGTGTGTTCATTACATCTTAATGTGCTTAATTAATATTTTTGTCAAATTTTAGAAGCATTCCATATTAGGTTTTGACATGCATCTTTGTGCATCATCCCATTTTACCTAAGGTGACTTTTTGAACTTGTTTGAACTTTTTTCTTTGTGAATCTTTGCATGAGCTTTTGATACTAGGTTTGATTCTGACTTAATTTTTTTTCCTTGATTTTCATAATTTTTACAAGTCCTTTTCTAATTGTTTGATGCTTGTTAGAATAGGTAACTTTTTGTGATCCTTTCTTAACTTCTAACTTTGTGTGATTAGGAGGCACTTGTGCCATCATATTAGAACTTGTTTATGCATCATTATAGGTCCTCATTAGAATACTATAGGTCCTTTTGCTTATAATTATAGGTCATTTACATTGTGATTCCATTTGGGTTGTGTATGTGATCAAAATGCATCCTTACTTGAAATGTTTGACCTAAACTTGCTTCTCTTTTCTTCTAATCATCAACATGACTTGTTTGTGAATCATCAATGCCTATTCATGAATTCTAATTGCATCTCATATTTGGTATGCTACTGACCCATAATCATCTCATGCATTCAAATGTCATTCATCTTGCATACTTGTTTATGTTTGATCTATTTCATCTTTCTTTCTTAATTAGTTCAATGTGATTTGCATATGCATATTGTATGATTAATTCTTACATTTTAATTGCATCTTAAATTTCATTTGGTACTGGCCTATAATCCATGTTCATTTATCTTTGAGTTTCAACTTTGACTTATGTTTCAAGTTACTTCTTTCCTTAAGTGAATATTGTTTCTCTTCTTGTTACTTCTTCTTCATATAACTTCTTATACTTGAACATTCTTTCTCATGATTTGTATTATTGTTCATAGACATTATAGGATATTCAAATATGAGGTATAATTCTGACTTGCATCCATTTGCATTTATTTTCATGTTCTTTTTCAACTTTGACTTGTGTTACAAGTTTCTTATTTTCTTACTTGAACTTGAACATTGTTTGCTTCTACTTGCTTCATCTTCTTAAATCATTTCACTCATGCTTTGTATATTCATTCATTGACTTCCATATGCATTATAACATGTCATTCAATTCTTATCTTGAGGTTCACTCATGCATTTATTCATGTTTGTATGAATCTTTGGCACCTTTCTTGACATAGTTTGACATTGTTAGGTACCTTAGCCTTAGTTGAATACCTTTAGACATAGCTACTGACTTTAGAAGTCCTTGAACACTTAGAGTCCTTTCCTTTTAGGTTTAGGCTTGGTTTGATTCATAAGTTCATTTCATAAGTAGTTTGATGCTTAATTATCTTCCTTTACTTATGCTTTCATATTCAATTGTTTAGCTATCCTTTGCTTGTAGGGGCTCATGGTAAGTTGAGTGTGTGGATATGCTTCCACACATACTTTCTTCCCTCATCTTTTTAACGCTTTCTCTTTTGTGTTTGTGCAAAGAATTTCAATGCTTTCTTTGTTCAACTTCTTTCTTTTCCCTCTTGGTTCATAACTCATCTTCTCTCTTAGAAGTGAGTCATGTTACCTCTTCTACTTCTTCTTCTTCTTCTTCTCTTCTTTTAGACTTAGGTTTCTAAACCACACTTAACCATTAGGAACATCCAAGCATGATAACTCTTAGTATTATTAGTCTCCTTTTAGACTTCTACCTTTCTTAATATTTGAGTCTCTCTTTTTTCTCATCTTAAAACAAAAGCAAAAAACACTTAATAAGGGATTAACGCGTATTACACGTGAGCCTAGAGCATGGGAAGTGGAAGGAGGGGAGTTTCTCTCCACATTTCTAGAATGTTTAGCATACGTCCTGTTAGGACGCCCATGCGATGCATTCGATCTTATGCAATAGACTTGAATGCAATACGTGTTACTAACACAAAAAAAGATCAAAACACTTCTTTCTAAAATACAAAAACAAACAAACAATTCTCTTCTCATCTCTTCATTCCTTTCTAAAAGGATTCATCATGTCCGTTCTACCGCAAATAGGTAACGCCTAAGTCTCCCTACAGCGAGCTGCAACACCTAACTACTAGAACGCGCACTTTGATGTCTCCACTAAAAAACACAAACAAAGCAACCCTAGTTAAGCCGAACTACGTTTGTTCTGATTCTTCTTTCTCGTCTGATTGAAGATACGTAGGCACAAGATGCGATATCTCGACGAGCAACCTTCCCCGTAGTCCGTTGAACTACGTTGACTCTGACTTTCCCATTGCACTGAGGGAATACGTAGGCCTAGGACAACGATAATGTCCTATCGAGTCACTTCTTTCCTACCCCCCCCCCCCCCCCCAATTCTCCTTTCTACCTTTCATTTCCAGTTCTCTAATTAGCAGTTGATTTCCAGTTTCCGACACCCTTTGATTGAAATAGTAAGCGTGGATCCCATCGAGTACGATGGACGCGTAGGGTGCTAACACCTTCCCTTCACATAACCGACTCCCTTACCTGTTTCTCTTGTTCGTAAGACCATGCTCTTTTCCTTTCCCTTCAGGTTTACGCAGTGTTTCCTTTCCCTCTCTTGGGATAAATACACATTGCTGGCGACTCTATTTCCGTGCCACCTTCGCGTTTGTACTTGGATGAAAATCCCGAGAGCGACAACTGTTTTTACTGTTTCTGTTTTGTGGGCAGGGTGTTCTGAGAGATAAGCCCACTACCCAGGCTTGAGCATACACATAGGTATTAGAGTGGATAGTCATGATGCTTGCGTGGTGGTGGCCACGTATTGTTGTTCATGAGACCCACAACCAGACGAGGTTCTATCAAGAGCTATCTGCTACTGTATGTTTATACAGGCCAGTAGTTATTCTCTTGAGGAACCGTCGACACTGGTGACCATTCCCGAGGACTCAGTTGCGGCACTCCTCCCGAGATGTGATAATGGCATACCAGAAATGGCAAACCCATTACACATTCTTGATCCGAGGACCCAATGCTAGGAACTTGTTATAGGTTGTCCTTTTTGAAAGAGAATCAGTGGAGGCACTCCTCCATAGGCGATAGTACTGTACCCCGAGGGATGAATGTAATATTGCTTCTCGACCTCATTGCCAGAAGCTGAGGACCTTTCGTTTCAGGAAAATCAGTTGAGGCCTCCTCGATTGATGATGATGCCAAACTATAAATGGTGAACGTATCATCATTTCTCGACCTGAGAGCCCGGGATACTGAGGATCCTCGATTTTCTAGTACCCACATGTGAGAGGGGCGGGTTGTTTACAGGTTTGCAGGTAACCATAACCTCCTACATACCCGATTTTCTGATGTCATTACACAAAAGGAGAATTCATCCTATTGTATTCAGATGGTTCCTATCTATGGTTCTATATTATTCTCAGAGCTACACTGACACCGTTCACAGTCCAGCACAGACACTTGGCACCTTGATACCATGCCCTTTGCATTGCATTTACATATCCTAACATACATGTTTACTCATTTCCAGGTGCATATTCTACCCTCGATTCCAGTCATCAGGTTCTCACAAGGATGAATACTAAAGAGAAGAAGAATATCATCAGTTACAAGTTCCTCACGCCTACTCTAGGCCCTATTATTGTCCTGAAAGGAATGGCGAGCCCTGAGGTGTTGGAAGCTTTCAAAGAAAAGTATGGTTGGATTTTATCTTTTGTTTGCAATGTCAGTGATTTCGAATACAGGGGTCTCCATACTTTGATGCAGTTCTACGATCCTCCTCTGAGGAGTTTTGTATTTCCAGATTATTTGTTGGTACCTACTTTAGAGGAGTATTCCAACATACTAGGGATTGCTATAAAGGAGGAGCCTCCTTTCTTTGGGTCTAGGGGTGATCTGGACTTTGGAAAAGTGGCTGGTGCTCTTTATTTGAGCAAGTCAGAGTTAGAAGCCAATGTCTCTAACAAAGGAAAGCTTCGGGGTTATAAGCTGGGGTATCTGATAAAGAAGGCTCAGGAGGCAGTGAAAGGCGAGAAATGGGTTGTTTTTAATGCATTGCTAGCCCTTTGCGTATATGGTATTGTTTTGTTCCCCAACGAGCCTGATTTTGTTGATACGGACGCCATTAAGATATTCATGATGAAAAACCCAGTACCAACACTGTTGGGAGATCTTCATTACGCCTTATATAATAGAAACGGAAAGAAAAGAGGAGGGGTAGTTCGTTGCTGTGCACCTTTGTTCTATAAGTGGTTCGCAAGTCGCTTACCGCAATCAGGAGCTTTTGTGGATTCTAAAGGTTCTCTAGAATGGAGTCAGCGCTTAATGGGACTAGTTGCCAAAGACATCATATGGATAGATCATGGGCTAATCGGCAAGAACATTATCCATAGCTGTGGTGAGTTCCCTAACGTTCTGTTGATAGGAAGAAATGGGGGAATCAACTACAATCCTTCTTTGGCCATTAGGCAATTTGGGTACGCTTTGACAGGTCCGCCCATTAAGAGGGATGTAGAAAAGTCACTGTATTTCCACGCATCAGATGGTTTGGAAACAGCACAAAAAGCCTCTAAGAGTTGGGCCAGTGTGCTAAAGAAAGGGAAAGTCGCTCTAGGAAAACCCAACAATCGGGCTTATCCAGCATATGAAGAGTGGGTGAAGAAGAGAGTTGAATATTTTCACTTGCCTTTTGATAAGGCGCCCCTTCTGTATCCCGAGAATGAGAAAGAAAGAAATACCGCCACTATGGAAGAATTCGACAAATTGCAAGCCTCGGTGAAAAAGCTTCGAGGAGAGAATTCTGAGCTGAGCAGCCGTCTTCAAGAAGCGCTACATACCAACAAAAGATTGGAACAGAAAGCCCAAGACGCCGAAAAAATCTTAGCAGCAAGAGAAAGGGATTTTGCCGAAAGAACTCAACATTTCCAGAATATTAGTAAGGGTGTCGATGCTTCCACTCAAGCTCATAAGAAGACCAAACAGGCCTTAGCCCAGACTAAAGACACGCTGGCCAAGTTTCAGCAAGCCTGGGATGAGGTTAGAATCGAAAACTCATAGTTGCAGGAACAACTAAAGATTAAGGATGACGAGCTTGAAAAGGCACATGAACAACGGAGGAAATATCGGGAGAACCTTGGAAAAAGTCAAGAGCAATTGGAAAGCACCAGAGAGGAGCTAAATACTTCTAAGAAGGAGCTTGAAGAGGCTATGATAGATATGGGGAAACTCAAAATGCAAGCCGGCGTGAAAAGGCATAAAGGGGTCTGTGATGATGAAGCTCTCCTGATGCATATGGGTTCGCTGACTGAAGCTCTCATGAAAAGAGATGTTCTGATTAAGGAGTTAATCAAAAGACTAAATCACCAGCGCACTCGCATACTCTTCGAGGAGGTCAAGTATTCAAGTGAAAAGTTGAAGGATTTGGAGTTGTCAGATTTATAGTTTTTCTCTCATTCTCTCAATGTAGTTTGTTGATGGATATCATCAGGCTTGTTGATGAATCCACTATTTTGATGTATGATGTTTGAACTCATTGTTGAACGTTGTGCATGTGTCTGGTTTCTTTTTAATTGAAACGAGCAGTTTATTCATAAATATTCCTTTGGCAGTTATCTGTACACAAACACATAATCATGGCACGTCTCTTCATATCACGATTTCTGATCGTCAGCTTTCTGTGGTTAGGATTGGAATCAAGGTGTAAGGCACCTCGGAAATGATAAACATGGCATTTGCATTGCATATCATTTTTGCATGACAGGTACTCGTTGCAGGTCCTCTAACCTTTATTTGGTTTCAGGCGCTATAGCTGATAACCACATCCACCGGTACGTAACTCGTAGAAACCAAGCTAAGATCATGGATCAGATGCAGACTGAATTGGCTGAGTTGAGGAACAGGATGAACCAGTTCATGACATTAATGACTGGTATGGCCCAAAATCAGGAAAGACTAAGGGCAATGGTCGAGCGGCCGAAAGTAGAGGTACAGGATGGCAACGGTAATAATAGAGGTATTGGTAATCAGACGGGCGTTAATGGAGGTGGTGACTCTCCTAGAAATACTGGGGTTCGTCATGTTATGGAAGATAACCAAGATGGGCAGTTCACTCTGTTAGATGCTGAAGATGAGAACACTCGCAGATTCGACGAGCTCGCTGAAAAAATCAGGTCCATTGAATGCCAAAACACTCTTGGTTTTGATGTTTCCGACTTGGGATTGGTACCTGGAGTAAGAATCCCACATAAGTTCAAGCCACCAACATTTGACAAGTACAATGGCATTACTTGTCCTAAAACTCATCTTCAATCCTATGTGGGGAGGATAGCCGTTCATACTGATGATGAGAAATTGTGGATGTACTATTTTCAAGATAGCCTTACTGGGGCATCTCAAGAATGGTATATGAAGTTGAGCAGGACTTCTGTAAGGAACTGGAAGGAGTTAGCCCAAGCTTTCGTCAAGCAGTATCAATACAACATGGATATGGCTCCAAGCCGTACTCAGCTGCAGAGTATGGCTCAGAATGGAAAGGAGAGTTTTAAGGAATATGCTCAAAGATGGCGCCAGTTAGCTGCCATGGTTCAACCTCCACTGCAGGACCGAGAGATGGCCGACATGTTTATGGGTACTCTCCAGGGAGCTTATCTTGATAGGTTGGCTGCCTGTCCTTCAACTGGGTTTGTGGACATTGTAATCGCTGGGGAAAGGATTGAAAGTTTGTTGAAGCTCAGAAAAATACAAGATGTCAGTGGTGCTAGTGCTTCAGGAGTGAGGAAGGCATTTGCTGGAGCTACCAGAAAGAGAGATGGGGAGACCAGTGCTGTTTATAAGAATAGAGGAAGAGGTAGAGGCTATCAAAATTCCTATAATCAGGTTGTTGTTTTGACCATTCCTAGTCCACAAGTTCAATCACAACCACAACAACAGAATGTTCAGCCACAGAACAATCAACAGCCACAAAGATCATATAAGCAGAGACAAACTGACAGGCATATGGACCCTCTGCCTTTGACTTACGCAGCTTTGTTACCTCAATTGTTGAAGCTTAATCTGGTGGAGCTTCGTACGATGGGCCAGGCTCCTGCTGTATTACCAAAGGGTTATGATGCTAATGCCCGCTGTGAGTTTCATTCTTGGGCTCCAGATCATACTATTGAAAAGTGTCGGGCATTTCAGCATAAGGTACAGGATTTGATTGATGCCAAGGCAATTAATTTCTCAACTCCATCGAATGTGCTTCAGAATCCCATGCCAAATCATAATGTGCCAAAGGTCAACGCCATTGAAGATGGGAAGGTTTTGAATTTGGTAACTGATGTGAACAGGGTGAGGACTCCTTTGAGTTTTGTGAAGGCTCGGTTGTTGAAGGGGCAAGTGTTCCCTGGCTGTGAAGAAGGTTGTGTTGATTGTGAGAATCAGAGTAATGGTTGTGATAAACTGAAGGCCGGCATTCAAAATTTGATTGATGAGGGTTGCCTACAGTTTGATCAGGGGGAAAAAAAGGATGATGATGTGTCAGCTGTTACCATTTATTTTACACCAGCTAAAATTCAAGTGCCAGCGCCTGCTGCTATCATTGTGCCTGATGTAGCGAGTCCTGTTACTATTACGGTACCAGGACCAGTTCCTTATACTAGTGAGCGGCCAATCCCATGGTACTACGGTGCAGATATTTACTATCAAGGAGAAAAGCAAGAAGTGGAAACTCCAGCTGGGGGTAGTTCCAGTATTGATAATGTTGGAGGTCTTGGTGGCTTCACCAGGAGTGGACGCTTGTTTGCTCCACAGACTTTGAGAACTAATGCTGAAGATGAGGCAGCAGTCAAAGCCAAGGGTAAACAGGTGGCTACAGAGGATGTTGTTGTTCCTAAATCTGTGCAGAAAGATACTTTTGAGAAAGTGGTCGAGGAGTTCATGAGACTTATCAAAAAGAGTGATTATATAGTGGTTGATCAGTTGAACAAAATGCCATCAAACATTTCTATCTTGTCGTTGCTTATGTGTTCTGCAGCTCATCAAGAGGCACTTTTGAAGGTCTTGAATATGGCATATGTACCTCAAGAGATTACTGTGAATCAATTGGAGTCTGTTATTTCTAATGTCAACGCTAGCCATGGGCTAGGTTTTACAGATTATGATTTGACTACTGAGGGTCGTAATCACAACAGGGCATTACACATCACCCTGGAGTGTAAAGGTGCAGTATTATCTCATGTGTTGGTAGACACGGGGTCTTCCCTGAACGTGTTAACAAAGAAGGCCTTAATGAAGTTAGACGCTGACGGAATTATTCTAAGACCAAGTGATTTGGTAGTGAGGGCTTTTGATGGTTCAAAACATTCTGTATTCGGAGAGGTAGAGCTCCCAGTAAAGATTGGTCCTCAAGTGTTTAAGTGCGTGTTCTACGTGATGGACATTCAACCCGCATATAGTTGCTTGTTAGGCAGACCATGGATTCATGCCGCTGGGGCAGTGACATCTACGTTGCACCAAAAGTTGAAATATGTGGTTGATGGTCAAGTGGTGACTATAAGTGGAGAGGAAGACATCTTTGACAGTCAGCTGTCTACCTTTAAGTACATGGAAATGGATGGAGAGATCCATGAGATGCTGTGTCAAGCATTTGAGGCAGTCAATATTGGTGATTCGTCTTCAAAGGCAGTATCTTCTCAGAGCAAAGAACAAGTGGGTACTTCTATTGCTTCTTACAAACAGGCAGTGGAAGTAGTCAAAACAGGTAATGCCCAAGGCTGGGGCAAATTGATTGAAGTCTCTGCAAAGGAAGATAAGTTCGGTGTAGGCTATAATCTGTATCAAGCTGTTGCAACAGAGCGTAAGGGGCCAATTACTTTCTATAGCGGGGGAACCATTAATCCAAATCAGATGTGTGCTGCAAGTGAAGATGGCGTCGACAGTGATTATGATCTCGACAATTGGGTGCGCCCGTGTGTATCGGGTCAAGAGCTTTGCAATTGGTCTGTTGAAGAAATTGTTCAAGTTACTCTCCAGACAGAGTAATTTTCTTTGTTTTTCTCTGTTGCATGTTAAAATATTGCGCTTTGCCCAAGGCGTGTAGATCCATTTGTAGGGCCTTATAATTGCATTTGCAAGGTTTTTATCATTAATAAAGGATGTTTTACATGCAAATTTTTGTGTTCCTTGCCTTTCATTTTTTATTTTTGCAGAAAAAACAATAAAATGGCAATGTTTTATGTTTGTTCCCTTTTCAAAAAGTCTCATCCTAAAATAAAGCATGACCCTCAATCATGCAGACTTAATCACCCGGATTTCATTGATAACGATTCTGATATGGCCAAGTATGACTTTGATAATCCAATCTATCAGGCCGAAGAGGGGGATGAAGAAGACTGTGAACTTCCCGAAGAATTGGCTAGATTGTTGAAGTAGGAGGAGAGGTTCATTCAACCTCACCAAGAGACAATTGAGGTTATCAACATTGGTTCCGAGGACGCAAGGAAAGAAATTAAGATTGGAGCCAATCTGCAGGCCGAGGTAAAGAAAGAGCTGATTAGTATGCTGCAGGAATATGTCGACATCTTTGCTTGGTCATATCAAGATATGCCGGGGTTAGATACAAACATTGTTGTTCACAGGTTGCCGTTGAAAGAGGGTTGTCCTCCTGTCAAACAGAAGCTTCGGAGAACTAAACCAGAAATGGCTCTTAAAATCAAAGAGGAGGTACAAAAACAATTAGATGCGGGATTCTGGCCGTCACCAATTACCCACCATGGGTTGCAAATATTGTTCCTGTGCCGAAGAAAGATGGTAAGGTCAGAATGTGCGTTGATTACCGGGATTTAAACAGAGCAAGTCCGAAAGATGACTTTCCTTTACCTCATATTGATGTACTGGTTGATAACACCGCTCAGTTCTCGATATTCTTCTTCATGGATGGCTTCTTCGGGTATAATCAAATCAAGATGGCGCCGGAAGACATGGAGAAGACAACGTTCATTACCCCGTGGGGTACCTTCTGTTACAAGGTGATGCCTTTTGGGTTGAAGAACGCTGGGGAAACGTATCAGCGAGCTATGGTAACACTATTCCATGACATGATTCATAAAGAGATCGAGTGTTATATAGACGATATGATTGCCAAGTCTCGAACAGAAGAAGAGCAGCTGGTCAATCTGCAGAAACTATTTGAAAGGTTGAGGAAGTTTCGACTAAGGCTGAATCCGAACAAGTGCACTTTCGGAGTGCGGTCCGGTAAATTGCTGGGTTTCATCGTAAGTGAAAAAGGAATTGAGGTTGATCCTGCCAAAATAAAAGCAATACAAGAAATTCCTGTACCAAGAACAGAAAAAGAAGTACGTGGTTTCCTGGGTAGATTGAACTACATTGCACGGTTCATATCTCACCTCACAACCACTTGTGAACCAATATTTAAGCTGTTAAGAAAAGAACAAGCGGTCAGGTGGAATGACGATAGCCAAAGGGCTTTCGAGAAAATAAAAGAATATTTGTGGGAACCTCCAATTCTCATGCCTCCAGTTCCAGGGAGACCATTGATCATGTATTTGACTGTACTTGAAGGATCCATGGGTTGTGTTCTCGGTCAACATGACGAGACAGGTAAGAAAGAACACGCCATCTACTACTTGAGCAAAAAGTTCAATGATTGCGAATCATGATACTCAATGCTTGAGAGGACATGCTGTGCACTTGCATGGGCTGCTAAGCGATTGAGGCAATATATGCTCACTTATACAACCATGTTAATTTCAAAGATGGATCCTATCAAGTACATATTTGAGAAACCAGCATTGACCGGACGGGTTGCACGTTGGCATATGGTGCTGACTGAATATGATATCCAGTATACTTCTCAGAAAGCCATCAAGGGAAGTGTTTTGTCAGATTATCTTGCGCAACAACCAATTGATGACTATCAGCCGATGAGGTTTGATTTTCCTGATGAGGACATCATGTTTCTTAAGGCCAAAGATTGTGAAGAACCGCCATTTGACGAAGGATCGGATCCTGATGACAAATGGAAATTGATGTTCGATGGGGCCGTTAATATGAATGGAAGTGGCGTTGGGGCAGTTCTTATCACTCCGAAAGGGTCTCACATACCTTTCACGGCCAGATTAACTTTTGATGTCACAAACAATGAAGCAGAATATGAAGCTTGCATTATGGGCATTGAAGAAGCCATTGATTTAAGGATCAAGACTCTTGAAATATTTGGGGACTCTGCTCTAGTGATCAATCAGATCAATGGAGATTCGCATACCCATCAACCAAACTTGATTCCTTACAGAGACTATGCGAGGAGGTTGTTGACTTTCTTTACAATAGTGAATTTGTACCATATACCTCGAGATGGAAATTAAATGGCTGACGCTTTGGAAACATTAACTTCCATGATTCAAGTGAATTGGTGGAACCATGTGCCCAAAATTGAGGTGTCTCGTCTTGACAGGCCTGCACATGTGTTTGCTGTTGACGCAGTGTCTGATGATAAGCCGCGGTTTCATGATATCAAATGCTTCTTGAAGAGTCAAGAGTATCCGGCTGGAGCATCCAACAACGATAAAAAGACTCCGAGGAGGTTAGCTGGTAATTTATTCTTGAATGAGGATGTGCTGTACAAACGAATCTTTGACATGGTTTTGCTCAGATGCGTGGATAGACACGAAGCAAATATGTTGGTGTAAGAAGTGCACGAAGGCTCCTTCGGTACCCATGCCGAAGGACATGCAATGGCAAAGAAATTATTGAGATCGGGGTATTACTGGATGACTATGGATGCAGACTGTTGTTCATACGCCCGCAAATGCCACAAGTGTCAGATTTATGCGGATAAAGTGCATGTACCTCCGAGTCCGTTGAATGTCATGTCTTCTCCTTGGCCCTTTGCAATGTGGGGCATTGTTATGATTGGAAAGATTGAGCCAACTGCTTCCAACGGCCATCGCTTCATCTTGGTCGCTATTGATTACTTTACCAAATGGGTGGAAACAACGTCTTATGCTAATGTCACCAAGCAGGTGGTAGCCAGATTTTTGAAAAGAGATATCATCTGTCGCTATGGAGTGCCCGAAAGAATCATTACTGATAATGGTTCTAATCTCAACAACAAAATGATGGCAGAATTATGTCGGGACTTCAAAATTGAGCATCACAAATTCTTCGCCGTACCGTCCAAAGATGAATGGCGCTGTTGAAGCGGCCAACAAGAACATCAAGAAGATTGTGCAAAAGATTGTGGTTACCTACAAAGATTGGCATGAGATGTTACCGTTTGCCTTGCATGGGTACCGAACATCAGTAAGGACATCTACTGGGGAAACACCGTTCTCACTTGTGTATGGTATGGAGGCAGTCCTACCAGTTGAAGTTGAGATTCCCTCGCTAAGGGTTATGATGGATGTCAAACTGGATGAGGCAGAATGGGTTCGTACCCGATTCAATGAGATGAGCTTAGTTGAGGAAAAGAGATTAGCAGCTATTTGCCATGGTCAATTGTTTCAGAGAAGGATGAAGCGGGCATTTGATCAGAAAGTGCGACCTTGGGAGTATCAAGTTGGTGAATTGGTACTTAAAAAGATCCATCCTCCAAACACAGATCACAGGGGAAAATGGACACCGAACTATGAAGGTCCATATGTGGTTAAAAAGGTTTTCTCTGGCGGAGCCTTAATGCTTACAACCATGGATGGTGAAGATTTTCCATCCCCTGTTAACTCAGACGCAGTCAAAAAATACTTCGCATAAATAGACCCGCTGGACGAAAAAAAGAAAAAATTCCAGGCAAAAAAGGGCATCCCGGCGAACCATAAAAACAGAATAAATAGGTTCGGGTAAAAATTAGGGATAAATAAAAAAAATGGTACACCCGGTGAGTTGAAAATCCGCAAGGACAACTCAGGAAAAAAGGGGTATCCCGGTGGATTGAAAACCCAAAAAAGGGCGGTCCACGCAAAAGAGGAATTAAGCGAAGACTGCGATCTGAGTCATCTGTATTGCCTCATCGTTTCACTCAAACTGGCAATTTCCAAAGGATAGGAATCAGTCCAATCATCCTCTTCAGAAAGTGAAGATAATCGGAAAGTCTTGAAGACATACTGGTCATAGAAGAATTGAAACTCAGTGAAATTCCGTTTTCACGTTGACATTAGGATAGTTTCTTTTCTCAATTTTCGACGATCACCTATTTCCAGGGATTGCTTCTTGATGTACTTGCCTATTCTGGGCATTTCAATCAATAAAGTTGGTTATTCAATCAAAAAGCTTCGTATTTGTTTTCATTTTACTGTTTTGTTTGCAAAAAAAGTCCGAATTTTTGATAAAAACATTGCATTGTTGAAAACATTGAGGCTTTATAATAACATGTTCAGGGAAAACATTTAAAATTGCTTTGAATGTTGATTAACCCCGGACGGTGGATTCAAACCATGCAGTCTCCGGGACATATGTGTGCATTTCTTTTGTCGCAGGTTTACATTCAGAAGCCTAACATGAAGTCATCTTCAGCATAAAGCATTTGTTGGGTGCTCTCCCCAACAAGTGATGGTTCAAAGTTAGATGTTTTTCAGTTGCAGAAGTCATATCCAGCACGGGGCATATGTGCATATCTTTTGCTTGCAGGTAGCAGCCTCGTATTAGGCTCAAAAGCAAGATTGAAGCGGTTGCAAAAACACGAAGCCTGGACCGTGTCTTCCAAACGAGTAATCACTCACCCTAAGGCAGAATACCGGGGCAATCATGTTCAGGAAAGGGTTCACATGTCACCCTTTTGTCACAACTTTTACTGATTGAGTCCATCATTCGGCCGACGGTCGCTCACGATGATTCGATATCAACAAGTTAATTTCCACTGGGTATCATCGTATCTTATTAAGTCGATTCTCCCATTCAGTACTTCCAACGGCTGCAAGCTTTTCTGTGTCGATAATAGTGGCTGATTCCCCAGCTAAGTCAAAAGGATGATTACCTCTAGCAAAAGATCTTGGGTTTGATAGATCCACAAGCAGAGTTTTAATCTCTCTCTAGGGCAGAGTCATTCTAGTGGAAACTTTTTCAACAGGATCGTCTCACCTCAGTACATCTGCTAGCCAATTTATTTTTGGCAATTTGTGGCAAGCGTTATCCCCGGCAGAAGGGTTAATCCCCACAGAGCAATTGAAGGATCGAACAACGATCTTTTCCCCGCGGAGTTGGATTCCTCGTCCGTGGTCTCTTTTGCATTTGCATATAGTTTGCATAACATTTTCTAAAGCGTATCATTCCATTGATATGGAGCATTACGGAAAAACTCAAACATATACATACGAAACATAAGCCAGGTTCAACCGTTTACCTGCAAGCCAGAATAATTCACAGACAAAACATTGTCATGCAACCCCAGCAAAGCTTACTACAACACTTGATCGCACAATGTTAATTCAATACCCGTCCGTATTGACCTTGGACATCTGTCAGTGTCCTTTCAACGGTCGTCCGTGCTTGAACCCCTTATTCTCAATATTCGTCTGTATTGACCTCTTAGACACTCGTCCGTGTCCTTTTTAGAATTTTAATCCCCAGTGAGATCACTTTACAAGCTTTAATTTTTCAATACCCGTCCGTATTGCCTTTGAGACACCCGTCCGTGTTCTTTCTGGACCCGTCCGTGTTTGAGTCCTTTATTTTCAATACCCCTTAGTATTGACCCTTTTCAGCACTCGTCTGTGTTTGAACTTTTGTTTCAATACTCGTCTATATTGACCTTTGAGATACTCATCCGTATCTTATTAATCATCGTCCGATACTCGTCCGTATCGTCGACTTGGTCACTAGTCTTGTTCCTTTGATGATTGTCCGATGCTCGTCCGTATCGTTGACCCAAACACTTGTGTGTGTTCCTTTTCTTAATCATCATCCGATACTCGTTCGTATCGTCGATTTGGTCACTCGTCGTGTTCCTTTGATGATTGTCCGATGCTCGTCCGTATCATTGACCCGAACACTTGTGTGTGTTCCCTTATTAATCATCGTTCGATACTCGTTCGTATCGTCGACTTGGTCACCCGTCGTGTTCCTTTGATGATTATCCGATGCTCGTCCGTATCGTTCACCCGGACACTTGTGTGTGTTCCTTTTCTTAATCATCGTCCGATACTCGTTCGTATCGTCGACTTGGTCACTCGTCGTGTTCCTTTGATGATTGTCCGATGCTCGTCCGTATCGTTGACCCGAACACTTGTGTGTGTTCCCTTATTAATCATCGTCCGATACTCGTTCTTATCGTCGACTTGGTCACTCGTCGTGTTCCTTTGATGATTGTCCGATGCTCGCCCGTATCGTTGACCCGGGCACTTGTGTGTGTTCCTTTTTTTAATCATCGTCCGACACTCGTTCGTATCGTCGACTTGGTCACTTGTCGTGTTCCTCTGATGATTGTCCGATGCTCGTTCCCCTCGTTGACCTAAACACCCGTCCGTGTTTTCTTTCCATACTCGTCCGTATGATCATTGATAATCGTCCATATCCCTATTTCGATACACGTCGTATCAATCTATGCAGTTATTTACTGATACTTCCAGAAGGGTTTATATCCCTTTTCTTCTTCATTCAGCGTGCAAATTTTCTGGTTGTTTTGGTATTCAATCACAATGCACCTTGATTGTCCGAATAGCTATTTCTTTCATCCTTCTCAGGTTAACCGATGATTGAATAGGGGCAGTTGTAACACCCCAAAATTTGCCCTCTTGTTATTGCCTAGCTTATGTTTCATTGCATTGCATTTACATCTCCTTTCATCTCATATTTCATACAAGTTGCAAAGGGCATGTGATCAGTTGATTTCAGAGCATTGACTATTCAAAGAAGGAGAGCTAAAGCCTAAGGTCTTCAAGCAAGCCTCAAGAGTCTCTTATGTCTCATATGATCTCAATTGGTCCCACAAGTCATTGGAGGAAGAGAATTCACCAAGAAGTTGGACAGTTTATCATCTCCTAGCAAAAATAGTCCAAATTAGGGTTTATGATTCAAGCAGTCTCCTGATGAAATTTGGTTCAAACTTGATCTCAATGTTTTCTACATGATATCAAGTATCTAAGGATGGAAGATTGCCCTTTGGTTCATTTCAGAAGAGGTTCAATTGGTCAGTTTCTTGAGAATCAAGAAATTGATGGAAAAGTCAACTGTGTAGAAGGAAAAGTCAACTCCTGACTTTTTTGGGTCAAAATTCATGAAATTCAAGTCACATATGTTCATTGGGCAAGATTTGACCAAGAAATGATGGAGGAATCATCAAAAATCAAGAATTGTATAAAGTTGCCAAATTTAGAAACTTAGGGTTTCTAAAAATGGAAAGTTTAGGCCATTTTGCACTCTATTTCAAGGCATTCTTTCTTCAAGATAAAAGCTTCAAACTTCAGGCCCAAGTTGAGCCAATTAAAGATCACATTCTAAGCTTCAAATACATACCAAGAACTCTTCCATTGGATCACAATTGAGGGAGTTATGATCAATCAAAGTAGAGCAAAATCAAGGCAAATTCCAAGTCATGACCAAGCAAGACTGGGCTGGCACGTAGTCATTTCATCAAACAGGTGGTGTGCCAAATGTCAAGCTAAATTTCTCAATGATGAAGGCTTCAAATGAAAAATTGTTGAACATCAAAGTTGTTCATTGTCATCTCCTCTTCAACTTTGATGTTGGACATTTTTTTTAGATGAGCAATGTATGGAGAGTTATGGAGGTTCCAAGAGATAGGTTTCACACTGAAGTTCACAAGTCATGTTGCCATGTATGCCATGCAGGTTGTCTCGCCCATAAACCAGCCATGCCTTCTTTTGTTTCAAGCCATTTTCAAGCGTGTTAGAGGCATTGTTTCATCTTGATTCCAACATCAACCTTGTTCCATTTTGTCTCCTCTTTCCATAGACACCAAGAGCTCTCTATTTCATCCACTAATATGAGAGAATTTCATCCTCAAACATCAACATTTTCATTGTTTGTTTTGCTTCCAAAATAGAATGTTATGGAATTGTTGTTGTTGTTTCAGTCACATTCACACGCATACAAACACCTTTTGCAGCATTTCCTCTTTTGAACCAACATACTCTTACGCATACATGCCTACATACCTATGCCATGCATCAATATGGAAAGGATTCAAAGAAAAGAAACTTGTTCAACAAGGTGGCTATGCTACAACACCAATATCATAATATCACCATCATCTTTTCATCATCATCAGTACATATCATCACCATCATCATTCCTCCATCATCGTCTCCATAATGAACATAAACTCATCCATACATGAACAAAAACTCAACTCGGGCTCTAACTAACTTGACTCACCCTCAACTCATTTAACCCAACATCTAACTGTTAACTCTTGTAGTTAACACCTTAACCACACATATAAGTATCAACTTCTAACTAACTTTGGAATGAACATTTCATTTTCACATTTTGCAAACCTCACTCTCTCAAGTTCTCTTCGAAACTCTCTCTGCATTTTGAAGATTCATCATCATTGTTCTTCATTGTTCTTCAATCTTCTCAAGCTTTCTCATACGGATCTAAGTGAATCTTGTTCATCATCAAGTTTCAGTTCCAAGTTTCCATTTCTCAAGCAAGATCATGCATTCTATAAGCCTTTATTTGGCCATATACAAGTTCAAGATCAAGTCCATACCTCTGGTTTTCTTTTGATCTAAGATTCTTCAAAGTTCAGGTTCAAAGTTCTTCAAACTCTCTTGCTCGATTCAACTAATTTTAGCTTGTTGTTGTTGTGATTTGAGCTTAATAGAAATTGTGGAAACTCTGGCTAGTTTATAGAGCTTGTTAGAAGCTTAGATTAAAACCTAGGACAAACTTCATGCTATCAAATCTCTCTGTATGTGCATGTTTTGTGATTTATATTGGTGGATCTATAACCTACTAAGCATGCTGAACATTTTGATATCATTTTTGTGAATTTCTGGAACATTTGAGGATTTGCAGATGCCGGAGTTTGGCCGGAGAAGATGACAGGAGGTCCTTCTCCGGCCGGTGAGAAGTTCAGTTAGGGTTTTAAGAACTTTAAAACGTGGCCATTGGATCTTTGTGCATGAACAGTTAGGATGCTTCCTGTGAATAAATGAGAGGGTGTCTCTCTCACGTGCCTTGATTTTGTGCCTGACTGCTTGTGTATGTGTGCCTCATCATTGCATTGCATGTGTGTTTGATCTGATCCACTCATCATGTGTACTTTCTTTGATCATTTGTATTGACCTGATCGTGTGGCTCTGATGAGTCAACTTTTGACTAAGTTCCACCTTAATTCTCATACACGCACGCGTAATTGGACTAGGCCGCACATTGTTTTCCGCACCCCTCATTTTAAGCCTAAACACATTTTGAACGTGGATTTTGCTATCTCTGCACCCCCTGCATTATTTCACTTGTTTTTTTTTTCCTTTATATTGTTTTGATTTTCTTTTATTAAAAATACATTTTAGCATCTAAAAATTCCAAATAAATTCACATGACATCTAAACACATTTAGATAATTTTTCATGTTTTTTAATTCTGATTTTATTGATTTTAGCTCATATTTTCCAATTTTCTTTTAATTTCCTTTTAAAGGCTTATCATACATGAATCATGTTCATTTACATTTTAATTGATGTAGTTTGGTTCTGATTTTTGACTTGGCATTGGGTATGTGTGTTAATGACATCTTAATGTGCTTAATTCATATTTTTGTCAAATTTTAGAAGCATTCCATATTAGGTTTTGACATGCATCTTTGTGCATCATCCCATTTTATCTAAGTTGAGTTTGTGAACTTGTTTGAACTAGTTTCTTTGTGAATCTTTGCATGAGCTTTTGATACTAGGTTTGATTCTGACTTAATTGTTTTGTGCTTGATTTTCATAATTTTTACAAGTCCTTTTCTAATTTTTTGATGCTTGTTAGAATAGGTAACTTTTTGTGATCCTTTCTTAACTTCTAACTTTGTGTGATTAGGAGGCACTTGTTCCATCATATTAGAACTTGTTTGTGCATCATTATAGGTCCTCATTAGAATATTATAGATCCTTTTTCTTATAATTATAGGTCATTTACATTGTGATTCCATTTGGGTTGTGTATGTGATCAAAATGCATCCTTACTTGAAATGTTTGACCTAAACTTGCTTATCTTTTCTTCTAATCATCAACATGACTTGTTTGTGAATCATCAATGCCTATTCATGAATTCTAATTGCATCTCATATTTGGTATGCTACTGACCCATAATCATCTCATGCATTCAAATGTCATTCATCTTGCATACTTGTTTATGTTTGATCTATTTCATCTTTCTTTCTTAATTAGTTCAATGTGTTTTGCATATGCATATTGTATGATTAATTCTTACATTTTAATTGCATCTTAAATTTCATTTGGTACTGGCCTATAATCCATGTTCATTTATCTTTGAGTTTCAACTTTGACTTATGTTTCAAGTTACTTCTTTCCTTAAGTGAATATTGTTTCTCTTCTTGTTACTTCTTCTTCATATAACTTCTTATACTTGAACATTCTTTCTCATGATTTGTATTATTGTTCATAGACATTATAGGATATTCAAATATGAGGTATAATTCTGACTTGCATCCATTTGCATTTATTTTCATGTTCTTTTTCAACTTTGACTTGTGTTACAAGTTTCTTATTTTCTTACTTGAACTTGAACATTGTTTGCTTCTACTTGCTTCATCTTCTTAAATCATTTCACTCATGCTTTGTATGTTTATTCATTGACTTCCATATGCATTATAACATGTCATTCAATTCTAATCTTGAGGTTCACTCATGCATTTATTCATGTTTGTATGTCATACACATTCATACTTCATCCATGTTTCATAACTTGAACTTGTATGAATCTTTGGCATCTTTCTTGACATAGTTTGACATTGTTAGGTACCTTAGCCTTAGTTGAATACCTTTAGACATAGCTACTGACTTTAGAAGTCCTTGAACACTTAGAGTCCTTTCCTTTTAGGTTTAGGCTTGGTTTGATTCATAAGTTCATTTCATAAGTAGTTTGATGCTTAATTATCTCCCTTCCTTTACTTATGCTTTCATATTCATTTGTTTAGCTAACCTTTGCTTGTAGGGGCTCATGGTAAGTTGAGTGTGTGGATATGCTTCCACACATACTTTCTTCCCTCATCTTTTTAATGCTTTCTCTTTTGTGTTTGTGCAAAGCATTTCAATGCTTTCTTTGTTCAACTTCTTTCTTCTCCCTCTTGGTTCATAACTCATCTTCTCTCTTAGAAGTGAGTCGTGTTACCTCTTCTTCTTCTTCTCTTCTTTTAGACTTAGGTTTCTAAACCATGCTTAACCATTAGGAACATCCAAGCATGATAACTCTTAGGATTATTAGTCTCCCTTTAGACTTCTACCTTTCTTAATCTTTGAGTCTCTCTTTTTTTTCATCTTAAAACAAAAGCAAAAAACACTTAATAAAGGATTAACACATATTGCACATGAGCTTAGAGCATGGGAAGTGGAAGGAGGGGAGTTTCTCTCCGCCTTTCTAGAATGTTTAGCATACGTCCTGTTAGGACGACCATGCGATGCATTCGATCTTATGCAATAGACTTGAATGCAATACGCGTTACTAACACAAAAAATGATCAAAACACTTCTTTCTAAAATACAAAAACAAACAAACAATTATCTTCTCATCTCTTCATTCCTTTCTAAAAGGATTCATCATGTCCGTTCTACCGCAAACAGGTAACGCCTAAGTCTCCCTACAGCGAGCTGCAACACCTAACTGCTGGGACGTGCATTTTGATGTCTCCACTAAAAAACACAAACAAAGCAACCCTTGTTGAGCCGAACTATGTTTGCTCTAATTCTTCTTTCTCGTCTGATTGAAGATACGTAGGCATGAGATGCGATATCTCGACGAGCAACCTTTCCTGTAGTCCGTCGAACTATGTTGGCTCTGACTTTCCCATTGCACTGAGGGAATACGTAGGCCTAGGACAACGATAATGTCCTATCGAGTCACTTCTTTCCTACCCCCCTTCTCCTTTCTACCTTCCATTTCCAGTTCTCTAATTAGCAGTTGATTTCCAGTTTCCGACACCCTTTGATCGGAACAGCAAGCGTGGATCCCATCGAGTACGATGGACGCGTGGGGTGCTAACACCTTCCCTTCGCGTAACCGACTGCCTTACCCGTTTCTCTTTGTCGCAAGACCATGCTCTTTTCCTTTCCCTTCAGGTTTACGCAGTGTTTCCTTTCCCTCTCTTGGGATAAATACACATTGCTGGCGACTCTGTTTCCGCGCCACCTTCGCGTTTGTACTTGGATGAAAATCCCAGGAGCGACACTTACCTCTACCCCTACACAAAATATTAGGTCATAATCATCACAAGTAATGAGAAGGGGTGAAAGAAAATAAACTAAAACAAGACTAGTTGACTTAATAAGACTAGGCAAGAAGAAAGTGCAATTCAAACCAAAAGAGAAGTGTCTTAATGGCCAAGAAACATGCAAGGTCAGTATACACAAGCTAAGGTACAATTCTAATGTAAACAAGTCATATGAAATCAAATGAAACCAAATTATGTGTCAAACAAGTATGCAAAGGTATGTTGAACATTAACTACACAAGGTATATGCAAGTAGAAAGCAAACATGAATAAATGGATATGTAAGTATCAAAGTCAGAATATAATGTCATTTAGGAATGTATATGAATGTCATTAAAGCAATATATAAGTCATGAAAGTATGCACTCAAAGAAGTAGAACAAGAAGAAGTGAGCAAACAACTATTGGAGTTTAGCAAGAAGATGTAAACTTGTAATGCAAGTAAGGGATGAACATGCAATGGAATCAAACATGTAAAATGATTACAAGTTAGTAGCTAATGATAAATGAAATGACTTTTAGAAGTTATGGATGCAAGCACCAAGTTCATATCATTACCATGTTGAAGTACTTTGAGAATTAAAACAAACAAGCTCACATTAAGTCAAACAAGTTAACTTGTGTTCATGAAGTTCCAAACTTGTAATATGAAGTTAAAATTCATGTTATGAAGTCAAGAGTGATGGCAAACAACAGTATAATCACTTTGAAGTGGCACATGAAGGTCATGCAAGAGTTGGCATGCACAAGTCATCCAAGAAAGACAAGTTAAGATGTATTAGTTCACACAACATTCTATGATCAAACAAGTATACACCAGTCATGCAAGTATGAACCAAGATGGACTTATAATGCAACATGAAGGACCTCTAATATGTATATCTCATGATATCAAAACATCTCACCACACATCACAAAGGAACTTGTTCAAAGCATGTCAAAACCCTAATAGAAGTCACTTAACAAGCACACAAACTTTAATGCATTTTAGGATGAATCAAAAGTAGTGTTAAAGGCTCAAGGAAATTAGGATATTTAAGTTATATGATGAGAAACCAACATGTAAGCATGTCCCAAAAGAGTGGCTCAAAAATCATTATCAAACATACATAAACATGTTTCACAAAGTCATACAAAGCATGCACACAAATGGTTCACAACAACACTCAAAAGTCATCAAGAAATGACTTAGAAAATCCATAAAAAATGCCTAACATGATTCAACATATCATGATCACAGGTACCAAATATCATGCCAAAAATCAATGCACAACTATGTCAAATAAAATCAATATGTAACATGTGTCATGATGAAATGCATAAACAAAAGAAAATGAAAGCAAATTCGTGAAAATATGGCCCCACATGATAAAACCAGAAAATAAAATGTCCAACAATTATTTAAATGTTTTATTATGCTCTATGAATTTTTGTGGAATTTTCTGATGCCTAAACACAATTTTAAAAATTAAAAACCTAACAATTATGGAAAAGAAAAATAAAAAACAAGAAAATTAGCCAGGGAGGTGCAACGTAAGTAAAAACCAAGTTCAAAAGCGCTTGGGCCCAAAATAAGGGAGTGCAAAAAGCAAGCTAAGTCTAGTCCATTACACGCATTCAGATAAGGTCTACAGCATATGGATCAGTCAGCAATTTGACTCACTCTCAACCATTGGATCAGTCAAACATGAGATGATCAAGAAATTAAACACATCATACGCATCACAGTGTAAGAGCATGATAAGCAAACATAAGTCATACAAACACAGTCACACAAATTAAATTACTTCAGAAAAAGAGTCACGTGCGAAGGGAGTGGGTTTTTTAATGTGCTGGCATGCTTGTGGACATTAGATCAACAAATAATCAACGCACATGATTAAAACTGAGAAAAATTAGGGTTCAGGCAAGGTTGAATTATCAGGTGGCCGGAGCAACCTCTGGTCACCTTCTCCGGTCACTTCTCCACCATGCCAAAATGTTCAGGTTACCAGAAATGCACAAATCGCACACCAATTTCTTCCTCTCTCCAAGTAGATTCCAAATATGCCATTAGTTTTCACATAAGATGCATGTACAAGCTAAATCGAAGCAAACAAATTCAAGATCCAAAACTGAAACAATCACAAATAGCTCTAGGATCTAACCAAGAACATTGCCTCAGGTAGGAGGACTTCAGATGCAACTACATGATGCCCTAACTCATCTTATACAGACTACTATGATGCTGTGAAGTTCAGAAACTCAAACCTGGTCAAAGATGCAGTTCCAAGCTTCAAGAAATCCTGACAACTTTAATGTACGATCTTGTAATCTACACGGAGCAAAATAAATGCTCAAGAAGTTCCAGAATCTTGCTTAAACGTTGCTCTGATGCTGATAAAACAAACACTCGTGGAAGGTGTGATAGGGATTCCAGATGGAAACTATTGCATACAGTAGGTAGCTTGAGGATTGGTGATGATAACTGTGTGAAGAGAATGAAAAAGCTTCAAGGAATAGAGAGATTCGAGAGAGAAAAACTCAGAGAAAGAGAGAATGAGAACTTGGTGAAGTGTGTAGAATGAATCAACCTCTTGCAATTCTGTTAGAAATACTATTTAAGTGTGGAGTTAACTGTTACCCAACTGCGGTTAACAGTTAGAAGCTTGGTTAATTGAGTTGAGTGAGTCAAATTAGTTAGATCCGAGTTGGGATGTATTGTTTAGGTGTGGGAAGAACATGGCATGCTATAATAGTGATTAAGATGGAGGGTGGTGATGTGTTTCACTAAACTTGCTGCATAACAACTTGTTGTATAAGTTTATATCCTTTTTGAGTTTGAACTAATGAGGCAATGATGTGTATTAGCATGGTATGCAATGTAAGAAAATGTTTGGCTTTATATGGCAAGGTTTAGCACGTGCATGGCTGATGTGCATGAGGAATAACCATTCAACATATTTCATATTTTGGTGACAAGAACAACACAGCCAAGGTGATGACTTTACCAAGACATAACTCACTAACCAATGGATGAAATAACAAGACCTTTGGGTCCTTAGAAAGAGGAAATGGAGGAGAGTAATATTGGAGTTGAAAATACTTGGAATGGAGCCCCTTAACATGCTTGAAATTGACCATGAAAATCACTAGAACAACACTGGAGTTTGGACAAGTCTTGCCCTACTCGTGCCTGGCACCATAGCCTATGAGATAAACAACTTGAGTTCATCACTTTGGTCCACCATAACTCTCAAATGGTTGACCAAATGAAAAATTTTCGAACTCAAAAGTTGAAGAGGATACTGAAATGAACAAGATTGATGTTGAAAAATTTTCCATTTGAAGCTTCCATCATGGAGAAATTTGCCTTGGAATGTTGATATGTCATGCACACCAGGTGTTTGTGAATATTACTCTGAGCCAGCACGCGCGTGACCTGCCTGCCTTGCCCAAAATGCCTTACAAGCCTCCAACTTTGAACTATCATAACTCCCTCAATTTTAATCCAATGGAGGAGTTCTTGGTATGGTTTTGAAGCTCTTGAGATGAAATTTCAATAGGCCTCCATAACTTTCAGTTTGAAGCTTGGAACATGGAGAAAGAGAGCTCCAAAGATGGGTGTGCACCTTACCAACACTTACTAAATTTAGAAACCCTAGTTTCTATTTTTAGCAACTTTCCACATCTCTTGATTTTTGGTGAATCTCTTGATATTTATTGATCCAATCTCCATCATTGATCATATTTGACATGAGGAACATGAATTTGACCTCAAAAAGTCAAGAGTTGAATTTTTCCTCTGCATAGTTGACTTTTCCCCAAATCTCCCGACTTTCAATCTATTGATCAATTGAAGCCCTTCCAAATCAAATTGATGGACAATTCTTCATCCTTAGACCCTTGAGGACATGTAGAATACCATAGAATCAAGTTTTTCCTAAAAAATCAGAAATAAACTGATTTTATGGAAAACCCTAGTTTTGACCCCTCAGTCTAGGAGAAATCAACACATCCTCCAAATCCAAATTCCTCTGAGTATGATGTATATCCTCTCCAACAAAGATGAGATACTCCATTTGGAAATGATAAAAGCTCCAAGATCCTACCCATTGGGGTATTATACTTCAAAACTCCAAAACGCTAGTTTGCACTGGTTAGGAGAATATGACTTCCTTCAATCTTCTATTGAATTCTCACGTTGTTATACCTTGAGGACTCAAATGAGATGACTTGAGATATGAAAAGCCCTTGTGACTTATTTGGAGAGGATTTTCTCTTGTCCTTTTCCTTTGAACTGTTTATGCCTTGAGACACCTGATCCCATGCCTTGCAACCAATGATGCATATGATTTAGTATGACCTATCATGAAATGCAAATGAGTGAAACATAAGCCAATTATGGAGAAAAAAAAGAGGGCAAATTTTGGGGTATTACAGCTAGTTAGCAATGCATAGATGATTGAACCCTAAATCTAAGTGCAAGATGTTATGACATCTAAGGGGTAAAATTTAAGGTATAACACTTCAAGATCAGATCAAGAAGTTGAAGACGCAACTCAGAAAGAAAGAGAAAGAAGTCAAAACAGAGGCATATCATAGACACCTAACTGAAAAGCGACTTAATGAGACCTTGTCAACCTTGGAAGAGCTTAAGATTCGAGCTGAAGTGAAGAAACCCAAAGTTGAAGATCCTAAGCTGGAAGATGTTTTCGGTGAAGACGCTTGGGAAACGAGGGGTCAATATTTGGAGGAGGTCATGCACAAGCTTGATAATCTTATTCAAGATTTGATCCAGAGACCTAAGCATCTAGATACGAGAAATCTCTTCAAGGAGGTGCGAGCTTGGTGTGAGGAGCGTTGAGGTTGGGGGGCTGATTAGGGTAGATTTTGATGACGTATCTTAGTCTTTCTCTTGTGTTTGATCACCACCAGGCTTGTTGGTCAGGATCGCTGACTTTTGTATTCAGATATCTTTCTCTATGTTGGGTTGTATGTATTGACTGGTGATTACTCTATGGTTTTCTTATATATGAGTAGATATTATTGGTGTTCCGTCCATTCTTGTTGATATTTGTTTTTGAACTGGAATCAAGGGGTAGATCACCCTGAAAATACTCAAAAATGGCATTTGCATTTGCAATTTCATACTCATGTGCATAACAGGTGTTTCTGATTTGGTTTTCTTATCTCTGCCTGGTGTTCTATAGTAGGATTGTGGAATCTCACATTCATCGGTACGCAACTCGCAACAATCAACAAAAAGCTATGGATCATGTCCAAGCCGAACTTCAAGACTTCCATAACTGAATGGCTCAATTTATGGAGCTAATGCCGAATGTAGCTCAAGGACAAGAGCAGTTGAGGACTCTGGTCCAGCCTTTAGTCGCTTATGTCGATGAAGAGGATGTTGTTCATGGAGGTGCAAGAGTTATTCCTCCGGGAGGAGGTAGTCTTGGATGTGCCAATCCTTCGGGCGGAGGTATTCCTATTCCTATTATTGCCATTCCTCCAAGAGGAGGCTTAGTTGGCGGAGGTCCAGGAGTTGTTGGGGGAGCTGGTAGTGTTTGTGCAGTGCATGGCACTTAGAGACAACATTAGGAGGAATATCATCAGGATGACGTTTTCTCTATGCGAGGTATGGACGTCGACCTCCCAACTGAGGCTGATAAGAAGTTTAAGCTGATTGAGGAGAGGATGAAAGCCTTTGAAACTCAGAATTCTTTGGGTCTTGATATGGCTGATTTGGGTTTGGTTCCAGGTGTGAAGATACCTCACAAGTTCAAAGTGCCCACTTTTGACAAGTACACTGGAACCACCTGTCCTAAGACTCACATTAGGGCATATTATAGGAAGATGTCTTCCTATTCGGATGATGAGAAGTTACTAATGCATTTCTTTCAGGATAACCTAGCTGGGGCATCCTTAGAGTGGTATATGCAACTAGAGAGGACTCATATTTGTAGTTGGAGGGAACTTACTGAGGAATTTGTTAAACATTACCAGTACAATATAGACATAACACCAAACAGAATGCAGTTACAGAATCTTTTGCAGAAAAACAATGAGAGCTTTAAAGAGTGCGCCCAGAGGTGGCGTGAATTAGCTGTTAGAGTTCAACCTCCTATGATGGAGAGAGAACTTATAGACATGTTCATGGCTACGCTACTGGGGCCTTACTATGAAAGGTTGGTGGGATGTTTGTCTGCTGGATTTTCAGACTTGGTGTTAGCTGGAGCGAGGGTTGAGAGTGGTATTAAGATCGGTAAGATACCAAGCAGCGGTAGATCTTCATCTAGAGGAAATAAGAATCCATATGGGGGAATTGTCAAGAAGAGGGAAGGTGATGCAAAATCTGTTTCTTCGGATCGGCGGAGAGGCAAGGCCCGTAAGAATTTTACTCAACAAGTTGCTACCATAGCTATTCTGGCTGCGCCATAGCAACAGAATACTGATCCGTGCCGATATTAGGATGGACCCAAAGTAAACAGGCATTTTAAGGCACCGCCAATGCCGTATGGCCAGTTACTGCAGCATCTGCTACAATTACAGTTTGTGCAAAAGAGGACTTTGGCTCCACCCACAGGCACTCTGCCACCTGGTGTAGCGCGATTTTTGTGGTTTCAAATCACTATCACTTTGGTACTACAGCTTGATTCATTTTTTATCCTGTTATGCTGATTAAGGAAGGGAAATAGATCTCTCCAATTAACCCTGCTTGCGTACTGAGGTTAAACAGTCAAAACTGTTGGTTTACAGATGCTATCAAAAAGGGGGGGTCTATCTTAGGTTATTTTCTTAAAAACAGTGTCTAGACTATTTGCTAGGTTCCTGGTAAGGTGTTAAGTATGATGCTTTTGATGGATGTATGAAGGTACGGGATTTTGGGTTTTTGATTAGTATGCTCGCTAAGATTTTGCAATCTTATGCCTACGTATTCCCGAAACAGGGAAATCAGAGCGATCGTAGTTCCTCCTATTCTATGGGAGGAAAGAGGTTGCTTTGGTGTCTTGTTCAAAGCCTAATACATGAAGCTAAAGGTGGTTTGTATCTTGTTCAAAGCCCAAGATGTGAAGCTAAAGGGTTATTTGTATCTTGTTCAAAGCCCAAGATGTGAAGCTAAAGGTTTGACTGAGAGAGAATTTGTCATCTCTAAAGAGGGATTGTTGATTTTCGTTTGCTTTAATCAAAGCATAAGTTTGATGCTAAAAGATTGATTGACTCAACCGGGGATTTCTTTATACAAAGCCTAAGAGGAGGCTAGAATTTTGACTTTTCCGGGGAAAATGTTCTTTTTGTCTTGTACAACGCCCAAGATTGAGGCTAAAAGGGATTTTGACTCTGTTGGGGAGAATGTATCTTGTATAAAGCCCAATATGGAGGCTGAAACGGTTTGACTCAACAAGAGAGTACTTGTATGTGTCTTGTACAAAGCCCGAGACGGAGGCTAAAAGAGTTGACTCAACAAGAGAGTCTTGAACAAGTGATTGACTCAACAAGAGAGTCTGAAGATTAATTGAATCAACAAGAGAGCGTTTTATACTCACCAAGAGAGTGATTTGCTATCCCGTACGAAGCCTGAAATTGAGGCTAAAAGGAGATTGACTCAACAAGAGAGTCTTTTATACTCAACAAGAGAGTGTTTTGATGTCTCGTACGAAGCCCGAGATTGAGGCTAAAAAGGGATTGACTCAAGAAGAGAGTCTTTTATACTCAACAAGAGAGTGTTTTATATGTTTTGTACGAAGCCCAAGACGGAGGCTAAGAAGGGTTTTACTCAACAAGAGAGTCTTTTATACTCAACAAGAGAGTGTTTAATATGTCTTGTACGAAACCCAAGATGGAGGCTAAAAAGGGTTTGACTCAACAAGAGAGTCTGAAAAGGTTAGCTCCGCTAGGGAGAATCATTTGTACAAATCCCAAGAGGAGGCTGACTTACTGCGGAGGATTATTGAGATCCTAACGCGGGTCCAAGGGTGGGGAACTCTCATGAGAGAGACCGGGTTTCTGCTGGAGACTGATCTAGAGTGATCGGTGTTTTTTCCTATGTTTGAAAGGAACTTGAGAATGTCCTTGAGACTCAAGGAGTTTAGACTATCCAAGTCTAGATTTTTATCTTTTGTATGATGCCCAAGAGGAGGCACGGGTATTAAGGGATGAGTATCAACCCTAAAATGTCCGGAGTTTTGACGCTGGAAAGACTGCTCTAGCAAAGGATGACTAAGTTCTGTCTTATACCTTTAAGAGGTCGTCAGGGTCCTTGTATTAAGCCCAAGAGAAGGCATGAGAACTTCTAAGAAGCCGAAGGGTCCTTGTACAACACCCAAGAGGAGGCGGGGATGCTTTTAGGAAGCCTGTGGATCCCCAAACCAAGAGAAGTTCAAGAAATGCAATTCACTGAGAAGAGATCACTGAGAAGAGATCAAAGAGAAATGCAATTCACTGAGAAAAGGTTCGAGAGTGACCAACAAGGCTTTACCTAGTGCTAGACGTAGTTGCCGGGGAAAAATCTAAATAACTATACTAGTATTACACATTGGATATGTGACAAGTATATAAAAGGATGTGAAAGAAGACTTACATTAAAACAGCCCCACAATACAGTTATATACATATGAAAGCGGTAAATGAAAGTGGATAAACACTTACCCGTTGTAGAGCTTCCATGCTATTTGGTTAGTTGTTCAACAAAGAAATTAAAGAAACTTTTGATGACAACATATATCTAATTCCAAATCAAAGGAGAAAGTGCTTTGAAAAGATTGTTGGGGCTTACAGCTCAAGGAGAGGCCCAAGTTTTAACGATAATCGCACCGTTGTTTTGAAAATTATACAGAGGGACTTATACAATATATGAGGCCCAAAAGGTTTTTTTTATGTACAAAGGGATGAGGCTTATAGCTCAAGGAGAGGCCCAAAGAGGTTTGTTGGAAAACGGCGATCGTGCCGAGGTTTTCTTTTAACGCATAGGGACTTATACAGTATCTGAGGCCCAAAATGGTTTTGGGTTAAAAAGGGGATTGGGTCTAACACTCTATTAGAGGCCCAAAGATTTATTTTTGTACAAGTGATGGGGCTTACAGCTCAAGGAGAGGCCCAGGGTTTTTGTTTAAAAAGGGCGACGATCGTGTCAAACTTTTTTTATGGTATCGGGACTTATACAATACACTGAGGTCCAAATTATTTTGGTTTAAAAAAGGATTGGGTTTGACACTCTATTAGAGGCCCAAAGAGTTATTTAAAGAAAAGAAATGGAACTTACAACACGAGGGTAGGCCCAGATGGTTCTCGTTTTGAAATGGTGATTGTACCGAGATTTTTGAAATCGCAGTGGGTCTTATACAATAACTGAGGCCCAAAATGGTTTTGGGTTAAAAAGGGGATTGGGTCTTACACTCTATTAGAGGCCCAAAGATTTATTTTTGTACAAGTGATGGGGCTTACAGCTCAAGGAGAGGCCCAGGGTTTTTGTTTAAAAAGGGCGACGATCGTGCCGAACTTTTTTGACGGTATCAGGACTTATACAATTCACTGAGGCCCAAATTATTTTGGTTTCAAAAAGGATTGGGTCTTACACTCTATTAGAGGCCCATGAGTGTTTGAAAATGATTGATGGGGGTTGAATTAATCAAAACCCTAATTTTGTTTTAAAAAAGGAATTAATTTTGTTAAAAAATTAATAAAAAGTATTGAAAACATGTGAGAAATGAGTGATGATCTTGGATCAATGTTTCAAAAATCATGTTTATATCCACAAAATGATTGGAAACCAATTAAATTTGGAAAATCAAGGAGGAAAAAAATATTTTAAATGTCAAAAAACAAATAAAAGATTAATTCTTTGCAAAAATATCAAGTTTATGAAATAAATAATATTTTTGGGATTTTTGGGCAAAATAAAATATTTTAACATTTTTGTGAATTATTATTAAAAAAGAATCAACTCAAAATCATTAAAACTCAGAGAGAAATTAATTTTTGAATCAATTAAATAAAATCACAAAATTCAAATATTCAAATTTGTGAAAAAGGCGCCAAGAGTATGGGCCAAGAACACGCGCGAAGGGAGTTTGGCTCAGATTTTCATTTTCTATCCAATCTCATAGAATACTTGATGAAATCACACAATCCACATATCAGTCTGCTCGTTTTCACCTCACGATCATGTTTATGGTCTTTAATTTCATTTATTTTAAGTATGGAATAAGAAATCAAGACAAAACCTCAAGAACTCTAAAATTTGCATGAAGGCTGAGAATTTTGATACACGATTCAAACAAAGCAATTAATTGAGGGGAAACATTCTATATATGCATAGATTAAGAGATGACCAAGTTTAGGCTTACTTGAAGGTCGTGACAGCAAGAGCAATGTGATTTTTGAGTTGGAGGTGTTACAGATGAGTTGTGATGACCTGAACAACTTCCCTACACCATATAGAGCGTGTTTGAATGCCTGGACTTGATTGGAAATGGCTGGATCACTTCATGGCATCTCAACTGCAACTTTGTTAAAACCTAGAGCAATTGGCTGGTGATTCTGAGAAATCAGTGTTCTAGTTGTGGTTTAAGTGTTTGGATCATTTCTATATGATGTTTATGAGGTGTGTGTGTGATTGGTTTGGTTGGAATGGCTCTCAAACTCAAAACCCGATAGTGACTTGCTTTGAAAGGCAATTTTGGAGTGAAAGAAGAGATTTTGAGGAAAGCATCAGTTTGATGGGTTTGGTGTACTTAAACTGAGCACAAATGAGCTCTATTTATAGTAGAGAAAGTTTGTTTTGGCTATAATAGTGAATGGCAACTGCTACAGAGGTTTGGCAAATGTTGATCAATAGGAATCCAAGTCTCCTCTAGCCATTGACTAGAGGTTAGAGCACAGGCCTTTGGTACCCTAGTTAAGAGATTATCCTTGACTCATTCAGTTGGAAATGGCTCAGTTCATGCCATCTTGGTGCATCCATTGAATGCTCCAAAACAAAATTGGAGTCTTGTCCCCTCTTTAGGGTTTTTTAGGTTTGGCATGCTATTTTTAGTTCCAAAGACTTGGGAGGCTTATGGATTAGTGTTTGTCCCTCTTTGGTCTCTCTCTGAGGTGTTCAGGTGGATAAACTTGTTTGCCATTTGCACAAATAGCTCAAATCAAGCAAAATGCACAAATCTACCTAGTTATGACAGTTGCAGCAAGGCATATTGCCACTGTCATAACTCTTAGCTCAAATTGAATTTCATGGGGTTTTTGGCCATTTTGGAAAGCTCTCATATGATACAACATATGTGCGATCATAGTTTGTCATGACACTTTTTGGATCCCAGTGAAAAATGCCCTTACATTTTGGAAAAAGTGAAACAGATTCTGACTTAGTGAAAATTTCACTGAGTGTTGGAAAAAGTGACATTTCATGTTTTCAGCCATTTTGATCCAACCATAACTCAAAATCCATGATGAATTGGAATGAGGTGTTGACACTTTTAAAGTATGCCATGAGAGCTACAAATCCATCTTTGGATCAGCCAAAATGGTTGCTTAGATCTCAAGTTATGATCCTTGGAAGTTGGTACCCTAGCCACTTTGGTCCATAGGTGTTATAGGGTGTATTGAATCATGTCCCAAGGTTTGGGAGCATGTCCTGGTCAAAATTCAAACGCACAGTTGACTTTTCTCGCGAAACCCTAACTGTGGTTCTGATGAACTTGAAACTTGTGAATCAAGCTTCTTGGATCAATCCATTGTTGCAAATGGATCAATGTAGTGTATTAGGGGCCCTCAAATCATGTCTTGAGGTCTTGGCTTATATCTTGTCCCAAAAGTCAACTTAGGGGTGAATTAGGTCAAGAAACCCTAATTCTTGATTTTTATTATATGCATCCCCTGAGGCAAAATTGACTTGATGATTGGGTTTATGAGGTCCCTTAGAGTATTTTAGGTTGTGCTTTGAAGCATTGGCTCATGCCCAGAGGAAAAATTCCGTCTGGAGGCCTTGGTCGACGAAAACCCTAATTTGGTGACCCTGGCGATCTTAAGGCTTGATCCACCAGGAATGCTGCAACATTGTGCTTGATTCTTGAAGTGGGAGTCCTCTTGATCCTTTGTGGATATTTGAGAGGTTTAGACAAGTTGAGGATCATGTCATTTCTTGATTGATCCTTTGCCTAAAAGCTCTGAGAGGGCTTGAAACCCTAAGTCTGATTACAGTGAGTGCTCAACAACCCTTGAGGAGATTTATGAGGCACAAAGGTACATCCATATTGTGCCGATGATTTTCACAATGATGGGAAATCTTAGTGGTCAAAATTTGGGGTATGACAGATGCCCCTATTTAATCTTCTTGGTCCCGAAGGTGTGAATGGTGAAGGTATTCGGGCATTCGGGGTGTAAGAAGATTAAATATCTGAATACCCGAAATTTTGATGGTAGTTAGGAATGGTAGTTCACGCATCCTTCTTATTTTTCTAAGCAATGATGCTTAGAAAAGGTAAACTTCCCCTCAATCCTGGTTTCCTACCAAGGAACTGGTCTTAGTTTCTGAAATGAACTTCCCCTCAATCCTAGTTTCCTACCAAGGAACTGGTCTTAGTTGCTGAAATAAACTTCCCCTCGATCCTGGTTTCCTACCAAGGAACTGGTCTTAGTTGTTGAAATAAACTTCCCCTCAATCCTGGTTTCCTACCAAGGAACTGGTCTCAGTTTCTGAAATAAACTTCCCCTCGATCCTAGTTTCCTACCAAGGAACTGGTCTCAGTTTCTTTTGTCAATAAACTTTTTTGACAAGGGACGATGTTCGTAGCGGCTTTCCTCAAAATTCTCGCCGAATTTTCCTGGGGAGATGCCATTTGATGGAAAAACTTTTGATGTCATACTTGCTGGGGAAACCCATTCGTCTGAGCTGTTGAGGTGTACAAATTTCTCTGTTGGAGATGTCATTCGTTGACTCTAGTGGGGAAAACGAGTCTCTTGAGAGACTGCTTTCGCTTGGGGGTATTATATCATACTTTTCTCGGGATCTTCTCGGAGAAATGCCATATGATGTGATCCAATTTTGAGGTGCCGATGACCTTTTCGTCAACGAATTTTCGAAGAAAAACGGCTGTACTGCCGAATCTCTGATTAAGAGGCTTTCTCTGGGGATTTTTCTTAATTCAGGAAAGCGAAGATATCATCTCCAATGGCGAAGAGTGGCGTCTGTCGAAAGTTTTCTTGATTTCAGAGGTTTAAGTTATTAAAGTGGTTAAAGAACCAACTCCATTCCAAAAATAAACTAGAAGAGAGATTGTTCAGGCCCAACATTTTCTGACGAGGAAAGAACTGATAACTCGATTAACAAGAGGAATTTAATTACTAGGGGGTAAGACCGATTAGCGTTGTAGTGATGCAATATGAACATGTATGAATCAATAATGCATGATGTATGTATGTATATGTTGATGAAACTGACATGACATACGGACTAATAGATGAACACGACTGGATACTCGGCCGTTGCGGGGGACGAAAAGGTATCACTGGGTTTAAAATAGCAATTCTGCCTTGCTTAGGAGAGAGATGGTCCCTGCGGGGAACACCATTGGTCGGGCTTAGGAGATAAGAACTCTGTCGGGGGTGTCAGAGGAAACACGGTCTCTGACATAGTTGATCCTTCATTCAGGTGCACTGGTTTAGAAGGCGTACTTGGATTCTGCACTTTAAAGCTCGATTACTTCTGGAGTAGCGATCGATGTTCTTTCGATGTTCAACAGTCAAAAGATATTGCCATCCTTATTTTGAAAAGCAGAAAAATTTTAACAAGTAAATTCATTTTTGTTTTATTTCAAGAATCGTTAATCACATTAAAACATCATTTTGTAAAGCTAAAACAAATGAGAATTGCAAACAAAAGCACTAGGGCTCAAATTTTATTGATAGGATAGAAATCAGCCAAGTGCGTGATTCCATAGAGTATTTACAAAGTTTAGAAAATGGTAATTTAAGGGAAAAGGGCTATATTGAAACATAACGACCGCTATCCTTCTACCAACTTTGAATTCTGGACATCCTGAGCTTCTGTCGAAGATGACCTTGACTGGAGTTTTCCTGGCTGATGGTGTAACTGCTGCTGAGGGACTTGCCCCTTTGTTGAACATAGTTACTTGCCATTATCCCTAATTTTTGCCTCGATTGTACTCTGAGATTTCCAATCTACCGGGATGATTTTTGATCATGTCTCTAATTTTTGCTTGGACCGCCCTTTCGGGTTTTCAATCCACCGAGACTCTTTTATTTATTTATTTATTTAGGCGAAGTATTTCTTGACTACGTCAACATTTGTGGGGTAGACAAATTACTCTCCATCCATGGTTGGGAGCCTCAAGGCACCGCCTGAGAAGGCTTTCTTGACCCATAGGGGCCGTCATAATTCAGAGTCCATTTTCCCCGGGAATCAGTGAGAAAAGACTATATCTTCTTGAGCACGAGGTCTCCATTCCTGAAGACGCGAGGTGGGACCTTTTTGTCAAACGCCTTCTTCATTCTTTGTTGATATAACTGACCATGGCATAGTGCCGTTATTCGCTTTTCTTCGATCAGATTCAGCTCATCGTGTCGACTTTGACACCATTCAGCCTCTGTTAGCTTAGCTTCCATCAATACCCGGATTGATGGGATCTCTACTTCTTTTGGGAGCACTGCTTCCATGCCATATACTAGAGAGAAAGGGGTTGCCCCTGTTGAAGTGCGGACAGATGTGCGATAACTGTGAAGAGCAAAGGGTAGCATCTCGTGCCAGCCTTTGTAGGTTACAGCCATCTTTTGAATGATCTTCTTGATGTTCTTGTTAGCCGCTTCTACCACTCCGTTCATCTTAGGCCGGTAGGGAGATGAGTAATGGTGTTTGATCTTGAACTCAGCGCACAACGCTTTCATCATCTTGTTGTTCAAGTTGAATCCATTATCAGTAATGATCTGGCTTGGAACACCATAAAGGTAGATGATATTGTTTTTGATAAATAGGACCACCACTTGTCGGGTTACATTGGTGTATGACGCTGCTTCGACCCACTTAGTGAAGTAGTCAATGGCTACTAGGATGAACCGATGTCCGTTCGAAGCCTTGGGTTCGATCATGCCAATCATGTCGATTCCCCATATAGAAAAGGGCCATGGGGATGAAAGAACTTTTAGATGTGTTAGGGGCACATGGATTTTGTCTGAGTATATCTGACACTTGTGAAATCTCCTCATGTACTTGTAGCAATCAGATTCCATTGTAAGCCAATAGTAGCAAAGGATCCTTCGTGAATTTCTTTTATCAGCATGTTTGCTTCTGGTCCGTCTACACATCGGAGCAAGACCATGTCAAAGTTTCTCTTATAGAGGGCATCACCGCTCAGGAAGAAGCTGTCTGCCAACCTTCTGAGGGTCTTTCTGTCCTTTCTTAACGCCCCAGATGGGTACTCTTGTTTCTGAAGGAAGCATTTGATATCATGATACCAAGGTTTGTTGTCTATGATTGCTTCAATCGCGAAGATGTAAGTGGGCCGTTCAAGGCTCATTATGTCAATCTTAGGTAAGTCGTTCCATTGACCTATCCTAATCATGGAAGAGAGAGTGGCTAATGCATCAGCCATGTGATTCTCTTCACGAGGGATATGATGAAACTCGATTCTGTTGAAGAAGGGTAACAACCTTCTCGCGTAGTCTTTGTAAGGAATCAATCCTGATTAGTATGTGTTCCAATCTCCTTTGATTTGATTGATAACCAGGGCTGAGTCGCCATATACATCCAAGTTCTTGATCCTTAAGTCGATCGCTTCTTCGAGACCCATGATACAAGCTTCATATTCGGCCTCGTTGTTTGTACTCTTGAATGTCAATCTGGCGGTGAAAGGAATGTGGGTAACCTGAGGTGTTATGATGATTACCCCAATTCCAATTCCATAATGATTGACAGCTCCGTCAAAGATTAGTCCCCATTGGAACCTGGTTCTGGCCCTTCATTGGGTAGCGGTTCATTGCAATCTTTCATTTTTAGATACATGACATCTTCGTCTGGGAAGTCAAATCCGACTGATTCTTGATCGTCAATCGGTTGATGAGCCAAATGATCGGCTAAAATGCTTCCTTTGACGGCTTTCTGAGCATGGTACTCGATGTCATATTCTGATAACAACATCTGCCAACGGGCAATCCTTCCCGTGAGAGCAGGCTTTTCAAAGACGTACTTGATTGCATCCATTTCTAAGATTAACCAAGTAGCGTGACAAATCATATACTAGCAAAGACGCTTGGCTGCCCAAGCCAGAGCACAACAAGTTTTCTCAAGCATAGTGTACTGAGTCTCGCAATCGGTGAACTTCTTGCTCAAATAGTAGATGGCAGACTCTTTCCTTTTTGTTTCGTCTTGTTGGCCAAGTACACAACCCATCGAGTCTTCCAAGACTGTTAGGTAGATGATCAATGGTCTTCCTTCCGCTGGAGGTGATAGAATTGGTGGGTTCAACAGGTATTCCGTGATACTGTTGAAGGCGGTCTGGCACTCTTCTGTCCAAACACAATCCTAATTCTTTTTGAGTAATTTGAAAATCGGCGTGCATGTCGCGGTCATGAGGAATATAAATCTAGAAATGTAGTTCAAACGTCCCAAGAATCCTCTAACTTGTTTTTCAGACCTCGGAGAAGGCATTTTTTGAATGGCCTTGACCTTGCCAGGATCAACCTCAATTCCTTTTTGGATGGCGATGAACCCTAAGAGTTTCCATGAACGGACACCGAATGTGCACTTATTAGGATTCAAGCGGAGTTTATACTTTCTCAACCGCTCGAATAGCTTTGACAGATGGGTCACATGCTCCTCCTCTGTTCTAGATTTGGCAATCATATCATTGACATATACCTCGATTTCTTTGTGTATCATGTCATGAAACAGAGTAGTCATGGCCCTTTGATAGGTTTCCCCGAAGTTCCTCAACCCGAACGACATTACCTTGTAACAAAAAGTACCCCATGGGGTGATGAACGAAGTTTTCTCCATATCTTCCGGCGCCATTTTTATCTGATTATAGCCCGAGAATCCGTCCAAGAAAGAGAAGACTTTGAACTTTGATGTACTGTTTACCAGCATGTCTATTTGTGGTAAGGGAAAGTCATCCTTTGGACCTGCTTTGTTCAGATCCCTGTAGTCTACACTCATTCTGACCTTTCCGTCCTTTTTCGGAACTGGTACTATGTTGGCTAACCATTGACGATATTCTGATGTGGAGAGGAAACCCGCGTCAATCTGTTTATGTACTTCCTCTTTGATTTTGATGGCCATGTCTGGGTGAGTCCGTCTCAACCTTTGTTTTACCAGCGGACATTCTGATCTTAACGATAGATGATGTTCCACGATGCTGGTATCCAACCCTGGCATGTCCTGATAGGACCAAGCGAATACATCGGGAAACTCTTTGAGAAGCTTTATCAAACTTTCTTTGACAGTTGGACTGAGCAGTGCCCCAATCCTGATTTCTTTTCTCTCTTCTTCTGAACCCAAGTTGACCGTTTCCAACGGCTCCTTGTGAGGTTTAATGGACCTTTCCTCTTGTCTGAGTAATCGGGAGATCTCTTCTGGAATTTCTTCGTCATCTTCTTCTTCAGCCTCAAATATCGGGAATTCAAAGTTGGGAGAAGGCATCGGATCGTATGTTTCAACGGGATTTAAAACAAGCAATCTGTGTGACGTGATGATTTATTTTTAGAAGAGATAGAGGGAATGCTAGAGTGTGGTGTAGTGCAATTTTTGAAAACTGCTTGTTTTTATTATTTTTTGTTTTTTAGGATTACCATTTTCTGAAAAAGCGAAAAGAGAAAACAACAATAAAATGCAAAAATTACAGAACGACATTTATTTATTTATGAACTTGTCGATTCTTGAAACTACAGCCCTATAAAACAAAACTCTATCGCTTTGGGCCAAGTGAAGAAGGATATTTACAGAAAGCGAGCCCTATCAAAACATCTGTTTCACCTGGGCAGGGTGAAAGGTTAAGATAAAGACGACAATTACTTTGACTTATGAACGATCTTCGGAACATCGACAGCAACCCATTGGCGGCGAACTCCTCGGTGAATCACAAAGTCTGGTACCTTCTTTCTTGATTTGTCTTCAGAAATAACGCTGATTTCTGGTGGAGCAGGATCATTGGAATCTGTCTCCCAGGCAGAGCTATCGTAGGAGGATTCCTCAGTTGTATTTTGCATAGTATTTGTGCTCTCAAGTAAATCTCCCCATCCAGTTGGCTGGATGTCTTCAAGCCTGATACGAGAGCTTTCAGGAGCGGTGTATTTGACCATGAAGTCGTATTTGCCACTCAGTTGTCCCAAGGTATCCCACACCTCTTTGGAACTGGAGGAGTCATCCCTTTCGATGAAGTTGACCTCGGGAAAATCATAATTGATGAACTCTTGTCCTACAAACTTTGCCAATTCATCGTCGCACTGGATATTTTCTGAATGACCTGAGTGTTGATCCCATGACATGGTGGGGACGCAGGTATTTTTTCCAATGATGCTCAGCTAATTTTCATTGTTCGGCTGATTTTCTTGCCCCAAGTCTCCTGGGTACGACTGCCACATAGGCAGGCCATCCATCGGGCCATAATAGTCATAGTCAAAGTTGTCTTTCATCACAGTGTCCTCCTCTAATGAGTTGGGTGGAGCACGACATCCTTCTGGATCACAATCTCCGTATATCATTTTGACATTTGACCTTGGTATAAATCTCGGACTTTGTGAGGGATAGCAAAATGGCGTAGGCACCTCTTCCTGAGACATATAACTGTCCTCATTAAGATAGGACTTCCATTCCTCATCTGTGTCGGAGGAATTTCCCTCGTTGATGGTATATACTTCTTGAGACACTGGGTGAAGGAAACTTCCACTGTGGAAGAAATTCTGAATGGGATGAAAACTTTCATCTTTAGTAGTCTGGGTACAGGTTAAGGAAATTCCAAGACCTTTCTTTCTCTTGTTATCAGTAGGAATGACAAGCTGTCCCCATCCTTTTGCGTTGTTACTCTCGATTACTTTGAGAACATCTTTGTACGAGGAAACCGATGTTCTTTTGTCTGATTGATTCTCATTGCTCACCTAAAGCGCTTGGAACTGGGTTCCCACAACCTCCTCGGGTTCTACACAAGTGGACAATGAAAGGTTACTCACGATCAAGGCTTGTTCTCCACAGACCGTGACGAGTTGGTCATTCTTGACGAACTTCAGCTTCTGATGAAGTGTCGAAGTGACTACCCCAGCCTGGTGTATCCAAGGTCTTCCTAATAAATAGTTGTATGTTGCTCGAATGTCCATGACCTAGAAAGTGACTAGGAAAGTGTGAGGACCGATAGTTATGAGAAGGTCAAATTCGCCGATAACCATTTTTCGGGATCCGTCAAATGCTTTGACGACGACCTCACTGCCTCTCATCGAAGGTCTTTTGAATGATAGTCGCATTAGAGTGGATTTTGGCATAATGTTGAGAGCCAATCCGGTATCTACCAGTACGCTGGCTAAAGCATCGTTCTGGCAGTTGACTGTGATATTGAGCGCCATGTTGTGACTTGGGCCCTCTTCCGGCAATTCCTCATTACTAAACCCCAAGTTGTTGCAGGAAGTGATGTCAGAGACGATACTGTCGAATTGTCTTATTGACACATCCTGTTCCACAAAGGCCTATTCTAAGACTTTCTTTAGAGCCTCTCTGTGGGCTTCAGAACTGAGCAAAAGAGATAACACTGATATTTTTGAAGGAGTTTGTAACAGCTGATCAACAATGTTGTATTCACTCCTTTAGATGAGCTTCAGCATCTCATCATCGTTCTTTGAAAGGTCGGGATCACTGGATTGACTGACCGGTTGATTAGGAACTTCTGTTTGAGGTTCCTTTTCTCTGTTAGGTTCTCCAACTCCTCCGTTGAAGATTTGACCACTCCGTGTTACTCGACTGATGTCTGCAATATTCACGACGGAGGGTAATGGAATTTCCTTTCCATCCTCAATTGTTGTTGCACCGTATTTGTAATGGATAACTTTATCAGACTTGTACGGCACTGGTCCCGGTAGATAGATAACTACACGAGCCTTTTGATTTCTCTGACTGTCGTAAGTAACTTCAATCTATTCCTGGTTAAGAATCTTCGATTCGTAAAGTAGAGGGATGATGGAACAAACATCTTTGCTCCTTTCGTGATCAGAGATCACGACAACATCCTTAATATGATCAGCGAAATAGTCTGGCGTCCAGTTGATTGATCCATAACTTAGACATGGTTGAATTTCCTTGGGAGCCAACTGACTTTGAAGGGCTGCTCGCACAAGGTAACATCCTTGATTATTTTCCGAGCAGACTCTACAGCATTCGTAGTTGTGTGGTGGCACCTGGCTACGTTCGCTTTGAATGCAGTGCAACCTTACCAGATCTATTTCCATAGATCAGACATCCTGACTTTGATGCCTAGTAGGGTTCCCATTTGTGTTACTGATTTGTTGCGTGTCTTCATCCATATATATCAGAAGCCACCAATGGTTTAACAAGTGTTGTAAAGTTCTTTGAACGAGAGTGCACCCTTGGTTACTCTCATAACATACTTTACAGTTCTGATAATTATGCGAAGTCAGGAAACCGAGCTGGACTTGTGTAACATGTAACTCCACCAAGTTGGTATTCATCAAGCGAATATCAAAGATTTGAATCATATTCACTTGATACTGATTTCTATCGCGGTAATCCTGAATCCATCCAAGATCCATCTGACGCTGGAGGGCCTCTTGTATAAAAGAGCATCCCTGATTATTTACCGAGCAAATCAGACAGGAATCGTAATCTTGCTGTGGCAGATTATGATGCTGGCTTTGCCTTGAGTGCATTGCCACCAAGTTCACCTTCATTGCACGGATGTCGTGGTTCTGAATGATGTTGGAATTTGTGTAAATCATGTTGACCCCATGAACTCGGTGCTCTTAGATCCATCCGAGATCCAATTTTTCCTGTAGAGCTGATTACATCACAGAACATCCTTGATTGTTTTTAGAGTAGATATCACACTGGTGATAATTATGAGGTGGCACATAGCCATATCCACTCTGTCTACAATGCATCTTGACCAAGTTGGCCCTCAATAAGAGTACGTCATGTATTTGATAGCTGTTGTTAGACTCTCATTCTATCAAATTTACCGCAACTTTCCCGTGTTGAGGCAGCGGGTTCGTGAGAACATTAGGATTCGTATCTTTGAAGGATAAAACCCCGCTCCTTACAAGCTTTTGCACATCGGATTTGAAACTGAGATAGTTTTCTATGTTATGCCCTAGTCCTCCTTGATGATAAGGGCAAAGTCTGATCCGCTTTGAACCAAAAAGGCGGATTCTCGGGTACTGTAAGAGGAGACCTGGTTTGGACATGCCCCCTTGACCAGTAAGAGTGGAAACAGTTATGCGTACAACATTGGTATAGGATCAAACCCTGGAGGTCGAGTTGTACGGTTGTTGTTATATGGAGGACGAGCCTGCTGAAGAGGCTGTTGTGTCCTTTGCTGAAATTGTTGTTGATTAGGTTGGCTCTGAGCAACCTGAGGTTGATACGTAGGAATAGGCGCAGGGTTGATAACAGGAGTTATAGCTGCTACTGGTTGGTATCGTCGCCTTTGCTTTTCGAGAGAAATATTGCCAATATGCTGCTCTTTTTTCTTAGGGAGATCACTACCGTATCATTTTGTACTACTTGATGATCCAGCTTCTTTAACTAAACGTCCTTATCGGACTGCTTCCTCAAGACGAACTCTCATGTCCACCATCTCGGTGAAGTCACTAGGCGCACTGGCAACCATTCTGTCGTAGTAAAATGAGCTCAATGTCTTTAAGAAGATCTTTGTCATCTCTTTTTCCTCAAGAGGTGGACAAATATGGGCGGCGATTTCACGCCATCTTTGAGCGTATTCCTTAAAGGTTTCCTTGTCCTTCTGCGACATCCATCTGAGTTGATCTCTGTCCGGTGCCATGTCCAGGTTATACTTATATTGTTGAACGAAGGCAGCACCAAGATCTCTGAAAGTGCCGATCTTAGTGCAGTTTAAACCCATGTACCATTTGAGTGCGGCACCGGTTAAACTATCCTGCAAATAGTGAATCAGTAGCTCCTGGTTCTTTGTCTGAGTTGACATTCACCGAGCGTACATCACCAAATGGCTCTGAGGGAAAGAGTTACCCTTGTATTTTTCAAATTCGGGCACTTTGAACTTGTGCGGAACTTTCACATTGGTGACCAAACAAAGGTCTGCGGCGTCTTTTCCAAATAGATCCTGACCGCGAAGGGCTTGCAGTTCTTTCTGCATCTCCAGGAACTGTTCCTGGAACTCATTCATTCTGTCGAACATACTTTCATTTCTGTCAGAAGGTATCTGTGGAATCTGTCCTTTTGGGACAGTGTGTACCACGGGTGGTGGTATAGTCGTCATGGTAGTGACTCTAGGTCCTTCCCTCTCCTGAAGTTTGTAACCTTCAGAAGTTGCTGTCATGCCCCTGGCATCTTCGCTTTCCCGAAGTTTGTAACCTTCAGGCCCAGTGGCTCCTGCTGCGGTTCCCGGATATTCCGTGATTGGCAAAACATATCCTTCCGGGATATAGTTAATAGGCATGCCCCAGGGACGATCTTTAGGCATGGTATACCTAGGGTCATACTTTTCCACTATGGGCGTTGATGTGATCTCTGAGATCACATTCCTTTGTTGTTGCATATGAGCTTCTGCTAGAGATTGCATGTCGTTATGAACCTTTCTCAGATCCTCTTTCAGAGTGTCGATCTCTTCCCTCAACTCTCTGTTCTCTTCCTCGAGATCATCCATCTTTTTCTGTCGATTGGCTCGAGTATTGTACGAATGAGACAGTTTGACTCTAGAATCGAGACGCAAACGTGAGATTCGTAGGTAAGAAGAATGCGTTACGTGTGAATGATGAATGCAATATTTATATTTTAATTAATTTTTGTTTAATCAAAATAAACTTCAACAATTGGATTGCAAATATCAAACAGTGGGGAAACCCCGTTTTATTGAATTCAAAGATTGCGGAATGGAAATACAGTAATTTACATAGCGCTGTAAAAGGAAATCTAAACTTATGGGTCCCGAGTCCTCTCTGAGGGGAGCTCAGGTGCTGGTTCTGGTACTTTCCTTTTCTTTGACGGTGGCTCTTGGGCCGTTGTCGGGTTGTCATCCCTCTGGCAAGTGAAAGGAGCTAGAAAATTCCTTTGGTCCTCTTGATTTTCTACAGCATGTTGCTCTAAAATCTCGATCAGAGCGTCTTTTTCTTTTAATAGTTGCTGTATTTTCTTGCACTCCACAATGAGAATACGGTACTTGTTCCTCCAAGACCTCTTCTCCTGTTGAACTTTGTTGAGAGTAACCTGAAGTTTTTCCGTATCAGACATAAAGTAAAGGACAGGGTCCCTTAATGGAAGAACTTCTTGATGAGGGTAAGTGTCGCTCCCGGGATTTTCATCCTAGTACAAACGCGAAAGTGGCACCGAAACAGAGTCGCCAGCAATGTGTATTTATCCCAAGAGAGGGAAAGGAAACACTGCATAAACCTGAAGAAAAGATAGAGCATGGTCTTGCGACCAAGAGAATTGGATTTGGGAGTTGGTTACACGAGAGGAAGGTATTAGCACCCCCTCGCGTCCATCGTACCCGATGGGATCCACGCTTGCTTGTCTCGATCAAAGGGTGATAGAAATGATACTGGCAAAAGAACTGGAAAAGGAATGGAAAGAGAAAGAGGAACAAATGTAGGGAAAATAAAAGAAGTGCTCGAATGGGCCCTACCCCACTGCCTACGTATCTCATCGGGAACATGAGAATCAGAACGACGTAGTTCCCCTCACTAGGGATGGATTGTTTGTGTTTTTTAAGGAACGGCTAACGTTCTAGCTCAGGTGTTGCAGGCTCGCTGGTCCGAGTGCGTCACCATCTTGCAAGAGAACGAGGAGGATCACGTTCGTACGCTGAGAGTGAATGGGATGAGAAAAGAATTCCCGAAGGAAAGACGTTATTGTTTGTTTTTGTCTTTTAGAATATTTTTCATTTGTTTGCATATGATAGTGTATCTAAATCTTAGTCATTGGAATGTGTACATCCTCACATTCCAAGATGGAATGAGTAAGAAAGCACACTAAGGGTGAAGAAGACCCTCACACTTAGTTCCAATTAATAAGGTTCAAACACACTAGCATACTTGTATTTATTAAGTGTTTTTGTTGATTATGAAATGAAGAAGTGTTTTTTTTTTTTTTGTACCTTCAACAAGTATTGCATTTAAGTCCCTCATACAAGATCAAATGTTTAACACGTTGACCCAAGCTGGGCTATATGCTACACATTCTAAGATTATAAGAGAAGACCCCTTATAATCTTTTCTTTATATGAAAGGCCTAAATGCAATAAATGCCTACCTTTATTAGATATTTTGAATGTTCTTTGAGATGAGAAGCTGGAAGACTCAAGTGGGAGAAAAAGGTAAGAATCTATGTGAACTAAGATTCAATACTAATTGATTAGTTAAGGGAGTGATCCTAATGGTTTGTGAGGTTGGAAAATCTAAAATCTAAAGAAGGAATGAGCTAAACAATTCACTTCTAAAGTAGAAGATGAATTGTAACTCAAAAGGGAAGGTAATGAGTTAATCAAAGAAATCACATAAGTACTTAACAAAACACAAGATTGAATTGTAAAAGAAATGAAAGGAGGGAAATTTGAATGTGGATTCCTTATCCACACTCAATTTCAACTTACCAAAGCCCCTACATGGTTAGTAAACATGGAAACATGTATAAGAAGTAAAAAGTACTTAATACACATTAAAGCTCAAAGAAATAAGATGAAGAATCAAATCATAAAATCACAACCAGAATGTGAATCATATTTACAACAAAGGATTATCATCATACAAGTTCAAATGAACAAGCAACAATCATCATCCATAGCATTTAAACATGATACCATAAGAAAGGATAGATGAAAGATGAAAAGAAATGGAAAGAACATGCATAAATGGAACATGTAAACCAACAATCGGAATTGAAACTAAATGGAAAATGGTCTATAAACATCTCAAAAGTATTCATGAATTAACAATCAAGACATTCAAGAAGTGGTAGGAGAAGAATTGAAATGAAAGTTCAAAAGGAAAGTGCAAACAAATACATGTTAAGGATGCACAAAGTTCAAGTTGAAATGAACATGCAAAGATGACCTATAATGGGTACCAAAGACCTATAATATCACTTGAATGGCTCATAAAATATGCAAATGCTCATACAAATATGCACAAAAGAATTCATGCAAACATGCACTAAAGTTAGAATGATATGACATGCATCATGCTTCAAATGTAATGCATCAAACAAAAATCAAATGAACTTATGAAAATTATGCAAGAATGGTATTAGAATGCTTAAGTTAGAAGTAAATCATACATCAAGATAGCATGTCAAAATTCAAAGCAAAATGACTTCAAACAATGCATTTAGGTCAAAATGAAACATCATGCAAAGTGGTGTAAAGATAGGCATCAAAACATGTCATAAAATGACCTAAAAAATAAAAAAAATCATCTAACATGCTTCAATGTATTAGGGAATTAATACAAAAAGAATCAAGTCAAAACAGTTTGTAATGAGCAAGAACAAAATTCCACAAATTCATGTATCATACTTAGAATGCATACAAAGGGAAATTCAAATAAAATTATGAAACAGGGGTAAAAATGTCATAAAACCATGAAATAAAAATATTAAAAATTTACTAAATGTCTTAATGATATTCATGAATTTTTCTAAAATTTTCTGATGTTGTTTTGTAATTTTAAAAATTAAAGATGAAACGTGTATATAAAAGAAAAATAAAATGAAATTGAAATAAGAGAGGGGTGCATAGAAGTAAATTTCCATGTTCAAATAGTTTGGGCTTTAAAAACGCATGGTGTAAATAGCAATGATCCAAGGTCCATGTACGCGCAATCCACACTAACAATTGTACACTCTCAGTCAAGATAAAGTCAAACAATACACACCATTGGATCAAGTCCAGTCAACACAACAGTCAAAGTAAACAAATCTAATGCACACACGTGAAGGCACACACTCACTACCATGCACTGCACCACACATTGTTTAAAATGAAATCAGAATTGAGCACGTGAGATGCATGTGCATTTTAATGCGATGGCAAGTCCTTCACCACACGATGCGAACAAATCAACGGCCAATATTCAAACTGAGAAAACCCTAGCAATTAAGATCACCGGTCGGAGAAGGACCTCCGGTCACCTTCTCCGGCGAGAACCACCACCTGCAAATCTCAGATGTTCACAAAAATACACAATGCATATACCAAAATGAAGCTGAGATCATGGAGATCACGAATATACGACTCTTTTTCATAGAACAAACACATACACAAAGAACAGAGGAGAGGAAGATATGCCCTAACTTTTGGATCTACGCCTCTATGAGGCCTATCAACTAGCCGGAGTAAAAAATGCTCCTAGTGAGCTGATATCATGATGAAAACAACAAAATAAACCATAAAACATGAGAGGAGTGTTTGAGAATTTAAGAACCTGAACTTGCAGCTCTTGGAGATTCTTGAGAAAATCAGAGAAAGCACTTGTTCTTCAACCTTGGAGCTTCAAATCAAGCAAAATAAATGCTACTGGAAGTAGATGAAATCGTGTGGATTGTGATTCAAAACTTGCTGACATACACTTGTAGAAATCGCGTGAATTCTCTTTCAATCATGCGCCATTGATGATGATGTAGATGAAGTAGGTGAAAATCTTGTGCACTCAGAGAACAAATTTTGAGAGAGTTGGTGAAAAAGATGAGAGAATCAGAGAGAAAGTAGAGAGAGTTTTGGGGTGAAAATGAGAAAAATGAAGTTGAAGTTGAAATGTCAGAGTGAAATTCTATTTATAGGTGAGCTTAACTATGGTTAACATGAGTTGGTTAGAGTGAGTCAGGTGAGTTAAGGTGAGTCATCCCTAACTAACTGAGTAAAGTTAGTTAGGGAGAGAAATGATATGGTGTAGATGGTTCATGGTGAACTATGGTGGAGATGAGAGTGAACTTGAAATGGCAAGGCTGTTGTAGCAGAAACTTGTTCAGCAAGCTTTCATTCTTTCCACTTCTATGTATATTGAAGCACGTGACATGGTATATGTGAAAGGTGCTTGGTTTAAAATGGCAATGGATGAATGGTATAACAACATCAACAACATTTGTTTTTTTTAATTTTTATGACAGTTTGGCACCAATGGAAATAAGCAAGTTTGAGAAGGAAATTCTCCATGTTCATGGAATGGAATGGCATGCTTTTGGAATTAATGAAAAGAGGGATCATAATAGAACAACTTTGGTATGAGAAATGAATTGAATTAAGGCTTGGAATAGGTTGGAAAATGGATTGGAAAACAAAGGTTTGGAACTGGTCAGGGGCGAGGAATATCATGTCATGGCAAGGCAACAATGCGCATGGCTTTTCAGCATAATCACCCTATCTTGAGACCAAGATTTCTCCCTCATAGCTTGACCAAATCAAAATTTCCCCAACATCAACATTGAAGAGGGCATTACAAGGAACAATTTTGATGTTGACAAGTTTTTCAAATGGAGCTTTTATCATTGAGAAAAATAAGCAAACATTTGGCACACCACATGTTTGTAAAAATGATGGCGCGTAGGCCTGGGAATCCTTGGTCATGACCTGATTTTGGACCTACTTTGCTCAAACTTTGATCAATCATATCTCACTCAATTTTTATCCAATGGAAATGTTCTACACATGGATTTGAAGCTTAAAACAAGATCTTTTGTTGTGGCCGAGTGGAATTTTCATTTGATGTCTCAATTTTAAATGGCCTTGGTTCAAAGTCTGGTGCAAAATGGCTCAAAATTACTATTTTTGGAAACCCTACTTCTTCCAAAAATGGAAACTTTTCAAATCTTGATTTTTCATGATCCCTTTTGGAATTTCTTGATCAAATTTTGTACATTGGTCTCATATAACATGAATTTCATGAATTTGGCCCCAAAAAGTCAAGAGTTGACTTTTTCCTCTGATTATTTTGACTTAGCCCCAATTTTCCTGATTTTTTATCTTTCTTCCAATTAAACCACTTCTAAAACCAATTGAGAGGCAATTTTCCACACACATACAATTAAGGACATGTAGAATACCATGACATCAAGTTTTGTCCAAAAAATCAGAGATACACTGATTTTATTGGAAACCCTAGTTTTGGCCCCTTTTGGTTAGGAGGAAATTGCACATCCTCCAAATCCAAATTCCTCTGAATATGTTGTGTATCCTCTTAAAGGATGATGAGATATGCCACTTGAGGGTGACTTTGAACTAATAAGCTATCTCTTTTGAGGGTTTTTCTTTAGTTTTTTGGACCTCTTACATAGTGAAGGATGTAGTGCTTCAATCTCCTATTGAATCTCACTTTCTTGAGGTTTTGGATGATCAATTGAGATAGTATGAGACATGAAAGACCTATTGGCTTGCCTTGAAATAACTTGTTTGACCTTTTGTGCCTTGAATGGTTCCTTGATTGTCCAACTTTCACCTGATCACATGCCTTGATGGTAAGAGGGATGCTATGCTTCATTTTTCTATGTTAAAGATACAATGCAATGCTAATGAGATGGATATGATATGATATATGATAATGCTATGCTATGATGACAAAAGGGGAGAGCAAATTTTGGGGTATTACAGTAAGGCATCCTCAGCTTGAGAGCTCTAGTTTGTACTCAGTGGAGATAAGGTTCCACAGAGACATAATCTGGTTTTCCTAGAGACTCTCGTCCATTCCTATGAATGTTTTTCCAGGCATGCACTACTTTTGTCTTTAGTGCCCTGTCATTTTCTCCTTCCTTGAAGAAAAGATCTTCCAGATGAGCATTACGCGAGACATGCCTCATCGGGTATCCAAATTGACGATGAACCAAAACTGGATGATAATTGATTCCTCCTTTAATTCTTATGAGGGGTACATTTGGGAAATTTCCACAACGGCCAATGATTCTGATCCCGTCATAGATCCGATTGTACCAATCGATGTCAGAGTTGGTAAGAGACATGATTCTCTGTGACCAACGTAAAGTACTTTTTTGATCCCAAAATGCAGCAGACTTTGGCAAATGGGAAATGAACCATTTGTACAGCAGGGGTACACAGCATGTGATCATTCCTCCGCTGTACAAATTCCTTAAGTGTACATAATGATAAACATATGCGAGCAGGGTCGGTACTGGGTTTCCAATCAGAAAAATCTTAATGGAATTGATATCTACAAAGTTATCGATGTTAGGAAACAAAAATAACCCGTAGGTGAGAAAAACAAAGAAGCTTTCGAAAGCGGCCACGTTCCATATACTAGCAAAGTACAGAGCTTTCTTTAACAAGAACTGGGCTGACAAACCCTGGATACCACCCTTAATGATCATATGAGTCCTGACTTCTGACTCGTCCAAATAGATTGCTCTTGCAATGGTTTGCTCCTTTGGAATTTATTCCAGTCCAGAAAAGGGAGCTTGATCAGTAATATGTAAATCAATCAGGTGAGAGTATTCCTCCAGTGTTGGTGCTAGTTGATAATCCGGGAAAGTGAAGCAGCGATAAACTGGATCGTAGAACTGGATTAGTGTGGACAGGATTCCTTCGATTACATGGACCCTTAACAAAGACAGCAGTCCTCCATAATTAGCTCTGAAAGCCTCAGGGTTGGTTATCATCCTCGCCCGACCTCTTAAATCCTCTAATTTTGGAACCTTGAAGGTATACTTGTGAGTTTTCCTTCTACCGAAATCCATTAGCGCAATCTCTTTATCTAACATTTGCAATCATTGTCTTAGTTTAATTTGAAAAAGAGAGACTAGAAGATAAATTTTTCTTCGTTTTAATGTTTTTTAAATGAATTCATGAATGCAGCACACAAAAACATAGAAAAAACATGGGGTCAAAGGGTCGGTGTCATGAAGTCAAGGCTCTACCCATCCCCAAAGGTTTATACTGGTGATTTTTTATACTTGTCCTCAAAATCACTTACCCCTCTTGGGATAACAACAGTAAGCGGATCGCCAGCGAGCTGTAGTATCTTAGAGTAGTCTCAAATGAGGGTAGTATCGCGTGACAACTATTTCCGACAGCTTCCGCACTACAAAATGGTTTCTGTCTACTAAAATCCTCAGCTTCTCAGATAACCCAATGGAACAATCTGCTTTCAACAACCGAAGTCGTATAGGCATCTCCACTGATTTGATGGTCGACCGAGACCTTTTATATGGGATTCACTCCCCGTAATATTACCCGTATAATGCCATCACTTATCTTAGGTGTATACTCAATCTTTTCAGATGCGGCATCACACGCATTCCCTATAGCAGAAAAATAAACACGGATATCAATTAGGAATAGCAGTATATATATTTGTCCTAACATCCTAGACCTCTAGCCTTATGATCCTATACATACAATGACTCCCTAGCAAAGTAGTCATTTCTGTGGTACCGGGTGAATTTAAGGCTTTCTACCTAAGATTGTAAGAAAGGATACATCTCCCACTGTGGTCGCCATTTTTCTGTAGCATGATTTTTGTGGTTGTTTTGGTGTCTTGTTCGAAGCCCAAGACATGAAGTTAAAGGTGGTTTGTATCTTGTTCAAAGCCCAAGATGTGAAGCTGAAGGGTTATTTGTATCTTGTTCAAAGCCCAAGATGTGAAGCTAAAGGTTTGACTGAGAGAGAATTTGTCATCTCTAAAGAGGGATTGTTGATTTTCGTGTGCTTTGATCAAATCATAAGTTTGATGCTAAAAGGTTGATTGACTCAACCGGGGATTTCTTTATACAAAGCCTAAGAGGAGGCTAGAAGTTTGACTTTTTTGGGAAAAATGTTCTTTCTGTCTTGTACAATGCCCAAGATTGAGGCTAAAAGGGATTTTGACTCCGTTGGGGAGAATGTATCTTGTATAAAGCCCAAGATGGAGGCTGAAACGGTTTGACTCAACAAGAGAGTGCTTGTATGTGTCTTGTACAAAGCCTGAGATGGAGGCTGAAAGAGTTGACTCAACAATAGAGTCTTGAACAGGTGATTGACTCAATAAGAGAGTTCGAAGATTGATTGACTCAACAAGAGAGCCTTTTATACTCAGCAAGAGAGTGATTTGCTATCCCGTACGAAGCCCGAGATTAGGGCTAAAAGGAGATTGACTCAACAAGAGAGTCTTTTATACTCAACAAGAGAGTGTTTTGCTGTCTCGTACGAAGCCCGAGATTGAGGCTAAAAAGGGATTGACTCAACAAGAGAGTCTTTTATACTCAACAAGAGAGTGTTTTATATGTCTTGTACAAAGCCCAAGACGGAGGCTAAAAAGGGTTTGAATCAACAAGAGAGTCTTTTATACTCAACAAGAGAGTGTTTTATATGTCTTGTACGAAGCCCAAGACGGAGGCTAAAAAGGGTTTGACTCAACAAGAGAGTCTGAAAAGGTTAGCTCCGCTAGGGAGAATCATTTGTACAAAGCCCAAGAGGAGGCTGAGTTACTGTAGAGGATTATTAAGATCCTGACGCGTGTCCAAGGTTGGGGAACTCTCATGAGAGAGACCGGGTTTCTGCTGGAGATTAATTCAGAGTGATCGGTGTTTTTTCCTATGTTTGAAAGGAACTTGAGAATGTCTTTGAGACTCAAGGAGTTTAGGCTGTTCAAGTCTAGGGTTTTATCTTTTGTATGATGCCCAAGAGGAGGCACGGGTATTAAGGGATGAGTATCAACCCTAAAATGGCTGGAGTTTTGACGCTGGAAAGACTGCTATAGCAAAGGATGACTAAGTTCTGTCTTATACCTTTATGAGGTCGTCAGGGTCCTTGTATTAAGCCCAAGAGAAGGCATGAGAACTTCTAAGAAGCCGAAGGGTCCTTGTAAAATGTCCAAGAGGAGGCGGAGATGCTTTTAGGAAGCCTGTGGGTCCCCAAACTAAGAGAAGTTCAAGAAATGCAATTCACAGAGAAGAGATCATTCCAGAAAAGTTCGAGAATTTGGAAGAAACTCAAGAGATGCCATTCACGGAGAAAAGATCATCTCTGGGGACTTAGAGTTTCTTTGACAATTTCTAAGGGTGACAGTCTGAGAAAAGGTTCACCGAGAATACTGCCTTTCTCTTTGTTCCATATTGTTTAACCCCAAGAGGAGGGAAGACTGTATCTGGAATCCTATGGGGGATCTAGTTCTGTTTGTATTCGAGAGTGACCAACAAGGCTTTACCTAGTGCTAGACGTAGTTGCCGGGGAAAACTCTAAATAACTATACTAGTATTACACAGTGGATATGTGACAAGTATATAAAAGGATGTGAAAGAAGACTTATAGTGAAACAGACCCACAATACAATTATATACATATGAAAATGGTAAATGAAAGCGGATAAACACTTACCCGTTGTAGAGCTTCCATGTTGTTTGGTTAGTTGTTCAACAAAGAAATTAAAGAAAGTTTTGATGACAACATATATTTTAATTCAAAATTAAAGGAGAAAGTGCTTTGAAAAGATTGTTGGGGCTTACAGCTCAAGGAGAGGCCAAGTTTTAATGATGATCGCACCGTTGTATATATGATCATCCCACCTGCTGGAACAACCATCTGCAATACTATCCCACCTGCTGGAATAATATGAACAAACTGTATATATGATCATCCCACCTGCTGGAACAACTATCTATAATACTATCCCACCTGCTAGAATAATATGAACAATTGTCTGTATGATCATCCCACCTGCTGGAACAATCATCTGCAATACTATCCCACCTGCTGGAATAATATGAACGATTATCTGTATGCCAAAAATAAATTGGACTTTTAGTTGTAAATGAGCAATGCTGAGAATTACACCACCGAATGAGTAATATCATATGCTGACACTTTGCTGAGGAAGAGATTCTGTTGATCCATATGCATCTTGCGGGGAGAACCACAACTCAGCTGGGGAGTATAGCTGACAAGATTCAATGCTGAACTCTGTGGGGATACCATTACCAGAGGTATGATCTTGCTGGGAATCAGGGCTACCCTGCCGGGGATATGCAAATCCGGTTAGAAGACATCCCGTTGCAACATGCCGGGAGAGAGTTCTTAGAGATCTGCAGGGGAAACCCAAGGCAATTCCACGGTAACCTGCTGAGGAATAAGACTATCGAGCTTAGGATAAATGTCACAATGCCCCATGTTAGGCGAACTTTCCGTTTGATGACTCCGCTGGGGATGATGAGTTTATAACAAACTCTGCTGGGGGATCGCTTTCAAGCATCTCGTGCTGGGGAATGCCTTTTTAAGAGGATTTTACAGAAGACCAAACATCTTCAAACTCTACTGGGGATAATAGATTTGAAACACCTCCTTCCGGGGAAATTCCAAATGTCCCGTGCTTAAGAGAGTCAACAACTTGCTTTTTGCCCCAAGACTGATCTGAAGAAATTGTCATAAGAGGATTTTACAGAAGATTAAACATCTTCAAACTCCTGGCAACTTCACTGGGGACGTTACTGCGAGAAGCTTCGTCTCTTAAGAGGATTTTATAGAAAACCAAGCGTTTTCAAACTCTTAGATGAACACCCTGTCTTCAACTTCCGAACATTCGCTCTTGAACTACCCTTCACACCGTCTGCGAGGTACCGGATGATTTGCGCTCGTTATGGACATGGAGTGCTGACTGCATTAATAACCGTTATCAACACAGAAGAATTCAATCTTCGACAACTGTTGTCGTCACAAAACCCGGTGGGAAATCTTGAATGAAAGAATCGACTTAATAAGATACAACAGTATCAAGTCATAGCAAATATCTGTTGGTGCTGAGAGATGACTTTCGCGCCGCCTGAATCGATCGTACTCATTACCTGCAACAGAAAGAATATATGCACATGCCCCAGGATATTGTGTGGTTTCTTGAGTCCACCATCCGAGGTTGTCCAACAAGAAAAGCAATTTTAATTGTCTTTTTGTGCATGCTTTTGCAAGGCCAAGATATTTTCAAAGCAATGCTTTATTATAAAAAATCGGACGTTTTTGCAAACAAAGCAGTAAAATGAAAATAAAAGCTTGTGATTGAATATTCAATTTTATTGGATTCCAAACCCCTGAAAGAGTTGATTGCCATAAAATTGAGAAAAGAAACCTATCCTAATGATAATGCGGAAATTGGATTCCAACCGATTTCTAATTCTGTTATAGCCAGTATGTATTCCAACTCTCTTGATTATCTTCGCCTTCGGAAGCTCGTGGTCGGAACAATTCCTCCTTCTGAAACTTTGCTAGTTTGCTAACGAGTAGAGAACGTACAGATTAATTCAGACTGCAATCATTCGCTTAAATCCCTCTTTTGCGTGGATCGCCCTTTCGGGTTTTCAATCCACCGGGATACCCATTTTTGCCTAAGTTGCCCTTTCGGGTTTTCAACTTACCGGGTGTACAATTTTTCTTCAAATTATATCCCTAATTTTTGCCCAAACCTTTATTCTGTTTTTGGTTCGCCGGGATGCCCTTTTTTGCCTGGATTTTTTTCCTTCTTTTTTTTGTATCCAGCGGGTCTATTTATACGAAGTATTTTTTAACTGCATCTGAATTAACAGGGGATGAAAAGTCTTCACCATCCATGGTTGTCAGCAATAAGGCTCCACCTGAGAAAACCTTTTTAACCACGAATGGACCTTCATAATTAGGAGTCCACTTGCCCCTGTGATCTGTACACGGAGGAAGTATTCTCTTGATTACCACATCTCCGACCTTGTAAACTTGAGGTTGAACCTTCTAGTCGAATGCCCTCTTCATTCTGCGCTGGTATAACTGGCCATGACATATTGCTGCTAATCGCTTCTCCTCAATAAGGCTCAGCTGATCAAATCTGGCTCGTACCCATTCAGCTTCATCTAGTTTGTCCATCAATACTCGGAGAGAGGGAATCTCAACTTCGACCGGTAGAACTGCCTCCATACCGTATACAAGTGAGTATGGTGTTGCCCCAGTGGACGTGCGGACTGATGTTCGATACCCATGCAAAGCAAATGGTAACATCTCATGCCAATCTTTATACGTGACAACCATCTTTTGCACAATCTTCTTGATATTCTTGTTGGCCGCTTCAACCGCGCCATTCATCTTTGGACGGTACGGAGAAGAATTGTGGTGTTCTATTTTGAAGTCCCGGCATAGCTCAGCCATCATCTTGTTATTCAAATTAGAACCATTATCAGTAATGATTCTTTCGGGAACTCCATATCGACAAATGATATCTCGTTTCAAGAAACGAGCTACCACTCGCTTAGTGACATTGGCATAAAATGCTGCTTCAACCCATTTAGTGAAGTAATCAATGGCGACCAAGATGAAACGATGGCCGTTTGAAGCAGTAGGCTCAATTTTCCCGATCATATCAATGCCCCACATTGCAAAGGGCCATGGAGAGGACATGATACTCAACGGATTTGGAGGGACATGTACTTTGTCTGCATAGATCTGGCATTTGTGGCACTTGCGGGCATACTTGCAGCAATCCGACTCCATTGTCAACCAATAATACCGCGATCTCAATAATTTCTTAGCCATAGCATGTCCTCCGGCATGGGTACCGAAAGAGCCTTCGTGCACTTCAATCATCAATAGGTCTGCCTCGTGTCTATCCACGCATCTGACCAGAACCATGTCAAAATTTCTTTTATACAGCACGCCATCTTTGTTCAAGAAGAAACTACCGGCTAGCCTTCTTAACGTCTTCTTGTCTTTGGAAGATGCCCCAGGCGGGTATTCTTGTTTTTCCAAGAAGCATTTAATGTCATGGTACCAAGGCTTGTCGTCAGACACTGCGTCAACATCAAACACAAAAGCAGGTCTATCAAGACGAGATACATCAATCCTGGGTACAAAGTTCCAACCATGCACTTTGATCATCGAAGATATAGTGGCCAAGGCGTCTGCAAACTTATTTTCATCTCTGGGAACATGGTATAACTTGACAGTTGTAAAGAATGTCAGCAATCTCCTCGTATAATCTCGATACGGAATCAAATTTTGCTGATGTGTGTGCCACGTTCCCTTTACTTGATTGATTACCAGTGCTGAATCACAAAAGATATCGAGGGTCTTGATGCGTAAATCAATAGCCTCCTCAATCCCTAGTATGCAAGCTTCGTATTCTGCTTCATTGTTGGTACACCCGAAAGTTACTCGGGCAGTGAAGGGCATGTGAACACCTTCTGGCGTAATGAGAACTGCACCAACTCCGCACCCATTCATATTAACTGCCCCGTCAAACATCAAACTCCACTTGGACTCAGGGTCAGGCCCCTCCTCCAGGAGTGGTTCCTCGCAGTCTTTCGCTTTGAGAAACATGATGTCCTCATCAGGGAAATCAAATTTCATGGGCTGGTAATCATCAAGAGGCTGTTGCGCAAGATAATCTGACAGTATACTTCCTTTAATTGCTTTTTGCAAAGTAAATTGAATATCGTACTCTGTCAGTACCATCTGCCACCTTGCAACTCTGCCTGTAAGTGCTGGTTTCTCAAAAATGTACTTGACCGGATCCATTTTTGAGATCAACAAGGTTGTATGTGTGAGCATATATTGTCTCAATCGCTTTGCGGCCCATGCGAGTGCACAACATGTCTTCTCAAGCATTGAATAACGCGATTCACAATCTGTAAATTTCTTGCTCAGGTAGTAGATATCATATTCTTTCCTGCCTGTCTCGTCGTGTTGACCGAGAACACAACCCATGGATCCTTCGAGCACTGTCAAGTACATAATCAGTGGTCTCCCTTGAACTGGAGGTATCAGAATCGGAGGTTCCTGCAAATATCTTTTTATTTTATCGAATGCATTTTGACAATCATCATTTCACCTGACCGTTTGATCTTTTCTTAGCATTTTGAATATCGGTTCGCAGGTGGCAGTTAGGTGAGATATGAACCTTGAAATGTAGTTCAATCTCCCTAGAAAGCCGCGAACTTCTTTCTCAGTTCTCGGTACAGGCATATCTTGTATAGCTTTCACTTTAGCAGGATCAACCTCTATTCCTTTTTCACTGACAACGAAACCAAGCAATTTTCCAGACCGCACGCCGAAAGTACACTTGCTAGGATTCAGTCTCAACCTGAATTTCCTCAACCTCTCAAACAACTTCTTCAAATTGGTCAGATGTTCTTCTTCTGTCTTTGATTTAGCAATCATGTCATCCACATAGCACTCGATCTCTTTGTGAATTAGATCGTGGAATAACGTCATCATTGCTCTTTGATAAGTTGCCCCTGCGTTCTTCAACCCAAAAGGCATTACTTTGTAACAGAAGGTACCCCACGGGGTAATGAATGTCATCTTCTCCATGTCTTCAGGCGCCATCTTTATCTGATTGTACTCGGAGAATCCATCCATAAATGAGAACACTGAAAACTGAGCAGTATTGTCAACCAGCACATCAATATGAGGGAGTGGAAAGTCGTCTTTAGGGCTCGCCCTGTTGAGATCTCTGTAATCCACGCACATTCTGACTTTTCCATCTTTCTTCGGCACCGGTACTATATTGGCCACCCAAGGAGGATAGTTGGTTACTGCCAGAAAACCTGCATCCAACTGTTTCTGTACCTCTTCCTTGATCTTCAAAGCCATTTCTGGTTTCGTTCTGCGCAGCTTCTACTTGACCGGTGGACAATCCTCTTTCAATGGTAGTCTATGCACAACTATGTCTGTATCTAAACCTGGCATATCTTGATATGACCAAGCGAAGATATCAACGTATTCACGTAGCATGACTATCAGCTCTTGCTTTACATCAGCCCGCAGTCTTGCACCGATCTTGATCTCTTTCTTGCTTTCTTCTGACCCAATATTGATAACCTCAAGAGCTTCCTGATGAGGCTGAATTGTCTTTTCTTCCTGTTTCAACAATCTAGCCAACTCTTTCGGGAGTTTATAGTCTTCATCACTTTCCTCCTCAGCTTGATAGATCGGATTGTCGAAATCATACGTGGGCATAACAGAATCATTTTCAGGGGAATCCACAAAATCAAGTCTGCATGATTGGATTGATGCTTTATTTTAGATTATTTTTTACTTAAGAACAAAAGAAAAGAAAGTGCATTATCTTTTTTATTTTCTTTGTGCAAAAATAAAAATAAAGAAAGAATAAAGGAACACAAATTTGTAAACAAAAACGTCCTTTTTATTGATGTTTGAACATTATATGAGAAAATATGGTGGCCCTACAAATGGATCCTCACACCTTGGGTAGAGTATGGGATTTCATGCATTATGAAAGACAAGAATTATTACTCTGAATGGTGTACAACATGAATAACTTCTTCACTAGACCAGTTTTGCAATGCCTCGCCCGGAGCCAGTGAATATACCCATCTGTCCAGATAATCTGAGCTTTCAGCATCATCTTCTATTGTTGAGTAGGACTGATTAGGGTTGATAATCCCTCCACTGTTGAAACTGATTGGCCCACGGAATCGGGGAACTGGCGTCTGGCCCGGTTGGTATCCAATGCTGAACTTATCTTCTTTCACAAACACGTCGATAGCTTTACCCCAACCTTGGGCATTTCCGCTTTCAACCACTTCTCTGGCCTGCTTGTAGGACGCAATTGATGCACTCGGTCCAACTGGCACATTTGACCCCACTGATGCTGAGGTAGATTCTGGGAAATTGTTGATGTTCAGGGCTTCAAAAGACTGACACAGGGTTTCATGAATCTCCCCATCCATTTCCATATATTTGAAAGTGGATAGATGACTCACAAATATATCTTCCTCACTGCAAACAGTAACCACTTGACCCTCGAACACGTAATTGAGCTTCTGATGTAGTGTGGAGGTAACTGCACCTGCTGCGTGAATCCACGGTCGGCCCAACAAACAACTGTAAGCAGGCTGAATGTCCATAACATGAAAGATTGTCTTGAATATCTGTGGACCAACCTGTATTGGTAATTCTACCTCTCCAAACACCGATCTTTGGGATCCATCGAAAGCTCTCACAATCAAATCGCTGGGTCTAAGAATCAATCCATCTACTTCAATTTTCATCAGGGCTTTTTTGGGTAACACATTCAAGGAAGAACCTGTGTCGACCAGCACATGCGACAAAACAGCTCCTTTGCATTCAAGTGTGATGTGCAACGCTTTGTTGTGATTACGTCCATCTGGAGTCAAATCCCTATTCGTAAATCCCAACCCGTGGCTCACATTGACATTAGAAATTACTCCCTCCAACTAATTCACCATAATCTCATGGGGGACATAAGCCATATTTAAAACTTTCAACAAAGCAGCCCGGTGTGCATCTGAACTCATTAACAGGGATAAAATTGAGATTTTAGAGGGTGTCTGATTGAGCTGATCAATGATCTTGTAATCGCTCTTTTTGATAATCCTCATAAATTCCTCAACATCATTATCAAAATTTACTTTAGGGTCCTCTTCCTGAACAGGCACCTTGTCATCAACAACCTGTTTTCCTTTTGTTCTTGCAGTGACTTCAGCTTCTTTATCACTCCTTAGAGTCTGGGGAGCAAACAGTCGACCACTTCTGGTGAAACCACTTGGTCCACTGACATTCTCAACACTGGTACCAACAGCAGCCTCTGCTTTCTGTTGACTTCCTCCTTGATGAGTGTTAGTTCCATATTGCCATGGAACTGTCTTATTAGACACATAAGAAGCAGATTCAGGAACTATAATCGTAACTGGTCTCGGCCTCTCGGGCATGATGATAGCAATAGGAGCTTCAACGGGCAGCTGTATTTCAACTGGATTATAATAAATGGTAACGGCTGAAACATCTTTTTCCTTCTCTACCTTATCAAACTGAAGGCTTCCTTCATCCATAAGATCCTGCAGTCCAACTTTCAACTTAATGCAGCCATTAATCTGTCTTGAACAATCCTCACAATCAGAGCCACATCCAGGAAATACCTTTCCTTTTAACAAACGCTCTTTTACAATCAACAGCGGAGTTTTTACCAAATTAACATCAGTAATCAGATTCAATTTCTCGCCATCAGAAATAGCATGCATGCCTGCGTCTCCATGATGAGGCATTGGATTATCACGAACATTCGACGGCTTAGAGAAATTAATAGCTTTTGCGTCAATCAGGTCCTGCACTTTATGTTGAAAAGCCCAACACTTTTCTATCGAGTGACCTGGCGCACCAGAATGAAATTCACATCGAACATTAGCATCATAATTTTGAGGCAATTTTCCAGTATCCGGCGGCCTCATAGTCCGAAGTTCAATCAACTTCTCTTTGAGCAACTGTGGTAACAAAGCAGCATATGTCATAGGCAAGGGATCAAACTTACGATCCCTTTGTCTATTATTCTGGAATCGGGGTCTAGCTTGCTTATCTGAAGCTTGCTGTCCTGCTGGAATCGGAATGGTTACAGCATCCACCTGATGGTAGGATTGAGTCCTGCCTCTGCCCTTTCCTCTATACACCGCACTGGACTCCCCTTCTCTTTTCCTTGGTCCATTAGCAAAGGGTTTCCTCGAACTCGAAGCACCAGTCCCACTGACGTCTTGAATCTTACCCAACTTCAGCAGACTCTCTATTCGTTCCCCAGCAATAACAATATCGGCAAACCCTGTTGACGGACACGCGGCCAATCTATCCAAGTACGGCCCTTGGAGTGTGCTCATGAACATATCAGCCATCTCACAATCAGCCAAAGGTGGTTGAACTCGAGCAGCCAATTCTCTCCATCTCTGCGCGTACTGCTTAAAGCCCTCCTTGTGATCCTGAGTCATACTCTACAACTGAGTACGATTGGGTGCCATGTCCAAATTATATTGATACTGCCTCAGAAACGCAGTGCACAAATCTTTCCAGCTCTTTATATGAACCCTGTCCAGCTTAATGTACCATTCCAGGGAGGCGCCTGACAAGCTGTCCTGGAAGAAATACATCCAGAGCTTTTGGTCTTCAGTATAAGCTTCAATCTTGCGATTGTAAGCTTGCAAATGTGTTTTGGGAAAGGTACTGCCATTGTACTTATCCAATGTAGGGAGCTTGAACTTGGGAGGTATTCTCACACCTTGCACGAGACCCATGTCTTCTACGTCAATTCCCAGAGGATTTTGGCTCTCAATAGCCTTGAGTCTTTCATCTAACCCTTTGTACTTCCGGTCTTCATTGTAGAAACCCATGTCGTTGTTGAATGCGGTGAACTGGTCATCTTGACCATCCTCTAAACCATTATTATCAAATCCCAGATGTACCCCACCAGTGGGGATGTTGACGAAAGGAGGAGTGTGCACATTGCGATTTGGGATTTCAGTCTCCAGCCTCTGAATAGTGACTCTCATGGCATCTTGACCAACCCTCATGGTTTCCTGACCGGCCCTCATCTCCTGCTGACCTTGAGCAATCCCCTACATAAGGTTCATTAACTGCTCCATCCTCCCCCTCAAATCAGCTAATTCAGTCTGAACTTGTTCCATGACTCTGGCTTGATTGCGTCGGGTAGAGTATCGATGAACTGGGGTATCAGCTATCGTGCCTGAAAACCAAATAAAGGTTAGCAGGCACCTGCAAAAAAGAACACCTGTAATGCAAAAATGATATGCTATGCAAATGCAAATGCACATTTATGTTTGTCATTTCAAGATACTTTTCATATCCTGATTCCAATCGTAACCACGAATTCCTGATGACCAGAAATCCTGATTATTGAGTTTTGCCTTGAAGAGATATTCATATACGCCAATCACAAATATCTGATGACCAGAAATAGTGATTTTGTAGTGTGCCAGTGTGCAAATATCTTATTACATCACATATATCTGAAGACCAGAAATTGTGAACAGAAATAGCCCATTTCATACAAATTCCCAAAAGTTTTCAAGCACATTTGTCACAGTTTCAGCAACAGAAAAAGAAACAAGTAGTCAAATGGGTCCATCAACAATTCTGATGGTAACCATTGCAAAATACAAAGAAATGACAAAAATCATTAATCTGATAACTCTACGTCTTTCAGCTTCTGGCTGGAATACTTAATCTCTTCGAACAGGATACGGGTACGCTGATGATGTGGCTTCTCAATCAGCTCTTTGATTACGACGTCCCTTTTTTCCAATGCATCAGATAATGAACCTATGTGCATCAGCAAGGCTTCATCTTCACCGGCTCCTTTACGCCTCTTAATTCCAGCTTGAATTTTAACCAGCTTCAGATCTGCCGTGACATCTTCAAGCTCTTTGTTGGCAATTTTCAGCTTATCTTCAGCATTTCTTACCCGTTCTTGACTTTTGCCAAGGTCCTCTCGATATTTTCTTCTTGCTACATGTGCTTTCTTCAGCTCTTCATCTTTATCTTTTAACTGGGTCAGCAATTCAGAGTTTTCAATTCTGACTTCATCCCAAGCTTGACGAAGTTTAGCTAATGAATCCCTGCTTCGGGCTAAAGCCTGCTTTGTAGTCTTATGAGCCTGACTAGTATCTTCTGCTCCCAAAGTAAGTTTTTGGAAGTACCGAGCTCTATCATCAAAATCTTCTTCTTTGTCTGCCAAGATTTTCTCCGCTTTCAATGCTCTCTTTTCCAACTCTTTGTTGTCAGCCAAAGCTTTCTGAAGACATCTACTTATTCCAGAGTTCTCTATCTGCAACTCTCTAACCATTTTCTTCCATTTCTCGCACTCTTCAGCCGGTACCATGGAATGTTGATTTTGACATAAGAGAATCTCTCTTGAAAAGGGTAGCAACATCTCCTTGACCTTCATCTCAATCCAAGCATCGTAGTCAGGGTATGATCTACAATCTCCTTTGCCAAAGATTAACTTTCCCTCTCTTTGCCTAAATTTCCAGGCATTTATTACTTCTGGCACTCTTTCATTCTTGGTTCCCACGAAAAACAGAGAAGCACTAATCTCTTCATCAGCAGGAGGATTTCTCGAAGCATAACCAAATTGTCTAACAGCCAACACCGGGTTGTAATTAATCCCACCTCTTCTTCCAAGTAGAGGCACATTCGGAAAATTTCCACATTTAACAGTAAGCTCTATTGTCAGTAATTTAGGATCAAACCAAATGATGTTATTGGCAGTCAAACCTATCAATCTCTTGGACCACTTCATTGTCTCAGTAGTTTCTACGAAAGCACCAGTTTGAGGTAAATGTTTGAAGAGCCAATGACATAACAATTGGGTACAGTAACTAACCAGACTTCCTCTTCCCTTCTCATTTTTGTAGTGTACTGAGTAATAAAAATCCCCTAGCAGGGTAGGAATCAGATTCTTCGAAACGAACACTTTCATCGCCTGCATGTCAACAAAGTCAGGTTGACCGGGGAAAAGCACCAAACCATAGATACAAAGAGCTAACACAACATTGTAAGTAGTCCAGTTTTTAGCCTTGGCAGCTTCCTGAGCTTGTTGGAAAAGAAACTCCAAATGAAATCTTTCATCTTCTTTAAGTTTACTCAGGCCACTTTTCATAACAGACAGGTCCAGATGTAGAACATCAGCAATTACTTTGGGGGTAAGAGCATCTTCAGAAAAATATGGTATAGAAGACGTGACTAGAATTCCCAAAATAAATGAGAATTCCTCCAAAGTGGGCATCAAAATGTAGTCAGGGAACAGGAAACATCTCATTGATGGTTCATAGAACTGCAAGAAAGTGTGCAACCCATCCTTCTCATACTTTGTGAATGCACATACCATTTTAATCAGCTCTCCATATTCCTTCTGAAAAGTGCTGAGAACACCAGAATCAGCCATGCCTATCATCTTGTTCAATGAATCCAGCTTAGGATCAGGGAATTTATATGACACGTTATTCTTCCTCTTAACCTCAACTTCTTGGGAACTCATGATTGGAATCAGACAATATGGTAGGTACCTAAAAATGACAAACATAACCTGTTATGATATGAGTATGAAAATGCAAAAGGCACATGCTCAAGTATTCAGATGTCTGTGTCTGTGTTGAACTGTGTGCACTGTGTCTCTGTACTGAATCTGGCAATATATCTGAGATGAATACTCAAACCAATGTCATAGGATACACTGTCTGTAACAATCATAGAATCACAAGTAAGGTATGTAGGAGGCTGGGTTACCTGCAAACCTGTAAACATCCCACCCATACTCACATGTGGTTCCTAGAAAATAAGGTTTGTCTATTTCGGAGGTTTGAGAAGCGATAGCACATTCAGCCCGTAGGATACAATGCTATGCCAATCAAAGAGGTCGTCCGCTGACTCACCTTAGAAAATAAAGGTCATCCTATGCAAGTCCAAAGTGGGCCCTCGGGTGCGAGTGGGTTTGCCACAGAATGTGGTCTGCCACTGTCACCACTAAAGAGAGATGTTTCCACTAAGGTCCTCATGATCGGTCACTAGAGTCGACAGCTCTCTAGATCGACATCCTGGAATACGCAAGATGCGTACGCCATGATGGGTCCCAAGATAGCCTCGTCTAGTTGTGAATTTCGTGATTACCCAACGTACACAGATGGTACGTAGGTCCCACTACTCTCCACTCTAAATCTAAGTATGCACTCGAGCCTTGGTAATGGGCTCCTCTCTCAGAAATCCCATCCCGCCAAACAGACAGAATAGTGCAACACAGTATAATATATGAAATGTAAATGCTAACATGCTGTAAATATGGTACAAGTAATAAAATACTGTAAACAGCAAATACAAGATAACAGTAAACACCCAATGAAAGAAAAGCAAACAAGCGCTAGGATTGACTCGCTTAGGATGGACCAGCAATAGGTCAACCTGTCCCCAGCAGAGTCGCCAGCTGACGCTCCCGGGATTTTCATCCTGGTACAAACGCGAAAGTGGCACCAAAACAGAGTCGCCAGCAATGTGTATTTATCCCAAGAGAGGGAAAGGAAACACTGTGTAAACCTGAAGAAAGGATAGAGCATGGTCTTGCGACCAAGAGAACTGGATTCGGGAGTCGGTTACACGAGAGGAAGGTATTAGCACCCCCTCGCGTCCATCGTACCCGATGGGATCCACGCTTACTTGTCTCGATCAAAAGGTGATAGAAATGATACTGGCAAAAGAACTGGAAAAGGAATGGAAAGAGAAAGAGGAACAAATGTAGGGAAAATAAAAGAAGTGCTCGAATGGGCCCTACCCCACTGCCTACGTATCTCATCGGGAACATGAGAATCAGAGCGACGTAGTTCCCCTCACTAGGGATGGATTGTTTGTGTTTTTGAAGGAACGGCTAACGTTCTAGCTCAGGTGTTGCAGGCTCGCTGGTCCGAGTGCGTTACCATCTTGCAAGAGAACGAGGAGGATCACGTTCGTACGCTGAGAGTGAATGAGATGAGAAAAGAATTCCCGAAGGAAAGACGTTATTGTTTGTTTTTGTCTTTTAGAAGATTTTTCATTTGTTTGCATATGATAGTGTATCTAAATCTTAGTCATTGGAATGTGTACATCCTCACATTCTAAGATGGAATGAGTAAGAAAGCACACTAAGGGTGAAGAAGACCCTCACACTTAGTTCCAATTAATAAGGTTCAAACACACTAGCATACTTGTATTTATAAAGTGTTTTTGTTGATTATGAAATGAAGAAGTGTTTATTTATTTATTTGTACCTTCAACAAGTATTGCATTTAAGTCCCTCATACAAGATCAAATGTTTAACACCTTGACCCAAGATGGGCTATATGCTACACATTCTAAGATTATAAGAGAAGACCCCTTATAATCTTTTCTTTATATGAAAGGCCTAAATGCAATAAATGCCTACCTTTATTAGATATTTTGAATGTTCTTTGAGATGAGAAGCTGGAAGACTCAAGTGGGAGAGAAAGGTAAGAATCTATGTGAACTAAGACTCAATCCTAATTGATTAGTTAAGGGAGTGATCCTAATGGTTTGTGAGGTTGCAAAATCTAAAATCTAAAGAAGGAATGAGCTAAACAATTCACTTCTAAAGTAAAAGATGAATTGTAACTCAAAAGGGAAGGTAATGAGTTAATCAAAGAAAGCACATAAGTACTTAACAAAACACAAGATTGAATTGTAAAAGAAATGAAAGGAGGGAAATTTGAATGTGGATTCCTTATCCACACTCAATTTCTACTTACCAAAGCCCCTACATGGTTAGTAAACATGGAAACATGTATAAGAAGTAAAAAGTACTTAATACACATTAAAGCTCAAAGAAATAAGATGAAGAATCAAATAATAAAATCACAACCAGAATGTGAATCATATTTACAACAAAGGATTATCATCATACAAGTTCAAATGAACAAGCAACAATCATCATCCATAGCATTTAAACATGATACCATAAGAAAGGATAGATGAAAGATGAAAAGAAATGGAAAAAACATGCATAAATGGAACATGTAAACCAGCAATCAGAATTGAAACTAAATGGAAAATGGTCTATAAACATCTCAAAAGTATTCATGAATTAACAATCAAGACATTCAAGAAGTGGTAGGAGAAGAATTGAAATGAAAGTTCAAAAGGAAAGTGCAAACAAATACATGTTAAGGATGCACAAAGTTCAAGTTGAAATAAACATGCAAAGATGACCTATAATGGGTACCAAAGACCTATAATATCACTTGAATGGCTCATAAAATATGCAAATGCTCATACAAATATGCACAAAAGAATTCATGCAAACATGTACTAAAGTTAGAATAATATGACATGCATCATGCTTCAAATGTAATGCATCAAACAAAAATCAAATGAACTTATGAAAATTATTCAAGCATGGTATTAGAATGCTTAAGTCAGAATTAAATCATACATCAAGATAGCATGTCAAAATTCAAAGCAAAATGACTTCAAACAATGCATTTAGGTCAAGTTGAAACATCATGGAAAGTGGTGTAAAGATAGGCATCAAAACATGTCATAAAATGACCTAAAAAATCAAACAAAAATCATCTAACATGCTTCAATGTATTAGGGAATCAATGCAAAAAGAATCAAGTCAAAACAGTTTGTAATGAGCAACTAGCCGGAGTAAAAAATGCTCCTAGTGAGCTCATATCATGATGAAAACAACAAAATAAACCATAAAACGTGAGAGGAGTGTTTGAGAATTTAAGAACCTGAACTTGCAGCTCTTGGAGATTCTTGAGAAAACCAGAGAAAGCACTTGTTCTTCAACATTGGAGCTTCAAATCAAGCAAAATAAATGCTGCTGGAAGTAGATGAAATCGTGCGGATTGTGATTCAAAACTTGCTGACATACACTTGCAGAAATCGCATGAATTCTCTTTCAATCATGCGCCATTGATGATGATGTAGATGAAGTAGGTGAAAATCTTGTGCACTCGGACAAATTTTGAGAGAGTTGGTGAAAAAGATGAGAGAATCAGAGAGAAAGTAGAGAGAGTTTTGGGGTGAAAATGAGAAAAATGAAGTTGAAGTTGAAATGTTAGAGTGAAATTCTATTTATAGGCGAGCTTAACTATGGTTAACATGAGTTGGTTAGAGTGAGTCAGGTGAGTTAAGGTGAGTCATCCCTAACTAACTGAGTCAAGTTAGTTAGGGAGAGCAATGATATGGTGTAGATGGTTCATGGTGAACTATGGTGGAGATGAGAGTGAACTTGAAATGGCAAGGCTGTTGTAGCAGAAACTTGTTCAACAAGCTTTCATTCTTTCCACTTCTATGTATAATGAAGCACGTGACATGGTATATGTGAAAGGTGCTTTGTTTAAAATGGCAATGGATGAATGGTATAACAACATCAACAACATTTGTTTTTTCTGATTTTTATGACAGTTTGGCACCAATGGAAATAAGCAAGTTTGAGAAGGAAATTCCCCATGTTCATGGCATGGAATGGCATGCTTTTGGAATTAATGAAAAGAGGGATCATAATAGAACAACTTTGGTATGAGAAATGAATTGAATTGAGGCTTGGAATAGGTTGGAAAATGGATTGGAACACAAAGGTTTGGAACTGGTCAGGGGTGAGGAATATCATGTCATGGCAAGGCAACAATGCGCATGGCTTTTCAGCATAATCACCCTATCTTGATTCCAATATTTCTCCCTCATAGCTTGACCAAATCAAAATTTCCCCAACATCAACATTGAAGAGGGCATTGCAAGGAACAATTTTGATGTTGACAAGTTTTTCAAATGGAGCTTTTATCATTGAGAAAAATAAGCAAACATTTTGCACACCACATGTTTGTAAAAATGATGGCGCGTAGGCCTGGGAATCCTTGGTCATGACCTGATTTTGGACCTACTTTGCTCAAACTTTGATCAATCATATCTCACTCAATTTTTATCTAATGGAAATGTTCTACACATGGATTTAAAGCTTAAAACAAGATCTTTTGTTGCGGCCGAGTGGAATTTTCATTTGATGTCTCAATTTTAAATGGCCTTGGTTCAAAGTCTGGTGCAAAATGGCTCAAAATTACTATTTTTGGAAACCCTACTTCTTCCAAAAATGGCAACTTTTCAAATCTTGATTTTTCATGGTCCCTTTTGGAATTTCTTGATCAAATTTTGTACATTGGTCACATATAACATGAATTTCGTGAATTTGGCCTCAAAAAGTCAAGAGTTGACTTTTTCCTCTGATTATTTTGACTTAGCCCCAATTTTCCTGATTTTTTATCTTTCTTCCAATTGAACCACTTCTAAAACCAATTGAGAGGCAATTTTCCACACACATAGACTTAAGGACATGTAGAATACCATGACATCAAGTTTTGTCCAAAAAATCAGAGATACACTGATTTTATTGGGAACCCTAGTTTTGGCCCCTTTTGGTTAGGAGGAAATTGCACATCCTCCAAATCCAAATTCCTTTGAATATGTTGTGTATCCTCTTAAAGGATGATGAGATATGCCACTTGAGGGTGACTTTGAACCAATAAGCTATCTCTTTTGAGGGTTTTTCTTCAGTTTTTTGGACCTCTTGCATAGTGAAGGATGTAGTGCTTCAATCTCCTATTGAATCTCACTTTCTTGAGGTTTTGGATAATCAATTGAGATAGTATGAGACATGAAAGACCTCTTGGCTTGCCTTGAAACAACTTGTTTGACCTTTTGTGCCTTAAATGGTTCCTTGATTGTCCAACTTTCACCTGATCATATGCCTTGATGGTAAGAGGGATGATATGCTTCATTTTTCTATGTTAAAGATGCAATGCAATGCTAATGAGATGGATATGATATGATATATGATAATGTTATGCTATGATGACAAAAGGGGAGAGCAAATTTTGGGGTATTATAGTAAGACATCCTCAGCTTGAGAGCTCTAGTTTGTACTCAGTGGAGATAAGGTTCCACAGAGACACAATCTGGTTTTCCTAGAGACTCTCATCCTTTCTTATGAACGTGTTTCCAGGCATGCACTACTTCTGTCTTTAGTGCCCTGTCATTTTCTCCTTCCTTGAAGAAAAGACCTTCCAGATGAGCATTACGCGGGACATGCCTCATCGGGTATCCAAATTGACGACGAACCAAAACTGGATGATAATTGATTCCTCCTTTAATTCCTATGAGGGGTACATTTGGGAAATTTCCACAACGACCAATGATTCTGATCCCGTCATAGATCCGATTGTACCAATCGATGTCAGAGTTGGTAAGAGACATGATTCTCTGTGACCAACGTAAAGTACTTTTTTGATCCCAAAATGCAGCAGACTTTGGCAAATGGGAAATGAACCATTTGTACAGTAGGGGTACACAGCATGTGATCATTCCTCCGCTGTACAAATTCCTTAAGTGTACATAATGATAAACATATGCGAGCAGGGTCGGTACAGGGTTTCCAATCAGAAAAATCTTAATGGCATTGATATCTACAAAGTTATCGATGTTAGGAAACAAAAATAACCCGTAGGTGAGCAAAACAAAGAAGCTTTCGAAAGCGGCCATGTTCCATATACTAGCAAAGTACAGAGCTTTCTTTAACAAGAACTGGGCTGACAAACCCTGGATACCACCCTTAATGATCATATGAGTCCTGACTTCTGACTCGCCCAAATAGATTGCTCTAGCAATGGTTTGCTCCTTTGGAATTTATTCCAGTCCAGAAAAGGGAGCTTAATCAGTATTCCTCCGATTAGTGTGGACAGTGTTGGTGCTAGTTGATAATCCGGGAAAGTGAAGCAGCGATAAACCGGATCGTAGAACTGGATTAGTGTGGACAGGATTCCTTCGATTACATGGACCCTTAACAGAGACAACAGTCCTCCATACTTAGCTCTGAAAGCCTCAGGGTTGGTTATCATCCTCGCCAGACCTCTTAAATCCTCTAATTTTGGAACCTTGAAGGTATACTTGTGAGTTTTCCTTCTACCGGAATCCATTAGCGCAATCTCTTTATCTGACATTTGCAATCATTGTCTTAGTTTAATTTGAAAAAGAGAGACTAGAAGATAAATTTTTCTTCGTTTTAATGTTTTTTAAATGAATGCATGAATGCAGCACACAAAAACATAGAAAAAACATGGGGTCAAAGGGTCGGTGTCATGAAGTCAAGGCTCTACCCATCCCCAAAGGTATATACTGGTGATTTTTTGTACCTGTCCTCAAAATCACTTACCCCTCTTGGGATAACAACAGCAAGCGGATCGCCAGCGAGCTGTAGTATCTTAGAGTAGTCTCAAATGAGGGTAGTATCGCGTGACAACTATTTCCGACAGCTTCCGCACTACAAAATGGTTTCTGTCTACTAAAATCCTCAGCTTCTCAGATAACCCAATGGAACAATCTGCTTTCAACAACCGAAGTCGTATAGGCATCTCCACTTATTTGATGGTCGATCGGGACCTCTTATCTGGGATTCACTCCCCGTAAGATTACCCGTATAATGCCATCACTTATCTTAGGTGTATACTCAATCTTTTCAGATGCGGCATCACACGCATTCCCTTTAGCGGAAAAATAAACACGGATATTAATTAGGAATAGCAGTATATATATTTGTCCTAACATCCTAGACCTCTAGCCTTATGATCCTATACATACAATGACTCCCCAGCAGAGTCGTCATTTCTGTGGTACCGGGTGAATTTAAGGCTTTCTACCTAAGATTGTAAGAAAGGATACATCTCCCACTGTGGTCGCCATTTTTCTGTAGCATGATTTTTGTGGTTTCGAATCACTATCGCTTTGGTACTTCAGTTCGATTCATTTTTTATCCTATGAAGCTGATTAAGGAAGGGAAATAGATGTCTCCAATTAACCCTGCTTGCATACTGAGGTTAAACAGTCAAAATTTTTGGTTTACAGATGCTATCAAAAAGGGGGGTCTGTCTTAGGTTATTTGCTTAAAAACAATGTCTAGACTATTTGCTAGGTTTCTGGTAAGGTGTTAGGTCTGATGCTTTTGATGGATGTATGAAGGTACGGGATTTTGGGTTTTTGATTAGTATGCTCGCTAAGATTTTGCAATCTTATGCCTACGTATTCCCGAAATAGGGAAATCAGAGCGATCGTAGTTCCTCCTATTCTATGGGTCGAAAGAGGTTGTTTTGGTGTCTTGTTCAAAGCCCAAGACATGAAGCTAAAGGTGGTTTGTATCTTGTTCAAAGCCCAAGATGTGAAGCTGAAGGGTTATTTGTATCTTGTTCAAAGCCCAAGATGTGAAGCTAAAGGTTTAACTGAGAGAGAATTTGTCATCTCTAAAGAGGGATTGTTGATTTTCGTGTGCTTTGATCAAATCATAAGTTTGATGCTAAAAGGTTGATTGACTCAACCGGGGATTTCTTTATACAAAGCCTAAGAGGAGGCTAGAAGTTTGACTTTTCTGGGAAAAATGTTCTTTCTGTCTTGTACAACGCCCAAGATTGAGGCTAAAAGGGATTTTGACTCCGTTGGGGAGAATGTATCTTGTATAAAGCCCAAGATGGAGGCTGAAACGGTTTGACTCAACAAGAGAGTGCTTGTATGTGTCTTGTACAAAGCCTGAGATGGAGGCTAAAAGAGTTGACTCAACAAGAGAGTCTTGAACAGGTGATTGACTCAATAAGAGAGTTCGAAGATTGATTGACTCAACAAGAGAGCCTTTTATACTCAGCAAGAGAGTGATTTGCTATCCCGTACGAAGCCCGAGATTAGGGCTAAAAGGAGATTGACTCAACAAGAGAGTCTTTTATACTCAACAAGAGAGTGTTTTGCTGTCTCGTACGAAGCCCGAGATTGAGGCTAAAAAGGGTTTGAATCAACAAGAGAGTCTTTTATACTCAACAAGAGAGTGTTTTATATGTCTTGTACAAAGCCCAAGACGGAGGCTAAAAAGGGTTTGACTCAACAAGAGAGTCTGAAAAGGTTAGCTCCGCTAGGGAGAATCATTTGTACAAAGCCCAAGAGGAGGCTGACTTACTGTAGAGGATTATTAAGATCCTAACGCGTGTTCAAGGTTGGGGAACTCTCATGAGAGAGACCGGGTTTCTGCTGGAGATTGATCCAGAGTGATCGGTGTTTTTTTCTATGTTTGAAAGGAACTTGAGAATGTCTTTGAGACTCAAGGAGTTTAGGTTGTTCAAGTCTAGAGTTTTATCTTTTGTATGATGCCCAAGAGGAGGCACGGGTATTTAGGGATGAGTATCAACCCTAAAATGGCTGGAGTTTTGACGCTGGAAAGACTGCTATAGCAAAGGATGACTAAGTTCTGTCTTATACCTTTAAGAGGTCGTCAGGGTCCTTGTATTAAGCCCAAGAGAAGGAATGAGAACTTCTAAGAAGCCGAAGGGTCCTTCTAAAACGTCCAAGAGGAGGCGGAGATGCTTTTAGAAAGCCTGTGGGTCCCCAAACTAAGAGAAGTTCAAGAAATGCAATTCACAGAGAAGAGATCATTCAAGAAAAGTTCGAGAATTTGGAAGAAACTCAAGAGATGCCATTCACGGAGAAAAGATCATCTCTGGGGATTTAGAGTTTCTTTGAAAATTTCTAAGGCTGACAGTCTGAGAAAAGGTTCACCGAGAATCCTGCCTTTCTCTTTGTTCCATATTGTTTAACCCCAAGAGGAGGGAAGACTGTATCTGGATTCCTACGAGGGATCTAGTTCTGTTTGTATTCGAGAGTGACCAACAAGGCTTTACCTAGTGCTAGACGTAGTTGCCGGGGAAAACTCTAAATAACTATACTAGTATTACACAGTGGATATGTGACAAGTATATAAAAGGATGTGAAAGAAGACTTACAGTGAAACAGACCCACAATACAATTATATACATATGAAAATGGTAAATGAAAGCGGATAAACACTTACCCGTTGTAGAGCTTCCATGTTGTTTGGTTAGTTTTTCAACAAAGAAATTAAAGAAAGTTTTGATGACAACATATATTTTAATTCAAAATCAAAGGAGAAAGTGCTTTGAAAAGATTGTTGGGGCTTACAGCTCAAGGAGAGGCCAAGTTTTAATGATGATTGCACCGTTGTTTTGAAAACTATACATAGGAACTTATACAATATATGAGGCCCAAAAGGTTTTTTTATGTACAAGGGGATGGGGCTTATAGCTCAAGGAGCGGCCCAAAAAGGTTTGTTGGAAAACGGCGATCGTGTCGAGGTTTTCTTTTAACGCATAGGGACTTATACAATATATGAGGCCCAAAATGGTTTTGGGTTAAAAAGGGGATTGGGTCTTACACTCTATTAGAGGCCCATAGATTTATTTTTGTACAAGTAATGGGGCTTACAGCTCAAGGAGAGGCCCAGGGTTTTTGTTTAAAAAGGGCGACGATCGTGCCGAACTTTTTTGACGGTATCGGGACTTATACAATACACTGAGGCCCAAATTATTTTGGTTTCAAAAAGGATTGGGTCTTACACTCTATTAGAGGGCCAAAGAGTTATTTAAAGAAAAGAAATGGGACTTCCAACACGGGGGTAGGCCCGGATGGTTCTCGTTTTGAAATGGCGATTACGCCGAGATTTTTGAAATCGTAGTGGGTCTTATACAATAACTGAGGCCCAAAATGGTTTTGGGTTAAAAAGGGGACTGGGTCTTACACTCTATTAGAGGCCCAAAGATTTATTTTTGTACAAGTGATGGGGCTTACAGCTCAAGGAGAGGACCAGAGTTTTTCTTTAAAAAGGGCGATGATCGTGCCGAACTTTTTTGACGGTATCGGGACTTATACAATACCCTGAGGCCCAAATTATTTTGGTTTCAAAAAGGATTGGGTCTTACACTCAATTAGAGGCCCATGAGTGTTTGAAAATGATTGATGATGGTTAAATTAATCAAAACCCTAATTTTGTTTAAAAAAAGGAATTAATGTTGTTAAAAAATTAATAAAAAGTATTGAAAACATGTGAGAAATGTGTGGTGATCTTGGATCAATGTTTCAAAAATCATGTTTATATCCATAAAATGATTGGAAACCAATTAAATTTGGAAAATCAAGGAGGAAAAAAATATTTTAAATGTCAAAAAACAAATAAAAGATTTATTCTTTGCAAATATATCAAGTATATGAAATAAATAATATTTTTGGGATTTTTTGGAAAAATAAAATATTTTAACATTTTTGTGAATTATTATTAAAAAAAGAATCAACTCAAAATCATTAAAACTCAGAGAGAAATTATTTTTTGAATCAATTAAATAAAATCACAAAATTCAAATATTCAAATTTGTGAAAAAGGCGCCAAGAACATGGGGCAAGAACACGCGCAAAGGGAGTTTGGCTCAAATTTGCATTTTCTATCCAATCTCACTGAATACTTGATGAAATCACACATACCACATATCAATCTGCTCGTTTTCACCTCATGATCATGTCTATGGTCTTTAATTTCATTTATTTTAAGTATGGAATAAGAAATCAAGACAAAACCTCAAGAAAACCCTAAAATTTGCATGAAAGCTGAGAATTTCGATACACGATTCAAACAAAGCAATTAGTTGAGGGGAAACATTCTATGCATGATTATGAACATTTGGCAAAAGTATTGTGAGGAAATATGCATAGATTAAGAGATGACCAAGTTTAGGCTTACTTGAAGGTCGTGATAGCAAGAGCAATGTGATTTTTGAGTTGGAGGTGTTACAGATGAGTTGTGATGATCTGAACAGCTTCCCTACACCATATGGAGTGTGTTTGAATGCCTGGACTTGATTGAAAATGGCTGGATCACTTCATGGCATCTCAACTGCAACTTGGTTAAAACCTTGAGCAATTGGCAGGTGATTCTGAGAAATCAGTGTTCCAGTTGTGGTTTAAGTGTTTGGATCATTTCTATATGATGTTTATGAGGTGTGTGTGTGTGATTGGTTTGGTTGGAATGGCTCTCAAACTCAAAATCTGATAGTGACTTGCTTTGGAAGGCAATTTTGGAGTGAAAGAAGAGATTTTGAGGAAAGCATCAGTTTGATGGCTTTGGTGTACTTAAACTGAGCACAAATGAGCTCTATTTATAGTAGAGCAAGTTTGTTTTGGCTGCAATAGTGAATGGCAACTGCTGCAGAGGTTTGACAAATGTTGATCAATAGGAATCCAAGTCTCCTCTAGCCATTGACTAGAGGTTAGAGCACATGCCTTTGGTTCCCTAGTTCAGAGATCATCCTTGACTCATTCAGTTGGAAATGGCTCAGTTCATGCCACCTTGGTGCATCCATTGAATGCTCCAAAATAAAATTGGAGTCTTGTCCTCTCTTTAGGGTTTTTTAGGTTTGGCATGCTATTTTTAGTTCCAAAGACTTGGGAGGCTTATGGATCAGTGTTTGTCCCTCCTTGGTCTCTCCCTGAGGTGTTCAGGTGGATAAACTTATTTGTCATTTACACAAATAGCTCAAATCGAGCAAAATGCACATATCTGCCTAGTTATGACAGTTGCAGCAAGGCATATTGCCACTCTCATAACTCTTAGCTCCAATGGAATTTCATGGGGGTTCTTGACCATTTTGGAAAGCTCTCATATGATACAACATATGTGTTATCATAGTTTGTCTTGACACTTTTTGGATCCCAGCAAAAAATGCCCTTACATTTTGGAAAAAGTGAAACAGATTCTGACTTAGTGAAAATTTCACTAAGCGTTGGAAAAAGTGACATTTCATGTTTTCAGCCATTTTGATCCAACCATAACTCAAAATCCATGATGAATTGGAATGAGGTGTAGTTGACACTTTTAAAGTATACCATAAGAGCTACAAATCCATCTTTGGATCAGCCAAAATGGTTGCTTGGATCTCAAGTTATGATCCTTGGAAGTTCGTACCCTAGCCACTTTGTTCCATAACTTAGAAAAATTCTAAGTTTTTATGGTTACCCCTTTTACAAGTTATCCCACTTTTCTTGATTTTTCTTGATTAATGATGATTCCAATCACACATTAACATCATTTTAGGGTTAGGGGACCATAATTGATCAAAAAATCAAAAAGTCAAACTTTGACTTTTGGGCATAGTTGACTTTTTATCAGATGAATTCCAAACTGTGCGATCCTCTATGAAATCAAGTCCTTGACCTAAATAAAACTTGATGGATTGATTTCATAGGTGTTATAGGGTGTATTGAATCATGTCCCAAGGTTTGGGAGCGTGTCCTGGTCAAAAGTCAATGGCACAGTTGACTTTTCTCGCGAAACCCTAACTGTGGTTCTGATGAAATTGAAACTTGTGAATCAAGCTTCTTGGATCAATACATTGTTGAAAATGGATCAATGTAGTGTATTAGGGACCCTCAAATCATGTCTTGAGGTCTTGGCTCATGTTTTGTCCCAAAAGTCAACTTAGGGGTGAATTAGGTCAAGAAACCCTAATTCCTTATTTTTATTATATGCATCCCCTGAGGCAAAATTGACTTGATGATTGGGTTTATGAGGTCCCTTAGAGTATTTTAGGTTGTGATTTGAAGCATTGGCTCATGCCCAGAGGAAAAATTCCATCTGGAGGCCTTGGTCGACCAAAACCTTAATTTGGTGACCCTAGCGATCTTAAGGCTTGATCCACCTGGAATGCTGCAACATTGTGCTTGATTCTTGAAGTGGGAGTCCTCTTGATCCTTTTTGGATGTTTGAGAGGTTTATAAAAGTTGAGGATCATGTCATTTCTTGATTGATCCTTTGCCTAAAAGCTCTGAGAGGGCTTGAAACCCTAAGTCTGATTGCAGTGAGTGCTCAACAACCCTTGAGGAGATTAATGAGGCACAAAGGTACATCCATATTGTGCTGATGATTTGCACAATGATGGGAAATCTTAGTGGTAAAAATTTGGGGTATGACACCTGGGTACGATGGCAATGCCCACTGTGAGTTTATTCCGGGGCTCCAGACCACAATATTGATAATTATAAAGCATTCAAGCACAAGGTCCAGGACTCGCTTGATTCAAAAGCTATCAATTTCACCGACGATGGTCCAAATATGTTTCAGAACCCTACGCCTAATCATGGTGTGGCAAGGGCTAATGCCATCGAGGATGGAGAGAAGTTGGATTTGATACTGGATGTTAATGAGCTGAAAACTCCCTTATCATTTGTCAAAGAACGTTTGTTGAAAGGTGGAGTGTTTCCAGGGTGTACAATTGATTGTCAAGAGTGTCTGCTGCAGCCAGAGGGTTGTGTTTTGTTGAAATCAGGTATTAAGAGGATGATTGACGATGGGCAGTTGCAGTTTGACAGAGTTAACAATGTAAAGAATGCTATTGATAATGGTGATGACGTTGTTATTATATCTATCCCTTACCAAACAGTGCATATTTCAGCACCAGTGAGGCAAGCACCGGTTATTATTACTGTTCCAGGCCCAGTTCCTTATGAAAGTACTAAAGCCATTCCATGGAATTATGGGGCTGAAGTATTTTGCAATGGACAAAGACAAGAGCTAGTGGGTTCGTCGGGCACAAGATCTACTGTTGAGAATATTGTGGGGGACGGAGGTATTACAAGAAGTGGTAGAGTATTTTTGCCATCTAAAGAAAATGTGGGCAGTTCAAGTCAAGATAAGGGTAAGCAAGTGGTTGATAATTCCGGACAGAAGCAAATTGTTGATGACTCTGCATAAAAACAGGTTGAAGACTCTTTCTCGAAGGACATGGATGAATTCATGAGGTTAATACGGAAGAGCGATTACAAAATTGTGAATCACTTGCATCAGACGCCTTCCAAGATCTCCATTATGTCATTGTTGTTATGCTCAGAAGTTCATAGAAATGCGTTGCTAAAGGTGTTAAATGCCGCATACGTGCCACAAGAGATTTTTGTGAATCAACTCGAAGGTGTGGTGGAACACGTGAACACTTGGAATGGCTTGGGTTTTACTGATCTAGATTTGACTCTCGCAGGAAGGAATCACAATAATGCTTGTAGCGTGCGATTTTTGTCGGTGACGCGACCACCTTATTGCAGATTGGTTTCCTCCTCACCGCAATGAGGGGGAGTGGGGTGCTACTTTCTGATTTCTTATTTATCCCGTGAAGCTGGAGGGAAAGGGAAGTTATCTAAAACTAACCTTGCACGCGAATGTTTAACAGAACAAACGCTAAGAGAGATATTCGAGGAGATCGGGGTCAGGTTATACAATGGGGAGTTGTCAATTACCTATCCTATATGTGGTTATCCACAGGTTGTTAGTTTTAGGTTCTGCTTTGTACTTGATGGTGTTCATCTGTTGATGGGTTGGGAAAGTTTCTTGTTTGAGAAAGAGAGAGAGTTTTTGATGATTTTGGTAAGGTACTGGACCTCAGTTTTGATTGGTGTGAAGGTACTGGACCTAAAGTTTTTTATTGGTATGAAGGTACTGGACCTAGAGTTTTTGTTTGGTATGGTCGCTAAGATTTTGCAATCTTATGCCTACGTATTCCCGTTTAAAGAAACAGGGAATCATAGCAATCGTAATTCCTCCTATTCTATGGGAGGAAAAAGATGTTTTAGTGTCTTGTTCAAATCCCAAGATTGAAGCTAAAGGTTATTTGTGTCTTGTTCAAAGCCCAATATTGAAGCTAAAAGGTTTGACTGAGAGAGAACTTGTTATCTCTAAAGGAGATATCTCGTCTGTTTATCACAGTTTGTTGGGTAACTGTTATAAAGGAGAATTAATTTAATTGGGATATGTGAATCCAACAATGCCATAATTTCCTTTATAGGGGTGTTGTCCTGAAGGGGAAAACTTTAACTCAGTGTAGAGCAATGCCATTTTTCCTTAGGAATTTCTCATGCTAAGAGAGGGACAGTGGCATGGATGTAAATAATCCAGAGGCTTCCCACTTACAACAATTAGATGGAAGAAAGGGTTTTACCAGGATAAGAGATGGACGACATCTTGGATATTTGAATCAACAAGTGTGCCACTTACAATAGTTATCTGGGATTAAGGTTTGTTTTGAGTTATCTGTTTTGATATGTCATAACAAAGAGAAATGTTTTCCTACAGAGATTTTGATTTCCTCTGAGGGGATGTTGATTTTTGTTTGCCTTGATCAAAGCCCAAGGTTGAAGCTAAGAGATTGATTGACTCCACTGGGGGAAGTCCTTATACCAAGCCTAAGAGGAGGCTAGAAAAGACTGACTCAACAAGAAAGTGTTTATCTATCTTGTACAAAGCCCAAGATTGAGGCTAAAAATAGACTGACTCTTTGGGGGATATCTTTATACAAAGCCTAAGAGGAGGCTAAAAGTTTGACTTTTTTGGGGAAATATTTTGTCTGTCTTGTACAAAGCCCAAGATTGAGGCTAAAAGAGATTTTGACTGCGCAGGGGATGATTTGTATGTGTCTTGTACAAAGCCCAAGATTGAGGCTGAAAAGAAGACTAACTCTGTGGGAAAGATATCTTTATCTATCTTGTACAAAGCCTAAGATTAAGGCTGAAATGAGACTGATTCAACAAGAGAGTGTTTTATTTGGTGTCTTGTACGAAGCCCAAGACTGAGGCTGAAAGAAGATGATTGACTCAGCTGAGAATTTTTTAGGTGTCTTGTACAAAGCCCAAGATTGAGGCTGAATTGAGTTTGACTCTGCTAGAGAGTATTATCTAGCTTGTACAAAGCCTAAGATTGAGGCTAAAAGAGGATTGGCTCTGCTTAGGAAAATTTTTATGGTGTCTTGTACAAAGCCCAAGATTGAGGTTGAAAAAGGTTGACTCAACAAGAGAGTGTTTTTATCTGTCTTGTACAAAGCCCAAGATTGAGGCTGAAAGGGTTGACTCAACAAGAGAGTGCTTTTGTTTGTCTTGTACAAAGCCCAAGATTGAGGCTGAAAGGGTTGACTCAACAAGAGAGTGCTTTTGTTTTATACCATTGACTCAACAAGAGAGTGTGGAAAGGTGATTGACTCAACAAGAGAGTCGAAAGAGGTTAGCTCAGCTGGGGAAAATCATTATACAAAGCCCAAGAGGAGGCTGACTATGTTGAGTAAAGGAAGGATCATTATACAAAGCCTAAGAGGAGGCTAAATTTTCCGGGGAAGAATAGAGAAAGAAATATTTATACAAAGCCTAAGAGGAGGTTGTCTTCTGCTGAGGATTATTGAGATCCAGAGGTAGGTCCAAATGGGGAATCAACTCTTGCTGAGGGTTTACAGAAGGGTTGAGATATCAGATTCCTTGAGGTTCTAATTTAGGATAGTGTTATACTGATGATAAACTGACCATGGATAAGGGATTTTTAGGAGAAAGACTGGGTTTTAGAACCCATGGGTTTTAACTATACTGGAGATTGATTAAATGACCAGGGTTTTTCTTGTGTTGGTAAGGAACTTGAGAATGTCTCTGAGGTCCAAGAGGGGATTAGACTGTTCAAGTCTACTAGTATGGAAGAGTTTATCTTTGTATGATGCCCAAGAGGAGGCAGGTGTTTTTAAGGGATGAGAAACAAGCCTAAATTAGTCTGAGGTTTTGACTCTTTGGAAAGACTGCTCTAGCAAAGGATGACTAATTTATGTCTTATACCTTTAAGAGGTCTTCAAGGTCCTTGAATTAAGCCCAAGAGAAGGCATGTGAACTTCGAAGAAGCCGGAGGGTCCTTGTACAAAGCCCAAGAGGAGCGGGGATGCTTTTAGGAAGCCTGTGGGTCCAAACTTAAGAAGAGTTCAAGAAAAGTTTCACCGAGAATAATCTTTTCTTTAATGAACAGTTCTAGGTTTTGAAGAAATTCAAGAGAGGTTTCACCGGGAATTAATCCTCTCTGGGGAAATCAACTTCTTTGCCAATTTCTAATAGTGACAGTTTGAGAAAAGTTTCACCGGGAATAATGCCTTTCTCTTTGTTCCATATTTTTTAAGCCTAAGAGAAGCCAAGATTGTATCTGGAAATCCTATGGGGATCTAGTTTTGACTGTATTTAAGAGTGACCAACTGGCTTTACCTAGTTCTAGACCTAGTTGCCGGGGAAAACTCTAAGCAAGTATACAAGTATATATACAATTGATATATGACAAGTATTTAAAAGGATATGAAAGAAGGACTTACAGGTGAGCAAGCTTCCAGCAATACAATTATATATATATATATATATATATGAAAGCGAGTAAATGAAAGATGATAAAACTTATAAGCGAGCAAGCTTCCATTGTAACAGCTGTATGGTTAGTTGTTCAAGAAATTAAAGAAAGTTTTGACAACAACTATTAATTTGAACCTAAATCAAAAGGGAAGGTTATTTTTGAAAAGATTGTTGGGGCTTATACTCAAGGAGAGGCCCAGATGAAAAAAAGTAATCGTACCATTGTTTTGTAAACTGTGTTGGGGCTTATACAATGACTGAGGCCCAAAGAGGTTTTCTATACAAAGGGATGGGTCTTACAACTCAAGGAGACGCCCAAAGTTTGAAAAAGAAAATAAATGGGACTTACTACACAAGGGTAGGCCCAGATGAAAATGTTTCGAAAAAGCAACGATCGCGCCGAGATTTTGAAAACACAGTGGGTCTTATACAACGACTGAGGCCCAAAAAGGTTTTTATTTACAAGGAATGGGTCTTACACCCTATTAGAGGCCCAAAGTTTATTTTATATACAAGTGATGGGGCTTACAACTCAAGGAGATGCCCAGGTGATTTTTGTTTAAAAGGCGACGACCGCGCCGAGATTTTAAAATTGTATCGGGACTTATACAATGACTGAGGCCCAAATTATTTATTTACAAGAGGGGGTTGGGTCTTACACTCTATTAGAGGCCCAAAGTTTGTTTGAAAATTTATAATCAAGAGGAAACCCTAATTTTAAATTAAAATGTCATTTTTCAAAGGTAATTTAAATAATAAATGATAAAATATCAATTATATTCAAAAACAAGTTGTACACTTTGGAAAATATTTTGAAAAATCATGTTTAATCATATGAAAGTTTAAAATTCAATTGATTTTGAAAGATCAAAGTGGGAATTTCATTTTAAAAATGTTTAAAATAATAAAAAATGAAATTAATTACAAAAATTCTAACTATATTAAATAAATAATATAAATTGGATTTTTTTGTAAAATAAAATATTTAAACATTTTTGTGAATTTTGAGAAAAAGAATCAATTAAAAACATAAATATTCAGAGAGAAATTAATTTTTAAATCAATTAAACAAAAATAACTAAAATTCAAAAATTTGAATTATGGCGCCAAGAACACTTGGTTCTTGTCTGCGCCCTCTGTTTTTGCAGATTTGCGTTTTCTCACTTTTCTCCATGATTTCTCAATGGTTTTGCATGATTCAAGTACCAATCTTGTTTGTTTTTGAACAAGGATCACAACCATATAGTTTAATTGCATTTATATTAAGTATGGAGAAAGAAATCAATAGAAAGCCTCAAGAACCCTAATTTCAGCATGAACACAATGAAATTCCATACACGATTGATTCATGGAAATTGATTGAGGGTTATCACTCTATATACATGCAAGAACAAGATGGTAACTCAAAAATTCATTTATGATGCATGAAATATAGAGTTTGAAGGGTTCATGCTTACCTCTTGCAGCTGGTGATCGAGTTTAGTGATGGAGGTGTTGCAGCTAGGTTCCAATGATCTGGACAACTTCCTTAGGTTCCATGGAGTGTGTTTGAATGCTTGGAGTGGATTGAAATGAGCTTGAACTTGATGTGGCACCTCAACTGCAACTCTATTAAGAACTTGAGCAATTGGTTGGTGATTTTGAGAATCTGATGTTCCAGATGTGATTTTGTGTTATGGATCACTCACATATGATGTTTATGAGGTGTGTGTGTGTGATTGGTTTGGTTGGAATTGCTCTTAAACTCAAAACCCGCTAGTGACTTGAGTTAGAAGGCAAAATTAGAGTGAAAGGGAGATTTTGAGGAAAGCATCAGCTTGGGTGCTTCGGTGTACTCAAACTGATCACAATTGAGGTCTATTTATAGTGTGTCAAGTTTGTTTTGGCAGCAATAGTGTGTGGCAACTGCAGTAGGTCTGTGGCCAATGTGGATCAAATGGAATCTCAAGTCTCCTCTAGCCATTGACTTGAGGTTAGAGCACAGGCCTATGGTCACCTGGTTCAGAGATAAGGCTTGACTCATTCAGTTAAACTTGCCTTAGTTCATTCCACCTTGATGCATCCATTGAATGCATTGAAACAAAATTGGAGTCTTGGCACTTTTTAGCTCTTTTAGGTTTGGCATGGCTATATGTAGATCCTTGGACTTGGGAGGCTTGGGGATCAGATCATTCTCCTTTTGTTTTATCCTCAGATGTGTCCAAATGGATGACAAGGCTTGGAGTTGTCCAAATTTGCCAAATCGGGCAAATGTGGAACACTTGGAAATGGTGATTTTGAGGGAGTCATATTTCCCTGCTCAGGCTGAGTTATGAGAGGCTCTTGTGCTTTTTAGAAAGCCCTCATATGATACAAAACATGTGTGATCATAGTTTATTTTGAAACTATTTGGATCCAACTGAAAAAACTCCATGAACATTGATGTTCAAGGCTGGTAACTTAGGCAGATTTTCACTAAGTATTGGAAAAAGTGTTATTTTCATGTTTTTGTCATTTTGATCACTCCATAACTTAAAATCCATAAAGAATTGGAGTTAGAGGTAGTTGAAGCTTTTGTAGAGTGTAGCAAGACCTACAAATCCAGCTTTGGATCATCCAAAATGGTTGCTTGGATCTCAAGTTATGATCCTTGGAAGTTGGTACCAAAATCACTTTTGTTCCATAACTTAGAAAAATTTTGGTTTCTCAAGGTTGCCCCTTTTGCAAGAAACCTCATTTTTCTTGATTTTTATTGATGGATGATGATCAATACCATATATTAACATTATTTTTTACTTAGGGGAACCATATTTGTGAAAAATTCCAAAAAGTCAAACTTGATTTTGGGCACAGTTGACTTTTTATCGGATGAAATCCAAACTGTGCGATCCTTTGTGAAATCAAGTCCTTGACCTAAATCAAACCTAGAGGATGGATTCCATAGGTGTTATAGGGTATATTGAATCATGTCCCAAGGTTTGGAAGCATGTCGTGGCCAAAAGTCAAAGGCACAGTTGACTTTTTCCTTAAAACCCTAGTTGTGGTACAGATGAAATTGAAACTTGTGAATCAAGCTTCTTGAATTAATCCATTGTTGTAAATGGATCAATGTGGTGTATTTGAGACCCTCAAATCATGTCTTGAGGTCTTGGCTCAGGTTTTGTCCCAAAAGTCAACTTAGGGGTGAATTAGGTCAAGAAACCCTAATTCCTGATTTTTGGTAAATGCATCCCCTGAGGTTAAATTGACTTGATGATTGGGTCCATGAGGTCCCTTAGAGTATCTTGGGTTGTGCTCTGAAGCCTTGGCTCATGTTCAGATGAAATTTTTCATCTGGAGGCCTCAGTCGACCAAAACCCTAATTTGGTGACACTGGTGATCTTGAGGCTTGACCCACTTGCAATGTTGCAACTTTGTGCTTGATTCTTGATGTGGGAGTCCTCTTGATTATTTATAGGTGCTTGAGAGGTTAGACAAGTTGAAGATCATTTCATTTCTTGATTGATCCTTTGTCTAAGTGCTCTGAGAGGGTTTAAACCCTAATTCTTGATTGTGGTGAATGCTCAACCATCTTTGAGGAGATTGAGGAGGCATGGAGGTACATCCATATGGTGATGATGTCTTGCACAATGATGGGAAATCTTGGTGGTCAAAATTTGGGGTATGACAACGCTCTGCACATGTGTTAATGGATACTGTTTCATCGTTAAATGTTCTTCCGTAAAAGGCACTCATGAAGCTTGATACACAAGAGTTGATTTGTACGCCTAGTGATTTGGTGGTGCGTGCTTTTGATGGTTCCAAGAGGTCCATGTTTGGAGAGATTGTTATGCCCATCAAAGTGGGGCTAGAAGGTTTCAACATAACTTTCTATATTATGGATATTCATCCAGCGTATAGTTGTTTGTTGGGTCGTCCCTGGATCCATCATGCTGGGGAAGTGACATCAATGTTGCATTAGAAATTGAAGTATATGGTTGAAGGTAAAGTTGTCACAGTGTGTGGTAAGGAGGACATAATGGTCAGTCATTTGTCGACCTTCAATTATGTGGAAGTGGATGGAGAAATCCACGAAACTTTATGTCAGGGTTTTGAAGCTGTTCAGATTCCGAAGGAGCCTCCTATGGAGGTTAAAGAGCCTGAAGTTTCAATGTCTTCATTCAAGGATGCACACACAGTGGTAGAGTCTGGCAGTTCTCAGGGGTGGGGCCAGGTTCTAGAAATCCCGATGAAGCAGAACAAACATGGTTTGGGGTACAAGCCAGCCAGGTCGTCTCAAGAGCCTCCGAAATATAGTGGTCTAGTTCGGTTTACCAGTGCTAGAGTATTTTTCAACATAATTAATGCTATTGGGGATGATGAAGGTGATAGTGATTGCGATATGGATGAGTGGATTCACCCGTGTGTTCCTGGTCAGGAGTTGCGCAATTGGTCTTCCGAGGAAATCATCCAAGTCACCGGCGAAGAGTAATTGTTATTGTTATCTTCATATGTCAAGTCCTACGTTCTGCCCAAGACGTAGTGATTTCTTTCTGTAGGGCCAAGATGTTTTTCTTTTAATGTCATCATTGAATAAAGGACGTTTTTGCATTCAAATGTTTTGCTCCTTGTTTTTCCTTTTTGCTTTTGCATTTATTAAAAGAAAAATGGCAATGTGATTTTGTTTGTTCATTGTTGCATTCATAATAAACATAAAACTTCACTCATGCAGGTTTATCAGTTCAGATTCTACCAATAATGATTAAGCTATGTCTCGGTATGTCTTCGATAATCCCATTTATCAGGCTGAAGAAGAGACTGACGAAGACTGGGACTTGCCTGAGGAATTAGCTAGACTGCGGAAACAAGAGGAACGGATCATCTTACCTCATTAGAAGGACATTAAAGTTATTAATCTGGGCACCGAGGACGTGAAAAAGAAAGTTAGAATTGGGGCCGCCTTGGAAGACAATGTTAAGGGAATATTGGTTGAAATGATGTGAGAGTATGTGGACATCTTCGCCTGGTCTTACTAAGATATTCCTGGCTTGACACAGATATTGTTGTACACTAGTTACCGCTTAAAGAGGGTTATCCTCCGGTCAAGTAGAAATTGAGGAGAACAAGACCGGACATGGCTGTTAAAATCAAATAAGAGGTTCAGAAGAAATTAGATGCTGGATTTCTTGCCGTAACGAATTATCCTTCTTGGGTTACTAATATTGTTCATGTACCTAAGAAGGATGGAAAGGTCAGGATGTGCGTTGATTATCGAGACTTGAACAGAGCAATCCCAAAAGATGATTTCCCGCTCCCCCATATTGACGTGTTAGTTGACAACACTACTCAGTATTCCGTATTTTCCTTCATGGATGACTTCTCTGGGTATAACCAAATCAAGATGGCCCTAGAGGACATGGAGAAGACGACGTTCATAACACCGTGGGGAACTTTCTGTTACAAGGTAATGCCCTTTGGATTGAAAAATTCCGGGGCAACCTATCAGCGAGCGATGGTGACTCTCTTTCATGATATGATTTACAAAGAGATTGAGGTCTATGTTGATGACATGATTGCGAACTCCCAAATGGAGGAAGAGCATTTGGTGAATCTTCAGAAGCTGTTTGAAAGGTTGAGGAAATTCAGATTGAGGTTGAATCCGAACAAGTGCACCTTCGGGTGAGATCTGGTAAATTGTTGGGCTTCATTGTTAGCGAAAGAGGTATTGAGGTAGATCCTGCAAAAGTAAAAGCCATACAAGATATACATGAACCGAGAACGGAAAAAGAGGTTCGTGGTTTCCTAGGGAGATTGAACTACATAGCTAAGTTCATCTCTCATCTTACAGCCACATGCGAACCAATATTCAAATTGCTGAGAAAAGATCAAGAGGTCAGGTGGAATGAAAACTGTCAAAAGGCATTCGAAAAAGTAAAAGAATATTTGCAGGAACCTCCGATCCTCATGCCACGTATGCCAGGAAGACCGTTGATTATGTATCTTACGGTTCTTGAGAATTCGATGGGGTGTGTGCTCGGTCAACACGATGAGACAGGTAGAAAGGGGCATGCCATCTACTACCTGAGTAAAAAGTTCACTCATTATGAGTCGAGGTATTCGATGCTGGAAAAGACATGTTGTGCACTCGCTTGGGCACCTAAGAGTTTGAGGCAGTAAATGTTAAACCACACAACCCTGTTGATTTCGAAGATGGAACTGATTAAGTACGTGTTTGAGAAGCAAGCACTTTCTGGGAGAATAGCTCCTTGGTATATGGTTTTGACATAATATGATATTCAGTATGTTTCCTAGAAGGCCATTAAGGGAGGTGTTCTGTCAAAATATCTTGCCCAAAAATCGATCGAGGATTATCAACTGATGAAGTTTGAATTTCTGGATAAACATATCATGTTTTTGAAGATGAAAGACTGCGATGAACCTGTGCCTGATGAAGGACCAGAAATTAGATCTCAGTGGAGTTTAATCTTTGATGGGGCTGTTAATTCATATGGTAACGGAATCGGGGCAATCATTACCACTCCAAGGGGATCTCATATACCATTCACTTCCCGATTAGCATTCATATGTACTAACAACGAAGCAGAGTATGAAGCATGCATCATGGGGTTGGAAGAAGCTATTGATTTGAGGATCAAGAACCTTGATATGTATGGTGATTCTGCATTGGTGATTAATCAGATTAAAGGAGAATGGGAGACTCGTCAGACAAATTTGGTTCCTTACAAGAACTACGCCAGAAGGTTGTTGCCGTTCTTTGATAGGGTTGACTTTCATCATGTACCCCGGGCTGAAAATCAGATGGCGGATTCGTTGGCAATGTTGGCTTCAATGTATAAGGTGAATTTGTGGAATGAAGTTCCATTGATCAGAATTATGCGTCTTGACAGTCCAGCCTTTGTTTTTGCAGCCGAAGAGGTATCAGATGGAAAACCGTTGTATCATGACATCAAGTGTTTTCTCAAGGGTTAAGAGTACCCGGATGGGGCATCTACCAAGGATAAGAAAACTCTGAGGATATTAGCAGGCAATTTCTTTTTTAACAAGGATGATGTGTTGTATAAAAGGAATTTTGACATGGTTTTGCTATATTGTGTTGATGAACACGAGGCAGGCCTGTTAATGGAAGAGGTTCACGAGGGGTCTTTCAGTACTCATGCCAGTGGGCATGCTATGGCTAGAAAATTGTTGAGGACAGGGTATTACTGGATGACTAAGGAGTCCGATTGTTTTAAATATGTCAGAAAATGCCATAAATTCCATATTTATGCTGATAAGGTGCACGCACCGCCAACTCCTCTGAACGTATTGACATCTCCTTGGCCCTTTGCTATGTGGGGTATCGATATGATTGGAAAGATTGAGCCGACTGCTTCCAATGGGCATCGTTTTATTCTGGTTTGCTATCGATTATTTCACGAAGTGGGTAGAAGCAGCCTCGTTTGCCAACGTCACCAGACTGGTAGCCCGGTTTATTAAGAATGACATCATATGTCGTCATGGTATCCCAGAGAGATCATTACTGATAATGGTTCAAATTTAAATAACAAGATGATGAAGGAGCTATGTTTGAGCTTTAAAATCGAAGATGAATGACACTGTTGAGGTAGCCAATAAGAATATCAGGAAGATTGTGCAGAAAATGGTGGTAACGTATAAAGATTGGCATGAGATGTTGCCATTTGCTTTACACGGTTATCGTACTTCGGTACGCACATCAACAGGGGCAACTCCTTTCTCACTAGTGTATGGTATAGAGGCAGTCCTACCATTAGAGGTTGAGATTCCTTCTTTAAGAATTTTGGATGATGTGAAACTCGATGAAGCCGATTGGGTACAATCTAGGTTGGATCAACTAAACCTTATTGAGGAGAAGAGGTTGGCAGGTATTGCACATGGCCGGTTGTATCAAAGCAGGAAGAAAAAGGCCTTTGATCAGAAAGTGTGTCCTTGGTGTTTTAAGACAGGCGACTTGGTTTTGAAAAGGATACTTCCTCCTTAGATAGATCACAGGGGAAAATTGACTCCAAACTACGAAGGGTCATATGCTGTGAGAAAGGTTTTCTCTGGTGGAGCCTTGTTACTCTCGAAAATGGATGGCGAAAATTTTACATCCCCTGTGAACGCAGGCGCAGTCAAAAAATACTTCGCATAAAAAGAGACCCGCTGGACAACAAAAAGAAAAGTCCAAACAATAAAGGGCATCCCGGTGAACCACAAAAAGAAAAAGGTTCAGGAAAAAATTAGGGATAAAAGAAAAGAAAATAATAAACCCGTGAAGTTGAAAACATGACAAGGCAACTTTGGCAAAAATGGGTACCCCGGTGGATTGAAAACTCGAAAGGGCGATCCAGGCAAAAGTTAGGGATTTGAAAGCGAGAAGTTGCGGTCTGCATTCGATCTGTGAACACTTTTGATACATGGGAATTTCAAAGGAAAGGAATCAGTTCAGCCAGTCTTTTCGGAAGTCAAATTATATGCGGATATAGAAGGCATATGGGCCATAGCTGAATCGAAGCATGGTGGATATCTGTTCCCACATTGCCAACATATGTATTTTCTTTTCACTTTTGCGCAATTACCTCTTTTCAGGAATTGCTTCCAATTGTAAATGCCTATTTATAGGCCAGTTTAATCAATAAAATTCTCGTTTCACTCAAAAAGCTTTCCATTTCTGTTTTTACTTTTACTGTTTTGTTTGCAAAAACGTCCGATATTTTTTACAAACATTGCATTTGAAAACATTAAGCTTTACAGATCATTTCGAAAACAGTGAAAATTGCTTGAGCGAAGGTTATCATGGATGTTAACTGAGGTGGCCATTTCGCATATAGAACATTCTGTTGTTTGATATGTGTTTGCAGGGTGGCATGATTTCTTCTCCCCAGTAGAGTCTTTCTCTCTAGCATTGAAGATCTAGCATCCTCAGTAGAGCATCGGGAATTTCTTTCTCCCCAGCAAGAGTGCAGAGGATTGCTCTCCCCAGTCAGGTTGGTTTATTACTCCCCAGCGGGTATTCAGAAGTCGACTGTCCCAGACAGGATAATGTCGCATCTCCAGCAGGAGACTTGTTGGATGTCACTCCATGGCAGAGATTTTGTATTCCCCACGGATTTGTGGTGTCTACTTTCCTCATCAGGTCAGGAAGTGTAATTTCGCCAGCAACAGTGTGTTATTATTCCCAGCAGGGTAAGGTTAGAGGACATTTCCACAGCAGCAGGTTAAGGTCAATGATATTCCCCGAAATGTTTGGTATTATTAACTTCAATCCCCAAGCAGAGTTTGGTATTGGTTCTCTCGACAGGTGGATCAACAGCGGTTGACGTCCCCAGCAAGTTTCAAGCCCAATGGTTATTGGCACTTTTCCGCATCAGATCTTTGGGTTTTATCTTCAACAGGTGTTATTCTTGATTCCCATTAGAGGGGAAGTTTCTCTTTGGGTTTTATCTTCAACAGGTGTTATTCTTGATTCCAAGCAAAGGGGAAGTTTCTCTTTGGGGTTTATCTTCAACAGGTGTTATTCTTGATTCCCAGCTGAGGGGAAGTATCTCTTTGGGTTTTATCTTCAGCAGGTGTTATTCGTGATTCCCAGCATAGGGGAAGTTCTCTTTGGGTTTTATCTTCAGTGGAGGTTTTAATCAGGAAAGGTCGTTCGGGTTGTCTTCCTCAGCAGTGTTTATTTTCGTGTGTCTCAACACTTTTCACGTTGGAGTGTCTTTTGCATAACATAAGTATATTTGCATTGCATCCTCAGAAATGCGTAACATTTCCATTTTGTATGGAGCATTACGCCGTAGAAAAATTCAAACATATGCATCCGAAGCATAAGCTAGGGTTGATAGTATCTTTTCCCGACGTTTTCTCAGCGGAGAATGGCATATTTCAAGAGATTTAGTATTACTTTATCCCCGGTGAGGTTGACGATGAATTCGTTCATCATGTTTGTACTCCCCTGCAGAGTTGTCTGTTTAGGCTTCTCTTTTCCCCAGCAGAGTCATCTTTGTAGATCTGTTGATTCTACCACCTTTGCGTGTGAGTCCGCTTGTTTGCCAGCCTTCCTTTTTGAAAGTCCATCTTGTGATGGTATCCTTTGGTTGTGAGACTGTCTGTGTGTCGGCCTACCTTTGTGTTTGGATGTGAGTCCGCCTGTTTGCCGGTCTTCCTTTTCAAAATCCATCTTGTGATGGTAACCTTTGGTTGTGAGACTGCCTGTGTGTCGGCCTACCTTTGTGTTTAGATGTGAGTCCTCCTGTTTGCCGGCCTTCCTTTTGAAAATCCATCATGTGATGGTAACCTTTGGTTGTGAGTCCGCCTATGTGTCGGCCTACCTTTGTGTTTGGATGTGAGTCTGCTTGTTTGCCGGCCTTCCTCTTGAAAATCCATCTTGTGATGGTAACCTTTGATTGTGAGACCGCCTGTGTGTCGGCCTACCTTTGTGTTTGGATGTGAGACTGCCTGTTTGCCTGCCTTCCTTTTTTGAAAATCCATCTTGCGATGGTATCCTTTGGTTGTGAACCCTCCCTCGGTCGGTAAACCTTTGTTTGGATGTGAGTCTGCCTGTTAGCCGACATTTCTTTTCTTGTGATAATGTGAGTCTGTCTGTGGTCGGCATTCATCTGTTATCCTTTGGTTGTGAACCTGCCTTCGGCCGGTAAACCTTTGACAGGACGTGAGTCTGCCTTCGGCCTACTTTCCTTATAAATCCTTCGTTGTGAGTCCGCCTTTGGCCGGCACCCACTTTCTTGATAGATGTGAGTCTGCCTCAGGATGGTATTCATCTGATATCCTTTGTTTGGGTGGTGAGTCTGCCTTCGGCCGACATTCTTCTTAAAATTCACTTTCGGTTATTATCCTCTTGACGTGAGTCCGCCTCCGGCCGATATTCTGTCCTTTATTCTTCGGTTATGAGTCCCACTTCGGCCGACATCCTTTTCAGATCCGCTTGTAAGTGGCGTTTTACTTTGAGTCCACCTTCGGCTGGCAATCACTTTATCACTATTCTCCCCACAGTTTGCAAATTTATGGGTTCTTTTGGTATTCAATCTCCGTGTACCCTAAATGTCTGAAAGCCATTGCTATCACTCCTTTAGGTCCAAGTAGATTGAATAGGGGCAGCTGTAACACCCCAAAATTTGCCTTCTTGTTTCTAGCTCTAACTGGCTTATGTTTCTTTTCATTCTCATCTGCATTTGTGCATTGCATCAGTTCTAAGACATGGGATCAAGGTATTCTCTCACATCTCAGCATTTGCTCTAACTCATGGTTATTTCAGTAGTGTTTTGAGCTTAACAAATGGCTTTCAAAGCCTTTTCGAGCATTTATTTTGCTCACTGGATGATTTGATTGTCAGAGACTCTGGCATTACTTTTGCTCAGCGATTCGGCGTCGGACAGTATTATTTCAGCGGGATATTTCGAGTGGGAAAGAAGTTCACAGTATATTTCAGGCATGGTTTAGTGGCATTATCAAAGGGCAAGTTTCAGAGGTCTAAAGTGACTCAGAACAGATGGCAGTAGGAAAATCTCCAAGTTTCTCTCTTTATGGCGCCAAATTTGAATTTTTGAAGGCGTTAATCGGTTAACCATTTGCAAGGAAAATTTGGTTAACCGGTTAACCAGTGCGCATTCCTAACTCCACTCTTAATTTCCATTCCTCTTACTAATCTACACTCCAAACCAAAATTGGATTCCAAACCTAATCCATATTTAAATCAATTTGCTCCAAACCACACTCATTCATTCTAATTAACCCTCATTTTCACCCTAATTTTCAGAATTTGCTCTGAATTTTCTCTCACTTTTTCACTCTCAATCTTCATCTTCAACCTCACTCTAAAGCTCTTTCATAAGAGTTAACAAATTCTTCATTGGAATTTTTTAATTCTTGAGCTAAAGCCTCTCATTACCGTTCCATTACTTGATTCCATTGTTGATTTTCGTTTGGATCTAGATCTGAAATTTTGGAAGAGATTATTTGAAGTGATTTTGAAGCATTTCTAGCTTATAGCTTGGATTTTCAGCAAGAAGCTCTTGGACCTCTGGTTTTCTAGCTTGGATTCATTGATTGCAGCTTAACAACACTTACCAAAGCAATTCCCGACTTTGTAGGTTGGTTAAATTTAGATCTAAACATGTTCTAGCTTATTTTTCAGCTTTTACAATGTAGATCATTAACTTGCGGTTGTGGACCTGTCCGTTGCTTGTTTTGATCTCTGGTTTGGTTATTTGATTGCTGCAATCGATGTTTAATAGCTGTGGTTTAATGTAATTTTCATGCATAATTAATCACATATTCATTTGGAAGCTTGAACAAGAGTTTTACTGCTGAAAAGTGATCTTGGAAACTGTATTTTTGGTTCTGTTATGGTGGTAATCGGTTAACCGGTTAACCAGTCTGCTTTTCACGTGTTTTTTGAACTTCTCATATGGTTAATCGGTTAACCATATAGTGTTAACCGATTAACACTGTAACAGAACGTGAATTTTGTGCGTTTTTAGGTGTGTTTTTATTCTGTTCTGCATTTAAACTTCATGAATTGATATGATGCATTTATGTGGATTATTCTTAACCTTTTCCATCATTCTTGACAGCATGTTTGTGATTTTCCGACACGCGGCGTTTGGTTTTCGTTGATGAACATATATGGTTTTGCTTTCTTTATGTGATGAACATATTTCACGCTCATTTGAATCATGTTGATGGTTGATTATTAGTGCTTAACTTGCTGGACTTATGATGCGTGATCACTGTTTGTTTCCGATTTCGCTTATGCATGATGTTTTGATGAATGTTTAAGTTGTGCAACTTTGTTGAGCATACTGATTCTTGAATTGCTTATATGACCAATGTTGCTCATTCTTGATGATTGCAATCTATATTTTTTATTTGCCTTGCTATGCATGTTCTTTTGCAATTATTGTTTGTTTGTTGTATCACTTAAGTGTTCATGTACACATGCTGCCGGATTTTTCACACCTGTTGTTCTGGATTTTGACATGCTGTTAATTGTACATCCATGTTGCCTGCTGCATTTTACACCTGTTATGTGCTTAATACATGGGCTGTTATAAGCTGTCCTGCTTGTATGCTGGTTTTTACTGCTGTGTTGGTGCTGGAGCGCTGTTGTAGCTGCTATTTTTGGTTTATTTTCTTGGTGTTGGTTTGCTTTTGCTTGATCCCTTAAGATTCCTAGCTCTACTTAATTTCGATTAAGCTTGAGGTAGGAGAGACATTAGGCTTTCAACCCATGCATGATAACAACTAGGATAGTCCCTCTTAAACCTTAACCTTAGGTCTATTGTTTTGTATGCTAACATTAGGTAGAATTCCCTTTTTATCTCAACTTTAGGACCATTGTGCATGATAACATTAGGACTTAGTTTCCCCTAGTTGTTTTCTTTTCAACCTTTGAGTCCTTTCTCTTCTCATCTCAAAAACAAGTCCAACACACTTAATAAATACAACGAGTATTGTACGCCACGAGCCTTAATTACATGGGAAGTGATAAGCAGTAGTCCCTCATTACCTTATCTAGGGTGTTTTGCATACGTCCCGTCTTGGGTCGATCTTGCAACACATTCGATCCTATGTCATAGACTTTAGTGCAATATGAGTTTTGAACTAACTTAACTCACTTCTATCTAAAAAACACAAACCAAATACAAATCTTTTATCCTTCGGGATGAGTCTCAAATCATTTTCAGAAGAGAGCACGTTATTTCTGTTCTACCGCAAACAGGCCTCGACCCTAAATGCTGGAACGCGAACTTAGTGTCGCTCATAAAAAAACACTTAACCAATTTGTGGTTTCGTAGGTCAAACTACGACTGCTCTGATTTCCTCTTTCTTGTCCGAATCAGGATACGTAGGAATAAGACGACGATGTCTTGGCGAGCAACCTTCCCCCTTTTCACCCGTAGTACTCCGAACTACGTTGACTCTGACTTTCCCATTGCACGAGGGAATACGTAGGCCTAGGACGGCGATGTCCTATCGAGTCTCCTTTTGTTTTTTTCTTCGTTTCCGTTTAGCAGTAGGCATTAGATGACACACCATTTGATCAGACAACAAGCGTGGATCCCGTTGAGTACAATGGACGCGAGGGGAAGCTAATACATTCCTCTCGCGTAACCGACTCCCGAACCCAGACTATGGTTGCGATGACCATGTCTTTTCCCTTTTGAGATTTTCTTCGATCATTTCCTTTCTCCCTTCGGGATAAATAACTTTCGGTGGCGACTCTTCTGTTTTTTCAGCCGGTTGTTTTTCGTAGTTGCGACACATTCTTGTAAAACTTTTGCATCCCATATAAAGCAAATCTTCCATGTCTCTTTGCAAAGTTTCTACCACATTAGCTTTCTTGAAAGCATGTACTCCAATATCACAAATCATGTCTTCAAGAGTATCATTCATAAATTCATCATCTTCAACTGTATGTGAGAGAGGTCTCTATTTTGTCACATTACCATGCTATACCCATTTCGTGTAATTTTGAATAATTTCATCACAACCATAATGATTGAATATAAAATCCCTTGAATATTTTTTCGTATTAAAGCACTTTTTACAAGCACACCAAAAAATCCCATAATTTTTAGGAAGGTTATTTTCAGCGAAATCAAGTAATTATATCACTTAATTCTCATACTCTTTACTTAATCTATTGGATTTCATCCAACTACGATCCATAATCATATATAGCTTCTAAAAATAAAATAAAAATAGTACACAACAAACAAAATAGTAAATGTTCGAACAAGATTTGGTTCTACATCTATACCTCTGAGTTTTGATGATAACGATGGAGTATTTGTGTGAGAATAATTTTGGTACCCTAACGGTTTGTTATTGTGTAGCTTTAAGAGCTAGTTCAGATTCTGAAAATAAAACATGCAATGTTATCAGTTTCTAAACTTTGTGTTCTGAAATTCACTTCTGCGCTAATTCACTCCTAAGAAGCTTCTAAAAAGACGCTATGTTGCTGCTGCAATGTTCTCTCCATTTCTGCTTTTGGATATGACTCTGATCATCAAGCTTTTGAAGAATGGCAAGCTTCTGAAGTTTTGTTTCTTAGCTGAAGATTCTAAAGATCTCAAACCAGACGCTGACACTGTCAAGGTTCTGACTAAAGATTCTGAAGATCTCCAGCCAGAAGCTGACACTGTCAAGGTTCTGAATGAAGATTCTGAAAATTCTGATTTCATCTATGAGATTCTTCTTTTCATGCTTCATCAACTTTTCATCAGAAGCCAGTGAATTTTAAGATAAGATCAGAAGGATACGTGATCAAATAGTACATGGTACAAAACGAAAATATTCCTTCCACTAACCTGAAAATGTGGACTAAGGAGTGTACTATTCTTCACACCTGTCACTAATCCGTTAGTGGACAACTGCATTATTGTGTATTCTTGATTTTCCCTCCAACGGTTCCTTTTTCATGCTATATAAAGAGGACTTGGAGACTTGAAGAAAAAGAGAAGAGGCCAAATTTACAAGACTATTTCTACGTGAAAAGCTTTTAACTTTGTGCTTTATTTTCTTTAAGTATTTGTATTTCATTTGTGTAAAATCTGCTTATGTAGAAGCAACTTGTAACACAAATCCTTATTCAAACTTGTTGTTTGTATTTCTTTAAGGGACCAGTTGGGTCAGAATTCTTGAGAAGATTTTGACAGTTTGTCATTGTGGTCTGTTACTCACTAGCTGTTGCTCGTGCATTTGTACTCAGTTGATTATACTGGATTAAGTCCTTGTGTATAAGGAGAAATCACCTTGGCGGGCGGACTGGATAAAATTTGATTTTCAAGTGAACCAGGAGAAAATTCCTTGTGTCTTTCTCCATTCAATCTTTTAACTGTGTTGATTTTTGAGTTGGACGAAAAAGTTTTTTTTTAAAAAGCAATTTCAAACCCCCTCTTTCTTGTGTTTTTCACACCTTCAGTAAACAATAAGATAGTATCAAAATAACAACAACAACAATGACGATAGCAAGAAGAACAACAAGAACAACAATAAACGACAACACGAATAATGGATAACTTGTACATACCGAAAATGTGATGAAAGACTTGTAAAGAAAAGTGTTGGTTCGAGCTTCTTTCCTCCTTCGAGAAGAATGGTATTCTTTCGTTTTCTAGGGCTCAAAAAGTGAATGAGCTAGACTTAACATTAACTTTACGAAAATAAAAAATTTAGAGAGCATTTATCTCGGTTTTACTAAAAACTGAGGTAACATATCTGACGTAAAATATATAAAAAATAAAAGAACCTATTTTGGTTCCAAAAGGAATAAAAAGTTAGATATTTTTTATCTCGGCTTATTTAAAAACCAAGGTATAAATTCCGACGTAAAATCTATAAAAAAAATAAAGGCGTCTTTTTGGTTTTAAATAAAACATTAAATTCGAGGAGCTGGGAATTGAATCTCAAACCCTGAGCAACTATTTATGTCGGTTTTTGTAAAAACTGAGGGAAAATATTAATTATTATTTTTTAAAAGGTTAATGAAGTTTTTGCTCTTCATAAATATCTCAATTTCACTTTTACTCACTCCAAAAATTTCCTTCAAAGAATGGTCCTCATAAAATTTTTAATTTTAACTTTTGGTCCCTCCTGCCAATTAGTGATGGTTTTTACAACTTAGAGACAAAATTAGCGACGGTTTTAGCCGGTTTTAGCGACGGTTTTTTATTTAGCGACGGAAATGGCGACGGTTTTAATGACGATTTTGGCAGGAGGGACCAAAAGTTAAAATTAAAAATTTTATGAGGACCATTCTTTGCAGGAAATTTTTGGAGGGACTAAATGTGAAATATGAGATATTTAGGAGGACCAAAAACTTCATTAACCCTTTTTTAAATAAAACATGGCACTCCCCGGACCTATACCCTCAGTTGTGTATTGTTTGAGGTGTAAGTTTCGTCATAAAAAAAACGTTATTTATAGTAGTATGTAAAAAAATACAAATTCCCATTACACCATTTCCAAATTCCCTTGATTTGGCCCTTTAGTGGATTTGGTCAGCATAATATGTAAGAGATTAAAGGTAGTGCACTGCCAGTGTAAACTAGTGTTACACCATCATTCAATAGAATTATAACATTCTGCCATGTCATATCAGTATTTTAAAATTAAACGTGTGATTTGGCGGGATACACGTCCGTGATTGGTTGACAGTGTAAAAATATTTTACATTGTCAGTGCATATTCTTTTTTCTCAATATGTAATGTGGCTTTGACACAACGACATTTATGTTATTTTTCATTTAAATAATTATCCATCGGGCAATAAACATGTTAATTTATATTTTTTTTATAATTTATATTTTTTTTAAATAAATAAAATATGAATTTAAATCACAATTATAAATTAAACAAACTTAGGTAATCAAAAGATAAATCTTTTAGTGTTCCATTTCTCCTCCCTAAAACCTAAAAAAGAAATACAACTGAAAGTCGTCATCTTCTTCCCTAAGTTGTTGCGTTTTCATCAATACACAGTGAAACTTCTTCATCTTTTCAAGATACCTTACATTTCTCTTGTCGATTTCTTATACATTTGCATTACCAATTGTTTATATACATTTCCATGTTACATTTCTCAGAAAATGAAGTGTTTTTTATTGAAAAACTTATGTTAAGTTTTAGATGTCTTTATTCACATTATCTCTCACCTTGGTAGAGAGTTTTTCCGTGATAGCTTCATTTTCTACAAAGTAGGTGCTGAAATAATTCTAACTGGGCAACATTCACATAAATGGTCGTATTTTGAAGCTATGAGCTTAGTAGAATAATGGGGCTATGATGGTAGTGGTCTTAGATTATGGGGAAAGATTGAAAGGATTGATGAAGGTTTCTTCCATATGAATGATGAATTTGATGCAGTAGAAATTGCAAATCATTCAATTTCTAACAATATTGATGGATATATATGGGTGGAGCATAATGCAGAATGATAGATTTTGAAATAATCATAGTTATTTTGTATTTGTACTTACCTGATATATAGCCTTATTAGTAGCCTTGGTATATACAGTTACCTAATATATAGCCTAATCAGTAGCCTGATTAGTGAATTAGTAACGACAATGTAATTTGTATATATTGGTTGATCAAAGAATAAAACAAACACATAATTATATTTCTCTAGGGTATCACGAGTCTAGGGTTTTCTTTCTTGCTTCTGTAGCCCTAATTGACTACTAATTTCATCCTTCTCCTTCTTTTTCCTATCAATCATGTCTGAAACGACTTATCCCAAAACTTCCAAATTTCATCCTGCCTTATCTATCACCAATGTGAAGACTCTTATCCCTATTACATTAGACTTGGAATCGGGAAAACTATCATTCACGAGCATCATTATTCAAGGTTCAAGCCAAGGTTCATGATGTTCTTGACCATATCATACCGCCTACCGAGGAAAAGGAAATAGAAACCTATGAAAAGGCCAAAGTTGTCTCTCTCTGGAAGCGGCTTAATGCAGTCGTCTTGTAGTGGATTCATGCCACGGTCTCAACCAACATCCCCACCTCTATTCTCATTGACTATGAATCGGCTGAATACGCGTGGAAAAGTGTTGTTGAACTCTTTTAGGATAATAAAAATTAAAGAGCTATGTACCTTAATAAGGAATTCACCAACACGGTCTCACTGATTTTTCGACGAAAAATACGTATTGAAATCGTCTTAAAAGTCTTGCCGATTAACTAGCCTATGTCGGGGCTCCCGTCAATGTTCAATGTATAGTTTTAAAATTGCTTCAAGGTTTGATAGAGCAATACTCGAATTTTGTGACTGTGATGCAAAAAGAGAAGACTCTACCTACTTTTGCTTCTGCTCGGTCCAAACTCGCTTTGGAAGAGGCCACCCTTTAAAAGCGTTCAAAACAAGAGTCTGGTTCCACCGCTCTGATCGCTAATAATTATTCTATTAATGTTGTTTCTTCTTTGTAAACACCACATCATAACAATAATTCCAATGGTCGTGTGAAAACCAACGAAAACCACAATAATAATAAAAACCGCAAAAAAATAGCGCTGGTGGTGGCGAACAATTTGGTGGTGGTGGCCAAGCTAGTGGTGGATGAGGGAGAAACCAATGGAATAGTCTGGCTAGGGTGGTGGTGAGGCAGTGCATCAACAGTGGACTCAGCCACCATGGTAGGTACCGATGCAAGCTCCTTGGGCCATACCTACATGTCCTTATCCTACTCAACCATATGGTCTAGGTAGACCAAGCAAAGGCAGTTTAGAGTATTGGGACCAAGACAACACCAATAGTAGCAGACCTATGTAACTGCATCCCAATGGAATCCAGCAGCTCCACAATGGGCTCCAATTGACATCGAATCAATAATGCACACGATGTCCCTTTCTCAACCCGATCTGAATTGGTATATGGACATCGAGGCGAAGTTTCACATGACGTCCACACAAGGTAATCTATCGTCTTATTTTAATTTCAGAAAAAATAATGGAATTATTGTTGGCAGTGGTCAATAAATTCCAATTTGCGGTTATGTTCATACATCCTTACCTCCCCCAAACCAACCACTATGATTAAAAAATGTCCTTCATGCACCTAAACTCATTAAAAATTTAGTGTCAGTAAGGAAGTGTCCTTCATGCACCTAAACTCATTAAAAATTGGGTTAATTATACGACACCCCTGTCAATATGGCGAGTTTTGATGTACCCCATTTTAAAAATAATTTTGAATTATCTCCTTGAAATTTTGGGTACCCCTAAACGTATAAAAACCAGGGATAAATAAAAAAAAATTTACAGAAGATAATTTTCCCACCTGGGAGCAAAAGACTTAGAATTTTAAAATTTCAGGGGGTAATCCAAAATTATTTTTAAAATGGGGTAAATCAAAACTCGCTCTTTTGGCAAGGGATACTGGATAATTAACCCTTAAAAATTTAGTGCCAGTAAGGAAGTTTACTACTGATAATAATGTGTGTGGTTTCTTTGTAAATTATTTACAGACGGGGACACGACTAATGAGATGTGATAGCACGGGTTACCTTTATCCCATTCTCTCCACCATGCATAATCAAATCTTTCCTCCATCTGCATTTTTAGCGTCAACTCTTTTGCATGATCGTTTGGGTCATCCAAAAACTTCAGTTTTAGATTCGCTTTAGCATAATGAAATGATTGAATGTAATAGTACCTCTAGGTCTAATGTTTGTCAATATTGTGTACTCGGAAAACATATTATGTTGCCTTTTATTGCATCCTCGTCCATTAAATTTATGCCTTTTGATATTATTCATAGTGATCTTTGGACATCTCCCGTATTGAGTTCTTTGGGACATAGTATTATGTGATTTTTTTGTATGATTATTCAAAATATTTGTGGACTTTTCCAATTGATAAAAAATCACAAGTATTTTCAATTTTTGCAACTTTAAAAGCTCGTATTCGTACTCAGTTTGAATGAGACAATAAAAATATACAATGTGATAATGGAAGGGAGTTTTATAATAATATATTTTGGAAGTTTTGTGAGTCGAATGGTATTACATTATATTTTTCATGTCCACATACTTCGCCACAAATTGGGAAGTCTGAAATAAAATTCGATTAATAATTAATATCATGATAACTCTTCTTCTACATGTGTCTATGCCACCTTCATTTTGGCATCATGCGTTGCAAATAGCAACTTCCCTTCTTAATATACTTCCAAATAAATTATTATCCAATGAGTCCCCACTCAAAATGTTTAACCAAAAAGACCCCTCATATTCTCACGTTAGAATCTTCAAGTTTTTGTGTTTTCCTTTTTTTTCGTCTACTACAATAAACAAACCACAAGCACGTTCAACTCCTTGTGTGATTTTGGGGTATCCTTCAAATAATTGTGGTTATAAGTGTTTTGATTTGTCAAATAATAAAATTATCACTTGTCGACATGCTCATTTTAATGAAAGAAAATTTCCCTTTGCTAAGGTGCATGAACCAAAACCTACTGCTTAGGGTTAATGAAGTTTTTGCTCCTCATCAATATCTCAATTTCACTTTTAGTCCCTCCAAAAATTTCCTTTAAAGAATGGCCCTCATACAATTTTTAATTTTAAATTTTGGTCCCTCCTGCCAATTAGTGATGGTTTTTACAACTTAGAGACAGAATTAGCGATGGTTTTAGCCAGTTTTAGCGACGGTTTTTTATTTAGCGACGGAAATGGCGACGGTTTTAGCGACGATTTTGGCAGGAGGGACCAAAAGTTAAAATTAAAAATTTTATGAGGACCATTCTTTGAAGGAAAATTTTGGAGGGACGAAATGTGAAATGAGATATTTAGGAGGACTAAAAACTTCATTAACCCTTTTTTAAATAAAACATGGCACTCCCCGGACCTATACCCTTAGTTGTTTATTGTTTGAGGTGTAAGTTTCGTCATAAAAAAAAACGTTATTTATAGTAGTGTGTAAAAAATACAAATTCCCTCTACACCGTTTCCAAAATCCTTTATTTTGGCCCTTTAGTGGATTTGGTCAGCATAATATGTAAGAGATTAAAGGTAGTGCACTGTCAGTGTAAACTAGTTTTACACCATCATTCAATAGAATTATAACATTCTGCCATGTCATATCAGTATTTTAAAATTAAACGTGTGATTTGGCGGGATACACGTCCGTGATTGGTTGACAGTGTAAAAATATTTAACACTGTCAGTGCATATTCTTTTTTCTCAATATGTAATGTGGCTTTGACACAACGACATTTATGTTATTTTTCATTTAAATAATTATCCATCGGGCAATAAACATGTTAATTTATATTTTTTTTTATCATTTACATTTTTTTTAAATAATTAAAATATGAATTTAAATCACAATAATAAATTAAACAAAATTAGGTAATCAAAAGATAAATCTTTTAGTGTTCCATTTCTCCTCCCTAAAACCTAAAATAGAAATACAACTGAAAGTCGTCATCTTCTTCCCTAAGTTGTTGCGTTTTCATCAATACACATTGAAACTTCTTCATCTTTTCAAGATACCTTACATTTCTCTTGTCGATTTCTTATACATTTGCATTACCTATTGTTTATTATACATTTCCATGTTACATTTCGCAGAAAATGAAGTGTTTTTTATTGAAAAACTTATGTTAAGTTTTAGATGTCTTTATTCAACATTATCTCTCACCTTGGTAGAGAGTTTTTCCGTGATAGCTTCATTTTCTACAAAGGAGGTGCTGAAACAATTCTTACTGGGCAACATTCACATAAATGGTCGTATTTTGAAGCTATGAGCTTAGTAGAATAATGGGGTTATGATGGTAGTGGTCTTAGATTATGGGGAAATATTAAAAGGATTGATGAAGGTTTCTTCCATATGAATGATGAATTTGATGCAGTAGAAATTGCAAATCATTCTATTTCTAACAATATTAATGGATATATATGGGTGGAGCATAATGCAGAATGATAGATTATGAAATAATCATAGTTATTTTGTATTTGTAGTTCCCTTATATATAACCTTATTAGTAGCCTTGGTATATACAGTTATCTAATATATAGCCTAATTAGTAGCCTGATTAGTGAATTGGTAACGACTATGTAATTTGTATATATTGGTTGATCAAAGAATGAAACAAACACATAATTATATTTCTCTAGGGTATCACGAGTCTAGGGTTTTCTTTCTTGCTTCTGTAGCCCTAATTGACTACTAATTTCATCCTTCTCCTTCTTTTTCCTATCAATCATGTCTGAAATGACTTATCCCAAAACGTCCAAATTTCATCCTACCTTATCTATCACCAATGTGAAGACTCTTATCCCTATTACATTGGACTTGGAATCGGGAAAACTATCATTCACGAGCATCATTATTCAAGGTTCAAGCCAAGGTTCATGATGTTCTTGACCATATCATACCGCCTACAGAGGAAAAGGAAATAGAAACCTATGAAAAGGCCAAAGTTGTCTCTCTCTGGAAGCGGCTTAATGCAGTCGTCTTGTAGTGGATTCATGCCACGGTCTCAACCGACATCCCCACCTCTATTCTCATTGACTATGAATCGTCTGAATACGCGTGGAAAAGTGTTGTTGAACTCTTTTAGGATAATAAAAATTAAAGAGCTACGTACCTTAATAAGGAATTCACCAACACGGTCTCACTGATTTTTCGACGAAAAATGCGTATTGAAATTGTCTTAAAAGTCTTGCCGATTAACTAGCCTATGTCGGGGCTCCCGTCAATGTTCAATGTATAGTTTTAAAATTGCTTCAAGGTTTGATAGAGCAATACTCGAATTTTGTGACTGTGATGCAAAAAGAGAAGAATCTACCTACTTTTGCTTCTGCTCGGTCCAAACTCGCTTTGGAAGAGGCCACCCTTTAAAAGCGTTCAAAACAAGAGTCTGGTTCCACCGCTCTGATCGCTAATAATTATTCTATTAATGTTGTTTCTTCTTTCTAAACACCACATCATAACAATAATTCCAATGGTCGTGTGAAAACCAACGAAAACCACAATAATAATAAAAACCGTAAAAAAATAGCGCTGGTGGTGGTGAACAATTTGGTGGTGGCGGCCAAGCTAGTGGTGGATGAGGCAGCAACCAATGGAATAGTCTGGCTAGGGTGGTGGTGAGGCAGTGCATCAGCAGTGGACTCAGCCACCATGGTAGGTACCGATGCAAGCTCCTTGGGCCATACCTACATGTCCTTAACCTAATCAACCATATGATCTAGGTAGACCAAGCAAAGGCAGTTTAGAGTATTGGGACCAAGACAACACCAACAGTAGCAGACCTATGTAACTGCATCCCAATGGAATCCAGCAGCTCCACAATGGGCTCCAATTGACATCGAATCAATAATGCACACGATGTCCCTTTCTCAACCCGATCTGAATTGGTATATGGACATCGAGGCGAAGTTTCACATGACGTCCACACAAGGTAATCTATCGTCTTATTTTAATTTCAGAAAAAATAATGGAACTATTGTTGGCAGTGGTCAATAAATTCCAATTTGCGGTTATGTTCATACATCCTTACCTCCCCCAAACCAACCACTATGATTAAAAAATGTCCTTTATGCACCTAAACTCATTAAAAATTTAGTGTCAGTAAGGAAGTGTCCTTCATGCACCTAAACTCATTAAAAATTGGGTTAATTATACGACACCCCTGTCAATATGGCGAGTTTTGATGTACCCCATTTTAAAAATAATTTTGAATTATCTCCTTGAAATTTTGGGTACCCCTAAACGTATAAAAACCAGGGATAAATAAAAACAAAAATTTACATAAGGTAATTTTCCCACCTGGGAGCAAAAGACTTAGAATTTTAAAATTTCAGGGGGTAATCCAAAATTATTTTTAAAAAGGGGTAAATCAAAACTCGCTCTTTTGGCAAGGGATATTGGATAATTAACCCTTAAAAATTTAGTGCCAGTAAGGAAGTTTACTACTGATAATAATGTGTGTGGTTTCTTTGTAAATGATTTACAGACGGGGACACGACTAATGAGATGTGATAGCACGGGTTACCTTTATCCCATTCTCTCCACCATGCATAATCAAATCTTTCCTCCATCTGCATTTTTAGCGTCAACTCTTTTGCATGATCGTTTGGGTCACCCAAAAACTTCAGTTTTAGATTCGCTTTAGCATAATGAAATGATTGAATGTAATAGTACCTCTAGGTCTAATGTTTGTCAATATTGTGTACTCGGAAAACATATTATGTTGCCTTTTATTGCATCCTCGTCCATGAAATTTATGCCTTTTGATATTATTCATAGTGATCTTTGGACATCTCCCGTATTGAGTTCTTTGGGACATAGTATTATGTGATTTTTTTGTATGATTATTCAAAATATTTGTGGACTTTTCCAATTGATAAAAAATCACAAGTATTTTCAATTTTTGCAACTTTAAAAGCTCGTATTCGTACTCAGTTTGAATGAGACAATAAAAATATACAATGTGATAATGGAAGGGAGTTTTATAATAATATATTTTGGAAGTTTTGTGAGTCGAATGGTATTACATTATATTTTTCATGTCCATATACTTCGCCACAGATTGGGAAGTCTGAAATAAAATTCGATTAATAATTAATATCATGATAACTCTTCTTCTACATGTGTCTATGCCACCTTCATTTTAGCATCATGCGTTGCAAATAGCAACTTCCCTTCTTAATATACTTCCAAATAAATTATTATCCAATGAGTCCCCACTCAAAATGTTTAACCAAAAAGACCCCTCATATTCTCACGTTAGAATCTTCAAGTTTTTGTGTTTTCCTTTTTTTTCGTCTACTACAATAAACAAACCACAAGCACGTTCAACTCCTTGTGTGATTTTGGGGTATCCTTCAAATAATTGTGGTTATAAGTGTTTTGATTTGTCAAATAATAAAATTATCACTTGTCGACATGCTCATTTTAATGAAAGAAAATTTCCCTTTGCTAAGGTGCATGAACCAAAACCTACTGCTTAGGGTTAATGAAGTTTTTGCTCCTCATCAATATCTCAATTTCACTTTTAGTCCCTCCAAAAATTTCCTTTAAAGAATGGCCCTCATACAATTTTTAATTTTAAATTTTGGTCCCTCCTGCCAATTAGTGATGGTTTTTACAACTTAGAGACAGAATTAGCGACGGTTTTAGCCAGTTTTAGCGACGGTTTTATATTTAGCGACGGAAATGGCGACGGTTTTAGCGACGATTTTGGCAGGAGGGACCAAAAGTTAAAATTAAAAATTTTATGAGGACCATTCTTTGAAGGAAAATTTTGGAGGGACGAAATGTGAAATGAGATATTTAGGAGGACTAAAAACTTCATTAACCCTTTTTTAAATAAAACATGGCACTCCCCGGACCTATACCCTCAGTTGTTTATTGTTTGAGGTGTAAGTTTCGTCATAAAAAAAAACGTTATTTATAGTAGTGTGTAAAAAATACAAATTCCCTCTACACCGTTTCCAAATTCCTTTATTTTGGCCCTTTAGTGGATTTGGTCAGCATAATATGTAAGAGATTAAAGGTAGTGCACTGTCAGTGTAAACTAGTTTTACACCATCATTCAATAGAATTATAACATTCTGCCATGTCATATCAGTATTTTAAAATTAAACGTGTGATTTGGCGGGATACACGTCCGTGATTGGTTGACAGTGTAAAAATATTTAACACTGTCAGTGCATATTTTTTTTCTCAATATGTAATGTGGCTTTGACACAACGACATTTATGTTATTTTTCATTTAAATAATTATCCATCGGGCAATAAACATGTTAATTTATTTTTTTTTTATCATTTACATTTTTTTTAAATAATTAAAATATGAATTTAAATCACAATAATAAATTAAACAAAATTAGGTAATCAAAAGATAAATCTTTTAGTGTTCCATTTCTCCTCCCTAAAACCTAAAATAGAAATACAACTGAAAGTCGTCATCTTCTTCCCTAAGTTGTTGCGTTTTCATCAATACACATTGAAACTTCTTCATCTTTTCAAGATACCTTACATTTCTCTTGTCGATTTCTTATACATTTGCATTACCTATTGTTTATTATACATTTCCATGTTACATTTCGCAGAAAATGAAGTGTTTTTTATTGAAAAACTTATGTTAAGTTTTAGATGTCTTTATTCAACATTATCTCTCACCTTGGTAGAGAGTTTTTCCGTGATAGCTTCATTTTCTACAAAGGAGGTGCTGAAACAATTCTTACTGGGCAACATTCACATAAATGGTCGTATTTTGAAGCTATGAGCTTAGTAGAATAATGGGGTTATGATGGTAGTGGTCTTAGATTATGGGGAAATATTAAAAGGATTGATGAAGGTTTCTTCCATATGAATGATGAATTTGATGCAGTAGAAATTGCAAATCATTCTATTTCTAACAATATTAATGGATATATATGGGTGGAGCATAATGCAGAATGATAGATTATGAAATAATCATAGTTATTTTGTATTTGTAGTTCCCTTATATATAAGCTTATTAGTAGCCTTGGTATATACAGTTATCTAATATATAGCCTAATTAGTAGCCTGATTAGTGAATTGGTAACGACTATGTAATTTGTATATATTGGTTGATAAAAGAATGAAACAAACACATAATTATATTTCTCTATGGTATCACGAGTCTAGGGTTTTCTTTCTTGCTTCTGTAGCCCTAATTGACTACTAATTTAATCCTTCTCTTTCTTTTTCCTATCAATCATGTCTGAAATGACTTATCCCAAAACGACCAAATTTCATCCTGCTTATCTATCACCAATGTCAAGACTCTTATCCCTATTACATTGGACTTGGAATCGGGAAAACTATCATTCATGGGCATTATTATTCAAGGTTCAAGCCAAGGTTCATGATGTTCTTGACCATATCATCCCGCCTACAGAGGAAAAGGAAATAGAAACCTATGAAAAGGCCAAAGTTGTCTCTCTCTGGAAGCGGCTTAATGCAGTCCTCTTGTAGTGGATTCATGCCACGGTCTCAACCGACATCCCAACCTCTATTCTCATTGACGATGACTCGTCTGAATACGCGTGGAAAAGTGTTGTTGAACTCTTTTAGGATAATAAAAATTAAAGAGCTATGTACCTTAATAAGGAATTCACCAACACGGCCTCACTGATTTTTCGACGAAAAATGCGTATTGAAATTGTCTTAAAAGTCTTGCCGATTAACTAGCCTATGTCGGGGCTCCCGTCAATGTTCATGGTATAGTTTTAAAATTGCTTCCAGGTTTGACAGAGCAATACTCGAATTTTGTGACTGTGATGCAAAAAGAGAAGAATCTACCTACTTTTGCTTCTGCTCGGTCCAAACTCGCTTTAGAAGAGGCCACCCTTTCAAAGCGTTCAAAACAAGAGTCTGGTTCCACCACTCTGATCGCTAATAATTATTCTAGTAATGTTGTTTCTTCTTTCTAAACACTACATCATAACAATAATTCCAATGGTCGTGTGAAAACCAACGAAAATCACAATAATATAAAAACCGTAAAAAAATAGCGCTGGTGGTGGCGAACAATTTGGTGGTGGCGGCCAAGCTAGTGGTGGATGAGGCAGCAACCAATGGAATAGTCTGGCTAGGGTGGTGGTAAGGCAGTGCATCAGTAGTGGACTCAGCCACCATGGTAGGTACCGATGCAAGCTCCTTGGGCCATACCTACATGTCCTTAACCTAATCAACCATATGATCTAGGTAGACCAAGCAAAGGCAGTTTAGAGTATTGGGACCAAGACAACACCAACAGTAGCAGACCTATGTAACTGCATCCCAATGGAATCCAGCAGCTCCACAATGGGCTCCAATTGACATCGAATCAATAATGCACACGATGTCCCTGTCTCAATCCGATCTGAATTGGTATATGGACATCGAGGCGAAGTTTCACATGACGTCCACACAAGGTAATCTATCGTCTTATTTTAATTTCAGAAAAAATAATGGAACTATTGTTGGCAGTGGTCAATAAATTCCAATTTGCGGTTATGTTCATACATCCTTACCTCCCTCAAACCAACCACTATGATTAAAAAATGTCCTTCATGCACCTAAACTCATTAAAAATTTAGTGTCAGTAAGGAAGTGTTCTTCATGCACCTAAACTCATTAAAAATTGGGTTAATTATACGACACCCCTGTCAATATGGCGAGTTTTGATGTACCCCATTTTAAAAATAATTTTGAATTATCTCCTTGAAATTTTGGGTACCCCTAAACGTGTAAAAAACAGGGATAAATAAAAACAAAAATTTACAGAAGGTAATTTTCCCACCTGGGAGCAAAAGACTTAGAATTTTAAAATTTCAGGGGGTAATCCAAAATTATTTTTAAAAAGGGGTAAATCAAAACTCGCTCTTTTGGCAAGGGATATTGGATAATTAACCCTTAAAAATTTAGTGTCAGTAAGGAAGTTTACTACTGATAATAATGTGTGTGGTTTCTTTGTAAATGATTTACAGACGGGGACACGACTAATGAGATGTGATAGCACGGGTTAACTTTATCCCATTCTCTCCACCATGCATAATCAAATCTATCCTCCATCTGCATTTTTAGCGTCAACTCTTTTGCATGATCGTTTGGGTCACCCAAAAACTTCAGTTTTAGATTCGCTTTAGCATAATGAAATGATTGAATGTAATAGTACCTCTAGGTCTAATGTTTGTCAATATTGTGTACTCAGAAAACATATTATGTTGCCTTTTATTGCATCCACGTCCATGAAATTTTTGCCTTTTGATATTATTCATAGTGATCTTTGGACATCTCTCGTATTGAGTTCTTTGGGACATAGTATTATGTGATTTTTTTGGATGATTATTCAAAATATTTATTGACTTTTCCAATTGATAAAAAATCACAAGTATTTTCAATTTTTGCAACTTTAAAAGCTCGTATTCGTACTCAGTTTGAATGAGACAATAAAAATATACAATGTGATAATGGAAGGGAGTTTTATAATAATATATTTTGGAAGTTTTGTGAGTCGAATGGTATTACATTAAATTTGTCATGTCCACATACTTCGTCACAAATTGCGAAGTCTGAAATAAAATTCGATTAATAATTAATATCATGATAACTCTTCTTCTACATGTGTCTATGCCACCTTCATTTTGGCATCATGCATTGCAAATAGCAACTTACCTTCTTAATATACTTCCAAGTAAATTAGTATCCAATGAGTCCCCACTCAAAATGTTTAACCAAAAAGACCCCTCATATTCTCACGTTAGAATCTTCAAGTTTTTGTTTTTTCCTCTTTTTTCGTCTACTACAATAAACAAACAACAAGCACGTTCAACTCCTTGTGTGATTTTGGGGTATCCTTCAAATAATTGTGGTTATAAGTGTTTTGATTTGTCAAATAATAAAATTATCACTTGTCGACATGTTCATTTTAATGAAAGAAATTTTCCCTTTGCTAAGGTGCATGAACCAAAACCTACTGCTTAGGGTTAATGAAGTTTTTGCTCCTCATAAATATCTCAATTTCACTTTTAGTCCCTCCAAAAATTTCCTTTAAAGAATGGCCTTCATACAATTTTTAATTTTAACTTTTGGTCCCTCCTGCCAATTAGTGATGGTTTTTACAACTTAGAGACAGAATTAGCGACGGTTTTTTATTTAGCGACGGAAATGGCGACGGATTTAGCGACGATTTTGGCAGGAGGGACCAAAAGTTAAAATTAAAAATTTTATGAGGACCATTCTTTGAAGGAAATTTTTGGAGGGACTAAATGTGAAATATGAGATATTTAGGAGGACCAAAAACTTCATTAACCCTTTTTTAAATAAAACATGGCACTCTCCGGACCTATACCCTCAGTTGTTTATTGTTTGAGGTGTAAGTTTCGTCATAAAAAAATGCTATTTATAGTAGTGTGTAAAAAATACAAATTCCCTCTACACCATTTCCAAATTCCCTTATTTTGGCCCTTTAGTGGATTTGGTCAGCATAATATGTAAGAGATTAAAGGTAGTGCACTGTCAGTGTAAACTAGTTTTACACCATCGTTCAATAGAATTATAACATTCTGCCATGTCATATCAGTATTTTAAAATTAAACGTGTGATTTGGCGGGATACACGTCCGTGATTGGTTGACAGTGTAAAAATATTTTACACTGTCAGTGCATATTGAAATTTTGGTATCGGATGTGTGATGTTAAGTGCGATGTCACAATAACACACTCTGAACAATGGACAATAACACACAACAGATGAACACACAGAATTGTTAACCCAGTTCAGTTCAAACAACTTAATCTGGGGGCTACCAAGCCAGGGATGAAATTGACTACTTGTAGAATTAAATTACAAACTCAACAACCCAGTTGACAATCTCCTAATCTTAATTCCTACTAGTGACTTTCTACCTAAGAAACCACTTAGGTATGAGAACACTACTCAATCCCTAAAACCTCTCAAAGAACACCCTCTTTGAGACACCTTCATCCTGCTTCACAGCTTTGATCAAGTAACAACTCTCTATCGCTTCACAGCTTCTAAGAGAGGACAGAAAATAACTCACCAATTCAACCTAGAATGGTGTATACAAAACTCGTACAAAATACTCAAGACACTCAGCCTATGCTCTTGATCTTCTCTCTGTATTTCTGTAGCTTCTTCCTTTGATCTATGCGCTTTATATAGCCACCTGAATTGGGCTTGGACTCCTTGCAATATTTGATCTGATTTGTTATTTAAAACTGAATCTTCAAAACAGATTTTATCCCCCAAAATCTTTTTAAATCTTCACCTTTTAAATCTCCTACAAACCTGCATCAAATCTCTATGCAACAGAGAATATCTTACCCAAGATATTCGCATCCAATGAGACTACCTGCTCTCCATAATTCCAGCTAAAACGCAACCCCTAACAACATCACTAAACCTGATGTTATTAATTCTGCAGACCTGATGTCACAACATCGCATGTGACATCAGACATCCAACTTAAACACTTAACACAGCCCAGTGTTAAGACTCAATGTTGTGACATCACCCATATGACATCAAACATTGAACAACTTTTGTTTTACCAAAATTCCGGCCAATCCAAGAAACTAAGAATCTCCCCCTTTGGCTAATTTTGGCTAAAACAATCTCTACACCTTCAGAGACTTCAGCAGCGGAATAAACTTCAATATTTTTGAAACTCCAAACATCAGCAGCAGCAACAACTTCAAACAGCCTCTCAACAACTCTGCTGCAGAACCATCTTCATCAACAACTTAGCAACAACCAAATGGTGCTCCCCCTCAATCATGAACCAGCATACCAGCTATTCAACAAACCAGCACTTACTCCCCCTCAATATCTGCACTTCTATACTATAACATCAGCAATCAGCTACATCCTCAGCAGCATATTCCTTGACTTTATTCCTTAGCAGCAACAACCAAAAACTCCTTTGACAGCATTTGATATATCAGAATATTTGACAACTCCAACTCCTTGGCTACTTCTCCCCCTTTTTAGCCACAATTTGACAACCTTCAACCAGAAGCCCTACTAACTACAGCGAGTACTACCCTAGCTCTCATTGTCAGTCTCACAGACAGCAAAAAGACATAACAAATCATAGAACAAAACAAGTGCATATACTTGCACAATATTCAAATTACAAACCAAGCACAATAGTGCAGACTCAAAAACACCAGAAATAAAACTAAAACTACTTAGAAGCAAAAGGAAATAAACTAGTCTTCACTTGATCCATCTCCATGATTAACATCCTCGTCATCTTCTTCTGAGCAATCAGCACTGGCATTATCACACTCATCATTCTTATCAGCACTAACAGGAACATCATCTTCTTCTGAGCCATCAACATTGTTCTTATTATTTTCTTCAGGAGCATCATCACCATTGTCTTGTTCTAACTGCTGGATCAGCTTTTCAAGTCTCTCTTTTCTAACCAGACTGGTACTGATGACTGCATCAAGGTCTTTGCACACGGTCTTTAATTCTTCAATCAGTTCAGCCTTTGTAGTCTTTTTCTTGTCTTTAGCAGTTGATGTTACAACAATGTCTGGAACATGATGTCCAGTAAACAGCTTAGGGTGTAGGGACAAGGCTGTCTTCCTCTGGCAAGCTATATCCGGGCTTGTTAAATTCTCAGGTTGCTGATCTAAAATGATTCCACAAACCAAAGAGGGGAATGCTATAGGTAACTTGACAGCATTGGTTTCAGCATGCTTTACCACCTGGTTAAAAATGTAACTTCCAAAGTCAAATTTCATCTTCTTTCCAACAGCATAGATAAAATTTCCAAGACCAACAACAATTGTTGTTTTTTGGTTGGTTGGCACCCAGTTAGCTGCACCAATCCTGTGAAGAACGACATACTTGATGCTGAGTTTGCTAGTCTTCAGCTTCCCTTTTAATGGCCAAACCTTCACTTGTCCAGCAGTAATCTCCTTGCAGATATCATTATCAATAGACTCAAGATCACTACACTCTCCATCATCTCTACCTAGATATTTGTTGATGATACTAGGAGAAAAATTAATAAACTTCCCTCTAACAAAGACTTTCATGAAGTCTGTGCTTCTCTTATCAGTAATGTTGACAGGGATGTTTATAATAAACTCATTGACATGCCCTTCGTAACATTTAGGAATTTTTGTCACAATCTTCTCCAGTCCAGCAGTATTAATTAATTCCATATTTTCCTCCATTTCTAAAGCTTCTTTACCTAGTTCCCTTTCCAGGGCTAGTCTTCTCTGACACACAAACTTCCACATAGATGCACTACTGGCATAATGGAAAGAAATGTTATCAATTGTAACTTCGGGAACCTTATCAGATATTCTCTTTAGAATAGTTTTCCTGATAGGCGTGATGTCCTGAACATCATCTTCGACATCATAGTCAGACTCTGAATGCTCCACATCATTCCTCTTTCTAGAATTTACTTCCACTTTACTCCAGGCTTTTGCTGGCCCAACAGCAATGTTCTTCCTCTTTTCATCAGATGACTTCTTAGGAGAGGGTTCAACCTTCTTTCCCTTCCTAGATTTTAATCTCTTTGCAATACTTGGGACAGCTCTTGCTATCACCTCATCATCAGATAGATCATCTACATTGATCACATTAGCATTATCTTTACCAACAGAAGTAGGTTCAGCAGATGTCCTAACATTCTCCTCAACATTTGTTTCTTCATGCATGTCTTCACTCTGATCAGCATCTTCAATAGCTGTTATTGCAAGTTGTTGAAGACTTGACTTACCTCCTTGCATGTTATCTTTCTCAGCTGGCATCTGATTCAGAGGAATTGAAATTCCTTTAACAGGGATGCCTTTGTCCAGAATTTTTGAGGCAAGATTACCCATCCTTTTGTCTACATCAAACTTCTCCTCAATAGACTGAGAAGTAGATGATTTTGGCACAGTTTTGTCGCCAAATAACACACTAGTAACAACTTTCTTTGTTTCAAGATTCTTAAAGACAGTAACAGGTCTCTTAGGAGTTAGTTTAGTGGGTCTCGAAGTACCTGATTCAGGAAGAATTGTTGAGATGGGCTCAATGTTCATAGGATCGGATGCTGAACCTTCGTTAGTAGAAACCCTAGCTATTCCTGTTGTAGAACTTTGAAACGCAGATTTCTTGGATGGAGAAGCCATGAATCCTTTGAGATAGGTAAGATTTAGTGAGGATTGATTCTTGAAGGTGAAGAAGATGAACAGTTGTGAGAACAGGGCTTTGAAGAAGCGTGATGTTGCAACACTAGGAAATGATGGTCTAAGGCAAGGAGCTTGATTTTGGGTATCAGTTATTGACCAATCACTGACTTTCTCCCTCCATACAAACTTTCCTTTTAAATTTTTAAAAGGATTTATATCAGAATTCATTAATTCTGATTTCCCTTTCAGTATTCTTTCATGCTTGATGTTACCATCTGATGTTACAACATCCATCATAACATTACCATATGTGCTGACCTCTTTTGGTATCCATTGATAACAATTATCCTTGGATCTAGCACCCTTCAAAACAACCTGCTTATGCTCATCAGTTACCACACACTCATATTTGGTGTAGCTAACTTTATACCCGTCATCACACAGTTGGCTTATGCTGATCAAATTAGCATTCAGACCATTAACAAGAAGAACATTGTCAATTTTAGGTCCACCACCACATTTTACTCTTCCAACTCCTGTAACCACTCTTGTATCTCCATTTCCAAAGATTACATCATTTGAAGAGCAAGCAACAATATCTTCCAATTTAGCTTTGGATCCAGTCATGTGCTTTGAACATCCACTGTCAAAGTACCATGTATCCTTATCAAACTGTCTATCTGAAGTGTGGGCTAAAAGACATTTCACCTTCTCCTTAGGAACCCATTGTTTAACAACTTTGGGCCTGACCTCCTCTAGTTTTCTTTGAGGAGCAGATTGTGGATAACCATACAGTTTAAAACAAGAGTACTGCATATGTCCAAACCTTCCACAATAGAAGCATCTAACTCTGTCATCTCTGAATTGGTTATATCTTCTACCATTATGATGATGATATTGTTGTGGCTCCCACCCATAATGTTGTCTCATTCTTCCATAGTTGGTCTGTCTTCTATGGTGTTGTTGTCTTTTACAATAGGTAGACTGTCTCCTGAACTGAGGATGTTGTCTTCTAGGCTGTCTCCTATGGTGATGAGGCTTCCTTCTTCCATAGTAATGAGGCACAACATTGTTGTATCCATATCCATATCCATACCAGTTACCCTGATGTTGAGACATCTGATGAAACCTGTTCTGATTGGACCTAAAAGCCTCCATACTCTTGTGATATTGAGGAGGCATATACTGACTAGCTCCTTGAGGCTGCACCTTCCTTTGATGAGTACTATTTTTCTTCTCAACATTCTGTGGCTGAACAACCTTCTTAGGTGTAGGATCCTGTCTTTTAGTTTGATGTTGAGACAATGGTTGAGACATCTCCATCTTGGTTGCTGAAGTGCTTGCTTCAGCAGATACCTTTTCCTCAACCACAAATCTTATGCCTGACTTATCACCAGCAACCTTTTCTGTCTGAAGAATCTTATCAAGAGTATCTTTAGCACTGTTCATCATCCTAACGGATTTTGTCATCTGATCAAGTTGAGATTTAATCAACAAAACCTCATTTTCCATATCAGCTTTTGCAGTCTCAAGCTGTACAATCTGTTTCTTTTGTTTTTCCCTTTCTTGACAAATTTCCACACTCTTTAGACAAAGCTCTTGATAGGTGGATGCTAACTCCTCATAAGTTATTTCTCCATCACTATCATCATCAGAAACAACAGTTCCTGTCAAAGCTCTAACATGCTTTGCTGACTCGCCTTCACTTTCACTATCAGAGTCAGACCAGGAAACTGACATGCCCTTCTTCTGCTTCTTCAAGAATGTGGGACATTCTTTCTTGACATGTCCATACCCTTCACATTCAAAGCACTGAACACCTTTATCCTGGGCAGTCTTCTCTTCATCTTTGTCTTTTGACTTGCTGATGTCAGAAGGGATGTTCTTGACATTAGGCTTGTAGTTATTGTTCATCCTCTTGACCATTTTGTTAAACTTCTTTCCCAACATAGCAATGGCTTGAGACAAATCTTCCTGAGAATCATCATCTTTGACTTTCTTAGCTTCTGCAGGAGTGGAGACCAAAGCTATACTCTTGGGCTTCTTTTCCGGTTCTTCCTCATTCAAACCAAGCTCAAAAGTTTGAAGAGATCCAATGAGCTCATCTACCCTCATTTGGCAGATGTCATGTGATTCTTCAATGGCAGTTACCTTCATCTTGTACTTCTTAGGAAGGGACCTAAGGATCTTCCTTACAAGCTTTTCATCTGACATCTTTTCACCAAGAGCATTGGATGCATTAGCCAGCTCAAGAACACTCATATGGAAGTCATGGATAGTCTCATCTTCCTTCATCTTCAGACTTTCAAACTTAGATGTTAGAAGCTGAACGTCTTGACATCTTAACTCTAGATGTTCCTTCATGTGTAGCCTTCAAAATATCCCAAGCTTCCTTAGCAACTTCACAGGTGTTGATCAGCCTGAATATGTTTTTATCCACTCCATTGAAGATTGCATTCAGAGCTTTGGAATTCCCAAGGGCAAGTTCATCTTCATCCTTGGTCCATTCTTCTTCAAGTTTCAGCTTTGAGGTGCCCTCTTTATCTTTTCCAGCATCATCTTTTTCAAACACAACAGGTGCTTTCCATTCTTTAATGATAGCCTTCCAAGCCCTGCTGTCCAAGGATTTCAAAAAGGTGATCATCCTTGGCTTCCAATAATCATAATTCGAGCCATCCAAAATAGGGGGTCTGTTGACAAATCTTCCAACTTCTTTGTCCATATTTACACCAGAAAGTAACTTCCCTAGATCTCACCCAGAGACAAACAGGATGCCTGCTCTGATACCAATTGAAAATCTGGTATCAGATGTGTGATGTTAAGTGCGATGTCACAACAACACACTCTGAACAATGGACAATAACACACAACAGATGAACACACAGAATTGTTAACCCAGTTCAGTTCAAACAACTTATTCTGGGGGCTACCAAGCCAGGGATGAAATTCACTACTTGTAGAATTAAATTACAGACTCAACAACCCAGTTGACAATCTCCTAATCTTAATTCCTACTAGTGACTTTCTACCTAAGAAACCACTTAGGTATGAGAACACTACTCAATCCCTAAAATATCTCAAAGAACACCCTCTTTGAGACACCTTCATCCTGCTTCACAGCTTTGATCAAGTAACAACTCTCTATCGCTTCACAGCTTCTAAGAGAGGACAGAAAACAACTCACCAATTCAACCTAGAATGGTGTATACAAAACTCGTACAAAATACTCAAGACACTCAGCCTATGCTCTTGATCTTCTCTCTGTATTTCTGTAGCTTCTTCCTTTGATCTACGCGCTTTATATAGCCACCTGAATTGGGCTTGGACTCCTTGCAATATTTGATCTGATTTGTTATTTAAAACTGAATCTTCAAAACATATTTTATCCCCCAAAATCTTTTTAAATCTTCACCTTTTAAATCTTCTACAAACCTGCATCAAATCTCTATGCAACAAAGAATATCTAACCCAAGATATTCGCATCCAATGAGACTACCTGCTCTCCATAATTCCAGCTAAAACACAACCCCTAACAACATCACTAAACCTGATGTTATTAATTCTGCAGACCTGATGTCACAACATCGCATGTGACATCAGACATCCAACTTAAACACTTAACACAGCCCAGTGTTAAGACTCAATGTTGTGACATCACCCATATAACTGATGCTCCGCAACTGCACGGAAATATCGAAGTAATATAAAATATTATCGAACCCACAAAGACCAATATCAACCTATCGTTATCTATCGTTGCTTTGCAAAGCTAAGGCTAATGAATGATTGATTAAGGGAAAACTAAGACTAAAACTAAAATAAAATTAAGAAATGTAATTGAGAACAGAGAGATCGGAATGTGGATCCCGTGTACCTTAGGCACTCAGCAATTGATTGATGTTAATTTATGTATGTTCCGTAGAAAATATTGGTTTAAAGACTCCGCCTCACACTCTCGCGTTATTGACTAAAGCCACATTTCCTAACCACAGGATTTTGCTCTCGCTCGCCCGCTTTAATTAGAAAACGTATTTTGAAAATCAATTAGATCCTAATCGATACCTAAAGCGCTCTCGCTGTTTTTAGGATCAATGCCCCGTTCCCACTATCTAGTTCGACACCCACGCTCTCGCAGTGCCGGCTCTAACCTTTACTTGCTTCTCACTCTCGTGACGAAACAGTGTTAAATAACCTCTCACTCTCGTGACGAAGTTATTTAAATTAAACTTGGAAACAATGACCAAAACAGAATTTATTATAAGTTAACGCTAATTTAATTACCGAGTCCCGTCGGAACGACGGTCCTCACAAACCGGACTCTAAACATTTAGTCGGACATGGAATTAAATGAATACAACATAAACATTATAATTGAATTTGAAAACATCATGATAATTAATTTAGGAAAGTGATAAACAATAATAATAAGCAATGCGATAAAGAACCTGTAAAGACTTGAAGTAAATTGCGGGACTTGGAATAAATGCAGAACTGAAATGACTTTTATTAATGGCGACAAGATTGATGATCCAAGAATTACATAAATTGTAGGCCTAAATAATAATGGTGTGGTAGTTCCTCGATGTGAGAAACTACCACTTTTACAAAGGTAATATCTGCCTAAAACTATGAAAATAAATTCTACAGCGCTTTCGCGCATAAAAACTTGGATGCCCCAAAATAACGAGGGGAATCCTATATATAGAGGGAGATTCCATTCTGTAACTTCCATAATGCATAAGTGAGTGGTGGAGAAAGTGGGAGTTTGGAGAAGTCTTCGGAGAAAATGTAAACGTGTGAAAGTTGATCCTCTAAAACTTCGTGACCGCGTTTCTGCTCAACATATTAAACCTGTTTTGGACGCATGACGATCGTGAAGCTTCTGTTACGCTCGTGATGAATTTTTGTGTCTGCCACGGTCGTGGTGGACCTGCCACGGTCGTCACACCAGCAGAATTTGGATTCTGCTATTTTCTGCTCTTTTCTGCATCTTTTCTTCCTTGTTTTGCTTCTTTTCTCCACTTTGCATACTTTTAACTTGGAAATAGAAATACCTGCAAAAACACTTAAATATTCTCGAGAAAATCGGATATTAGACGAAAACGATATAATAATTGAATGTAAATCAAGGCCAAAATACGATACATTTTCGTGTTATCAAACACCCCCACACTTAAACCTTTGCTTGTCCTCAAGCAAACCATGACTCGTAAGAAAAATAGTGCATACGGATACTCATCCTAGGCTACCAACTCTACTTCGGTTGAGTTTATGTCATAGGTACTAGCTTACACACTAAGGATATCGTAACAACACAATTCCGCTTTTGCGGTCATCAACCTCCCTCCTATACAAACCAATCTGAATCATGTCATTATACCTAAACCTAACTAACTCATCCTTCTTTCATCCCTTTTCATTCTGGCGCAATCACATTTAGCCCGTAATCCTTTCACACTCATGGTAGGATAACCTGTTAGTGACTATGATCTCATTATTATTATCAAATTTTTTTTCTTTTGCACATTGGCTTAAATATCAATAAAATAAAGAAGTTTGCACCATTGGGCTAAATGATCGGGTGAGGATCACCTAACTTAGAAGGAGCATTTCTTTTCATTCATTTTTTTTCTTTTCAATTTACCATTTAAACATGAGATCATCCACTTATTTGCATCGGCTTCCTACTTAGTGCGTGCTTAGGATGGTGCTGACTGCTAAATAAACTAATTAGGGACTACTAAAGGGGTGAGAACTTAAGGCTACGACATAACAAGTACTCAAATCGATTTCCATAATAGGGAGGCTCACGGTGTTAAGACGATATCGATTTTGCGGAATTTTTCCCACGACTCACAATCTAACCTTAATTTCGTCTGTAACCTAAGATTTTCAAAAGAAACCCTATTTTTAACGCAAAATTTTTCAAAATATTTGGTGTGTCTCAAGGGAGTGGGAAATCGATAAACACAAAATCGCATATAAAGACTTGACAGCACATACAAAGATGCAACGAAAATAGAATTTTTTTTTAAAATCATGCTAGAAAGCAATAAATCTAACTAAAATGCGTTAAAATGAAAGCGGTAGAGTTCCTCCCCCACACTTAAACCAAACATTGTCCTCTATGTTTTGATAAAAGGTGGTAAAGGAAAGATAGAACCTGTATGACTGCCAATGCGTGCTACCATAGCCAAATTCACTCTGATTCTTCCCTTGTTGTCCTTGTCTTTGCTGACCACTTCTACTCCGGCGTCTTGTACTACGAGATATTTGAATTTGTTGAAACTTCACTTTCTTGAAGCCGCTCATTATATGGCTTGTTTCCGAAGGAAGTACCTGCAAAAATTTGTTAGAAAAATACGGTGCGATGTGTGCAGGTGGAACCTGACCAAGCGAAAGGAAAAAGAAGAGGTGAGTTACGAATGAGAGAGATATGCCTTCTCCTATCATACTCATCATCGGTGTCACCAGCAGCGACATTCGTAGGAATGTGCGTGGGCACCAACTCATCTTAAGGGATTGTCATCAAGAGACCGTTCGCCTAAATGTAGCTGAGACGTGACAAGCGATACAATTCTTTATTTTCTGCAAACACAAACAATGAAAGGAAAACATTTAAATTAAAAACTTGTGGGTTTCCTCCCACGCAGAGCTTTGTTTAACGTTGATAGCTCGACGGATTGAAGTGTTAATTTTTGGTTTCCATGGCCATTTATCAAGCCATCTCACATATCCCTCACCTTTTCTTTTCTTCCTTCTGTGGGGTAGTTCATTCTTTTGAACTTGTGGTGGTGGTTCTGGATCTATGCTAAGTATTAGCTTTTCAAGTTTGGGTTTAGTTATTTCATCCATCACCTCAAAGTTTAACCTTACCCTCTTAGCAGTAATGTTTTCCCTAGTTTCGCGGTCCTCTTATTTTCTCTTTTTATGCGGGACCTCAGACAAAGGTGTGTTAGTGTGGATATTTTCCAATATCTCCACATTCTTTTTGGATTGGGATTCTACTTTAGCCTCTACAAACCTTTGTGGGAAAAGAATTGGTGGGGTATATGGACGTAGAACAACAATTGTTGCTTCATTCTCTACCTCTATGACAACCTCCCTTTCGGATGGTGTCGGTGGATTTTTCTCTACACTTTCCTCACCAGAACTCTCATCATTCTCATTATCACTCTCCTCAACCTCATTATCACTCTCCTTAGGATTTTCAAGTTGTTTTTCACTACTAGTTGTTATAACATACGCATTCTCCTCAGGGGAGGGCTCTATAGGTGTCAATGCAAGTAGTAAGATTTGGGTCTCCAATGCCTCGGTGTAAGTCACGAGGGACTCGACCATAGTGTTCATCTGCCTAAGGGTTTCATGAGTATCAAGATGTTGTCTTCTAATCTCTTCATTATGGAGAGTTTGGGTCTCCACAAAGTGCTCCGTCATAGATTCTAACCTAGAATTAGTTGTTGTTTCAATGAAATTCTCTATTAATGTTTCAAGGTTGGAATTGACGGATTCTTGTGGTTCCTCAAAATATTGGGAGTGGTGATTTGGGTAGAGATAAGTTAGTGTCGCGTTGAAATCCTCCATTAGTCTTTCGAGATCGGAATTATGTGATTCTTGCGGTTCCTCAAAATTTTGGGAATGGTAATCATAGGAAAAATTTAGTTGCGGTTCCTCAAAATATTGGGAGTATTGCGGTTGGTAGTTGTAGAGAAAATTTGGGTGCGGCTCCTCAAGATATTGTAAGTGGTTATTATAGAGAAAATTTGGGTGATACATAGTTTTTAATTTTTTTTTATGAGAGTGCCTTAGTCTATACTGTGCAACAACGGAAAAACAATATTGACTGTTGGTCCCCGGCAACGGCGCCAAAAACTTGATGCTCCGCAAGTGCACGGAAATATCGAAGTAATATAAAAGATTGTCGAACCCACAGAGACCAATATCAACCTATCGTTATCTATCATTGCTTTGCAAAGCAAAGGCTAATGAATGATTGATTAAGGGAAAACTAAGACTAAAACTAAAATAAAACTAAGAAATGTAATTGAGAACAGAGAGACCGGAATGTGGATCCCGTGTACCTCAGGCACTCAGCAATTGATTGACGCTAATTTACGTATGTTCCGTAGAAAATATTGGTTTAAAGACTCCGCCTCACACTCTCGCGTTATTGACTAAAGCCACATTTCCTAACCACAGGATTTTGCTCTCGCTCGCCCGCTTTAATTAGAAAACGTATTTTGAAAATTAATTAGATCCTAATCGATACCTAAAGCGCTCTTGCTGTTTTTAGGATCAATGCCCCGTTCCCACTATCTGGATCGACCCCCACGCTCTCGCAGTGCCGGCTCTAACCTTTACTTGCTTCTCACTCTCGTGACGAAACAGTGTTAAATAACCTCTCACTCTCGTGACGAAGTTATTTAAACTAAACTTGGAAATAAAGACCAAAACAGAATTTATTATAAGTTAACGCTAATTTAATTACCGAGTCCCGTCGGAACGACGGTCCTCACAAACCGGACTCTAAACATTTAGTCGAACATGGAATTAAATGAAGACAACATAAACATTATAATTGAATTTGAAAACATCATGATAATTAATTTAGGAAAGCGATAAACAATAATAATAAGCAATGCGATAAAGAACCTGTAAAGACTTGAAGTAAATTGCGGGACTTGGAATAAATGCAGAACTGAAACGACTTTTATTAATGGCGACAAGATTGATGATCCAAGAATTACATAAATTGTAGGCCTAAATAATAATGGTGTGGTAGTTCCTCGATGTGAGAAACTACCACTTTTACAAAGGTAATATATGCCTAAAACTATGAAAATAAATTCTACAGCGCTTTCGCGCATAAAAACTTGGATGCCCCAAAATAACGAGGGAAATCCTATATATAGAGGGAGATTCTGTTCTGTAACTTCCATAGAGCATAAGTGAGTGGTGGAGAAAGTGGGAGGTTGGAGAAGTCTTCGGAGAAAATGTAAACGTGTGAAAGTTGATCCTCTAAAACTTCGTGACCGCGTTTCTGCTCAACGTATTAAACCTGTTTTGGACGCATGACGATCGTGAAGCTTCTGTTACGCTCGTGATGAATTTTTGTGTCTGCCACGGTCGTGGTGGACCTGCCACGGTCGTCACACCAGCAGAATTTGGATTCTGCTGTTTTCTGCTCTTTTCTGCATCTTTTCTTCCTTGTTTTGCTTCTTTTCTCCACTTTGCATACTTTTAACTTGGAAATAGAAATACCTACAAAAAAACTTAAATATTCTCGAGAAAATCGGATATTAGACGAAAACGATATAATAATTGAATGTAAATCAAGGCCAAAATACGATACATTTTCGTGTTATCAATGACATCAAACATTGAACAGCTTTTGTTTTTACAAAATTCCAGCCAATCCAAGAAACTAACACATATTCTTTTTTCTCAATATGTAATGTGGCTTTGACACAACGACATTTATGTTATTTTTCATTTAAATAATTATCCATCGGCCAATAAACATGTTAATTTATATTTTTTTTATCATTTATATTTTTTTTAATAATTAAAATATGAATTTAAATCACAATTATAAATTAAACAAAATTAGGTAATCTAAAGATAAATCTTTTAGTGTTCCATTTCTCCTCCCTAAAACCTAAAAAAGAAATACAACTGAAAGTCGTTATCTTCTTCCCTAAGTTGTTGCATTTTCATCAATACACAGTGAAACTTCTTCATCTTTTCAAGATACCTTACATTTCTCTTGTCGATTTCTTATACATTTGCATTACCAATTGTTTATTATACATTTCCATGTTACATTTCTCAGAAAATGAAGTGTTTTTTATTGAAAAACTTATGTTAAGTTTTAGATGTCTTTATTCAACATTGTCTCTCACATTGGTAGAGAGTTTTTCCGTGATAGCTTCATTTTCTACAAAGGAGGTGCTGAAACAATTCTTACTGGGCAACATTCACATAAATGGTCGTATTTTGAAGCTATGAGCTTTGTAGAATAATGGGGTTATGATGGTAGTGGTCTTAGATTATGGGGAAAGATTGAAAGGATTGATGAAGGTTTCTTCCATATGAATGATGAATTTGATGCAGTAGAAATTGTAAATCATTCTATTTCTAACAATATTGATGGATATATGTGGGTGGAGCATAATGCAGAATGATAGATTATGAAATAATCATAGTTATTTTGTATTTGTAGTTACCTGATATATAGCCTTATTAGTAGCCTTGGTATATACAGTTACCTAATATATAGCCTAATTAGTAGCCTGATTAGTGAATTGGTAACGACTATGTAATTTGTATATATTGGTTGATCAAAGAATGAAACAAACACATAATTATATTTCTCTATGGTATCACGAGTCTACGGTTTTCTTTCTTGCTTTTGTAGCCCTAATTGACTACTAATTTCATCCTTCTCCTTCTTTTTCCTATCAATCATGTCTGAAACGACTTATCCCAAAACTTCCAAATTTCATCCTGCTTATCTATCACCAATGTGAAGACTCTTATCCCTATTACATTGGACTTAGAATCGGGAAAACTATCATTCATGGGCATCATTATTCAAGGTTCAAGCCAAGGTTCATGATGTTCTTGACCATATCATCCCGCCTACAGAGGAAAAGGAAATAGAAACCTATGAAAAGGCCAAAGTTGTCTCTCTCTGGAAGCGGCTTAATGCAGTCATCTTGTAGTGGATTCATGCCAAGGTCTCAACCGACATCCCCACCTCTATTCTCATTGACGATGACTCGGCTGAATACGCGTGGAAAAGTGTTGTTGAACTCTTTTAGGATAATAAAAATTAAAGAGCTATGTACCTTAATAAGGAATTCACCAACACGGCCTCACTGATTTTTCGACGAAAAATGCGTATTGAAATCGTCTTAAAAGTCTTACCGATTAACTAGCCTATGTCGGGGCTCCCGTCAATGTTCATGGTATAGTTTTAAAATTGCTTCAAGGTTTGACAGAGAAATACTCTAATTTTGTGACTGTGATGCAAAAAGAGAAGACTCTACCTACTTTTGCTTCTGCTCGGTCCAAACTCGCTTTGGAAGAGGCCACCTTTTCAAAGCGTTCAAAACAAGAGTCTGGTTCCACCGCTCTGATCGCTAATAATTATTCTATTAATGTTGTTTCTTCTTTCTAAACACCACATCGTAAAAATAATTCCAATGGTCGTGTGAAAACCAACGAAAAAAACAATAATAATAAAAACCGCAAAAAAATAGCGCTGGTGGTGGTGAACAATTTGGTGGTGGCGGCCAAGCTAGTGGTGGACGAGGCAGCAACCAATGGAATGGTCTGGCTAGGGTGGTGGTGAGGCAGTGCATCAACAGTGGACTCAGCCACCATGGTAGGTACCGATGCAAGCTGCTTGGGCCATACCTACATGTCCTTATCCTACTCAACCATATGGTCTAGGTAGACCAAGCAAAGGCAGTTTAGAGTATTGGGACCAAGACAACACCAACACTAGCAGACCTATATAACTGCATCCCAATGGAATCCAGCAGCTCCACAATGGGCTCCAATTGACATCGAATCAATAATGCACACGATGTCCCTTTCTCAACCCTATCTGAATTGGTATATGGACATCGAGGCGAAGTTTCACATGACGTCCACACAAGGTAATCTATCGTCTTATTTTAATTTCAGAAAAAATAATGGAATTATTGTTGGCAGTGGTCAATAAATTCCAATTTGCGGTTATGTTCATACATCCTTACCTCCCCCAAACCAACCACTATGATTAAAAAATGTCCTTCATGCACCTAAACTCATTAAAAATTTAGTGTCAGTAAGGAAGTGTCCTTCATGCACCTAAACTCATTAAAAATTGGGTTAATTATACGATACCCCTGTCAATATGGAGAGTTTTGATGTACCCCTTTTTAAAAATAATTTTGAATTATCTCCTTGAAATTTTGGGTACCCCTAAACGTGTAAAAACCAGGGATAAATAAAAAAAAATTTACAGAAGGTAATTTTCCCACCTGGGAGCAAAAGAATTGTTAGATGTAATTCAGGTTTTGTCGAAGTCGAAGGACATATAGGTTTGGCGAAGTCGAAATGTTGTATAGTTGTAGTGTTGTAAGTCAGCTGTATTCGACAGAGTCAAATATAGCTGATAAAGATTTCAGTCGAAATGTTAGTTTGTGGGCCTGGGCTTTGATAGCCTATATAAAGGGTCTTTTAGTTTGTATTTTTGCACAACAGCTTCATAATAAAATTTTACAGAGTTTCAAACCCTAATCTCTTCTTATTTTTCTTCTCTCTCTTTCTCTTCTTCTTCTTCTTCTTTCTCTCAAACATTCATCTTTCTTGGAACCCAGTTCCAACAATTGGTATCAGAGCCTGGTTGCGATTCAGAGAGAATCTAATGGCAAACGGAACAACAACGTCCACATAATTCCCAGCGAATCTACCGGTTTTCAAAGGCGAAAACTACCAACGGTGGGTGGCGCAGATGAGGGTTATCTTCAGATTTCAAGATGTGGTTGAAATCGTGAATGATGGTGTAACGGAATTGGGGGAAAATGCTACTGATGAACAGAAAGTTGCGTACAAGGATCAAAGGAAGAAAGATGGTAAAGCATTGTTCTTGATTCACCAGTGTGTGGATCCGAATGTGTTTGAGAAAATTATTGAAGAGGAATCTGCAAAAGGAGCGTGGGACAAGTTAAAGAACTTGTATGGAGGTGATGAGAAACTGAAGAGGGTGAAGCTGAAAACCTTGAGAAAGCAATACGAAATGATTCAAATGAAGGAAGATGAATCAGTTTTGGAGTTCTTTTCAAGATTTGTGATGCTGACGAACCAGATGAAGTCTTGTGGAGAAACAATCACAGATTTGCAGAAGATTGAGAAGGTACTAAGATCTCTGACTGCAAATTTTGATTACATTGTAGTGTCCATTGAAGAGTCCAAGAATCTCGCTGAGATGAAGGTTGAAGAGCTACAGGCTTCGTTAGAAGCGCATGAGATGAGATTGAAGCAAAGAGATTCAGAAAGAGAAAAGGTATCGGACCAAGCACTACAAGCGAAATTCACAAAGAAATATGGGAGGGTGAAGCAGGGAAGGAATATTGCTAGTGATGAGAAGTCAAGCAAGAGTTCAAAGAATCATGATGATTCGACAAAGAAAGGCATGGGCAACAAGAATTCTGGGAAGAAAATTGACATGAAAGACGTGCAGTCTTACAATTGTCAAAGTTTTGGTAATTATGCTCGAGACTGTTGAAAGAAGAAGGAAACACGAACAAAAGAAAGTGACAAAGCGCAGTATGCACAGGCAGAAGATAGTGATTCTGAAGGTGTGCTACTAATGGCAGACACTCAGTCGAATGATGATGAAACAAATTTGTGGTACCTTGATTCAGGTTGCAGCAACCACATGACTGGTAATAAGAACTGGTTCACGAAGCTTGATGAATCAGTTAAGAAGGTGATAAAGTTTATAGATGGTAGACGTGTCACATCAGGTGGAAGAGGAAACATATCTGTAATGAAGAGAGATGATAGAAAAGCCAGCATTACTGATGTGTGTTATGTGCCTTCTATGACAAGTAACTTGATAAGTATAGGTCAATTACTTGCCAAAGGACATAATATGAAGCTGGAGAATAATCAAATAAAGGTGTATCATGCTGATGGTAGGTTGATACTGAAAGCACCATTGGCTGATAACAAGACTTTTAAAGTTCAGATTAACATAATTAATCATGAATGTCTTGCGTCAACTACAGAAGAGGAAAAGAATTGGCTATGGCATCATAGATATGGGCATCTAAACTTCAGGAGTTTGGGTATGCTGAATCAGAAGAAGATGGTGTATGGTTTACCTCGGGTGAAGGAACCAAATCATGTGTGTGAAGAATGCTGCAAAGCAAAGCATGCTAGAAAAGCATTCAAACATGATCTGCCAATTAAGTCAAAAGGAAAGTTGGAACTTGTTCATTCTGACGTATGTGGACCTTTTGAAGTTAGGTCGAATGGTGGAAAGCGTTACTTCTTAACTTTCATTGATGAATTCACCAGATATATGTGGATTTATGTGATCGAAAGTAAGAGTGAAGTATTCACAAAGTTCAAGAAGTTTAAGTTGCTTGTCGAAAAGCAAAGTGGCTGCAAGCTAAAGAAACTGAGAACTGATGGTGGTGGTGAATATATCTCTCGAGAGTTTGCTAGATTTTGTGAAGAGGGAGGTATAGAGCATGAGGTTATTGCACCCTATACACCTCAACATAATGGAATAGCTGAGAGAAAGAATAGAAGCATACTGAATATGACGAGAAGTATGTTGAAGGCTAAAGAGGTGCCAAAGAGATTTTGGGCTGAAGCAGCTTCGACAGCAGTATACATTCTGAATAGATGTCCAACAAAGAAGCTAGTCAAGAAAACTCCTTATGAAGCTTGGACAGGTGAGAAGCCAAACGTAAGTCATCTTAGAGTTTTTGGATCAATATGATTTAGGCATGTTCCTAAGCAATTGAGAACAAAACTAGATGATCGAAGTCAAACCATGGTGCTCATAGGTTATCATTCAACTGGTGCATATATACTATATTCACCAGAAGATGATAAAGTTGTGATCAGTCGAGATGTTCTGGTAGATGAAAATCAAAAATGGGAGTGGAGTCATGGGTCAGTTCGACAGGAAACTGGTCGACAGATGGAAGAGACAGTTTTGACGGTATTTGAAGAAGACCAACAAACTGAGGCCACGACAATTCGAAATGAAGAACCTCCTGAGAAGAATGTCAGAAGATCAACTAGAATAAGAGCTGAGTCGACAAGGTTAGCTGGATATGAAAGATTTCCAGATAATGCAATCGATGTAGATGGTGACTTAATAGAAGAAGCAATGATGATGGCTGAAGCAGAACCAATTAACTTGGATGAAGCCATGAATGATTCGAATTGGTGTGAAGCCATGAAAGAAGAACTCAGGGCAATCGAGAAAAACAATACCTGGGAACTTGTCGAAAAAGCCAGCAAAAAGCCTATTGATGTGAAATGGGTTTACAAGCTTAAACGAAGGCCAAATGGTGAAATTGCCAAGCATAAGGCAAGACTAGTGGCAAGAGGTTTTTTGCAGAAACCTGGTATTGATTTCGACAAAGTCTATGCGCCAGTGGCTAGGTTGGAAACAATCAGGATTGTTATTTCGACAACAGCATATAGAGGATGGAAGATACATCAGTTGGATGTAAAATCAACATTTTTGAATGGACCTTTGGAGGAAGAAGTATATGTCAGTCAACCACCAGGATTTGAGGTCAAAGGGCATGAGTCGAAGGTGTACAGATTGAGGAAGGCTCTCTATGGATTGAAGCAAGCCTCGAGGGCTTGGAACAAAAGAATAGATAGTTTCCTAATCGAAGCAGGTTTCACAAAGTGTGTGTCTGAGCATGGAGTTTATGTAAATGATGTCGACAATGATAGTCGAATCATTTTATGCCTGTACGTCGATGATTTGCTAATTACAGGTGCAAATGAAGCTGAGATTAGAAAAGTTAAGTCGAAGCTAATGCAAGAGTTCGAAATGTCCGACCTAGGGAATTTGTCATATTTCTTAGGGATGGAATTCAAAGACACTGCTGAAGGTGTGTTCCTACACCAAAAGAAGTATGCTTAAGACATCTTGAAGAGGTTCAAGATGACTGACTGTAAAGCTGCAACAACTCCATTGGAAACAGGAGCAAAGTTGAAGAAGGTAATTGATGATGAGTTTGTAAGTTCGACACTATACAAACAAATTATTGGATCCTTGAGGTATCTTTGCAATACAAGGCCGGACATTTGTCAGAGTGTCGGATTGTTAAGTCGATTCATGGAGAAACCCCAAGAATGTCATCTCATTGCAGTAAAGAGAGTACTGAGATACATTAAGGGTACGATTGATCATGGTGTGCTGATGCCATATCGAAATAAGTCCAAGTCAAAAGATGCGGAGGTATATGGCTATACTGATTCAGATTTCAGTGGAGACTAAGATGAGAAGAAGAGTACTGCAGGCTACATTTTCATGATAGAAGGAGCTCCAATCTCTTGGAGTTCGAGAAAATAAAGCATTGTGGCTTTGTCATCATGTGAAGTTGAGTATGTAGTTGCATCGTATGCAGCATGTCAGGTAGCATGGATATATAAGTTGCTCGAAGAACTCAAGATCAAGGAACCTAGGAAGATGAAATTGTTTGTAGATAACAAGTCAGCTATTGATCTTGCCAATCATCCTATGTGTCATGGTCGAAGTAAGCACATAGAAAGAAGGTATCATTTTCTCAGGGATCAAGTGAACAGAGGTGTCGCTCCCGGGATTTTCATCCAAGTACAAACGCGAAAGTGGCATCGAAACAGAGTCGCTAGCAATGTGTATTTATCCCAAGAGAGGGAAAGGAAACACTGCTTAAACCTGAAGGAAAGAAAAAACATGGTCTTGTGACCAAGAGAACTGGATTCGGGAGTCGGTTATGCGAGAGGAAGGTTTTAGCACCCCCTCGCGTCCATCGTACCCGATGGGATCCACGCTTGCTTGTCTCGATCAAAGGGTGATAGAAAAGATACTGGAAAAAGGAACTGAAAGAAAGAAAGGAGAAAGAATCGAAAAGGAACGAGAAATAAATGTAGGGAAAATAAAAGAAGTGCTCGAATGGGCCCTACCCCACTGCCTACGTATCTCATCGGGAACATGAGAATCAGAGCGACGTAGTTCCCTCAACGAGGGTCGCTTTGTTTGTGTTTTTTGGGAACAGCTAACGTTCTAGCTCAGGTGTTGCATGCTCGCTGGTCCGAATGCGTTACCATCTTGCCAGAGAACGAGTAGAAGCACGTTCGTACGCTGAGAGTGAATGGGATGAGAAAAGAATTCCCGAAGGAAAGACGTTATTGTTTGTTTGAAGTTTTTAGAAAGAAGTGTCTTTTACAGTTATTTGCATATGATAGTGTATCTAAATCTTAGTCATTGGAGTGTATACATTCTCACATTCCAAGATGGAATGAGTAAGAAAGTACACTAAGTGTAAAGAAGACCCTCACACTTAGTTCCAATTATTAAGGTTCAAACACACTAGCATACTTGTATTTATTAAGTGTTTTTGTTGATTATGAAATGAAGAAGTGTTTTTCTTTATTTGTATCTTCAACAAGTATTGCATTTAAGTCCCTCATACAAGATCAAATGTTTAACATATTGACCCAAGATGGGCCATATGCTACACATTCTAAGATTATAAGAGAAGACCCCTTATAATCTTTTCTTTATATGAAAGGCCTAAATGCAATAAGTGCCTACCTTTATTAGATATTTTGAATTTTCTTTGAGATGAGAAGATGAAAGACTCAAGTGGGGGAGAAAGGTAAAATCTATGTGAACTAAGACTCAATCCTAATTGATTAGTTAAGGGAGTGATCCTAAAGGTTTGTGAGGTTGCAAAACCTAAAGTCTAAAGAAGGAATGAGTTAAACAATTCACTTCTAAAGTAGAAGATGAATTGTAACTCAAAAGGGAAAGTAATGAGTTAATCAAAGAAAGCACATAAGTACATAACAAAACACAAGATTGAATTGTAAAATATGAAAGGACAGAGGTTTGAATGTGGATTCATTATCCACACTCAATTTCAACTTACCAAATCCCCTACATGGTTAGTAAACATGGAAACATGTATAAGAAGTAAAAAACACTTAATGCACAATAAAGTTCTAAAGAATAAGATGAAGAATCAAATCTTAATATCACAACCAGAATGTGAATCATATTGACAACAAGTGAATATCATCATACAAGTTCAAATGAATAAGCAACAATCATCATCCATAGCATTTAAACATGTTATCATAAGAAAGGATAGATGAAAGATGAAAAGAAATGAAAAGAACATGCATAAATGGAACATGTAATCCAACAATCAGAATGGAAACTAAATGAAAAATGGTCTATAAACATCTCAAAGTATTCATGAGTCAACATTCAAGACATTCAAGAAGTAATAGAAGAAGAAGTGAAGTGAAAGTTCAAAAGGAAAGTGCAAACAATACATGTTAAGGATGTACAAAGTTCAAGTTAAAATGAACATGTAAAGATGACCTATAGTGTGTACCAAGGACCTATAATATCACATGAATAGCTCATAAAATATGCAAATGCTCATACAAATATGCACAAAAGAAATCATGCAAACATACACTAAAGTTAGAATGATATAACATGTATTAGGCTTCAAATGTAATGCATCAAACAAAAATCAAATGGACCTATGAAAATTATGCAAGCATGGTATTTGAATGCCTAAGTCAGAAGTAAATCATACATCAAGATGGTATGTCAAAATTCAAAGCAAAATGACTTCAAACAATGCATTAGGTCAAGTTGAAACATCATGCAAAATGGTGCAAAGACAAGCATCAAAACATGTCATAAAGTGACCTAAAAAATAATAAAAAAATCATCTAACACGTCTCCATGTATTAGTGAATCAATCCAAAAAGAATCAGGTCAAAACAGTTTGTAATGAGCAAGAACAAAATTCTACAAATTCATGTATCATACTTGGAATGCATACAAATGGAAATTCAAAGAAAATTACGAAACAGTGATACAAATGTGGTAAAATCATGAAATAAAAATATTTAAAATTTCCTAAATGTCTTGATAATATTCATGAATTTTTCCAAAATTTTCTGATGTTGTTTTATAATTTTAAAAATTAAAAATGAAACGTGTGCATAAAAGAAAAATAAAAAATGAAAGAAAACAAGTAGGGGGTGCAGATAGCAACATTATCACGTTCAAAATTGTTTGGGCTTTAAAACGTGAGGTGTAAATAGCAATAACCCAAGGTCCATATACGCGCAGTCCACACCAACAATTGTGCACTCTCAGTCAAAATAAAAGTAAAACAATGAACACCATTGGATCAAGTCCAGTCAACAAACCAGTCAAAGTAACCATATCCAATGCACACGCGTGAAGGAACACACTCACTACCATGTACTGCACCACACATGGCCAATCTGATTCAAAAAATGTGCACGTGCAGGGGAGGGTGGATTTTAATGTGTTGTCACGTTTTGGAGCGTTGGATTAAAAGATCAAACGGCTGTAATTCAAACTGGCATAAACCCTAGCAATTAAAGCTACCGGCCGGAGAGGGACCTCCGGTCACCTTCTCCGGCGAGAGCCACCACCTGCAAATCTTACATGTTCCAGAAATGCACAATCCTTATGTCAAAATGAAGCTGAGGTTATGGAGAGCACGAATACACAATTATCTTTCACATAACAAGCACACACATAGAGAACAGAGGAGATAAAGATATGCCCTAACTTTTGGATCTACGCCTCTAAGAGGCCTATCAACTAGCCGGAGATAATAGAGCTTATAGTAAGCTTTAAGCAACAAAAACAACTTAAAATTAATAAGAATCGAATGAAACAAGTTGAGTGATGAAACCTGGCAACGTGGAGAAACTTGAAGTGTTGAGAAAAACCAGAGAAAAGCTTGATATTCTGAGCTTCTAGATCTTCAACCTTAGCAAAATAAATGTTGTTGATTCATAAGTAGATGAAGGAGATTGAAGATTGCAGTGATGCTAAACTTGCAGAAATTGAGTTGTTCTTGTTGCTCTTGATTCAACCACACCAAACAATGAGCAATGGAGGAACAATAGAGATGAAATCGTGGAGAGGAAAATGAGAGAACTCAGAGAGAAAGAGAGAGGAATTCTGAAGTGAGTGTAGAAAAATGAGTGTTCCCCTGAAAAATGTGAGTGAAATGTGATTTTTTAGTGTGAGTTAAACGTGAACTAGAGGTGGTTAAGTGAGTGAGTTAGAATGAGTCATGTGAGTTAAGGTGAGTCATCCCTAACTAACTGAGCCAAGTTAGTTAGGGCGAGTTGTGTTATGGCTGTGATATGGTGGTGGTGACTTATGGTGTACTATGGTGGAGATGAGAGTGAAACTGAAATGGCATGGCTGGTGTAGCATAGAACTTGTTCAGCAAGTTTGTTCTTTCCATTCTCATGTCTGGCACGTGTTATGGCAAGTGTATGTAATGGTAATGGTGTGTTCAAATAAGGGAATAAAGTACATGAGTTATTTGATGGATGTCTAAACCAAATTGTGTATCAAGAGCCATCAATGTATCAGTGGAACATAGGGTGATTTGTAGATGAAATTCTCCCTAATCAATGGATGGTTTGATGAGTTTTTGGAGTCATTGGAAAGAGGGAATATGGGAGAACATGTTTGGTACGAGAATTGAGTTGAAATGATGCCTCAAACATGCTCAAAAATGACTATGAACTCAAGGATACAAAGCTGGTTGGTGGGCGTACAAAAGCAAGTCATGACCTAGCAATGTGGTGCATGAAATTTCAGTGTGATCACCCTATCTTGAGACCAATATTTCTCCCTCATAACTTGACCAAATCAAAATTTCCCCAACATCAACATTGAAGAGGGCATTGCAAGGAACAACTTTAATGTTGAAAAGATTTTCATTTGAAGCCTCTAACCATGAGTAATTGATCAAAACATTTGGCCCACCACATGTTTGTGAAAATGACTGCGCATGACTTAAGATTCGCCCAAGCTGACTTGCATTTTGCCCAAGTTTTCCTCAACTTTGATCATCCATAACTCTCTCAATTTTGATCCAATGGAAGTGTTCTACACATGGATTTGAAGCTTAAGATGAGATCTTTTGTTGTGGCCGAGTGGAATTTTTATTTGATGTCTCAATTTTGAATGGCCTTGGTTCAAAGTTTGGTGCAAAATGGCCAAAACTTTCCTTATTTAGAAACCCTACTTCTTCCAAAAATGGCAACTTTTCAAATCTTGATTTTTCATGATCCTTTTGGAGTTTCTTGATCAAATTTTGTACATTGGTCACATATAACATGAATTTCATGAATTTGGCCTCAAAAAGTCAAGAGTTGACTTTTTCCTCTGATTATTTGACTTAGCCCCAATTTTCCTGATTTTTTATCTTTCTTCCAATTGAACCACTTCTAAAACCAATTGAGAGGCAATTTTCCACACACATACACTTAAGGACATGTAGAATACCTTGACATCAAGTTTTGTCCAAAAAATCAAAGATGACCTGATTTAATTGGAAACCCTAGTTTTGATACCCACCTACTAAGGGGAAAAATGTGCAGTCTTCAATTTCAAATTCCTCAGAGTATGTTGTGTATCCTCTTAAAGGATGATGAAATATGCCACTTGAGGGTGTTTTTGAATCAATGAACTATCTCTTTTGAGGGTTTTCCTTTAGTTTTTTGGACCTCCTCTTGGCTTGCCTTGAGGCAACTTGTTTGACCTTTTGTGCCTTGAATGATTCCTTGATTGTCCATCTTTCCCCTGATCACATGCCTTGATGGTAAGAGGGATGCTATGCTTCATTTTTCTATGCAATGCTAGGCTAATGAGATGGATATGATATGATATATGATAATTCTATGCTATGATGACAAAAGAGAGAGCAAATTTTGGGGTATTACAGCTGCCCCTATTCAAACGCTGTAGACCTGAATGCCTGAAAGCGATTGCTTTCAGACTTTCAAGGTATATAGTGATTGAATACCAAATATAGCCAAAAATTTGCTCTGGATGACGAAGAACAAAAGGGATATAAACCCAACGAGACTGCTGGATTGAATCTTTAATGAAACGTTGTCGGAGAGATCTGTCTTTTGAACGACGCCAGACGACTACTGGCTTGCCATACTATGGATGGACTTTCAACAATGTCTTTTTGAACGACGCCAGACGACTACTGGCTTGCCACTCTACGGATGGACTTTCAACAATGTCTTTTTGAACGACTACTGGCTTGCCACTCTATGGATGGACTTTCAACAATGTCTTTTTGAACGACGCCAGACGACTACTGGCTTGCCACTCTACTGGTGGACTTTAGTTGCTCTGCCATTCTAAACAATGGACTTTTACCAATTCGTGTTGGATTTCTGCCAATATATTGTTGGACTTCAATGATTACCAAACCGGCTTTGGAATCTCAAAATTGCCATCCTCAGATGGACTTTTGCAGCTTTGCCAAACTAACATTGGACTTCGATGCCTACCAAACCGGCTTTGGAAGCTTTGCCAAACCAACGTTGGACTTTGCTGAGAATATAATTGTTTATCATCATCCCACCTGCTGGAACAATATAAACTACTGCTTGTATGATCATTCCACCTGCTGGAAAAACCATCTGCAATACTATCCCACCTGCTGGAATAATATGAACGATTATATATAATGATCACCCCACCTGCTGGAACAATCATCTGCAATACTATCCCACCTGCTGGAATAATATGAACAATTGCATATAATGATCACCCCACCTGCTGGAACAATCATCTGCAATACTATCCCACCTGCTGGAATAATATGAACAAACTGTCTGTATGATTATCCCACCTGCTAGAATAACCATCTGCAATACTATCCCACCTGTTGGAATAATATGAACAACTGTCTGTATGCCAAAAATAAATTGGCCTTTGAGTTGTAAATGAGCAATGCTGAGAATTACACCACCGGCTGGGTAATATCATATGCTGATATTTTACTGAAGAAGAGATTCCCTCGATCTATTTAGACCTTGCTGGGGAAATTACTGTCAAAATATCGAACTCTGTGGGGAGAGAAAACAATTCAGCAAATTATTCTTTGACAAATTTCACATGCTGAAACCTGCGGGAAATATACCTTGTTGACACTACCACTTGCTGGTAAATCCTGCCGAGAATAAACTCCACAGGGGATGTTACTGCGAGAAGCTTCGTCTCTTAAGAGGATTTTATAGAAAACCAAGCGTTTTCAAACTCTTAGACGAACACCTTGTCTTCAACTTCCGAACATCCGCTCTTGCACTACCCTTCGCATTATTTGCAAGGTACCCGAAGATTTGCACTCGTTATGGACATGGAGTGTTCACTGCATTAATAACCGTTATCAACACAGAAGAATTCAATCTTCGACAACCGTTGTCGTCACAAAACCTAGTGGGAAATCTTGAATGAAAGAATCGACTTAAAAAGATACAATAGTATCAAGTCATAGCAAATATCTGTTGATTATGCTGAGAGATAACTTTCGTGCCGCTTGGATCGATCGTACTCATTACCTGCAATAGAAAAAATATATGCACATGCCCCAGGATATTGCGTGGTTTTTTTGAGTCCACCATCCAAGGTTGTCCAACAAGCAAAGTAATTTTAAATGTCTTTTTCGTGCATGTTTTTGCAAGGCCATGATATTTTCAAAACAATGTTTTATTATAAAAAATCAGACGTTTTTGCAAACAAAACAGTAAAATGAAAATAAAAGCTTATGACTGAATATTCAATTTTATTGATAAAATGCCAAAATCGGCGAATTTACAATTGGAAGCAAACCCCTGAAAGAGTTGATTGCCATAAAATTGAGAAAAGAAACATATCCTAATGATAATGCGGAAATTGGATTCCAACTGATTTCTGATTCTGTTATAGCCAGTATGTATTCCAACTCTCTTGATTATCTTCGCCTTAGGAAGTTCGTGGTCGGAACAATTCCTCCTTCGGAGACTTTGCTAGTTTGTTGAAGAGTAGAGAACGTACAGATTAATTCATACTGCAGTCATTCGCTTAAATCCCTCTTTTGCGTGGATCGCCTTTTCAGGTTTTCAATCCACCGGGATACCCATTTTTGCCTAAGTTGCCCTTTCGGGTTTTCAACTTACCGGGTGTACAATTTTTTTTTACTTATATCCCTAATTTTTGCCCGAACCTTTATTCTGTTTTTGGTTCGCCAGGATGCCCTTTTTTGCCTGGATTTTTTTTCTTTTTTTTTCCATCCAGCGGGTCTATTTATACGAAGTATTTTTTAACTGCATCTAAATTAACAGGGGATGAAAAGTCTTCACCATCCATGGTTGTCAGCAATAAGGCTCCACCTGAGAAAACGTTTTTAACCACGAATGGACCTTCATAATTAGGCGTCCATTTGCCCCTGTGATCTGTACTCGGAGGAAGTATTCTCTTGATTACCACATCTCCAACCTTGTAAACTTGAGGTCGAACCTTTTGATCGAATGTCCTCTTCATTCTGCGCTGATATAGCTGGCCATGACATACTGTCGCTAGTCGCTTCTCCTTAATAAGGCTCAGCTGATCAAATCTGGCTCGTACCCATTCAGCTTCATCTAGTTTAACGTCCATCAATACTCGGAGAGAGGGAATCTCAACATCGACCGGTAGAACTGCCTCCATACCGTATACAAGTGAGTATGGTGTTGCCCCAGTGGACGTGCGGACTGATGTTCGATACCCATGCAAAGCAAACGGTAACATCTCATGCCAATCTTTGTACGTGACAACCATCTTTTGCACAATCTTCTTGATATTTTTGTTGGCCGCTTCGACCGCGCCATTCATCTTTGGGCGGTACGGGGAAGAATTGTGATGTTCGATTTTGAAGTCCCGGCATAGCTTAGCCATCATCTTGTTATTCAAATTAGAACCATTATCAGTAATGATTCTTTCGGGAACTCCATATCGACAAATGATATCTCGTTTCAAGAAATGAGCTACCACTTGCTTAGTGACATTGGCATAAGATGCTGCTTCAACCCATTTAGTGAAGTAATCAATGGCGACCAAGATGAAACTATGGCCGTTTAAAGCAGTAGGCTCAATTTTCCCGATCATATCAATGCCCCACATTGCAAAGGGCCACGGAGAGGACATGACACTCAACGGATTTGGAGGAACGTGTACTTTGTCTGCATAGATCTGGCATTTGTGACACTTGCGGGCATACTTGCAGCAATCTGACTCCATTGTCAACCAATAATACCCCGATTTCAACAATTTCTTAGCCATCGCATGTCCTCCGGCATGGGTACCGAAAGAGCCTTCGTGCACTTTAATCATCAACAGGTCTGCTTCGTGTCTATCCACGCATCTGAGCAGAACCGTGTCAAAATTTCTTTTATACAGCACGCCATCTTTGTTCAGGAAGAAACTACCGGCTAGCCTTCTTAATGTCTTCTTGTCTTTGGAAGATGCCCCAGGCGGGTATTCTAGATTTTCCAAGAAGCATTTAATGTCATGGTACCAAGGCTTGTCGTCAGACACTGCATCAACATAAAAAACAAAAGCAGGTCTATCAAGACGAGATACATCAATCCTGGGTACAAAGTTCCAACCATGCACTTTGATCATCGAAGATATAGTGGCCAAGGCGTCTGCAAACTTATTTTCATGTCTGGGAACATGGTACAACTTGACAGTTGTAAAGAATGTCAGCAATCTCCTCGTATAATCTCTATACGGAATCAAATTCTGCTGATGTGTGTGCCAAGTTCCCTTTACTTGATTGATTACCAGTGCTGAATCAACACAAATATCGAGGCTCTTGATTCGTAAATCAATAGCCTCCTTAATCCCTAGTATGCAAGCTTCGTATTCTGCTTCATTGTTGGTGCACCCGAAAGTTACTCGGGCAGTGAATAGCATGTGAACGCCTTCTGGCGTAATGAGAACTGCACCAACTCCGCGCCCATTCATATTAACTACCCCGTCAAACATCAAACTCCATTTGGATTCAGGGTCAGGCCCCTCCTCCAGAAGTGGTTCCTCGCAGTCTTTCGCTTTGAGAAACATGATGTCCTCATCAGGGAAATCAACCTTCATGGGCTGGTAGTCATCAAGAGGCTGTTGCGCAAGATAATCTGATAGTATACTTCCCTTGATTGCTTTTTGCGAAGTAAATTGAATATCGTACTCTGTCAATACCATCTGCCGCCTTGCAACTCTACTTATAAGTGCTGGTTTCTCAAAAATATACTTGACCGGATCCATTTTTGAGATCAACAGGGTTGTATGTGTGAGCATATATTATCTCAATCGCTTTGCAGCCCATGCGAGTGTACAGCATGTTTTCTCAAGCATTGAATAACGCGATTCACAATCTGTAAAATTCTTGCTCAGGTAGTAGATAGCATGCTCTTTCCTACCTGTCTCGTCGTGTTGACCGAGAACGCAACCCATGGATCCTTCGAGCACTGTCAAGTACATAATCAGTGGTCTCCCTTGAACTGGAGGTATCAGAATAGGCGGTTCCTACAAATATCTTTTTATTTTATCGAATGTATTTTGACAAATCATCATTCCACCTGACCGTTTGATCTTTTCTTAGCATTTTGAATATCGGTTCGCAGGTGGCAGTTAGGTGAGATATGAACCTTGAAATGTAGTTCAATCTCCCTAGAAAGCCGCGAACTTCTTTCTCAGTTCTCGGTACAGGCATATCTTGTATAACTTTCACTTTAGCAGGATCAACCTCTATTCCTTTTTCACTAACAATGAAACCCAGCAATTTTCCGGACCGCACGCCGAAAGTACACTTGTTAGGATTCAGTCTCAACCTAAATTTCCTCAACCTCTCAAACAACCTCTTCAAGTTGATCAGATGTTCCTCTTCTGTCTTTGATTTAGCAATCATGTCATCCACATAGCACTCGATCTCTTTATGAATTAGATCGTGAAATAACGTCACCATTGCTCTTTGATAAGTTGCCCCTGCGTTCTTCAACCCAAAAGGCATTACTTTGTAACAGAAGGTACCCCATGGGGTAATGAATGTCGTCTTCTCCATGTCTTCAGGCGCCATCTTTATCTGATTGTACCCGGAGAATCCATCCATAAATGAGAACACTGAAAACTGAGCAGTATTGTCAACCAGCACATCAATATGAGGGAGTGGAAAGTCATCTTTAGGGCTCGCCCTATTGAGATCTCTGTAATCCACGCACATTCTGACCTTGCCATCTTTCTTTGGCACCGGTACTATATTGGCCACCCAGGGAGGATAGTTAGTTACTGCTAGAAAACCTGCATCCAACTGTTTCTGTACCTCTTCCTTGATCTTCAAAGCCATTTCTGGTTTCGTTCTGCGCAGCTTTTGCTTGACCGGTGTACAGGCCTCTTTCAATGTTAGTCTATGTACAACTATGTCTGTATTTAAACCTGGCATATCTTGATATGACCAAGCAAAGATGTCAACGTATTCACGTAGCATGACTATCAGCCCTTGCTTTATATCACCCCGCAGACTTGCACCGATCTTGATCTCTTTCTTGCTTTCTTCTGAACCAATATTGATAACCTCAAGATCTTCCTGATAAGGCTGAATGGTCTTTTCTTCCTGTTTCAACAATCTAGCCAACTCTTCCGGGTGTTCATAGTCTTCATCACTTTCCTCCTCAGCTTGATAGATCGGATTGTCGAAATCATACGTGGGCATAACAGAATCATTTTCAGAGGAATCCACAAAATCAAGTCTGCATGATTGGATTGATGCTTTATTTTAGATTTTTTTTGCTTGAAAACAAAAGAAAAGAAAGTTCATTATCATTTTTAATTTGCTTTGTGCGAAAATAAAAAATAAAGGAATAAAGGAACACAAATTTGTAAACAAAAACGTCCTTTTTATTGATGTTTGAACATTATATGAGAAAATATGGTGGCCCTACAAATGGATCCTCACACCTTGGGCAGAGTGTGGGATTTTATGCATTATGAAAGACAAGAATTATTACTCTGAATGGTGTACAACATGAATGACTTCTTCACTAGACCAGTTTTGCAATGCCTCGCCCGGAGCCAGTGAATACACCCATCTGTCCAGATAATCTGAGCTTTCAGCGTCATCTTCTATTGTTGAGCAGGACTGATTAGGGTTGATAATTCCTCCACTGTTGAAATTGATTGGCCCACGGAATCGGGGAACTGGCGTCTGGCCCGGTTGGTATCCAATGCCGAACTTATCTTCTTTCACAAACACGTCGATAGCTTTACCCCAACCTTGGGCATTTCCGCTTTCAACCACTTCTCTGGCCTGCTTGTAGGACACAATTGATGCACTCGGCCCAACTGGCACATTTGACACCACTGATGTTGAAGTAGGTTCTGGAAATTTGTTGATATTCAGGGCTTCAAAAGACTGGCATAGGGTTTCATGAATCTCTCCATCCATTTCCACATATTTGAAAGTGGATAGATGTCTTAGGTAGAAGTCATAGGAAGGAGTCATAGGAAGGGTAGTGATTAAGTGAGCTGATTGAACCGGGTGTGGTTATCAGTGAATTGATACTATCGAATATTGATTTCATCCCTGGCTTGGTAGCCCCCAGATGTAGGATAGTTGGATCCGAACTGGGTTAACAATTTCTGGTGTTCTTTACATTTTATGCACACTTTTGTTTTGAACTTGTTCATTGTTGTTGTATATCAGTGTCTCGACATCTCGATAGGACATCTGATATACAGGCCAGAATTTCAATTGGCATCAAGAGCTGGCACCCTTTTTGTTTCTGGGTGAGATTCAGGGAAGGTACTTTCTGGTACAATGGACAAGGATGGAGGAGCTCTGAATAAACCACCTTTGCTGGATGGCTCTAACTATGAGTATTGGAAACCTAGGATGATAGCCTTCATCAAGTCCATGGATGATCAAGCATGGAAAGTGATTATCAAAGGTTGGGAGCCTCCAAAGGTAAGAGATGGAGAAGGAAATCTTACTGATGTTCTGAAGGAAGAAGAGGACTGGGATGATGCTGACTACAAAGGATCTGTTGGAAATTCTAAAGCCATGAATGCATTGTTCAATTGTGTCAACAGAAATATCTTCAGGCTGATTAAGCATTGTACTATTGCCAAAGAGGCTTGGCAGGTCCTGAAAGTTGCTCATGAAGGGACCTCAAAGGTGAAAATGTCAAAGCTTCAGCTTCTCACTAGCAAGTTTAAGAGTTTGAAGATGAAAGAGGATGAGAGCATTCATGATTTTCATATGAACATTATTGAGATAGCTAATGCCTCTAGTGCCTTAGGAGAAAAGATGTCTGACAGCAAGCTGGTCAGGAAGATTCTCAGGTCTCTTCCTAAGAGATTTGATATGAAGGTTACTGCTATAGAGGAAGCTCAGGACATTGACTAGATGAAGGTGGATGAGCTTATGGGATCACTCCAAACTTTTGAGTTAGGACTCGGTGAAAAAGCTGAAAAGAAGAAGAGTATAGCATTTGTGTCAAGTGCTGATGACTCAGATGATGAAGGAAAACTGGTCAAAGATGAAGATGTGTCTAAAGATCTGGTATTACTTGGTAAAAAATTTAACAAAGTGTTGAAGAGGATTGACTGGAAGTCAAGAGCTAATGCTCAGAACCAGTCACTCGACATCAGAAAGAATCAGAATGGAGGCAGAAGATCCAGAACTGAAGAAGACTCTAATCAAGGGAAGAGAGTTCAATGCTATGACTGTGAGGGATATGGGCACATAAAGACTGAGTGTCCCACGTATCTCAAAAGGCAGAAGAAGGGCCTATTCGTGTCTTGGTCAGAAGGAGAGTCTGAGAGTGATATTGAAGAAGAATCAGCAAAATTGGTGACAGCTTTGACTGGAGTATGTAAGGCTGATGAAGAAAATTCTTGTGAATCTGACTCTGACAAAGAATCTTATGTTGGAGAACTCACTAAGGAAGAAGTATTCTCAGGGTTTTCAGAACTGTGTATCAAGAATGAAGAAAGGTGCCAGATTATATTGGAGCAGAAGATCTTGATAGCTAAACTGGAATCTGAGAAGGAAGAACATCTATCAACCATTGCTGATCTGAAGGAGGAGGTTGAATGGCAAAAGTCAAGACTTGACAATATGACCAAATCTATAAGAATGCTGAACAATGGTACCACGCAGCTGGATGAGATCCTTCAGAATGGGAAAGAAGCTGGAAATGTGCAAGGCCTTGGTTTTAACAATTAAACAGAGACTTCCAAGAAGACTGTATTGAAGTTTGTTCCTCAGAAAATAAAGCAAGAAGTGGAGATGTCAAATCACATGTTTCAACATCAGAAGAAAAGAGTTTGTAGATCAAAGTATAAACCATGGAGATGCCATTACTGTGGCAAGATTGGTCACTTAATGTCCTTTTGCTATAAACTGCACGGCTATCCCAAAACTTCTCAGCAACAAAATAAAGAACAGAGTTGGGGTAAAGTGAAGAGAAGATGGATTCCTAGACAAATGATGGCTGGCCTCATAGCACATACTTCTCTTAGAGCATCTGCAAGAGAAGATTGGTATTTTGACAGTGGTTGTTCAAGACACATGACTGGTGTGAAGAAGTTCTTGTCAGACATTAAGCCTCACTCCACCAATTGGGGATGGATCAAAGGGTGAGATAAAAGGTGTCGGAAAGCTGGACTACACAAGACAACCAAATCTGGATCGAGTTCTCTTTGTCAAAGGACTGGCCGCAAACTTAATCAGTATAAGCCAATTGTGTGATGTAGGGTTCAAGGTAAATTTCACCAAATCTGAATGTCTAGTAACCAATGTGAAAGATGAAGTTGTTATGAAGGGGACCAGGTCTAAGGATAACTGCTATCTGTGGAATCCTCAAGAACCTGAAAATCTGTCTACTTGTTTGATGTCAAAGGAAGATGAAACCAAACTGTGGCATCAGAAATTGGGTCACTTACATCTGAAAGGGATGAAGAAGGTTATGTCAAGTGAAGTTGTTCGAGGTATTCCCAAGCTGAAGATTGATGAGGACAAAATATGTGGTGAATGTCAAGTTAGGAAGCAAACAAGGGTGTCACACAAGAAGCTTCAACATCTTACCACAACTTCTAGAGTTCTAGAACTTCTTCACATGGACCTAATGGGACCTATGCAGGTTGAAAGTCTTGGTGGGAAGAAGTATGCCTATGTTGTCGTAGATGACTACTCTAGATTCACTTGGATAAGTTTTATCAGAGAAAAGTCTGAAGTGTTTGCAGCTTTTAAAGAATTGTGTCAAAGAATTCAACGGGAAAAGGATTGTGGTGTTGTTCGAATCAGAAGTGACCATGGGAAAGAATTCGAAAATAGTAGATTTGAAGAGTTCTGCTTATCTGAGGGAATCATTCATGAATTCTCATCACCAATCACTCCTCAGCAGAATGGTGTGGTGGAACGCAAGAACAGGACCATACAAGAATGTGCAAGAGTCATGATTCATGCCAAAAAGCTTCCATATCATTTTTGGGCTGAAGCCATGAATACTGCTTGCTATATACACAATAGGGTGACTATCAGATCAGGTACCTCTGTCACTCTTTATGAGCTATGGAAAGGTAGAAAGCCAAATGTGAAGTATTTCCATGTGTTTGGTAGTAAGTGCTACATCTTAGCGGATCGTGAGCAAAGGCGAAAGATGGATCCTAAGAGTGAGGAAGGAATATTTTTAGGTTACTCTACAAACAGTAAATCATATAGGGTATTCAATTCCAGAACTCAGGTGATGATGGAATCCATAAATGTGGTGGTTGATGATTCTGGCAACGATGAAGATGTCCCAGATGATGTTGGAGCATGTCTGCCCATGAACAATGAAAACTCTTCAGACATTGAGTCTGCTCAAGAAATCAACACCAGACCTGAGAATAAAGAGGTAGAGGATGCTAACAGGGGACCCTCTATAAGGATTCAGAAGGATCACCCTAGGGAATTAATTATTGGAGATCTGAATGAAGGTGTAAGAACCAGAAGAAGGGAGACTGTGTCAAATGCTTGCTTTGTGTCAAAGATGGAACCAAAGAATGTCAAAGAAGCATTGACAGATGAGTTCTGGATAAGTGCCATGCAAGATGAACTGTGTCAGTTCAAGAGAAATGAAGTTTGGGAACTGGTACCACGACCAGCAGGAACAAATGTGATTGGAACAAAATGGGTGTATAAGAATAAGTCTGATGAGCAAGGAGTTATCACCAGGAACAAAGTCAGATTAGTAGCTCAAGGATACACACAGATTGGAGGAGTAGACTTCGATGAAACATTTGCGCCTGTGGCTCGGTTGGAATCCATCAGATTGTTGCTAGGAGTGACATGTTTGTTGAAATTCAGACTATTTCAAATGGATGTCAAGAGTGTTTTTCTAAATGGGTATCTTAATGAGGAAGTCTATGTTGAGCAGCCTAAAGGGTTTGTGGATCCAAACTTTCCTAATCATGTTTACAAGCTGAAGAAGGCTCTATATGGGCTGAAACAAGCTCCACGAGCTTGGTATGAAAGACTGACTGAGTTCTTAGTTAACAATGGGTACAGGAAGAGTGGTATTGATAAAACTCTTTTTTTCAAGGAGAAGGATGGGAAACTAATGATTGCTCAGATTTATGTAGATGATATTGTGTTTGGCGGGATGTCGGATGAAATGGTCCAACATTTTGTCACTCAAATGCAGTCTGAATTTGAGATGAGCTTGGTGGGTGAATTGACCTACTTCCTTGGATTACAAGTCAAGCAGATGGAAGACTCCATTTTTATTTGTCAGAGCAAATATGCGAGGAACATTGTGAAAAAGTTTGGGCTGGATAATGCCAAGCATAAGAGGACTCCAGCTCCTACTCACTTGAAGTTATCCAAAGATGAAAAGGGAGTGGACGTTGAACAAAGTCTGTATAGAAGTATGATTGGCAGTCTGCTGTATCTTACAGCAAGTAGGCCAGACATCACTTTTGTTGTTGGTGTATGTGCAAGATGTCAAGCAGAACCCAAGGTCAGTCACATCAATCAAGTGAAAAGAATTCTAAAGTATGTGAATGGTACATGTGATTATGGGTTGCTTTACTCCCATGACTCAAGTCCCATTTTATTAGGATATTGTGATGCTGATTGGGCTGGAAGTGCTGACGATAGGAAGAGTACCTCTGGTGGATGCTTCTTTCTAGGAAATAATCTTATTTCATGGTTTAGCAAGAAGAAGAATTCAGTATCCCTTTCTACTGCTGAAGCTGAGTACATAGCAGCTGGTAGTAGTGGTGCGTAACTAGTATGGATGAAGCAGATGCTGTCAGAGTATAATGTCACACAAGATGTCATGACACTATTTTGTGACAACCTGAGTGCTATTAATATTTCCAAAAATCCCATTCAACATAGCAGGACAAAGCACATTGACATCAGGCATCACTTCATCAGAGAACTTGTGGAGGACAAAGTCATAACTCTTGAGCATGTGAGCACAGAAAATCAGCTTGCTGACATATTTACCAAGGCTCTGGATGCAGTTCAGTTTGAAAACCTGAGGAGCAGACTTGGGGTGTGCATTCATGAAGACCTATAGCAATCAATGTGCTTTCTGGCTGCCAGACTGAAAAGACTAAAGGAGGTTCTGATAGTGCAGTGTGTGAATGAAGGGAAAATGCTGAAGTCTGTGCATGACATTTGGGCATGTAATGTGTTGTGCATCTACTTTCTGATGCAGTTTACTCTGGATGCTTTTTACTTTGACTTGTTCTACTAGCCTTTGTCATATTTATGGCTAAAAGGGGGAGTAGTATGTTGTGTGATTGCTTGTGTGGGGAGTGTGTGTGTTGCAGGTGCAGCTGAGGTTACTGCTGTTGAGGGGGAGTTGCTATGATGAGATGTTTGCTGGACTGTGTGTGTATATGCAGCTGAGGGGGAATGCAGCTGAGGGGTTTTTTTTGTGTGTGCAGCTGAGGTTTTTTGTGTGTGCAGCTGAGGGGGAGTTTTTTTGCTGCTATTAATTTTTTTAATGGTGTTTTCCGCTGCTGATACTGATGGTGTTTAAGTGTGTGGAGTTTTAGCCAAAAATAAGCCAAAGGGGGAGATTGTTATTTCCTTGGTTTCATGGTTGGCATTATTTTGCTAAAACTCATGTAGCAGCAGATGTTGAATGAAGATTACTCTCAGTTCAACATGTCGAATGAAGATGTTCCATGACTGCTCATAGGACATCGCGCTGTGAAGTCAGGTTTTATTGCAGATTCTGTTACAATGATTTGTAACTGAATATTTTGTGAATAATTGGTTATCCTATGTGGCATCCAAAGTTTTTTTGGATTAGGGTTATTTGTTGGTTTTCGGATTTGCTGCTGTTTCTAATTATGGAGACATAATAGGAAACTTTGGAGTGAAGACCTATTTTATTGGAGTTATTTTTGCAGATTTGTGAGCAGTCTAATTGCTGCGTTTTTGAAGCCCAATTCAGTCCAGATTTCAAGCTATAAATAGAATGATGTAAACCTAGTTTTAGGTGTCGAACTTACATGTATTTTTAGGGTTGTGTGCTTGTGTTTTGTGAGCCTAACTGGTATCTTATGATAACAGCACAAGGACTATAGTGTAAGTTGTGTAAGGTTGCTCATAAGCTTTTAAGCATTGAGTAGCTGTGTGTTAATTCTCATAAGCTGTGAAGTATTGAGAATTTATGTTTCGACCATTGTTATTTATCTTGTAAGGAACCAGACACGGGTTGTGATTGAAGAGGGATTTGAGAAGGGCCTCATACCTAGGGGAGTCTTAGGTAGAAGTCATAGGAAGGGTAGTGATTAAGTGAGCTGATTGAACCGGGTGTGGTTATCAGTGAATTGATACTATCGAATATTGATTTCATCCCTGGCTTGGTAGCCCCCAGATGTAGGATAGTTGGATCCGAACTGGGTTAACAATTTCTTGTGTTCTTTACATTTTATGCACACTTTTGTTTTGAACTTGTTCATTGTTGTTGTATATCAGTGTCTCGACATCTCGATAGGACATCTGATATACAGGCCAGAATTTTAGCATGCATGCCTGCATCTCCATAATGAGGCATTGGATTATCACGAACATTCGGCGGCTTAGAGAAATTAATAGCTTTTGCGTCAATCAGATCCTGAACCTTATGTTGAATGGCCCAGCACTTTTCTATCGAGTGACCCAGTGCACCAGAATGAAATTCACATCGAACATTAGCATCATAATTTTGAGGCAATTTTCCAGTATCTGGCGGCCTCATAGTCCGAAGTTCAACCAACTTCTCTCTGAGCAACTGTGGTAACAAAGCAGCATATGTCATAGGCAAGGGATCAAACTTACAGTCCCTTTGTCTATTAGTCTGGAACTGGGGTCTAGCTTGCTGATCTGGAGCTTGCTGTCCTGCTGGAACCGAAATGGTTAGAACATCCACCTGATGATAGGATTGAGTCCTGCCTCTGCCCTTTCCTCTATGCACATCACTGGACTCCCCTTCTCTTTTCCTTGGTCCATTAGCAAAGGGTTTCCTTGAACTCGAAGCACCAGTCCCACTGACGTCTTGAATCTTACCCATCTTCAGCAGACTCTCTATTCGTTCCTCAGCAATAACAATGTCGGCAAACCCTGTTGAAGGACACGCAACCAATCTATCCAAATACGGCCCTTAGAGTGTGCTCATGAACATATCAGCCATCTCACGATCAGGCAAAGGTGGTTGAACTCGAGCAGCCAATTCTCTCCATCTCTGTGCGTACTGCTTAAAGCCCTCCTTGTGATCCTGAGTCATACTCTGCAGCTGAGTACGATTGGGCGCCATGTCCAAATTATATTGATACTGCTTCAGAAACGCAGCGCACAAATCTTTCCAGCTCTTTATATGAACCTTGTCCAGCTTAATGTACCATTCCAGGGAGGCGCCTGACAGGCTGTCCTGGAAAAAATACATCCAGAGCTTTTGGTCTTCAGTATAAGCGGCAATCTTGCGATTGTAAGCTTGCAAATGTGTTTTGAAACAGGTACTGCCATTGTACTTATCCAATGTAGGAAGTTTGAACTTGGGAGGGATTCTCACACCTTGCACGAGACACATGTCCTCTACGTCAATCCCCATAGGATTTTGGCTCTCAATAGCCTTGAGTCTTTCATCTAACCCTTCGTACTTCTGCTCTTCATTGTAGAAACCCATGTCGTTGTTGAACGCCGTAAACTGGTCATCTTGACCATCCTCTAAACCACTATTATCAAGTCCCAGATGTACCCCACCAGTGGGGATGTTGCCGATAGGAGTGCGCACATTGCGATTTGGGATTTCAGTTTCCAGCCTCTGAATAGTGGCTCTCATGGCATCTTGACCAACCCTCATGGTTTCCTGACCGGCCCTCAACTCCTGCTGACCTTGAGCAATCCCCTGCATAAGGTTCATAAACTGCTCCATTCTCCCCCTCAAATCAGCTAATTCAGTCTGAACTTGTTCCATGACTCTGGCTTGATTGCGTCGGGTAGAATATCGGTGGACTGGGGTATCAGCTATCGTGCCTGAAGACCAAATAAAGGTTAGCAGGCGCCTGCACAAAGAAAACCTGTAATGCAAAAATGATATGTTATGCAAATGCAAATGCACAGTTATGTTTGTCATTTCAAGATACTTTTCATATCCTGATTCCAATCGTAACCACGAATTCCTGACGACCAGAAATCATGATTATTGAGTTTTGCCTTGAAGAGATATTCATATACGCCAATCACAAATATCTGATGACTAGAAATAGTGATTTTGTAGTGTGCCAGTGTGCAGATATCTTATTACATCACATACATCTGAAGACCAGAAATTGTGAACAGAAATAGCTCATTTCATACAAATTCCCAAAATTTTTCAAGCACATTTGTCATAGTTTCAGCAACAGAATAAGAAACAAGCAGTCAAATGGATCCATCAACAATTCTGATGGTAACCATTGCAAATTACAAGGAAATGACAAAAATCATTAATCTGGTAGCTCTACGTCCTTCAGCTTCTGGATGGAATACTTAATCTCTTCGAACAGGATGCGGGTACGCTGATGATGCGGCTTCTTAATCAGCTCTTTGATTAAGACGTCCCTTTTTTCCAATGCATCAGCTAATGAACCCATGTGCATCAGCAAGGCTTCATCTTCATCAGCTCCTTTGCGGCTCTTAATTCCAGCTTGAATTTTAACCAGCTTCAGATCTGCCGTGACATCTTCAAGCTCTTTGTTGGCAATTTTTAGCTTATCTTCAGCATTCCTTACCTGTTCTTGACTTTTACCAAGATCCTCTCGATACTTCCTTCTTGCTACATGTGCTTTCTTCAGCTCTTCATCTTTATCTTTTAACTGGGTCAGCAATTCAGAGTTTTCAATTCTGACTTCATCCCAAGCTTGACGAAGTTTACCTAATGAATCCCTGCTTCGGGCTAAAGCCTGTTTTGTAGTCTTGTGAGCCTGACTAGTATCATCTGCTCCCAAAGTAAGCTTCCGGAAGTACCGAGCTCTATCATCAAAATCTTCTTCCTTGTCTGCCAAGATTTTCTCCGCTTTCAATGCTCTCTTTTCCAACTCTTTGTTGTCAGCCAAAGCTTTCTGAAGACATCTGCTCATTCCAGAGTTCTCTATCTGCAACTCTCTAACCATTTTCTTCCATTTCTCGCACTCTTCAGCCGGTACAATGGAATGTTGATTTGGACATAATAGAATCTCTCTTGAAAAGGGTAGCAACAGCTCTTTGACCTTCATCTCAATCCAAGCATCGTAGTCAGACTATGATCTACAGTCTCCTTTGCCAAAAATTAACTTTCCCTCTCTTTGCCTAAATTTCCAGGCATTTATTACTTCTGGCACTCTTTCAATCTTGGTTCCCACGAAAAACAGAGAAGCACTAATCTTTTCATCAGCAGGAGGATTTCTCGAAGCATAACCAAATTGTCTAACAGCCAACACCGGGTTGTAATTAATCCCACCTCTTCTTCCAAGTAGAGGCACATTCGAAAAACTTCCACATTTAATAGTAAGCTCTATTGTCAGTAATTTGGGATCAAACCAAATGATGTTATTGGCAGTCAAACCTATCAATCTCTTGGACCATTTCATTGTCTCAGTAGTTTCTACAAAAGCACCAGTTCGAGGTAAATGTTTAAAGAGCCAATGACATAACAATTGGGTACATCAACTAACCAAACTTTCTCTTCCCTTCTCATTTTTATAGTGTACTGAGTAATAAAAATCCCCTAGCAGGGTAGGAATCGGATTCTTCGAAACGAACACTTTCATCGCCTGCATATCAACAAAGTCAGGTTGACCGGGGAAAAGCACCAAACCATAGATACAAAGAGCTAACACATCATTGTAAGTGTCGCACCCTAATTTTTTACCCTAAGATGTCATCTTCAGTTGTGCATCTTAGGTCAAGCATCTCTGCATTGGTTGAGCTAACCCATATCTTGTAGTTTGTTTATTTGTGTTCAAATTAGGTTCACATATCGTCATAAAGCTCCACAAGCTGTTTTGAAGCAAGTCAAATCAACAAAAGATCTCCAGTACAAGGACTTTGGAATTAGGATTTTTATCTTGAAGAAATCATTGAGAAATTAACTCTAGCAAGTCAGTATTTGTGTGGCCCACCTATCACTTGAGGTCATTTATGTTCAAAAGACCCCACTCAACAAGAATCTATGTTCCATTGATCCTCAACAGGAAGAATTTGAGCGTCAATCCCACTATACTTCAAAATTAGGGTTACTGTGACGCTTATCAGCCAACCGCTTTGATTCTTCATCAAGACGATCTCCTAAACCCTAATTATTGATTCCCTTAGTTTATCAACATCCTCGAGAGTCTCATAAGACCTTTAGATGGGAAGGAAGAAGCAAGTTTACAAGGTTTGACCTCAGTGCGCTCGCAGTCAGAATTAGGGTTTGACTGAAGCTCTGGTCTTTTGGAATCTTGGACCAAATGAAGTGTTAATGGCTCTAATCATCATATATTGTCTCGTGAAGTATCCAAAGCATCCATATAAAGTTTTGTGAGGTTTCTTGCAAGATAAGTAGGGTTTTGGTCACGAAAGACTTCGTATATGACATTTTTCCCCAAATAACCCGATTTGGAATAACCATAACTCCTAAACCGTGCACTCAAATTAAACGACTCAAACCTCATTGGAAAGCTCTCATCAAGATCTTTAATTCATTCCATATGACTTTTTGTCTAAAAATGCTTAGATTTTGAGTTATGAAGCTTACAAGACATTTTGGCCAAACACTTAGAAAATTTTTCAGCACTTTCTTCCACATTTTTCTCCAACTTTGACCTCTTTTTTCACCCATTTCTACTTGGATTCAAGATTTGAGTCCCAAATGAAAGTTGTAGAGCTTGTTGAGAGCTTTCCAACCATATGTAGAACATCCCAATAGGATAAGCCAAACTCAAGTTATGGTGTTTTAAAGTTAGGTACCTCAAATGTCAAAATTCAATAACTTAGAAAATTTTTCTAAGTCCTTTTTCGTTTTCTCATGTGCACGACTTTATGGCCCATTTTCTTATTGTTACAAGCCTCATTTCAATTACTTTCCAACATCAAACTTGTAGTATTATCCAAGAACTTTCATTTAAACTCAAGAGCATGAAAATCGGATCATTAAGTTAGGAGATATCATGAGAAGAACATAGCCACGCGAAATTGGTTTTGCACCAAAAGCACATCAATTTTGAATTTCAAATCTTATCCTCTCTGCAGACCTACCTACCACCACATCATCCCAGTATCCCATGACTTGTGCAAGATGAAAAGAAGACCTAAACTATAGCTATTGATCTTGTCCCAAGCATGCAAAAGTAAAGAGAAATAGACAAATGCATGTTCACATGATTCAAGAATTGTGAAACCACGCTTGCAGCCATGCAGGGAACATCCAGTTCGTATATCCCAACCGTGTACCCTCAAACTCACCTATAAAAAGAGCCTTGCTCCCATTCAAAATCATCACGACACATAATCAAACAACAACACTAAAATCTCTAAAAAAATTTCATTTCTTTGGAGCACACGGGAACAGGCTGGGAATAGGAAGAGGAACTCTTGCAATTTGCTTGGAAACTAGGTATGTTTTCTTAATCTCCATTCAATGTACATGCATTAGTCGATAGGTTACCATGTTGTTTGCTATAGTGTTGTGTTTGTGTGGATAAATGATATTCTGAACCTCATGATAAGTTGTCTTTTTTAGAAGATTCCATGACTGCTCTAGTGTCAAAAAATCATGAAGCTTGTATGGTCGAAATGTTGATGCTACCATGCTCATATTTTGTTTCTGTCTCGGATGATAACATGATATCATGTTACCTTCAAGATGCATAAAATGTTTCAACTTCTTTTAAGCACTGTTGGTTATGAATGTGGTATGGTTTGAGTCATGGAGAATTCTATATGGAAAATGATGTTGAAGCCAACAGTTGGTCTCTCTTTTACCTTTGAAGCTTGAGCTTATATGTGCATGATATTTGTGATGCGAGTTGTGGGTGTTTTTGTTTGTAATATGTGCTAAGTTTGTGCTTACAATACATGCTGTGTTGGCACATTTATTACATGCACGATCATAACCATACCAGCCTTGCGAGTTTGAACACTTGATATCAAGTCTGCCTGAATTGTTAGTTTTCTGTCAACATGATACTTATTCTCCAATGTATTTGTAATGTGATGTTGTGCTTATGATGTTTTTGTGTGCATTATAGTAACCTTGTGTGTGATAATGTCATATTATTGCATGTTGTGTGTATTCCATGCTATGTTCGTGATCAGGTGTGATTTTGTATGCGTATGTGATGCTGTGTATTCTGTTGTTATTGTATTGTGCAACTTTTCAAATTTGTTACTTTCCATTTCATCTCTTTGCTTCACTTATAAACTTGTATGTGTGCTATAGGATGCTGTTCACATCATGTGTGTTATTTACTAAGATTATTGCGGCCTTACTGTATGTATTTGTATAACTGATTCATGTTTGTATTTATTTGGTTGTCCATTGTTTTAATAATTTATATTTTGTGATATTTGTGGCTTTGTACAATTTCTATCTAGTTGTTTATTTTGCTTACTCCATTTGGTGCTCACAATGCTAAACCGTCATGTACAGGGTTACATGTTGATGAGTTTTTTTGTTTTATTACCTTCGACCATGCACGCATAATGTTCAATGTCATGTGTAGAGTTGTGGTTTAAGAGGTTTAAACTTGTTTGGTTTAAAATATTGTCACCTTATTTTTGACACTCTTTTTCACTCATCTTTGGATGGCAGCATGATTAATGTTGGGAGGATACACATTGGTGTTATTAATCAGTATTTATCATGTGTCTTGGATCTATCCTATTCATCCTTTATGTTTCTGATTCCATGGATTTGTTGTTTTATGCGCCTAAGTCATTTTGGTGATTTTGCTTGATATGGGAGTTGTAAAATACTTTGATGCACTGACTGTATTGACAGTTAGAATTCAAAGTCTTCTTGTCCATGCGTGAACATGTTTGTGTGGTTGGTTATTAATGATAGCATGTTCATGGCTGCATCCTTTCCATGCGTACTAAGTTGGTTGGTTGTTTGAAGTTTGTCTGCTAGTGCATTAGTAACTCACATGCCAATTATATCACATGCCACTACTGCTACCACTGCATGCGCGTTTTTTATTTTTCGTTTTATCAATTTTCATGTTTTATTATAGCTTATATATTAATGGATGCATATTATATATTGGATGTATAGTCATCCCAACAGTTCACCACACGCCTTGCCTTTCACCTTGTACCAAAAGATCCTGGGTTCGATCCGTAGTGATCAACCTTTTGGTCATTTCTTTCATTTTTCGCCTTGCCCTTCCTCCACTTCTCACCTGGGCCTTGCGTCCCCTCACTATCCACACCCCCATTATTCTGGCCCAATTTAATTCTTTTGTTATTTTCAACTGAACCAAATCACTAATACACCCCCTGCATTTTTATTTCAACTTTCTTTTTCTAACTTCAAAACCTTTTTTTTTTTAAAAAACCTCTTTGGTATTTTTTGGCTTAAATGTTCTATATATTCAAAAAAATCTAAAAATATCTATTTTTATAGTTTGTCCCTTAATTATTTATTTTAACATTAATTAATATGTGATGCTTTATTATTATTAATTATATTTTTAATTGCTAATTGTTGTGTTAGTTTTAATCCTAATAATTGATTGCATCTTAAGTTGTTAACTCCTAATTGTGATATTAATTATTATTCTTAATCATGTTGTTAAATTACCAATTTGTGTCTTGATTTTGAATTTGTCACTTTCTAGTTCTAAAGTTTCGGTTAATGGTCAATTTCTAGATGATTAATCGTCCATGTGGTTAATTTTTAATTACCTTGTGTGTTGAAATTGTTAATTTCTATTGTGTTGTCAATTAATTATCCATTCTTGTTTTAATTATCAATATCATTGTTAAGCATCTTTGTTTAATTCTTAAGTCAATATATCCATGTTGGCTTGTCATATCTTCGATTCTTACATGAATATCATTCTCCTAAATTATCATCCTTTAATTATCATTCTGTATGTTTGTCTTCCTAAAGATTAAAGCATATTGGTTGTCATCCTAATTATCATTCTACATGTTTTTCTTCTTAAAGATTGGAGCATGTTGATATCATTTTAATCATTCCACTTGAAGTATATTCATCTTATCCATATCTTATCATGAAACATATTGCCATCTTCATGCTCATGTTACTTCCATTATGTTATCGCACATCAAGGTTCTAACTTGTATCATATCTTAACCATCGTTATTTTATCACTTGTATATTTATGATGTCCTATTTCCATTTGTATGCTTATTTTCTATTGTCCAAACCTTTTCAAAACAATATCAAAATTCTCGATCCAACGTCGAGCCCATTTTCTACCCATGTAAGTCGATCGCCTTCGTGCATCGCATTCAACCTTTTGGTCACCAGACACAAGTCTAGCATCACTCTGCTAGCACCCTCGCCTAAATAACGTAATTTAATCACATTAATATCCAAAGGAAAATCCCATGCATAATAACCATGTTATTGTGCATGGTGCATATCATTTGCATCCATAATCGTCACCTTAAGATAAGGCAATTAGACAACTTAGGATAGATTTTCTAGGTTAGTCCCCCACAAACTTTGATTTCTTTAGCCTACCAAATTCTCCATACAAGAGAATTAGATGTTAATCATCTCAAAGAAAGGGACATACAATCCCATGCCCCACAACATACACACATTTTCAAAAAAACTGTGGTGGTCTTTCTTAAGATGATGACTCGTCTTCTTTTCCTAAACCTTTAAAACATTTAGTATCTTTAATGAAGAACTGCAAGTGCTCTGATTCCCTCCTGACAGGATATGTAGGCATAAGATACGATATCTTGTCGAGCACCCTTAGGAATAAAAATTATAAATCACCTACCCTTTAAACCCTTAGCAAAACAGATGACAAATAACATAAAAAGAATCAAGAGCTTCCTGTAGAGTACTACAGATATCTAGGGTGCTAACACCTTCCCTAGGTATAACCAACCCCCGAACTTAGAATCTTAGTGCATTTGCATTGCATTGCGGGAATTCGGTTTTTCTCCCTTCCTTTAGATAAAATCAAAGACCGGTGGTGACATTAAAAATGTGATCCTAGTTAACCAATAACTATGGTATCCAATTTTCACCGCGACAGAAATGGCGACTTCACTGGGGACATTCTCATAAGAGGGTTCCCCCTAACTTACTTCTTTTTTGTTGTTTGTTCATTACTTGTATATATTTGTCTATCTGCTTGCTTGGGTTGTCACTTTGAATGGTGAGGAGTCCTAGACCCGGACATGAGTATAATTATAGGAGATGATATGGTCAAGGGTACTTTGACGGAGTCGATTCCTGAAAAGTCGAATTGAGAAAATCATCGCTCAGTTTAGGTTCTTTTGAACTTAATATTGTTTGAACGAGTACATTCGTGAAAACGGTATTAACTTCGACCAAGGACGTTTAAGACTGAGGACCGTAGCACCTTTAACCCAACTTGGCCTTTTAGGACGTAGTGCGGTGATTATGCGGGAGTCCATTTCCAAATAATTGTCACGCGATACTACACTCAGACGAGATTCTCTTGAGAATATTATTGACTAACCGAGTAATTTGGGAAGTCGATAATATCCGAAAGATGGGTCGTAGACTCTGGGAACTCTTAGAACCCGTTTGGCGGGTACATTCTGAAACCACACCACCCTATGGGATGGGTAGACCTTGACTCCTCTCATGCTCCTTTGAACCTAGGACTCTTTGTTTGCTTGTTTGTGTGCCCTTTTGTTTGTGTGTTTGTGCATACATGCATACATAAACATCATTTTCGTTCAAGTTCGTGGAGTCTGAGTCTTTTATTTATGTCGTAGGGTACCATGGACAATGAAAGAAGGAACACCGTGAAGTATACTTACAAGAGTTTTGACACAAGTGACCTAAGGAGGTTGGAGACTCTGTTGGTTGATCCAAAAGGATTCGAGCATAGATATGGGGCGCTTTTCTTTTTGTTGAAGGTGAGGGTTGATCAAGGACTTCTCTCCACCCTACTTCAGTTTTATGATCCGGTATATCATTGCTTCACATTCCCTGATTACCAACTGGTGCCGACTCTTGAGGAATATGCATGTCTGACCGGTGTACCTATTTTGGATAAGTCTCCTTTTCCCATTTTTAGTAAGGACCCTAAGGAACAAGGATTGCTAAGGCGACACATTTGGAGTTAGAAGACATACGAGGGAATATGACTACCAAAGGAGGGATTTCTGTTTTGCCTATGAAATTTCTGGTGGAGAAAGCTTATCATTATGCCAGGCGTTCTGACATGGTTGCCTTTGAGGCTATATATGCTTTAATGATTTATGGTACCTTTCTGTTCCCCAATCTCAAGGACTATGTGGACCTCAATGCTATCAAGATATTCATGAAGAGGAACCCTGTCCCTACTTTGTTAGCTGAAGCTTATCACGCCATACATTCGAAGCATGCCAAAGGAGGACAGATCACCTGCTGTGTACCCTTATTGTACAAGTGGTTCACTTCGTACTTACCCAAGGCTAACATTTTCTGGGACCTTAAAAAGGGATGGTGGTCTAAGAAGATCATGGCCCTCACCCATTCTGACGTTGATTGGTATAACCCTTATAGGTACGAGGATGTTGTGATCATTGATAGCTGTGGAAAGTTCGGGAATGTGCCTCTCCTTGGCATATAAGGAATAACCAGTTACAATCCAGTCTTAGCTCGCAGACAGTTCGGTTACCCTTTGAAGGTCATGCCTCTTGGTATTCATACAGAAGGATTTTTCTCCAAGGATTACGAAAAGCAGGAGGAATTGAGGAACAGGATTTTAGAAGCCTGGAGGGACAAACACAAGAAAGATAGGAATGCTTTGGGGAAGCATAACTGTGTCTCCATGGACCCCTACCTACAATGGGTCAGAAGAAGGGCTATTGAGCTAAGGATGCCCTATGATCGCCAAGAGCCTATGGTCTTGAATGAAGAACCTATCTTCATCTTTGCATCTGAGACAGAGGAACTAAAGACCGCCTTAAGGAAAGCTCAGCAGATAGGGAATGCTTGGAAGGATAAGTGTGAGGTGCTTGTGGAAGAGAATGAAGCGCTTCAAAGACAACTAGAGGCAAAAAGTGAGGAAGTTCTCTCTTGCAAAAGGAGGAAGTTACAAGAAGACCCGAGTCCTTCAAACCCTGAGTCTGCTTCGTGGGAAGCGATAATAGATGAGCTGGTTCTCGAGAAGTCCCGAATGGAAGAAGAGATTAAGAAGTACAAGCTGAGATTATTGGGGGAATCTCCTTAGGCCTTTTATTAGCCTTTATTTAATTATTGTTAAAAACTCTTGTAAGAATATTAACGGTTGTAATGTTTTCCTTACGAATTTTTAATTCCCGTTTCTTTCACTTGTAACAAATTTTGTATGATTAATGAAATCATGTCCGTTGGTATTCTATGACGATTATAAATACTCAAATTCTACGAACTTTTGCATCTCATTGCATTTGCATTCTCATTCTCATTCACTTCAAAGAACTCAAATTTTGTTGTTTTTAGATATCGCAAAATGGATCATGGAAGGAAAGGAACGGTACCATACACCTTCAGGGTTTTTGATGTGGAACAGTTGAGGGAACTAGGAGGTCGGATAAGGGATCCAGATGCCTTCGCCACAAAACACGGGCATATTCTCTCTTTATTACAGGTACAAGTAGCAGAGGGTTTATTAGAGACATTGGTTCAACTCTACCATGTAATCTACCACTGCTTCATCTTTCAAGATTTCCAGTTGATGCCCACCTTAGAAGAGTATTCTGCTCTATTGGGAATCCCCGTCAAAGATTCACCCCCGTTCTACGGTGGAGAAGGAAGACCCAGTCAGGAAGACATTGCGAGAGTGACTCGCATCAAGCTGTTGGAGATCCAGACCCACATGATGTTCAGAGGAGGAATCGACGGTTTGCTTGCTCAATTCTTATTCGAGAAAGCTCGAGAGTTCGCCGACAACGGAAAAACTAGGGCTTTCGAGAACCTTTTCGCGTTACTGGTTTATGGTCTATTTTTGTTTCCGAATGTTGAGAATTTCGTTGATGTTCATGCTATCAGGATTTCCATGCTCAAGAATCCTGTCCCTACACTGTTGGCCGATGCATACCACTCGATTCATTCAAAGGTCCTGAAAGGAGAAGGTCAGATCGTGTGCTGTACTGATATCCTCTATAGGTGGTTTATTTCGCACCTACCAAAGACCACGGCCTTCTGGGATGTGAGGGATGGCTCTGAATGGCCCGTTAAACTCATGGCTCTCACTCATTCAGACATCGTTTGGCATGATCCGATATACGGAGGAATTCCCATGATTCACAGTTGCGGAGATTTTTCCAATGTTCCTCTTCTTGGCACGAAAGGGTGCACCAGTTACAACCCTGTTCTCGCCCGTCGCCAGCTTGGACATCCAATGAATGAGATACCCGACCCGGGAAACCTGAAAAGAATTTTTCTCTATGAAGGAGAAGACCTTCAGCTGAGGATGCAGATTCTATTCGCTTGGCGTCAAATCAACAGACAAGGAATGACTGCAGTAACAAACCCTGACTGCACAGTTACAGAATCTTGCTTGGAGTGGTCACGCAAGCGGGCCCTCGCTCTGACAATGCCGTACCCTCGGCCCAAGCCTCCTGTAGCGGAACCAGATGAAATTTCAAGGCTGAAAGCAGAAGTGGAGAAACTGACACTGGACAAGTACACATTGCAGGAAAGGATTGACAGGTTGATGGAAGAACTCAGCGAAGAAAAGGGAGCATCATCCAGCGGATCGAAGCCCTAGTTCCTCTTTGTTGTATTCTGTTGTTTATTGTACTAAAAGCCCTGAGGGTGTACCGTTTGTAACAAAAGCTTTAAAATTTTAATGAAAAAATTTCCAATTACGATATTTAATTACGCTTTCGAGTTCCTTGAAGTGAATGTCGCATCATGCTGCATCATACGCATCATTAGCATTTGCATCTGCATTCCTTTTGTGTTCCGAGTCCTCACCCGTGTTTCTCCTCACCAGTTGTTGTTAAGAGAAAGACAAGCTGAAGCCCCGATACAATACTCGAGCCAATCGTAAGAAAAGAATGGATCAACTTGAACAGGAAAACAGAGCACTCCGGGAGGAGGTTTCAACATTGAAAGAAAGTCTAGAAAAGATCAACGGAATGATGGAAGCTTTGATGGCTGCTCAGAATCAGCCATCACACAGCACTGTTATCTCTGAGACAATATCAGCACCGATCCCAGTGGTGCCCACTACAAATGAAGTTCCTGGTTATCCATGGGGTATGCCTCCTAACTTTACTCCAGCTGGATATCACCCGACAGTTTCTCAAGTTATTGCTACAACTGCTGTGATGACTACGCCACCACCCGTGGTAAGCGCTACTCCGTTTCATCTGGAAGAGCCTGTGTTCCATGCTGACTTTAGTGAGAATGCCGGAATGGAAGAACGAATGGACGGTTTCCAAGATCAGTTCCTAGAAATGAGGAAAGAAATCAAGGCCCTTCGTGGAAAAGAGTTGTTCGGGAAGAGCGCCTCTGAGCTGTGCTTGGTTCCCAATGTCAAGATTCCTCCAAAATTCAAACTCCCTGATTTGGAGAAGTATAAAGGGAACTCTTGCCCACACAGTCACATAGTTATGTATTCCCAGAAAATGTCGGCTCATAAGGACGACGATCCCCTATTAATACACTTCTTCCAAGATAGTTTGACTGGTGCAGCCCTTAAGTGGTACATGGGGTTAGATAGTTCAAAGGTCCGCAGCTTTAATGATCTCTGTGAGCTTTTTATCAAGCAGTACAAGTATAATGTCGATATGGCACCAGATAGAGACCAGTTGAGAGCTATGTCCCAGAAAGAAAGAGAAGGTTTTAAGGAGTACGCCCAGCACTGGCGTGAACTTGCCGCTCAAGTTACTCCACCTCTGGAGGAAAAGGAGATGACTAGAATTTTCCTGAAGACACTGAGCCCGTTTTTCTATGAAAGAATGGTAGCCAGCGCCCCTAATGACTTTACCGAGATGGTGAACATGGGAATGCGTTTAGAGGAGGGCGTTCGTGAAGGAAGATTGGTAAGAGAAGGAAGCACTTCCAGCAATGCCAAGAAGTATGGAAGTACTTTCGGGAAAAAGAAAGAACAAGAAGTAAGTGTTGTACACCAAGGACGGACGAAAGGAAGGTATCAGCAACACCCGCATGTCACTGCTGTGACCCCAGTTATTAACGCCCCAACTTACCAACCACAGTTTGCACAACATCACCAACCACCACCTCAAACTCCGCCTGCTCCGCCACAGCAATACAGTCAGCAAAGTCAGCCGTCTTCTCAGGAAACCCGACAGCCATTCAACAACCCAAATTATATGGTGAGGAAGCCAAATTTTGACCCAATTCCTACGTCCTATGCAGAACTTTTTCCAACATTGTTGGAAAAGGGCCATATCCAGACTAAGCCACCGCCAGCAGTGCCCAAGGACCCTCCTTATTGGTATAGAGGAGATCAGTTTTGTCCCTATCATCAGGGAGCGCCGGGCCATAATATTGAGAATTGTTATGGAAGGAAAGCCGATGTTCAAAGATTGGTCAAGAGCGGAGTCATAACTTTCAAGGATTCGAATCCGAATGTGCAGAATAATCCCCGACCACCACACGGGGCTGCCAATGTGAACATGATCCAAGAATGTTCCGCAGAAGAAATTGAAGAAGTGCTTGTAATAATTCCCCATATCAAAGAGCTGGAACGAATTGAGTTCACTTATGACAGCCGGAAGACTGCTACAACTCCTCTAGTCATTAATGTACCTGGTCCAGTTCCTTACACTTCCAGCAAGGCTATTCCCTACAGATATAACGCCATTATGCTTGAAAATGGTAAGGAGGTGCCTTTGTCTAATCAGTCATCTGTAGTCAATATGACCGATGTTAGTCGGATTACGAGAAGTGGTCGAGTTTACACCGCACCAGCTAAGGAGGTTCCTTCTGAACAACCAGTTGTGAAGAATGCAAACCTGGGGCAGTCCGGTAAGAATGATTCTGTAGACAAATCGGATGAGATCTTGAAAATGATCAAAAGAAGTGAATACAAGGTGGTGGATCAGTTGCTGCAGACACCATCCAAAATATCTGTGCTACAACTGTTGATGAATTCTGAGGCCCATAGGCAGGCATTACAAGGAGTACTCGAGCAGGCATACATTGACCACGACATGACTATGGAACAATTTAGTGGAATAGTGGGTAACATTACTGCATGCAACAATCTGGGATTCTGCGAAGAAGAGTTACCCGAAGAAGGAAGGAAACATAACTTAGCTCTGCACATCTCCATAAACGGCATGAATGACATGATATCCGGAGTTTTGGTTGATACTGGTTCTTCATTGAACGTGATGCCAAAAACAACTCTTGCAAGGCTGACTTATCAGGGACCACCCATGAGGCCAAGTGGTGTTATTGTCAAAGCTTTTGATGGTTCGAGGAAAACCGTGATTGGAGAAGTGGATTTTCCCATGACTATCGGGCCCAGTGTTTTTCAGGTTCCATTCCAGGTCATGGACATTCATGCCTCCTACAGTTACTTATTAGGCAGGCCATGGATACATGATGCGGGAGCTGTCACATCTACACTCCACCAGAAACTGAAATATGTTTACGATGGACAGTTAGTCACAGTTTGCAGGGAAAGGGCTTTGGTGGTAAGCCATCTTTCTTCCTTTTCCTACGTTGATGCGGACGAGGAGGTAGGGACTCCATTTCAAGCCCTCTCGATTGTTAATAATACTAAGAATAATGGAGTTTCCATGGCGTCTTTTAAGGACGCACAACGAGTTGTGGAAAGTGGCAGTCAAGGGAAGTGGGGACAGATGTTGGAGTTGCCCGAAAATAAGAACAAGAAAGGTTTGGGTTTCAAAGGTAGCAATTCCGAGAAGACCCCTACATGAAATATGGTTATTCTCCCCATCAAGAATGTGTTTCACAGCGGAGGGACTATCCATTCACCAAGGGTAAATATTGTGGAGGAAGACTCTGAAGATGCCATCATTCCTCTCTTTCCTCCTCCACCAGGAGACCAAGGACCCAAATATGAAGCCAGTGCCATCCTTGAAGACGAGTCTGCCGAAGATCAGCCTAATTTCGTGACGCATGGGGAAATGGCCCAAAATTGGAGTGCTGTCAACATTCCTATTGTGATCCCCTTATCAAAGTAATTGTTTTGTTGTTTGTTTTAGTATATTCGCTCTGCCCAAGGCGATGACATTTGTGTGTGGGCTCTACTATAAATAATTCCCTTTGCTCTCCCCAAGGCAAAGGTGATTTTGTGTTAGGGCTTCTATTTGAAATCATTATCATCAATAAAGTTATCATTTTGCATTCCTATTTTCTGTTCCCATTTGTTATTACTCTAAGGAAGGTGGTAATTATAATTTTTTCTTAAAATCACTGTGCACGTTCGTGCGCATTTTCATCTGCTTAATATCTAAAATAAAATCACATCATATGTGCAGACTATTGCACGAACTGAACATCAAAAACAATGATCCAATGCCTTCTCCGAACTTTGAGTTTCCTGTGTTCGAAGCCGAAGAAGAGGAAGAAGAGATCCCTGAGGAAATATCCCGTCTACTCGAGAATGAAGGCAAAGCTATTCAGCCTCACGAAGAGCCGTTGGAGCTTATTAACTTGGGTATAGAAGAACTCCGTAAAGAGGTGAAGATTGGAGCTTCGCTTGTGACTGACGTGAAAGCAAGGTTGATTGAATTACTCAAGGAATATGTTGATGTGTTCGCTTGGTCGTACCAAGATATGCCTGGTCTTGACACTGCTATAGTGGAGCATCGTCTACCTTTGAAGCCAGAATGTCCGCCGATCAAACAAAAGCTCAGAAGGACTCGCCCTGATATGGCCTTGAAGATTAAAGAAGAGGTACAAAAGCAGATTGATGCGGGTTTTCTCGTTACATCTAAGTATCCGCAGTGGTTAGCCAATATTGTGCCTGTGCCGAAGAAGGATGGTAAAGTTCGAATGTGTGTTGACTACAGAGATTTGAACAAAGCAAGTCCGAAGGATAATTTTCCATTGCCTCATATTGACGTGTTGGTGGACAGCACCGCAAGGTATAAGGTCTTCTCTTTTATGGACGGATTTTCAGGTTACAATCAAATCAAGATGGCTCCCGAAGACATGGAGAAGACATCATTTATCACGCCCTGGGGCACGTTTTGGTACAGAGTTATGCCATTCGGTTTGAAGAATGCTGGTGCAACATATCAAAGGGCTATGACTACTCTTTTCCATGATATGATGCATAAAGAAATTGAAGTTTATGTAGATGACATGATAGCCAAGTCCAAGACTGAAGAAGACCATGTCGAACACCTGTTAAAGTTGTTTCGGCGTTTGAGGAAGTATCAGCTACGTTTGAATCCTAACAAGTGCACATTTGGTGTCCGCTCAGGAAAACTGCTAGGTTTCGTTGTTAGCCAAAAGGGAATCGAAGTGGACCCGGGTAAAGTTAAAGCCATACGAGAAATGCCGGCTCCGACTACGGAAAAATAGGTCAGAGGGTTCCTGGGGCGTTTGAACTACATCTCTCGATTCATCTCTAATATGACCGCTACTTGTGGACCCATTTTCAAGCTTCTCATAAAAGAACAAGGTTATGTTTGGACTGAACAATGTCAGAAAGCATTTGATAGCATTAAAGAGTATCTTCTGGAGCCTCCTATTCTGATTCCTCCGGTTAGGGGCAGACCTTTGATCATGTATCTGACGGTTTTAGAAGATTATATGGGATGTGTGCTCGGTCAACAAGACGAATCCGGGAAGCAGGAGCATGCCATTTATTACCTCAGCAAAAAGTTCACCGACTGTGAATCTAGATACTCAATTTTAGAGAAGACTTGTTGCGCCTTAGCGTGGGCTGCTCGACGGTTCCGCCAATACATGCTAAATCATACCACCTGGCTGATCTCTAAGATGGATCCCATTAAGTACATCTTCGAGAAACCAGCCCTGACGGGAAGGATTGCCAGATGGCAGATGCTGTTATCCGAATACGATATCGAATATCACACTCAGAAGGCAATTAAAGGAAGTGTTTTAGCGGATCACCTAGCTCACCAGCCCATTGAGAACGTGATGTATTTGAAAATGAAGGATTGTGAAGAACCCTTGCCAGATGAAGGGCCTGAACCGGATTCTCAGTGGGGTTTGATTTTTGACGGTGCTGTCAATAGCTACGGAAAAGGGGTTGGGGCAATTATTGTGACTCCTCATGGATCTCACATCCCTTTCACTTCAAGATTGACTTTTCCATGTACAAATAATGAAGCCGAATATGAAGCATGTATCATAGGCCTGGAAGAGGCAATGGATTTAAGAATCAAGAATTTAGACGTGTATGGTGATTCTACTGTAGTGATATACCAAATTACAGGAGAATGGGTGACCCAACAAGACAACTTGATTCCGTACAGAGATTATGCAAGAAGACTACTTCCGTTCTTCAACAGAGTCGAGTTCCACCACATCCCTCGTACCGAGAATAGGATGGCAGATGCATTGGCAACTCTGGCTTCTATGATTGTGGTGAACCACTGGAACGATTGCCCCTAGATTGATGTTATGCGCCTTGACAGGCCAGCTTATGTGTTCTCAGTGGAAGAAGTTATTGATGAAAAACCCTGGTATTACGATATTGAGTTGTTTCTCCGGAAGCAACAATACCCGCTTAGGGCATCTAACAAAGATAAGAAAACTTTGAGAAGATTAGCTGGCAACTTTTTCTTGAACAATAACGTGCTTTACAAGAGGAATTTCGACATGGTCTTGCTGAGATGTGTTGATAAGCGAGAAGCAAATACATTAATGACCGAAATTCATGAAGGATCTTTTGGTACCCACGTTAACGGACATGCTATGGCAAAGAAAATCTTGAGAGCAGGCTATTATTGGATAACGATGGAATCTAATTGTTACAAGTTCGCCAAGAAGTGCCACAAGTGTCAAATCTATGCCGACAAAATTCATGTGTCACCGACTCTTCTGAATGTTATCTCGTCTCCATGGCCTTTCTCCATGTGGGGCATTGATATGATCGGTATGATAGAACCAAAAGCGTCTAATGGACACCGCTTTATATTGGTTGCAATTGATTACTTCACCAAATGGGTTGAAGCCGATTTCTACGCAAATGTTACCAGATAGGTGGTCGTCAGGTTTATCAAGAACCAACTTATTTGCAGGTACGGTGTGCCAAATAAAATCATCACCGATAATGGTTCGAACTTAAATAACAAGATGATGAAGGAATTGTGCGAGGAATTCAAGATTGAGCATCACAACTCTTCTCCGTATCGGCCAAAGATGAATGGGGCGGTTGAAGCAGAAAACAAGAATATAAAGAAAATTATCCAGAAAATGGTAGTCACTTATAAGGACTGGCATGAGATGCTCCCATTTTCTCTACACGGGTACCGTACTTCAGTGCGCACGTCAACAGAGGCAACACCTTTTTCGCTTGTTTATGGTATGGAAGTTGTACTCCCAGTGGAAGTAGAGATCCCTTCCGTGAGAATCCTAATGGAAGCGAAACTCTCCGAGGCTGAGTGGTGTCAGAACCGATATGACCAGTTGAACCTGATTGAAGAAAAGAGGTTGGCGGCTTTGTGTTGCGGACAATTATATCAGCAGAAGATAAAGAAGGCTTTTGATAAGAAAGTTCGTCCTCGCGAGATTAGAGAGGGAGACCTTGTGCTTAAGAAGATCCAATCTTTCCTTACTGATTCTAGGGGAAATGGGCTCCCAACTATGATGGTCCTTATGTTGTCAAGAAGGTCCTTTCAGGGGGCGCTGTGATGTTAGCAACTATGGATGGGGAAGAGATTACTCGTCCTGTGAACGTGGATGCAGTCAAGAAATATTATACTTAGAGATGAAGAAAAGACAGGCTCAGTTCGGTTCATTGAAGCCTACTGTGACAAGTAAAGTCGAGACCTTCAGGAGGCCTAGAACATAGGAACTCAAGAAATAGCATTGTTTTGTTTTTGATGTAATTTATGTTATTACCATTTTCCAACATTGTTATAACATATGGGATCACGCAATTTGCTGATCACCATTTTATGAAATAAAGTCGCAATCTTTTCACTTATTGGCAAATTGTTTTCATCTTGCAAAATGACTTTTATCTTTGATAATAAATTTCAAATTGTCTTATGAGCAGATTACTTTGATTTATGGATACAACAAGGGATATTAACAGTCTCTATAGGCCATGGCTCAAAAGGTATTTATCCCAGGTAATGTGGCCATACCCCGGTAAGTTCTGCTCCAGGTAATCGCGACTATCCCCGTTAAGTTTCTTCGGTTTTCGACCTTCTCCGAAGCAAGTGTTTATTTCACTCCTCGTTGAACTATCTCGATCTTCACCAGTGAAAGTGGATGTTTATTTCATCCCCAAGAAATCTTTATCTCCGACATTTCCTCAACGAAATGGATATTCATCTCATCCGGCTACAACTTTCATTCGGGACTACTTCAGTTCGCGACGATACTTATTTATCCCCATGAAGTCTCAACTCCGACATCTTCGGCTCGCGACTTTGACCCGAGTTTCTCCTAAGCGAGTGTTTATTTCACTCGTCATTGGATTTTTCTGATTATCATAGTCTTCTCCAGTGAAGGTGGATGTTTATTTCATCCCCTTGGAATCTTATTTTAGGCTTCCTCCAGCGAAGCGAGTGTTTATTTCACTCATTATCGGATTTTTTCTATCGTGAGCTTCCTCCAGCGAAGCGAGTGTTTATTTCACTCATTATCAGATTTTTTTCTTACTATCGTGAGCTTCCTCCAGCGAAGCGAGTGTTTATTTCACTCATTATTAGAACTTTTCTTACTGTCGTGATCTTCTCCAGCGAAGGTGGATGTTTATTTCATCCCCTCAGAATTTTACTTTCGGCTTCCTCCAGCGAAGCGAGTGTTTATTTCACTCATTATTGGATCTTTCCGATCATCATAGTCTTCTCCAGCGAAGGTGGAAGTTTATTTCATCCCCTCGGAATCTTATTTTCGGCTTCCTCCAGCGAAGCGTGTGTTTATTTCACATACTATCGGATTTTTTCCTTACCATTGTAAGCTTCCTCCCGCGAAGCGAGTGTTTATTTCACTCATTATTGGAATTTTTCTTACTATCGTAATCGTCTCCGGTGAAGGTGGATGTTTATTTCACCCCCTCGGAATTTTTATGTTCGACATTTCCAACTACTATATTGATCCAAATTTCCCCGATAAAGTGGATATTTATTTTATCCAGTTACAACGCTCATTCCAATTACTTTATCTCGCAATGGATATTTATTTTATCCTCCATAAAGTCTCTTCGATCATGAGTATAATTCGTTCTCGGTGGAATCCAAGGTTCATCTTGACTATCCTGAGTGAAGTCGCGATGCTCATCCCAAGCGGAGTGTCCTCTTTTCCCCAGAGAAGCTGTGAGGCAGGATTCGATCCCAGGGAAGGGCTTGTCATTCATCCCCAGCGATGCTGCTATATTACCAAGATTGGCCGAGTATTCGTATCGAATTGCTTGTTCTCGTCTCCGATTTGCTGTTCATGTTGTTGTCAGCATAAGCATAAGCATAAACATGAGCATGGCATGGCATCCTTGCATTTAGATTCATGGCATGTGGCATTTTTGCATCTTACATTTTATGTTGTCTGTTTTGTCCTGTCACTTTGGTCGTGTTTATCTCCCAAATGATCGGGTTTGTCTGCTCCCCCCAAGTAGAATCGTCAGCCCTAGGCAGAAAAAACGCATACTTTCTAATTCCCCGCTAAGTTCGATCCTCGTGGGAGGTGGTTGCTCTAGGCCTCTTTTCCATTTTTGGATAGAGATAAACCTGTTGAGTTCATTTCTCAATGGATGGAGTCCTTGTTTGACCGATTCTCTCCAGTTATTTCCTAGATTGGACTTTGGCCCCTAACCACCACGATTTTGGATATTTCTGAGAGATTGAATCTGGATTAAGCGTGCATTTATTTTGAACTTTGTCTTCCCGAGAAGAGTTTACTTGAAGATCTCTATGGGAGACACAAATTATTTCTCTGGTGATTACTACATTTTCTAGGGATTTACACCCAGACGGCAAGTAGCTGCTCTTTATTCGGGCAGTTCGGTTATCAAAGATTTCTACGAAAAATGGCGGTATCTTTCCTAGACAGTTTGTCTATCCCCAGAATTTATCAGGAGAAGCTGAATCATCATCGTGATCGTTGAAGCTTATTTCAGTCTATTACCTCTGCTTAGGCTATCGTGTGATAGTAGGTAATACGTCTGTATTTTGGTCAGATTCCTTGCTTAGGCTACCGTGTTTGATAGTAGGTCATCTTTCCTTTTGTGTTTACCTTTTGCTTAGGCTATCATATATTTGATAGTAGGTAATACACTTTTCTTTGGGTCAGACACCTTTGCTTAGACTACCGTGTTTGGTAGTAGGTGATCTCTCCTTTCAGCCTATTACCTCTGCTTAGGCTATCGTGGGATAGTAGGTAATACGTCTGTATTTTGGTCAGATGCCTCGCTTAGGCTACCGTGGTGGTAGTAGGCCATATTTCCTTTTGTACTTACCTCGCTTAGGCTATCGTGCGTGATAGTAGGTAATGTACGCCCTTGTTGCAATTGGACACCTTGGCTTAGGCTACCAGGTGGTGGTAAGTTATCCTGTTCCTTGCAAGTTCTCGCCAAGTGTTTAAGCTACCCTGTGATTGTCAGTTGGTAGTCTCTTTTCCCCAGTGGAGTTAGATCTTTTCCCGTTTGAGTCGTATCTCGCTGAGTCGTCCCTTGTCGGGTTTCCTTTTGTTTTCCTTCGTCTTGCATCATTCCATATCATGTGCATTTGGCGGCATCTTAGGGCCAAAAATTTTGTGCATGTTTGTATTTAAGTCTCTCCTATCTTGTCGAGACGAAGATTCCAATCTCCATATCTCCGAATAGGAGAAACTTAAATAGGGGCATCTGTCGCACCCTAATTTTTGACCCTAAGATGTCATCTTCAGTTGTGCATCCTAGGTCAAGCATCTCTGCATTGGTTGAGCTAACCCATATCTCGTAGTTTGTTTATTTGTGTTCAAATTAGGTTCACATATCGTCATAAAGCTCCACAAGCTGTTTTAAAGCAAGTCAAATCAACAAAAGATCTCCAGTACAAGAACTTTGGAATTAGGATTTTTATCTTGAAGAAATCATTGAGAAATTAACTCTAGCAAGTCAGTATTTGTGTGGCCCACCTATCACTTGAGGTCATTTATGTTCAAAAGACCCCACTCAACAAGAATCCATGTTTCATTGATCCTCAACAGGAAGAATTTGAGCGTCAATCCCACTATACTTCAAAATTAGGGTTCCTGTGACGCTTATCAGCCAACCGCTTTGATTCTTCATCAAGACGATCTCCTAAACCCTAATTATTGATTCCCTTAGTTTATCAACATCCTCGAGAGTCTCAAAAGACCTTTAGATGGGAAGGAAGAAGCAAGTTTACAAGGTTTGACCTCAGTGCGCTCGCAGTCAGAATTAGGGTTTGACTGAAGCTCTGGTCTTTTGGAATCTTGGACCAAATGAAGTGTTAATGGCTCTAATCATCATATATTGTCTCGTGAAGTATCCAAAGCATCCATATAAAGTTTCGTGTGGTTTCTTGCAAGATAAGTAGGGTTTTGGTCGCGAAAGACTTCGTATATGACATTTTTCCCCTAATAACCCAATTTGGAATAACCATAACTCCTAAACCGTGCACTCAAATTAAACGAATCAAAGCTCATTGGAAAGCTCTCGTCAAGATCTTTAATTCATTCCATATGACTTTTTGTCTAAAAATGCTTAGATTTTGAGTTATGAAGCTTACAAGACATTTTGGCCAAACACTTAGAAAATTTTTCAGCACTTTCCTCCACATTTTTCTCCAACTTTGACCTCTTTTTTCACCCATTTCTACTTGGATTCAAGGTTTTAGTCCCAAATGAAAGTTGTAGAGCTTGTTGAGAGCTTTCCAACCATATGTAGAACATCCCAATAGGATAAGCCAAACTCAAGTTATGGTGTTTTAAAGTTAGGTACCTCAAATGTCAAAATTCAATAACTTAGAACATTTTTCTAAGTCCTTTTTCGTTTTCTCATGTGCACGACTTTATGGCCCATTTTCTTATTGTTACAAGCCTCATTTCAATTACTTTCCAACATCAAACTTGTAGTATTATCCAAGAACTTTCATTTAAACTCAAGAGCATGAAAATCGGATCATTAAGTTAGGAGATATCACGAGAAGAACATAGCCACACGAAATTGGTTTTGCACCAAAAGCACATCAATTTTGAATTTCAAATCTTATCCTCTCTGCAGACCTACCTACCACCACATCATCCCAGTATCCCATGACTTGTGCAAGACGAAAAGAAGACCTAAACTATAGCTATTGATCTTGTCCCAAGCATGCAAAAGTAAAGAGAAAGAGACAAATGCATGTTCACATGATTCAAGAATTGTGAAACCACGCTTGCAGCCATGCAGGGAACATCCAGTTCGTATATCCCAACCGTGTACCCTCAAACTCACCTATAAAAAGAGCCTTGCTCCCATTCAAAATCATCACGACACACAATCAAACAACAACACTAAAATCTCTAAAAAAATTTCATTTCTTTGGAGCACACGGGAACTGGCTGGGAATAGGAAGAGGAACTCTTGCAATTTGCTTGGAAACTAGGTATGTTTTCTTAATCTCCATTCAATGTACATGCATTAGTCGATAGGTTACCATGCTGTTTGCTATAGTGTTGTGTTTGTGTGGATAAATGACATTCTGAACCTCATGATAAGTTGTCTTTTTGAGAAGATTCCACGACTGCTCTAGTGTCAAAAAATCATGAAGCTTGTATGGTCGAAATGTTGATGCTACCATGCTCATATTTTGTTTCTGTCTCGAATGATAACATGATATCATGTTACCTTCAAGATGCATAAAATGTGTCAACTTCTTTTAAGCACTGTTGGTTATGAATGTGGTATGGTTTGAGTCATGGAGAATTCTATATGGAAAATGATGTTGAAGCCAACAGTTGGTCTCTCTTTTACCTTTGAAGCTTGAGCTTATATGTGCATGATATTTGTGATGCGAGTTGTGGGTGTTTTTGTTTGTAATATGTGCTAAGTTTGTGCTTACAATACATGTTGTGTTGGCACATTTATTACATGCACGATCATAACCATACCAGCCTTGCGAGTTTGAACACTTGATATCATGTCTGCCTGAATTGTTAGTTTTCTGTCAACATGATACTTATTCTCCAATGTATTTGTAATGTGATGTTGTGCTTATGATGTTTTTGTGTGCATTATAGTAACCTTGTGTGTGATAATGTCATATTATTGCATGTTGTTTGTATTCCATGCTATGTTCGTGATCAGGTGTGATTTTGTATGCGTATGTGATGCTGTGTATTCTGTTGTTATTGTATTATGCAACTTTTCAAATTTGTTACTTTCCATTTCATCTTTTTGCTTCACTTATAAACTTGTATGTGTGTTATAGGATGTTGTTCACATCATGTGTGTTATTTGCTAAGATTATTGCAGCCTTACTGTATGTATTTGTATAACTGATTCATGTTTGTATTTATTTGGTTGTCCATTGTTTTAATAATTTATATTTTGTGATATTTGTGGCTTTGTACAATTTCTATCTAGTTGTTTATTTTGCTTACTCCATTTGGTGCTCACAATGCTAAACTGTCATGTACAGGGTTACATGTTGATGAGTTTTTTTGTTTTATTACCTTCGACCATGCACGCATAATGTTCAATGTCATGTGTAGAGTTGTGGTTTAAGAGGTTTAAACTTGTTTGGTTTAAAATATTGTCACCTTATTTTGACACTCTTTTTCACTCATCTTTGGATGACAGCATGATTAATGTTGGGAGGATACACATTGGTGTTATTAGTCAGTATTTATCATGTGTCTTGGATCTATCCTATTCATCCTTTATGTTTCTAATTCCATGGATTTGTTGTTTTATGCGCCTAAGTCATTTTGGTGATTTTGCTTGATATGGGAGTTGTAAAATACTTTGATGCACTGACTGTATTGACAGTTAGAATTCAAAGTCTTCTTGTCCATGCGTGAACATGTTTGTGTGGTTGGTTATTAATGATAGCATGTTCATGGCTGCATCCTTTCCATGCGTACTAAGTTGGTTGGTTGTTTGAAGTTTGTCTGCTAGTGCATTAGTAACTCACATGCCAATTATATCACATGCCACTACTGCTACCACTGCATGCGCATTTTTTATTTTTCGTTTTATCAATTTTCATGTTTTATTATAGCTTATATATTAATGGATGCATATTATATATTGGATGTATAGCCATCCCAACGGTTCACCACACGCCTTGCCTTTCACCTTGTACCAAAAGATCCTGGGTTCGATCCGTAGTGATCAACCTTTTGGTCATTTCTTTCATTTTTCGCCTTGCCCTTCCTCCACTTCTCACCTGGGCCTTGCGTCCCCTCACTATCCACACCCCCATTATTCTGGCCCAATTTAATTCTTTTGTTATTTTCAACTGAACCAAATCACTAATACACCCCCTGCATTTTTATTTCAACTTTCTTTTTCTAACTTCAAAACCTTTTTTTTTTTAAAAAACCTCTTTGGTATTTTTTGGCTTAAATGTTCTATATATTCAAAAAAATCTAAAAATATCTATTTTTATAGTTTGTCCCTTAATTATTTATTTTAACATTAATTAATATGTGATGCTTTATTATTATTAATTATATTTTTAATTGCTAATTGTTGTGTTAGTTTTAATCCTAATAATTGATTGCATCTTAAGTTGTTAACTCCTAATTGTGATATTAATTATTATTCTTAATCATGTTGTTAAATTACCAATTTGTGTCTTGATTTTGAATTTGTCACTTTCTAGTTCTAAAGTTTCGGTTAATGGTCAATTTCTAGATGATTAATCGTCCATGTGGTTAATTTTTAATTACCTTGTGTGTTGAAATTGTTAATTTCTATTGTGTTGTCAATTAATTATCCATTCTTGTTTTAATTATCAATATCATTGTTAAGCATCTTTGTTTAATTCTTAAGTCAATATATCCATGTTGGCTTGTCATATCTTCGATTCTTACATGAATATCATTCTCCTAAATTATCATCCTTTAATTATCATTCTGTATGTTTGTCTTCCTAAAGATTAAAGCATATTGGCTGTCATCCTAATTATCATTCTACATGTTTTTCTTCTTAAAGATTGGAGCATGTTGATATCATTTTAATCATTCCACTTGAAGTATATTCATCTTATCCATATCTTATCATGAAACATATTGCCATCTTCATGCTCATGTTACTTCCATTATGTTATCGCACATCAAGGTTCTAACTTGTATCATATCTTAACCATCGTTATTTTATCACTTGTATATTTATGATGTCCTATTTCCATTTGTATGCTTATTTTCTATTGTCCAAACCTTTTCAAAACAATATCAAAATTCTCGATCCAACGTCGAGCCCATTTTCTACCCATGTAAGTCGATCGCCTTCGTGCATCGCATTCAACCTTTTGGTCACCAGACACAAGTCTAGCATCACTCTGCTAGCACCCTCGCCTAAATAACGTAATTTAATCACATTAATATCCAAAGGAAAATCCCATGCATAATAACCATGTTATTGTGCATGGTGCATATCATTTGCATCCATAATCGTCACCTTAAGATAAGGCAATTAGACAACTTAGGATAGATTTTCTAGGTTAGTCCCCCACAAACTTTGATTTCTTTAGCCTACCAAATTCTCCATACAAGAGAATTAGATGTTAATCATCTCAAAGAAAGGGACATACAATCCCATGCCCCACAACATACACACATTTTCAAAAAAACTGTGGTGGTCTTTCTTAAGATGATGACTCGTCTTCTTTTCCTAAACCTTTAAAACATTTAGTATCTTTAATGAAGAACTACAAGTGCTCTGATTCCCTCCTGATAGGATATGTAGGCATAAGATACGATATCTTGTCGAGCACCCTTAGGAATAAAAATTATAAATCACCTACCCTTTAAACCCTTAACAAAACAGATGACAAATAACATAAAAAGAATCAAGAGGTTCCTGTAGAGTACTACAGATATCTAGGATGCTAACACCTTCCCTAGGTATAACCAACCCCCGGACTTTGAATCTTAGTGCATTTGCATTGCATTGCGGGAATTCGGTTTTTCTCCCTTCCTTTAGATAAAATCAAAGACCGATGGTGACATTAAAAATGTGATCCTAGTTAACCAATAACTATGGTATCCAATTTTCACCGCGACAGTAAGTAGTCCAGTTTTTAGCCTTGGCAGCTTCCTGAGCTTGTTGGAAAAGAAACTCCAAATGAAATCCTTCATCTTCTTTAAGTTTACTCAGGCCACTTTTTACAACAGACTGGTCCAAATGTAGAACAACAGCAATTACTTTGGGGGTAAGAGCATCTTCAAAAAAATATGGTATAGAAGACGTGACTGGAATTCCCAAAATAAATGAGAATTCCTCCAAAGTGGGCATCAAAATGTAGTCAGGGAACAGGAAACATCTCATTGATGGTTCATAGAACTGTAAGAAAGTGTGCAACCCATCCTTCTCATACTTTGTGAATGCACATACCATTTTAATCAGCTCTCCATATTCCTTCTGAAAAGTGCTGAGAACACCAGAACCAGCCATGCCTATCATCTTGTTCAATGAATCCAGCTTAGGATCAGGGAATTTATATGACACATTATTCTTCCTTTTAACCTCAACTTCTTGGGAACTCATGATTGGAATCAGACAATATGGTAGGTACCTGAAAATGACAAACATAACCTGTTATGATATGAGTATGCAAATGCAAGAGGCATGTGATCAAGTATTCAGATGTCTGTGTCTGTGTTGAACTGTGTGCACTGTGTCTCTGTACTGAATCTGGCAATATATCTGAGATGAATACTCAAACCACTGTCATAGGATACACTGTCTGTAACAATCATAGAATCACAAGTAAGGTATGTAGGAGGCTAGGTTACCTGCAAACCTGTAAACATCCCACCCATACTCACATGTGGTTCCTAGAAAACAAGGCTTGCCAGCTTCGGAGGTTTGAGAAGTGATAGTACATTCAGCCCGTAGGATACAATGTTATGCCAATCAAAGAGGTCGTCCACTGACTCACCTTAGAAAATAAAGGTCGTCCTATGCAAGTTCCAAAGTGGGCCCTCGGGCGCGAGTGGGTTTGCCACAGAATGTGGTATGCCACTGTCACCACTAAAGAGAGATGTTTCCACTAAGGTCCTCATGATCGGTCACTAGAGTCGACAGCTCTCTAGATCGACATCCTGGAATACGCAAGATGCGCACGCCATGATGGGTCCCAAGATAGCCTCGTCTAGCTGTGAATTTCGTGATTACCCAACGTACACAGATGGTACGTAGGTCCCACTACTCTCCACTCTAAATCTAAGTATGCACTCGAGCCTTGGTAATGGGCTCATCTCTCAGAAATCCCATCCCGCCAAACAGACAGAACAGTGCAACACAGTATAATATATGAAATGTAAATGCTAACATGCTGTAAATATGGTACAAGTAATAAAATACAGTAAACAGCAAATACAAGATAACAGTAAACACCCAATGAAAGAAAAGCAAACAAGCGCTAGGATTGACTCGCTCAGGATAGACCAGCAATAGGTCAACCTGTCCCCAGCAGAGTCGCCAGCTGTCGCTCCCGGGATTTTCATCCAAGTACAAACGCGAAAGTGGCATCGAAACAGAGTCGCCAACAATGTGTATTTATCCCAAGAGAGGGAAAGGAAACACTGCGTAAACCTGAAGGAAAGAAAAAACATGGTCTTACGACCAAGAGAACTGGATTCGGGAGTCGGTTACGCGAGAGGAAGGTATTAGCACCCCCTCGCGTCCATCGTACCCGATGGGATCCACGCTTGCTTGTCTCGATCAAAGGGTGATAGAAAAGATACTGGAAAAAGGAACTGAAAGAAAGAAAGGAGAAAGAATGGAAAAGGAACGAGAAACAAATGTAGGAAAATAAAAGAAGTGCTCGAATGGGCCCTACCCCACTGCCTACGTATCTCATCGGGAACATGAGAATCAGAGCGACGTAGTTCCCCTCAACGAGGGTTACTTTGTTTGTGTTTTTTGGGAACGGCTAACGTTCTAGCTCAGGTGTTGCATGCTCGCTGGTCCGAATGCGTTACCATCTTGCCAGAGAACGAGTAGAAGCACGTTCATACGCTGAGAGTGAATGGGATGAGAAAAGAATTCCCGAAGGAAAGACGTTATTGTTTGTTTGAAGTTTTTAGAAAGAAGTGTCTTTTACAGTTATTTGCATATGATAGTGTATCTAAATCTTAGTCATTGGAGTGTATACATTCTCACATTCCAAGATGGAATGAGTAAGAAAGTACACTAAGTGTAAAGAAGACCCTCAGACTTAGTTCCAATTATTAAGGTTCAAACACACTAGCATACTTATATTTATTAAGTGTTTTTGTTGATTATGAAATGAAGAAGTGTTTTTCTTTATTTGTATCTTCAACAAGTATTGCATTTAAGTCCCTCATACAAGATCAAATGTTTAACATATTGACCCAAGATAGGCCATATGCTACACATTCTAAGATTATAAGAGAACACCCCTTATAATCTTTTCTTTATATGAAAGGCCTAAATGCAATAAGTGCCCACCTTTATTAGATATTTTGAATTTTCTTTGAGATGAGAAGATGAAAGACTCAAGTGGGGGAGAAAGGTAAAATCTATGTGAACTAAGACTCAATCCTAATTGATTAGTTAAGGGAGTGATCCTAAAGGTTTGTGAGGTTGCAAAACCTAAAGTCTAAAGAAGGAATGAGTTAAACAATTCACTTCTAAAGTAGAAGATGAATTGTAACTCAAAAGGGAAAGTAATGAGTTAATCAAAGAAAGCACATAAGTAATTAACAAAACACAAGATTGAATTGTAAAAGATGAAAGGAGAGAGGTTTGAATGTGGATTCCTTATCCACACTCAATTTCAACTTACCAAATCCCCTACATGGTTAGTAAACATGGAAACATGTATAAGAAGTAAAAAACACTTAATGCACAATAAAGTTCAAAAGAATAAGATGAAGAATCAAATCTTAATATCACAACCAGAATGTGAATCATATTGACAACAAGTGAATATCATCATACAAGTTCAAATGAATAAGCAACAATCATCATCCATAGCATTTAAACATGTTATCATAAGAAAGGATAGATGAAAGATGAAAAGAAATGAAAAGAACATGCATAAATGGAACATGTAATCCAACAATCAGAATGGAAACTAAATGAAAAATGGTCTATAAACATCTCAAAGTATTCATGAGTCAACATTCAAGACATTCAAGAAGTAATAGAAGAAGAAGTGAAGTGAAAGTTCAAAAGGAAAGTGCAAACAATACATGTTAAGGATGCACAAAGTTCAAGTTGAAATGAACATGTAAAGATGACCTATAGTGTGTACCAAGGACCTATAATATCACATGAATAGCTCATAAAATATGTAAATGCTCATACAAATATGCACAAAAGAAATCATGCAAACATACACTAAAGTTAGAATGATATAACATGTATTAGGCTTCAAATGTAATGCATCAAACAAAAATCAAATGGACCTATGAAAATTATGCAAGCATGGTATTTGAATGCCTAAGTCAGAAGTAAATCATACATCAAGATGGCATGTCAAAATTCAAAGCAAAATGACTTCAAACAATGCATTAGGTCAAGTTGAAACATCATGCAAAATGGTTCAAAGACAAGCATCAAAACGTGTCATAAAGTGACCTAAAAAAAAAAATCATCTAACATGCCTCCATGTATTAGTGAATCAATGCAAAAAGAATCAGGTCAAAACAGTTTGTAATGAGCAAGAACAAAATTCTACAAATTCATGTATCATACTTGGAATGGATACAAATGGAAATTCAAAGAAAATTATGAAACAGTGATACAAATGTGGTAAAATCATGAAATAAAAATATCAAAATTTTCCTAAATGTCTTGATAATATTCATGAACTTTTCCAGAATTTTCTGAAGTTGTTTTGTAATTTTAAAAATTAAAAATGAAACGTGTGCATAAAAGAAAAATAAAAAATGAAAGAAAACAAGTAGGGGGTGCAGATAGCAACATTATCACGTTCAAAATTGTTTGGGCTTTAAAACGTGAGGTGTAAATAGCAATAACCCAAGGTCCATATACGCGTAGTCCACACCAACAATTGTGCACTCTCAGTCAAAATAAAAGTCAAACAATGAACACCATTGGATCAAGTCCAGTCAACAAACCAGTCAAAGTAACCATATCCAATGCACACGCGTGAAGGAACACACTCACTACCATGTACTGCACCACACATGGCCAATCTGATTCAAAAAATATGCACGTGCAGGGGAGGGTGGATTTTAATGTGTTGTCACGTTTTGGAGCGTTGGATTAAAAGATCAAACGACTGTAATTCAAACTGGCATAAACCCTAGCAATTAAAGCTACCGGCCGGAGAGGGACCTCCGGTCACCTTCTCCGGCGAGAACCACCACTTGCAAATCTTACATGTTCCAGAAATGCACAATCCTTATGTCAAAATGAAGCTGAGGTTATGGAGAGCACGAATACACAATTATCTTTCACATAACAAGCACACACATAGAGAACAGAGGATATAAAGATATTCCCTAACTTTTAGATCTACGCCTCTAAGAGGCCTATCAACTAGCCGGAGATAATAGAGCTTCTAGCAAGCTTTAAGCAACAAAAACAACTTAAAAGTAATGAGAATCGAATTAAACAAGTTGAGTGATGAAACCTGGCAACGTGGAGAAACTTGAAGTGTTGAGAAAAACCAGAGAAAAGCTTGAGATTCTGAGCTTCTAGATCTTCAACCTTAGCAAAATTAATGTTGTTGATTCACAAGTAGATGAAGGAGATTGAAGATTGCAGTGATGCTAAACTTGCAGAAATTGAGTTGTTCTTGTTGCTCTTGATTCAACCACACCAAACAATGAGCAATGGAGGAACAATAGAGATGAAATCGTGGAGAGGAAAATGAGAGAACTCAGAGAGAAAGAGAGAGGAATTCTGAAGTAAGTGTAGAAAAATGAGCGTTATCCTGAAAAATGTGAGTGAAATGTGATTTTATAGTGTGAGTTAAACGTGAACTAGAGGTGGTTAAGTGAGTGAGTTAGAGTGAGTCATGTGAGTTAAGGTGAGTCATCCCTAACTAACTGAGCCAAGTTAGTTAGGGCGAGTTGTGCTATGGCTGTGATATGGTGGTGGTGACTTATGGTGTACTATGGTGGAGATGAGAGTGAAACTGAAATGGCACGGCTGGTGTAGCATAGAACTTGTTCAGCAAGTTTGTTCTTTCCATTCTCATGTATGGCACGTGTTATGGCAAGTGTATGTAATGGTAATGGTGTGTTCAAATAAGGGAATAAAGTACATGAGTTATTTGATGGATGTCTGAACCAAATTGTGTATCAAGAGCCATCAATGTATCAGTGGAACATAGGGTGATTTGTAGATGAAATTCTCCCTAATCAATGGATGGTTTGATGAGTTTTTGGAGTCATTGGAAAGAGGGAATATGGGAGAACATGTTTGGTACGAGAATAGAGTTGAAATGATGCCTCAAACATGCTCAAAAATGACTATGAACTCAAGGATACAAAGCTGGTTGGTGGGCGTTCAAAAGCAAGTCGTGACCTAGCAATGTGGTGCATGAAATTTCAGTGTGATCACCCTATCTTGAGACCAATATTTATCCCTCATAACTTGACCAAATCAAAATTTCCCCAACATCAACATTGAAGAGGCAATTGTAAGGAACAACTTTAATGTTGAAAAGATTTTCATTTGAAGCCTCTAACCATGAGTAATTAATCAAAACATTTGGCCCACCACATGTTTGTGAAAATGACTGCGCATGACTTAAGATTCGCCCAAGCTGACTTGCATTTTGCCCAAGTTTTCCTCAACTTTGATCATCCATAAATCTCTCAATTTTGATCCAATGGAAGTGTTCTACACATGGATTTGAAGCTTAAGATGAGATCTTTTGTTGTGGCCAAGTGGAATTTTTATTTGATGTCTCAATTTTGAATGGCCTTGGTTCAAAGTTTGGTGCAAAATGGCCAAAACTTTCCTTATTTAGAAACCCTACTTCTTCCAAAAATGGCAACTTTTCAAATCTTGATTTTTCATGATCCTTTCGGAGTTTCTTTATCAAATATTGTACAGTGGTCACATATAACATGAATTTCATGAATTTGGCCTCAAAAAGTCAAGAGTTGACTTTTTCCTCTGATTATTTGACTTAGCCCCAATTTTCCTGATTTTTTATCTTTCTTCCAATTGAACCACTTCTAAAACCAATTGAGAGGCAATTTTCCACACACATACACTTAAGGACATGTAGAATACCTTGACATCAAGTTTTGTCCAAAAAATCAGAGATGACCTGATTTAATTGGAAACCCTAGTTTTGATACCCACCTACTAAGGGGAAAAATGTGCAGTCTTCAATTTCAAATTCCTCAGAGTATGTTGTGTATCCTCTTAAAGGATGATGAAATATGCCACTTGAGGGTGTTTTTGAATCAATGAACTATCTCTTTTGAGGGTTTTCCTTCAATTTTTTGGACCTCCTCTTGGCTTGCCTTGAGGCAACTTGTTTGACCTTTTGTGCCTTGAATGATTCCTTGATTGTCCATCTTTCCCCTGATCACATGCCTTGATGGTAAGAGGGATGCTATGCTTCATTTTTCTATGCAATGCTAGGCTAATGAGATGGATATGATATGATAGATGATAATGATATGCTATGATGACAAAAGAGAGAGCAAATTTTGGGGAATTACAGCTGCCCCTATTCAAACGCTGTAGACCTGAATGCCTGAAAGCGATTGCTTTCAGACTTTCAAGGTATATAGTGATTGAATACCAAATATAGCAAAAAATTTGCTCTGGATGACGAAGAACAAAAGGGATATAAACCCAACGAGACTGCTGGATTGAATCTTCAATGAAACCTTGTCGGAGAGATCTGTCTTTTGAACGACGCCAGATGAGTACTGGCTTGCCATACTATGGATGGACTTTCAACAATGTCTTTTTGAACGACGCCAGACGACTACTGGCTTGCCACTCTACGGATGGACTTTCAACAATGTCTTTTTGAACGACGCAAGACGACTACTGGCTGGCCACTCTATGGATGGACTTTCAACAATGTCTTTTTGAACGACGCCAGACGACTACTGGCTTGCCACTCTACTGGTGGACTTTAGCTGCTCTGCCATTCTAAACAATGGACTTTTACCAATTCGTGTTGGATTTCTGCCAATCTATCGTTAGACTTCAATGATTACCAAACTGGCTTTGGAATCTCAAAATTGCCATCCTCAAATGGACTTTTGCAGCTTTGCCAAACTAACATTGGACTTCGATGCCTACCAAACCGGCTTTGGAAGCTTTGCCAAACCAACGTTGGACTTTGCTGAGAATATAGTTGTTTATCATCATCCCACCTGCTGGAACAATATAAACTACTGTTTGTATGATCATTCCACCTGCTGGAAAAACCATCTGCAATACTATCCCACCTGCTGGAATAATATGAACGATTATATATAATGATCACCCCACCTGCTGGAACAATCATCTGCAATACTATCCCACTTGTTGGAATAATATGAACAATTGCATATAATGATCACCCCACCTGCTGGAACAATCATCTGTAATACTATCCCACCTGCTGGAATAATATGAACAAACTGTCTGTATGATCATCCCACCTGCTGGAACAATCATCTGCAATACTATCCCACCTGCTGGAATAATATGAACAATTGTCTGTATGCCAAAAATAAATTGGCCTTTGAGTTGTAAATGAGCAATGCTGAGAATTACACCACCGGCTGGGTAATATCATATGCTGACATTTTACTGAACAAGAGATTCCCTCGATCTATTTAGACCTTGCTGGGGAAATTACTGTCAAAATATCGAACTCTGTGTGGAGAGAAAACAATTCAGAAAATTATTCTTTGACAAATTTCACATGCTGAAACCTGCGGGAAATATACCTTGTTGACACTACCACTTGCTGGTAAATCCTGCCGAGAATAAACTCCACAGGGGATGTTACTGCGAGAAGCTTCGTCTCTTAAGAGGATTTTATAGAAAACCAAGCGTTTTCAAACTCTTAGACGAACACCTTGTCTTCAACTTCCGAACATTCGCTCTTGCACTACCCTTCGCATTGTTTGCAAGGTACCCGAAGATTTGCACTCGTTATGGACATGGAGTGTTCACTGCATTAATAACCGTTATCAACACATAAGAATTCAATCTTCGACAACCGTTGTCGTCACAAAACCTAGTGGGAAATCTTGAATGAAAGAATTGACTTAAAAAGATACAACAGTATCAAGTCATAGCAAATATCTGTTGATTATGCTGAGAGATAACTTTCGTGCCACTTGGATCGATCGTACTCATTACTTGCAATAGAAAAAATATATGCACATGCCCCAGGATATTGCGTGGTTTTTTTGAGTACACCATCCAAGGTTGTCCAACAAGCAATGTAATTTTAATTGTCTTTTTCGTGCATGTTTTTGCAAGGCCATGATATTTTCAAAGCAATGTTTTATTATCAAAAATCGGACGTTTTTGCAAACAAAACAGTAAAATGAAAATAAAAGCTTGTGACTGAATATTCAATTTTATTGATAAAATGCCAAAATCGGCGAATTTACAATTGGAAGCAAACCCCTGAAAGAGTTGATTGCCATAAAATTGAGAAAAGAAACTTATCCTAATGATAATGCGGAAATTGGATTCCAACTGATTTCTGATTCTGTTATAGCCAGTATGTATTCCAACTCTCTTGATTATCTTCGCCTTAGGAAGTTCGTGGTCGGAACAATTCCTCCTTCGGAAACTTTGCTAGTTTGTTAAAGAGTAGAGAACGTACAGATTAATTCAGACTGCAGTCATTCGCTTAAATCCCTCTTTTGCGTGGATCGCCTTTTCAGGTTTTCAATCCATCGGGATACCCATTTTTGCCTAAGTTGCCCTTTCGGGTTTTCAACATACCGGGTGTACAATTTTTTTTTACTTATATCCCTAATTTTTGCCCGAACCTTTATTCTGTTTTTGGTTCGCCAGGATGCCCTTTTTTGCCTGGATTTTTTTTTTCATCCAGCAGGTCTATTTATACGAAGTATTTTTTAACTGCATCTGAATTAACATGGGATAAAAAGTCTTCACCATCCATGGTTGTCAGCAATAAGGCTCCACCTGAGAAAACATTTTTAACCACGAATGGACCTTCATAATTAGGCGTCAATTTGCCCCTGTGATCTGTACTCGAAGGAAGTATTCTCTTGATTACCACATCTCCGACCTTGTAAACTTGAGGTCGAACCTTTTGATCGAATGCCCTCTTCATTCTGCGCTGATATAGCTGGCCATGACATACTGCCGCTAGTCGCTTCTCCTCAATAAGGCTCAGCTGATCAAATCTGGCTCGTACCCATTCAGCTTCATCTAGTTTAACGTCCATCAATACTCGGAGAGAGGGAATCTCAACTTCGACCGGTAGAATTGCCTCCATACCGTATACAAGTGAGTATGCTGCTGCCCCAGTGGACGTGCGGACTGATGTTCGATACCCATGTAAAGCAAATGGTAACATCTCATGCCAATCTTTGTACGTGACAACCATCTTTTGCACAATCTTCTTGATATTTTTGTTGGCCGCTTCGACCGCGCCATTCATCTTTGGGCGGTACGGGGAAGAATTGTGATGTTCGATTTTGAAGTCCCGGCATAGCTCAGCCATCATCTTGTTATTCAAATTAGAACCATTATCAGTAATGATTCTTTCGGGAACTCCATATCGACAAATGATATCTCGTTTCAAGTGGGATCCACGCTTGCTTGCTCGAACAAAGGGTGATAGAAAAGAATACTGGAAAAGGAACGAAAAGAGAACTGGAAAAGGAATGGAAAAGGAAAGGAAAGAGAAAGAGAAACAAATGTAGGGAAAATAAAAGAAGTGCTCGCATGGGCCCTACCCCACTGCCAACGTATCTCATCGCGAGCATGAGAATCAGAGCGACGTAGTTCCCCTCACCTAGGGAAAGTTGTTTGTGTTTTTTAGTGGAATACGTCAACGTTCGCGTCCTAGCAGTTTAGGTGTTGCAGCTCGCTGTAGGGAGACTTAGGCGTTACCTGTTTGCGGTAGAACGGAAATGACGCATCCTTAAGGAATGAGTGAAGAAGATAAGAAGAGAATTGTTGTTTGTTTGAAGTTTATTAGAAAAGAAGTGTTTTGAATATTTTTGTGTTTTGTAACAAGTGAGATTGAATGCCTCGCACATCGTCCCCAGACGGTACGTATGCTAAACATTCTCCCAAAGAAATGAGAGAAGACCCCTCACCTCCTTGTTCCCACATGAAAGGCCTAAATACAATAGGTGTTATGCCTTTATTAAGTATTTTATACTTTTATTATGAGATGAGAGAAAAGAGACTCAAGAGAGAGGTAAAGGTGAAAACTAAGGGAAGACTAAGACACACCCTAGTGTTAGCATGCTTGAAGGTCCTATGGTTAATGGGGTTTAAGAAACCTACTTCTTAAAGAAAGAAGAAGAAGAGCAAAAGAAACAACTTACTTCCAAAATGGAAGTTAAGTTGATCTTAAAGAGGGATGGAGAAGAATTATTCAAGGAAAGCATGTGAATGCTTATCAAACACAAATTGAATTATTTAAAAGAGATAAGAAAAGATAAGGGAGAGAAGTGTATGTGAAACTATGTCGCCACACTTACTTACCATGCACCTACATGAAAAATGTTAGTCCACAATATTTACAAGTATGAAATAAAGGAAAAAACAACAAGTGATGATCAAATCAATTAAGAACCAAAGAAATAGGATCCTAAGAGATACAAACTAATCAAAGTCAGAATCTAAACAATAAGAGTATTCTCCAATATTAAGACATCAAACACACATCAACTATGTACAAGTAATGTCCTAAACATTAAAGAAGTGAACCATAGAAGAAATAGATGAAGAATGGATGGAAATGCAAAGTAATCATGCATTTATGCTTCATATAAAGTCAAGGTCGGAATTAAATTCAATTCATAAAGGTCTTACAAAGCATATGAACCATCATGTAATTCAAGAATAGAAGAGTGCAAGTGGTAGAGATAAGATGAAGTAGAAGAAAAGAGAAGTGAAACATGTTCAATTAAATGCACAAAATGACATATTATAAATGCATAACATGTGAGATGGTTAATGAATGCACATGGGCAGAAGCATATTATACATGAGATGCAAATGGCATGAAGGAAATGGTACACCAAAATGCAAACATGAATCACATATAGCATAAGAAGAAGTGAGAGATGAAAACAAGTCATAATTCAATTTAGAATGCACAAACTCATGTCAAATGTAAATGCAAACCAAAGTGACTTATAATGCAATCAAAGGTGACCTATAATACCATACAAATGACCTATAATATCACATGAATGGCTCATAAAAAATATGCAAATGCTCATACAAATATGCACAAAAGAAATCATGCAAACATGCACTAAAGTTAGAATGATTATGACATGTTATTATGCTTCAAATGTAAATGCATCAAACAAAAGTTAAATGGGCTTAGGAAAATTATGCAAGCATGGTATTAGAATGCCTAAATCAGAAGTACATCATACATCAAGATAGCATGTCAAAATTCAAAGCAAAATGACTTCAACCAATGCACTTAGGTCAAATTAAAATATCATGCAAAGTGGTGCAAAAACAAGTACCAAAACATGTCATAAAGTGACCTAAAAATAAAATAAAAATCATATAACACACTTAAATGTATTAGTGAATCAATGCAAAAAGAATCAGGTCAAAACAATTTGTAATGAGCAAGAACAAAATTCCACAAATTCATGTATCATATTTGGAATGCATACAAATGGAAATTCAAAGAAAATTAAGAAACAGTGGCAAAAATATAATAAAATCACGAAATAAAAACATAAACAATTTCATAAATGTCTTAGTAATGTTCATGAATTTTTCCAGAATTTTATAATGATTTTTAGTATTTTTAAAAAACAAAATTGAAACGTGTATGAAATGAAAAAATAAAATGCAAGAGAATTGGCAAGGGGGGTGCAACAATAGTAAGCTCTCTAGTTTAAACATGGCTTGGGCTTCACTTGGGGGTGTGAAAAGCAATTTATATTCAGTCCAATAAACTCAGAAAATTGTGTATGGAGGCATGCACAATCAGCCCCATGTGACTTTCACTCCCATCCACACGATCAAACCACGATCTCCACATCAACGGATGACAATGGACGCTCACCATAAATCCCCTACACTTGCCCACATGCGTACAAGCTGAAGAACCAAGAATGCATCACGTGCTGTCTTGTTGTCTCATTAATGTGGTGCTGAATTGTGATTGGTCCGCCGTAAAGTGCACTCATTCTACCAATTAGAACACGCCACACGCCCCTTCTCTCTCCAATCAACCACTCATCATTAACTAATCATCATTCTAATCACTATCTAATCATTATCTAATCACTAAAGTGGAAGAACATGACCAATAAAATGCTGCCACCTCATTTTCTGCATAATTAATTCATGCAAAAGTGCAGAATTTTACTAAAACATGCAGAATTTTTACCAATCTTTTTCCTCAAATATCTCCCTCATTTCTTAATGAAAATTAACAAAGTAAGATACCAAACTGAAGCCCAAACTTCATAGATCATGAATATACCAATTAAATCACCAAAAGATCATTCTAACATCAAGAAAAATGGCACGAAAGTGACACATTTCAACATGAATTTCACAAAAATCACAAAATCACATAAACTTCAAATTAAACAACAGTGGTGTGCCATCATTTCAGGACTTCCAGATGCAATGCATGAGTACTAATTTCACATTGTAAATTTCTAAAATTATGATGAACTAAAGAAAAAGTTTCAAGATCTCTAACCTTGTGTGATGCACTTTTTTGTTTTAGAAATCCGAAAACTTCCTGCAAGATCTTCAAATCAACACTTTGTGCCAAATAAAGGCGAAAACCAGATCCAATACTTGCTTGGAGTAGAAATTGGAAGTGATGAGTGAAACTTGAGATTTTTCGATGGTGGATTCAATCGAATCTAATGCATACAGTAGAAAGAGGAGATTATGGAGATGATTCTGCTTCGAAGATCTTCGAAAATGATGAAGAAACGAGAGAGAAATATGAATCTGAATTCTTGAGAGTGAAAGAGAAATTTGAGATTTCTTGAGAAATTGTGATGAAAAGTGTGAGGAATGTGTGAGATTAGAGAGAAAATTGAGAGAATGATTGAGAATGAGTTCTGAGAAATGTGGAAAAATGAGAGAGAGAGTTGAAATTGTGTGTGTATTTGTTTATATAGTTAGGGTTTAGTGTGATTAACCATGGTAAACTGAGTGAGTTAAGTGAGTTAGAGTTGGGTTAACTGAGTGGGTTCTAACTAACTGAGTCATGACAGTTAGAGGTGAGTTGAAAAAATTTATTATGGTGCGGGTGAGTTTATGAAGTGTATGGTGGGGTTTAAAATGGAGGGTGGTGATGTAAAGAAATTTTTAGCTTAATGAAATGGAAAGTGGAATGGTGTAGCATGTATGAGAATACTTGAATTAACAACAACAACAATGTTATTTTTTGGGTTTTATAGCAGCAAAAAAAAATCAATTAAAACAAGGAAGTTTGATGATGAATTTCTCTCACTTTAATGAATGGAAATGTGTAATTTTTGTGGCAAATGAAAGAGTAGATATAGGAGAATAATTTTGATGTTGAAATTGAATTGAATAGAGGCTTGTAGGATAGTGTAAAATGACTCCAAACATCATAGTTCAGAACTGGTGCATGGGCGTGGCAAGTTGGTAGGGTGGCATGGCAATCTGACTTGGAAAATTCAGCATGAACAAGTCAACTTGGGACTGTCATAACTCCATCATAACTTGCTCAAATGGAAAAATGTCAAACATTAAAGTTGAAGAGGGCATTGAGATGAACAACTTTGATGTTCAACATTTTTTCGTTTGGAGCTTCCATCCATGAGAAATTAAGCTTGACATTTGGCCCACCAAGTGTTTGTAAAAATGATGGCCCATGGGCCTGGCAAGACTTGGTCATGGCCTGATTTTGGATCTACTTTGCTCAAACTTTGATCAATCATATCTCACTCAATTTTTATCCAATGGAGCTGTTCTTTATATGGATTTGAAGCTTGAAACAAGATCTTTTGTTGCGGCCTGGTGGAATATTTATTTGATGCCTCAATTTTGAATGGCCTTGGTTCAAAGTTTGGTGCAAAATGGCCAAAATTTACTATTTTTGGAAACTCCAAAATTTCTATTTTTGGCAGTTTTGCAATTTCTTGATTTTTCGTGATCCCTTTGGAGTTTCTTGATCAAATTTTGTACCTTGGTCACATGTAACATGAATTTCATGAATTTGGCCTCAAAAAGTCAAGAGTTGACTTTTTCCTCTGATTATTTGACTTGGCCCCAATTTCCCTGATTTTTTATCTTTCTTCCAATTGAACCACTTCTAAAACCAATTGAGAGGAAATATTCCACACACATACACTTAAGAACATGTAGAATACCATGACACCAAGTTTTATCCAAAAAATCAGAGATAACCTGATTTAATTGGAGACCCTAGTTTTGACCCCCCTCTGGTTAGGAGGAAAAAGTGCAGTCTTCAATTTCAAATTCCTCAGAGTATGTTGTGTATCCTCTTAAAAGATGATGAGATATGCCACTTGAGGATGACTTTGAATCAAAGAGCTATCTCTTTTGAGGGTTTTCCTTTAGTTTTTTGAACCTCTTGCATGATGAAGTATGCATTGTTTCAATCTCCTATTGAATCTCACTTTCTTGAGGTATTGGATGGTCAATTGAGATAATATGAGACATGGAAGACCTCTTGGCTTGTCTTGAGACAACTTGATTGACCTTTTGTGCCTTGAATGACTCCTTGATTGTCCATCTCCCCCCTGATCACATGCCTTGATGGTAAGAGGGATGACATGCTTCATTTTTCTATGTTAAAGATGCAATGCAATGCTAATGAGGTGGATATGATATTGTAAATGATAATGTTATGCTATGATGCAAAAAAGGGAGAGCAAATTTTGGGGTATTACAGCTGCCCCTATTCAAACACTGTAGACCTGAATGCCTGAAAGCGAATGCTTTCTAACTTTCAAGGTATATAGTGATTGAATACCAAATATAACCAAAAATTTGCTCTGGATGATGAAAAAGAAAAGGGATATAAACCCAACGCGATTGTTGGATTGAATCTTCAAGTGAAACGTTGTCGGAGAAATCTGTCTTTTGAACGACGCCAGGCGACTTACTGGCTTGCCATACTGTTGATGGACTCTAACAAATGTCTTTTTGAATGACGCCAGACAACTACTGGCTTACCACACTGCTGGTGGACTTTAGAAATGTCTTTTTGAACGACCCCAGATGACTACTGGCTTGCCACACTGCTGGTGGACTTTAGAAATGTCTTTTTGAACGACGCCAGACGACTACTGGCTTGCCACACTGCTGGTGGACTTTAGAAATGTCTTTTTGAACGACGCCAGATGACTACTGGCTTGCCACACTGCTGGTGGACTTTAGAAATGTCTTTTTGAACGACGCCAGACGACTACTGGCTTGCCACACTGCTGGTGGACTTTAGAAATGTCTTTTTGAACGACGCCAGACGACTACTGGCTTGCCACACTGCTGGTGGACTTTAGAAATGTCTTTTTGAACGACGCCAGACGACTACTGGCTTGCCACACTACTGGTGAACTTTAGCTGCTCTGCCATTCTAAACAATGGACTTTTACCAGTTCGTGTTGGATTTTTACCAATCTGTCGTTGGACTTCAATGATTACCAAACAGGCTTTGGAATCTCAAAATTGCCATCCTCGGATGGACTTTTGCAGCTTTGCCAAATTAAACTTAGACTTTAATGCTTACCAAACCGGCTTTGGAAGCTTTGCCAAATGATCGTCCCACCGCTGGAACAACCATCTGCCATACTATCCCACTGGTTGGAATAATATGAACAAACTGTATATAATGATTATCCCACTGGCAGGAACAACCATCTGCCATACTATCCCACAGGCTGGAATAATATAACCGAACTGTATATAATGATTATCCCACTGGCTGGAACAACCATCTTCCATACTATTCCACAGGCTGGAATAATATGAACAAACTGTATATAATGATCATCCCACTGGCTGGAACAACCATCTTCCATACTATTCCACAGGCTGGAATAATATGAACGAACTGTATATAATGATTATCCCACTGGCTGGAACAACCATCTTCCATACTATTCCATAGGCTGGAATAATATGAACAAACTGTTCATGTGCCAAAATAAATTGGACTTTGAGTTGTAAATGAGCAATGCTAAGAATTACACCACCAACTGGGTAATATCATGCGCTGTCACTTTGCTGAAGAAGAAGTTCCCTCGATCTATTTAAACCTTGCTGGGGATATCTCTGTCAAAATGCTGAACTTTGTGGGGATATCATTACCAAAGATATGATATTGCCGGGGACCAGGGCTACTTTGCGGGGAATATCCAAATCTTGGCTGAAAGACAATCCATTGCAACATACTGAGAAAGAGTCCCTAGAGATCTGCTGAGGAAACCCAAACAATTCCTCGGTAATTTGTTGAGGAAAATGACTGTCGAGCTTAGGATAAATGTCACAATGCCCCGTGTTGGGCGAACTTTCCCTTTGACGACTCCGCTGGGAATAACGAGTTTATAACACACTCTGCTGGAGAAAAAAAATCGCTTTAAAGCGTCTCTTGTTGGGGCTGCCCTTCGAGAGGATTTTACAGAAGACCAAATGTCCTCAAACTCTACTGGGGATTATAGATCGGGAATATCCTTTGCTGGGGAGATAACATGCCCCATGCATGGGATGGTCAATAACTCCGCTGGGGATTATTCTTTGACAAATTTCCCCCGCCGAAACCTACGGGAGACATGATACTACCACTTGCTGGTACATCCTGCCAAGAGTAAACTCCACAAGGGATGTTAGTACTAAAAGTTTCGTCTCTTAAGAGGATTTTATAGAAAACCAAGCGTTTTCAAACTCTTAGACAAACACTCTGCCTTGAACTACCTTTCACATCGTCTGCAAGGTACTGGAGGATTGGCACTTGTTGTCAACCTGTAGTATTCACTGCATTAATAACCGTTATCAACACAGAAGAAATCCATCTTCGAACACCGTTGCCGTCACGTAACTTAGTGGGAACTCTTGAATGGAAGAATCGACTTAATAAGATACAACAGTATCAAGTCATAGCAAATATCTGCTCGTGGTTACGATCATGCTGTTTGGATCGATCGTTCTCATTACCTGCAACAGAAAAAGAATATGCACATGCCCCAGGATATTGCGTGGTCTTTTGAGTCCACCATCCAAGGTTGTCCAACAAGCAACGTAATTTCCATTGTCTTTGTGCATGTTTTTGCAAGGCCAAGATATTTTCAAAGTAACGTTTTATTATAAAAAATCGGACGTTTTTGCAAACAAAACAGTAAAATGAAAATAAAAGCCCGTGACTGAATATTCAACTTTATTGATGAAATGCCAAAAATTGGCGAATTTACAATCAGAAGCAAACCCCTGAAAGAGGCGATTGCCATAAAATTGAGAAAATAAATCTATCCTAATGATAATGCGGAAATTGGATTCCAACTGATTTCTGATTCTGTTATAGCCAGTATGTACTCCAACTCTCCTGATTATCTTTGCCTTCAGAAGCTCATGATTGGACCAATTCCTCCTTTGGAATTTTGCCAGTTTGCTAAAGAATAGAAGACGTACAAATTAATTCAGACTGCAGTCATTCGCTTTAATCCCTCTTTTGTGTGGATCGCCTTTTCAGGTTTTCAATCCACCGGGATACCCTTTTTTGCCTAAGTTGCCCTTTCGGGTTTTCAACTTACCGGGTGTACAATTTTTTCAATTATATCCCTAATTTTTGCCCGAACCTTTATTCTGTTTTTGGTTCGCCGGGATGCCCTTTTTTGCCTGGATTCTTTTTTTTTTTTTATCCAGCGGGTCTCTTTATACGAAGTATTTTTTAACTGCATCTGAATTAACAGGGGATGAAAAATCTTCACCGTCCATGGTTGTCAGCAACAAGGCTCCACCTGAGAAAACCTTTTTTACCACAAACGGACCTTCATAGTTAGGAGTCCATTTGCCCCTGTGATCTGTACTCGGAGGAAGTATTCTCTTGATTACCACATCCCCGACCTTGTAGACTTGAGGTCGAACCTTTTGATCGAATGCCCTCTTCATTCTGCGCTGATATAACTGGCCATGGCATACCGTTGCTAAACGCTTCTCCTCAATAAGGCTCAGCTGATCAAATCTGGCTCGTACCCATTCAGCTTCATCTAGCTTAACGTCCATCAATATTCGGAGAGAGGGAATCTCCACTTCTATCGGTAGAACTGCCTCCATACCATATACAAGCGAGTATGGTGTTGCCCCAGTGGACGTGCAGACTGATGTTCGATACCCATGCAAAGCCAGTGGTAACATCTCATGCCAATCTTTGTACGTGACAACCATTTTCTGCACAATCTTCTTGATATTTTTGTTGGCCGCTTCAACCGCGCCATTCATTTTCGGGCGGTACGGAGAAGTCCCGGCATAGCTTAGCCATCATCTTGTTGTTCAAATTAGAACCATTATCAGTAATGATTCTTTCGGGCACTCCATATCGACAAATGATATCTCGCTTCAAGAAACGAGCCACTACTTGCTTAGTGACATTGGCGTAAGATGTTGCTTCAACCCATTTAGTGAAGTAATCAATGGCGACTAAGATGAAACGATGGCCGTTTGAAGCAGTAGGCTCAATTTTTCCGATCATATCAATGCCCCACATTGCAAATGGCCACGGAGAGGACATGATACTCAACGGATTGGGAGGAACGTGCACTTTGTCTGCATAGATCTGGCATTTGTGGCACTTGCGAGCATACTTGCAGCAATCTGACTCCATGGTCAGCCAATAATACCCTAATCTCAATAATTTCTTAGCCATCGCATGTCCTCCGGCATGGGTACCGAAAGAGCCTTCGTGCACTTCAATCATCAACAGGTCTGCCTCGTGTCTATCCACACATCTGAGCAGAACCGTGTCAAAATTCCTTTTATATAGCACACCATCTTTGTTCAAGAAGAAACTACCAGCTAGCCTTCTTAATGTCTTCTTGTCATTGGAAGATGCCCCAGGCGGGTATTCTTGATTTTTTAAGAAGCATTTGATGTCATGGTACCAAGGCTTATCGTCAGACACTGCATCAACATCAAACACAAAAGCAGGTCTATCAAGACGAGATACATCAATCCTGGGTACAAAGTTCCAACCATGCACTTTGATCATCGAAGATATAGTGGCCAAGGCGTCTGCAAACTTATTTTCATCTCTGGGAACATGGTACAACTTGACAGTTGTAAAGAATGTCAGCAATCTCCTCGTATAATATCTATACGGAATCAAATTCTACTGATGTGTGTGCCAAGTTCCCTTTACTTGATTGATTACCAGTGCTGAATCACCACAGATATCGAGGGTCTTGATTCGTAAATCAATAGCCTCCTCAATCCCTAGTATGCAAGCTTTGTATTCTGCTTCATTGTTGGTACACCCGAAAGTTACTCGGGCCGTGAATGGCATGTGAACGCCTTCTGGCATAATGAGAACTGCACCAACTCCGCACCCATTCATATTAACTGCCCCGTCAAACATCAAACTCCATTTGGATTCAGGGTCAGGCCCCTCCTCCAGAAGTGGTTCCTCGCAGTCTTTCGCTTTGAGAAACATGATGTCCTCATCAGGGAAATCAAACTTCATGGGCTGGTAGTCATCAAGAGGCTGTTGCGCAAGATAATCTGACAGTATACTTCCCTTGATTGCTTTTTGCGAAGTAAATTGAATATCGTACTCTATCAATACCATCTGCCACCTTGCAACTCTGCCTATAAGTGCTGGTTTCTCAAAAATATACTTGACCGGATCCATTTTTGAGATCAACAGGGTTGTATGTGTGAGCATATATTGTCTCAATCGCTTTGCGGCCCATGCGAGTGCACAACATGTCTTCTCAAGCATTGAATAACGCGATTCACAATCTGTAAACTTCTTGCTCAGGTAGTAGATAGCATGTTCTTTCCTACCTGTCTCGTCGTGTTGACCGAGAACACAACCCATGGATCCTTCGAGCACTGTCAAGTACATAATCAGTGGTCTCCCTTGAACTGGAGGTATCAGAATAGGCGGTTCCTGCAAATATCTTTTTATTTTATCGAATGCATTTTGACAAATCATCATTCCACCTGACCGTTTGATCTTTTCTTAGCATTTTGAATATCGGTTCGCAGGTGGCAGTTAGGTGAGATATGAACCTTGAAATGTAGTTTAATCTCCCTAGAAAGCCGCAAACTTCTTTCTCAGTTCTCGGTACAGGCATATCTTGTATAGCTTTCACTTTAGCAGGATCAACCTCTATTCCTTTTTCACTGACAATGAAACCCAGCAATTTTCTGGACCGCACGCCGAAAGTACACTTGTTAGGATTCAGTCTCAACCTGAATTTCCTCAACCTCTCAAACAACCTCTTCAAGTTGATCAGATGTTCCTCTTCTGTCTTTGATTTAGCAATCATGTCATCCACATAGCACTCGATCTCTTTATGAATTAGATCGTGAAATAACATCACCATTGTTGTTTGATAAGTTGCCCCTGCGTTCTTCAACCCAAAAGGCATTACTTTGTAACAGAAGGTACCCCACGGGGTAATGAATGTCGTCTTCTCCATGTCTTCAGGCGCCATCTTTATCTGATTGTACCCAGAGAATCCATCCATAAATGAGAACACTGAAAACTAAGCAGTATTGTCAACCAGCACATCAATATGAGGGAGTGGAAAGTCATCTTTAGGGCTCGCCCTGTTGACATCTCTGTAATCCACGCACATTCTGACCTTGCCATCTTCTTCGGCACCGATACTATATTGGCCACCCAGGGAGGATAGTTGGTTACTGCCAGAAAACCTGCATCCAACTGTTTCTGTACCTCTTCCTTGATCTTCAAAGCCATTTCTGGTTTCGTTATGCGCAGCTTTTGCTTGACCGGTGTACAGGCCTCTTTCAATGGTAGTCTATGCACAACTATGTCTGTATTTAAACCTGGTATATCTTGATATGACCAAGCAAAGATGTCAACGTATTCACGTAGCATGACTATCAGCCCTTGCTTTATATCAGCCCGCAGACTTGCACCGATCTTGATCTCTTTCTTGCTTTCTTCTGAACCAATATTGATAACCTCAAGATCTTCCTGATGAGGCTGAATGGTCTTTTCTTCCTGTTTCAACAATCTAGCCAACTCTTCTAGGAGTTCATAGTCTTCATCACTTTCCTCCTCAGCTTGATAGATCTGATTGTCGAAATCATACGTGGGCATAACATAATCATTTTCAGAGGAATCCACAAAATCAAGTCTGCATTATTGGATTGATGCTTTATTTTAGATTATTTTTTGCTTGAAAACAAAAGAAAAGAAAGTGCATTATCATTTTTAATTTGCTTTGTGTGAAAATAAAAAATAAAGGAATAAAGGAACACAAATTTGTAAACAAAAACGTCCTTTTTATTGATGTTTGAACATTATATGAGAAAATATGGTGGCCCTACAAATGGATCCTCACACCTTGGGCAGAGTGTGGGATTTTATGCATTATGAAAGACAAGAATTATTACTCTGAATGGTGTACAACATGAATGACTTCTTCACTAGACCAGTTTTGCAATGCCTCGCCCGGAGCCAGTGAATACACCCATCTGTCCAGATAATCTGAGCTTTCAGCGTCATCTTCTATTGCTGAGCAGGACTGATTAGGGTTGATAATTCCTCCACTGTTGAAATTGATTGGCCCACGGAATCAGGGAACTGGCATCTGGCCCGGTTGGTATCCAATGCCGAACTTATCTTCTTTCACAAACACGTCGATAGCTTTACCCCAACCTTTGGCATTTCCGCTTTCAACCACTTCTCTGGCCTGCTTGTAAGACGCAATTGATGCACTCGGCCCAACTGGCACATTTGACACCACTGATGTTGAAGTAGGTTCTGGAAATTTGTTGATATTCAGGGCTTCAAAAGACTGGCATAGGGTTTCATGAATCTCTCCATCCATTTCCACATATTTGAAAGTGGATAGATGACTCACAAATATATCTTCTTCACCGCAAACGGTAACCACTTGACCCTCGAACACGTATTTGAGCTTCTGATGTAGTGTGGAGGTAACTGCGTCTGCTGCGTGAATCCACGGTCGGCCTAACAAACAGCTGTAAGCAGGCTGAATGTCCATAACGTGAAAGATTGTCTTGAATATCTGTGGACCAACCTGTATTGGTAATTCTACCTCTCCAAACACCGATCTTTGGGATCCATCGAAAGCTCTCACAATCAGATCACTGGGTCTAAGAATCAATCCATCTACTTCAATTTTCATCAGGGCCTTTTTGGGTAACACATTCAAGGAAGAACCTGTGTCGACTAGCATATGCGACAAAACAGCTCCTTTGCATTCAAGTGTGATGTGCAACGCTTTGTTGTGATTACGTCCATCTAGAGTCAAATCCCTATTCGTAAACCCCAACCCGTGACTCACATTGACATTAGAAATTACTCCCTCCAACTAATTCACAGTAATCTCATGGGGGACATAGGCCATATTTAAAACCTTCAACAAAGCTGCCCGGTGTGCATCTAAACTCATTAACAGGGATAATATTGAGATTTTAGAGGGTGTCTGATTGAGCTGATCAATGATCTTATAATCGCTCTTTTTGATAATCCTCATAAATTCCTCAACATCACTATCAAAATTGACTTTAAGGTCCTCTTCCTGAACAGGCACCTCGTCACCAACAACCTGTCTTCCCTTTGTTCTTACAGCGGCTTCAGCTTCTTTATCACTCCTTAGAGTCTAGGGAGCAAACATTCGACCACTTCTGGTGAAACCACTTGGTCCACTGACATTCTCAACACTGGTACCAACAGCAGCCTCTGCTTTCTGTTGACTTCCTCCTTGATGAGTATTAGTTTCATATTGCCATGGAACTGCCCTATTAGACACATAAGAAGCAGATTCAGGAACTATAATTGTAACTGGTCTCGGCCTCTCGGGTATGATGATAGCAACAGGATCTTCAACGGGCACCTGTATTTCAACTGGATTATAATAAATGGTAACGGCTGAAACATCTTTTTCCTTCTCTACCTTATCAAACTGAAGGCTTCCTTCGTCCATAAGATCCTGCAGTCCAACTTTCAACTTACTGCAGCCATTAATCTGTCTTGAACAATCCTCACAATCAGAGCCACATCCAGGATATACCTTTCCTTTTAACAAATGCTCTTTTACAATCAACAGCGGAGTCTTTACCAAATTAACATCGGTAATCAGATTCAATTTCTCGCCATCAGAAATAGCATGCATGCCTGCATCTCCATAATGAGGCATTGGATTATCACGAACATTCGGCGGCTTAGAGAAATTAATAGCTTTTGCGTCAATCAGATCCCGAACCTTATGTTGAAATGCCCAGCACTTTTCTATCGAGTGACCCGGTGCACCAGAATGAAATTCACATCGAACATTAGCATCATAATTTTGAGGCAATTTTCCAGTATCTGGCGGCCTCATAGTCCGAAGTTCAACCAACTTCTCTCTGAGCAACTGTGGTAACAAAGCAGCATATGTCATAGGCAAGGGATCAAACTTACGGTCCCTTTGTCTATTAGTCTGGAACCGGGGTCTAGCTTGCTGATCTGGAGCTTGCTGTCCTGCTGGAACTGGAATGGTTACAGCATCCACCTGATGATAGGATTGAGTCCTGCCTTTGCCCTTTCCTCTATGCATAGCACTTGACTCCCCTTCTCTTTTCCTTGGTCCATTAGCAAAGGGTTTCCTCGAACTCGAAGCACCAGTCCCACTGACGTCTTGAATCTTACCCATCTTCAGCAGACTCTCTATTCGTTCCCCAGCAATAACAATGTCGGCAAACCCTGTTGAAGGACATGCAGCCAATCTATCCAAATACGACCCTTGGAGTGTGCTCATAAACATATCAGCCATCTCATGATCAGGCAAAGGTGGTTGAACTCGAGCAGCCAATTCTCTCCATCTCTGTGCGTACTGCTTAAAGCCTTCCTTGTGATCCTGAGTCATACTCTGCAGCTGAGTACGATTGGGCGCCATGTCCAAATTATATTGATACTGCTTCAGAAACGCAGCCCACAAATCTTTCCAGCTCTTTATATGAACCTTTTCCAGCTTAATGTACCATTCCAGGGAGGCGCCTGACAGGCTGTCCTGGAAAAAATACATCCAGAGCTTTTGGTCTTCAGTATAAGCGGCAACCTTGCGATTGTAAGCTTGCAAATGTGTTTTGGGACAGGTACTGCCATTGTACTTATCCAATGTAGGAAGTTTGAACTTGGGATGGATTCTCACACCTTGCACGAGACCCATGTCCTCTACGTCAATCCCCATAGTATTTTGGCTCTCAATAGCCTTGAGTCTTTCATCTAACCCTTCGTACTTCCGGTCTTCATTGTAGAAACCCATGTCGTTGTTGAACGCCGTAAACTGGTCATCTTGACCATCCTCTAAACCACTATTATCAAGTCCCAGATGTACCCCACCAGTGGGGATGTTGCCGACAGGAGTGCGCACATTGCGATTTGGGATTTCAGTTTCCAGCCTCTGAATAATGGCTCTCATGGCATCTTGACCAACCCTCATGGTTTCCTGACCGGCCCTCAACTCCTGCTGACCTTGAGCAATCCCCTGCATAAGGTTCATGAACTGCTTCATTCTCCCCCTCAAATCACCTAATTCAGTCTGAACTTGTTCCATGACTCTGGCTTGATTGCGTCGGGTAGAATATCGGTGGACTGGGGTATCAGCTATCGTGCCTGAAGACCAAATAAAGGTTAGCATTCGCATGCACAAAGAAAACCTGTAATGCAAATATGATATGCTATGCAAATGCAAATGCACAGTTATGTTTGTCATTTCAAGATACTTTTCATATCCTGATTCCAATCGTAACCACGAATTCCTGACGACCAGAAATCATGATTATTGAGTTTTGCCTTGAAGAGATATTCATATACGCCAATCACAAATATCTGATGACCAGAAATAGTGATTTTGTAGTGTGCCAGTGTGCAGATATCTTATTACATCACATACATCTGAAGACCAGAAATTGTGAACAGAAATAACTCATTTCATACAAATTCCCAAAAGTTTTCAAGCACATTTGTCATAGTTTCAGCAACAGAATAAGAAACAAGCAGTCAAATGGATCCATCAACAATTCTGATGGTAACCATTGTAAATTACAAGGAAATGACAAAAATCATTAATCTGGTAGCTCTACGTCCTTCAACTTCTGGATGGAATACTTAATCTCTTCGAACAGGATGCGGGTACGCTGATGATGCGGCTTCTTAATCAGCTCTTTGATTAAGACGTCCCTTTTTTCCAATGCATCAGCTAATGAACCCATGTACATCAGTAAGGCTTCATCTTCATCGGCTCCTTTGCGCCTCTTAATTCCAGCATGAATTTTAACCAGCTTCAGATCTGCCGTGACATCTTCAAGCTCTTTGTTGGCAATTTTCAGCTTATCTTCAGCATTCCTTACCTGTTCTTGACTTTTGCCAAGATCCTCTCGATACTTCCTTCTTGCTACATGTGCTTTCTTCAGCTCTTCATCTTTATCTTTTAACTGGGTCAGCAATTCAGAGTTTTCAATTCTGACTTCATCCCAAGCTTGATGAAGTTTAGCTAATGAATCCCTGCTTCGGGCTAAAGCCTGTTTTGTAGTCATGTGAGCCTGACTAGTATCATCTGCTCCCAAAGTAAGCTTCCGGAAGTACCGAGCTCTATCATCAAAATCTTCTTCCTTGTCTGCAAAGATTTTCTCCGCTTTCAATGCTCTCTTTTCCAACTCTTTGTTGTCAGCCAAAGCTTTATGAAGACATCTGCTCATTCCAGAGTTCTCTATCTGTAACTCTCAAACCATTTTCTTCCATTTCTCGCACTCTTCAGCTGGTACCATGGAATGTTGATTTGGACATAAGAGAATCTCTCTTGAAAAGGGTAGTAATAGCTCTTTGACCTTCATCTCAATCCAAGCATCGTAGTCAGGGTATGATCTACAGTCTCCTTGCCAAAAATTAACTTTCCCTCTCTTTGCCTAAATTTCCAGGCATTTATTACTTCTGGCACTCTTTCATTCTTGGTTCCCACGAAAAACAGAGAAGCACTAATCTTTTCATCAGCAGGAGGATTTCTCGAAGCATAACCAAATTGTCTAACAGCCAACGCCGGGTTGTAATTAATCCCACCTCTTCTTCCAAGTAGAGGCACATTCGGAAAACTTCCACATTTAACAGTAAGCTCTATTGTCAGTAATTTGGGATCAAACCAAATGATGTTATTGGCAGTCAAACCTATCAATCTCTTGGACCATTTCATTGTCTCAGTAGTTTCTACGAAAGCACCAGTTCGAGGTAAATGTTTGAAGAGCCAATGACATAACAATTGGGTACAGCAACTAACCAGACTTCCTCTTCCCTTCTCATTTTTATAGTGTACTGAGTAATAAAAATCCCCTAGCAGGGTAGGAATCAGATTCTTCGAAACGAACACTTTCATCGCCTGCATATCAACAAAGTCAGGTTGACCGGGGAAAAGCACCAAACCATAGATACAAAGAGCTAACACATCATTGTAAGTAGTCCAGGTTTTAGCCTTGGCAGCTTCCTGAGCTTGTTGGAAAAGAAACTCCAAATGAAATCCTTCATCTTCTTTAAGTTTACTCAGGCCACTTTTTACAACAGACTGGTACAAATGTAGAACAGTAGCAATTACTTTGGGGGTAAGAGCATCTTCAGAAAAATATGGTATAGAAGACGTGACTGGAATTCCCAAAATAAATGAGAATTCCTCCAAAGTGGGCATCAAAATGTAGTCAGGGAACAGGAAACATCTCATTGATGGTTCATAGAACTGTAAGAAAGTGTGCAACCCATCCTTCTCATACTTTGTGAATGCACATACCATTTTAATCAGCTCTCCATATTCCTTCTGAAAAGTGCTGAGAACACCAGAACCAGCCATGCCTATCATCTTGTTCAATGAATCCAGCTTAGGATTAGGGAATTTATATGACACATTATTCTTCCTTTTAACCTCAACTTCTTGGGAACTCATGATTGGAATCAGACAATATGGTAGGTACCTGAAAATGACAAACATAACCTGTTATGATATGAGTATGCAAATGCAAGAGGCATGTGATCAAGTATTCAGATGTCTGTGTCTGTGTTGAACTGTGTGCACTGTGTCTCTGTACTGAATCTGGCAATATATCTGAGATGAATACTCAAACCACTGTCATAGGATACACTGTCTGTAACAATCATAGAATCACAAGTAAGGTATGTAGGAGGCTAGGTTACCTGCAAACCTGTAAACATCCCACCCATACTCACATGTGGTTCCTAGAAAACAAGGCTTGCCAGCTTCGGAGGTTTGAGAAGCGATAGAACATTCAGCCCGTAGGATACAATGCTATGCCAATCAAAGAGGTCGTCCACTGACTCACCTTAGAAAATAAAGGTCGTCCTATGCAAGTTCCAAAGTGGGCCCTCGGGCGCGAGTGGGTTTGCCACAGAATGTGGTCTGCCACTGTCACCACTAAAGAGAGATGTTTGCACTAAGGTTCTCATGATCGGTCACTAGAGTCGACAGCTCTCTAGATCGACATCCTGGAATACGCAAGATGCGCACGCCATGATGGGTCCCAAGATAGCCTCGTCTAGCTGTGAATTTCGTGATTACCCAATGTACACAGATGGTATGTAGGTCCCACTACTCTCCACTCTAAATCTAAGTATGCACTCGAGCCTTGGTAATGGGCTCATCTCTCAGAAATCCCATCCCGCCAAACAGACAGAACAGTGCAACACAGTATAATATATGAAATGTAAATGCTAACATGCGGTAAATATGGTAAAATTAATAAAATACAGTAAACAGCAAATACAAGATAACATTAAACACCTAATGAAAGAAAAGAAAACAAGCGCTAGGATCGACTCGCTCAGGATGGACCAGCAATAGGTCAACCTGTCCCCAGCAGAGTCGCCAGCTGTCGCTCCCGGGAATTTCATCCAATTACAAACGCGAAAGTGGCATCGAAACAGAGTCGCCAGCAATGTGTATTTATCCCAAGAGAAGGAAAGGAAACACTGCGTAAACCTGAAGGAAAGAAAAAACATGGTCTTACGACCAAGAGAACTAGATTCGGGAGTCGGTTACGCGAGAGGAAGGTATTAGCACCCCCTCACGTCCATCGTACCCGATGGGATCCACGCTTGCTTGTCTCGATCAAAGGGTGATAGAAAAGATACTGGAAAAAGGAACTGAAAGAAAGAAAGGAGAAAGAATGGAAAAGGAATGAGAAACAAATGTAGGTAAAATAAAAGAAGTGCTCGAGTGAGCCCTACCCCACTGCCTACGTATCTCATCGGGAACATGAGAATCAGATCGACGTAGTTCCCCTCAACGAGGGTCGCTTTGTTTGTGTTTTTTGGGAACGGCTAACGTTCTAGCTCAGGTGTTGCATGCTCGCTGGTCCGAATGCTTTACCATCTTGCAGGAGAACGAGTAGAAGCACGTTCGTACGCTGAGAGTGAATGGGATGAGAAAAGAATTCCCGAAGGAAAGACGTTATTGTTTGTTTGAAGTTTTTAGAAAGAAGTATCTTTTACAGTTATTTGCATATGATAGTGTATCTAAATCTTAGTCATTGGAGTGTATACATTCTCACATTCCAAGATGTAATGAGTAAGAAAGTACACTAAGTGTAAAGAAGACCCTCACACTTAGTTCCAATTATTAAGGTTCAAACACACTAGCATACTTGTATTTATTAAGTGTTTTTGTTGATTATGAAATGAAGAAGTGTTTTTCTTTATTTGTATCTTCAACAAGTATTGCATTTAAGTCCCTCATACAAGATCAAATGTTTAACACATTAACCCAAGATGGGCCATATGCTACACATTCTAAGATTATAAGAGAAGACCCCTTATAATCTTTTCTTTATATGAAAGGCCTAAATGCAATAAGTGCCTACCTTTATTAGATATTTTGAATTTTCTTTGAGATGAGAAGATGAAAGACTCAAGTGGGGGAGAAAGGTAAAATCTATGTGAACTAAGACTCAATCCTAATTGATTAGTTAAGGGAGTGATCCTAAAGGTTTGTGAGGTTGCAAAACCTAAAGTCTAAAGAAGGAATGAGTTAAACAATTCACTTCTAAAGTAGAAGATGAATTGTAACTCAAAAGGGAAAGTAATGAGTTAATCAAAGAAAGCACATAAGTAATTAACAAAACACAAGATTGAATTGTAAAAGATGAAAGGAGAGAGGTTTGAATGTGGATTCCTTATCCACACTCAATTTCAACTTACCAAATCCCCTACATGGTTAGTAAACATGGAAACATGTATAAGAAGTAAAAAACACTTAATGCACAATAAAGTTCAAAAGAATAAGATGATGAATCAAATCTTAATATCACAACCAGAATGTGAATCATATTGACAACAAGTGAATATCATCATACAAGTTCAAATGAATAAGCAACAATCATCATCCATAGCATTTAAACATGTTATCATAAGAAAGGATAGATGAAAGATGAAAAGAAATGAAAAGAACATGCATAAATGGAACATGTAATCCAACAATCAGAATGGAAACTAAATGAAAAATGGTCTATAAACATCTCAAAGTATTCATGAGTCAACATTCAAGACATTCAAGAAGTCATAGAAGAAGAAGTGAAGTGAAAGTTCAAAAGGAAAGTGCAAACAATACATGTTAAGGATGCACAAAGTTCAAGTTGAAATGAACATGTAAAGATGACCTATAGTGTGTACCAAGGACCTATAATATCACATGAATAGCTCATAAAATATGCAAATGCTCATACAAATATGCAAATGCTCATACAAATATGCACAAAATAAATCATGCAAACATACACTAAAGTTAGAATGATATAACATGTATTAGGCTTCAAATGTAATGCATCAAACAAAAATCAAATGGACCTATGAAAATTATGCAAGCATGGTATTTGAATGCCTAAGTCAGAAGTAAATCATACATCAAGATGGCATGTCAAAATTCAAAGCAAAATGACTTCAAACAATGCATTAGGTCAAGTTGAAACATCATCTAAAATGGTGCAAAGACAAGCATCAAAACGTGTCATAAAGTGACCTAAAAAATAAAAAAAAAAAATCATCTAACATGTCTCCATGTATTAGTGAATCAATGCAAAAAGAATCAGGTTAAAACAGTTTGTAATGAGCAAGAACAAAATTCTACAAATTCATGTATCATACTTGGAATGCATACAAATGGAAATTCAAAGAAAATTATGAAACAGTGATACAAATGTGGTAAAATCATGAAATAAAAATATCAAAAATTTCCTAAATGTCTTGACAATATTCATGAATTTTTCCAAAATTTTTTGATGTCGTTTTGTAATTTTAAAAATTAAAAATGAAACGTGTGCATAAAAGAAAAATAAAAAATGAAAGAAAACAAGTAGGGGGTGCAGATAGCAACATTATCACGTTCAAAATTGTTTGGGCTTTAAAACGTGAGGTGTAAATAGCAATAACCCAAGGTCAATATACGCGCAGTCCACACCAACAATTATGCACTCTCAGTCAAAATAAAAGTCAAACAATGAACACCATTGGATCAAGTCCAGTCAACAAACCAGTCAAAGTAACCATATCCAATGCACACGCGTGAAGGAACACACTCACTACCATGTACTGCACCACACATGGCCAATCTGATTCAAAAAATATGCACGTGCAGGGGAGGGTGGATTTTAATGTGTTGTCACGTTTTGGAGCGTTGGATTAAAAGATCAAACGGTTGTAATTCAAACAGGCATAAACCCTAGCAATTAAAGCTACCGGCCGGAGAGGGACCTCCGATAACCTTCTCCGGCGAGAACCACCACCTGCAAATCTTACATGTTCCAGAAATGCACAATCCTTATGTCAAAATGAAGTTGAGGTTATGGAGAGCACGAATACACAATTATCTTTCACATAACAAGCACACACAGAGAGAACAGAGGAGATAAAGATATGCCCTAACTTTTGGATCTATGCCTCTAAGAGGCCTATCAACTAGCCGGAGATAATAGAGCTTCTAGCAAGCTTTAAGCAACAAAAACAACTTAAAATTAATGAGAATCGAATGAAACAAGTTGAGTGATGAAACCTGGCAACGTGGAGAAACTTGAAGTGTTGAGAAAAACCAGAGAAAAGCTTGAGATTCTGAGCTTCTAGATCTTCAACCTTAGCAAAATAAATGTTGTTGATTCACAAGTAGATGAAGGAGATTGAAGATTGCAGTTATGCTAAACTTGCAGAAATTGAGTTGTTCTTGTTGCTCTTGATTCAACCACACCAAACAATGAGCAATGGAGGAACAATAGAGATGAAATCATGGAGAAGAAAATGAGAGAACTCAGAGAGAAAGAGAGAGGAATTCTGAAGTGAGTGTAGAAAAATGAGTGTTCCCCTGAAAAATGTGAGTGAAATGTGATTTTATAGTGTGAGTTAAACGTGAACTAGAGGTGGTTAAGTGAGTGAGTTAGAGTGAGTCATGTGAGTTAAGGTGAGTCATCCCTAACTAACTAAGCCAAGTTAGTTAGGGCGAGTTGTGCTATGGCTGTGATATGGTGGTGGTGACTTATGGTGTACTATGGTGGAGATGAGAGTGAAACTGAAATGGCACGGCTGGTGTAGCATAGAACTTGTTCAGCAAGTTTGTTCTTTCCATTCTCATGTATGGCACGTGTTATGGCAAGTGTATGTAATGGTAATGGTGTGTTCAAATAAGGGAATAAAGTACATGAGTTATTTTTGGATGTCTGAACCAAATTGTGTATCAAGAGCCATCAATGTATCAGTGGAACATAGGGTGATTTGTAGATGAAATTCTCCCTAATAAATGGATGGTTTGATGAGTTTTTGGAGTCATTGGAAAGAGGGAATATGAGAGAACATGTTTGGTACGAGAATTGAGTTGAAATGATGCCTCAAACATGCTCAAAAATGACTATGAACTCAAGGATACAAAGCTGGTTGGTGGGCGTTCAAAAGCAAGTCGTGACCTAGCAATGTGGTGCATGAAATTTTAGTCTGATCACCCTATCTTGAGACCAATATTTCTCCCTCATAACTTGACCAAATCAAAATTTCCCCAACATCAACATTGAAGAGGGCATTGCAAGGAACAACTTTAATGTTGAAAAGATTTTCATTTGAAGCATCTAACCATGAGTAATTAATCAAAACATTTGGCCCACCACATGTTTGTGAAAATGACTGCGCATGACTTAAGATTCGCCCAAGCTGACTTGCATTTTGCCCAAGTTTTCCTCAACTTTGATCATCCATAACTCTCTCACTTTTGATCCAATGGAAGTGTTCTACACATGGATTTGAAGCTTAAGATGAGATCTTTTGTTGTGGCCGAGTGGAATTTTTATTTGATGTCTCAATTTTGAATGGCCTTGGTTCAAAGTTTGGTGCAAAATGGCCAAAACTTTCCTTATTTAGAAACCCTACTTCTTCCAAAAATGGCAACTTTTCAAATCTTGATTTTTCATGATCCTTTCGGAGTTTCTTTATCAAATATTGTACAGTGGTCACATATAACATGATTGAACCACTTCTAAAACCAATTGAGAGGCAATTTTCCACACACATACACTTAAGGACATGTAGAATACCTTGACATCAAGTTTTGTCCAAAAAATCAGAGATGACCTGATTTAATTGGAAACCCTAGTTTTGATACCCACCTACTAAGGGGAAAATGTGCAGTCTTCAATTTCAAATTCCTCAGAGTATGTTGTGTATCCTCTTAAAGGATGATGAAATATGCCACTTGAGGGTGTTTTTGAATCAATGAACTATCTCTTTTGAGGGTTTTCCTTCAGTTTTTTGGACCTCCTCTTGGCTTGCCTTGAGGCAACTTGTTTGACCTTTTGTGCCTTGAATGATTCCTTGATTGTCCATCTTTCCTCTGATCACATGCCTTGATGGTAAGAGTGATGTTATGCTTCATTTTTCTATGCAATGCTAGGCTAATGAGATGGATATGATATGATATATGATAATGCTATGCTATGATGACAAAAGAGAGAGCAAATTTTGGGGTATTACAAGAGGGAAGCTGGATCTTGAATATTGCAAGACTGAAGTTCAACTAGCTGACATACTTACCAAACCTTTGAATAAAATCAGATTCGACGAGTTAAAGAAGAGCATTGGGATGAGAAGTCTCGAAAACATGAATTAGGTGGTGTGTTAGATGTAATTCAGGTTTTGTCGAAGTCAAGGACATATAGGTTTGGCGAAGTCGAAATGTTGTATAGTTGTAGTGTTGTAAGTCAGCTGTATTCGACAGAGTCGAATATAGCTGATAAAGATTTCAGTCGAAATGTTAGTTTGTGGGTCTGGGCTTTGATAGCCTATATAAAGGGTCTTTTACTTTGTATTTTTGTACAACAGCTTCATAATAAAATTTTACAGAGTTTCAAACCCTAATCTCTTCTTATTTTTCTTCTCTCTCTTTCTCTTCTTCTTCTTCTTCTTTCTCTCAAACATTCATCTTTCTTGGAACCCAGTTCCAATAAGACTTAGATTTTAAAATTTCAGGGGGTAATCCAAAATTATTTTTAAAAAGGGGTAAATCAAAACTCGCTCTTTTGGCAAGGGATATTGGATAATTAACCCTTAAAAATTTAGTGTCAGTAAGGAAGTTTACTACTGATAATAATGTGTGTGGTTTCTTTGTAAATGATTTACAGACGGGGACACGACTAATGAGATGTGATAGCAAGGGTTAACTTTATCCCATTCTCTCCACCATGCATAATCAAATCTATCCTCCATCTGCATTTTTAGCGTCAACTCTTTTGCATGATCGTTTGGGTCACCCAAAAACTTCAGTTTTAGATTCGCTTTAGCATAATGAAATGATTGAATGTAATAGTACCTCTAGGTCTAATGTTTGTCAATATTGTGTACTCAGAAAACATATTATGTTGCCTTTTATTGCATCCTCGTCCATGAAATTTATGCCTTTTGATATTATTCATAGTGATCTTTGGACATCTCCCGTATTGAGTTCTTTGGGACATAGTATTATGTGATTTTTTGGATGATTATTCAAAATATTTGTGGAGTTTTCCAATTGATAAAAAATCACAAGTATTTTCAATTTTTGCAACTTTAAAAGCTCGTATTCGTACTCAGTTTGAATGAGACAATAAAAATATACAATGTGATAATGGAAGGGAGTTTTATAATAATATATTTTGGAAGTTTTGTGAGTCGAATGGTATTACATTAAATTTTTCATGTTCACATACTTCGTCACGAATTGGGAAGTCTGAAATAAAATTCGATTAATAATTAATATCATGATAACTCTTCTTCTACATGTGTCTATGCCACCTTCATTTTGGCATCATGCATTGCAAATAGCAACTTACCTTCTTAATATACTTCCAAGTAAATTATTATCCAATGAGTCCCTACTCAAAATGTTTAACCAAAAAGACCCCTCATATTCTCACGTTAGAATCTTCAGGTTTTCGTGTTTTCCTCTTTTTCCGTCTATTACAATAAACAAACAAGAAGCACGTTCAACTAATTATGGTTATAAGTGTTTTGATTTGTCAAATAATAAAATTATCACTTGTCGACATGTTCATTTTGATGAAAGAAAATTTCCCTTTGCTAAGGTGCATGAACCAAAACCTACTGCTTATGGTTTCTTAAATAATGGATTTTCTCCATACATGATCCACATCTTCATAATCACTCATCAAACTCATCTTTGATCAAGCCTACAACAAATCCAACACCACATCTTATAATCAATTCACCCATGGCCCAACCTACTCAAGAAAATCATCCTTCTTTACTCTCCTCTCCCATATCCCAACCAACTCTACCACCCTCACCCACGCCTATTCCTATGACCCAAACTTCAATAAATTATGCCACGTCATCAAGACCACATGTTAGATAAGTACAACAACCTGCACAAATTCAGCCACAACCTTCTACCCTTCCACGTCCAGTGACCCGCAGACAACATGGTATCTATAAGCCCAATCTGAGATACACACCAAACCAGGCTCATGATACCATGAGTATGTGATCACAGAAGCACTACTTGTATATATTACTCTCTTGGTTATATTCAAAATGAAAATACAATCAAGTCTTTATATAGACCCAAAATTCTTCTATTTTAGGAATTCTACAAGATGCAATAAATTCTATTAATAGGCCACTAACATCTTGGCCCTACAACTAACCCCTTGGGCTTTCAAACTTCTAAATTAAAACACACTTAACATAACATTGAATGTTTATTCAACAAAACTCCCCTGTAAACTTAAATGTTTATACCATCCATCATGCCTATTAACTTCTTGCCTCTGTCAAAAAATTCTTTCGACAATGGTTTTGTAAAGATGTTTGTTGCTTGATCCTTGCTAGCTACATGCTTCAATTCAACACTTCCTTCTTTCACATGTTCTCGAATGAAATGGAAACATGCATCGATGTGTTTGCTTCTTTCATGATTCACTGGATTCTTCGCTAGCTCAATTGCAGATTTGTTGTCCACTTGTATTACTGTTGCACCTTCCTGTTTTTGCTCCATTTTACTCAACAATCTTCTCAGCCATATTGCATGACAAACGCACCAAGATGCTGCCACATATTCAACTTCACATGTCGAAAGCGTTACTATTGGTTGCTTCTTGGAGAGCCAAATAAAAGCGGTATTTTCCATGAAGAACACATATCCTGAAGTGCTTTTTCGATCGTCTATATCTCCGTACCAATCACTGTGGGAATAACCAATCGACTTGTAATTTTCTGTTCTTGAGTAAAACATTCCAAGTGACACAGTTCCTTGAATGTATCGAAGGATTTTTTTCAATGCCTTCCAATGCGAATATACTGGCTCCTCCATGAATCGACTTACAATGCCGACACTTAATGAAATGTCTGACCTTGTACATGTGAGATAGCGAAGACTTCCTACCAAGATTCGAAATTTGCTTGCTTCGACACGATCTCCTCCCTCAAATTTCGACAGCTTTGCACCTGGTTCCATTGGTGTCGAAATCGGATTACAGCTTTCCATCTTATATTTCTTCAAGATTTCTTTTGCATATTTTTCCTGTGAAATAAAAATTCCTGTTTCTTCTTGTCGAACCTCCAGACCAAGAAAAAATCTTATCAAACCCAAATCTGTCATCTCAAATTCTCGTGTCATTATGCCTTTGAATTCTTCTGTCATCTGATCATTACTACCCAAAAAGATGAGATCATCGACATAAAGAGCAACAAGCAACATGTCGCCTCCATTTTTCTTTACATAGAGAGCATGCTCATAGGGACATTGCTTGAACCCATTCTCCTTAAAATATGTGTCGATATGTGTATTCCATGCTCGTTGTGCTTGCTTCAGCCCATAAAGCGCTTTCTTTAATTTCAGCACCTTCTTCTCTTCTCCAGCTTTTATATACCCTGGTGGCCGGCTGTTCAACATAGACTTCTTCTTCGAGCACACCATTCAGAAATGCTGATTTGACATCCATTTGAAATATTGGCCATTTGAATTGAGCAGCTTGTGAAATGATTAATCGAATTGTCTCCATTCTTGCAACGGGAGCAAAAATTTCGTCATAGTCGATTCCTGCCTTCTATTTATATCCCTTTGCTACAAGCCGCGCTTTATATCGTTCCACTTCGCCTTCAACATTAATCTTTTTCTTGAATACCCACTTCACACCAATGGGTTGATTTTATTTTGGCAGTTCGACTAGCTCACATGTGTTGTTGTGGTTAATTGCCTTAATCTCTTCGTCCATGGCAGTTTTCCACTTCTTGTCTCGCAGCGCCTCTTCAAAACTAATATTTTCAGCATCTGCCAAAAGACATACAAGATGTACCTCACTTGTCAAATCATACAAATCTTGCAGACTTCGCATTCTGGGTTGTAGAGGTTCATCTTCATTGTCAGAATCTTCAAGGTCTGTCGAAATACTTGTTTGTACAGCGACTGATGATTCACCAACTTCAACGATAACTTCTGTCGAATTTTTCCAGTCCCACTTGCTCGCTTCGTTTATTCGAACGTCCCTACTTACTATCACCTTCTTGCTTATGGGATCGAATAACCTGTACCCTTTTGTCTTCTCATCATACCCAATGAATATGTACTTCTGACTTTTGTCTTCAAGCTTCGTTCTTCGTTGATCTGGTACGTGTGCATAAGCCATACTACCAAATACTTTGAGATGAGAAACTGTTGGTTTCTGTCCACTCCATACTTCTTGTGGTGTTTGGTCTTCTAACTTTGAATGTGGACATCAATTCTGAACATAAATGGCACATTGTACAGCTTCTGCCCAAAATTCCTTCGACATGTTCTTGCTCTTAAGCATTGATCGAACCATGTCAAGAACTGTTCGATTCTTCCTTTCAGCTACATCGTTTTGTTGAGGTGAATATGGTGCAGTTAGAAATCTCCTTATGCCTTGCTCTTCACAATACTTCATAAAGGCTGTCGAAGTATACTCACCACCTGTGTCAGATCGAACGACTTTGATATGTCTGTCAGTTGCCTTCTCCACCATTATTTTGAACTTTTTGAACACCTCGAATGCTTCATATTTTTCTCTCAAGAAATAAACCCAGGTCTTTCGTGAGAAATCGTCGATAAAGGAAATGAACTACCATTTGCCACTGAAAGATTTAGGAGTGATTGGCCCACGTATATCAGTATGAATCAGTTCGAGATTATGTTTAGCTTGATATTCTGCCTTCTTTTGAAATGAAGTTCTTGTTTGTTTGCTAAGCACACATTCTTCACAAAACTTTCCTTCATAATCCATGCCTGGTAACCCGTGCACCATATTCCTCTTCGCCAACCTTTTCAGACCAGCATGATGTAGATGACCAAAGTGTTGATGCCACAGTGACGCTTTGTCTTCAACATTGACTTGCAAACATTTTTCTCAAACGCTTCTTAAGTTCAGTTTGTACATTTGATTTCTCCCCTTTTCGACTTGAGCAATCAGATGCCCTAACTTGTCCTTCAAGTGTAACATCCGACCTTTCATGAATATCGAATAACTTTTTTCTGTGAGTTTCCCCAGACTCAAAATGTTTTTCTTAAGATCTGGTACATAATAAACATCTTGGATTGACCCGGTCAAGTCATCCTTCTACAAGTAACAAATCGTACCTTTGCCTTCGACTTTCACTTTCGATGCATCTCCGAAAGACACATGACCATCTTCAATCTTTTGTATTTCTTTGAACAGGTGTTTGTGACCACACATATGATTACTTGCTCTTGAGTCGAGATACCACATAGTGTCATTTTTCGCGTCTACATCCTTTTGAGTCATCAACAAAAAACCTTCATTCGCTTCAGTTTCCAAAGCTAAGTTGGTTGTTTCTTCTACTTTCTTTTTGACTCGACAGTTTTTTGCAAGATGTTCCACTTTACCACAATTATAGAATTTGAAGGATTTGCAATCCTTCGCATAATGGCCATGCTTGTTACACTTGTAACATACGATGTTGGAGTAGTTCGACCGACCACCTATTTGACCACGTCCTCTGCCACGCCAATTTTGATGGCTCAACTGTCCTCTGTCGAAGTTACTGCCTCGACCACTGTCACGACCTCCACGGCCACGTCCTCTTCCTCGAAAGTTTTGAGAGTAGAGTACCTTTTCGTCTTTGATTGACTCCTTTGTCTTGATGTGCTTCGTCGACTGCTTCCTCCTTCTTTTTCATCATAAGTTGTTCGTGTGCTTCGAGAGAACCCGCGAGCTCTTCGACTAAGAGCGTCGACAGGTTCTTCGACTCTTCTATTGCACACACAATATTCTCAAATTTATCTATTAAAGATCTCAGAATCTTCTCAACAACTCGTGCATCAGTCACTGCTTCGCCATTTCTAGTGAGTTGGTTCACCACTGTTTGTACACACGTGATGTAGTCAGATACAGTTTCTGACTCCTTCATCTGCATCCTCTCCAATTCTCCACGAAGGATTTGGAGTCGAACTTGCTTCACTCGATCTGATCCTCTGAACACTTTTTCTAACATGTCCCATGCTTCTTTTGACGTAGTTGAAATGACAATTTTTTCAAAGCGAGATTCGTCAACTGCTCGGAACAGCATGAACAATGTCGTCTTATCCTTTGAACGCGTCTCTTTCAACGCCTTTTGTTGAGCCGCTGTATATTCTGTAGTATCTGATGGTTCTGCGAACCCATCTTTGGTCACCTCCCACGCATCTAGAGATCCAAGAAGAGCTTTCATTTGAATACTCCAGTTTTCGTAATTTAACTTCGTTAGTCGCAGCAACGACATTTGACTCATCACGTTTGCCATTAGCTCTGATGCCAATTTGATGACAGAAGCACTACTTGTATATATTACTCTCTTGGTTATATTCAAAATGAAAATACAATCAAGTCTTTATATAGACCCAAAATTCAGCTATTCTAGGAATTCTAAAAGATGCAATAAATTTTATTAATAGGTCACTAACATCTTGGCCCTACCACTAACCCCTTGGCCTTTCAAAATTCTAAATTAAAACACACTTAACATAACATTTAATGTTTATTCAACAGTATGAAATCACCACTTCCCTGTAACCTATTTGCTGCCCTCTGTGATACAAATTAGAAATTGGTTATGGATGATGAATTTAATGCTCTTATTAAAAATAAGACGTGGGATTTAGTGCCCTGTCCAATTGATGTCAATATTATTCGGTTAATGTGAATATTTACTCATAAATAAAAGATGACGGTAAAACTCAACAGGTTGGTATTGATTGTGGAGAAACTTTCGGTCCAGTAGTGAAATTCAACAGGCTGGCAAAGTTATTAGTTGGATGTCAAAAGTTATTTTTTGCACGGTGAGCTATAGGAGATATTTCATATGCATCAACCTATGGGTTTCAAGGATCCTGTGCATCCAGATTATGTATGTCTATTGAGGAAGTTTTTGTATGGGCTTAAGAAGGCTCCCCGTGCATGGTATAAGAGGTTTTCAGATTTTGTTTCTGTTATTGGTTTCACTAATAATAAATCAGATAATTCTCTATTCATTTATCAGAATGGGTATTATATGGCCTACCTATTATTGTATGTGGATGATATTATCTTGATTGCTTCTAATGATGATCCACGCATATCTTTAATAGCTAGCCTTAGCTCTGAGTTTGCGATGAAAGACTTAATTTCTTTAAATTTATATTTGGGCATAAGTGTGACTCGATATAAGGGTGGATTGTTTCTATCACAACATAAATATGTCTAGGAAATAATCAATCGTGCTGGTATGGTTTCTTGTAAACCAAATCAAAATTTGGTTGACACTAAACCGAAAGTTAGTACTCAAGTAGGTAACCCGTATAAAGATTCAAAAAAGTATCAAGTCTTGCAGGAGCTCTACGATATCTCACAATTACATGGCCAAATATCTCTTATGTTACTCAACAGATCTGGCTGCATATGCATGACCCCCGGGAGCACATGAATTCCTTATAGCGTATCATACGCTATGTTCAGGGCACACTTCATCTTGGTTTAAATCATTATCCTTCCTCATTTGTAGATCTTGTCTCCTATAATGATACTGATTGAGAGAAGATGTCCTAACACTAGACGATCCATGCTAGGGTATTGTGTGTTTTTGGGTGACAACCTGATCTCGTGGTCGTGGAAATGTCAACCTACTCTATCTCTTTCTATCGTTGAGGCCGAGTACGAGGGGTGGCTAATGTTATTTCTGATTCATATTGGATTCGTAATCTACTATCGGAACTACATTGTCTGGTTCAAAAGGCTACATTGGCCTATTGTAACAATGTGAGTGCCATTTATCTTTCTGGGAATCTTGTTCAACACCTGCCCACAAAGCATATAGAGATGGACAATCACTTTGTTAGAGAAAAGGTTGCACGCGGAGAAGTTCATGCTCGTCATGTTCTTTCTCATTATCAGATAGAAGATATTTTCACTAAGGGGTTTCCACTTATTTTATTTGAGGATTTTCGGAACAGTCTCAGTGTATGTGACCCTCTTATTTTGACTGCGGGGGTGTGATAGATTATGGAATAATCATAGTTATTTTGTATTTGTAGTTGCATGATATATAGCCTTATTAGTATCCTTTATATATATATAGTTACCTATAAAGCACATACACCTCTAGGAATAGGCGTGTCACGGTGTCCGACACGTCTCGGTGTCCGACACTTGTATGACCTCGTATGACACGTGTCGGAAAAGTCAAAGAAGTGTCGGAAAAGTCAGACAAGTGTCCCACTAAAAAATGGTTTTTTCTTTGTTTCGACACTCTTTGAATCAATGGTTGACACCTGTATAACACTCATAACATATATGTTAGACAATTCAGACAAGTGTTTCAAACAAAAATTTGTTTTTTTCTTTGATTCAACACACCTTAATACATATTTGGGACAAATCTCACACAAATTTAAAATTAATAGACTTTTTTTAAGCTATGTTATCAATAAAAAATAAAAAACATTAATTTTGATTAGAATATTTTCAATTTTTTAATCATAAATGGATAAATAAAGCTTAAATATTCTCTTATATATAGCGGTGTCGGTGTCCTATGTTTTAATAGTATCCGTGTCGGAGTGTCTGTGTAGTGTCGTGTCCCGGTGTCCGTGTCGGAGTCCGTGCTTCATAGGTAGTTACCTAATATATATATCCTAATTATTATCCTGATTAGTGGCTTGGTAACAACTATGTAATTTGTATATATTGGTTGATCAAGGAATGAAACAAACACGAAATTATATTCCTTTATTAAAGACAACTAAAAATGGGTGGAGTAGATGTTAAGGACATGCTACCACTATCATGTAACCAAGGTCCGGGAAGACCTAGGAAACTTATATTTAGAGAACATGATGAGAATGGTACTAAAATGATAAGGCCTTATATTGATTATAGGTGCATCAGATGTGACAAGTATGATTTAAATTCATTATCAATGAAATGAATGAACACTCTTGTTTTTTTAGACATGGACTCTATTACTATATTCTTTATACAGCAAAAAAATCCAAGATTCACTAAGAATGAAAGTGAGTGCATTAAGTTTCTTCATTTCATTTTAAGCCTTCTGCTTGAGTTTCTCAATCTTTTTGTTGCATAATGCCTTCCCAAATTCTTTGCCAGTCTTTGCACCATATTTCTTCAAAATAACTTTTAGTTTTTCATATTCCTAACACCCAGTGTCAAACCTTGATTCCAAAAACAAATTGGCATCCCAATGAAACATTTGACAATCATCATTCTGGAAAAAACTGATTTACACACAAAAATTAGAAAGGAGAAGAAATACGAATGAAGAAGAAATATGAATGAAATTAATAATTTTAACAGCCCCCCCCCCCCCCCCCCCCCCCGAACTTGCACTTCGAATATCTTCTTCATGTGTTTGCGCTAGATTTTGAAACGTGAATCTTCATGGGTAACTCGTGTCCACAAAATAAAGCTTTTCTCCCATTAGAATTGCCAACACCTGAACTAGAGCTTCCAACAATTATGAGGCGAGTCTTGTGGATGATTGGCAATAAATAATGACAACTCTACTATTAACTGTGAAAAAATCTAAATTTTTAAGCTCAGAAATGGTGGATTTCAGGGTGGGGAGAAGACTTTGGCTTTTGATATGAAACAATCAAGTGAGAGCATATGGAATGACATGTGCAAAAATTAATTTTCCTTAATTTTTCAATATGATTTAATTTCAGTTTTTATTTATTTGAAAATAAAACATATATGAAAACAAATATAAATTAATATGCATCATGTCAGATGGATAATTATTTAAATGTAAAATAAAATAAACGTCATTGTGTCCATTCCGCATCATAAATTATGCTGACCAAATCAGTTGAGGGGCATAAATAAAGGAAATCTTTAATGCCAATAAGAGAATCTGTGTTTTTTTTTACGTACAGGGGCATTTTCCCAATTTGCTCTATATGGCAGGGGAAAATGGATATTAACCCTACACTTTTTATTTCTATTTTTCAACGGATAATTGCGTATAAAGTATTCATATTTGAATTTGATCATCAAATACTTTCAACAAAATTATTTTGGTTTGTGTAACTAACTCCTTATAACTTTAGGATGGGTACTTATTCTTGTTTATTAAAAAGTGTTGGTTTTTTCTAAAGGATGATTTCGTTTGCCTGCTTAAGGATTTCCACTCAGAGGATGTTCTCTCAAAGGCAATTGTTTCCTCTTTTTTGTCTTTAATTCCGAAAAAAGACAATCCTTTGAGTCTAGACGACTATAGACCGATTTGCCTCATCGGTTGTATCTACAAGGTTTTGTCCAAGATTTTGGCTAATCGTTTGAAGGTAATCTTGAACTCTCTTATTTCTAATTGTCAGAGTGTTTTTGTTCCTGGTAGACAACTCCTTGATGGAGTGTTGGTTGCTAATGAAGTCGTGGATTATGCGTGTAAAGAGAAAATTCCTTGCACTATTTTTATGGTCGATTTTGAGAAAGCGTACGACAAAGTGAATTGGGATTTCCTTATGTTTATGATGAGGAAGATGGGGTTTGGGGATCTTTGGATGATATGGATGGAAGCCACTATTTTCTCTAGTAAAATGTCAGTCTTGGTCAACGGTAGCCCAACCAAAGAATTTATTGTTAATAGGGGTCTTAGGCAAGGCGATCCTCTCTCTCCGTTCTTATTTGTTTTGGCGGCGGAAGGCTTATCGGGGCTGGTTAGGAACTCTGTTAACCTAGGTGATTTTGCGGGCATCAATGTGAATGGTTCTTGTCATATTGACATTCTTCAATTTGCGGACGATACCCTTTTGGTCGGAGATGGTGGGTGGAAGCATTTATGGGCCATCAAGGCAGTTCTTAGAGGTTTTGAATTGGTTTCGGGTCTCGGCATTAATTTTCACAAGAGCAAACTCATTGGTATAAATGTTAATCCTAACTTCCTTGACGCCGCTTCGAACTTTCTTTCTTGTAGGATGGAAGATAAAGACTTTGTTTTCCTTGGGATCCCTATTGGATCCAATCCTAGAAGAATCTCTACTTGGAATCCCCTTATTGCAAATTTGAAAAAAAGGCTTGCTAGTTGGCATGGTCGGTGTCGCTCCCGGGATTTTCATCCAAGTACAAACGCGAAAGTGGCACCGAAACAGAGTCGCCAGCAATGTGTATTTATCCCAAGAGAGGGAAAGGAAACACCGCATAAACCTGAAGGAAAGGAAAGAGCATGGTCTTGCGACCAAGAGAAGTGGGTTCGGGAGTCGGTTACGCGCGAGGAAGGTATTAGCACCCCCACGCGTCCATCGTACCCGATGGGATCCACGCTTGCTTGTCTCGATCAAAGGGTGTCTTCATCTGGAGCTCCGCTGCTACTGAAAAGGAAAAGGAACGAGAACGGAAAGGAACGAAGAAACAAATATAGGGAAAATAAAAGAAATGCTCGAATGGACCCTACCCCACGGCCTACGTATCTCATCGGGAACATGAGAATCAGAGCGACGTAGTTCCCCTCAACGAGGGTCGCTTTGTCTGTGTTTTTTAGGGAACGACTAACGTTCTAGCTCAGGTGTTGCAGGCTCGCTGGGCCGAGTACGTTACCATCTTGCAGGAGAACGAGTAGGAGCACGTTCGTACGTTGAGAGTGAGTGAGATGAGAAGAGAATTCCCGAAGGAAAGACGTTATTGTTTATTTGGAGTTTTTTAGACAGAAGTGTTTTAAGTTAGTTCATAACTTGCATTGCACCAAAGTCTATGACATAGGAACGAATACTTCGCATATCGTCCCCAACAGGACGTACACTAGGTATCCTAGAAGAGTGAAGGGAAACCCCTCATTCCTCACTTCCCATGCTTAAGGCTCGAGCGCAATATACGTTAGCTTTTTATTAAGTGTTTTTTTCTTTTATTTTGAGATGAGAAGAGAGAAAACGCAAAGTAAACTCTAAAGGGAGACTAAGAGTCCTAATGTTATCATGCGTGGATGACCTATGGTTAGTGAGGCATAGGAGGGACAACTACCTAAAACCTAATGCTAATCCTACTCCAAGCTTAATCAAAAATTAAGTTGGACTAGGTAGCTCTAAAGGGAAAGAATCCAAGACTTAAACAAGTCTTGAGATTCATGGGATGAAAAAGAGTGAAAGAGAAGAAAAGAAAAGAAGAAGAAGGAAGATGAGATACAATAAGTGGCAGCAAGCACATCATATCATAAATGTCCAACTCAAATCATCAAACATGTTTCAAAGATCAATGCAAAACAAATCAAGTAAGCATGCAAAGATAAACATGAAAGAATGCAAGCATACTTGTATGAAATGCACAATTAAGCATACATGGACTTCATATCAAAATAAAATGAGAAAGATAAGATGAAGATGAGTGCAAGTCAGAACCAAAATCATATTATCATCAACAATTCTTATGCAAAAGGAAATCATATCAAGAAGCATTATGATCTAAAGAAGTTACAAAGCAAAAGGTAATGATGTTTATCCTACAATTCAAACCAAATGCATTCAACCATGCTCAAGTAACACGAAAACCAAGTATAGAACTCAAGAGGCAGTAGCATATGCATCAATATCATATCAAAACCAAACTCAAGTCATACAAGTCCAAACACCAATCAACACCTTCAAAACATGCACCAAAGTAAAATACAAAAAGAGGACAAAGCTCCAACACTTAGGCATACTCAAACATGATTCAAACATGATCCACATATTGCAAAATTAAATCTCAAAAGACCTCAACCAGGGGTAAACATCATATCAAAATCTCATTCAAAGAATCACAAAGGAACTCAATCAATTAGGCATGGCAAACCAACTTGTGTAAAGAGATGTCAAGAGATGATCATGCATAAGTCACTTAAGCACAAATAATCAAACATGTATCATATGACATTCAGAAATTGTGAAATTTAAACTCAAATGACCTAAGTCAGAAGACAATCACATGCTAAAAGATCTCACAACAATTCAAAATTTAAGCAACTCAAACAATTAAGCAAAGATCAAGTAAGAACCATGAACCAATATGCAAAAGAGGGGAACCAAAATGCAATATGAAATGATTTTAAAAATATGTGAAAAATGTTTTTATGCGCTTCAAAATGTTGATGAAACAATGCAAAAAGAATGAATTCAAAATCTTTTGTAGATGATGAGAAATAAATTCTACAATGCAAAGTGTCAAAATAAGAACAATTCAAAAAGAAATCAATTAAACAATTAATTCAGACACCAAAAATAAAATAAAATAAGAAAATAAAATTTTCCAAAATTTTATAAAATGCTAAACATGCTTCATGATTTTTTTTTTGTAATTTTTGGATGCATAAAAATGATTTTAAAAAATAAAAAGAAGAAATGCAACAATTAACAAAAAATAAAATAATTGAAATAGGCATGGGGGTGCAAGCAACAACACAAGTACGTTGAAAACAATCAAAGGGCCCAAAGGAGGGGTGTGAAAAGCAAGCCCACAACAAAAGGTCCATCAGCGCAAGTCAAAGAGGAACACATGGATTTCAGTCAACATTCATACTCAATCATGACCACACAAGCAATCCAACGCACATCATCAGTCAATGAAATCAGCAGGTAATCATGATAAATGGTCAGGATCTACACACACGCCATCATTAACATACACACGCGCACATTAAATCACTCAGAACACCAAAGAACTCACGTGAGCAGCACATGTGACTTTAATTCGTTGGCACCATCTCATCCACATGATCAATCAAACGCATCAGATTTAATCAACCAAAACAAAAGTAAGCATGATGAAAGACAATGATCAGAGGCATATGGTAGCTATCATGAACTAACACACATGCACGCAATAAAATAAAAATCAGAAAATAAAAACGTGGCAAAGCGTGGACCACAGGATCAAACACACGAACGGCTGAGATTGTGTCTTTTTCACTAAGCCCTTCACCGGCCGGAAAACGCACCAGACGCCGGAGCCCTAGCTCCAGTCGTCCCCTCCGGTGAGCACCAACATTAAAATCTCCAGAAATTGCTCAAGAGTATACCAAATTGATCAGAAAATCATGAGGATCACAAATATCTAACTCATTTCACCAGATCAACAACACATAAAGCAAATCAAACGAAAGAAAGTTTGGATCCAAAACTTCAAACTCAAAATACATACGATTCACACGTCCAAATTTCAAACAAAACACACCAGCATGCTCAGTGAACCTCATAGATCATTATGCACACTTAAAATTCAAGTTCTAAGAGCATGAAAAGTTCACCAACCTGAGATCTTGAAGAGCTTAAAATACTCCTAGAAAACCAGAGATAAGCAGCAGATTGCGCCTTAGGAACCTCTAATTGCAATATAAATGCAATTAGAGCTTGAATCTGACCTAGATCTTGAGTTTTGAAGGAGAGGTTTCAGAATTCGAACCCTATGATATCCTTGATTATAGCTTCAGATGATGATTGATTTGTGTTCTATGAACTTCAAGGATTCAGAATGTGAAAGAATTTCTCAAAAAGCTCTTAAGGTGAGAGAGAATCGAAGAGGAGAAAGTGAGAGAGAAATTTGGAATTCTGAGCAAGAATGAATGCATGACCTAGCTGTGAAGGCATGAGTTAGCTTATATACTCCTGGTTATTCCCCTGATTATGATTAGCAAGTGATTAAACCTTTGATTAATGAGATTGGAATGGTTTTGCAAAAATGCATTTTGTGCTCATCCCCCTAATTCTCACGTGCAAAAAACCATGTAACAAGCATGATTCACCTCCAATTTACTTACTGATCACATTTGAATTGAACTTGGGCCTTGCACTTGCTTGGTTTGTGAGTTTTTGATCCATTTGCAAATTTGTACAATGTGAAATAACAGAGAAATATGGCATGGAATGACTTGATTCAAAAGCCAAAAATAGTCCTCATGAGGTGTACTTTGATGTTGTAATGAGACATGAACAAATAAAACCAATTACAAGTCCATTTGTGCTAAAATGCAAAAGGTGGAAAAAATGGTATATGGAAAACCATCAAAATGCACCTTGCATTGTTTTGACCATAACTAGAGTTCCACAAATGATATGGAGATGTTCTAGTACTTTTTGGAAATGGGAAAGAAAGATATTCAACTTTCATGTTGGAGGAAAATTCATTTGAAGCTTCTTTGATGATGAAAAATCAAGTTGAATGTGGTGGAAAAATTGCCAAAAATGGAAAGTCCTCATTATGGGTCATTTTCCAAATTTAGTAACTTTTGCACAAACTCTTGATCTTTGATGAATGATGCCATCCATGCCATTCCTTGACCAAATAAAGGTATATGGACTTGAGAATCATGATTTGAACCCTTGCAAACCCATGGTTGACTTTCCTTTTGAACTGTTGACTTTTGCTTATTTCACAAGTAACTGATCCATTGAACATCTTCCCCAAAGAACCAATGACCAAGATTCCATCCATGAACACTTAAGAACATAAGGAATACCATGAGATCAAGTCTTGCCCAAAAAATCAGAGATAAACTGATTTTAGGTCAAACCCTAATTTTGGCACCCTCTGGTTAGGAGGAAATAACACATCCTCCAAATCCAAATTCCTCTGAATATGATGTGTATCCTCTCAAATAATGATTAGATATGCCATTTGGAGATGATAAAAACTCAAAGAGCTTGCCCATTTGAGGGTCAGATCTCAACTTTGACTGCCTTGTGTAGGAAATCATGCACTGCCCAATCTTCATGGTGAATTCCCTTCTTTCAATGACTTGTGAGATCAAATGGAGATGATACTTGATGTAAGAGATCCTTGAGGCTTGTTGGAAGACTCTTGGCTCTTCTTCTTTAGCTTTGGATGATCAACACCTTAGAGAATCACCTGATCACATGCCCTTATGCAAGATGCAATACTAAATGCTTGATGTTTTATTTTTCTATGCTTGAATGCAATGCAATGCAATGAAAGCTCATGCTAAATTATAAGAAGGAAAGAGAGGGCAAATTTTGGGGTATTACAGTCGTTTCATTAATTTTGGAGGTAGAGTGACGCTTCTTAAGTCGGTGTTGAACAGTCTTTCTATATTCCAACTTTCTTTCTACAAAGCTCCGTGCAAGGTTCGCAAGGAAATTATTAAGCTTCAAATTCGGTTCCTTTGGGGAAGCTCATATTCGAAAAGAAGGACTCATTGGATCAATTGGGACACTTTATGTCTCCCTGTGGAAAATGGTGGGCTTGGTTTGAAAAGGATTGGTGATTTCAGTTTAGCTTTATTGAACAAATGGCAGTGGAGAATTTTGGAAGGCCATGATAACCTTTGGTTCAGGTTGTTGAAGACGTGTTACGGTGACATCAAGTTACTTATTTCGGACAGTGGAGGCCCTAAAATCAATTCGAAGGGTTCTTCGGTTTGGTGGACGGACATATTATCGTTATCCGAATCTTATTCTGCTGACCTTTTGATTCCTAATTGTCATATTCAGCTTGGTAATAGCTTTGGTACTTCTTTCTGGCACACTGTATGGTGTGGTTCTATTTGTTTCAGGGATAAATATCTGGCTCTGTCTGCGCTCTCTAAACTGCAGAATGTGTCCGTGGCAGCTATGGGGGGTTGGATTGATGGAGTGTGCAGGTGGGGGGATTTTGGAATTTCGGTGGAAAGGGAGGTCTATGCGAATCCTGGGATTAGATCCAATGCTGCTGCAGGCCAGATTTCGGTGTCGAGTCATGTTGTTTCTGCTGCTCCGGATTCACCTGTCAGCAGTGTTGGAGTTTTTGATTCTGTTGCAATTTCTGAGACAGGTTTGGCACTTTTACTGATGCTGTCGGGGTCACGCGAACCAGCACAGCAGCTGTGCCTCCGGTTTTTGGTGTTTCTACTACCTCTCTCAGGACTGGTATAGATGGTGTGTTACCATCTTTTTTGGCCAGTTCTCTTTGTCAGCTGATACAGTCGGTTGAGGGGTGACCCCTAAGTACAATGCCTACGATACGGTTACTTGGTTTTTGGGAGAAAACGGGGGTTTTTTTCGGTGAAATCATTCTATTGCTTATCCTCTCAGTTTGTTACCCAGTTTGGTCCTGTCAATAGGAATGATAGTGCTATGTCTTTAGTTTGGAAAGTTGAGGTCCCTTATAATATCAGAACTTTTGGTTGGCGTACTTTGTCAAACAGATTACCGACAAGGGACCTCTTGTTGTCAAGAGCGATTATCTCCTCTTCGAGCGATCCGTTGTGCCCTTATTGCAATGCTACTCTGGAGAATCTTTCCCACATTCTTTTGTATTGTCGTGTGGCTAGTTTGGTGTGGAAAGATATTGCCGATTGGATCGGTTTTCATGAGTATGGCGAGAACGACTTGAAGGGTAGTTTCCTAAATTGGATTGCTTTTGGAAAGTACAAGAAGTTGAAGAAAGGGAAACAAGGTAGCATTTGGTTAGTTGTTTGTTGGGTGCTTTGGACGGTTAGAAATGACATTCTTTTTAGGAACGATGTTTGGAATATAGTCGACATCGTCTGGAAGGTGAAATTTTTTATTTGGAGATGGTCTTTGATTGGGGAAATTACCCATCCCAATTGTAATTTGTATGACTTCAACAAGGAGCCTATCTTGTTTTTGTCCTAGTTTCAATTTGGTTTGTAATCTCTCCGGATTTATCCGATCGTTTGTATTGGTTGAGTACTTTTGGTACTCCTATTAATATATTTCTTGCCTTCTAAAAAAACTTTAAAGGAAGTGTTCCGATTTTATTTTGTTTCTGTAACCCAAAAAAATTCATTATCAGTGTTTTGAAGTGTTTTTGTTTTTCATTGGACAACTTCATTGTAACTTATCCAGTTTGTTTTTGTTTTATTATTATTATTATTGTTATTATTATTATTTTTTTCTTCATTTAAAAAATTCATTCTCTTCTTCCCGTGGCATTGTGCAGAGAGGGAAATGTCTACATCAAACAGTGGAAATATCTTTACATTAGATGGAGGAGTAGTAAGAGGCGGTGATGTATTTTTCTGGAGGACTTTATGACACATATCCTCTTATGTAGTATGAGTATCACATTGTTTCAAGGTTGTGGAATGGATCTATTAATAATTGGTTTTAATTAGTTTAAGTTAGTTTTAGTTAATTAATTGTTTATTGGTATAACTATTTTTTATACTTTTTTCAAGAGCGTGATTGGATTAAGGAGTTGAAGATGTAATCTCACAAAAAAATTGACTTCATGGGTTTCAACATATCTTCCCGCTATGATAATTGTTTACTTTGAAGGTTATGAATTGATCACACTTATAAGGATAAATTTAAAGATGATTGACACCAACCTTGTATCTGAATATGGTTTGTTTGATAGACATGACCAAACTAGCATATTTTATTAGGGAGCTTCTTGGGTTAAGTCACTAAAATGACTTCTTTGGTGAAATCATTAATCTGACCAATAAGAAATAAGCCCTAATTTAATCAACGCCACATCAGCGTTATAGTGCAACACATTTATTGTGAACCTCTTTTTATTTAAATTTTTTATTTATTGCATATTAGTCTTTCATTAAATTAATAATAATGGTATATAATTTTAAATATAGCATTTATTTAAATTTGAATTATATAATTTGCAAATTAAAAAACAGAGTATCAATTGATTTGTTCTTCTTGTTCTTCTTCGTTCTTCATTTTTCCACCTTCAAACCACCATTATCGGACCAATCCAAACACCACCTCATAGGTTCTCCCAACATGACTCTCTCTAATAGTAACCTCACACTCCAGATCATTTTCAATCATAGTCAAAACCTTTCGAATAGCAACCTCAGATACCGATTCTATGGCGTTTTTCGATTCAATTGCTCATCAGATATAACACCACAATTATCATTCGATGGCGACATTCGTATTGAAGACACAGTTGCTAAGGTGAATACGAAATTGTGTTATATTTATTTGAAATTAGTTATTAAGATTTACTGATTTCGAATAAATTATAATTAGAGGTGTTAAATTTGATTTCAATTTGGGAATTAGGTTTCATGCTTGAATTTGTTTTCTATATATGGGTATTTCAATTTGGGAATTAGGGTTTATGCCTGATTTTGTTTTCTGTATATGGTTTTCAAATGTAATGATTTCGATTTTCAATGTTGTTAGTTACGTTTGACGAGTAGAAGATTGTGGTTGTAGATAAGCTTCACCAAGGACTCTTGGAGCTGGTTTGTCAAGTTACTTCCTAATGACATTGGTGGTGAGAGTAGGTGGCGCTTCATATTTGATCAGCAAAAGGTATGTGTAATGGTCCATTGGTGGTTATTGTAGTTGCTTGTCATTATAGTCTACTAATGATCTATGTTATTATGTGTTTAGGGAATAGTGCAAGTATTTGAGGACGAGTATACTGATATTGAAAACAGATTTTGTCTAATGCATTTTTATGCTAACTTCAAGAAGTAGTTTGGAGGTGGTACAATCTTCAGAGATCACCTGATGGCTGCAGGAAAATTAATGCATTTAAAAGTAGTCTAAAATTGTGGTAAGTGATTAGTCAAAAATTGTGTTTAAAATTAGTCTAAAATTTTATTTAGTATTATTTTGTAAAAAGTCCGAATTGAATATTTGATCATCACGGTGAGCTTATGATTTGGATTTGATGATACAATATGGTTTTGTTGCATTTTGAATCAACATATATGAGTATGCATCGTGTTGAATAGAGGTGAAGTCAACTTGGAACCGCTCAAGTCAGACGTTAGTTCAATTCAGTTGTGCATGGCCAAATAAAAGAGGTATGTGAAATCCAGATGTGAAAAATCATCATTTTTGTGATTTGGTGTGTATTTTTCATATACTAGTACTAGTAGTATTTTGTTTTGAATTTGTCAAAAAGGTCAAAACACATAGTAAACAAAGCAACAATGTTTTAAAACTTGAACTGTGATAAGTTGAAACAATGCAACTGGATTTGATGTCTTAAAATTCCCAAATTCAAAATCACATAGTAAACATCTATTACATAAGCTGAAACAACCACTGCAACTACAAATAAGCCTACTAACAATGTAAATGAAACAATGTTTTAAAACTTCAACTGTTAAAGATTCATCAATGCCAATGCTTTCACAAAGATTATCCCAACGATGTAATAAAAGGTTTTCACAATCATACAAACATTAAACATCAAACTTCAATCACATTTCAGCAATGCCTTATGACGCTTTTCCTGATAATTCCAATAAGCTTTTGACCTTGACACCACTTCATCTAGCAACACATTATTTGCTGAATGTACCAAAAATAGTGCTAGTTTCATTCTTGTCGATGTCGAAACCTATATATAGTTAAAAACATTTAGGACAATTAAAAATATAATTACAAGAGTAATGATTAAATTAATCATTTTCACATTAATTCAACTTACAGTGACATCATCTAAATACCACCATTGTAGGCAACATTTAATCATCCATTTACAGACCCAAACTCCACAATCATTTCTGCGTTCAGTGACTAAGTGCATTAGTGACACATAATAGGTAATACTATCAATTGAATAAAAAACAGTAATGTATGAGTACTTACGATCCGGGTCGTTGTTGAATGCACGTCGGTTGACATATGCTGAATGTTGTTATTACAATATTAGGTGATTTGGTATCATAAAAGGATTCATGCATCAGAATTTCCTCAAGAAATATGGTCTGCCACATAGTACAAACCAAAGTTAAACAAAGCTAAACAATTGATTGGATAGTATAAAAACCAATTCGCACACACATGCATACCAATTTTTTGATTGCACGGTGTTTGATATAAAGTCTTTCAGGATAATCCCATGAGTCCAACCAAACCAATTTGTTGTCCAAAAAATCAACAACAATTAGAAACCAGTGCACTCCTATGTCGTTCATGGGAATAAAAATCTGCAAAAACTTAATATTTAGTAGTAGGATGAAATTTATTTATGTGCCTACTGTTTTGGCAACGAAGTGACACACAACTCACCTTGGCAACCCATTCTTTTGGTCTCATTATTAGAAGGTTGGTATATATTCCTCACATATCAGCAGTATGATGTCCGCTCAGGGCATATTGCTGTAATTAGAATAAGTGTATCTTAAGTCAATAATTATTACTAAAGGAATGTACATTTGAGGGTACTATTAGTAGTAGTACTCACCACAAACTCAGTAGGCAGATGCCAAGAGGACTTAGATTTTCCCATATTATTTATGAACCAGTTTTGTCTTGAAACAACAAGATTGATAATCTGTATAGTCAAATGAAAATGATGTTAACAAAATTATACATTAATGGGATAAATTATACTCATAATCATATTAACAATAACCTCCTGGTCCATAGGGCATTCTGGCATCAGCGTCCTCATAGCTTTCCTATCTCCATATACACTTGTAGTTGTTTTGACCAAAACCTCATCACTACAAAGAAAATAAATATAATCATCAAAATAACTGTGATAAATAAACTTACTATTAGGTTTTAGCATGTGTATTAAAAATAAATACCCGTTAATTTCTTCTTCGTCACCCATAAAGATGTATGCGGTTGTGTAAGAACAAATGTCATTTAGATACGTGGTTTGCGGTGGTCTAAATGGGATTGGCATCCATTGTCATTAAATACACATGAAAAAAAAGAATGTTTTAACAAGAAATTATGTAATATCGTGTAGTATTAGGATTTATTGAAAATAAATAATCAATACTTACGTCAGGAATTGTAGTAGGAGCATGAACACCTTCATATCCAACAAATTCACCTAAATGACAGTTGATGTAAAAGTCATTATCGCAGGGTTCATTATCGCAGGGTTCCTCATCTTGACTGAAAAGCGTCTTCCGAATCTTTTGTAATTTCCCGTCATTTATATTTCTCTTAACCCCTTCCTCTCTGTTGTTTTTCGGGGGAGCCGAGGTTGTCCCCATAGTCACCTTACTTTTATACTTTGTGGCTTTCCTTTCAGTTGCCGCAAAATTTTTAGTGGGACGCTTGCGATCCACGATAGGTGTAGACGCTGAGGATTCATAACCATGTGATTCGTAGTTGTCACTGCCCAATGTAGTAGTATGATGGCTATTCAAATCATTTTAATAATCAGTTTACTAATAGTATAGAAGTAGAATACAAACTAAAGTTCCACAATGTGTTATAACCAACATATATGATATTGAAAACTTGATTCTCAAATTCGAAAAATTATCAATCAAACTCATGTAAGACCTTGAATTTATGATAGAATCTCACACACACATACACATAGAATTTTTGTGATTGTTCTCCGTATGAAATAGTAAATGCTCTCCTTATGAAATTTGAAGAAAGTTTACATAAAAAATGAATGAAAATAATTAGTTACTAGTTTCCTTGACTTTAGAATTTCGTGGCAAACTAAAATTTTGTTGCTAAAACAATATAGGCCAGGGCACAGAAACACACACTTACCAATGTTCTCATGCATTTTCAAACCATAATATGTGAAGTATAAAGGGTAAAAAATGATTGACTGCTAAAGTAGAAAGTAGGAAACAATGAATTATTACCTGGATGATATCTCGATAATCTCAGTTTGTAGGTGCTTCATGCGAGTCTCAGAGTAACTGTCCATAACTTGTTTTGAATGAGTTGAAATGTTTGAAGTCTTTTTGCTCATCTTATATGTTGAATTCGTTTCAGTTTTGTTGCGTTTTGTGCGTCTGTTTCCCATTGCTGGAGAAGTTTGCTTCATTTTGATTGTTTATGAAGTTGTAATGTGTTTCCAATGTCAATGGAGTTGTGAACTTGTGAGGTTTTGGAAGAGTAAGTGCTTAGTTAAAATGTTTTAGCAGTTGGAGTGTTAAAGTATGAATATGATTAAAACACAACGGTTAGAATGCCAATGCCCAATAGTCATGTCAGATATTGTATCTTCAATGCACTTGAAAACTGCAACTGTTGGTGCACAATAAATGGGAATGAGAATAGTCACTTGTGTTAAAAGCCACTATTGGTCAAAAAATAATATTAGTGTTATTAAAAATGGAAGAATAAAGCACAATGGAGGAATTAATATTTAGTATAAAATTAAAATTCGTATTATTAGAAAGGTTTTGGTGCACAGTCGTCGGTATGGAAGATTAAAAATCAGAGTGGTCGGTAAATTAAAATTATATTTACCCTAAACCTTAATGGAATGAAAAAAAATCAGAGAATCAACTATTAACACAAAGTCATTTGCGACCCATTTTTTTACCATGGAATCGGAGAAGAACTTCATTTCAATTGGCATGAGAAGGTAAAATTCTATCAATATGAAGTTTGCATGTTAAATTTAAATGGATTATTCTTTGTTGGTATGTAGTTTTAATATCCGTTTTTCCAGATCCCTTGAGGAGGTGGTATATCTGAGAGATGTGAGAGGAAAATTAATGGATGATAACTTTGTGGAGTTTGAAAGGAACAACACAAAGAGGTTGAAATGATCAGATTTTATTTCAAGGTAAGACTTCAAAGGCTGATATTTTAAAGCAGTAGTATCTGTAAATCTGTAATGGTTAGAGTTAAAGTAGAAAATTTTGAACAATGCGTTTTCTTAACATGCTTTGTGTGTAATTTGTGTGCAGCAATGTGGAAGAAGTAGCTGTTGAATATCCAAACATTGGTGATGGTGCAGCAAGGCAAACATGGTGCCTTTGGAAGATAGAAGTCAATGATCCAAAGATTATGCAGAAAAATGTTCTGGTAAGTTAGTTATTGTTTCATTGATCCAACCTAACACATTGATAGTTATGTGTTATTATAGTAAGGATGTTCGTTTAATTTAATTGACGGTTACTTTTGAAATGTGCAACAATTACCTCAGACTGTGTTAAAGAACTGTGATTTAATAGGAAAGAGTAGTATAGAGCTTGTTGATTCCGCGACTGGTGATACTTGTCTTTGTGATCTTCACACAAATGTGAAGGAGGACTGTGTGGAGAAGTTCATATGCCACGGGTGGTATGAACTTGCAAAGGGCATGCAGCTGGAAAAATGAGATGTGTTGGGATTTAGCATCAAATATCCCCCAGTTAGAAGTATGAACGCGACTCGTTTGAACCTTTGAATCCAAAGATGATGTTGCAGGAAGGTCAAAGTTGATGGGGTGTTTTTGGAGAATGCTGGTGGAAGTTTTTTTTTGTTTAGTTAAAAGTAAGTTAATGTTAACTGATACAATGTGATTTTTAGGATCTTTTGTATGAATGATAATGTTTGAGGATTGAAGAAGTAAGGAATTATTTTACATCGGAATTGATAATTGTATTCATTATAAACATTTGAATTGCTTTACATTTGTGTTACATTTGAATTGTTTTAGTTGATTGGTGAAGTGATGAATTTATAAACAATATTCATTATAAACATTTGAATTGATTTACATTTATGTTACATTTGAATTGTTTTAGTTGATTGGTGAAGTGATGAATTTATAAACAATATTCATTCTAATTGTTTTTAAAGACATGCCACTGTGATAATTCACTTATGATAATTCATCAAGGTCCAAGACATGCCACAATGCAAATGTTCATCAAATTCCATCTCAACTAATAATTCAAGTCATGCCATCAAAACGAATATTGTGTCATATTTCACATTCAATCGCATCCAAACTCATTCAATCTACATTGCAAATCACACTTCATTCACATCTATAACATATTCATTTTCAATTTAATGTGGCAATCATAAACATACACACATCCACCAAAGCCTATCCAATATCAGAAAAGAATAACCAAACAAAAGAAATGGAGACCACCTTCAAATATAGCAAATATGGAAAGGCAAAGAAGCAGCAATGTTGTACATAGTACACAATCCTAGCACAAAAATAGGAACGAGACAAAATTGATTAGTTTTCAAAACAGATTGTCATACAAAACAACACTACAACTACTCTTAATTCTTCAACTTAGACAAACAACCTTAAACAGTTTTCATAGTATATAAACACCTTACACATAAACCTTAACAAATCCTTGAAACACATTTAACATCACAAAGTTTCACAAAAAAACCTTACATAAGACCTTAACCAGTTTTTAGACAAACAAAGTTTCAGATACACTACATAAAAACCTTAACCATTACTCCTAACCATTAGTCACAACCCTAATCATTACCAACCAATACTGTACGCTCCACCAGCTTCACATAAAGTCGATCGTCTGGATAGGTTACCCAAAACCGAAGTCTATCCTTTCTTCTAAGCCTTTTTTGCTTAGCATATTTGTACCATCCATGACCTATAAACTTCTCCATTTTATTAACCTTTCCATCTCTCTTTGCACGATGTATCTTGGCTTGGTAAGTCTTCCCAGTATCATCATCAACAAGCTGAATCGATTTCTGGTTCAAACCTAGCTGAGTCCTTGTTACAACTCTAGGAAAGTGCTACACACAACAACAAACGGTTAATCATTAAATTTCTGCTTTAAAACATATGCAAATATGGAAAAAGTTGGACATAAAAACCCTTACCAAAACATTCTTGGTTGAAATGAATCCAACCCAAACTTCCTTTTCCCAAGCGTTATCAGGAATTTCTTCAGCTACGACATCAGAACTACAAACATATAATGACAATTTTCACATTAATCATTTATTAATTTTTCTGAACAAGACAAGTCATTTGCCATCCAAACTAAAACGTAAACAACACAGGATCTATTAAATAATTTCATTGCATGCATGGAAAATATATGACACTTTTATTCAGATACTACCAAACTACACACAGACTTATATTTTTTCCATTAAACACAAAAAAATCTATCTAAACTGTAAAACCTTCGTACCCGGATGCATTAGTTGTTCGATGGTGGTCGGCCATTGCTGTTGATTTCTCTTTTAATCTTTCACGATCGCGAGATGACGGACCTTTTTGGGAACGGGAAGGAGGAACAAAACGCTTTTATGTAGGAATAGTGCGTTTTCATCGGTTGCACTCATTATATGGCCTGGACATATGGATTGAATTCTTTCACAGCCCATTTGCCTTTTCAAATTCTGATTAATGTTTCTCAAAAATAATAATATTTAATTGCACAACTATTATATTAGGGTTAGGGTTAGGGATAGGGTTAAGGTTAGGGTTAGGGTTATGATTAGGTTTAGGGTTATGGTTTTATTATCACTTGTTAAACACATTTTTCCCAATTAAAATGAACTTTTAAACACGTCTTCTATATTTATGGGTTTTCATTAAGTTTTTTTAATATTAAAACACATCTTTCATTGGACACATAGTTGAGTATCAACTATCATTTGACACATAGTTGAGTATCAACTGTTCATTGGACATATAGTTGAGTATCAACTATCATTTGACACATAGTTGAGTATCATCTGTTCAATGGACACATAGTTGAGTATCAACTATCATTTGACTCATAGTTGAGTATCAACTATTCAATGGACACATAGTTGAGTATCAACTATCATTTGAAACATAGTTGAGTATCAACTATCATTGGACACATAGTTGAGTATCATCTGTTCAATGGACACATAGTTGAGTATCATATTTTTTTCGAATTGTAGTTTAGAAAAATAAAGTTTTTGAATTTTAGAAAAAATTAAATTTTTGAATTTTATATAAAATTATAGTTTTTGAATTTTAGTTTAGAAAAATAAAGTTTTTGAATTTTATAAAATATTTAAATTTTTGAATTTTATAAAAAATTATAGTTTTCGAATGGTAGTTTAGAAAAATAAAGTTTTTGAATTTTAGAAATAATTAAAATTTTTGAATTTTATAAAAAAATTATAGTTTTCGAATTGTAGTTTTGAAAATTAAAGTTTTTGAATTTTAGAAAAAATTAAAATTTTTGAATTTTATAAAAAATTCTAGTTTTTGAATTTTAGTTTAGAAAAATAAAGTTTTTGAATTTTAGAAAAAATTAAAATTTTTGAATTTTATAAAAAATTATAGTTTTCGAATTTTAGTTTAGAAAAATAAAGTTTTTGAATTTTAGAAAAAATTAAAATTTTTAAATTTTATAAAAAGTTATTGTTGTTTTGACAATTTGTCTATTTTTATATGAAATATTGTTAAATAAAATAGATTAAATTAACTGCTATAGTATTATTTGATAAAGTTTTCCACTATTTTAAATCACGGCCGCTTATTTATTGTGGAGGGCTGTGATTAATCTGTCACTTATATATATTAACCATTGATTTACATCGAACGACTGTTAACTATATTATGTCAACGCATATGCTGCACCGAATTGAATCCAAATCCTTCCTGCTGCTACATGTTCTATGCAGCTTCATGTTTCGTTCTCTCTCACCCATGTCAAAGTGAAAACTGGAGTAATTTCTTTGGAGGGAATCCTCCCCCCAAAAACTCTTACCACATTCCAATGAACTTTTTGCACGCCTAAAAAAGCTTCTGAGTATCATTTATTTATAAACCTCAATTCAATCATGTCTTCGGCTTCTGTTTCGAACTCTCTGCCACTTCAAATACCTGAATGTGGTTGCAATAAACCAATGAGGTTGTTCATCTCCAATTCAAATGATAACCCTAAAAGGAGGTATTGGAAATGTGCAAATTGGGGGGTGTGTTGTATTTCATTTTTATTTGTTACGATTTCTTATTTTATGAGTTGGAGTCTGTTATTGATTTTGTTAATTTTTTTGTTTGTTTTAAAAGAATTACTTGTGGGATGATGAATTTTAAAATAATTTCTTATGTTAAAACAATTTCTCATTTTATATTTGTTTTTAATGTTTCGTTTGATTCATTTGTAGGCAATGTCAAGCTGTAAGCTGTTCATATGGGATTATGATATTGATGGTCAACCTGCATATGTTCGTAAAATAGGACATGAAACAAGAAATTTGTTGTTAGATCCGAACGATGACCATACACACAATGCGAAGAAATATTGTGGTTGCAACTGCGCAGAGATTTTGAAGGACTTGACTGCCATAGTTAAAGAACTTCAATGCAAGAAAGGAGAGAAGATGAAGATGAAACTACAAAATGAAAGAAACACATCAAAGATGTTTAAGTCCTTGCTGTTTTTTTCTTGGATTATAATCATTTGTTATTTTAAGATGTTTTAGACCTTGTTTTTTTTCTTGGATTATTGTCATTTGTTGAATGCCTAATACAAGAAATTGATTATGTTGTCAAAATGAGGTTGTTCATCTCTGTTTTAGATCTTGATGTTTATTGTATCATTGTCAAAATGTTGTATTCATCTCAGCTTTATCAAAAATTGAACTTATGCACCACTGATACACCAATGGCAGATCATATTTTTGTTAGCAGAGTTTTATTATGTGTTGGCCAAAAAAGATACACCATTAATTTGTGATACACCATATAATTTGTTCAACTGATACACCATTAAACAATGTACGTTTTGTATATTTTTGCCAAAACAGATTAACCACAAAATGGATTCAACAGATACCACAATAAAACCATGAAGGATTCAACTGATAAAACATCTTGAAATCCACACCAAATAACTCATCTACTGCCAGCATCATGTACACAATATAGGCCATCATGCATTCAGTTCCAAACACTTATATTAGGCATTTCAAAGAAAACACAAACAATACAAATCATGAACAAAGATCATTTTTCAAGACATTGCAACATTGCAAATATCCAACAAGTTATTTTACGATGTTCAACACCTTGCTTTTTTTATCTTGGATTGTTTTCATTTGTTGAATAACTAATACAAGAAATTGATTATGTGTTGGCCATATCTTTGTTAGTAGAGTTTTAATATGTGTTGGCCAAAAGAGATATACCACAATATAATTATGAACAAAGATCATTTCAAGACATTGCAAGATTGCAAAACTCCAACAAGTTATATCAGTACAGTGAGGGTGCTTAAATTTCAGAGAAAAATGGTCATCACACAATTCCATACTAATCCACATCAGTTTCAAATAAGATGCTGGAATTACACATACAGATTCACATACTAATAAGATCAAAACACTTGCAGATTCACAGGTTCATTTCAGCCACAAACAACATTGTACGTTGAGAACATTATCACATTCCAGCATAGGCCCGGCAGATTTCATAAACACTACCTAAAAACATTGTTTTTTTTTTTACTCAAATTACATATATGGGTATACTCAATCATGACTAGCAGATTTCATCACTTGTTGTAGTAGACTAAAACACGAATTTGAATTTTCCCCATCACTCATTCCATACATTGCTTGCAACAGCCACATTTGCTGAAAATTTCTTTTGCACACTTCTATCACCATTGCAGCTTCTTTTTATTTTCTTCTTCTGTTGATAAAAATAAATTATTATTTGAATACAGATAATTACATAATATAATTATAAAAACATATAATACCTTCGAAATTTGGCTTAAAGAATCAGTTATCGACACCGACTCCAACTCAACATTTCGCTCAGATGGCGCGTTTTCTGTACTCTGCAAATTAAACAATAACAACTGTTATGTTTAAAATAAAACAAGACATTGACTCTAAGAATCAGATCACAAGTTATCGAACTTACCGAACAATTCCTTGCATTATGAGTTGTACTATTGCATTTTGAACAGTGCTTGACAACGTTTGTGTCATTCTTTCTTTTCTTCGGAGCACCTTTACTCTTCATCGTTATTGGATCACCTACAGCTGACCTTTGTGTCCCAATTTGGTCGTCAGTACTGCAATATTTTTTGTGTAACTTCATGATGTCCTCCATTATTTCCCTGTAAGCATCACTATTTTTTAAGCTTCTTTGCAGAAAGCAGTAAAAAGAGAACAATATGCACCAAAACGAGCAACCTTAATCGAATTTGAATCAACTGTACCATTATCAACCATGTTCAAATATTCAATTTTGGCATCCTTTGTCCAGCGCGACAGAACCATACTACTAGGAATTTTTTCAACACGTTCTTCCTTCATGACATAAAAAATATGAGAACATGGAAGCCCACGAGAATCAAATAACTTACAAGAACATTGAAATGTTGTACCTTCATAAATAACTCGTCTTTCATAGTTTTCCTGACAATATTTTGTCAATATGTACATCTTAACATCACCGCATCTTACATAGCTCTTAACGATCAACGCACCAGCCTTCATAATTTCATCTTTAACTTCTTTGAAAATCTCGGCTGTATAAATTTTAGCAGCTTCGTTCTCAATCAAAAGCAAGTGCGTTGTCAACACCGGTTCTGAAAATTTCAATCTAAAATCGGCTACCAATTCATTGTTTCTATAGTGTCTAAGAGCCTCATCAAAATTATGCATAAATTAAAAAATGCAGCCTTTCTTCCTTACGTAACTCTTGATTATTGCATTTACCGCTTCACATTGAGATGTAGTTCTTATACGTCCAAAAAACTTGTCACGTAAATATGCAGTTGCCCACAGTGACTTGTTCTCATACGTCTTGGTTACCCATGGATTTCCTTCAAGTTCATTTTCTTTAATTAGCTCTGACCAAAATTCTTCAAATTTATCCTTTGAAAAATTTGAGTATATTACTTTTTTAAAGCCTTCCAAAAATTCTGAGTTCTTTACATTTTCACCTGCATTCTTATTCAAATGCCAAGCACATAACCGATGGGTTGCATCGGGAAAAATCTGTTTTATATTCTCCCGCATAGCACCATCTCCATCTGTTACCACTGCTTGTGGGTATTTGTCATCCATGCACTCTAAAAAATAACTCAACAACCACTTATAGGTATCCGTTGTTTCATCCGATACCAACGCAGCACCAAAAATGACTGTCTGAGAGTGGTAGTTACACCCTGAAAATATAACCAATGGGTAGTTGTATTTGTTCTTCTTGTAAGTTGTGTCAAACGTAACCACATCGCCAAAACAAAAATAGTCGGATCTGCTGCTCCCATCAGCCCAAAAAAGAGACCTCAGTCGTCCATCACCGTTGACGGCATATTTTGCATATAGCATGGGATCAGTAGATGACTTTACATTTAGATAATTTAAAGAAGCGGCAACGTTACCATCTTTAATAGTATCACGCATTTTTTTATCAAAGTAATTGTACAAATCTTTCTTTGTAAATCCAACTTCAGCGTATCCACCCTTCTGAGCAACCATGTACCCCATTATATGACAAGTTCTAACTCCATGTGACTGAAGACCATCAATCTTAGCTCTATCCGCTTCAGAAATTTGACGATAACCGGGGTGTAAGTGCATAAACCTATATGGGGTTAATTCATGGTTATGAACCTCTTCGAAAAATGACACTACATATATACCCTTTTTGACTTTGTAGTGCACACGAAGCCTAGCTAAGCAATTAGTACGGGTCGTACGTCTCTCCCCTCTCTTCCTATCTAACCTACAAAAGTGTTTATCCTCTCTTAAACCATGTCTGTTGCATAAAAATTGCCTCATTACTATTAGTTTACTACCTTCAGGCCCTCTACTCCTAATATCACTTTTCCTAATGACAAAACCTTTGCATTTACCATACTTATAATAAAAATCATCAGCGTCATTAACAGAATCGAATTCCATAGCACGAATATCATCAGAAGTCATGAAATTAATTCTTACCCTTTCATCTAATTCTGCCGCATCATCTTCATCAGCATTATCAGCATTGTCGACATCATCATCTGAGCTTTGATAACTGTCACCCTCATCATCATTTAATTCAACATCAAAAATATCAGCATCAGTGGAATGAACTTCATTGGAATCAACCTCAAATGACTCATCTGAGTTTTCCATCGTGAACCTGAATTAAAACAACTTTTAACACATCAAAACTCAACATCAATCACAATACCTAATTCCATAATTAAAATCAAATGTAACTCAGAAAATTGAAAATCGAAATCATTAAAATTGAAACACATATACAGAAAACAAAATCAGACATAAACCCTAATTCCCAAATTGAAATCAAATGTAATACACCAATTCGATATCATTAAATCTTAGTAACTAATATCAATTAAATATAACAGTGAATGGCGTATTTACCTTAGCAATTCTGTTCTCCATAAGAATACAATTAAACCCTTGTGAACAATGGCGGAACGCGATTTGCAGATTATTTGTGGTATGAGCTGAACACGAACTGAGCACAAGCAAACAATGGCGGAATGAGTACGACGCCCTTGTGAACTAAACCCTAAACAATGGCGGAATGTTGCTGAGCATGAATTGAGAGTTGAAATTCGCAGAAGAGAAAATATAAAGATGAAAAATAGAAAGATGAAGTTTATATGATTTTGGCACTTTTATTTGATTTTCAATTTAACAATTAAAATAATAATTTTGTCATTTTTAATATGATAAGGACTTAATTGCAATATTAATAATATGAGATTACATAGTAAGTTATATGTACAATATAATCCTACGTGGCACTCATTAAATTAGGACAAATTAGGGTTTGTTTATGATTAGTCAAATTAATGACTTTACCAAATTAGATAATGTTCTGGGTAGAGCAAGGAGGTGGAGGATAGTAGAGTTTTGGGTATCAAATTAGATAATGTGTCGATAGATGGAAGGAAAATTCACGCAAATCTGCCGAGGTTCGAAAGGGGTGTGAAGCGGAGTTGTTTGGAAGACATTACGAGGAGCTATAAAGAAAATAAGGGTGGTAGGGTTAAAAATCTACAAGGGAGATGGAACGTAGCGAAGGTTTATGATGGTTCTGTTTCTTACGCGGGTGTGGTGATTCAAAAGGATGAATCTTCTTCTGAGAAGGAACTCAAGACTAGTTTAAGCTTTGAGGTTCAAGAGGATACTAAAGTGAGGCTGAGTAAGGCTTGTGTAGGAACCACCATCTGTCAGGGATTAGCGTACAATGTTAAGACGCATTTCGAATGTGAAGGAATTTTCTCAATCAAAATCACCCCAATGGGTCTGAACCTTTGCCTTTTAGAAGAGTTGGATGAGGGAACTTTGAAAGATTTTGTCGAGGGAGGGGAGTCGTGGTGGAGGCAGTGGTTCTCCGATATTAGAAAATGGAGTGCGAAGGAGGTGGATGAGGACCGGGAAATATGGGTTAGAGCTTTCGGAATACCTTGTAACGCGTGGAGTGTGGAGTTCTTAGAGACCATAGCTAACTCTTTTGGAACTTTCATATATTCTGATGAAATATCTTTAAAGGGGACTACCATGGATTCTACCCGTTTTCTTGTTAGGGTTCCGATTCATTTCAGTTTAATGGATTCGATGGAGGTTGAGATCGATGGCCAGTTGTTCAAAATTTACCATCGTGAAGATTGGTATGGTCCTAAGAGTTTGTCGCAAACGGCCTTCAACAACAAAGCTAGCGATGACGGATCTTCGTGTTCTGGGGAATCCAACTGTTATGAAAACGATTGGTTTCATGCTGAGACAGGAGGAAGGGAAGAAGATTTTGAAGAGGGCGAGGTTAGAGATGAAACAATCTTGGTTCCATTGGAAAAACCTCAGGATGTAGTAGATAGCTGTGTTTTTAAGTCAGGAGGATTTTAAACTTAAAGGTGCTAAAGGCAGGAGGAGGGTACAAAATGTACCTATCTCTTCGGACACTATAGATACGTCTGATTTTAGTGAGGGGTTGCGCATTTCTAAGTCGGAAACTCTCATCAAGACCAATTTCCCCTTTCAAAAATATCACTGTGAAAATTCAGAGGCTTCAGATATTTATAGATGCAATGCGAAGCTATGGGAGAATTTTGATTCGTCTGTTGGGGGGAAAGTGTGGGATGCGCTTGCAAAGTTGGGGTGGTTGTAGTGGATAAAGAGAGGGACTACAAGAAGATGATTGATGAATTATAAAAGTTGGACAAAGATAGAGCGAGGGGTGAGAAGGCGAAATTAATTTTGTTAAGATGATCATCGGATCACTCAATATTAGAGGGGGAGGTAGTTTGATTAAGAGAAAAAGAATTAGTCAAATTATCAAGAAAGGAAATGCAGATATTTTTTTGATTCAGGAAACTAAATTAGTTTCTTTGCCGAAAGCGGTGGCGAGAAGCTTTTGGTCTATAAAGGAGATCGGGTGGACTTGGTCTAGCGCAGAGGGTCTTTCCAGGGGCTTAATTATTCTTTGGAAGAAGAAGAGTGTAGAGGTTTTATGTAGCTTTAAGGGTGAAGGTTTCGTTGGTGTCAAAGTATTATGGAGAGATTCTTTATTTGATGTGGTGAATATATATTCCTCTTGTGAGCTAAGCAAGAAAAGAGTGCTTTGGAAGAATATTTTGGCTTTGAAATCTAAATTTACGGACGGGGCGTGGTGTATGGGAGGATACTTTAACGCTATTTGCAATTCTTGGGAGAGGAAGGGTATGAGTGTTTGTAGTCGAATTTCAGAGATGAAAGAGTTTTCGGAGTTTGTGACGGAGAGTGAGTGGATTGACGTTCCTTGTAAAGGGAAGAAATTTACTTGGTTTAGTGGAGATGGAACTTCGATGAGTAGAATTGATCGTTTCTTAATTTCAGAATAGGCTATTGATATTTGGAGAGTGGTTGGCTAACTCATCGGGTCTAGGGATATTTCAGACCATTGCCCGGTGTGGATTGTTGTGGAGGACTCAGATTGGGGCCCAAAGTCGTTCGTGTTCAATAATGAATGGTTCACCAATAAAAATTTCTTACCTTTTGTCGAAAAGGAATGGGGGGGAGTTGCTTGTTTTGGGGAGGAGTGATTACGTTCTTAAAGAAAAACTTAGACTTCTCAAGTGTAGCCTTAGAAAGTGGAATCGGGAGGTGTTTGGTAATCTTAATTTGGAGGTTGATAGTAGTGTGAGGGAGATTAATGAGGATGATGCGATGGCGGAGGATGTTAATGGTGTTGTGTCGAGCGATTTCATGGATAACCGGAAGAAGGTGACGAGTCAGTTTTGGATGAATTTGAGAATCAAGGAGAACATGCTCATTCAAAAGTCCAAGTTAAAGTGGCTTAACGATGGAGATAATAATAGTAGGTATTTCCATGGTGTTATGAAGGAGAGAAGAAGGTGTAACCATATCGGTTGCATCAACTCGCCTAGAGGAGTTTTGTCTTCGGTTAAAGAGGTTAAGGAGGAAGTGAGGAATCATTTCGCTAACAAATTTGTTGAGGGGATTCGAGAGAGACCCATCTTGGATGGAATTCAATTTAATGCCCTTAAAGATGAGGAGAGGGAGATGCTTGAAAGGTCATTTACGGAGGATGAAATTCAAGCCGCGGTGTGGAGTTGTATAGTAATAAGAGCCTGGGGCCGGACGGATACTCGTTTATGTTCATTAATAAATGTTGGTACTTTATCAAAGATGATTTCATTTCTTTTTTCAAAGGTTTTCATGAAGGGGCTATTTTATCCAAGGCGATAATGTCCTCCTTTTTTACTTTCATTCCTAAATGTGAGAGCCCATTGGGTTTGGATGATTTTAGACCCATTTTCTTGGTGGGGTGTTTCTACAAAGCCCTTTCCAAGCTTATGGCGGGAAGGTTAAAAAGGGTTTTGCATTCTTTAATATCCCCGGCTCAAAGTACTTTCGTTCTGGGAAGACAACTTCTCGATGGTGTTTTGGTTGCTAATGAGATAGTGGATTTTGCTTGCAAGGAAAAAAAGGAGTGCTCTCTCTTCAAGGTGGACTTTGAGAAAGCTTATGATAAGGTTAGTTGGGATTTCCTTAGGTATATGATGAGAAGGATGGGTTTTGGAAAGTGTTGGATGAAGTGGATGAAGGCTACCATCTTTTCTAGCAAAATGTCTGTGTTAGTCAATGGGAGTCCTACTAGTGAGTTTGTGGTGGAATGAGGCTTAAGACAAGGAGATCCTTTATCACCTTTCCTTTTTGTTTTGGTGGCGGAGGGATTGACGGGTTTGGTAAAAAGATCGGTGTTGAATGGTGAATTCTCCGGATTTGGAGTGAATGGGAAATGTTTCATTGATGTTCTCCAATTTGCGGATGATACTCTCTTGGTGGGGGATGGTAGTTGGAAGCATCTATGGGCTCTTAAAGCGGTTCTTCGCGGATTTGAGTTAGTTTCGGGTCTTGGCATCAATTTCCATAAAAGAAAATTGATTGATATTAATGTCTCGCCTAATTTTATTGAAGCGGGTTCCTTATTTCTTTCTTGTAGATCGGAACCGAAAATTTTTACTTTTCTTGGTATCCCTATTGGTTGTAATCCAAGGAGGATTTCTTCATGGGCCCCTTTGGTTAAAAAGATGGAAAAACGGTTATCTAGTTGGCATGGTAGATTCTTGAGCTTCGGAGGTAGGATCACTCTCCTTAAATCGGTGCTCAATAGTCTATCAATTTTTCATCTATCTTTTTATAAAGCTCCGGTTAAGATTCGGAACGAGATCGTTAAAATTCAAAGTCGTTTCCTTTGGGGTAGTTCGGAAGGAAAGAGGAAAATTCATTGGATCAATTGGGATTCTCTTTGCTTGCCTTGTGATAAAGGAGGTTTAAATTTGAAAAGGATTGGTGATTTCTCCTCAATAAGTGGAGATGGAGGATTCTTGTTGGATCGGAGAATATGTGGTTCAAAATTTTGCAAGCTCGCTATGGGGACATTAAAATTTTGTTGTCTAATAGGGATTGTGTTATGCCTCGTGGTTTGTCTAGCTCTTCTTGGTGGAAGGATATTTTATGTCTCCCAAAGTATTATCCGGAAGATGTTTTCTTTAACAATTGTGAGTACAAAGTTGGTGACAGATTTTCTACTTCTTTTTGGAGTGCTATTTGGATTGGTTCGGAGTGTTTAAAAACTTCTTACCCTCGGTTGTACGATGCCTCGTGCCTTAAGAATGTTGCGGTCACAACTTTGGGTGGTTAGGTGGAAGGTAAATGGGAGTGGGGGGATTATGGAATCAATATTCTTGGCGGAAGTGCTGCTAATGTTGGAGAGGGAGTGATTAATATTGTACCAGGAGTGGGGCATAATTACTCTGATGGGGACACTTTTTCAACTAACTTTTTTAATGCAGGTTTTGTTCATAGAGGTGTAGGAGATGTTCTGTATAGCAGTGACAGCAGTGCTAGTTCTTATGGGCAAGAGGAACAAGTGGATGTTAATGTTTGTCCTGGGGCTGAAGTGGAAGTATCCCAAATTAATGCTGTCAATAATTCAGAGTTAAATGTGGAGGGTATTACTCCTGTTACGGGAGATGAAACGGTGAACAGCATGGCTTTTAGTGTTTCTAACAACAGGTCGCACCCATTTAGTTGTTTTCCTCCTTTTGCTTCGCACAGTAGGTCGGCTGTGACTAGAAGGGAAGTAGTAGGAGAGCCGGATCAGGTTGGAGGTACTGTTCCTATTTGTTTGTCTTTTTGGAATGAGGTGGACTCGTTGGTTTTGATTCTTAGCAAGTTTGAGATGGATTCTAATTCAAAAGATCAAATTAGGTGGATTCATGGAAATGAGGATAGTTTTACTGTTAATTCCTTTTATCGGTTAACCGATGGTTTTCGGATTCCGTTCGGCCCGGCTAATAGGGATGAAAGGCGGTTGCTTTAGTTTGGAAGGTGGTAGCTCCTCAAAAGGTTAAAGCGTTTGGGTGGAGGTGTCTTCCACTACGCCAAAATTGCAAAAAGACAGCGCAACAAAGACATCGATTTTTGGACAAAGCGCTGCTATAGGTCTTTTAAAAATTTCGCTAAAAAAAAGCGTTGTAATAGACAGCCTTTAAAAAGCGCTTTTCAAAAGCGCTGTTAAATGCCCTTAGAAAGTGCTTAATGGAAGACACCTTAGAAAGCGCTGCTATAGGTATTACTTTAGAAAGCGCTTTATAAAAGCGCTGTCTAAGGTTAACCTTTAGAAAGCGCTTTCAGAAAAGCGCCCTCTAAGGTCTTTAATTCTCCCCACTTTAGAAAGCGTTTCTTTAGGAAAGTGCCCTCTAAGGTCATTTATTAATTAAAATATAAAACACATTTCATTTCATTTTCTGAAACTGCTTCTATTCATTTTCTTCTCTCGACCGCGCGTTTCTTTCTCCTGAAACCCTTGCTCTCTTTTTTCTCTGCTAAAACCCTTTGCCATTGCAGTCGTTCATCCGCCATTGTCGTCGTTCATTCGCGGTTGCCGTCGTTCTGCTGCCGTCGTTCATTGTCGCGACTTCACTGCTGCCGTCGTGCTTCATTGTCGTGACGAAGAAGAGGTACATTGTTGTTTTTGTTCTTACTTCTGACATTGTTCGTTGTTGCTGTTCTTGTCATTGTTCTTGTCATCGTTATTGTCAATCGTTCTTGCATGTTGTTGTCGTTCTGTTGCTGTTATTGTTGCTTCAGTTATTGTTGTTATTGTTGCTTCTGTTGCTGTTATTGTTGAGAATGTGAAATTAGTAAAACAACATTGTATATGGTTGAGTGCAAAAAATTGTTGGAAAACAGTGGTTATATCATGCGTAGCAGAATTTGATTTTACCATGATTTATTTGAAGCTCTATTTATAACAATGTATTCTAAATATTCTAAGTGATATCAGGTATACATAAATAGGACACAAATTATGTTAATATTTAGAATGAATAATTGCAAAAGATATCATGCAGATAAATCATGGGTTCATCTAGACAAACACTTTAATTAGAAATAGTGTTGTTAGTAGGAAACTTATTCTGTCTGCAGTTTCATTGTTCTGTCTTTTAGAGTCAGATGATGTTTTGTTGTATTTTGCGACAAGTTTGCTTTAGTTTTTACTGTTGTAAAACTTTGGTTGTTGAGGCATTGCTTATTCCTTACTTATTTTAATCTATAGTATTTTTACTTTTAAAAAAAAAATAGGAAGTTGTTATGTATGCCTCAAACCTAGAAAAAATAATGCAATTGGTATTACATGTTACGGTTCCTAAGTCAACATTCCACCATCATAGAGATCAGAATTAAGTGAGTCATATAACAAAACACTTATTGAGTAAATCACCTTATCCTAAAACTTGGCTTATATATAATAAACAACCTTGTTTTATTCTGAAATAGGTCCAAAACACTTTGATTATGCACCCTATGAACTCCATAGCTGCTTCGGAGAATGATCATAGGATTATGGTTTTTTAAATTTTTCATTTAATTTTTGTTTTTTTCTTTCTTACAGGTAAAATGTCTAGTAACCAGGAAGATACGCACGAGACACATGATACACATGAAGCTCAGAATGGAGCTTCGAAAGTAGAGCATGAAATAAAACGAGGAAAAACCATTATGAAGTCAATCATCTGCGCTAGAGATAAAGGGACGAAATTTGATGTACATTGGAGTGACGAGAACCAACTAGTTGAGCCTAACGGTTCAATGTTGTCTTCATACATTGGTTCACTTGTCCGTCAGCACATTCCAATCACTAGTGATAATTAGAGGAGTAAATCGTTGGATGGCGGTAAAGAAAAGATATGGACTGAGATACAGGTACTTACCAAATATGATTGATGTTATTAGATTTTTGTTGACGATTAAGTCTTTAATTTACTTATACTAACACACTTTATGTTTATATGTGTATGTTTTTTCGTAGAGGTCCTTTAATATTGAAGAAAGCCGGAAAAAGTATTGTCTTCGATTGGCCGGAAAGAGACACAGAGGGTTTAGAGCCTTATTATCAAACAAATATCTTAGGGATGAGGACAAAAATTTTGTTGAAGCAGAACTTCCACCGTTGTATGCGGATGTGATTACACCGGAAGAATGGGGCATTTTTGTAGACAAACAGAAAACCGAAGAATTCAATGTAATGTTATCTTGTCATGTCTATTGATTGTATTATATATTTGTTTCATTAGTTTGTTTTGATATATGACTTAAAATTTTTTATCCAGAAATTGAGTGCCATTAATCACGAAAGAGCATCAAAACCCGCGTATCCATACAGAAAAGGGCGTTTGGGATATGCACGGTTACAACAAAAATTGGTAAGTATATATTAATGCTATGATTTTAGTAATTGTATTATTGTGTAATAATTGATGAACTTATTATTTAACTAAATGTGTAGTTAGAAGAGTCTAAAAGTGAAGAATCATCACTTCCGGACCATTGTTTGTGGAAGGAAGCTCGCGTGGGTAAGGATGGAGCTGTTAGAGAAGATGTTCAGCATGTTTATGACGAATGTGTAAGTATAACATTATGTCTCAAAGTTAATCGAAATTTTATTAAAATATAATTAATTTTTAATCCCCACTAATAATTTTCGATTTGTCAATGAATTTCAGGAGAATCTATCTAAATCCTTACCCACAGCTGAGGATGATTGCAGGAGCATTCTTAGTCGAGTACTAAATGTTCCTGAGTATCCCGGTCGGGTGAGAGGTAAAGGATTTGGTGTGACTCCATCTTCCCTATATAAGCAACCAAAGAGAAAAAATCCCAGCAACCAAGAAGTCATGCAAACTTTGATGGCACTACAAGCGCAAGTCCGTGAATTGCAACAGGATAAAGAGAGATATGAGGCGGAAAAGCGCGGTTCCGGTATAAAAGATACTAGTGACAAAGCTAGTATCAATTCTCCAAATAAAATTCCCGAGGTAATTAACACATATTTATTTTAATTAAATTAACACATTTATTTTAATTGACCTTTATACATATTAACAGTTACATATTTATTATTGCTTCAGGGCATTTCATCTTGCCAGCTGTATTTGTCGTTACCGACTTATCGCATGGTTGGTAAGGGAAAAATGCATAACCTTGTGGGAGCGTTACTTCACCATCAACCGCTACCTAATGGATATCTGAAAGTGTCGGTTGATATCGCTTTAGATACGGATGCGGTACTACCCATACCTGACTCGGTTTCAGAGGTTATATTGCTGCGGGATGCAATAGGTTCATTTGTTGCATGGCCGTTAGACCTCATTTCCATAGGTGATGAGGTATGTTGAAAACCATTACGAATCTCTTAGTATTCAAATGTCAATTCTAAACGATTATGAAAATCATTCTGAACCATTATTTACATTTTTTTTACATGGTGATGTTAGACTCCTACAAAACCCGCAGCTAAGAATAAAGGGGTTTTGCGGCAAAACGAGTCTGTTGAATCACATAGAGAGGTAGCTTTTAAGTGTTATTCTATTATCCGAATTCAAAAGTTTCATGATTTTCTACTTTACCTAACTTATATGATTGTTAGGTTTCTGCTCATGCTTCACAACAGACCAGCATGAAAAAAGCTCCTACAAGGACCGTGCAGGAAAAAAAAGCTCGCTTTCAGTCGTGTCTAGAAACACTTATGACAATGTCAGATTTGATGGATGGTGTTATTCGTCAAATAGAAATGGTCGAAGGTGTTTTTGGATTTTCGCATTCCGAGATAATCGGAAAAGAGGACATGGAGCAGATACTCAAGCATACTGAATTAGGCATCGGTGTTATGCATTCATACATCTGGTACTCCAATTAATCTATTATTTATTTAGTTGAACAATTTATTTACACATTTCAATGAAAATAGTCTAATGTTTATTATGTTTTTATTTAAGGTGCCTGTATGAAAAATTCATGCGGGGGACGGAATTGTCAAACAGATTCCGTTTCTTCTCTTGCAGCCTTGTTAATGCACCGAGAATTAGTATGAATGCAATTGAAGTAAGAGACCACTTACTTGAGCGATTTATGGCCAGCAATACAGAAAGTCTGTTTCTTTTACCGTATAATACTGGAAACGGGTAAGATTTTCATTCTAATTTCATTCTAATCTTTAATTTGTATCTTTTGCGTAGAAATTATCCATCTAAACTTTTGTTATATTTTACAGTGGACACTGGTTGTTGGTTGCCATTAATCCTATAACAGAAGTGGTCCATTATCTTAATTCATTGGATACTGATTGGTCCACATATCAGAATATGAAGGAAGTGGTTGACACGTAAGTGAGATTGTTCGAAATATTCGTGTGTATTTGTATATTTAATTATTTCTGTGACATTGTTCTAAGTTTACGTTTTTCTTTTATAGAGCTATACTACTATACCGTGCACAAAGAGAGACTCGAGTAGCACGGGCTAGATAAACCAATATTACATGGGTCAAAGTGAAGGTATATTAATTTTCATAATATTGCTTATTAGTGATGCTACTTGATAACACAAAACATCTATATATTATTTCTTATTTGTTTGTCTATGTGTAGTGCCCTCGTCAGCGTAATGGCATAGACTGCGGGTACTTCGTTTTGAGGTTCATGAGAGAAATCCTTCAAATGGGACAATTGGAGATTCCTATTACGGTATGCATGGTTTTATAACTTAGGAGTTATTTTAATATTTATCGGATATGTCATATAATTTATTATTTTTAACTAAATAATGCGTATTTTGTTTTGTTATGTAGTATTTCGATGATATGGCGTGTCCTTATTACACGAGGAAACAATTGCAAGATACTAAGGAGGAATTGTGCGAATTCTTTATTGCAAGAAGAATTCTTTCTTGAATGTATAGTTTTGTGAATGTAAATTCTAGTTTATTGAAATGTAAATTCTGCATTAATGTAAATTCTAGTTTTGAAATAGAATTTGTTAATGGAAATGCGTATCCATACTGGTTTATTGAAATGTGAATTATACAAGTTTATGGAAATGTGAATTATACAGGTTGCTGCATAAAAAAATGGTTAAAATGGGATTTTTTTAAAAAATATTCAAAATTATAGGTAGACCAAAGACAGCGCTTTTGAGAAAAAAGCGCTGTCTAAAGGTATATAAAAAAAATCATTATACGTATACATTAGACAGCGTTTTTAAAAGCGCTGTCTAAAGTCCCCCTTTATAGAGCGCTTTTGAATAAAAAAGCGCTCTCTAAAGTATATAAAAAAATTCTTTAAAATTTTAAACGTATACATTAGACAGCGCTTTTGAAAGCGCTGTTTAAAGTCTCCCTTTTAGAGAGCGTTTTTTCATAAATAAAAAGGCGATGTCTTTACCTACGACAGCGCAGCCTTAGACAACGCTTTTAAGCGCTGTCATAGGCCAAAAAAAGCGCCATCTTTTCCTTTGTTTAGCGTAGTGTTCTCAACAAACTCCCGACGAAAGATTTGTTGGAGGTTAGAGGTGCTTTACCTTCAACCACTGATTTTAATTGTATTTTCTGTAATGCCATCCAAGAAACGATGTTCCACGTCTTTTTCACTTGTCCGGTAGCTATTTTGGTGTGGAGGGAGGTGGCGGATTGGATTGGAATGACGGAAAGTGGAACTTCTAATGCTAAGAGGAGCTTTTTGGATTGGTTTGCTTTTTGTAAATTAAAGCGTGTCAGGGTAGCGAGGGAAGGATGCATTTGGTTAGCAGTTTGTTGGAACTTGTGGATACTCAAGAACAGAATCATTTTCAGGAACCAAGGATGGAATGTCATGGATACGGTTTGGTCGATTAAGTTTACGGTGTGGCGTTGGTCTTTTATAGGAGAAATTACCCATCCCAATTGCAATTTGTTTGAGTTTGACAAAGACCCCTTGTTTTTTTTATCTTAGTTGCAATTGGTTGGTAATCTCTTTTGTTTTTCGATCGGTGTCTTCGACCTTTTGTAAACAGGTTTGAGTACCCTTTGTACTCGTTTTGAATATAACTTGTTTACAAAAAAAACACTATATTTCTTACCTACATGCATTTCGCATTTTGGACCAATATTTTTATTTATGTAAAATCAACAACAACAAAAAATAGTTTGTGGAAATAAAATTTCAATTGCTTTCATTAAAGTAAGACATCTATTTATCAAAGTCACTTAGGGAAATAACACTTCCTTAATAATTGATTCTTTTTATTTATCTATTATTGAACAAATTTGTTTCATCCGCTCAAATTCTATATCAACAAATGCAACAAAAAATATTAACTCAGTTAACATCATACCTATAACTTTGATCATTAACAATGTTTATTTTTTTTCTTTTGTAAATGTTATCCATAATTAACACAGTAAAAAACATGTTTGATACCTTGATTGAATCTGGATGTGCTTAAAATATATCTTTTATAACATATGAGTTATGTGTTATACTACTCCAACAAACATAATTCCCTTCCTCTTTTAACTCAAATAAGCTTTGTATTTCTATTCTTATAGAACCTCGTACTCCTTTTTAATGCATACCTCTCCTTATTATATGTTTGGGTGATCCAAGTGACTTTTTATGGGTCTCGCTCTTGCAGCGATAGAAGTATGTGCCAAGATGGAACATGACAGTTTCACAAATCTACAACATGCATATGCTCATCTGCTCTTAGACGCCCTACAAGCATATAGCACTCTAATATATTAGGTAAATTATGGTTGTGAAGTTCATATTTTACCTTAACTAATTTAACTTTCCTTTATGAACCATCTTTAGACATAATTGGTCTATTTAATTTTGAATGGAAAACCACAATTTTTTAGTAGCACTTAGTGAAAAAAAATTTAGCTTCCTTATACTTTCTACCCTAGTATTTGTTTCTTTTTAATCTTTTTCCTATCTTTTTTACTTGTGTTCACAATTAATTTATTACTTATTCATTTATTTCCTTTCTTTGTATTTGACCTAATAACAATCAAAGTCATTTTATTTCTAATTTCAATCCCTTAGTCTATATTACTAGAAATTCCCATGAATCAAAATTTTGTTTAATTATGAATGCATTAATGATTTTAACACATGATTGGTCTTTATCTTATATCAAAAGCACCTTCATATTGATTAGAAAAATCACAAATTATTATTTTTCAAACAAAAACAAACAAGAGTCATCTCCAAATTACACAACTTATGTAAGAGTAAATTATTTTTACCTTTATTTTTAATTTGAAAAGGTTGATTGTGAGTGTAAAAAATAATGATGTAAAACGCCAAATAGAAAGAAAAAAGAGCAAAACTACCAATGTTTTATGTTTTGTGTCGTGGTGCAAAAAATAACTTGGATCGATCGCACGCTCGAGATGTTAATAGAGTCAACATCAAACTTTATTTATTCAAAAAGTAAAGGGTAAATATTGATAAAACCCTTAAAAAATAAAATGATCGTCGCAACCAAATTCGCATTTGAGAGTCGATTATGCGAGGGGAAGGTATTAGCACCCCTCACATCCATCGTACTCAACGGAAACCATTTAGTTAGATTTGTGAATAGAATATTAGCTTTCATTATTTTCTTTCTTCGAGTAATTTAAAATGAGGGGCAGCACGTGAGAGAGCACAGAATGAAACCCTCTCTCTCTCTCTCTCACACACACACACACACACTCTCTCTCTCACACACTCACACTCTCTCTCTTTCTTTCTCTCTATCTCTCTCTCTCTCTCTCTCTCTCTCTCTCTATATATATATATATATATATATATATATATATATATATATATATATATCCTCTTTCTCCTCAAGCCACCGTGTACAAGCATCACAAACACACTCTCTCACCAACTACAAAGATCTGTCGCGGTGGTGTTCTTATGACCAATGATAAACACCACTATGTTCATATTAACCTTTTTCCAAATTTCACCACCACACATCAAATCCAAAAGTAAACCAAATTAACCTTATCTATCTTAATAACCCCCTGGTCATGAATCTGTCCTCCAAACTCACATAAAACACCCCTGAGCCTGGATCGGGCTCAGGCCCAAACTAAACCCTAAGTATAAAATATAAACAATACAACCTTAGTTTCAATAAATTGAGATAAATCAAACGCGCACCAATTATAAACAGCGGGCAAAAAGTAAGGAAAACAAACAAAAATAACAAAGAAGAAGACCTAAAAGAAGTTTAAAACTCTGGCGAGACTCTGGCATCCATCCTTAGGTGACTCTGAATCTCTTTCAGTCTAATTTTACTTGCATTCTGTATCTCCTGCCCTATTTCTTCTTCTTCTTTCCCTTTTGTGTTGTTCTCTTGACTGAGTGTGGCTAGGTTCGTGCTCTCTTAAGCTTTGAGGATAAGATTTGTTGGAATTCAACCACAACCTATGGGAATTCCTCTTTAATCTTGATCTCAAGATTGTTAACAACCCCACAAACACGCAATGACAATGATAAAGATGAGAACAAACAGCAAGAAAGAAACGAAAGAGAAGAAATATTTGGAGGAGAAAATTGTTACCCACAAACTGTGGGATTTCTATTATTCACTTGCTAACTGCAACTGTGAATTACAAAGTACTGTGATTCTTCACTACTTGTTATGCTTCTCGTTATTACAAAATACAAGGGATACTCCCTATTTATAGATTTAGGTTTACAAAAGCCCAAAACTATAAAAACCCAAAATATCTATTTTGAACTAAATCAAATCTAATCTAAATCATATCAAATCTTAAAACAAATCTGTGTGAAACAACTGTTTCGATACACTAGCATAAGCTTCGACACCTGTTTCGATATTTCGACACTTCCTTGCTTCGACACTTCGACACAAGGAATTACAATTTAACACACCACCTAATTCATTGTGTCTAAGTTGTCTACATTCATCATGGCTCTTAGTCTTCTGAAGGCTTCGACCTGCACTCCCTTCCTCATGATATCTGCAACCTGATTCTCAGTTCTGTAGTGTTCCAAGTTCATCTTCCCTTCTGCTACCTGCTCTCGAAGATAATGGAACCTCATTTCGATGTGCTTGCTTCGACCGTGAGCTATTGGATTCTTCGCCAAGTTGATAGCTGACATGCTGTCGATCTTCATGGTGATTGCTCCATGACTCTTCCTTGTAATCTCTTCGACCAAGTTCACCATCTAAGCTGCTTGACATGCACAAAGAGAAGCAGCTATATATTCTACTTCACATGATGACAATGCCACTACTGGCTCCTTTCTCGAACTCCAAGCAACTGGTGCACCACCTAACATAAACACATATCCAACTGTGGATTTTCTATCCTCAACATCACTACACCAGCTGGAGTCGGTGTATCCCACTAACCTGCATTCTTTCCCTTCATCAGCTGCAGGAAACAAAATGCCGTAGTCGAGAGTCCCTTTCAGATACCTCAGTATCCTCTTCGTCATTGTTAGGTGTGATACCTTTGTCTTCTGTATGAATCTACTTACCATACCCACACTATATGCTAAGTTAGGCCTTGTATGACAAAGGTATCTAAGTGACTCAATAAGTCTTCTGTATTGGGTTGGGTCGACATCATCTTCATCTGAATCCTTCGACAGTTACAGTCTGATCTCAGCTGGAGTTGAAGTTGGGTTGCAATCTTGCATCTCAAATATCTTGAGTATTTCGCCTGCATATCTTCTTTGGTGCATCATCAAACCTCTACTAGTCTTGTAGAATTCGATGCCAAGGAAATATGAGAAATTTCCCAAGTCTGACATTTCAAACTCCTCACTTAGGTCATGTTTGAAATCTTCGATCTCCTTCTTGCAACTACCTGCTATCAACAAATCATCGACATAGAGGCATAGTATAAGCAATTCATTATTGCTTCTCTTTACATACACTTCATGCTCAGTCGTACACTTCACAAATTTCTTCTCCCTTAAGAAGCTGTCGATTTTCTTATTCCAAGCTCTTGGAGCTTGCTTAAGTCCATACAGGGCTTTATGCAGCCTGTACACTTTTCCTTCTTTACCTCGTTTCACATACCCAGCTGGTTGTGCGACATAAACTTCTTCATCTAAGGGGCCATTAAGGAATGCACACTTCACGTCCATCTGACATGTGTGCCAATTATTCATATTTGCTAGACCAATAACCAACCTGATTGTTTCGATCCTAGCAACAGGTGCGAACACTTCATCGAAGTTGATTCCTTTCTTCTGAAGAAATCCTTTCACCACAAGTCTCGCCTTGTGTCGAGTTACTTCTCCTCTAGGATTCACCTTCACCTTGTAAACCCACTTCACGTCGATTGCCTTCTTGCCTTGAGGCAATTCGACAAGTGACCAGGTGTTGTTGACTTAGATGGACTCTAACTCTTCATTCATTTCTTTCACCCACTTTGAATCTTTCAATGCCTCAGCTGCATTGACTGGTTCAACATCTGCGTAGAAAGCATAATGTACCAGCTCACCCTCTTCATTAACTACATCATCTGATGTAATTTCACATTCTTGCAACCTTGCAGGCATGTGTCTTGTTCGTCGAGGTCTGCTTGGGCCTGCTTTATCTATGATTGGTTCCTGTCGAACTTCTCTTTCGACTTTAGTGGCTGGTTCTTCACAAGAGATTATCACTGAACCCTTCTTTGCATTCTTAATCCAATCCCATTCTTTAAACTCATCTATGATCACGTCTCTGCTGATCACTACCTGCTTATTCACTGGGTCGAACAGCTTGTAACCTCCAGTCGAATGATATCCTATTAAGATCATCTGATTCGACTTGTCATCAAGCTTTCTTCTCAACTGATTTGGCATATGTCTATGCGTTATAGATCCAAACACTTTCAAGCGACTGAGGCTAAGCTTGACACCAGACCAACATTCTTCTGGTGTGATTCCTTCAAGCTTCTTCGTCAGACATCTATTCAAAATATATGTTGCTGTCGAAACCGCTTCTCCCCGTAATTCTTTGGGTAGATGCTTTCCATTCAACATACTTCTCACTATGTTCATGATGGTTCTGTTCTTTCATTCTGCAACTCCATTTTGCTGTGGAGTATAGGGTGGCACCACCTCAGGCACAATCCCTTCTTTTTCACATAATGCATCGAACTCTTTTGACACATACTCTCCACCACCATCAGTCCTCATGATTTTTAGCTTTTGACCACTCTGTCTTTCGACCATTGATTTGAATCTGACAAATACCTCGATCACATCACTTTTCTTCTTAATGAAGTAAGTCCACAACTTTCGACTGTAATCATCTATGAACGTGACAAAGTACTTGTTTCCACCAATCGAATCCACCTGGATTGTACAACATACATCAGAGTATATGACTTCCAGAATTGCCTTCGACTTCCTTCCTGCATCCTTGCTAAAGCTATTCTTGTGTTGTTTCGACTGAACACACTCTTCACATACTTCACTTGGAATGTCAATTTCTGGTAATCCTGAAACCATATTTCTTCTCTTTAGCTCTCTGATGTCATTGAAGTTGAGATAGCCTAGTCGAAAATGCCATAACCACTCATCTCTGCTGGCTGTAGTTGCTAGACACTTGTGCTCCATCACCTTGAGTTCATTCTTGAAGGTCCTATTCTGAGACATTGGAGACTTCAAGATCAACCTACCACCTGCGTCGAGAACTCTCGTCATCTTGTCTCTGACAACTACCTTGTAGTTCTTTTCGACAAGCTGCCCTATACTGAGCAAATTACTCTTCATGCCTGGTATGTACAACACATTGGAAATTGTTGACCTCTTGCCATCTTTCCCCATAATCAAAACATCACCAACACCTTCAGATGCTAGAGTGTTGTCATTTGCAAACTTCACTGTGTTCTTCGACGAGGGCTTCATGTTGACAAACCAATCTTTCCTTCCAATCATGTGTGATGAGCATCCTGAGTCCTAGTACCACTGATCTTGGAATCTTTCGTCATCTCTTGTTGTGACTAGGGGTGGCAAAACGGGCCGGGGCCCGCCGGGCCGGCTCGCCACCCGCAAAAAAAATGGCAGGCTGGGTTGGGATTTTGGACCCGCCTACCCGTTTCGCCCGCCCCGCCAAAGCAAAAATTCCCGCGGGCGAAATACATAATGGGGCGGGGTTGGCCCTCCAGCCCGCTAAAAATTTTGGAACAAAAACTACTTAAAAATTGTCTAGGCCCAATTTGAAAAAAAGGTGAAATGATTTAATGACCCAATAATATTTATCTCTGATTTCATTATTTGAAAAAAAAAAACTGCTCTCCAATTTTTTAACTTCTTAACTGCTCACTATATAATTAAAGTTTTAGTAGTATATACTGTTAGTTCATAAGTTTTATTAATATATACTTGTCTCCTGTTTCGTGTACTTTTCATTTATTTATTTTTATTTTTTTTAATGGTTTTTTTAAGTCCATTTTGGATCTGTATAGCTATACCCATTATTAGAATAGTGCATTTATAACATAAGCAGTACAAAATTTGGTATTGTTTCTTGTTGCTGATGTTTTAGTGTTGTGATAATTTGTATAGATTTTTACTATTGGAAGTTCTTTCACATGCATTTAATTAAGAATTATTTTATTCATTTTAAACTTTTATTTTTTGTTAGTTTTAATTAGCATTTACTTTAATTAAGAAGAACGAGTACTACTATTCTTTAAAGTTTGGTTAATGTACATCTTAAAAATTAAAAATTGTAATTATATTATTCATTGTTTATTAAAGTTGCTTGTTAAAAATTATAATTATATTGTTAATTGCTTGTTAAATATTGTGTTGAATTATACTGTATTTTTTAAAAGGTAGCATGTATACTCATAGCAGGGTAATGAAATTAGTATTGAAATGTAAAAAAATAAAGCATTTTAATTTATTTAAAAAAATGGAAGAAAAAAATTATAAAAAAAAGAAGGCGGGCTGGCCCGCCGCCCGCCAACCCTCCACCTTAGCGGGGCGGGCTTGAATTTCATGCCCATTTCACCTGGAGGGCATGCCCGCCCCGCTTTTTTTTTTGGCGGTCTGTTGGCGGGGCGGGGCGGGGCAGGCGGCCCGTTTTGACACCCCTAGTTGTGACCATCAGCAACGTCTCTTCTTCTTCATGTTTCGCCATCTTTGCATCAGTTTCTTGATTTTTCTTCTTTTCTGGACAATCACTAACATAGTGGCCATACTTTTGACAATTGAAATATTGAATATGGCTTTTGTCCGGCTTTCGACCACCACCTCTTCCTCTACCTGCAACCCCACCTCTTTGGTTGCCTTGGTTCTAGGGTTTCTTCTAATTGTTGTAGCTTCCTCTGCCTTTGTTGCCATTCATGCTTCCTTTGCCTTTCCTTTCCTTTTCTGATTGCACCTGCAAAGCCATATCACTTTTCGACTTTCCTGCAGCTCTTTCAGCCATCCTTTGTTCATGAGACTCAAGCGTCCCTTGAAGCTCTTCCTTCGTCAATACTGACAAGTCTTTCGACTCTTCTATGGCTACTACCACGTGGTCGAACTTTGGAGCCATTGACCTCAAGATATTTGCAACAACTGATCTTGATGTCAACACCTCTCCACCTACCTTGATTTGATTCACCAGCTTTGTAACTCTGGTGAAGAAATTTGTTATACTTTCGTTGTCTTCCATCTGAAGCAACTCATAGGTTCTCTTGTGAGTTTGTAACCTCACCTCTTTCACCTTCTCTGTGCCTCCAAACGACTTTTCAAGAATCTCCCACGCTTCCTTCGCTGACTCTACATCGCTAACTTTTTCAAAGTTATCTGGATCAACACACTGATGGATTATAAAGAGGGCTTTATAATCTTTCTTCTTCAACTCTTTGTGTGCAGCCTTTTCTTGATCCGTCGCGTTCTCCGCAAACGGTGTTACTCCTTCCTTCACAAGATCCCAAAGATCTTGATAACAGAAAACCACATTGATCTGCTTGCACCAATTCTCATAATTGTCTTTCTTGAGAATCGGAAGACTCGCCGGAAAGTGCCCGTTTGGATAGTTCATCGCCATCACGATTTCCTTCCTTGAATCGCAACCGGAGCTCTGATACCCGATATTGGAATTTAATCGTGAAGGCTAGATCAGATCCTGTAGAATTGGGCCGCCAAGTGCGTCAGGGATGCTGGTCGTATGGAGAGGAGGGAGTGTACCTGCAAGGTACTCCGACGCTCAAGTAAGAAAGGGTCAGAGAAAAGGGGCAAGTACAAAGTATGAATTTTCAGTGTGAATATTGGATACCTGGCCCTCTCAAGCGAGAGGGTTTATATAGAGCCCCCAGCGCGTGGCCAACGGTCCTATTTTCGGGGTGAAATAACCGTTTTCCCCAAAGAATAGGTAACTACCAAAACTAGCCGTTATGCCAGGCAGGGTGCCCAAAACTAGCCGTTATGTCGAGCATAGGCATAGTTCCGGGCACCTGCCCATAGCTGTTCTGGGAGCAATGAAGTCGTGCGTGACGGGTAGTAATTCCGGGGAGGAACGTTGCATTTCTTTCCCGGTTGGAGGGGCAGAAAGGTAACTTTTGCCCCTCTGTGGATTGGACTTAGGCAATTTGGGCCGCTCTGGAGTAGAAGCGAATTGGGCCATGTCTAGCCATTGGTCCAGTTCAGAACAGGAGCCCCCCAAGTCGTTGCTCCCGAGCATGGGAGTGATGACTTAAGGACAGTTCGTTGCTCCGGGGAGCTAGCATGGAGTCGTCATTTGAAGACGGGGAGGATTGTCTTAATGCGCCCGTGACCCCTGGTGTTCGTGAAATTCGTGGTCGTGACCTTGTTGCCCGGTGTTCGGGGAGAGTAACGGTCAGACAGAATTGGAAATGATGGGATGCCACGAGTGCCTAGAGCTTCGTGAAGCAGTTAATAGGAAATGATGGCTAGTGGATAGCCATCATGGCCTACGAGCGCGTGTTCGCACGTGCCCCTTTTGTATAAAAAGGGGAAAATCGTTCCATTTGAAACTTTTTGCTCTGATTTCTCTCAATTTCCTTCAGCATTCTTGCCCGTAACCGCTGTCTGCCTACTCCGACCACCGCTTCAAGCTTCGAGCAGCTACTTTCGTCTACTTAAATCAAGTAAGTTTTCTGATCCTTTGCTTGTTTTACTCCTTTTTGTTGTCAATGGTAGGTTGCATGTGGTTAGGGCTAAGTTTAGAGGACGAAATGAGTGAGTTTCCGGCGATTGTTGGTGGTGGATGGTGGTTGTGCCATTTTTCTACCTCTGACATGTAGCCGGAGTTAGTAGTATGTTTCAGCGAGCAGGGTGGTCCACGGCGATGTTGCGACAACTATGTATGTGTGACCGCCGTGTCTGTTCATCTTCTGAGTGGGTGATGAGTTTTCCGGTAGGACATTCCCAGATTCCGGTGACGCTTTGCGATTTCCGGCGAAGCTTCAAACGGAAACTAGGTATGAGTACGGGGAAGCTCCTCGCTCGGGGATGATTAACTTCGAGCATCTCCTTGCGAGGAGGTGTCAGCTTTTCCTTTGATGTTAGGGCTTAGGCCGGGGACGTTGTCCTTAGCCCTTTGCGCGCCCTTTCACTTGACTTAGCGGTGGAATGGTGGATTTGATTTGTTGTCGAATTCACTTTCTTCTCTGCTTTTCAGGTGATCGTAATGGCGACGGGGCCAGATAGAGAGGTTATCCTAGATACATCCGAGGAAGAAACAGGCTCTTTGGAAAATAGTAGCTCGACGGCCTCGAGCACCTCTAGTGATGTTGGGGAGGAAGAAGACTTGGAAGTTATGGACGAGGACGCCGCTGAAGGTCCTGATGAAGAATGGGAGGTGGCCGAGCCTTCCGAACATGTGTCCACTTTCGCAACATATTTGGGCAATGTCTTCACGGAGGTTGGACCGGAGGGGGAGTGGAAGGTGCACTTCCCTACTGAGGAAGAGCGGGTCTGCACGAACTTCGGGGACCATTTTATGATGTATGAATATGCCTTTAAGGAGTTGGGCCTGAGGTTGCCGTTCACTGAATTTCAGCAGTCAGTGTTCGTTCATTTGAGATTGGCCCCTACGCTACTGCATCCCAACTTGTTGGCCTTTATCCGGGCGTTCGAGCTGGTATGTGAGCATCTCTCTATAGGGGCTACTCTCCCCCTATTCTTCACTGTCTTCCATCTTCAAAGGCAGCTATCGGGGAGGAAGTACGGTTGGGTTTCTCTGAAGCAGCCACGTAAGCTGTTCAAGCCTTTCTCCGAATTGATACGGACGTTCAAGGAGCGATATTAGGTTGTCGAGCCCCTGTCCGAAGCTGCCCAGGACAATACATACGTCTGGGAGATTGAGGTGGACGAGGATGGGAACGACCTGCGTGACGAGGAGGGGAAATTTATTGGGCGGAGAATCTATAAGTTCCCCATCCATTGGGCGCCCGATCATTTTGCCAAGAAGCCCAACGACTATGTCCTCCAGCCGAACGAGCTCCACGGGCAGGATGTCGTGGCGTATGAGGAGTTGGTGAAGTGGGTCAACTCCTTCCGGCTTGCTGAGTGCTGGACAAGCAAGGGTAATCCGATCTTCGAGGAAGATGGGATTCAGAGGGTTGAGCGTTGATTTATCAATATTAAGGCACTGCTGGAGTGCAAGATCCCCGAGGATGCTGGGAAGCTACTTGGTAGTCTTAGTTGTTTAGATTTGTTTGCTTTATTTCTTTTCCTCGTATCAAACGTGCTCGTATTTTGTTTGTGCAGGTGAGATGCCTCAGGCTCATGACCGGGTTGTGAGGAATGCTCTCGCGAGGAACAAGGCCGGTACGGCTCCTCCGAAGTCTCGGTTTGCCAGTGCTCGTGCTCCTCCTCCGGTGCAGTCTGCTGCGGGGACCTCTTCCTTTCCTACTACTGCTCCCCGGGGGTCTCCTCTTCCTTTGACCGGTCGATCCAAGCGGCCAAGAGTCACTGACGCTGTGGATCTCACTCGGGCATCGGAGAAGGGGAAGTTCGAGCTTTCTCCTTGCATCCATGACAGGAAATTCTTCGAGGGAGGTTATGCTTTATTCGTATGCGACACTTGTACCTAGACGTGCATAGTGGTCAGTAGCTGACGTTCGTCGTTGCGACGGGTCGAATCGAGAAACTAGCTGTAGTATTGTTTTAGCTTTTCAGCGTTCCATGGTCGAGCGAGTTCTTCCCCGGTGAGATGTTCTAGGTAGTAGGCCCTTTTTTTCGTTTTTTCTCGGACGCGATAGGGTCCTTCCCAGTTGGCTGCTAGTTTGCCTTCGCGAAAGTCTTTGTGGTTTCTTCTTAGAACAAGGCTTCCCACGTCGAACTCTCGTCATATCACCTTGGCGTTGTGCCTGATGGTAATTTTTTGTTTTAGTGAGGCTTCGGGAGGGCTGCCCCGGTTCGGATTTCCTCGACGAGGTCGAGTTCTTCTCGCAGTGACTCGTCGTTCATCTCCTCGTCTAGGGGCGACTTTGTCCGCCTGGAGGGCACGTGAACTTCGATGGGAATTACAGCCTCTGTCCTGTATGCTAGATGGAAATGTGTTTCCCCAGCCGTTGAGTGTGGAGTTGTGCGGTATGCCCATAGTACGCTGTGCAGTTCCTCGACCTATGCCTTCTTTGTTTCGTCCAGCCTTCGTTTGAGGCCTCGAAGGATGACTCGGTTGGCTCCTTCAGCCTGCCCGTTTGTTTGAGGGTACTCGACGGATGCGAAGTGCTGCTTCGTGCCGAGTTGGGTGACGAAGTCTTGGAACTTCCTGTCCGTGAATTGCGTCCATTTGTCCGTTACTATCACTTGGGGGATACCAAAATGTGCAAGGATGTTTCGTTTGTAGAAATGCATGATGTTGAGGGAAGTTATTTTGGCTAGAGCATCCGCTTCTATCTATTTTGTGAAATAGTCTACGCCCACTATTAGGTACTTGTTATGGCTTGATCCTACCACGAAGGGTCCTAGGATGTCTAGGCCCCACTAGGCGAATGGCCACGGGGAGAACATAGCCTTGAGCTTGTTAGGCGGAGCTAGGTGCATGTCCCCGTGTCGTTGTGTTAACCCTCATTTTCGACGCTAGAAAAAATCAAAGCTATCTTAAGTTAAAAAATTATTTTTAACGTAAAGAAGGCTTCAACCCAGTTTTGGTGAAGCCTAAGTCGAATAGGGGTTTTGGAAACCTCAAAAAAATGGCTAAGTGTTGGAGATGCTTCGACCGTGAGAATGTTGAAACGCGCGTTGCAGTTATCACATTGAGGCTGGAGGGAAAATTTCAAATGTTTGAATTTCAAAAGGATCAGTTGCTGAACGTGGGAGCAGTTAAAATGGAGAAAGGCGCCAAGAGGACACGTTTGGAAGCCTAACCACCACTTAGTAGTTGTTTCTTAGCACTATAAATAGGAGTTATTTCTATAGAATAGGGGTGTTCGTATTTTTGTACAAGTTACTCAAAGAAACTCAAAGTACCAGCGTGTAGAGAAACGAGTTCGTGAGAATGTACGCAATGTAACACCACTTTCTTTCATCAATGCAATTTATCTTCATCATGTTTATGTTTCAGCACTTTACATTTTCCTGAACTTTACCTTTCATGTCTTAACTTTTCCTTGAATCCTTATTTTCAGTCAAGTTTATTTTAAACCTTGTTTTTACTTTCATTTAAAAGCTTTCGACATTTATCTTCTTGCATCTTTACATTCAAGCATTTAATCTTCAAGCATTTACTTTCAAATTCTTTTATCTTCAAAGTCATTTATTTTTAAAGTCATTTATCTTTCCGCATATTTACTTTCGACAACACCTTTACATTTCAGTCTTTATTTTCAAGAACGTGGAGTTCATTGCATTTTATTTTCAAAAGCTTTTACATTACTGCATTTACCTTCAAAGTCATTTATTTTCTTGCCCTTTACTTTCGATAGTCATTTACTCTTTCTGCACCTTTTACATTCAAGAACGTGGAGTTCAAGCACTTTTACATTTCTTGTTGTTTACTTTCGACAGTTATTTATCTTCCTGCACTTTTATTTTTCAAAGTCATTTACCTTTTTGTCTTTTACATTCGACGCCTTTAAATTCCGCATCATTTATTTACAGCCCTTTACATTTCCAAGCCTTTACTTTATTTGCAAGTAGTCGAACGTGGAGTTCATGTTGTTTTCTTTTACTGTCGAACGTGGAGTTCAATTTACATTTCTTGCATTTATCATTGTCAGTTACATTTTCCCTTAAATTTAGCACATGTCCAAGGATTTGTGTGGTCGATCCTGCAAGTTAGTCAGTTTTATTTAAAATTGATAGACCAGAGGTTGTTTACCAAAATTCACAGTAAACACGTTGGCATTTATCGCATTTCTTCACGTGTTCTTTCGCGTCGTGCTGCATGGTCGGCCAATAGTACCCTGCTCGGAGGGCCTTTTGGGCAAGCGACCTACCGCCGAGATGTTGGGCGTTGATTCCTTCGTGGATTTCGCGCAGGATGTACGCGACCATTTCTTCCTCGACACACTTGAGCAGCGGAATGGAGAATCCCCGCCTGTAGAGTTTATCTTCGACCAAGACGTAAGAGCAGGCTCTTCGCCTGACTGTGCTGGCCTCCTTTGGGTCGGACGGAAGTTTGTCTTTGGTGAGATAGTTGTAGACAGGGGTCATCCAGCAGTTGTTGTTGTCGATCACCTGCACGTCGAGTGTCGAGGAGGCCTTCTCGATGTTGGGTCGAGGAAGTACTTCCTGTATAACGGATTTGTTTCCACCTTTCTTCTTTGTGCTGGCTAGTTTGGATAGCACGTCTGCTCGTACGTTATGTTCGCGGGGGACATGTTTCACTTCCACTGTTGTGAACTTCACCATCTCCTTCTTGACCAGGGCCAAGTATTCGGTCAGGTTGTCGTTTTTTGCCTGATATTCTCCCCGGACCTGGAGGGCCACGAGTTGTGAGTCTATGCAGGTGACGACTTCCTCTGCGCCCAGGTCCTCGGCCAGGCATAGCCCAGCGAGGAAGGCTTCGTATTCAGCCTGGTTATTAGAGGTTGGGAAGGACAGGGTCAGTTATACTTCAACGATAATGCCCTCTTTGCTTTCCAGTATGATGCCCGCACCGCTTCCTGCCGAGCTGGAGGCACCGTCCACAAAAATGGTCCATTTACGTGCTTCGCTCGCGGGGGAGTCTGCGAATGTCATTTCTGCGACGAAGTCGGCCAGAGCCTGGGCTTTGACTGCTTTCCTTCTTTCGTATTGGACGTCGAATTCGGACAGTTCCAATGACCATTTGAGCATCCGACCGGCCATGCCTGGTCATCCGAGCAGCTGCTTTATGGGTTGATCTGTTCGAATCACGATCGTGTGAGCCAGGAAGTAGCGTCTTAATCTCCTGGCTGCATTGATGAGAGCCAGCGCCACCTTCTCTATCTGTTGGTATCTTAACTCTGGTCCTTGCAGCGCTTTGCTCGTGAAATAAATGGGCTTCTTCTCGTCAGGTGTCTCACGGATGAGAGCGGCGCTCACTGCTTCGGTTGCCACGGCGAGGTACAGGTACAACGTTTCGCCATTGTCCGGGCGAGAGAGAACCGGTGGCTCTGAGAGTGCTCGTCTCAGATGGAGAAGGGCCTCGTCACAATCCTTGGTCCATTCAAATGTCGCCTCTTTGCAGAGGAGTTTGAAGAATGGTAGGGCGTGCTGGGTGGACTTGGCCACGAAACGAGATAGTGACGCGAGCATCCCGTTGAGGGACTGGATGGATTTTTTGGACTTGGGCGTAGGAAACTCGGAGAATGCTCGGCATTTGTCGGGATTGGCTTCGATTCCTCGTTCCGTTAAGTAGAAGCCGAGGAATTTGCCTGCTCGGACACCGAACGTGCACTTCTCTGGGTTAAAATGCATTTTGTATTTTCTGGCCTGTTCGAAGACCTTTCTCAAATGGGCAGTATGATCAGTTTCCTCGTGGGACTTTACGATCATGTCGTCCATGTAGACTTCGAGCATGTCGCCTATTTCTCCCCGGAATACCTTGTTCATCATTCGTTGGTACGTTGCTCCGGCGTTCTTCAGGCAGAAGGGCATTATGTTATAGTAATAGTTGCCTGATTCAGTCATGAAGGCCGTATATTTTTTGTCGAACATTGCCATCGGAATTTGATTATAGCCCGAGTAGGCGTCCATGAACGATAAAAGTTTAAAACCAGCAAAATTATCAACAAGTTTATCAACATTGGGGAGGGGGTAGGCATCCTTCGGGCATGCCTTATTGAGATCGGTGTAATCAATGCACATGCGCCATTTTCCATTAGATTTTTTAACTACTACAACGTTGGATAGCCAAGTGGTGTACTTGGCTTCTGAAATAAATTTGGCCTCGAGGAGGTCCTTTACAGCTTTTTCAGCAGCCTCCGTCTTCTCTGGAGACTGCTTTCTCCTACGTTGTGCTACGGCCTTGACGGCCGGGTCAATTGTCAGCTGGTGGCATGCGACGGATGGATCCAAGCCGGGCATTTCGGCGGCGTTCCATGCGAAGAGGTCGGCATTCTCGCAGAGGCATTCCTTGAGCTGCTTCCTCATGATGTCGGGTAGATCTGCTCCAATCTTCACTCCCCGCTGAGGGTCATCGCCAAATAGAACAAACTCGAAGTTGCCATCCGGTATTGGGCGCATCAGATTGGAGCCGCTGCTGGACGATGTGGACGGGTTGGCTGAAGCTGCTCGTTCCTCCTGCTGGTCTTCTTCCTGGAAGCGACTGTCGAGGTCGACGAAGTCGACCTGGGGAAGAGGCTTGGCTTCCTCGGAGCTGCTTGGTAATGCTGGCTTACCCGATGCTTTTGGCTTGGATGCAATGGCGTTGAGCCCCTTTGTAGCTGCCTCGAAACACCTACGTACAGCTTCGATATCGCCGTGCAGGGTGGCGACCATTCCTTTCGAAGTGTAATACTTCATCTTCAGGCGGACTGTTGAGGGTACCGCTACCAACTCGGCCAGAGTTGGCCTTCCGAAAATGCACTGGTATAGGGACGGGCAGTCGATCACCAGGAATTGCACCTTGATGGATCTGGCTGTCTCAGCTGATCAAAAGGTCACGATCAGTTTGACGTAGCCCCACAGCTTGGTCACTGATCCGTTGAATCCCTGTAAATTGGACCCTACATAGGGGGTAAGGTGTGATTCGTTCAGCTGAAGCGTTGAGAACAGCTGGGAGTACATGATGTCGACCGAGCTGCCCTGGTCGACTAGGATTCTGCGAACGTCGAAGTTCGCCATTCGGGCTCTGACGAGCAAAGGTATGCTCGAGTTCGGGGATCCACCGAGGATTTCTTCCCGGAAGAAGGAGATGGGTACGGAGCCTTTCTGGGCCTGATTGAGCGTGGTCACTTTATTGGAGCTCGTGTTGATCAGATGCTCGAACTTGCGTTTCACGGAGCCCACGGTGACTTTGTTGAAGCCCCCGCCAGAGATGACCATGGCGGAGGGAAAAGTCTCCCACGTGCTGTGGGCCGTGAAATAAGCAGGGGCGCTGAGCCCGTCCGGGATGTATAAGTCCTCCGGTCGCGATATGGACATAGCGACCTGTATGTTGGTGTCTTCTGAGGAGGGCACTTCCTCATCTATCTTCTTGGACTCTTGGGCGTCCTGCCGAGGAGTGTCCTTCTTCTTCGCGAATTGTTTCAGGTGCCCGTTCATGATCAGTATCTCAATGGCATCCTTTAGATGGATGCAGTCCTCCGTAGTGTGGCCGTGACTCTTGTGGAAACGGTAGTATTTTGATTTGTCTATGTTTGGTCTGTTCGGCAGCTGCTTGGGGAAGCGGACCCCTGTCTGCTTAAACTCCGAATTGGCACATTCGGACAAGATCTTTTCCCTGGAGACGGTCAGGGGAGTGTAGTCATGGAACCGCCCGGAGGGCCCCTTGTTGTCACGGGAGTCACGAGGACGATCCTCGCGCCTCCGTTCGCCCCGACGAGATGTCGAGGCTTCCTCTCCTCTGGATGCCTGAGCTTTCTCCTGATGGCGTGATGCTCGGACATTGTTGGCCACAACATTCTCTTCGTACTGAATGTGTGATTGGGCTTTGAGGATGAGGGCGTCTAAGTTCCTCGGTGGTGCGAGGCCAATGGCTTTAGAAGACTCGGAGCCTGGGCGGAGCCCTTGCTCGAGCAGAAACTTCTTCATTTCATCCGTTGTAGGGACTTGTACAGCTTCCTTGTTGAACCTCTCGATATATGTGCATAGAGGTTCATCTTTTCCTTGGATTATGGCTCCAAGGGAGACCTCAGTTTTGGGGTGGCGGCGAGATGCTGTGAAGTGCCGCGAGAACATCCTGCCCAGCTGTCTCCACGAGGTAATGGACTCCTCGGGCAATTGCTTGTACCATGTCATTGCTCCCTTTCGGAGCGTGGTCGGGAACAGTCGGCATTTGATGGCGCCTCGTACGCCGCGTTAGTCTAACAGCGCATCGATGTTCTTGATGTGCTCGTCGGGGTCAGTGGTTCCGTCATACGTGCCAAGTGACGGGGGTTTCTCCAAGCCTTTTGGGAGACGGGTAGCCAAGATCTCCTGGGACAACGGGCCGCGATGCTCGTCGTAGCTGCTAGAACTGGTGTTTGATGGGGACCTAATGGGATGCTCGCGGCGGTGGTTCCTCCGGGGAGAAGGGGAGCGGTTCCTTCGCGGAGAAGGTGAGCGGTTCCTTCGAGGAGAAGGTGAGCGGGCCCGTCCTTTAGACTTGACCGATGGAGATTGCTCGTTCCTTCGAGTCCTCTTGCGGTCGTGAGCGGGCTGGTCACGCAGGGAGATTTGGTCGTGCTTCCGGGCTGCGCGAGGATCAGGCTCTTGGCGCAGTCTTCGGTCGATGTCTCTCCGGGGATGCGGGCTCCTTGATCGTCTTTGGTTCCTCCGCGTGGGAGGGGATCTTGGACGGTTGGACTCTTCTAACGCCCCGATCCTCTCGTTTTGCTGCAGGGTGTTAGTTTTGTTAATCGCCTCCAGGAGGGCTGCCACGGTCGGGTCGGCGTTGGGAGGAACAGGAATGGGCTGGACGTCAAGTGAAGGTTGATCGTTGTTGCGATCAGCAGGGGTAGGGGAAGGAGAAGCAGTGGCTTCGTCCCTGAGGAAACGGGTATCTCGGAGGAGAGATGACTGGCCGTCAACGTCAGATTTGTTGACGGGGAGGATGGTGGTTTGGAGAGCATCCTTGGTGCGATCTTGGGAGGCCATGATCGTGATGATGTTTGAGAATTATTTTGATCTTCGGTTTCTGAGGAAAGAAAGATGGGGAGAACAATGATTCCCACAGACTGCGCCACTGATCGTGATGACTGGATCAGATTCTGTAGAATTGGGCCGCCAAGTGCGTCAGGGATGCTGGTCGTATGGAGATGAGGGGGTGTACCTACAAGGTACTCTGACGCTCAAGTAAGAAAGGGTCAGAGAAAAGGGGCAAATACAAAGTATGCATTCTTAGGGTGAATATTGGATACCTGACCCTCTCAAGCGAGAGGGTTTATATAGAGCCCCCAGCGCGTGGCCAACGGTCCTATTTTCGGGGCGAAATAACCGTTTTTTCCAAAGAATTGGTAACTACCCAAACTAGCCGTTATGTCGGGCAGGGTGCCCAAAACTAGTCGTTATGTCGGGCATAGGCATAGTTCCGGGCACCTGCCTATAGCTGTTCGGGGAGCAATGAAGCCGTGCGTGACAGGTAGTAATTCCGCGGAGGAACGTTGCATTCCTTGCCCGGTTGGAGGGGCAGAAAGGTAACTTTTGCCCCTCTGTGGATTGGACTTAGGCAATTTGGGCCGCTCTGGAGCAGAAGCGGATTGGGCCATGTCTAGCCATTGGTCCAGTCCAGAACAGAATTCAACCACAACCTATGGGAATTCCGTTTTAATCTTGATCTCAAGATTGTTAACAACCCGACAAACACGCAATGACAATGATAAAGATACGAACAAACAACAAGAAAGAAACGAAAGAGAAGAAATATTTGGAGGAGAAAATTGTTACCCACAAACTGTGAGATTTCTATTATTCACTTGCTAACTGTAACTGTGAATTACAAAGTATTGTGATTCTTCACTACTTGTTATGCTTCTCGTTATTACAAAATACAAGGGATACTCCCTATTTATAGATTTAGGTTTACAAAAGCGTAAAACTATAAAAGCCCAAAATATCTATTTTGAACTAAATCAAATTTAATCTAAATCATATTAAATCTTAAAACAAATCTGCGTGACACAACTGTTTCGACACACTAGCATAAGCTTCGACACCTGTTTCGACATTTCGACACTTCCTTGCTTCGACACTTCGACACAAGGAATTACAATTTAACAAGATTAAGGAGTTTTATCCTTTGAACTTTAGTGAGGGATGGGATAGAGTGTTAGCAGAGGTTTGATAGGGTAATTACTTTTGTGTTGAGAGTGAGCAAAGAGAGGCTTCATATGGGGGAGGAAGTGAGTGAATTATGGGGGGAAAATGAGATGAGGATTGAAGGATTTGAAGGAAAATTTTGTTGGTGATCTTTGTGAGTGTGAGGAGTGGATTCTGTGATGAATTGTGATAATACTTCATGATGGAATGAGTGAATTTGATGATGGTATAGCGTGGATGGATTAAAGCATAATGGTGATGATGACAAATTATTGAGCACCTGTTTTTCTTGATTCAGTTTGTTTCTTTTTTTTCATTCATTTTCAATTTAATTTGTTTGTGTTATTTGATGACTATGTCATTGATGCTGTGATATGTATGATGCGTATGGTATGTATATGTTGGTTGCAGTGACAAACTTGTGCCCTCTACAATCCCAAATCTTTCTTCTTTTTACTGTTTTTTTTTTCTTTCTCAATTTTGTTTTATTTGGTATTAAGTAGGTTGGGAATGTATGGATGTGGTTTGAGGAGATGGCATGCTAGTATGGTGAATAAGACGAGTCTTGGTTGCAAGGAAGCAAGGAACTCGTGCTTCTTCAACCCTGTTTCTGATTTTCATATTTAATTCTTTTTTTAAATTAATTTATAAATTTATGGGTTAATACCATTCTACTCCTTGCTATGCTATATATAGAAGATTTCTATTTACCTCCCTGTAATTTTTTTTTTATAAAACTAACCATATGATGATTCTGCTTTTTAAAACAAGGACAACTTGTATGTTCTGATTAAATTTGCTACTGAAATGGTTATACTAGATAATGTTGTCATATATTATATTTTCATAATATTTTTTATTTAAACTACTTTATATTGAATAATAAATTATTTATTTTTGAATTTAAGTGCATACATTTTTTAATGTTATTAACATTTAATTTTAGTTTTTTATTAATTTTTTTAAAATTATTTTTAATCTTAAAAACCATTAATATTAGAGATTAATTGGAATATACTGTTAGTGTAAAACTATTTTACACTGTCATTCAATTAGAATTAATTATTTTGACACATATTTATGGAATTAAAAATAGAAAAAATTAAATTATAAATAAATCATTTTAATAACAAATTCTTCCATGTTTCTCTCTTCTTATGTGTCAAAATAACTCATTGTAATTGGATGACAGTGTGAAGTAACTGACTGTGTATTCCAATTAATCTCTTAAAATTATCCTAAATCAAACAAAATTTTACCAACACCAGCGTTGAACCCAAATCCTCTTGGCAATATGCATGTTCCTTTCCCACTAGAGTAAGGTGTGTTTATGGTTAATTTTCACAAATTTAATATTCATGAATATATATTATTATTATTATTTCTGAATTTAAATATAATATTATTTAAAAATGTTGAACTTATAAATTAAAAATAATATCACTCAAATGTCATTTCAACCTCATCCTCATCACTTCCTGTGATTGACAAAGATCATATCACTCAAAGGGGTATTTCAGTTAACTGTATTATTGAGGCAAAGAAACTGACTGTTCTTAAAGAACTAGATGTTGATTTTGACAATCTTGCTGCTAATGGGTATGATCTTTCTGCTGAACTAGAATTTAAAGGTTGGAATCAATAGTTTCAAAGGCTCAAAGGTCCCATTTTTAAAGCTCTTGTGAAGGACTTCTGGAGACAAGCAGAATGTGACCATCTTTATGTAGTTTCTCATGTTCTGGGAAAGAAGATAGTTATTGCTGAGAAATCAATCTCAGACCTTCTGGAAATGGAATTCTTGAAAAATAAGCGAGTCTATGGAATGAAAGGAAACTGCAAGTTTGTGAAAGAAACCATTGACAAAACTATCTTCACCAACTACTCTCCAGAGAAATCGAAGTATACGGGTAAGGATCTACATGATAAACTAAGGATTTGGCACAAGATCATTCTGAGCTGCATCAATCCAAGACCTCTATCAAGTTCCTCTGACTACTTCAACGCCAATCAAAAGTATATCTTATACTATTTGATTACACAACAGAAGATGTGTCTTCCCTCCATTCTATTCTATCATTTAAGGGATACGGTGGCCAAGACAAGGACAATAGCTTTGCCAGGAAAACCTGTTCCCACGTACATTCTGTTTGGAAGGTTGTTCTCTAATATTTTTGTTGAAAGCGGATTAGTGGAATTTCTAACTAAGGAAGCCATGCATACAGAAGATTTGACGCCAAGCATTGGAGATTCCCTAAATGCAACGACACTTAATAATATGAGGATAATCAAGGAAGTATGTGTGAAACCTCATTTGGTATCTCCTGCTTCTGTAATTAAACACAGGATTCCATTGAAGGATTATCCCCTGTATTCAAAAGGCGACATCCCAGAGGTAATCGCTATTGTTGTTGCTATGATGAGAGAAGCAGGACTTGACATGTCAAAGTTCAGTTATAATGATCTTACTCCTGCACCAAATCAGGCTGATCCTCCCAAAGGAAAAAGGAAACAAGTTGAAGGAGTGTCTGAATCCAAGAAGAGGAAGAAGGATGTTAAGATTGGAACTTCCGAAAATCCAACTATAGCTTCTTACTCTAAAAGATCTAGTAAGTTTGTTTCTGTTCCATCTATTTTAAAAGCTGCTACGCAATATATTAATGCTTCATCATCACCAACCACTTCTGATGCAAACACTACTCAAATTCCCACTTCCATTTCTCAAGTCACATTTAAACCACCATCTTTTTCAGTTCCACCCCCAACAACCTACTTATGTGAAACCACTATTCAACAAACTCAATTCTCATCAATCACCACACCCATTCCATCAGAAAGTATTCCCATTTTCACTTCATCCATAACCACCTCACTTCCTTAATCCCCAACACCTGATTCCCCTCCTTCTCAAGACTTGTTATACTTTGCCTTCCATCAACCTAGAATAGACACTGTTGAATCTATATCTCAACACTCTGAGCCTTATTCACCCAACCTCTCTGAAGAAACAAGTTCTGAGACCATTGAAATTGTCACCTCTGAGCCCTATACAGTCTCAGATCTTCTTGAGCAAATACCTACTCCTGAACCAATAAATGAACAAATACCTCCTGAAATAACTTCTGCTGAACCTAACTTGGCTTTGGTTATTTATGAAAAACCCTTTCCCAAAACTTTTGATGAATGCATTAATGTGTTTCGTAACAAGGCTTTAAAAAGGGTAGCCAAATTAAGAGCAGAAGCTAGCACAAGCACTAAGCATATGGAGCTTGAGTGTTCTTGGGGGGAGTTCCTGAAATGGTTAGACTCTGAATTTGAGAGAATCTCAAATTTCTCAGAAGCGTCTAAAGTTGCCTCAGTTCAACTGGTGAAGGACAAGGAAGAAGAAAAGGAAAGGATAAGGCAATTCATGCTCCTTGCTGCAAAGCAAAAAGAAGCTGAAGCAAAATCTGCTGAAGCAGCAAGACTTCTAGCAGAAGAAGAAGCTAGAAATGATGAAGTTGTCTGGATAGCACAAGAAGCTGCAAATGCAGAGAAAGCCAAACAAGCCTCTCTGATTGCTTCATCTTTTGAACCTGTTCTTGTGCGCTTGGAATGTGTAATTCACGAAATCAAACAAGATCATCAGACTATGAAAGATGAACAGAAGATCTTCAAGGAAAGTATTGTTGAGCAGAAGGTTGTCAACGACTCTCTTCAGAATTTGCTTCAACAGATTTTGAACAAGCTGCCTGCATATCCTTCATGCTCTAGAACTTAGGCACCTAGGCACTTAGGCTTTTATTTTCTTTGGCTCTGAACCTTAGGATTTTGCCTTTTTTTTTTGGTTCTGTCATTGTTTTGATCCTTCAATATAAATGGTATTGCATTATCTTTTTGATTATGACAAAAAAGGGGAGAAAGTAAAATGATTTTGATAGTACTTATTCTCAGAATCTCTAGTACTTATTCTCAGAATCTCCAACTCAAACATTACATAATGCTTATATAATGCTTTTTGCAACTAACTATTTTTTTTTATGTTTCAATTAAGGAACTCTGAAAAAGTTCACTTAGCATTCTAGACAGGTTGAACATAAAAAGATTGCAAATCTTATGGATAATTTAAACTCTGACAATCATGGCTAAGAAGTTGTACACTTTAAGAGTATATGATTATTCAAACAGATGTTCCAGTACTGTTCAGAAGTTGTGAATTGTCTGAAAGTCAAGAAATCTGGTTTGATTAAACAGATGTTCCAGTACTGTTCAGAAGTTGTGAACTTTCTGAAAGTCAAGAAATCTGGTTTGATTAAACAGATGTTCCAGTACTGTTCAGAAGTTGTGAACTGTATGAAAGTCAAGAAATCTTGTTTGATATCCTAGTGATCAGAAGTTGTGAACTCTCTAAAAGTATGAAATTCATATTTAAAGCGTCAGAAGAAGAAATCTCCTTGAAAGCAAGTTAAGTTAGTTCTCTGATTCAGAGATACCATTCAGAAGATATGCTATGCAACGATGATGTTCTGATAAAATCAGTCAGGCTCTGAATCTGATAAGATTGATGAATCTAAGTTGGACAAAAGAGAAGTCACTTCCAATTAAACTCTGATTCTTATGAAGTTGTGATTCTTCATCAAGTTCTGATAAGAAGTTCTGATACGAGATGCATGGCATCATCCAATCAGACTCAAGATCATGTTTTGATTTTTCATCAAGATCTGATAGTAACAAGGTTATGGGATGAAGACCTAGTGTTCTAGTCAGACTCTGATGAGTTGTTGTAGGGAAGCATTCCTTCTCTATTGATATATTCTGAAGAACTCAAATTTTATTTTGTGAGTCTTGGGATCAGGGGGAGACTCTAAACAAGCATAAATGAAAATTTGAGATTAACAGACTCAAGGGGAGCTGAGAGCTTAAACTCGGAATTTGTTGGTTATGGTGATTACCCTGTATAAATTGTTCTATCAAAATACATGGTTTTGTCATCATAAAAAAGGGGGAGATTGTTAGAACAAGATTTGGTTCTGCATCTTATCTTGATGTTTTAATGATCACAATGGAGTATTTGTGTGAAGAACAATTTAGGTGCTCTAACGTTTGTTATTCTGATGGTTTAACAAACAGGTTCTAACTTTAATAAATACCGTGTGCTACATCACTCTGATATTCTTTATGGTCACTTATATGTGAAGAAGCAAGAATTGGTTCTAATCTACTGTACGTCAGAAAGACTTTGAGAATACACTATGTTGCTGTTGTAACGTCTCTTGGATCTGATCTCTGGATATGACTCTGATGTTCTTATGCTGAAGCCCGTAGTGCTTCTGAGGTCGTTAACTTCTGAAGACTAAGTGCTGAAGATTCTGAAGACAAGGTTCTGCTGAACAACGTGCTGAAGATCTAAAGACTTAAGGATTCTGAAGGTTAAAGGTTATGAAGACTAAGTGCTGAAGATTCTGAAGACAAGGTTCTGTTGAACGACGTGCTGAAGATCTGAAGACTTAAGTATTCTGATAACCAAGGGTTCTGAACTAGAAGTGCTGAAGACTCTGAAGACAAGGTTCGGCTGAACAAGTTTGCGTGGGAAATAATACATAATACATATAAAGCACGTTCTTTTCCACTACCCTAATTTGGTGGTACAAAGGACAGATTCAGCGTACGATTTTCAAACCCAGCATAACGACATTATTTCAAGTCACCAGTACTCTCATCATATTACTGGTCTTCCCTCAAACGAATCTATTTTTGGCTATATAAAGACTTGATCATTCAACGAAGAAGCAACTGATGAGCATGAGCGAAAAAGAACAGATGCATGCGTACAAGTATGATTAATCAAAGAAGAAGAATCTGAAGAAACTTATGAGTGAACAGTAAAGCTCCACAATACAAAGAAGAAGAATGTTTACTGTAGATTCTCTCTAAGTTAGATTGTGCTTAAAATGTATGTTTACCCTGCTTGTGTAGAAGCATCATTATTGTAAACAAACCTTGTAATAAACAGATTGTTTGTGTTCCCTAATGGACCAGTTGGGTCAGAATTATTAGGAAGACTAAGACAATGTGTTTTAGTGGTGTTAGTCACTTGCAGTTAGCTTGTGCATTGTTCCCTAATGGACCGGTTGGGTCAGAATTATTAGGAAGACTAAAACAGTGTGTTTTAGTGTTGTTAGTCACCAGCAGTTGGCTCGTGCGATTGTAATTAGTTTGGTTATAGTGGATTAAGCCCTTGTCTAAGGCAAAATCACCTTGGCGGGTGGACTGGATTAGCTTGATAGTTTTTCAAGTGAACCAGGATATATCGTGTGTCTTTCTTATTGTTAGTTCATTTATGATCTTTGATTGAGTTTTCATAAAAAGCTTTCAGAAAGGAAAACCCAATTCAAACCCCCCTTTCTTGTGTTTTTCTCACACCTTCAATATCGTCCAGTGTGATAGATATCTCGCCATGTGGTGGATGAAATGAAGACGTCTTTGAGTGTCATCTCTCTACAAACGCATTAAGCATAACATGATTAATCTTACCATAAATGGTCTTACAGAAGTCTCTCATCCTTGATAGCCACAAAACATCCTGAAACCATAACTCATTAGGTTCATGCAGCCCAACAATCTTCCGCCTATGGTTGATGAATTTAAGCATATCACAGTCCTACAGAAAATTAAATCACCATTGGAAACATTTTTAATATTATAACAAACATGATTTAAAAAGAATGAATCCAATTAATTTTACGTCTTCGTCCCAGACATGTCTGCCAGTATGGTATGGGTAAAGAGGCAGTAGTGACAAGTCTGACGCGGCCTCTTCTAAACCTCTGTTGTGACTGTGGTGGCTCTTCTACCTCCTAGGCCTGGGGTACCTCAGGTACTTATGTTGTCTCTTGTGTCTGGGGTGCCACATGTACCTCTAGTGTCTAAGGTAGCTCTGGTAACTTGGGTATCTCTCCTGCCTCTGATGTCTGAATAGGTAAAACTTGTCGCTTACAAGAAGATAGAGGCAGAGATGCATGACTATGTGATACCTGTCTCTTACAGGAAAAAGAAGACGAAGATACATGAGCCCTAGAAGCTGACGCCTCCGCATTAATTGGGCTAGAGGTAACATGGGCCTGCGATGATTGACTTTTTTCCCTCCGAACTGATGCTTGTTGTGAAATCTTGTAGTGCCTCAACCGGTCTTTCCTATCATCCATAATGCTTGTAAGTAAACAAACAAGTGTTGCACAACGAGTACAAGCAAAAAAGCAATATATATATATATATATATATATATATATATATATATATATATATATATATATATATATATATATATATATAAACTGAAAAACTCTAGAGATGCATCTTCGGTTTCTGGGAATTAAAATGTTGGAAAATTTCAGAGATGTATCTACGGAATTTTTCGCAAGTCTTATGAGCGTCAATGGCGGTAATGCATGCTGAAATATTAGATTTGACTTGATTAGATTTTATTAGATTTAATATTTAAATATAATCCAAGTTGTGTTAGCCCAAACCCAATTAGGGTTGTATATAAATAGTCCTAGTTTGTATCATTATTTGTATAATTCAATAATACAATTCTTATTTCCTTATTCTATCTCTATTCTCTCCTCACTAAAAGTGCCTCACGCACTAACAAATTGGTATCCAGAGCTTCCGGTTATTGTTCTTAATCGAGTTTTCAAGAACTTCACGTCAGAGATCGTGTTTCCAGGGCAAGTGAATCAACCGCTGCGAAGATGACTGGTGATAAGAGCATTCTGAATTCCATTCCAATGCTTGACGGCAAGAATTGAATCCAATGGAAAAAACAGATGCAATCCTTATTTGGCTTCCATGATACCCTAGAAGTGGTTACCGGCGGCGTTCCTGTGTTGGCTGAAAATGCAATCGAAGAACAGAAAAAATCCTACAATGAAGACAAGAAGAAAGATTGCAAGACTGATTATTGCATTCAGACGGCGGTCGATGCTGCTAACTTCGACGGAATCTCTCATGCTGAAACGGCGAAGGAGGCATGGGATATTCTGGTGAAGTATTATGAAGGAGGTGAGAAAGTCAAGGTTGTCAAGTTGCAAACCTTGCGTCGACAATATGAGTTGTTGTCGATGGGAGAAGACGAAAAAGTTGCAGAATATGTGTCGAAGGTTCAGAAACTCGTCCATCTCATGAAGGGTTGTGACGAAACCATAACTGATAAGATGATAGTTGAGAAGGTAATGAGAACGTTGACATCTCACTTTGATCACGTTATCGTAGCTATTCAAAACTCCAACAATCTTAAAACCCTAAAAGTGGAAGATTTGGTTGGTTCGTTGGAGGCGCATGAGATGAGGATTGTCGAAAGAAAGGGAGTTCAGGATTCGATACAAGCACTGCAGGCTCAGTCATGGAAAAAGAATGGTGGTTCCAACAAATTCAAAGGCAAAGTCGACAAGACTCAAGGAAAGAAGTATTGGTCGAACCCTCACAAGAATCAGGTCGAAGATAGAGCTGAATCCTCGAAAAGAGGAGGAGGCAACTATCGAAAGGACAAAGAAGATAAGAAAGGTATGCAGTGTTATAACTGTGAAAAGTGGGGTCATTTGGCCAAACATTGTTGGTACAGGAAAGACAATGGATCGAAAAAAGGCAAGGACGAAGGAGCGAACCTTGCACGCCAAGATTCAGATGATTCAAAAATGCATTGACTTTGGATGCGTCCGAAAATATATATCTAAAATCTAAAAGTATTATTGTATTTTCACGAGGTGTGGTAGTAATCCATAGGATGTAATTAAGTAATTCCATTTTGATTAATGGTTTTGAAATCTCACGTTTGGGCCATTTGTTTCTTAAGCCTCATTCGTTCAAGGCCCTAACTATAAAAAAAATAAAAATTGGGGCATCATCATGGCGTGAGCAGACATCATCACTTTTCTTCGTAATGCATGAACTTAACTTTCTCATGGTGTCAACTTTATATCAAAAAATATTTGTTGACAATAACTTAATCTTTATTTTATTATTACAGAACATATTTATTTACATTTAAACTAAAATTTATAAGCCCTTATATAGATACATAGCAAAAATGCATCATGATTTCATACTATTGGTTTATAAATTTCTAAAAATTATATGTAAATAACATTATTAGATTAATATTTTTAATCTAATACATATTGATATGGATAATATTTGATAATTAGAGGGAAATATTTACATTACAAGTAAATGAGAAAATACTTCAGACTTAAAAGTGAAATATTAGATTAATATTGTTAAATAGAAATGACAAAAAATGTTTTAAAATTAAAAGTGAATCTTAAAAAAAAAAATGGTTAGATAAAGGATATATAAAAAGTATTTCAAACCTGATAGAACTATATACTTACATAAATATGATTACTTTTTAAATATTATTATAATTGTAATATAATAAAATTAGAGTTTGATTTGATTTATTCTTTAAACACTGACTTGTAAAGTAAATGGAGTAATTTTATATAAATTTTTTATTAAATTTTATTTTTAATCAATGTAAAATTTGTATTTTTTTTCAATTCACTCCCACACATCTAATATTATTGATTTTGATGTGTAGATACAAATAGTGAGTGATTTGAATTGTCGATATATGAGACTTGATTTTCAGTATACACTATAAATTCCACATAAGTTAAAGATAAAGTGTAACGTCTTAGACTGCTTTAAGAATTATTGACTGACTCCACAATCTAACACGAGTTTTTTCAGCATGTTTTGCCCTCTCATAATGCTTTTTGAAAAACTTTCCAAAAGGTCACTCATCCAAATACTACTCTAAGTCAAACACACTAAGCTATGAAGTTCTTATTTGTTAGGCTATCAAAAAGAGTATGCATCTTGTTGGTGTATGTAGTACCAATCAATCATTATAAGTCTTTCTTCAACCATGTAGTCTCATATCTGCACAGCCTCAGGATCCCTGTCATTCTGATGTGAATTTGATTTTTTGCCTAGAAGGTGGCAGGAGCCACTCATTATCATGCCTTGTGCACCGGCGACCACTCCCCGTCCCCGCCAACTCGGGCGTTACAAGCACACAAAATTCCACTTGGTTCGTCCCCGAGCCACATTGTATTGGTAGAAGTCTGCTCTGATACCATTTGTAACATGCTATACTACTTTCAGGATTATCGACTGACCTACCAATCCAATGTTGGTGTAAGCCCTGGAGGCCAATACTTTCGGTACTTGTATCAAATTATTTATTAATAATAAACGGTATTTCTTTATAATGTTTGTTTTTCCAAAATAATAAAGTCCATAGAATAGATAGCCCGTTTAATGAAATATTAAGTGTGACTTAATCATGAGATCCCATTAAACATAAGGACATTATTCTTAAAGTATTTGTAGTCGAGCTTTACTGTGAAATGAGATAACCTTAAAGCATTAAGACTATTATGTATATAGACTGATGATCATATCTCATGGATCATGGATAAGGAGTTATCAAGTCTTAACATAAGTATGAATATTAGGAGTAATATTTATACCGAATTGACCTGCTATGAGAGTAATACATAAAATGTTATGCAAAGTGTCATAAGTTACTCTCATGGTGATAGTGGTGTATACCACCCTTCGACCTGAAACCACTATGGACCATAGATGTAGAGTCAGGTACTTTATTGTTGATCAAACATTGTCCGTAACTAGACGACCATAAAGACAGTTAATGGGTACTCCATAAAGCATGTTGAGGGACATGAATAACCTAGATGGAATTTTCCCATCTTGCTTAACATGATAAATTTCTAAGGGCCCAATATTGAACTAGACAAGGATGACACGGTATATTCCTTGTGTCCAATATTGAAATGGACAAGAATGACCCATTATGATCTAATATAATTGTCAACGTCACGAGAACCTACAAGGTCACACACATAAGGACAGATTGATGAGAGATATAATAAATAAGGAACACTGTAAGATACGGTGTACTTGAGAGAATTATGAAACATCGTACGGTGTACTTAACTGAAATATAAAACATTGTATAATATAATAATAATAGTTAATATTATTATTATAATAGTTATTAAATATAATAATAATAATAAAATATGTTTATTATAATAATGGTTATTATTATTATTATTATTATTATTATTATATGGTGCACTTAAGTTGGGCTTTTTAGCTTACAACCCACACAATCTCTCTCTCTCTCTCTCTCTCTCTTTCTCTCACACACTCACTCACTCACTCAAAGTCTTCATTCATAGTAGCTAGCATTGAGATTGAAGGCACTCTATTCGTGTGGACTGAGTAGAGGCGTTGTTCTTCATTCAACGCTCGTGATCATTCATCCGGATCTGAATCAAAATTGTTAATCACCACAAGAGGTAATTGTTTCTATCACTGATAATACCCATTCATAATTTTAAATTCTGCTGCATTTTGGATCGCGATTTCCCTTCATCCAACACAAGTTTCTTCAGCATGCCTTGTCCTCACTCACACGCATTCCGGAAAACATCCTAGAAGGTCACCCATTCAAATACTACTCCAAGTTAAGCACACTTAACTATGGAGTTCTTATTTGTTAGGCTATCGAAAAGAATATGCATCTTGTTAGTGTATGTAGTACCAATCAATTCTTATAAGTCTTCCTTCAACCATGTAGTCCCATACCTGCACAGCCTCAAGATCCCTCTCATTCGGATGTGAATTTGATTTTTTACCTTGGAGGCGGCAAAAGCCGCTCATTGTCATGCCTTGTGCATCGATGACCATTCCCCGTCCTCACCGGCTCGGGTGTTACAATCCCTCCAAATTCCACTTAGTTCATCCCCGAGCCACATTGTATTGGTAGAGTTCAGCTCTGATACTGTTTGTAATGCATTAGACTACTTTCAGGATTATCAACTGATCCCACAATCTGACACGAGTCTTTTCACTATGCTTTGTCCTCACTCACATGCTTTCTAGAAAACTTCCCAGAAGGTCACCCATCCAAATACTACTCTAAGTCAAACATACTTAACTATGAAGTTCTTATTTGTTAGATTACCGAAAAGAAGATGCATCTTATTGGTATAGATAATACAAATTAATATGTATAAGTCTTCCTTCAATCATGTAGTTTCATATCTACACAACCTCAAGATTCCTCTCATTCCGATGTGAATTCGATGTTTTACCTAGAAGGCGACAGGAGCCGCTCATTGTCATGCCTTGTGCATCGGCGACCACTCCAAGTCCTCGCCAGCTCGGGTGTTACAAGCCCACCAAATTCCACTTGGTTCGTCCCCGAGTCATATTGTATCGGGAGAGTTCTTCTCGGATACCATTTGTAACGCATTAGACTGCTTTCAAGATTATCGACTGACCTCACAATTAACACAAATCTTTTCAGCATGTTTTGTCCTCACTCACACGCTTTCTGGGAATCCTTATAGAAGGTCACCCATCCAAATACTACTCTAAGTCAAACACGCTTAACTATGGAGTTCTTATTTGTTAGATTACCAAAACAAAGATGCATCTTATTGGTATACATAGTACCAATCAATTTGTATAAGTCTTCCTTCAATCATGTAGTCACATACCTACACAACCTCAAGATTCCTCTCATTCCGATGTGAATTCGATGTTTTACCTAGAAGGCAGCTAAAGCCGCTCATTGTCATGCCTTATGGACGTGCGATAACTCCTCGTCCTCGTCGGCCTTCCGTGTTACATAAAGCATTATAAAAATTAATATAGACTCTTACCTCTTATCTTATAAATCGGTTTTGTATGGATAAATTAAAATAAATTCTAATTTTAATATGATATCAGAATCTATTGATCGCAGTATGTGTCATCTATCGTTTATATCCACACATCAAACTCTTTTATATAGAATGACACATCTTACCTTATAAAACAATTTTTGAATATTGAGATTGAATTGTCTTTTATAGAAAATGACACATTTTACCTTACAAACCAATTTTTGAATATTGACATTGAGTTGAATTTATTTGACTTATTATTTTATTCTAATTTATATATTAATTATATTTACTCCTTCTATTATTTTATTTTATTTTATTTTTTATTCTTTAAATTTATATTTCTCGTGTTAATAAATGGCAATTTTGTAAAATTGTTCATAATAATTATTTATATAATAATAATCATATACATTTTTAATACAATTAAAAGTGTCAAAATACTTATGAAAAAATGGAAATAGCATCAAATTATTTATTTTTATATAATAGTTTAAATAAGTTGGTAATAGTACAACGCTTCTAAAATATCATAACTCATACCTAAATAAATTTAAAAGGCTCCAAGCCAAATGTAGACCTTAAATATTTTGCGGGAATGGTTTAGATCATGCAAAAGATTGGCTAGCAAGTGCGTCACACCAGTATCTCTCTGACCTTAACTCATAAATTTTTGTCTAATAAAAGAACATTCAGGCAACAAATTTTCAGATATCAATTTGGTCTTTTATTCAACTTATTTATATAAAATAATAAATGGAGTTGAAATTCAAACCGTCACTTACGACTCCTGGAGAATGTCAAGCTAAGGTTACCAGGAAGCAGAAACACTACTACATGCATAAATACTGGTTATCATTAAGATTGATTATCATTTTATAATTAATCTTGGTCGCTACTATTACAACAAAAACTGAATTAATGGAGGGAAAGGGAAATAATAATAACAACGCAGGGGTTCGATACCGAGGTATTCGTATCAGACCATGGGGTAAGTTTGCAGCAGAAATTCGTGATCCAACAAGAAAAGGTTCTCGTCTTTGGCTTGGAACATTTGATACTGCTGAACAAGCTGCACGTGCTTATGATGCTGCTGCTTTTCATTTTCGTGGTCACAAAACCATTCTCAACTTCCCTAACGAATTTGCTCACTCTACTACTAGTTATTATATTCCAAACACTACTTCTACTTCAAATAATATATTGCCTAACCCTTTTTCTTCTTCTTCTTATCAACAACAACAACAAGATGATGATATTCTAGATCAATTGGCTTGCTTGGACTATAAGTTGTTGGAAGAATTCCTTCAGGGGCAAGATGATGCTGCAGCGGGCTCTAGACAGGCGAGTGAATAGCAAGCATTAGTTACATTGCATGTAACAGAGAGTGGTCTAGCTATATTTGCATGCATTGATGTAATTTTTTAAGGACGGTATTTGAGTTTGATTGTGTCAAAATAATTCAATTTATTTCAAGGATTTGGTGTATTTTGTTTTAATTTTATCATAGGAAATGTTTATTTCAGAATAACCAAATTAGACACTAGACATTGTATTTAAGGTTTGTTTGGATTAAATAAAAACGTTACCTGAAGGAGCATCATCTTACTGATATGTTAGTCTGTCTGGTGTTGTAACATTGCATAATTCAACTAACTATATAAAAATGCAAGGGCAATAGTGTCCCATGTATACTCACTAACCATACCAGGGTTCTTGAAGTAGTGTAGCTATACCACATCAATATAAGTGACATTTTTATTAGAGAAAATGGTAGGCAGCATCCACCAAAATCAACATATACATTTTGATCATATATGCCATGTTGAGTAATATAAATTAATGCTCGCATTAAAAACATGTATCTAAAGTATTGTAGAAGCATCTATCTAGGGTAATATGAGTTCATGTATCAACTCATTAATGAGTTTTAAAGAGATGTAGAAATAGATTAGTAGAGTTATAATAATATATGTAAGAGAGAAGTGTGTAAATCTCTCTCTCTCTCTCTCTCTCTCTCTCTCTCTCTCTCTCTCTCTCTCTCTCTCTCTCTCTCTCTCTCTCTCTCTCTCTCTCTCTCTCAAACATAGATGCATATAAAACTATTTATTAAATACTATAAAAAGGGAGACATTTAAAAGAAAAATATCATTTTACAATCACCTATAGAATACCACCAACAGAGTAGCACAAAATGAAGAATTAAAGAAGAAGAAAATCACAGTTGTTAGAATTCTTGGGATGATTCAAAGAGGAGTCTCAAATACCATTATTCCAAGAATTATATTGAAGGAGATTCAAAGGTGAGAGTAGTCAAATTTATGTCTTTAAAAAGAGATTATGAGAATGAAAAGATGAAAGAAAATGAAAGTTTGAATGAGTAATTTAGTAGACTCACCGATTTAGTGAATCAAATGAAGTCTCATGGAGACACACTTAAAGATCGTAGAATTGTAGATAAAATTTTAATTAGCTTGATTGAAAACTTTGATCTTATGGTGGTTGTTATAGAAGAAACTAAGGATTTATCAACCATGACTATCCAAGGGTTGATTGGGTCACTTAGATCATATGATCAAAGGTTGTCCCGTCTTAATGAAAAGTCAGTTGAAAGCGCATTTCAATCCAAATAATGAGAAATTAGTATTTTAAAATAATGGTGAGTCTTCTAGAGGTGGTAGATTTGGTAGAGGCCGAGGAAGAGGCGAAAACTCATGTGGAATAGGAAGAGGCACTTATGAAAATTAGCAAGTGTACTAATTGTGTCGAAGTAATGAAAATATTAGATCATCTTTAGAGGGATTGCGTTAATTTAACAAGGTTATTAGTGTGCTTTTAAAGGTAAATATTGGGGGATTTTCAAGTTCCGTTTGCAAAGTAAATTGTGAGAATAAAATTGATAGAAAATACAAAATGGAGAAAGTGATTAGATTTCGTTTCGAGTCCACGAATTATCACTGTTGGTAGCTGCATCTATTTCTATGAAGTGATTTTCTAGAATTACGATAAATTAAAACGATCATTATACCCAATTCCTTGGTGTATAACTCAATTTTCTTAACGACAAATCCCTAACTCCTTAGGAGAATTCAATGTAAAAATAGGCAAAAACGCTCGTTAATTTCTTGATCACAAGCTTATAATTATTTATTCCTAAATCAATTTATAAGTTTAAACAAATATTATATTTTAGGTTCACAACCTTAAGATCAGTAATCGCTACAGACCTAATCGTCAACAAACAAATAACATTACGATCAAAGATAACTGAATAATAACTAGAATATCATATCATTCAAAATAGTACAAGGCTAGCTTCATAGTTCAACAAATTAAATCAGCTTCGTCTAACAAAACCTAATCAAGAGCAAACTACTTACTCATAGTAATACAAGTCAATACCATGAGATTAAAATAACATTACATGAAAATCAATGAAGAATAGAGTATCAAATGGTTGAAAACTCTAATTCCTTTCTCCATAATTGTCTTGCCGTCACTTTCAGCTCCAAAAATCGTAATCCTCTTTTCTCCCCTCTTTCTCTTATATATAGCAAAAAAATGTGTGGCCAAAAAAACGATTCATCATGGGTGCGATGTAAATTCATCGTGGCCTTTACTTTTCCAATAGCAAGATATCTTTGTTAGATTTCATTTTCAAAAAGTCTCATCTCATCCCGAGTTACGAAACTCAAGATATGATCAAGTTACAAGACATGCGTCATGATGCAAATTGTGCTGAAAATGATTTTGTTTTCACAAGTCTTCACTTTTTTTTCACATTTTTCTTTTTCATTTCACTTCTTTATTGTATTCTTATTTCTTCATAAAACTCAAACATAAACTACCAAAAATCATCAAAAACATATGTAGATGCTTATAAAAAAATTACATGATGATAGAGTGTTATCACAACCCCAAATTTACATGGTTGCTTGTCTTCTAGGAACTCATTCGTAGCCATGATCTTCCTTAGAACTTCGTACTTACCAAACCATTAGTATACAATAATGATAGCAAAATTAGTCACTTCCATTCATCATACTTACAACAAATTTTTCTCTAAATTTCTAAGTACTCAATCTTCTCTCAATCCCACCATTAACTCATATTGAAATAATATGGTAAACACTCATTCATGCACAATCATCATAAAACATATGAATTTGCAAAACATCTAAAAATAATAATTTCCTATTAAAAAAATGCTTTTGATGTCTTTTATCAGTTATAACTTGTCAATGTGAGAAGTATTTGGCCAATAGGTTCAAGTACTTGGAGTTAAGCACCTACTACCCTCTTATTCTTACACCATCTACTCCAATTCTTCATTTGTTTCCATTTTTTGGTGCTAGACTTTCGACTTTCTTTATCTCACAATTTTGCAGAAGCTTTAAATTTTTATCATTGTAACCAATTTTCTAGTTTATTTTCATTCATCAGTTTTTTGGTCGACATGTTCTCGATTTTTAGATTCTAGCACCTTACCCCCAAACTTAAAATATTTCTCATTCTAAAAGTAACCCCAAACTTAGTTTTTTGCATTTATCAAAACTACATAAAGAAAAATACCAAATACCTAATTTCGAGGAAGGGTGGAAAGATTTATCTTTCAAGTTAATTTGTTAAGTATGTGGCTACGTTACTGAAATAAATGTCCCAGAGTCAAAGGGTTTAGCAACGAATAAAAATTTATTTATAGGTTTGTCTACATAATGGTCTAAGTTTAAACAAAAAATTGTCTCAGGGTATAATAAAAAAGACAGACAAAATTTCTGAAGTAATGCAAATCCTAGCAAATAAACAATTGTACGTACACTTGTCGTAACCCGAAATTTGACCTCCCTCTTTTGCCTTTTGCATAAGCATGCGCATTCGCATCGTTAGCATACGCATTCACACTTTTCTCTGTGTGTTTCTTGTTGCAGGATATTCAGGTTTCCAAGCCCGATTAATCGCATCCTCTTAAGATTATTTCATCGTCAAAACAAGCTTAAAATAAAGGTTTCCATGCTCACTCATCAAATTAAGAGGTAGAAAATCGGAACCGAGACTCCAGTGTCACTTCCTAAGCAATTTGGGCAAAAATTGACTGAAGTAACCGGTTAACGCCTGGTGAGTAACTGGTTACTCAGTGCAAATTTGCAGTTCCTACTGCATTTTTGGGACAGCAGCCATGCACTCTCTTTGGTCATTGCTTCTACTTGATTCTAGCAGTGTGTAGAATATTCTAGACATCTCTAGACATTTCAAGACAGTCTAAGTGCATTTATTCCAATGCTTCACTCTAATTCAAGTGCACCATGTTCCTTGTTTTCCAAGCAATGTGAATCCTTGGATGTTGGAGTTCACCTTGACATTCGCACCGAGTTGGGTCTAACTAACCGAGTTAACCACCTTGACTCAGTGAGTCAAGTGTAACTAACTCCAACCCTAACTCCAAACCTCCCAAAGCTAAGTCCAAAGCTAGCTCCAAACCTCTCATATTCCAAACCTGAAGTCTATATAAACTCACCTTCACTCATTTTCAAGGACCTTCAACCATTTTTGCACAATTCACTCTCAATTCTCTCACATTCTTTCTGATTTTTTTCTGCTACATCTTCATCTTCATCCCAATTCTCTTCCAAAAAACCTCACCAAAGCTTATTTCTACTTTGAAGGATAATCACTTTTACATCAAAAGTGATTATTTCTTGAGCTCAACCTTCATCAATCTTGCAATTATACTTGGATTTCTGGAGTTATTTCGGCTTGTGGAATTATATCAAGTATTTGCTTCAACATTCAACAGTTCGAATTTGCATTTTGGAGGTTTATCGTATTTTGCTCGATTTCGACACGTTTCGTCACCGAATTGAAGATTCCTCTGGTTTTCTTTAATTTTCTGCATCAAGAATACTTTGCAACAATTACCAAGGCACATCTCCGCCTTGTAGGTTGGTAGATCTATCCTTGCTAACCGTTTCGATCATTTTCGCACATTTACGATGTAATTTCAATCGTTTTCGGTTCGATTTGTTACGTATTTGCTTGATCTTTAATCTCCATGATTATTGCTTGTGATGTGTGTTAATTGCACTTACATGATATAATTTTCGTGCACAAATTCTTGATCTAGCATGGATTGGTTGGTATAAGTGATTAAGTGCTGAAAATCACTTTTGGAAAGCTGTTTTTTCTGTTATTTTTGCCACTGTCACAGTGGTAACCGGTTAACACATGGTGAGTAACCGGTTACTCAGTGCAATTTTCACCAAAATACGCAAGTTTTAAGCAAGTAACCGGTTAACGCGTGGTGAGTAACCGGTTACCACTGTACAGAATGGCCATTTTCTTGCATTTTCAAATGTGTTTGCTATGCTTTCTTCCTTTTAACTTCCATTGATTATCATGCTTGATTTTGTGGATGTCTTAAATGTCATTTAACTTCTGTTTGAAGCTTATTCATGAACTTTTGTTGCACACTTTCAATTATTCAAATTGTTCATGTTTTGGCATCATGTGAATATAATCATTCTTGCATTCCACTTTGATCACATAACATAACTTTGTGTTGCATATTTGTTGATCATTTGGTACTGTTTTGTACTCCCTTCCTTGGTTTTGCATTAAGTTTCATTTTTCATGGATGAGCTTAATTTTGTATAATCAATAATTCACACCTTTTGCCTTAACGATTTTCCACTCTCTTTGGAAATTTAGTGGCATGGCTTTCCCTTTGATTAATTGATCGAAACCATGTTTCGATTAGTTGATCTTCCCCTTTCCTCTCTTTAGGCTTTCTTTAGAGATTTCTCTCTTTTTCCCCCCGTGTAGTTGGAGTTTCGCGTTGCGCCTTGCATCGGAGCACTGTACAATTGAAGTTGTCACGCTGTCCGTTTCTCCACGCAGAAGCACTGTACAAATTGGAGTTGTCACGCTGTCCGTTTCAATTTTCGCACTATACTTTGAGTGCTAGAGAATGAATGAGGAGGGAATTGTCCTACCCTCATTCTGACTATTTCTTGGGTAAGGGAGTTGGCCCTCTCGCTGAGAATAGTCACCTCTATCCTTAAACTGTAGTGTTCCTCCATCCTCGGTTGAGTTGATCCCAGATCACTTTTATCTTTTTCAATCTCTCTTTTGATCAATCATCATTTCTCTTGGTTAAAGATCATTGTCTCTTGGGTTAGCACCCAACTCTTACCCTACTCTTTTCTTGCAATCATTGTTCTTTTGATTCCCCTGGAGAGTCTCTTTTCTCTTTCTTCAGTTATACATAGTACTCCTGTTGCGACCGAATCCCCTGCGGAGTTTGAAACCTTCTTTTGGTTCCTCTCCCTTTGTTTGGTTAATCACTGCCTGTCAGTTAAAACACCAATGTTTGTCTCTTTTCTCAGTTAACCACAGTCCGTCTGTTAAAATACTGAGTTTCCCCGGGTTAATCACCTTCTCTCGGTTAATCACCCTTTTCTTCTGTTAACCACAGTCCGTCTGTTAAAATACTGAATCCCTTTTTTTGAGTTAATCACCTTCCTTTGGTTAATCACTCATTTTTCTCGGTTAATCACAGTTCTCCTGTTAAAACCGAACCCCGCAGTTGGCAACCTTTATTGGTTCGAATACTTGCACCCTTGGGCTAGTAACCTCTTTTGGTTCAATACCCTTTCTTCGTTGGTTAAGTGTTGTTTGTTCAGTCAATACCAACACCCCTTTTGGGTTACGACCTTCGATCGGTCCTACACCCGCTCTTCTGGTTGATCACAATTTTCTCTGTTAAAACCATTGATTCTCTATCCCCACATAGTTGCAATCCTTGTTTCTTCGGTTAACCACTTTTTATCAGTTAACATACCGATGTCCCCTCCGAGTCAAACACCTTCTCTGGGTTCATCACTCTCTCTCTTGGTTTATCACAGTCCGTCTGTTGACACCAGCCTTTTTTCCCCGCCAGGGTCTTATTTTCTTTCTACAGTTAACCACTGCCGGCCAGTTAATACACCGAGTCTCCCTTTTCTCTTGGTTTTCACCACTATCCCTTTATTTGGATCCCCAGCGGATTCTTTTCTATAACCTTTGTTCTTACTTTCTTGGTTTCGACACCAATTTCTTTTTTTATCCCCAGCGGAGTTTCTTTCCTTCTTGGTTTTGACATCATTCTTCTCCTAGTCTCTTGTGCAATCACTCTTACTGCGTGGTCTTCCCCTAGTAAAGTTTTTCTTTCACTCTTGGTCTTGGTTTTGACACCACTTCTTTTGTTTCCTGTTTCATTCTTGTTTTGTTTTCCGTTCAGTTCCCCGAACTACGGAAGCTCTAATTCTGCATTCGTTCGAATGTCAGATACGTAGGCACGAGACGCGATGTCTTGGCGAGCACACTTCCACCCTTCTTTCCTTCTCCCTTTCTTCCTTCTTTTGTGTCCCCTGGTTCCATGAACTACGACACTCTGATTTCCTCATTGCACTATGAGGGTACGTAGGCCCGAGGGCCACAATCCTCCGCGAGCACTTTCTTTCTTTTCTTTCTTTTTCCCATTTCTCTCTCTCTCTCCTCCTTCTCTTAGCCAGAAGCCTTTAGATAGATAACCCATCTAAGCCTAGAAGCAAGCATAATGGTTCCCGTCGAGTACGACAGATGCATTAGGTGCTAGTACCTTCCTTTCGCATAACCAACCCCCCATTCCCGTTTTTCTTCCCCTTGGGTTTTATCGATATTTTCTCTGTCCTTTGGGACTAAATAAAGTTCGGTGGCGACTCTGTTGTTATCTTTGAGTGTGCGATTCACTCAGGATGTAAACCGGCCATCTTTAGCTGGCGACTCTGCTGGGGACAGATTGACCTCTTGCTGGTCCATCCCTTGAGGGGTTTAGCCTAGTTTTGTTTCCTTTCTTGCTCGTTTGGGTGTTTATCTTTTGCGCTTTACTCGCTTTATTTTACTTGCTTTAGCTTTCTGGTTATTTACTGCTTTTCTTTACTGCTTTAAATATTCATATGCTCTATATTCTGGATGGCTGCTATTTTCTTTGCTATTGTCGGCTGAGTTGCTACTTGAGAGATAAGCCCACTACCCAGGCTTGAGCATACACATAGGTAATAGCGTGGGCAGGCGTGACGCTCCCGTGGTGTTGGCCACGTCGGGTGTTCACGAGACCTACATCCAGACAAGGTTCTATCGGGAGATATCTGCTACTGTATGTTGATATAGGCCAGTAGTTATTCTCCTGAGGAGTTATCGACTCTGGTGACCAGTCCCGAGGACTCAGTTGAGGTACTCCTCCCAAGGAACGATAATGGCAGACCAGAAATAGCAAACCCATTACGCTTCTTGATCCGAGGGCCCAAAGCTGGGAACTTGCCATAAGACCTTTTTTTGGGGGAATCGGTGGACGACCTCTTTGTTTGGCGATAGTATTTTACCCCGAGGGATGAATGTATTATTGCTTCTCAAATCGAGAATCTGAAACTGAGAATCCTGCTTTCTATATCATACCTGTGAGGGGGATATTGGGTTTTTCTGCAGGAAACCAAGACTCTTCCAACCGTTGTTCTCTTATTGCGTCAGATCTCGCACCAACACAGCACTACCTTTGCAGATGTTCAGATTTGACTATTCAGACTATGCTGGCTTGTTGATTCTGGTGTTGCATATCATCTCAACATGTCAAATTAATTTTTGCATAAGCATTTTATAACTTTATTTTTGCATGCATATCATACATTCATTTGCACGCATATGCACGTCCCTTCATCCGAAATCGTTGCTCATCCTTGTCCGCCTTCCTTGTAGCAAGACGACGACTCGACATCGGTATTTCACTCGCTCAAGCAAATCCAGGATCATGGCCGACTTTGAAGCTGAGAACGCTGCTTATAAGTAAACTCTGGCTCAATTCCAAGGTCGGATGGATCAGTTCTAGACGAACATGGATGTCATTATGGAACTCCTTCGTGCTCAGAGGGACGCCGCTGCTGCTGCCACTGTTGTTGCAACCCCTACTGATGCAACTGTTGTCACTCCTGTTGTGATTGTTCCTCCTGTTGTTACGGCTACTCCTGCTGTTGTTGTTCCTTCTCCTGCTATGGTTGAGGTACCAGTTAAGCCTGTGAATCAGCCTATTGTTCAACATGGTTTGAACCAGATGCCCGCTGGTTTTCCTTGGGGCATGCCTCTGAATTACACTCCTCAGCTTCCAAATAATGGTAGTGCCTTCATGCCATATCAGCCTTTTGTTGCGCCCATGCCTAATGGGAATGCTGTCGCATATCTATGGGTCATGCCTACTCCCGTCCCACCTCCAGTGTTGAATGATGATCCTGAGAATCGTCAGGTTCGAACTCATCAAACTTCCAGGTTGGATGACGCTGAAACTCCCGACGAAGAAGAGCATGTGTATAGAGGTCCTCCTATTCATGTTCCGGTTTCATCTCGAGCTGCTCAAACTGCTGTTCAGAATGTTCATCCTGGGATGTTCTACCCTTGGGCATCTTCCTCAGCTGCTGAGGTACCTTCTCCGAATTATCCGTATGGTGTTCCGAAGGGTCAGAATGCTGGTCAGATGATTAATCCGGGTTTGGTATATCCTTCTCAGTTTGCTACTCCGCAAGTGAATGCTCCTGCCGCTTCTCAGCTGCCAAATCCTCAGGTTCTTGTCAGGCCTGTTAATCAAAGTAGATCTGTTGACTACAAGTTGTTGGAAGACCGTATCAGAGCTATTGAAGGGTTTTCTGCTTTTGGCTTGGAGGCCAAAGACTTATGTATGGTTCCAAATGTTGTGCTGCCGCAGAAATTCAAGATACCTGATTTACCAAAGTATAAAGGTTTAAGCTGACCGCGCAGTCACATCACTATGTACTGCAGGAAGATGGCATCCCATATTGATAATGATGAATTTCTCGTTCATTGTTTTCAAGATAGTTTTTCTGGGGCTTCATTGGATTGGTACATGGGCCTGGAGCGCAGTAAAATCCGTACTTGGAGGGATCTATCTGAAGCGTTCGTGAAACAATACAAATATAACCTTGATCTGGCGCCAACTAGATTGCAATTCAGAATTAGTCTCAGCGCTCACCTGAAACATTCAAGGAGTATGCACAAAGATGGCGTGAGATGGCATCTCGTGTGCGATCGGCACTCCCTGACAATGAGTTGGTTGACATCTTTATGGGTACCTTACAAGGATCTTACTACGAGAAAATGGTGGGTAGTTCTTCGTCGAACTTCGCTGATGTTGTAACGATTGGTGAACGGATTGAAAACGGTTTGAAGACTGGAAAGATTCCTGGAGCTGCTGCCCAGCAGCCGACCACTCGGAAATCTCAGAACAGTCAGTCCAAGAAAAAGGATGGTGAAGCCAACGCTGTGACAACTTAAGTTTCTCCTCAGTATCAAGCTCCCATGGCTCCCATGTCGTATTATCCATATCCATACATTGTTGATGCACAGTATCAATAACCTCCATATCAGCATCATCCGTAACAACCAGTTCAGAATGCTCAGAATCAGCAACGGACTCAACAGAACAAAAATCAACAGAATCAGAACCGTCAGAACAACAACAATCAAGGAAACCGTAAGCGTCTGAATTTTGACAGAATTCCGGTGTCATACATGGAATTATTTCCTTACTTGGTTCACCAAGGGGCAATTGTCCCCAAGCAGATTGCACCTGCAACTGCTCCATTTGGCCCGAAGCATAATCCAAATGCGCCCTGTGCTTTTCATGCTGGATACATAGGACATGCAACAGAGGACTGTTTTGTTTTCAAAACCAAAGTTCAGGAACTCATTGATAAGAAGGTTATGACTTTCGCCGAGGAAGGACCTAACATTCAGAATAATCCGTTGTCGAATCACAGGGGACCTGCAGTTAACATGATTGAGGATAATTCAGGGGCTGAATGTTCCTCCGGTCAGAAGCAATGCAACTTAATCAAGTTCAATAGCGCGGGTTTCCAGCAAGGTGACATCGTGGAAGCTACTGATGATGCTGGTCCCAGTAATCAGACTTCAAGCTTTGTGCGCAAGTGTCCGTCGGGTTTCAAGCTCGACAATTGGACATCTACTGTGGTTCTCGTGGTTTTCCCATATAGCATGTAATGCATTTTTCTTTCTCATTCCCTCGCCCTCGCCCGAGACGAGTGGATAGCTTGTAAAGGGCCTCACGTTTTTGCAATATTATGTGATCAATAAATAAAAAAAAATTTGCATTCAAAATCATGCTCTATTTTCTTTCTTTATTTTACTTTTTCACAAACAAATGGCAAAAGTTTCTTTTTCTTTTCACTTTTCAAAATAGCTCATTCTATTCATAAACATGCAGAAATAATAAAAGCATTGATAACAACATGGCAAACATCCATTGTAATTCTGGAATTCCAATTAACCAAGCCGAAGAGGATGGTGAGGAAGATTGTGAATTACCGGCTGAACTAGCAAGGATCCTTGAGCATGAGCGTAGAGAGATTCAGCCACACAAAGAGCCAGTGGAAGTTGTCAATCTTGGTACTTATGAGGTCAGAAGAGAAGTCAAGGTTGGCGAATCCCTCGCAAAGCATGTACACTCCGAGTTGGTCAAGTTGTTGAAAGAGTATGTTGATATCTTCGCCTGGTCCTATCAAGATATGCCTGGGTTGGATACCAACATCGTTGAACATCACTTACCACTTAAGCCCGGATGTCCTCCTGTCAAGCAGAAACTCAGAAGGACTAGACCTGACATGGCACTCAAAATCAGAGAAGAGGTAAAGAAACAGTTTGATGTTGGGTTCTTAGCCACTTCTGAATATCCTGAATGGATTGCCAACATCGTCCCGATTCCTAAAAAAGATGGTAAAGTCAGAATGTGTGTCGATTATCGAGATCTCAACAAGGCAAGCCCGAAGGATGATTTTCCTTTGCCTCATATCGATGTCTTGGTAGACAACACAACGCAGTTCTTTGTCTTTTCCTTTATGGACGGTTTCTCAGGATATAATCAGATCAAGATGTCCCTAGCTGATATGGAGAAGACTACTTTCATCACGCCGTGGGGTACATATTGCTACACGGTCATGCCATTCGGTTTAAAGAATGTAGGGGCAACATACCAACGTGCCATGACAACCCTCTTTCACGATATGATTCATAAAGAGATTGAGGTTTATGTGGACGATATGATTGCCAAGTCCAAAACTGAGGATGATCACCTGGTTCATCTAAAGAAACTGTTTGACAGACTCCGGAAGTTTAGATTGCGGTTGAATCCTGCGAAGTGCACCTTCAGAGTTTGATCTGGTAAACTGTTAGGCTTTAGCGTGAGTCAGAAGGGCATTGAAGTTGATCCTGATAAGGTTCGGGCAATTCAGAACATGCCGCCTCCTAAAACAGAAAAAGAAGTCTGTGCCTTTCTGGGCAGACTCAATTACATTTCAAGGTTCATTTCCCATTTGACGGCTACCTGTGAACCAATGTTCAAATTACTAAGAAAAAATCAATTGGTTGAATGGAACAATGATTGTCAAGAAGCATTTGACAAAATAAAACAATACTTGCAAGAACCACCGATCTCAGTACCACCGATTCCTGGTAGGCCTTTAATCATGTATCTCACCGTTCTCGATGAATCAATGGGATGTGTATTAGGTCAACATGATGACATTGGCAGAAAAGAACATGCAATATACTATCTGAGCAAGAAGTTCACTGATTGTGAGACCAGATACTCACTCTTAGAGAAAACTTGTTGTGCTCTGGTCTGGGCTGTTCGACGCCTAAGACAATACATGATTTGCCATACTACTTTGTTGATATCCAAAATGGATCCGATAAAGTATATATTTGAAAAGCCTGCTATCTCTGGAAGGATTGCTCGGTGGCAGATGCTGTTAACCGAATATGATATCCAACATGTTACCCAGAAAGCAATAAAAGGGAGTGTTTTGTCTGACTACCTTGCCCATCAACCTGTAAAGGGTTATCAATAGATGAAGTTTGACTTTCCCGATGAGGATGTTCTATTCATCAGAGATTATGAGACTCCAGACCCTGACATAGGACCCGAACCAGGGGCACGATGGACGCTCGTGTTCGATGGTGCCTCCAATTCTAAAGGTCGTGGAATCGGTGTTATCCTCATCTCTCCAATAGGTTTTCACCTTCCCTTCACTGCTAGATTATGCTTCGCATGCACCAACAATAGGGCTGAATACGAAGCATGCATCTACGGTATTGAAGCAGCTATCGACAAGAGAATCAAGATTCTTGAGGTCTATGGAGATTCTGCCTTGGTCATCGGTCAAGTTAGAGGGAATTTTGTGACTCGGGATTCCAAGCTGGTTCCGTACCAACAACACATTGCGAAGTTGATTCCTTACTTTGATGAGATTTCTTTTCATCATCTCCCCAGAGAGGAAAATCAACTAGCTGATGCTCTTGCCACTCTAGCATCCATGTTCAAGGTCAAGTGGAAGAATGAAGCTCCTCATATCCACATTGATCACTTGAACGAACCAACACACTGTTTAGCAATTGAGGAAGAGTCTGATGACAAGCCTTGGTTCTACGACATTAAAAGATATCTAGAAAAACAAGAATATCACGAGCGTATCACTATCACTGATAAGAAAGCTCTTAGGCGGCTTTGCGCCAAAATTTTCTTAAGTGGTGGTATACTGTACAAGAGGAATTATGATTCCGTGTTGCTCAGATGCGTGGAAAGACACGAAGCAAACATGATCATAAAGTCCATACATGAGGGCTGCGAGGGTGTACATGCTAAAGGTCATGCTGTGGCCAAGAAGATTCTTCGGGCTGGGTATTATTGGACAACAATGGAGGTAGATTGTTACAACTTTGCTAAAAGATGTCACAAATGCCAAATCTACGGGGACAAGATCCATGTGCCTCCAACTCCATTGAATGTTTTGACTTCACCTTAGCCATTCTCCATGTGGGGTATAGATATGATTGGAATGATCGAGCCGAAGGCTTCCAACGGTCATCGATTCATTCTAGTTGCTATCGACTACTTCACCAAGTGGGTTGAAGCTTCTTCCTATGCAAATGTTACACGACAAGTGGTTGCCATATTTATCAAGAAAGACATAATCTGTCGTTATGGCATTCCTAGCAGCATTATCACTGACAATGAAAGTAACCTGAACAACAATATGATGAAGCAGTTGTGTCAAGAATTTAAGATTGAGCGCCACAACTCTTCACCATATCGGCCCAAGATGAATGGCGCCGTTGAAGCAGCAAATAAAAACATTAAGAGGATTGTCCAGAAAATGGTCAAAACTTACAAGGATTGGCATGAAACGCTGCTCTTTGCACTACATGGCTACTGAACTTCAGTTCGCACCTCCACTGGGGCAACTCCGTATTTGCTAGTGTATGGTATGGAGGTAGTTTTACCCATTGAAGTCGAAATTCCTTCGCTCAGAGTCGTCATGGAAGCAGGTCTTGATGAAGCTGAATGGGTTCAATCCAGATACGACCAGCTGAATCTAATCGAAGAGAAGCGCCTTACAGCCGTTTGTCATGGTCAATTGTATCAGAGATGCCTCAAACGAGCTTTTGACAAGAAAGTTCTTCCTCAAACATTCTGTGAAGACGAACTCGTGCTCAAGAGATATTCACCTGTTCACTCGGATCCATGAGGCAAATGGACTCCCAATTACGAAGGACCCTTTGTTGTCAAGAAGGCCTTCTCAGGCGGAGCCCTGAGTTTCTGTTGCCCGTGAACTCCGATACAGTCAAAAAATATTATGCCTGAAAAAAAAGGATAAGAGTCCACTGGATTGACATCCGCAAGGACAATCTAGACAAAAATGAACGTCCCGATGGACCAAAAAAAAGAGATGTCCATGCAAACGTTAGGGACAGTAGAAAAAAAAACAATAATAACCCGCTAAGTTGAAAACCCGAAAGGGCGATTTAGGCAAAAATGGGTATCCCGGTGGATGAAAAAAAATAGGAAAACATGTCCAGGCAAAAATTAGGGATAAAGGCATTGACTGTGAACACTTGAGCCTCTCTTTATCACAGCTAGACCTTAGACGGTAACAGAACATTCCAATCATCATCAACAGGTGCAAGGCGTTGGAACCTAGACTTACAGTGGATGGTGGCCAATATTGTAATCAATGCAAAGCATAATTTCCCTTTGCCATTTACACTTGTTTTTCAATTTTATTTCAAAATTCCTCATCAAGGATTTTGCATCCTTGTACACACTTTATGTACAAAATTTTACATTCAATAAAAGGCATTCTTTGTTATCTCAATTTGTTTTCATTCTAGTATTTTGTTTGCAAAATAAACAATTATTTGCGATCACATAATACTATAAAGCATTGAGAACAATAAAAAGCTGAATCGATCGAGAAAGCATTATGCATTGCATGCGTTACTGGTAATTCCCGCAGGATAATCGGTAATATCCATTGGTAAGCCTAACGCCTGGCCGGCAGTGTGATGGTTCTATGAAGAAGTTGTTGTTGCCTCAACAGGGTCATCATTCTCCCCAGCAAGCGCCATTATGATTTGTCGAAAAGCTTGTTTGTTTACATATCTTTTCTTCGACAGATTTGTAATGCCTCTAGGCAGGTTGCCGAAGTGTTCCCAGCAAAGATACTTTGCTCTCTTTTCCCCAGCAAGGGTTGTACATCCTCTCCAATAATTTAAAACTATATGTCTCCAGCAGCAGTGGGTTATCCTCAGCAAAGTCAACATGATTTGGAAAGATGTTTTTCCCCACACAGAGCCAGTCTTGATAGAAAGGATCAAATTTGATCCCCAACAGGGACAACCATGGCGACTTATAAACCTGAGGTGTTTTCGATTTCTTTCCCCGGCGGAATCATCATCCTTTGTGAACTCTCTTCTCTAGCAGAGTTTGTCTTCATCTGCGGGTCCTCTCCCCAACCGAGGGTGTCGAAGTCGTTTTGCTACGATTTCTGCCTAACCGCTTCACATTATGCTTTATCTTGTGCCTTTGCATTGCATGGTATCAAGCATCATGTAGAAACGCATACATAGCATATGCATCGATCATACTCCCTCTCTTTTGGCTTGACTTATCTCCCAGCAGATTTTTCAGCCAACTTTGCACTTATCTATCCTTTCTTAACACTCTTCTTTTGTCGTCGTCGGCCAAATTCTCGAGCTACTCTTTTATTTAATCCCGTTTTACCTCGAATTATCGAAAAGCTGGCACAATTCGTACATTCAGGTCCAAGCGGATTAAATAGGGGAAGCTGTCGTAACCCGAAATTTGACCTCCCTCTTTTTCCTTTTGCATAAGCATGCGCATTCGCATCGTTAGCATACACATTCACACTTTTCTCTGTGTGTTTCTTATTGCAGGATATTCAGGTTTTCCAAGCCCGATTAATTGCATCCTCTCAAGATTGTTTCATTGTCAAAACAAGCTTAAAATAAAGGTTTCCATGCTCACTCATCAAATCAAGAGGTAGAAAATCGAAACCGAGACTCCAGTATCACTTCCTAAGCAATTTGGGCAAAAATTGACTGAAGTAACCAGTTAACGCCTGGTGAGTAACCGTTACTTAGTGCAAATTTGCAATTCCTGCAGCATTTTTGGGACAGCAGCCATGCACTCTCTTTAGTCATTGATTCTACTTGATTCTAGCAGTGTGTGGAATATTCTAGACATCTCTAGACATTTCAAGACAGTCCAAGTGCATTTATTCCAATGCTTCACTCTAATTCAAGTGCACCATGTTCCTTGTTTTCCAAGCAATGTGAATCCTTGGATGTTGGAGTTCACCTTGAGATTGGCACCCAGTTGGGTCTAACTAACCGAGTTAACCACCTTGACTCAGTGAGTCAAGTGTAACTAACTCTAACCCTAACTCCAAACCTCCCAAAGCTAAGTCCAAAGCTAGCTCCAAACCTCTCGTATTCCAAACCTAAAGTCTATATAAACTCACCTTCACTCATTTTCAAGGACCTTCAACCATTTTTACATAATTCACTCTCAATTCTCTCACATTCTCTCTGATTTTTATCTGCTACATCTTCATCTTCATCCCAATTCTCTTCCAAAACCTCACCAAAGCTCATTTCTACTTTGAAGGATAACCACTTTTACATCAAAATTGATTATTTCTTGAGGTCAACCTTCATCAATTTTGCAATTCTACTTGGATTTCTAGAGTTATTTCAGCTTGTGGAATTATCTCAAGTATTTGCTTCAACATTCAACGGTTCGAATTCGCATTTTGGAGCTTTATCGTATTTTGCTCGATTTCGACACGTTTCGTCACCGAATTGAAGATTCCTCTAGTTTTCTTTAATTTTCTGCATCAAGAATACTTTGTAACAATTACCAAGGCACATCTCCGCCTTGTAGGTTGGTATATCTATCTTTGCTAACCGTTTCGATCATTTTCGCGCATTTACGATGTAATTTCAATAGTTTTTGGTTCGATTTGTTACGCATTTGCTTGATCTTTAATCTCCGTGATTATTGCTTGTGATGTGTGTTAATTTCACTTACATGATATAATTTTCGTGCTCAAATTCTTGATCTAGCATGGATTGGTTGGTATAAGTGATTAAGTGCTGAAAATCACTTTTGGAAAGCTGTTTTTTTTGTTATTTTTGCCACGTCACAGTGGTAACCGGTTAACACATGGTGAGTAACCGGTTACTCAGTGTAATTTTCACCAAAATACGCAAGTTTTAAGCAAGTAACCGGTTAACGCGTGGTGAGTAACCGGTTACCACTGTACAGAATGGCCATTTTCTTGCATTTTCAAATGTGTTTTCCTCCTTTTAACTTCCATTGATTATCATACTTGATTTTGTGGATGTCTTAAATGTCATTTAACTTCTGTTTGAAGCTTATTCATGAACTTTTGTTGCACACTTTCAATTATTCAAATTGTTCATATTTTGGCTTCATGTGAATATAATCATTCTTGCATTCCACTTTGATCACATAACATGACTTTGTGTTTCATATTTGTTGATCATTCGGTACTGTTTTGTACTCCCTTCCTTGCTTTTGCATTAAGTTTCATTCTTCATGGATGAGCTTAATTTTGTATAATCAATAATTCACACCTTTTGCCTTAACGATTTTCCACTCTCTTTGGGAAATTAGTGGCATGGATTTCCCTTTGATTAATTGATCGAAACCATGTTTCGATTAGTTGATCTTCCCCTTTCCTCTCTTTAGGCTTCCTTTAGAGCTTTCTCTCTTTTTCCCCCCGCAGATTTGGAGTTTCGCGTTGCGCCTTGCATCGGAGCACTGTACAATTGAAGCTGTCACACTGTCCGTTTCTCCACGCAGGAGCACTGTACAAATTGGAGCTGTCACGCTGTTCGTTTCAATTTCCGCACTATACTTTGAGTGCTAGAGAATGAATGAGGAGGGTATTGTCCTACCCTCATTCTGACTATTTCTTGGGTAAGGGCATTGTCCCTCTCGCTGAGAATAGTCACCTCTATCCTTAAACTGTAGTGTTCCTCCATCCCTGGTTGAGTTGATCCCTGATCACTTTTATCTTTTTCAATCTCTCTTTTGATCAATCACCATTTCTCTTGGTTAAAGATCATTGTCTCTTGGGTTAGCACCCAACTCTTACCCTACTATTTTCTTGCAATCATTGTTCTTTTGATTCCCCTGGAGAGTCTCTTTTCTCTTTCTTCGGTTAAACACAGTACTCTTGTTGCGACCGAATCCCCTGTGGAGTTTGAAACCTTCTTTTGGTTCCTCTCCCTTTGTTTGGTTAATCACTGCATGTCAGTTAAAACACCAATGTTTGTCTCTTTTCTCAGTTAACCACAGTGCGTTTGTTAAAATACTGAGTTTCCCCAGGTTAATCACCTTCTCTCGATTAATCACCCTTTTCTTCAGTTAACCACAATCAGTCTGTTAAAATACTGAATCCCTTTTTTTGATTTAATCACCTCCCTTTGGTTAATCACTCATTTTTCTCGATTAATCACAGTTCTCCTGTTAAAACCGAACCCCGCAGTTGGCAACCTTTATTGGTTCGAATACTTACACCCTTGGGCTAGTAACCTCTTTTGGTTCAATACCCTTTCTTCGTTGGTCAAGTGTTGTTTGTTCAGTCAATACCAACACCCCTTTTGGGTTACGACCTTCGATCGGTCTTAAACCCGCTCTTCTGGTTGATCACAGTTTTCTCTGTTAAAACCAATGCTTCTTTATCCCCACATAGTTGTAATCCTTTTTTCTTCGGTTAACCACTGTTTATCAGTTAACATACTGATGTCCCCTTCGAGTCAAACACCTTCTCTTGGTTCATCACTCTCTCTCTCTTGGTTTATCACAGTCTGTTTGTTGACACCAGCCTCTTTTCCCCGCCAGGGTCTTATTTTCTTTCTTCGGTTAACCACTGTCGGCCAGTTAATACACCGAGTCTCCCTTTTCTCTTAGTTTTCACCACTATCCTTTTATTTGGATCCCCAGCGGATTCTTTTCTATACCCTTTGCTCTTACTTTCTTTGTTTCGACACCAATTTCTTTTTGTTATCCCCAGCGGAGTTTCTTTCCTTCTTGGTTTTGACACCATTCTTCTCCTAGTCTCTTGTGCAATCGCTCTTACTATGTGGTCTTCCCCCTGTAGAGTTTTTCTTTCACTCTTGGTCTTGGTTTTGACACCACTTCTTTTGTTTCCCGTTTCTTTCTTGTTTTGTTTTCCATTCAGTTTCCCGAACTACAGAAGCTCTGATTCTGCATTCGTTCGAATGTCAGATACGCAGGCACGAGACGCGATGTCTTGGCTAGCACACTTCCACCCTTCTTTCCTTCTCCCTTTCTTCCTTCTTTTCTGTCCCCTGGTTCCATGAACTACGACGCTCTGATTTCCTCATTGCACTATGAGGGTACGTAGGCACGAGGGCCACAATCCTCCGCGAGCACTTTCTTTCTTTTCTTTCTTTTTCTGCTTTCTCTCTCTCTCTCTCTCTCTCTCTCTCCTCCTTCTCTTAGCCAGAAGTCTTTAGATAGATAACCCATCCAAACCTAGAAGCAAGTGAAATGGTTCCCGTCGAGTACGATATATGCGTTAGGTGCTAGTACCTTCCTTTCGCATAATCAACCCCCCGTTCCCATTTCTCTTCCCCTTGGGTTTTATCGATATTTTCCCTGTCCTTTGTGACTAAATAAAGTTCGGTGGCGACTCTGTTGTTATCTTTGAGTGTGCGATTCACTCAGGATGTAAACCAGCCATCTTCAACACTCAATCAAGAAAGATGGTAAAAAGTGAATTGTTTGGCTGAAACCTTACTTGTTGAGGTATCTGGTGATCAAGTACTAGATTGTCGAATAATATTCTTTTTCATATTCTGTCTCGCTTCTTGGAATTTCTTTGACCACTGTACTTTTTCTTTTCCCTTATTTTTTTTCTTTGTCGTTCTTTTCTCTTGTCTTGCTTTTTTGATCATTGGTTTGACATTATACAAAGAACTGAAAAAACACAACAAAAACAAATTCATTAGTTAAATAAAGAACATGCAGTTTAAAAATAGGGAATGCATACTTATTGAAAATTGAAGATAAAAATTTAAAGAAAAAATGAAAGAAAAATAAATAACACAAATTTGTTGGTTGCCAATCACGCAATGCTTATTTAAAGTCCTTAGACTAACTGATTAATCCTCTAATTAGGTTCTTCCTTCAAACTTGTATTAGTGTATCCAATTGTTTGGAAATAAAGCTTGATATTATGCATGTAGTTAATCAAATTTCTTCCATTTAAATCAAATGTGTTCCTTTATTGTTTCTTAACAATCTTCTAGGCCTCTCTTATACTAGATAAAGAACAATAATTCAGCTCAGTTGGTTTTAGTTGTTTTCTCAATAGAATATGCTTTAGATATGGGGGAAGTTCTTTCATTTCAAGGATATTAGAATTTTTAGCTTTTTGGATACCCTTCTTCAACTGCATCAACACGACAACATTAGGATTTTTGTTACGATGATGCATCTCTTCAAACACATTAAAAGTTACCTTCTTATCTTGACATCTCAATATCAATTCACCTAACTCCACATCAATCACAACTCTAGCTGTTGTTAAGAAGGTTCTTCCCAGGATTAGAGATATTTTTGCATCTTCCTCCATGTCATGAATATCAAAATCGGTTGGGAATAACAAATCATCCACTTTAATCAACACATATTCATGCACACCATAAGGATAATCAAAGGATCAATCTGCCAATGTGAGGGTCATCTGAGTTGGCTTAACATCACTACAATCAAACTTCTTCATCATGGAAAGAGGTATAAAGTTGATGATTGCCCTTAAATCACAAAGTGTCCGCTCTATCTTTAGCTTGCCAATTGTACAAAGAACTATAAGTAACCTCAGATCTTTGAGCTTTAGGGGAAGATTCATTTGGATAATTGTAATGTACTCTTATGTCAAAGCTATATTCTCATCATAATTCGACTTTCTCCTTCTGGTTAATAGATCTTTCTTAAACTTTGCACAACCTGATAATTTCTCTAGAGATTCACCAAAAGCAACTTTCACTTGATGCTTGGTTTCATTCTCGAAGGACTTCTTCAAATGGAAATCTTTTTTTCTTGCTTTGGATTTTTCTTTAAGATGTGATAAGGTAGTTTCACATAGTAAGGAAGTTCGGGATTTGGTTCACTCACAATTTTCTTCTTGGTTTTTCTCAAAGGCGAGTTTCTATCAATTAGTTCACCAAGTGTGTATCCTCTCCCAGAATCCTCACCTATTTTCTCGCTTTTTTCTCCCTCTTACAGTAGAAACTGCTATGTCTCTTAAATCAATGGCATGGAAACTCTCGTTCTTAGGATTGTTTGCAGTATTCCCACAAAAACCTTCACTTAAACTAGGTTGTGCTACTACTTGTCTAGATAACTGACCAATTTGCATCTCTAGATTTTTTATGGATTCTTTAGTGTTCTTATCCATAGTTTCCTAATTCTTGTTTACTTTCTCGAGACTAGCTTGAGTCACTTTCAGAAATTGAGTGAGGGCTTCTTAAAGTTGAGATGGTTTCATTTGTTTTGGTGCTTAGGGAACTCTAGAGGTTTGAGGAGCTCCTTGGTTGTTACTCCACTTGATGTTCGAGTGATCATTCCAACCTGTATTATATATATTAGAATAAGAGTTACATGTTTAAAATTTCTAACATAGTACTCCTCTTCTGTATATCCCTCTGGTACACAGTTTCCATTAGCATGCCCATGCCCACAAAAATCACATTGTAGTGTCTGAACCTGACTAATATTGGCTGGAATAATAGTGGCTCCAACTAAATATTTTGAAATCACATCTAGTTAAGCTAACACTATAGAGTTTGAATCCAGTGTGAATACATTTTTTGGTTTGACTATTCTTTCACTTTGTGAATGATACTCATTTTGCCAAATTTTCTCTATCAAATCTTTTACTTTGTCTTCATTATTTAATTTTATGGTACCTCCAACAGAGGCATCCAAAAGCATTCCTTCTTGAGCTTTTAAACCTCTAGTGAAATATTGCATCTGTTCCATATTGCTCTTGTTGTGATTTGGATATCTTCTAAGTAATAGTTTGAATCTCACCCATGTATCAGATAATGACTCAACATCACACTGTTCAAAAATTGAAAGCCCGACTCTTCTTTACATAACTTGAGCGTTTGTAAAATACTTATCGCGACGCGAAAAAATGACCGTGGGCATTAGCATGCCCAAAATAATAACATAGTTTCCATCGAAGTTTATTTATTCCAAAAGTAAAGTGAAAATATCAATAAAACCCTTAAAAATGAAAATGGTCGTCGTAGCTAAATTCAAGTTCGGGAGTTGATTATGCGAGGGGAAGATATTAGCACCCTTCACATCTATTTTACTCAACGGGAACCATTTAGTTAGATTTGAGAATATAATGTTAGAGTGATGTTATTTGTTTTCTTCTAGATGTTAAAAGTTTGAAAAGAAAAAGATAAGGACTAATAAAATAAGTTTTTTATTGGGGTGCTTGACAAAATTGTAAGTCTTGTTCCTACGTATCCGCAGGTGCGATGAGGAATTCAGAGCTACGTAGTTATGGGCAAGATAAAGGATATTTTTGGGTTTTTTGTTATACTGTTTGATGAGATGTTGAATCTCGCTCGTGCGTGTCCGCAGATGCGATGGGGAACTCAAAGCTACATAGTTCTTGGTAGAAAACCACATATTTGTTGTTTGATTTTAGTGAATGAATGTTTAGGTCACATTTTAGCGGTTAAATGTTGCTTGTTTTCTCGCACTGAAGAGGTTTAATCGTTTGTTTGTATCACGGTAGAATGGCACTACTACAAATAATACTTTTTATGACGAAGGTTTCACCTCGAACATGCCAAACACTGAGCTTATAGGTCCTGGGAGCGACACATTTGTTTTTTTTTAAAATAACTTTTTCCCCCGGTTTTATATAAAACCGAGGTAATATAGCTATAAGTGAGCGCCAACTCTTATGGTAAAAATTAAACATAATACCTCGGTGTTTTTAAAAAATCGAGGTAACATTTCTATCAGGGAACACGCTTTGAATCCCAGTAACTTCATTTAAGGTTTTTTTCAGTGATTTCTCACTTGGTGCCTTCCAATCTTCCCTTTTTTTCTTAGTTAATTTTATTTTTTCATTTTTCCTCTGTAATTAGTAATTCTCAAATTTTTTTGTTATCAATAAAAACGAAAAGGCAATAATATGAAAAGAAATATTTCATTAATTAAAACCAGGACAACGAATAACTATTCCACATATTCAAATTTCTGACTCCACTCAACTTCAATAGTATCACTATTAACTATCCTTAACTTAGGGAATAGTTCAGAAAGAACTCTTCTATATGGTTTGAGGAAAGTCATTCTATTCCTAGAGATGATTATCATTTCCTTTAAATAATTAAAAATGGTAAGAGGAAGATGAACTATGGTGCTCTAGGTAGGAAATAACAAGAGATGGTTGTGATTTCAAGTAAGCGTTTCTAGTTCTTTCTTTATTGTATGGAGATTTGGCACTAGAAGTTGATACAAAACTTTTCCAATTCGTCGTAGACTAGCAGGACTGCTGAGCTTATCGTTGGTTGCATATATTAGGTGGAGGTGATTTTTGTAGACATTGTTGAATCTATAATGTTCAACACAAACACCTTTCTCTTCACCTTTTATTGTTTGAGCAATAAGTGACTGAGTAATTATGATATGAAAGCGATTGACATAGGACTGGATTGACTCAGCATTATGACCAGATGACCCAACGGAGGCATTTAACCAGAACTCTTTAACGAGGTTAATGTAGATGAGTCCATTAAGAATGTCAAAGTAACCGTTCAACTTTTGTTTGCAAATAGCTTTCCTTAGATCAAAACCTTTGTCTTTCAAATCATCGAACTCAACAAACTTTTCATTGATTACGAACAAAAGATTTTAATCTAAGGTTGTTGAAGACATTTTTGAAGAAAAGAAAATACTTTGAAACTAGGTTTGAAGAAACAAAGAGTTGGAAATGAGAGGTTGAAACAAGGAATAATGTTTAAATAATGTGGAGATGAGAATAGGTAGTGAAATAATCAGAGAAGCTAAAACGCCTTGAAAATCCAAAAGATACGTTATATTTTTGAATATGGATGATCATTGCTACTCTAGTGGATATGATTCCAATGTGCGCCATGATAGTTTTTTTAGAAATAGAAATAACATATTACCTCGGTTTTTCAAAAACTCTGAGGGAAAAACAATACAGGAAACTATTTTTGTTTATTATTTTTTGTAAACTAAATGATATATCTCGTCGGTTTTCTTAATAACCGAGGTATAAAATACGTAACATTTTACTATAAAAGCACTCGTTAGGCAAATTTTATCCTAATCCTAACTTATACGTAGTCGCTCCAATCTCGTTATAAGTAGAAATCACTTCATTCTTTTGGGATCCATCTCACAAAATGATGTTGATGTTGTTGTTGCATTTAGAAGCTTGTAAAAGTTCTCTATGATGGATTGCAGGGGCAGAAAAACATTTTTTCAATAGAAGTTGAATGCATTCAATGTTGGGACCAGATAACTCTTTAGAAATTGGATGCGTGTAATATTTGGACCAGATAACTTCTTACACTAAAATTCTGGTTTAGCTGTATTATTTTTTTCAATATTCTGTGTAAACAATGTAATTAAAAAAATGTTCACCTTGATTTTTATAGAAACCAAGGAGATAACACAACGCTCTTAAACAAATCTTTCTCGTTCATTTCAAGATTATCAACTCTCAAGAAACTACCATTAGTGATCCGCGTGATTCCTAAAAAATTTCCATTATAAAGGCTTTATGATATCTAAAATTGATAAAGAAACATCATGAAGCGGTTGAAAATATCTACACCCTCCACTTTAACTTTTGCCATTGGCGATGGATTGCAAGTGTAGAAAATTATCTGGGTTTAAGGTTTGTGTTCTTAAATAATCATAAAATTGTATATTTAGCTAACCTTTTTTTAATATCAGAAACAAATGAATGCAAAAGTCATAGAGAATATATTGCATTGAACATTTGATCTTCCTCAAGATCAATGAAATGAGGATCCCCAACATTTTCTCTTCTCTAAGATATCCATCATTTGTTCTTCCCTCGTGGCATGTCTTGACACCATTTGAGCGTTATTCTCTCTTGCAACCCAAAAAATGGAAGTTACATTAACTAGACGTGATGTCGGCATTCTTAAATGGAGAATTGAAAGAAGAAGTTTATGCGGAGCAGCCTCAAGGCTTTGATATTTTCACAAAAGCTCTTCCTAGTCAAAGAAATCCAAAAATTATGAGAAGTTCTTAGAGTTCAAGAACAATACATTAAGGGGGAATATTGAATAATGTGCTATCAATAAATGCTTGAATTAAAAACATGTACCTAGAGTATTGTAGAAGCGTGTACCTTTGCTAATGTGAATTCATGTATTCAATAATTAATGAGTTCTAGAGAGATGTAGAAATAAATTAGCGGAGTCATAATAATAAATGTAAGAGAGAAATGTGTAGAAATCTCTCTCTCTCTCTCTCTCTCTCTCTCATGAAATATCTAGAATATAGATATATGTATAACTCTCCATTAATTGTTATAAATATGGAGAGGTTATCATTTGTAAACCAAGCAAGTAAGCAAAAACAAAAAAAAAAATAAAGAAAATCAAAAAGAATATTTCAATCACCTCTAGAATACCACTGACATGTCATATAAGTGTCTTTTGTGATTTCATCATCATCATCATCATCGTCATCTTTACCGTCTTCTTCATAATCATCAACAACAACATCATCAGTATCACCATCATCTTATTCATCATCATCATCACCATCATCATCCTCATAATTATCATTATCAATATCATGTATTATTTCAATCTTCTTATCAAAATCTTCTTTGAGCAAGCTAAATCAAACATGAACCTAGTCTCTTTTATGTTAGATCAACTAAAATTTATCAATATTCAAATTTTCTCTAGTATGAAAATTGAGATATGGTCCAAAATATGACTATATATATAGAAATTGAAAAAAAAAAGCTTTGTTTCTCCCTCCCATATGCTTTTCACTCAATGTAGCAAAGAAAGATATATTCAAGGGGTCTCTCAAAAATGATAAAAGAATAATTGGTGGTGGTGATTTTGGGGATGACGTTGGCTTCCCCGAAATCACTGTTGAATAAGAGATTAGGTTTCTTGAGAGCCTCTCTAGTAAGTCTCTTTCTAGTCGGCGTGGTTTGCATCACATCTGGGGAGCTTAGCTTGTTGTGAACGGCCTCACGAGGATGTCTTGAATGGTGTCCTCAGATGAACGTACCTGTAACCTGGGAGAACCTTCCTCTCATTTTTTCTTATCGATTAAGGGTGAAAGTTATGTTATTCTACAAGAGAAAGATATCAAATTATCGAAAGTCAATGGATCTCTATCATTGTATTTACTCAGATCTCATTGTAGGAGATATGATTGCTCAACTACGCTAGATTAATAGTTCTTATGGGAAATCCACTACCTACGAGGAATCTCATAGGCATTTTTCCAGCGATGGAGATTTCAAAAACCACCGGTAACTCCAAATTTGAGGTTATCTTTGTCTTCTCATTTCTCGAACAACTTGGTTTATCTCAATCCTCGTTTCGCAGTTTAGTAATAATTGTCGTTTGTAGAAGGCGCTCCTATGAAGGATCATCGTCGGATTTCACTGCATTGTGGATCTCAGCAGTGATGGTCAAATACAAAAGATTGAAATAAAAAGGTCTAAAGGATCTATTATAGTGATGCATTGGTTGATTGTCTTTCTATCTCGATTTCAGTAGAGAATCTTACTTTGGATCGAGAATAATCTACTTGTGGAATTTTGCAGGAATTAGGAGTCAATTCCCACAGACGTCACCTTTGTTTCGTTATGAAACCAGAATTAGGATGTATTGATGGTGAATGATCCTGAACTGGTGGCGTTGATCTCTGATACAACAACATAGGTGGGTCTACAAGGTTAATATTCCAACTCACAAGTCAGTTCAAATTTTAAGATGAGTGTAGTGAAAAATGAAGTTCATAAAAGTGTGTCTTGAGTATCATGATGGAAGGCATTTATACGTTGGGTCATTTGGAGTGAAGTGGTATTAGGTTGAGCCTTGACTTCTTGGGCCATTAGTGGCCCATAACTTATGTTATATAAGTGTTTGTTTTCGTTGTCACGACACTACATTTCCTTACCGACATGCATTTTGCATTTTGGACTAATATTTTTAATTATGTGAAATTGAAAAAAAAAATAAAAAACTCGTGAAAATACAATTTAAATTACTTTTTTTCAAGTAAGCTATCTATTTATCAAAATCACGTGGGGGAAATAACACTTCCTTAATAAACAATCCTTGTTGTTTCTATAATATCCAACAAATTTGTTTTTTCTACTCATATTTCATATAAAAAAATGCAACAACAAATATTAAGTCAATTAACGTCATACCTATAACTTTGATCATTGACAATATGTATTTGTTTCTTTGGTATGTATTCTCCATGATTAACACAATCAAAAACATGTTTGACAACTTGATTGAATCTAGATATGCCTAAAACATATCTTTCATAGCATGAGTTATCTTTTATTATACTCCAACAAATATATTTTCCTTCCTCTTTCAACTCAAATAAGCGTTGCATCTCTATTCTAGGTATGGATGAAGGGTTTTGGAAGGGTATTATAGTACATTCCCCATTTTCATGGTTGGAAAAAATCCCCGTACCCGAGCTCATACCCGTTTGGACATCAATGTTAGTTCCCTTACACATACCCTATAGGTATGTAAGTAGTCATACTCATATGTGTTACCCACATTTATAATAAAAATAAATAGATAAAGGTTTGAATAGTCTTTTGGTCCCTATAAGTTAGCGTGTTTTTTTATTTTAGTCCCTAAATCTTTTTTTTTTGGATGAGGTCCTTATATGTTGAGTTTCGTTTGATTTTAGTCCCTAACGTCAACCCTCCATTACAAAAAAAAGATGAGGTGTCAAACGTCCAATGACGTGGCACCAATGACATGGCATGAGAGGAAGAAATCCAACAGAATTTTAATTTATAAAATATCTTATTCCTCCTCAATTCATCTCCAACCTCCATTCTTTTTCACCTTCAAACTCCATCTCCGACCTCCATTTTTTCTCACCTTCAAACACTATGTCAATTCCTGATCAAACCCATTTCAAAGAAAAAAGTTTGGTTTGAAAAAATTATGGGTTTGTATGAAGACTGGGAATGAAGATATGAACACAAACCAATAATTTTGGATAAAATAGTTTTTTTGTCCCTGTAAGTTGGCACGTTTTTGGTTTTAGTCTCTATAATCTAAATTTGTTTTTGGTTGTAGTCCCTCATTATGGGTTTGTATTCATATCTTCATCTCCAACCTTCATACAAACCCATAATTTTTTCAAATCGATGAGAACATAAGTGTTTGTTTATGAGCATGTTACATCTTCATTGGTCCTTCTTTGTTTACACATTAGCTGATTTTGTTCCTAAATAATCAAAATAACACGGTTAGTATTCATTTCCCTTAATTCATTCTCTCTTTTCAACTTTCTCAATATCTCACATCTCTTTTCACCACCCGTCATCTTAAACCCGGAACATTGAATTTCTTCAAACCTTTATCATCCGTGTTCATCCAATAACCCAGTAACTCAATAATATTCAACCTTTCTTTAAACTTCAACCCAAAAAACTGTGAACCTTCTTTAATCTTTAACCAAGAAAACAAAAAATCTTCATCCATCTTCATACATTCTTTTAGCTTCAACCCAGTAAACCTTCATAACCAAGAAAATTTCTATTTCCCTTTCACGTTCAACAAGTAAACCAAGAACATCAAGAACCCCTCACCCAAATTCATCGTCAACCTTTCTTCAATGATTCTAAAAATATCATTCAATTGACTTATCATCTCTATTTTCTCCATCACACAAAACCTATAAACCTTCATCCAAACCCCTAAGATTAAAACCCTAATTTCTAGATTATACACATTACCCACATGTTCTCATCGATATAATTTTTTTTTGGGTTTTTATGAAGGTTGGAGATGAAGATATGAACACAAACCTAGAATTAGAGACTAAAACAAAGAAAAAAGATTTAGATTACAGGGACTAAAACAAAAACGCGCCAACTTACAGGTACAAAAATACTATGTTATTTAGAATTTTGGGTTTGCGTTCAAATCTTCATCCCCAACCTTCTTAAAACCCAGAACTTTTTCAAACCAAAAATTTTTCTTTGAGCAATATCATACCCTTTGAAATGAACATTTTCATTGGAGTTTGAGATGAACATTTTCAGTGATTTCAAACAAGAATTTGAAACGGAAGAAAGTTCCCAAACACGCTAAAGTTACCAATTGAGGAAGTATCCATGGATGAATGGATGAATGTGCAAAGGAAGAATAAGGCAACTGTGTTGGAGAGAGATAGAAGAAGAAGACAACGGTATTAAACAGAAGAAGAAGTTGCAAAATAAAATAAATTTTGGATTTCATCCCTTCTTTTTAAAACCATTGTATTACATTTCCATGTGTAAATAATATGTTAGAATGAAAATTAAAAAATAAAATCTAGGTCAACAACATTTGCCACATAAGTTTTTTTAACAGAAGTTTGACGTTCGAGACTAACACCAACAAGAAAGTAACATATAGGGACTCCATAAATATATATATATATATATATATATATATATATATATATATATATATATATATATATATATATATATATATTCAAGGACCAAAATCAAAATCTCGACAACTTACATGGACGAATACCAATAATGAAATTTATTGTTGGATTATGAAATAAAATAACACTTATATTAAATACATAATGACTTAACATTGATGTTTTTTTAATGGATATACATACATTTTTAGATAATACTATAAATTAAAATATATAGATATACATTGCAAAGGTATGGAGCGAAGTGGGTACAAAGATGTCCATACCAGCTTATTTTAGTGGGTAATTACCCAAGTACATGCTCGTACCCATTTTGCATATTTTTATCCTACCCGTAGTGAGTATTTTTGCAGGTATCCATTGGAGATGGAAAAAATTTTCATCCCTATTTCTAGGATCACTTACTCCTTTTTAATGTATACTCTCCTTGTTATATATTTGAGTGATCCAAGTGACTTTTTGCGGGTCTCTCTATTGTAACGTTAGAAGTATGTGTTGAGATGGAACATGGAGCTTTTATAAATCTATAACATGTTTCTTTTCATCTTCACTTGGATGCTCCACAAGCACATAATCCTCCAATCTATTAGGTTGGTTGTGAAGTTCATATTTTACCTCAGCTTTTCCGTATGAACAGTCTTTAGACATAATTAGTCTAATTTTAAATGGTGACCATAATTTTTTAGTAGCACTTTGTGAATTACTTTCAACTTCTTGTACTTTCCACCCTTGTCACAATTCACAATTAATTTGTCACTTATTCATCTCTTTCCTATCTTTCTATTAGGCAAGTTGTGGGTGTGAAGTTCATATTTTACCTCAGCTTTTCTTTATGAACAATCTTTAGTAGCACTTTGTGAATACCTTTCAACTTCTTGTACTTTCCACCCTTGTCACAATTCACAATTAATTTGTCACTTATTCATCTCTTTCCTATCTTTCTATTTGACCTAGTAATGATCACAACCATTATATTTATAATTTCATTCCCCTAGTCTAGATTACTAGAAGTTATTGTGAATCAAACTTTTGTTCAATTGTGAATACATCAATGATTTTTACATATGATTGGTCTTTATATTATATCATAAGCACTTTAATATCGATTAGAAAAACCACAAATTAGGTATTTTTTATATAAAAAAAGAAACAAACGAGAGTCATCTTGTAATTAGAAAATTTATGTAAAAGTGTATTATTATTATTTTTTAAGGAATTAGAAAACTAATGCAAAAGTGTATTATTATTATTTTTTTAAATTTGAAAAGGTTGATTATGAGTGTTAAAAATAATGATATAAAAAGTCGAATGAAGAAAAGGAGTAAAACTAACAGTGTTTTATGTTTTGTATGTGTGAAAGCAAGGGTGTAGGATGCATTAATAAATTTTTTAGTGATTTATAGTTTAAGGCTTTGGAAATCTCAATTTGAGTTTAGTGATTTATAGGTTAAAGGCTTTGAAATCTCAGTTTGAGCCATTTGTTTCTTAAACCTCGTTCATTCTAGGCTCGGAGTTTTTAAAATAAATAAAGAGAATTATTTTTTCACCCTAAGTAGTGGAGAATCACCCTATGAAAATCCGAAAAATATTCCTACGAATACGAAAGTGCATTTATGGATACACCTATTTCACACCAAATACATGCGTAAATGAGTCACACCTCTCTATTTGTAAAAAATTTGTTAAGAGATGCACTTTTGTATTCACCCTATATTGCACCCCATCCATTCCTAACTGAGACACTTGCATTTACCAGAATATATACGGTTGATCCAAATATTTGTATATATGGTAAAACTATATTTATGCTCCAAATATAAATAAAATATGTTCTTTTTTTAAAAATAAAAAAGTTTTTTGGTAAAATAATTTTGTCTTCTTTTTTATTATTAAAAAAATAAATAAATATGTGTTACCAACTGGTGTCCGCGAATATTGATTCTATCTTTTTTTATATAAATTATATTTTTTATATTTACTGATTTTTATTAATTGTATTGTTTTTTCAAATTTTAAATATAAACAAATGTGTGTCACCAACGGATACCCGTGCAAAGGCACGCGTATCCAGACCAAAATTTATGCAAATGCACGGGTTATTTTATTTTTTTGTATAATTGAAGAAAATAAAAGTAAATATATTTAAAATAATATATGAATCTAAACATGAGCAAAATGTATTTATTTATGTTACTAATATTTATTTATACAATTAAAATAATATTTATAAATAATATGTTATTATTTGATATTTATAAAACTAAATCATTGTATAAATATTTTTATAAAAAATATTAAAACAAAATTAATATTTATATACCAGAATATATATGGTTATTTTTTATTGGTTCTTTTTGCAAAAAATCACAAAAATGTTGAAATATTTTATTCCCCAAAAAAATTAGATTTATATTATTTATTTAATATAATTAGTATTTTTGTGAATAAATGTCTTTTATTTGTTTTTAAACCTTTTAAAAATAAATAACCATTTTGGAAAATCAAAACCAAATAGGTTTTAATTCATCTTGTGATTAAAGCCTCATTTTTCAAACCTAAAACCAAAATCACAAGTGGTTTATTCAAACTTATTTGGAATTTTTATCATTTGTATTAATTTTCTTTAAATAATTATATTAAAAAATGATGAAATTAGGGTTTTATTAATTTTCACCCTAACAAACTTTTCCGAACACTCATGGGCCTCTAATAGAGTGTAAGACCCAATCCCCTTTTGAAACCAAAAACTTTTGGGCCTCAGTCATTGTATAAGACCCACAGTGTTTTCAAAACCTCGGCGCGATCGTCGCCCTTTTCAAAATTAACCATTTGGCTTCTCCTTGAGCTATAAGACCCATCTTTATTCACTTTCAATCATTTTGGGCCTCTTGAGAGAGTGTAAGACCCATCCCCTTTGTACAGAAAACCTTTCTTGGGGACGTTATTCGTAGCGGTTTTCCTCAAACTTCTCGCCGAAATTTCCTGGGGAGATGTCATTTGATGGAAAAATTTTGATGTCAGACTTGCTGGGAAACCCAGTCGTCTGAGTTGTAGAGGTGCACAAACTTCTCCGCTGGAGATGCCATTTGTTGATTCTACTAGGGAAAACGAGTCTCTTGAGAGACTGTTTATTGCTTAGGGATATTACATCATATTTTTCTCGGGATCTTCCCGGAGAAATGCCATATGATGTGATCTACTTTGAGGTGCCGATGACGTTTTTGTCAGCGAAATTTTTGTCGGAGAAAAACGGTTGCATTGCCGGCTCTCTGATTAAGAGGCTTTCTCTGGGGATTTTCTTTAATCCGGGAAAGCAAAGACATCATCTTCAACGGCAAAGAGTGGCGTTTGTCGAGGATTCTCTGGTTCTTCAGAGGTTCAAGTTATCAAAGTGGTCAAGGGCCAATTCTAATCCAGAAATAAACTGGAGGAGAGATTGTTTAGACGCAACATTTCCCGACGAGGAAAGAACTGTCAACTCGATTGAGAAGACGATTATCACTAGACCGACTAAAGTGATAGTGATGCAATATGAATGCGAATGTGAATCAATAATGCATGATGTATGTATGTTTATGCTGACAAAACTGACGCGACATACAGACTAGTGGATGAATACGACTGGATACTCGGCCACTGCTGGGGACGAAGAAGTACCGCTGGTTCAAGATAGCAATTCTGCCTTGCTTTGGAGAAAGTAGTTCCTGCAGGGAACAACTGTTGATCGGGCTTAGGAGGTAAGAACTCTGCTGGAGGTATCAGATGGGAAAGTCGTATCTAATACCGCTGATCCTTCGTTCAGACGTACTGGTTTAGAAGGAGTACCTTGATTCTGCACTTTGAAGCTCAATTTCTTCTGGAGAAATGATCGGTGTTCTTTCGATGTTCAACAGTCGAAAGAAATTGCCATCTTTATTTTAAAAGCAGAAAAAGTTTTAACAAGTAAATTCATTTTGTTTCATTTCAAGATTCCAAAGTGATGCAATTGGACAATGAGCTGCTGCAGTTGCCATTCACTATTGCTTGCAAAACAAACTTGCTCTACTATAAATAGAGCTCATTTGTGCTTAGTTTAAGTACACTAAAGGCCTACAACACTTACCTTTCTCAAAATCATCTTCTCACTCTCAAAAATACCTTTATTAGCAAGTCACTATCGAATTTTTCAGTAGAGAGCAATTCCACTCAAACCAAGTGCTCTAACACCTCATAAACATCATATGTGAGCTGATCAAACACTAAACACACAATTGTAACACTAATTTCTCAGAATCACCAGCCAGTTGCTCATGTTTTCAACCAAGTTGCAGTTGAGATGCCATGAAATGATCCAACCATTTCCAATCAAGTCCAAGCATTCAAACACACTCCATATGGTGTAGGGAAGCTATTCAGGTCATCACAACTCATCTGTAACACCTCCAACTCAAAAATCACATTGCTCTTGCTGTCACGACCTTCAAGTAAGCCTAAACTTGGTCATCTCTTAATCTATGCATATTTCCTCGCACAATACTTTTGCCAAATGTTCATAATCATGCATAGAATGTTTCCCCTCAATTAATTGCTTTGTTTGAATCGTGTATCAAAATTCTCAGCCTTCATGCAAATTTTAGGGTTCTTGAGGTTTTGTTTTGATTTCTTATTCCATGTTAAAAATAAATGAAATTAAAGATCATAGACATGATCGTGAGGTTGAAACGAGCAGATTGATAGGTGGTTTGCATGATATAATCAAGTATTCAGGGAGATTGGAGAGAAAATGCAAATCTGGGCAAAACCCAGAACACGCGCGTGTTCTTGGGTGTTCTTGGGTGTTCTTGGCGCCTTTTTTTGAAAATTCAAATATTTGAATTTTGTGATTTTGTTTAATTGATTCAAAAAATTAATTTCTCTCCGAGTTTTAATGATTTTGAGTTGATTCTTTTTTTTAATAATTCACAAAAATGGTAAAATATTTTATTTTATAAAAAAATCTCAAAAATATTATTTATTTCATACAATTGATATTTTTGCAAAGAATTAATATTTTAATTATTTTTGACATCATCTATGCTCCTCATTAACAGACATTAAGCATTTGACGTTCTGTTCACAGAGATCAGAAAGGGGGGTTTGAATTGGGGTTTCAAAAATGAAAACTTTTTGTGAAACTCAAACAAAGATCACAAATAAACTAATAAGAGAATAAGACACACGATATATTATAGTTCACTTGAAAACTATCAAGTTAATCCAGTCCACCTGCCAAGGTGATTTCGCCTAATACACAAGGACTTAATCCACTATAATCAACTGATTACACTACACTAGCAATTGCTGGTGACCAACAACAAAACATGTAAAAGTAATGTAAATATTATGACAATAATGTCTGTCGCGGTTGGAAAATTACAGAGTCGTCTTCATCCTTTATTTGTTCTTAAGGAACAAGGAAATTAAATAATGATAAAACCTAAAAATAAGGATAAGACGCTAGAGTTTGGCAGACTGTTAAGTGAGGGGAAGGTGTCAGACACCCTTCACTTCCATTTAACTCAATGGAATCCTCCAATAGTTCTAGGGTTACCGTGTTTACCTAAGGGTTTCTTGCCTAAGTTATTTATTATTGCTTAATATATTTATTTACAAGGAATTATTTTATTATTTAGAGAAAAATGTTTAATTAAGAAAGGAGGACAAAGAAAATTATTTTGTTATTGTACTCGCCAGAGTGTTACAACTCTGTGCCTACGTACCCTCAAGTAATATGAAGGATCGGAGCACCGTAGTTCATCTGGAAAATGATTGTGTGTTTGTTGATTTTAGTTAGAAAGTTCTCAATGCATCGGGGGCGGAGAAAAATTTGATAAAAATGTCTCAATGCACAAGGACAGAGAACACGAAGTTTGAATGAGCTAACTTTGATTTTAGACTAATTATGTCAAAGATATGAGACCTAGCAACAAAGGCCAAAAAGTACAAACAACCCTAATAAAATGACCTTATCTAAGGTCAAGACACACCTCTCAAACAAAACTCTCACACCAAGATCAATCCAAGGAAGAATCTCACAAAGCTCCCAAGAAACAAGTGATGTTTTAGAGAAAGTTCAAAAATTTAGCATAAAGTTATTCATGTTTTTGAAAATTTAGAAATAAAATAAAAATGAAAAGAAAATCAAGTTAGACACTAAAATATATTTGTGAATTTTTTGGTGATTTTCTATTAGTGAAAAATATTTTTAAGTAAATGAAATGAAAAAATAAAAAAAAAAGGAAATTAAAAAGAAACAAGTTGAATTAAGGGAGGGTGCATCACTAAAAAAAGATATGAACTAGGTTGAGTTCATTGTGCGCATGGTGGGCCTTTGGGAGGGTGTAGGTAGCGAAAGATGAAGGCCCACGTTGAAATATTAATCCTCAGAACTTCTTATGACATGGCAGCATACAAAACATATGTGACATGGGTATCAATTGGCCACTCAGCCTTTTAAAACACTAAACAACAAAGCCACGTTCAACCTACACTACTACGAAAAACCCATTTAGCAACGGTTGGAAATGACATATAATGACGCGGGCGAAGGCGTTGTTATGTAGATTGTTGTTGTAAGTTCGTCGTTTCTACAACGGTCTGGAAACCGTTGTTGTATTCTGGAAGCGCGCGATATATTGCAACGGTTAGGAATTTCAACCGTTGTAATATAAATTATCTATCACAACGGTTATCAGTATCAACCGTTGTCATATATATTAACTATCACAACGGCTTTGTATTTCAACCGTTGTGGAATGTACCCTTAGTTTATTAAATACAAATGTATATTGCTTGTTTTACCATCCACCTAATTAAAGAAATACAACCATTAAAATTGGTAAAGAACTATATAATCTGAAAATTAAACTGTTCTTGAAAACCAACTTAAACACACCACTGTTTTCCGAAATGCATCCATTTCATTCGGCACATTTTATGTTCCTTAACATAAAATTTATGGTTCAATGGTCGGTTTCCTTCAATCCATCGATATCTTTTATTATAGTTTACCTCATCATCGCCAAAAATCATCACGATTTTATCATCATAACAATCATGATCTTAACAACCACGATGATTAGTAACGACGATGAGGTAAACTATAAGAAAAGATATCAATGAATTGAAGCAAACAGACCATTGGACCATAAATTTTATGTTAAGGAACATTAAATGTGCTGAATGAAATGGATGCAATTCGGAAAACATTGACATGATAAAGGTTGGTTTTCAAATACATCCTAATTTTCAGATTATAAGTTTCTATATCAATTTAATTGATTGCATTTTCAATAAAAGGATAGTGAAACAAACAATATACATAGTATATAATAAACTAAATTTCATATACAATATCATAATGAATTCATATATATGTACCTTATCAGAATGAATTCATATATATGTACCACCATCATCATCACCATGTGAAACAAACCCTAAGAAGTGGGAAGCAATGAAGAAAATTAGTTAGTATTCAAAACAAAACAACCAAAAGTTGAAACAAAACCCTAAGAAGTGGGACTGTACCATTACAATGAAGTTCACCTTGCTTGTGAAGCATTGAAGTCGAATCTGCACAAAATGAGAACAATCAACAAAAACAACATGAAGCAAACGAGATAATTGGAACTATCTAACAAAAAGATTGAAGTAGAAGACTACCTTATTTTCCATAAATAATATGTACATTACGCTTGCTACCGCCAGCATCATCACCATGTTTATCTAGTTTTAGATTCTGCAAGAAGAACTACAAGGAGGAAGAAGCTTAAATAAAAAACTCCATACTTCTTGTATTTCTTCTCGTGGATTCTATAAAAAGATGAATTTTGTTGCCAAAAATGGGTGCTAGGGTTTGGCTGTGAAGGAAACGGCACTACTGTCAATAATAGAAAGTTAATTCCCTTATATAGGTAAATATTTCACAACGGTTTTCTAAAATAACCGTAATGATAAGTATATATATTATTTTAATAATATCACAACGGTTAGTTATATTAACCGTAACGATAACCCTTCTAATTGGTACAAGGTTCGACTCCAGGCAACAACATTTTTCTATAATTACGTAAAATAGAAAAATGTTGTATCCTAGTATAAGGGGCATTGCTACGGTTATTATTACTAACCGTTGTAATATTATTAACCCTTGCTCTTCCTGGAGTAGAGAACACTCTGGCCATAATGATTTAAAATTTTCTCCATTTTTCAAAAAATATCGTTCCAGAATATCAACCATTTACAAGTTATCATCATTGCAAGCATTAAACTATCAGACTTTTCATCTTCAACCTCATCTATAAATAGACAACTTTACATTTCTTCATAATATATTCTTCATAACAATGAGTAGTTCTACAAATGAGAATGCTAGAATCACCAGTGAGGAACGTCAGGCGCCAATAGAGGAGGTCCAACCAGCGGCCAGGGATGCCTTAAGGGTGAGGAAGGATAAGAAGAAGAAGAAGAATAAGCTGAAGAAGAAAAAGATAAAGAAGAAAAGGAGAATAGTTTATTATGATTCCGATGAGGGGAGTGAGGAGAGATGTCTGGATTATGAAGATGCATTTGCAGCAATGGGATCTGACATTGATTAATATATGTAACATGATTATCAACGTACTCATTTTAATGGAATCTTAATAAAATTTTATTTTATATATGCTCATCTCTTACAGTTTTATTTTTAAAGTTATATATACTATTCTCTTGCACTTAAAAACACTAACAAAAGAAATAAAATATATGTTTAAAATAAAAACAATGATGAATTTTGAGCTTTGAGGTTAAATCCCCATAACACTAACAAAAGAAATAAAATATAGGTTTAAAATACAAAACTTGACAAAAAATATAGTTGTTGGGATCGAAGCTTGTTACATGTATTACAACGGTGTTTTAATACAGCCGTGTTTAAAATGTAAAAATATGGAAAAAAAATGTAGTAGCTGGGAATCGAAGCTTGTTACACAGCTTGTATTACATCGGTTCTTTAGTACAACTGTCGTTAAATATGGAGTTATAAATTTTTTAACGTATTACAACGTTGGGATACGAATCCGTGGTAAACCTGCCGTCGTTAAATGGGTTTTTCGTAGTAATGCTATACTACGCTGCCACCTATTCTTCTATTTCATGCACATGAAGAAAAACCTACATCTATCGTGATTCAAACAGAAGAACAACCATGGTGCATGCCCCCTTTGTTCAATCAATATCACACTCGTTTTCCCACTAAATTCAACAGAATAAAATACCAAACTGTATGGCTCATAAAGTAGAATAACATCAAGCCTTAAGCCACTCAAGATGGCAACTGGAATTTGGAGAAAATGGACATGTACATCAATGTTCCAAACTGTCATAAACTAGCAATGCAATGATTCAACCTACAAACTCACTCATTTTATTCACATTATTATTTAAAACTGACTTAAGTGCAAAGCATAAACATGATAACAGTATGGAGATCAATCAAAGCTATGTGTATGGCATGGAATCATGAATGTTAAAGGAGAGAGAGACTTACCAAGTGGAGTAAGTCCACTGCCCCTTCAACCTAGAAATCTTAAAACCTTCTCTAGCCCAAGTCTTCTATCCCCAAGCTGGTATGCTGCTGATGCACTGATCCTGGTTGCAAGAAAAAAACTCACGAGTTCTAATGTTTTGGAGGATATGTTGTGGACAATGGAACCTCTGTGGTATGTTTTGATGATTGTGTATTTGTTAGAGGGTTGCACAAAGAGAGAATTTTGAAGCAGTGGTTTGCAAAGAGATGAGATGCAAGAGTACTGAGGTTTCCTCTTGTTCTCAGGTGTGTATTTTGTGTGTTGATTATTGCTTTTTCTTTGTTCTGCTTGTTGATGTTCTGATATGTGCATTTTCACGAGTTGCTTTGAGTGCTCAAGGTTTGGTGTGATATTTTTGTGGAGTGGTTATGGTGTTTAAGTGGTATGAGAAAGTGTTGTTTTCATGTTTCCTTGATTAGGGCAGTGTTTGTGGTTTGAAAGTTCAAAGTTGATATTCTGATTGTTGGTTGATGCTTCAACAACAAAGAGTGGGCACCCTTTTATAGATAAGGCAATTGGTTAATGGCAATGAAGACACACTGGTCTTTGTATTTATCCTGAAGAGAAAACATGGCTGAGTAGCTCCTATGCGCATGATCTTGTACCATACATCTTGAGCCAAGTGAATGTCTTGGTGGCTTGTTCTATGGTTTAAGTCAGAAACAAAGTGAACAAAATCCAAGAAGTTTCTGGTGTAAGAAGGTCTTGCACAATGGTTTTTGTTTTTTACTTTTAACATGTCAACATAAAGTACAAAGTACATGCTACTTTGAGGGCCCCTCTTGCGTGTTTCATGGTGCATGATTTGCTGAGAAAAGAATGGCTAGAATGCACTTGGAGTATGGTTCACAATATTGAAAGGAAATGGGAAGGTCTAAGGGATTTGAGTATCAGAACGAATTGCACAATGGTCTCTTTCTTTACAGCATGGCAACTCTTCTTGTATCAGCTATCAAAGTACAAAAGGGTGTACTTTTGGAACTCACTTCACACGGTTTTGGTGGTAAATGGTGAGTGTTGGGAACTGATGGAAGTGTACTTGGCAAGAGGTCAGGTTTTCAGTTCAGAAAATGGTTTGAAATGAAAGCATGGTTGTAATGAAACTAAATCATAGTCCTCTCTTTATTGTACGATGGCTTCTCAACCAATGGATCAAATGATACAATTCTTGATCCTCTTGAATAATGGCATGGGACATTTGTTTATATTTTTTTTTAGATTAACTAAATTAAATTAGGAAAAAATAAAAAGTAAAAACCATAATTAAAATTAAAATGGAAATAGAATTAAACTAAATTAATAAAACTAAATTAAGACTAAAATAAAAATAATCTAAATTAAAAATATATACTAAATTAAAAGTATAAACTAAAAAGTTATAAATTGAAATAAAAATCTAAATGACATGGAATGATAAAATTGGATAAAAATGGTATGGTTGATGATCAACGATAATGTTTAACTAAAAATGCAAAAATTGTCGACCTAGACTGACATGCAAAAGATCAAAGAATCTAAGGGTAAAATTTGGGGTACAACAGTTTACTTTTTGACTATGTTACCTTTTGAACTACTATGAAATGTATGTTGAATTTATTTGTTTGCATCTCTTGTGCCTTATTTATTCATTTAATATGTTTTTTATTATCATCATTCTATGTGTATGTTTGTTAATGCATCTTGTTTGCAAAGTGTTGTGTGAATCATCAAGTATTATGATGTTTTCAATTTGACCACCTTCTGTTTCTCTTTTTGATGTTGTCAAAGGGGGAGAAGGATAAATCTCTACAAGCAGCAATTGATTTGTTAAAGACCTCACAAAGATAGGGGGAGGATTCAAATTACAAACCAAGCTAAAGACAATTTTGCCATCATCAAAAAGGGGGAGTATGTGAGGGCAAGGTGTTTTTCACTTGTTTCTGTTATAATGATGTCAATAATATAGGCTAGCTATTAGTTTGTAATTTGGACGGTATTATCGTATTGTCGTTTGCAGTGGATAGTTATTTTATCCCCCATGAAGTCTCTTCGATCACGAGTTCAATTCGTTCCCAGTGAATCTTTCTCATCCCCAACAGAATCACGAGGTTCATCTTGAAAATCCTAAGTGATGTCATGATGTTCAGCCCCAAGTGGAGTGCTCTCTTTTCCCCAGAGAAGTTTGAAGCCTTGAAGTAGGACGTGGTCCCATATATATGGCTTTTCCTTTCATCCCCAGTGATGCTTCTTATATTGCGAAGATTGGCCGAGTATCCGTATCGAGATGCTTATTTTGTCTCTAGTTTATTTCTTCCTCGGTGTTCTGTCAGAATAAGCATGAGCATAGCATGACATTCATTCATATAGATACATGGCATGTGCGCTTTTTTTTTTTTTGCATCTTGCATTTTGTGTTGTTTGTTGTTTGTTCACTTTGGATGTGTTTATTCCCCCAAGTGATCGGGTTTGTCTGCTCCCTCCAGGTAGAGTCGTCATCCCTAAGCAGAAAGAGCACATCCTTTCTAATTCCCCACCGAGTTTGACCCTCATGGAAGACGGTTGCTTTAGTTTCTTTTCCATATTTGGATAAAGATAAACCCCTTTGAGTTCATTCCTCATTGGATGGAGTCTTGCTTGACCGTTTCTTTTCAATTATTTTCCTGAATTGAACTTTGGTCTCTGACAATCACAATTTTGGATATTTATGGGTTTTTGAACCTAGATCGTGCGTGCATTTATTTTACACTTTGTCTCCCCAGGAAGAGTTTATTCAAGGATCGCTATGGAAGACATGAAGTTATTTCTCTGACAGTATTATTTCAACATTTCATGGGACTTATACCCAGACGACAAACGGTCACTCTTTATTTGGGTAGTTTGTTTGGTTATCAGGTTTTCTATTTGGATGATATATGGAAGTCTCCTCAAGACAGTTTAACAAATCCCCGGTGAAGTTATCAAGGTTATCAACTATTGAAGACTTTACAAGTATTCTCTTTATTTGAGAATCTCTATTACAAGAATTTTACTAGCTTCAACATAATTTTCAGCTACAGCAATATTACTTCTCAGCGGTATTCTCCCCAGTGAGTCAACAATTCAATTTGCTTCCATCAAATGGCATCTCTTCGAGAAGTTTGGGGAAGATTCAAAGGATCTTTTCTCTTTATTTGAGAAGACATATTTTACAAGTCAGCCGACTCGCATCTCTTTTGAAGATCCCAGGTGAAACTTCCAGACCTCGGCAGTAGGTATTTCCCTGGTTATTCTCGGCAGAAGATTTCCAGAAGACCTTGGCAGTAGGTATTTCCCTGGTTATTCTCGGCAGAAGATTTCTAGAAGACCTCGGTAGTAGGTATTTCCTTGGTTATTCTCGGCAGTAGATTTCCACCAAACTTTGACAAACAGTCGTTTTCTTTCCAGGATCTCGGTAGTAGATTCCCTGGTTTACTTTAAATTTCGACAAACAGTCGCTTCTTTCCAGGATCTCGGCAGTAGATTCCCTGGTTTACTTTAAATTTTGACAAACTGTCGCTTCTTTCTAGGACCTCGGCAGTAGATTCCCTGGTTTACTTTAAACTTCGACAAACAGTCGTTTCTTTCCAGGATCTCGGTAGTAGATTCCCTGGTTTATTTCAAATTTCGACAAACAATCGTTTCTTTCCAGGATCTCGGCAGTAGATTCCCTGGTTAACTTCAAACTTCGACAGACAGTCGTTTCTCTCCAGGATCTCGGCAGTAGATTCTCTAGTTAATTTTAAACTTTGACAAACAGTCGTTTCTCTCCAGGATCTCGGTAGTAGATTCTCTGGTTAATTTTAAACTTTGACAGACAGACATTTCTTTTCTAAGCAGATTCCTCAATATATCGATAATGGACACCATTTTACAATAAAACCTTCGAAGAAGGTATTCTCATAAGAGGTTATAAGTCTCAACAATAGACTCCTCCAGTTGATATCTCTTGAAAATTCCTCCGGTTGACCACTAAAGCAGGATCCTCAAGTAGATTTTGTTAGAAGATTTCATCGCAAGTTCATCACCCTGCTTAAGATACCTTGTGATTGTCAGTTGGTAGCCTCTTTCCCTCAGTGAAGTTAGATCTTTTCCCGTGGAGTCTTGTTTTGCCAAGCTGTTCCTCGTCGGGTCTTCCATCCTTTGGCTATTTTCCGCGTTTCGACATCAGTTATCCCCTGTGACATTATCCCCCACAGGATCTTTGTCTTGCATTCCATATCATTCCATATCATATCATGTGCATATGGTGGCATCTTAGGGCTAAAAATTGTGCATGTTTGTATTTAAGTCTCTCCTATCTCGTCGAGACGAAGATTTCGATCTCCATATCTCCGGATAGAAGAAACTTAAATAGGGGCATCTGTCACACCCTAATTTTTAACCCTAAGATCCCCGCTTTGCTCTTTGCATAACATCTTAGGTCAATCATTCGTGCATAACTAACCGATTTATCTAGCTTCGTCTGTTTGTTTCTTTTTTAAGGACAGGTGATACTGCAGAAGGCTCGAGGTCTTGAAAGATGTGTTGTATGTGTGTTTGTGAAGGTTCTCTGGTCTTTGCAAAGTGTGTGTGGACTCCTGTGATTTATGCCTTCACCCTTCCTGATCCCTAAGCCACTACAAAGTCTTTCTTCCCTCAAGACTCCTCAGTTTCCCCCCACAAATACTAGGTCTTTATACCCTCCAATATGGAATTTGGTCCCTAGAGACTGGTCACTAGTTGTGTGGCAAGGTTATATTACAAGATGCCTTTTTCCCCTCTGTAAGCTCCTCAAGGTTGAAATTCTGCATTTTTTCTCTATAGCATTGGTTCATCAAGAAAGCTCAATTTAGAAGGTTGATTCAAAGTATAAAACAAAGTCCGTTGTGTCACAAGTGGCAGGTCTTCTTCAAGCTAGTTCAAAGATCAAGGAGATTAGAATGTTCAATACATTTTAATTATTGGAAAAAGATTTAGATTCCTCACAAATCATTGAGTCATTGTTGGTTATCATTAGTGATGAAGAAGTGGTTTTGCTTAAACGATGCTCGAATAAGTTTTTTTAGCACACAATATTACATCAAGCTTTTATAAGGATTATTTCTTATATCCCCCAAAATTCATGGAAATATATAGGATTTGGTTGCGAAACTCAAGAAAGGCAAGGATTAATGGAGGACAATATTTACGATTTGGCATTTGTTCTATATCAAGAGGTGCTTAAGATCAAGAATTCAAGGCTACAAAATACAAAATTGAGGGTCCAATTTAATTCGAGGTTCTAATCACTTAAAATTTCGTATGAGGATGCAAATTGAATATTGATTCAAAAACCCTAAGCTCAATGTCCTTTACAAATTAATTTTAAGAATTCATAACAAGTTACTGCCACTTATCCTCGACCTTCACAACCAGAGCAAAAACTATGCTCCAAAGCACCTAGATCAGAAATAAACTGATCCAAGTTGTAACCATCAAGATTATGATGTCTTAATCTTCATCTTCAACAGCATCAAAGTCCAGACTAGTTTCTTGCCAGGAAACTCTCCAGAGAACACATGCTTCGGTCACACCCGATTGAAGCCACTTCTTAGGTCACAACCTAAGACTAAAACAGATTCTAAAGCGTATGGAGTACCCCAGTGAAGGGCCATAACCAGGTTCCCAATGGGCACTAATTTTCGACGGAGCTGTCAACACTTATGTAATGGAATTGGGGCAATCATCGTAACACCTCAGGGTACCCATATTCCTTTCACTGTCAGATTGACATTCAAATGCACAAATAATGCGGCCGAATACGAAGCTTGTATCATGGGTCTCGAAGAAGCTATTGACTTAAGGATAAAGAACTTGGATGTGTATGGAGACTTAGCCCTAGTTATCAATCAGATCAAAGGAGGGTGGAATACATACCAATCAGGATTGATTCTTTACAAAGACTACGCGAGAAGGTTGTTACCATTCTTCAACAGGATCGAGTTTCATCATATCCCCCGTGAAGAAAATCACATGAGTGATGCATTAGCCACCATATCCTCCATGATTAGTGTAAGTCAATGGAACGACGTACCTAAGATCGACATAATGTGCCTTGAAAGGCCTGCTTACATCTTCACAATTGAAGCAGTCATAGATGACAAACCATGGTATCATGATATCAAGTGCTTCCTTCAAAGACAAGAATACCCGCCCAGGGCATCAAGAAAAGATAGGAAGACTCTCAGAAGACTGGCTGGAAACTTCTTCCTGAACAGTGATACACTCTATAAGAGAAACTTCGACATGGTTTTGCTCAGATGCGTAAACAGACAAGAAGCAAACATGTTAATGAAAGAGATTCATGAAGGATCTTTTTGAACTCATGCCAATGGACATATAATGGCAAGAAAAATTCTGAGAGCAGGATATTATTGGCTGACAATGGAATCTGATTGAAAAACCTTCCTAAACTAGCAAGACATGTTCAGACAAAGATGGAAAGCAATCATCAAAGTTTTCAAGGAAATAATTCATATCATTTCCAAAATTTATTCAGAAACAATACGATTTGTTTCCAAAACAAGTTCGAAACGGTTCCAACACATTCATTTCCAATATCAGCCTATAAAAGCCAAGAATACTCACACGCATCAGGGGAAGAACAAAACCTCAGAAAACTCAAAAACATTCACACATCACCAATCTGCCAAGAACATCTTCACCTCAGTAAGAAAGTTTCAAAAAACCATCACACAGAAGAAAAGAATCGTTACAAACAAGAAATTCATCACTACATAAACCAGAGATTCAAAACCAATAAAATAAAAGACAAATCATACACGAAACAAATTCATCAAATCATCCAAAATTCCATATCAGTGCCAACCAATTCATTCATACCTGCATAAACAATTCACAATCCACACTAGTTTTCACACGAACCAGCAGCCCACACACAAGAGAAGGTGATTCACATACAACACACACATAAAGGAGTCGACGTAGCAAGAAGAAGAGGGAGATTCGGAACAAATTCAGACACGAAGTGAGAAGAAGAAGAACGAGACTTATTTGAGAGGAGATATTGAGATCGCGATCACCTTTCATCGCCTTCAACCGCCGGCGTCTCCTTTATTTTTTCTTTCGCTCTAATCTTGTAATTGTATCAAATTCATAGTGGATTGGGGTATGGGCTTGCTGAGATTGGGGTTTTTATTCACATTGTTTGATTGATCGAGAGAGACAAGAGGGTGGCGACGAAGAGATTTGGGTTTTCAAACCCTATCTCTTTTGAGAGAGGGGAGATTGACGAGAGAGAGTGAGAGATGAGAGTCCGTGTGTGATTTGCTTTTTTTTTTCTTTTGTTTGTCAAATAATCATGTACACGCATGCCCACACACATCCGATGCACCCTCCGTTGTATCCGTCAGATCACGATTCACACATATCATATGGTCATGATTTGAGGGTCCATGATGGACCCTCTCCCCCGCATCACATATAATCCCTTCATTTTATAATCAACATATTTTTTTTATTAATTTACCCTTTTTAAAAAAATTCATAATATTTTAAAAACATTTAATCTTTTCTAAAGTAATTAATTTTGTTTTTAAAGAAAAAGCCATAGATGAGAAATCCAAAGTAGATGGTCAAGGATCACCCTCCGGGGAAGCCATAAATCTAGGGTACATGAATAATTTTAGGATTTTTAGGTCTTGCCCCCAGTCGAAAGACCCATCTGATTATTTAGCTTGGCTAACAAAAATAGAGGCAGCCAAATCTGAAGATTGGAAAACCATGGGTATTTTTTATCTTATCCAGCTGTCGAAGGTAGGACCTGGATATTGCCCATCTATGCTTTTGGCTTCTCTTTACTTCTGGGACAGTACCTACAATAATTTCCATTTCCCTTGTGGTATGATCACTCCTACCCGTTTCGGCGTAACTGCCATTACTGGCCTTAGTCCACTTGGGCTGGATTATGATCTCAACCTCTTGTCTGATGATTCCATAGGCTTTAACACCAATAAGGCTACCTTCAGCTCCTACATCGTGAAATATCATGATAAGGCAACTGAAGAAGTCTCTGACCAAGAACATGTGGCTTTCTTAGCACTCTGGCTGTCGAGATGTGTCTTCTGCTCTAGGTCTCTCCAAGTGGAAAAAAGGTATATCACCATGGCGAACCAACTCCATGCTGGACACCAACTATGTCTCAGCGAAATGATCATTGCCAATCTGTATGAGTCCCTTGGCGAAGGGGTTACTTTACTGAAGAACATCAAAGATAAGGGCAATCTTCTGTTATCAGGACCATTTTGGCTCCTGCAACTGTGGCTCAATTCCACATTCGAAGCTTCCCTATCCAACAAAAACCATGTGGACGAAGCTGCCCTAAAGGATAGAAGAGTCGAATGAGCTAGACTGGTGCTGCTAACTCCTAATGACGAAGGTCTGAGCCTCCAACAAATCTTTACTGGCTACATTATGATGTTTTCTAAACGTCATAGCTTTACCTCTAACATGGCCCCTTTAACCCTAGAACTGTTCACTAAAGAAAAGATTATTCTCGGTGAAACTTTTCTTGAACTCTTCTTAGGTTTGGACCCACAGGCTTCCTAAAAGCATCCCCGCCTCCTCTTGGGCTTTGTACAAGGACCCTTCGACTTCTTAGAAGTTATCATGCCTGCTCTTGGGCTTAATACAAGGACCCTGAAGACCTCTTAAAGGTATAGGACAGAACTTAGTCATCCTTTGTTAGAGTTGTCTTTCTAAAAGAGTCAAAACCTCAGACCAATTTAAGGGTTGATTCTCATCCCTTAAAACACTTGCCTCCTCTTGGGCATCATACAAAGATAAACTCTTCCATAACAGTAGACTTGGACAGTCTAATCCCCTCTTGGATCTCAAAGACATTCTCAAGTTCCCTACAAATACGGGAGAAACCCGGGCCATTTAATCAATCTCCAGTAGAGTTTAAACCTCTATAGGTTTTCAAAACTCAATCTTTAAACTCTCACTTTAAATTTCCCCAGCCAGGGTCAGCTTATCATCAGTATAACACTATCCCAAATCAGAACCTCAAGGCATCTGATACCTCAACTCTTTTGTAACCCTCAGCAAGAGTTGATCCCCCGACTTGGACTTGCCTCTAGATCTCAATAATCCTCAGCAGAAGCCAGCCTCCTCTTAGGCTTTGTATAATGATTTTCCTCAGCAGAGTTAGCCTCAAAAGCACCCTTTTATTGAGTCCATCTTCTTTCTTAAAACACTCTCTTGTTGAGTTAACCCTTTTCAGCCTCAATCTTGGGCTTTGTACAAGACAAACAAAGTACTCTCTTGTTGAGTCAATCACTTTTCCTCACTCTCTTGTTGAGTCAATGGTATAAAACATAAACACTCTCTTGTTGAGTCATTCTTTTTTGCCTCAATCTTGGGCTTTGTACAAGACATATATAAACTTTCTCCAGTAAAGTCAAAATCTTCATAACCTTCTCTTAAGCTCTGGATAAATATCTTTCCCATGATTATTAAGGATTGTTATGCATTTTTACGATGAATAACTGGTTGATATATATGATGAAAAAATATGTGAATGGGTGAAGGTGAGCACCTTGTATTATGATGAATACCATGAGTATTGGTTGATAATTAGTGTAGGGCATGGCTCCGAAAGACCTAAGTATTTATGTGATCATGAATTAATCGAGAACGTCGGTAGAGGAATGTTAATTATATGCCTTACGTGAGATATTTATGCATGATGTATTATGTTATGCTGCTATACTTTTTATGCTATATATGTATGTTGATTGAATGCTCGTTTTGTGATAACATGTTTAAAAGACTATAAGAATGGTTAGGAAACCTTAGATATTAATTAATGAAATGAATTAGTAAGATGATTAGGACATGATGAATAACATAGATGGTAATGCTTGTGCAAGTGTAGCGGGAAAATTTGAGATTAAGATATTGATTAACTTAATTCACAAAACAAGAGTCGCCATCGCACTTTTATTTTATCCAAAGGAAAGGGAAAAGGGCGAACAAAACCTAAAGAAGTTATAAAACAAGAACAAATAAACAGAGGCAGGGTAAGGGGGTTGGTTACGCGAAGGGAAGGTGTTAGCACCTAAAACGTCTATATTACTCTATAGGAACCTCTTTGAAAATCTAGCGTCTGGATTATAAAAAGGTGTTGTTTGTAAAAGAAGGTGGAGGTAAGAAAAGAAGTATTTTTTTAAGATTTTTGTATTTGACAAGACTTCCTGAGCCTCGTGCCTACGCACCCACAAAGTGCAATGGAGGATCAAAACCTCGTAGTTCGTGGTACAAATAACAAAAATGGTGTATTATGATTCATTTTAAATGAAAAGACAACTTATCATTTTAAGGAGAAAACTTCAACTAATCACCTACAAGTATGTGAAAATGGATCTTTGCATCACCATTAGAAGGACTCCAACTTGGATAAAATCAACAAGTATACCACTAACTCTCAAAGGTGGAAAAATGTCAACTCAATTCAAACAATACTATGGGGATAGGCGGATCACATCTCAACTTTAAATGACTCATGTCTAAACTTTATGAAAAGTTTTAAAGTAAAAAGTGCACAAAGGCACAAAATGATTTGAATGGGTTAAGTGCTTTTTAAGTATTTTGAAAATAGGTTAAAGTATGCTTAAGATGGATTAGCATTTATTCAAAAAATGAAGTTTGAAAAAGCACTTGACAAAGTCAAGGTTTATTATGAAAAAGGTTCTAATTTGAAATAAGAAGGTTTTGAAAAGTGGGAGAGGATTTTGAAAATTTAAGAATGGGAAGGAGATGGAGAGACTATCCTAAATCATAAAATAAAAGCTAAGGAACGAAAGATCTAACCAAGATACAAGCCTTTGACATAACAAGCCAAAACTCTCATCCTTTGGACTCAAGCAACCAAGATAAACAAATAATAACCAAGCAGAGAGATATCCAAGCAAAGAGATAACCAAGCAGAGAACCAATCATCATATGAAAGTCAAAGATCCAAGCCCAAGTCTTAAAAGAGGTCTCTCAAGGTCAAAGTGCCAAAATAGAACCCAAGGTCTCAAGGTATCACTCTAAAGCATAGGTCGAGGATCCTAATTCTAAGTCCATCATCCATGAGCAAGGGATAGTCACCAAGTAGTCCAAGGAACCATTAAGAGTTTTAAGATGTTTAGGCCTTTATTAATGTTTTAGAAAGAAAAAAGGAAGTCCAAATGGACAAAGAGAAAAATGCATAAACATAAACAAGATGATCCAAGATCCAAGATCCAAGAAAGGGTGAAAAAGAAGAAGAAAAAGGTTAAGAAGAAAGGAACATCTAAATTGAATCTCAAATCGATTAAATCATCATCAATATCAATCACCTCTCTTGGTGGATTATAAATTTCTATCAACACCCAAAGTCCATTGATATTGATGAGATCTTTATCAAAAATCAAGATCCAAGGCAACAACCAACAATCAATAACAAAAATCAACAAGAAAATAAAATCAAGCAATATATCAATTCACATGATTTTTTAAAAGAAATTTAGAAAAAAATTCATAAATACCAAAATCAAAGAAATGAAAATAGATCTAAAAAATTTTCATCAAGAAACCAATAGTTGAAGATTTCATGAAGAACTAATTAACATTTTTTTTAATTAAAAAAAGAAGAAGAAAAGAAAGTAGGAAACAAATTTAAAAAAACAGAAATAAGAGAATGGTGGTTAAGTAGCAAAAAGGTGGTGATGGTAGAAACATGTACACACGCCTCAAGATCAGAATGAATAAGTGGATCTCTTTAAAAACAAAACAAAAAATGCATCAGAAAATAAAACTCATCTTCCTCATGAAATTCGTGTGTGAAAGATCTCACCAGCTAGTACTTTCTCCGCCACGCCAGATCTCCATGCCGGCAGTGGCGGAGCTCGAAAGTTATACGAAATTGACCCGGCGATGCAGCCTACAATGGCGCCCAACGTTTTGAGAGTCCAGCAGTTTTCCAATCAATTCCTGTGCCGCCCAACGCCGACCCTACCACGGTGGCCTTGTTCGCGGAAATCAAATAAACGAACCTAATGATTTTCCAGTAGAACAAATGGATCGGGATAATGGAGAAGGAACGACAATCTCCCTCGCCCCTATTAAGACATCGGCGCTCGGGTTCTCATAGCCCATCCCCGCGACGACTAGAAACCCGTCCTCCCTCTCCCCCTCAGAGACACCAACGAGACAAATCTCAAAGCCTCTCAACGCGACAAACCGGACGTCGACCACGGTTGGAGAGGCCACAAGCCGCGATAGCCCAGAAGAGGGATCACACTTCTCCACGCAAAAAGCGGCGCTCCCCAGCTCCCAAAAGGAATAAAGCCGGCGGGCAGCAGGAGAAGCTAAGGAGTCGACCAAGAAACTCTCTGCGCCACGGCAGGAGCCCTCGGTACGACCACTCCCCATCACCAATCCGAAGTGGCGAAGACAACCCCCGTGGCCCCTTATCTCGAGCAATCATGGAGGCTTCCATCCCCGTCGGGATGGAAAAACCACCAAGTCTGGCGACCTACGACGGCACGACGGACCCAGACGATCACATCGAGAATATCAATGCGATGCTCGATTATCGCAGGCACCATCAAGTGCTGAATCTTCCCCACGACTCTAAGGAAGGGTGCCATGGCATGGTATAAGAGCCTCGACCCTGAGTCCATCACCTCTTAAAAGGACCTGAAGACCAAATTCACCAGGCACTTCACCGCTCCTCGTCAACACCCGAAATTCGAGGCGACACTCGAGGCCATCATTCAGGGGAAGGACGAATCTCGCTGAGACTATATAGAGAGATTCAACCGAGAAGCCGTTCAGATCTCCACGACTGGTCGGATGAAGAGACATCTGCTAGAGCGAGGGATGCGTCCCTGCAGCGACTTCGCCAAAGCAGTTGGCATTGAGACACCCCACTCGCTGGATGAGCTTCTCCTCAAAGCCCAGGCCTACATCCAATACGAGGAGAGGGAGGCCGCCAATAATGGTCGTGACTCACAGAACCAGGAGTGTAACAAAGTCGTGAAGCATGATGACACTGTGGCTCCCCGACATGGCAGGGAGAAAAGAAGAGAAGATAAGCCCCACGACTCTCATGAGCACCGCGAGCCAGTAGGCCGCTTCTCTGAGTACACACTGCCGACCGATCCCCGCGAGTGCATCCTGGCCGAGTGTGCAAACTTGGAATTCCAACAAGGGGTACGCTTTCCCAGGACAACGCCCCCAAACCAAATGTCGACAAATCCAAGTACTGTCGGTTCCACATGAGCCACGGGCACGTCACGGGGGACTGCATCCACCTCAAGGATGTGATTGAAATCTTGATCAAGGAGAGTCACCTAAAACAATACGCCCAGAGGAATGAAGATCCTCGACAGGCCGTTCGCAAAGTGAAGAAGGTCGAGGAAGAAATTCCATCTTCTGACGACGCTGGGTTGCAGGTCGCTATGTGCGTCTCTCGGCCAGAGGACTTCTACGTCCCTGACGTGGTCGCCATGCTCTTGTCTGCTCACATCACCTAGGAGAGGAAGTTCGACGAACTGATCGACGCGAGCTCGAAGCAGAATGCGACCCTCGACATGTTCTAGGGGAAATCAAACCCCATCACCTTCTACCTCGGGGATCTACCCGGCGGTGCCCTCAACTCCAGCATTCCTTTGCCCATCAGAGCACAGATGGCGAACTTCGACGACCGCCGCATCCTGGTCGATCAAGGAAGCTCCGTTGACATTATGTATGCTCACATGTTCATCACTCTCCAGCTCGACGAGAGGCATCTGACGTCATACGTAGGTTTCGACTTGCAAGGCTTCAATGGCACAACCACGAAGCCGTGAGGCTATGCTGAGCTCCTCGTCACTTTCAGGTCCGAGGAGACCGCCAGGTAGAAGCACTTGCCTCGCGTCAACTCAGTCGACCTCGACAATCGCTTCCCCTGCAAGCAAGAGCAGAACGAAGCAGTGACAGATGCCTCCCTAACATCAGGTAGCAATGGGTAGCCTCTCCATCCTATGTGCCTCATTCCAGATGGCGACTTCAAGCTCATTACCCTCAGCGACGACCCATACAGGAGCGTGAAGATTGGCACAGGACTCCCCGACTTGGCGAGGAAGTAGCTGAAGGCCTGCCTTAGGGAGAATGCTGATTTGTTCGTGTGGAGCGCTGCGGAGATGCCCAATCTCGACCCAACGTAGCCTGTCATCAATTGACCATAGATTCGGCCGCTAGGGCCATAGTATAACGTAGGAGTAGGCAGTCTCTCGAAAAAGCGGAGGCAGCCGAATTAGCTATAAAATACCTCCTAGAGGTAAATTTTATTTCTGAAGCCCAATACACAACCTGTCTTTCTGATGTTGTACTTGTTAAGAAATCTAATGGAAAGTGGCGTATGTGTGTTGACTATACTGATCTCAATAGGGCATTGCCCCAAAGATGCATATCCCTTGGATAACATCGACAAATTGGTCGACAATTGTGAAGGTTTCAAGCAATTGTCGTTCATGGACGCGTACTCGAGGTACAACCAAATCCCCATGGCGAAAGCAGACAGCTATACACGGCTTTCATGACCAATTCGGGCAACTATTACTACAACGTAATGCCCTTCGCCCTGAAAAACACTGGTGCTACTTACCAACAGATGATGAACAAAGTCTTCCGAGGTGAGATCGGGGACATGCTCGAGGTCTACATGGACGACATGATCGTGAAATCACGAGAGGAAACCAACCACACTATCCATCTTAAAAGAGTCTTTGACACAATGAGGAGATGCAAGATGAGGTTCAATAAGGGGAAATTCACCTTCGGCGTCCGAGCAGGAAAATTCCTCAGCTTCTACTTGACAGAACGAGGAATCGAGGCAAACCCCGACAAGTGCAGGACTTTCTCCGAGTTCCCAACGTCGAGCTCAAAGAAATTAATCCAATCCTTGAACGGGATGCTCACCTCGATGTCCCGCTTCGTGGCTAAGTCTGCCCAACACACACTTCTTTTTTTCAAACTTTTGCACAAGGAAGCCGCGTTCGAGTGGACCGAGGAGTGCGAGCAAGCCCTCATCCATCTCAAACAAGTTCTTTCACAGCCTCTGGTCCTCTCGCGACTTGAAAGCAGGGAGACGTTGTACCTCTACCTTGCTGTCGCAATCGAGCCTGCCAGCGCGACCCTCATTCGTGAAACCCCCGAAGGGCAGAAACCTATTTACTTCACCAGTAAAGCCTTGCAAATCCTCGAACTCAAGTATCAACAGATCAAAAAAGTGGCTTTGGCTCTCATTAATGCGGCCAGAAGGTTGTGACACTACTTCCTGGCCCACACGATTGTGGTTAGGACGGACCAGCCCATAAAGCAACTACTCGGTCGTCCCGACATGGCTGGTAGGATGCTCAAATGGTCACTCGAGCTCTTTGAGTTCGACGTCCAGTACGAGAGCGGGAAGGCCCTCAAAGCTTAAGTGCTAGCTGACTTCGTGGCAGAAAGGACGGCTCCAATCTTCCCGACAGATAGAGTTCACAGGTGGACCATCTACGTCGCGGGGCATCCAGCTCGACAAGAAGCGGAGCGAGCATCATTCTTGAGAATGAAGAGTGCATCCTGATTGAAGTATCCCTCGCTCTATCCTTCATGACCTTGAATAACCAAGCCGAATATAAGGCCTTCCTTGCCGGGTTGCGCTTAGCCGATGACCTTGGCGCGAGGGAGGTAAAGATATTTATCGATTCCCAGCTCGTCGCATCTCAGGTACGGGGAGAGTACCAAGCCAAAAACGACAACCTCGTCGAGTACTTAACCCTGGTAAAAGAGAAGATGAAAAAGTTTAACTTCGCAGAGGTAACACATGTCCCCCGCGAGCAGAACACTCGGGCAGACATCCTGTTAAAGCTCACGAGCACGAAGAAGAAGGGCAGAAACAAGTCTGTCATCCAGGAGGTACTTTCTCGACCAAGCATCGAGAAACCCACCCCGATCGTTGACGTGAACGTCATCAGCGACAGCGACTGCTGGATGGCCCTGGTGTACACATACCGCACCATAGGGGAACTGCCCCCCAAATCAAAAGAGGCTAGCATAGTCAGGCGCAAAGCTTGCTCTTATATCTTGATCGAGGACAAACTATACAGACGAGGATTATCCATCCCTCTTCTCAAGTGTGTCGAGGAGTTCAAGGTCCCTCACATACTTTGGGAGATGCATGAAGGAATTAACGCCCAGCATCTCAGAGGGTGATCTCTCGCCTAGAAGGCCTTGCGAGTAGGATACTATTGGCCCACCATGCAGCAGGATGCGAAGGAGCACGTCAAGAAGTGTGGCAAGTGCCAACGCCACGGGGACATGCACCTGGCGTCTCCTAGCGAGCTCAAAACGCTCTTGTCCCCCTGGCCTTTCGCGTGGTGGGGGATGGGCATCCTCGACCCCTTTACCATGAAGTCGTACCAGAATAAATACTTGATAGTCGGTGTCGACTACTTCACGAAGTGGATAAAGGCTGAAGCCCTTGCCAAAATCATGACACACAACATACTCTGTTTCTACAAAAGGAACATACTTTCCCGGTTCGGTGTACCCCAGGCGATCGTCACCGACAACAGGACGCAGTTCATCGACAAAAACTTTCAGGACTTCGTCACCAAACTGGGCACAAAGCAACGTTTCACGTCTATCGAGCACCCGCAAATAAACTGGTAGGCTGAAGCCGCGAACAGAGTGATCCTGCGAGGCCTAAAATGAAGACTAGGTGAAGCCAAAAAGAGGAGGGTCGAGGAGCTACATAATGTACTCTAGGCTTATAGGATGACCCCACACTCGACCACCGGGGAGACCCCATTCTGACTAAATTACAGAACCGAGGCAGTTATTCTGGTAGAAATTAGAGAGCCCTCTAGGAGGACTGAATATCCCCTCGACGAGGAGATGAACGACGATGCACTAAGGGAGGAACTCGATCTGGTCGAAGAAATTCGGTCGAGGGCAGCCCTCCGCAAAGCCTCGCTAAAACAAAAAATAACTTTGCGGAATGGCAACTAAGTCATTAGACGTGAGTTCCAAATCGGCAGCCTAGTCCTGTGGAGAAATTAGAAAGGCTCGCACGAGAGAAAACTGACCGCGAATTGGGAAGGCCCCTATTGTGTCCGAGCGAAAACGGAGAACAGGGCCTATTACCTCGAAAATCTACACGGGGAGGAACTTGCTTGACCATGGAATGCTGAGAAGCTTAAAAAATATTACAGTTAAACACTACAGTCGGCATACTTGGCTCGACCACGACGAAGTAAGTCCCGACCATAGGAGCGTGCTAAGGTACAAGCACGACTTCCCAACTTGAAACGAAAAGCCAGAAGCCCGCTCTTGTGTGTGCGAGCAGGCTCTTGGCCCAACGGGGACACCTCAACCGAGCTCTGCCATTGTCGTACCGATAAGGCAGAACACCCAGCTTGCGATGGGAAGTTCACGTCGCGAAGCAAAGACCATGTCGAAATTTATCTTATAGAGGGTTTCACCGCTCAAGAAGAAACTGCTAGCCAGCCTTCTGAGGGTCTTTCTGTCCTTTCTTAGTGCCCCAGGTGGGTACTCTTGTTTCTGAAGGAAGCATTTGATATCGTGATACCAAGGTTTGTCGTCTATGACTGCTTCAACCGTGAAGATGTAAGCGGGCCGTTCAAGGCGCATTATGTCGATCTTAGGTAGGTCGTTCCATTGACCTACACTAATCATGGAAGAAAGGGTGGCTAATGCATCAGCCATGTGATTCTCACCACTAGGGATATGATGAAACTTGATTCTGTTGAAGAATGGTAACAACCTTCTCGCATAATCTTGGTAAGGAATCAATCCGGATTGGTATGTGTTCCAATCTCCTTTGATCTGATTGATGACCAGAGCTGAGTCGCCATATACATCCAAGTTCTTGATCCTCAAATCAATTGCTTCCTCGAGACCCATAATACAAGCTTCGAATTCGGCCTTGTTGTTTGTACACTTGAATGTAAGTCTGGCGGTGAAAGGAATGTGGGTACCCTGAGGTGCTATGATGATTGTCCCAATTCCATTTCCATTATGACTGACAGCTTCGTCAAAAATTAGTCCCCATTGGGAACCTGGTTCTGGCCCTTCACTGGGTAGCGGTTCAACGCAATCTTTCATTTTTAGATACATGACATCTTCGTCTGTGAAGTCAAACCCGACTGATTCTTGATCATCAATCGGCTGATGAGCCAAATGATTGGCTAAAACACTCCCATTTATGGCTTTTTTAGCATGGTATTCTATGTCATATTCTGATAACAACATCTGCCAACGGGCAATCCTTCCCGTGAGAGCAGGCTTTTCAAAGACGTACTTGATTGGATCCATTTCAGAGATTAACCAAGTAGTGTGACGAATCATGTACTGGCGAAGACGTTTGGCTGCCCAAGCCAAAGCACATCAAGTTTTCTCAAGCATAGTGTACCGAGTTTCATAGTCGGTGAATTTCTTGCTCACATAGTAAATGGCAGACTCTTTCCTTTTGGTTTCGCCTTGTTGGCCAAGTACACATCCCATTGAGTCTTCCAAGACTGTGAGGTAGATGATCAGTGGTCTTCCTTCCACTAGAGGTGATAGAATCGGTGGGTTCAACAGGTATTCCTTAATACTGTCGAAGGCGGTTTGACAGTTTTCTGTCCAAACGCAATCCTGATTCTTTTTGAGTAATTTGAAAATCGGCGCGCATGTCGCGGTCATAAGGAATATGAATCTGGATATGTAGTTCAAACGTCCCAGGAATCCTCTGACTTGTTTTTTAGTTTTCGGAGAAGGCATTTCTTGAATGGCCTTGACCTTGTCAGGATCAACTTCAATTCCTTTCTGGATGACGATGAACCCTAAGAGTTTCCCTGAACAGACACCGAATGTGCACTTATTGGGATTCAAGCGGAGTTTGTACTTTCTCAGCCGCTCGAATAGTTTTGACAGGTGGGTCACATGCTCCTCTTCTGTCTTAGATTTGGCAATCATATCATCGATATATACCTCGATTTCCTTATGTATCATGTCATGAAACAGAGTAGTCATGGTCCTTTAATAGGTTGCCCCGACGTTCTTCAAACTGAACGACATTACCTTGTAACAAAAGGTACCCCATGGGGTAATGAACGAAGTTTTCTCCATGTCTTTCGGTGCCATTTTGATTTGATTATATCCCGAGAATCCATCCATGAAGGAGAATACTTTGAACTTTGTTGTACTGTCAACCAGCATGTCATTGTGTGGTAAAGGAAAATCATCCTTTGGACTAGCCTTGTTTAGATCTCTGTAATTGACACACATTCTGACCTTTCTGTCCTTTTTCGAAATGGGTACGATATTGTCTAACCATTGAGGATATTCTGATGTGGCGAGGAAACCCACTTCAATCTATTTCTGTACCTCCTCTTTGATTTTGATGGCCATGTCCGGATGAGTTCGTCTCAACCTTTGTTTTACCGGCGAACATTCTGATCTTAATGGTAGATGATGCTCCACGATGTTGGTATCCTACCCTGGCATGTCTTGATAGGACCAAGCAAATACATCAGGGAATTCTTTGAGAAGCATTGTCAAACTCTCTTTGGCAGTTGGACTGAGCAGTGCCCCAATCTTGACTTCTTTTCTCTCTTTTTCCGAACCCAAGTTTACTGTTTCCAACAGCTCTTTGTGAGGTTCAATGGACATTTCCTCCTGTTTGAGTAGTCGGGAGATCTCTTCTGGAATTTCATCATCAACTTCTTCTTTAGCCCCAAATACCGGAAATTCAAAGTTGGGAGAAGGCATCGGATCGTATGTTTCAATGGGGTTTAAAACAAGCAATCTGCATGGCGTGATGATTTGTGTTTAGAAGAGATAGAGAGAATGCAAGAGTGTGTGCAGTGTATTTTCTGATAACTGCTTATTTTTATTATTGAGTTTATTTTTTAGGATTACCATTTTCTGAAAAAGCAAAAAGAGAAAACAAAAATAAATGCGGAAATTACAGAATGACGTTATTTTATTTATGAACGGTCGACTATTGAAACTACAGCCCTATAAAACAAAACTTTGTTGCCATCTCTTGGTACAAGCATGAATTACATGATAAATTGGTGCAAACGCAACACATATAACATGTATAAGAGATGTATGATCAGTGGACATCAAAAGAAAACATGATTCAAAGAATCCAAGTTGTGATGCTTACCTCTTTTTGGAGTTTTCTGCAATCTGCCAAGCACCTTGTTCCAAAAATGATTTGATGCTTTGGACACCCTCAAATGATCTCTTAGAAGCTTTTAGGATGGTTGGAATCAGCTGGAAACCTCGGGAACAAGTTTGAGCTCTTTCTTGCAAAAGGGGCAAAAGTGGCCAAAATAGCAACTCTCTCAAATGGTGTTCCAGATGTGTGGCACCATTTGGGATAGTTCAAGGATGATATTTGGAGTGTGTTTGAGGTTTTATCTGGTTTGAAAAGTGACTGAATCAAGACATGGATTGAAAAATGCACAAAAAGGCCTATTTTGAGGTTTTGAGAGGTGACTTTGTGATTTTGGTGTTACAGGTTACTTGTGAGAGTTTGGATAGCTTAGATATGACATACGTGATGTGTTTGGATCATAAGCTGTCGTGGAATTGCTCTCTAACTCAAAAACTCAGAGTTACCTTGCTAAAGAAGGTATTTTTGCCTAGAGAAAGAGATTTTGAGGAAAGCAAGTGTTGTAGTGCTTTGGTGTACTCAAACTGAACACAATTGAGCTCTATTTATAGTAGAGCAAGTTTGTTTTGGCTGCAATAGTGAATGGCAACTGCAGCAGAGGTTTGACAAATGTTGAGCAATGAGAATCCAAGTCTCCTCTAGCCATTGACTAGAGGTTAGGACACAGGCTGCTGGTTCCCTTGGTCTTAGATAAGTCTTGACTGAATTCAGTTGGGAGAGGCTTAGTCCATGCCACCTTGGTGCATCCATTAAATGCTCCAATCCAAAATTGGAGTCTTGTCCCTCTTTTAGGTATTTCTAGGTTTGGCATGCTACTTTTGGTTCCGAAGACTTGGGAGGCTTGGGATCAGAGTTGGTTCCTCCTTGGTCCCCCCTTGAGGTGTTCAGATGGATAGAGTTACTTGCCCTTTGCAAAATTTGAGTAAATCGAGCAAAACTCCCAAATCTGCCTTGCCATGTCAGTTTGCAGCAAGGCATATTGGCATTGTCATATCTCATGGCTCAAGTGGATTTTGATGAAGTTCTTGGACATTTTGGAAAGCCCTCATATGATACAACAAATGCTTGATCTTAGTTGGTTTTGATACCTTTTGGTTCCAAGTGAAAAATGCCTCTACATTTGGAAAAAACTGAAGGCAGATTCTGACTTAGTGAAAATTTCACTAAGTGTTGGAAAAAAGTGACATTTTCACTTTTTGTGATTTTGATCATTCCATAACTTAAAATCCATGAGGAATTGGAATGAGTTCTGTTTGAAGCTTTTGTAGTTGTTTTGCTACGATTTCTGCCTAATCACTTCTCACTGTGCCTCATCTTGAGCCTTTGCATTGCATGATATCAAGCAACATGTAGTAACGCATACATAGCATATGCATCGATCATACTCCCTCTCTTTTTTGCCTGATTTATTTCCCAGCAGATTTTCAGCAAACTTTGCACTCATCTATTCAAACACATTCAACTCTTCTTTTGTCGTCGTCGGCCAAATTCTCGAGCTACTCTTTTATTTAATCCCCTTTTACCTTGAATCATCGAAAAGCTGGCGTGATTCGTACATTCAGGTTCAAGAGGATTAAATAGGGGCAACTGTCTTAACCCGAAATTTGACCTCCCTCTTTTGCCTTTTGCATAAGCATAAGCATTCACATCGCTGGCATAAGCATTCGCATTCTTTTCTCTGGATATTCAAGTTTTCCAAGCCCGATTAATCATATCCTCACAAGGTCAACACATCATCAAAACAAGCACAAAATGAAGGTTTCCATGTCTATTCATCAATACAAGAGGTGGAAAATCAAAACCGGGACCACAACACCCTTTTTTAGGCAAATTGGGCATATTTTGGTCTGGTTAATCGATTAACCATTTGCAGTGCAATTGTGTTAACCGATTAACACAGGTAAAATAGGCACAATTTGCTGCTTTTTCATGACAGCACCTTTGCACACATTTTGGTCTTGGATTCTAGCAGTGTATGGAATATTCTAGACACCTCTAAACATTTCCAAGCTACTCAATTCATTCCAAGTGCATTTGCTATGATACTTCACTTCAAATCAAGTGCACCATGTTCCTTGTTCTCCAAGTAATGTGGATCTTTGGATGTTGGGATTCACCTTGGGATGGTTACCGAGTTGGTTCTAACTAACCAAGTTAACCGCCTTGACTCGGTGAGTCAAGTCCAACTAACTCCTAACCTAGCTCCAAATCCAAAGCTAATTCCAAACCAAATTCTAAACCATCTCATATTCCAAACCTAAAGCCTATATAAACACACCTTCACTCACTTTTCAATTCCTCAACCATTCTCTACCATTTTTCACCAAACTTCTCACATTTCACTCTCAGTTCTCTCACTTTTTCTCTGATTTCTCTACTCATTCTTCATCTTCATCTCAATTCTTATCACCAAACCTCACCAAAAGCTCTTATTCTTGAAGGATAATCACTTTTCACATTGAAAGTGATTAATTCTTGAGCTTAACCTTCATCATTTGGCATTCTTTGGTTGGATTTCTGGAATTACATCCCATTCTACTTCAATCCAAGGGTTTCACACCATTTATTTTGGTGCAAGTTCGATCTCGGTGCATTTTCGCGTTTTTGATCGGTTTCGACGCGTTTCGTCTACAATTCAAGGATCCTCTGGTTTTCTTTACTTTTCTGCACCAAGATCACATTGCAACATTTACCAAGGCACATCTCAGCCTTGTAGGTTGGTGGATTTCATTCATTTTATCATTTTGATTGTTTTCGTATCGTTCGCGACGTAATTTTGATATTCTGGCATGTGAATTAATTATACTTTTGATTGATCCATGATCTTGAGTGTTAATTGATTCTATTATTGATCATTTGCTGTTTCTAAACTTGATTTTTCGTGCATAATTGTTTGCCCTAGCATTGGAGTGATTGCACAATCAAAAGTTGGCCAAAAGCACTTTTCAAAACTGATTTTCTGCTCCCTGTACAGTGTTAATCGATTAACACATTGCAGTGCAATTGTGTTAATCGATTAACCAGTGTTTTTTTGCACTTTTTCAAGTGTTAATCGATTAACACTTTGCAGTGCAATTGTGTTAATCGATTAACACTGAACCAGAAGGCCATTTTCTTGCATTTTCAAGTGTGTTTGCCATGCTTTCTTCATTTTAACTTCCATTGATTGTCATGCTTGATTTTATGGATGTTTTTAATGTCATTTCACTTCTGGTTGAAGCACATTCATGAACTTTCGATGCACATTTTCGATTATTCATTTGTTTCATGTTCTTAGCATTGTATGAACATAGCAATTCTTGCACTATCTTTGTTCACATGATACATGATGTTGTGTGGCATTTTGATGATCATTTGGCACTGTTTTGCACCTTCCATTTCAGTTTGCATTAAGTTTATTCTTCATGGATAAACTTAATTTTGTATAATCAATAACTCACTCCTTGTTGCTTTAATGACTTTTCATCCTCTTTGGAAAGTTGTTAGCATGTTTATCCCTTGATTAATTGATCAAAACTTTGTTTTGATTTATCGATCTTCCCTTTTCCTCTCTTTAGGCCTCCTTTAGAGCTTTTTCTCTCATTCCCCCCGTGGAGTTGGAGTTCCGCACGACGCACTACCCGCACTTTGGAGCACTGTACAAGTCGAAGTTACTACACTGTTCACTTCACAACACGCTGGAGCACTGTACAACTTGGAGTTGTTACGCTGTCAGTTTCAACTTCTGCACTACACCCTGTGTGTGTTAGGGAAGGGATGAGAAGGGAGAATTCCTACTCTCATTCTGACTACTTCAGGTAGGGGACGAATGACCCTGTGCTTGGCTTAGTCATCTCTATCTCCAGGCGGTAATGTGCTTTCTTTCCCCAGTCGAGTTGATCCTTGATCACTCTTCTCTCTTTGCGATCTCTTTCGATCCTCGATCACTCCTATCTCTTTCCACTCTTACGGGTTAAGGGACACGTCCAAACCAGGCTCCTCTTATAATTCTGGAAAATCTGCCTTTTGTGTTCAAAGCGGATCAGACTTGCACTTACCATCAAGGAGGACCAGGGCATAACATAGAAAACTGTCTCAGTTTCAAATCCAATGTGAAAAAGCTTGTTAGGAGCGGGGTCTTATCTTTCAAAGATAGAATCCGAATGTTCTCACGAACCCGCTGCCTCAACACGAGAAAGCTGCGGTAAATTTTATAGAAGGAGAGTCTAACAACAACTATCAAATTCATGATGTACTCTTGTTGAGGACCAATCTGGTCAAAATGCATCGTAGACAGAGCGGATACAGGCATGTACCACCTCACAATTATCACCAGTGTGATATCTACTCTAAAAACAATCAAGGATGTTCTGTGGTGCAATCAGCTTTACAGGAACAGTTGGATCTCGGGTGGATCCAAGAGCATCGCGCTCGTAGAGTTAACATGACTCATGCAAGCTCCAACATCATTCAGAACCACGACATCTGTGCAATGAATGTCAACTTAGTGGCAATGCACTCAAGGCAAAGCCAGTATCATAATCTGCCGCGGCACGATTACAATTCCTGTCTGACTTGCTCGATAAACAAACATGGATGCTCTTTTGTACAAGAGGCCCTCCAGCGTCAGATGGATCTTGGGTGGATCCAGGACTACCATGATAGAAATCCTTATCAAGTTAACATGATTCAAATCTTCGATATTCGTTTGATAAATACCATCTTGGTGGAGTTACACGCCAAGCAAGTCCAACTCAGTTTTCTCACTTCACATGATTATCTGAGCTGTAAAGTATGTTGTGAGAGTAACCAAGGGTGCGATCTCGTTCAAAGAACTTTGCAACACTTGTTAAACCATTGGTGGATTCCGATCTATCTAGACGAAGACACGTAACAAATTAGTGTGACAAACGGGAACCCTACTAGGCATCAAAGTTAGGATGTCCGATCTATGGAAATAGACCTAGTAAGGTTACACTGCATTCAAAGCGGACGTGGCCAGGTGCCACCACACAACTACGAGCGCTGTAGAGTCTGCTCAGAAAATAATCAAGGATGTTACCTCGTGCGAGCAGCCCTTCAAAGTCAGTTGGCTCCCAAAGAGATTCAACCGTGTCCAAGTTCTGGATTAATCAACTGGACGCCAGACTATTTTGCTGATCAGATTAAGGATGTTGTCGTGATCTCTGATCGCGAAAGGACCAAAGATGTTTGTACCATCATCCCTCTACTTGACGAGTCAAAGGTTCTTAACCAGGAATTGATTGAAGTTACTTACGACAGTCAGAGAAATCAGAAGGCTCCTGTAGTTATCTATCTACCGGGACCAGTGCCGTACAAATCCGATAAGGCGATCCCTTACAAATACGGTGCAACAATAATTGAGAATGGAAAGGAAATTCCATTACATGGAGCGGTCGAATCTTTAACAGAGGAGTTTGAGAACCTAACAGAGAAAAGGAACCTTAAACGAAAATTCCTGATCAACCGGTCGGTCAATCCAGTGATCCCGACCTTTCAAAGAACGATGATGAGATGCTGAAGCTCATCCAAAGGAGTGAATACAACATTGTTGATCATCTGTTATAAACTCCTTCAAAGATCTCTGTGTTATCTCTTTTACTCAATTCCGAAGTCCACAGAGAGGCTCTACAGAAAGTCTTAGAGCAGGCCTTTGTGGAACAGGATGTGTCGATAAGGCAATTCGACAGTATCGTCTCTAACATCACTTCCTGCAACAACTTGGGGTTTAGTGATGAGGAATTGCCAGAAGAAGGCAAAAGTCACAACATGGCGCTCAATATTACAGTCAACTGCCAGGACGATGCTTTAGCAAGCGTACTGGTAGACACCGGATCGGCTTTCAATGTTATGCCGAAGTCCACTCTAATGCGACTATCATTTAAAGGACCTCCGATGAGAGGCATTGAGGTCGTTGTCAAAGAATTTGACGGATCCCGAAAAACTGTTATCGGCGAAGTCGACCTTCCCATAACTATTGGTCCTCACACTTTCCAAGTCACTTTCCAGGTCATGGACATCCGAGCAACATACAACTGTTTGTTAGGAAGACCTTGGATACACCAGGCTGGGGCAGTCACTTCGACACTTCACCAGAAGCTGAAGTTCGTCAAGAATGACCAACTCGTCACGACCTGTGGAGAACAAGCCTTGATCGTGAGTAACCTCTCATTGTCCACTTGTGTAGAACCCGAGGGGGTTATTGGAACTCAGTTCCAGGCACTTTCGGTAAGCAGTGAGAATCAATTAGAGAAGGGAACATCAATATCCTCGTACAAAGATGCTCTCGAGGTGATCAAGAGTAACAATGCAAAGGGATGGGGACAGCTTGTCATTCCTACTGCACTGCTGAAAATTTCAAAATCTAGGAAAAAAATGTAGGGTGCAATCGATTGGACCATTAGTGCAATCGATTGCACAGTTGAAAATCTTCAAAAATTCCATTCTTGCTATATTGTGCTGATTCTGGCTCGATTCTCTTGTTTGTCAAAGAAGGTATGGAAATAAACACATGAACCATGGAATCTCTTGAATAAAAATTAATTAAATCTTGGAAACTCTTGATCAGTTGATTTTGAATGACTTACAGATCAACTTTGACTTTGTTCAGATGAAACTCATTCGAGCTGAGGGACTGATTTTTTTGGTATTTTTAACCTGTTCTTCCCCTGAAAATGTTAGTGAAAGGAAACAAAATATTTTTGGATTTTAATTAATGGTTAGTAAACATAAACAAATTAAACAATAAAACAACTAACACACACATACACAAACCCAAAGATCCCTGTAGGCACAATCCTATAGAAGAGGGAACCAATGTGTGATCTTGTTTGTGGTGTAAGATGCAAATGATATGTGGGATCTTAGGGGTAAAAATTAGGGTATTACACCACCTTTGCATGATAACATTAGGAATAATTAGAATTCCCCTTAGTGTTTTCTTTTCAACTTGAGTCTTCTCTTCTCATCTCATAACCTTTCTAAAACACTTAATAAAGGTTAACGTGTATTGTGCATGAGCCTTATATATGGGAAGTGAGGTATGGGGGGTCTCCCTTCATTCTTCTAGGATGCTTAGTGTACGTCCTGTTGGGGATGATACGCGACGTATTCGTTCCTATGTTGTAGACTTGGGTGCAATGCAAGTTACAAATTAACTTCAATCCATTTCTGTCTAAAAAACACGAAACAAACTCAAACCTTTTTATCCTTCGGGATTGTTAAGTTTCACACCTTTTCAGAAAAGAGCACGTTATTTCCCGTTTTGTCGCAAACAGGCATCGACCCTAACTGTCGGATGCGAACTTAACGCAGCTCATAAAAAACACTAAGACCTTGTTAGGTCAAACTACGACTGCTATGATTTCCTCCTTCTGGTTAGATTGAGGATACGTAGGCACAAGACGGCGATGTCTTGGCGAGCAACCTCCCCCCTAGTTCGTGTCCGAACTATGTTGACTCTAAATTTCCCATTGCACGAGGGAATACGTAGGCGTAGGACGACGATGTCCTATCGAGTCACTTCTTTTTTCTTTTCTCCCCCGTTTCTTCGTTCTCCTCCGTTCCAGTTCCTTCTCCTTTCAAGTAGTAGTGGAGCTCCAGATGACGACACGCTTTGATAGAGATAACAAGCATGGATCCCATAGAGTACGATGGACGCATGGGGTGCTAATACCTTCCCCTCGCGTAACCGACTCCCGTACCCATTTCTCTTGGTCGCGAGACCATGTTCTTTCCCTTCCCTCAGGTTTACGCAGTGTTTCCTTTCCCTCTCTTGGGATAAATACACATTGCCGGCGACTCTGTTTCTGCGCCACTTTCGCGTTTGTACTTGGATGAAAATGTCGAAAGCGACAGCTGGCAACTCTACTGGGGACAGATTGACCTTTTGCTGGTCCATCCCTTTTGCGAGTCAATCCTAGCACTTGGTTGTTTATTTTCATTGGGTGTTTATTGTGGTGCTTTATTTTTGTTGTGCATTACTGTATTACTGTATTACTGTTTTATTGTTTTATTGTATTTACCGCATTTATGGCATTGTATTTCATTATTATGCTGGACTATGCTGTGCTGTACTGGATTTTTTATTTGGCAGGTTGGGATTTCTGAGAGATAAGCCCATTTTCCAGGCTTGAGCATACACATAGGTATTAGCGTGGGCAGGCGTGACGCTCCCGTGGTGTTGGCCACGTGCGGGTGTTCACGAGACCTACAGCCAGACGAGGTTCTATCGGGAGATATCTGTTACTGTATGTTGATACAGGCGAGTAGTTATTCTCTTGAGGAACTGTCGACTCTGGTGACCATTCCTGAGGACTTAGTAACGACACTCCTCCCGAGATGTGATAATGGCAGACCAGAAATGGCAAACCCATTACGTATTCTTGATCCGAGGACCTAATGCTGGGAACTTGCTATAGGATATCCTTTTTTAGGGGAATCAGTTGAGGCCTCCTCGATTGATGATGATGCCAAACCAGAAATGGTGAACGTATCATCATTTCTCGACTTAAGAGTACGTGATATTGAGGATCCTCGCCTTTCTAGTACCCACATGTGAGAAGGTTGGGTGTTTGCAGGTTTGCAGGTAACCTTGACCTTCAGCATACCTGATACTTTGGATTTCTTATCCGTATGAACTTATCAGTGTGGTTACTCGGGTGTTCTAGTTATTTGGTGTAAAGCCTTGAGATTATTCAGTTTGTTCAGCGCAGCCAGCTTGTGTGGATACCTTGATCCCATGCTTTGCATTGCATCATCATTTTTTCTAACATTCATATTTTTCATTTCCAGGTAGTATCTAATCTTTTGATTCCAGTCAACAGGCAGTCATCGGGATGGACACTAAGAAGAGTAAGAAGAATATCATTGTTTACAAGTTCCCAAAGCTCACTCTTGGTCAGATTCGCATCTTACAAGAAATGGTCGATCCGGAAGTGTTGGGAATGTTCAAAGAGAAATATGGTTGGATTTTATCTTTCGTTCGTAACATCAGCGACTATGAATATAATGGCTTACACACCTTGATGCAATTCTACGATCCTCCCCTGAGATGCTTCGTGATGCCAGATTATGTGTTGGTCCCCACGCTGGAGGAGTACCCAAACATCCTGGGGATTTCCATTAAAGAATGTGCTTCATTCTGTGTTTCCAAGGCAGGCCTTGACTTCAAAGTTGTGGCTGTTGTTCTTTATTTGAGCAAATCAACTTTGGAGGCTGACATTTCCAGCAAGGGAAAATTCTGTGGCTATCACTTGGCATACTTGGTAAAGAAGGCTCAAGAAGCGGCTAAGGAGAAGAGGTGGACAGCTTTCAATGCAATACTGGCTCTCTGTTTATATGGCATTGTCCTTTGTCCCAATGAATCTGACTTTGTTGATACGGATGGTATCTGGATCTTTACAACTCAGAATCCAGTGCCGACCTTGTTAGGAGATCTTCATTACGCCTTGTACAACAGGAATGAGAAGAGACGAGGAGGGATAGTTCATTTTTGTGCATCTCTTTTCTATAAGTGGTTTGCAAACCGTCTACCCCGGTCAGGAGCTTTTGTGGATACTAGGACTTCTTTGGAATGGAGCAAACGTCTAATGGGTCTAGCTGCTAAGGAGATTGTTTGGGTGGATTAGGGATTGCTTGGTAAAGACATTTTGCATAGCTGTGGAGAGTACCCTAACGTACCATTGATAGGGAGAAAAGGGGGTATTAATTACAATCCTTCTTTGGCTATCAGGCAGTTTGGATATGCTCTGAAAGATCCTCCTGTTGAAAAAGATTTGGAAGAGTATTTATATTTTCATGTAGCCGATGGTTTAGCTGTGGCGTAGAAGGCTTCCGAAGCATGGCTCAATAGACAAAAGAAAGGAAAAGTCGTCTTGGGCAAACCCAATAATCAAGCTTTCTCTCCGTATGTAGGCTGGGTAAAGAAGAGAGTGGAAGAGTTCTACTTGCCTTTTGATTGGGCGCCTCCCTTGTATCCTGAGGTTGTGGAGGAGAGGCTCACTGTACCCATTGAAGAATTCGATAAGCAGCGAGAATTGGTGCATGATTCGAGGGTGGAAAATGCTGGTATGAGTAGTCAACTGCAAGGTGCTTTACATGACAACTTGGAGTTGAAATGGAAAGTTCAAGATGTGACAGAGCGCTTGGAAGAGAAGGAGAAGGATCTCACTGACAGAGCTCAATACTTCAAAAAAGTCAGTATGGTTGTTGAATCCTCTGGCAAGGCCTACAGGAAAAACAAGAAGCTCTTCACCGAGACTGAAGACAAGCTTGCCACGTATCAGAAGATGTGGGAGGAGGTCAAGATTGAAAATGGGGAGTTGAAAGAAGAACTCCGGCAAATGAAAGCAGAAAAAATCACTTCTCTAGTAAGTGGAAAGAAGCTCAGAAGGAAATTGAAGAGCTCAAGTTGCAAGCCGAAGTCAAGAAGTCAAGGCGCGAAGGCAACAATGTTGAAGAACAGATTGCTAGGTTGAATCAAGATATTGAAAAGAGAAACAAACTGATCAAAGGGCTGATAGAGCGACCTACACATCCAGACACTGTGGATCTTCTTGAGGAAGTTGAAGCCAACTTGTTTGGAATTAATTTGTAGTGATCTTGTTGTTATATTTGTGTTGTGATTATCATCAGGTTTGTTGATGGAATCACCTTTGATTGTATCAGACCCGTCTGTATGAATTCTTATGACATGATATAAAATGCTTTGTGTAATCATATATGGCTCAACAGCTCTCAGTTTTTGAAAGGATGTGCTTCCTTTATGTTGATTCTACAATATTTCTGGGTTCGGATTTATTTTCCAATGATGTGTCTAATCCCTTGCTCGGTTTCAAAGACTGGAATCAAAGCAGATACGTCCTGGGAATGTTTAAATATGATGTTTGCATTTTCATTTGCATAACCATAATCATTTTGCATTTTGCATAGCAGGTTTATCTCTGGTTTACTTATCGTGTTCTTCTACAGACAGGATTGCTGACCAGCAGATTCATCAGTATTCTACCAGACTCAATAAAAAAGAGCAATGAAGCAAATGCAAGCGGAAATGGCTGCCATGCAAGCTCGCATGGCACAGTTCATGGAATTGATGCAAGGCGTTGCGCAAGGGCAAGAACAGCCGAGGACCCTTGTCCAACCCTTGGTGGCAAGAGTTGATGAGGATGGTGTTCTTCATGGCGGTCTTCATCACAATGTTGCTCCTCCGGGCGGAGGTGTTGTGGGTAACGGTGTTCAGAATGGTCCTCCGGGCAGAGGTATTATTGGTAATGGCATTCAGGGTGGTCCCGTTGCTGGTATTGTCATTCCTCCGGGCGGAGGAGACAATGTGATTCCTTCTGTGGTAGGAGGAGGCAATAGCGTCTGCGCAGTTCATGGTCGTCACTTCGATGACCAATAGGATGACATATTCTCTATACTAGGCGGGGATGCTGGTGTTCCCCCGATTGTTGATGATCAGAGGATCAGGTTGATTGAAGAATAGCTGAAAGGGGTTGTGAATCAGAACTCTGTGGGTATGGATTTGGATGATCTTGGGCTGGTCCCCGGTGTCGTAATTTCGTACAAGTTTTAGGTTCCTACCTTTGAGAAATACAAGGGTACTACTTGTCCGAGGACTCACGTTTGGGCATATGCAAGGAAAATGACTGCATACTCTAGGGACGAGAAATTACTGATGCATTTCTTCTAGGATAGCCTGTCTGGGGCATCCTTGGAGTGGTACATGCAATTGGAAAGATGTCACGTCCGCAATTGGAGAGAGCTGGTAGAGGCTTTTATCAAACGTTATCAGTATAACACTGATATGGCTCCCAATAGGACTCAGCCGCAGAGTATGTTTCAAAAGAACAATGAAAGCTTCAAAGAGTACGCTCAGAGGTGGCGTGAACTGGCAGCGAGGGTACAGCCTCCCATGTTGGAGAAGGAGATGTTGAATATGTTCATGGCTACCTTGCCAAGTCATTATTACGAGAAGTTGCTGTCTTGCATGTCAGGTATGTTTGCTGATCTGATCTTGGTTGGGAAAATGTTGGAAAGTGGAATTAAAACTGGAAAGGTGTCAGGCAGTGATGGGGCTTCTTCTAGTGGAGGGAAGAAACCTTATGTGAACTATAAGAAGAAAGAGGAAGCAAATTCTGTCTCTTCATACTGCGGTAAGGGAAAGCAGCGTCAGAATTACAATCAGCAAGTTGCCTCTGTAACTATTTTGACTGCACCTCAACAGCAGAGGAATAATCCTAATCAGCAACCAAACAGGCAGCCTGGCCAGTATCAGAACTGACAAAGGAATGCTGAAAGGCATTTTGATCAACTGCCCATATCATATGCTTAATTGTTGCAACACTTGCTACGTCTGCGTTTAGTTGAGCTCCGCACTCTGGCTCCACCCACAAGGAGGCTTCCCCCAGGCTATGATGCTAACGCACATTGTGATTTTCACTCCGGTGCCCCGGGGCATACAATCGAAAGGTGTAGAGCGTTTCATCATAAAGTCCAAGATTTGGTGGATTCGAAGGCCATTAACTTCTCAAACGACGTGCCAAATGCCATTCAAAACCCAATGCCAAACCACGGTGAGCCGGGGGTTAATGCTGTTATAGAAGATGGTTAATCTTTGAATTTGGTTCTAGACGTGAATGAATTGAGGACTTTTTTGTTGGTAGTGAAGGAGAGACTACTGAAGGGGGGGTATCCCCTGGTTGTGATAAAAGCTATTCAGAGTGTATGTTGCAAACAAATGGTTGTGCACTTTTTATTTTTAAACTTTTTCATAAGTTTAGACATGATTCATTTCTTTAAGCGGAATTATTCGCGTGGAAATAACGACTTGTCATTACATTTAAAAACAACCAAAACAAACAAATTTCATTCTTTGTACCACGAACTACGGGGTTTTGATCCTACACTGCACATCGTGAGTACGTAGGCATGAGGCGATAAGTCTCTCCAAACACAAAAATCTTAAAAAATATTTCTCTTCTCATCCCTCCCAATCTCTTTACAAGCAAACCATTTTCAGACCAAAAAGCGGTAGATATTTCAAAGGGCTCCTATAGAGTACTATAGACATTTTAGATGCTAACACCTTCCCATTGCGTAACCAACCCCCCTACCCATTCTCTGTTTGTTCTTGTTGTTTTAGAACTCTTTAGGTTTTGTTCGCTCTTTTCCCTTTCCCTTCGTGGATAAAATAAAAGTGAGGTGGTGACTCTTGCTTATTTTTTAGTTAAGGTAATCAATAGCTTACACTCACAAATTTCCCCGCTACAGAAAAGTGGCTACTCTGCTGGGGACTCTTGTTCCCTTGAGGGGTTTAGCCTACTTTGATTTATTTACTGCTTTTTGTCTGATTTGCTTGTTATTTGTTTATTCTGTTTGGGAGTTCCTCTGTGTGTGAGATAGGTCCTATACCCGGACCAGAGTGCACTTTGAGATAGGAGGATAGTATAGTCAAGGGAACTTTGAAGGAGTCGAATCCTGAAAAAGAAGAACTTGAAAATCTATCCATTCGGTGGTTGCCTCTTTGGAATTACTGATGTCGATCGAGCGATCCAACTTTTCTTGATTTTTCTTGATGAATGATGATTCAAATCACACATTAACATCATTTTAGGGTTAAAAAACATTAAAGTGAAAAATCTCAAAAAGTCAAAGTTTGACTTTTGTGCACAGTTGACTTTTTATCAGATGAATCCCAAACTGTGCGATCCTCTAGGAAATCATGCCTTTGACCTAAATCAAACTTGATGGACATGTTCCATGGGTATTATAGGGTATATTGAAGCATGTCCTAGGGTTTGGGAGGATGTACTGGTTAAAAGTCAAAGCTACAGTTGACTTTTCTCGCAAAACCCTAACTGTGGTTCAGATGAAATTGAAATTTGTTGCTCAAGCTTCTTGGATTAATCCATTGTTGTAAATGGATCAATGTAGTATGTTGGGGACCCTCAAATCATGTCTTGAGGTCTTGGCTCATGATTTGTTCCAAAAGTCAACTTAGGGGTGAATTAGGTCAAGAAACCCTAACTCCTGATTTTTGATGAATGCATCCCCTGAGGCTAAATTGACTTGATGATTGGGTTTATGATGTCCCTTGGAACATCATAGGTTATGCTTTGAAGCAATGGCTCATTCCCAGAGGAAAATTTCCATCTGGAGGCCCTGGTCGACTAAACCCTAATTTGGTGACACTGGCGATAATTTGGTGACACTGGCGATCTTGAGGCTTGATCCACATGGAAGGGAGCAACCTTGTGCTTAATCCTTAAAGTGGGAGTCCTCTTGATCCCTTGTAGATATTTGAGAGGTTAGACAAGTTGAAGATCATGTCATTTCTTGATTGATCCTTTGTCTAAGAGCTCTGAGAGGGCTTGAAACCCTAAGTCTGATTGTAGTGGATGCTCACCCATCTTTGGGGAGACTAATGGGACATGATGGTACATCCATATTGTGATGATGATTTGCACAATGATGGGAAATCTTAGTGGTCAAAATTTGGGGTATGACATTCAGGGCATTCAGAAAATATCCAGTACAATGATGAATTCGCAACAATTGCAGGACAAAAGTTCCTTAACTATGCTTTTCCTGAGGTCAACGTCATCGAGAGGGATGACTCCTCCAGTTCCAAAGAAGTGTGGGACACCTTAGGACAACCGAGTGGCAAGTACGACTACTTGGTCAAATACACCGCTCCTGAATGCTCTCGTATCAGGCTCGAAAACATCCAGCCCACTGGATGGGGAGATTTACCTGAGAGTGCAAACATTGTGCAAGATATAACAGAAGAATCCTCCTATGACAACTCTTCCTGGGAGACAGATTCCAACGATCCACACTCACACCATGTTCATCCTTTGACAACTTTAAGTGAGTAGGAGCAGATGTCCTCTTGTGATTAGCATTTTCCAGACCAAACTTCTTAACAATGTTCTTAGCATACTTGCTCTGAGAGATGAATATGGAGTCTTCCATTTGTCTAACTTGTAGACCCAGAAAATAGCTGAGCTCTCCAACAAGACTCATTTCAAACTCAGACTGCATCTGTTTCACAAAATGTTTAACCATTGCATCTAACATCCCACCAAATACGATGTCATCAACATATATTTGAGCTATCATCAGTTTTCCTCCTTCATCTTTGACAAACAAAGTCTTGTCAATCCCTCCTTTTCTGTAACCATTTACAGCCAAGAATTCAGTAAGCCTTTCATACCAAGCTCTTGGTGCTTGCTTCAAACCATAGAGAGCTTTCCTTAGTTTGTATACATGATTAGGAAATGTTGGATCAATAAACCCTTTTGGTTGATCAACATAAACTTCTTCATTTAAGTACCCATTCAAGAAGGCACTCTTAACATCCATCTGAAAAAGCTTGAATTTGATAATACAAGCCACACCTAAGAGTAATCTGATAGATTCCAGTCTTGCCACAGGTGCAAAGGTTTCATCAAAATCAATTCCTTCAACCTGAGTGTATCCCTGTACTACCAATCTGGCCTTGTTTCTGGTGAGCACTCCTTGTTCATCAGATTTATTCTTGTAAATCCACTTGGTGCCTATCACATTAACTCCATCAAGCCTTGGTATAAGATCCCACACTTCATTCCTCTTGAATTGTTCCAGCTCTTCATGCATGACATTAATCCAAAATTCATCATTCAATGCTTCTTTGACATTCTTGGGCTCAATTTTGGAAACAAAGCAAGAATTTGACACAACCTCTCTTGATCTAGTGCTAACCCCTGATTTTGGATCACCTATGATTAGCTCTTTTGGATGGTCCTTTTGCACTCTAATAGATGGTTCTTTACTAGGTTGTTCAGGTTCAGCCTCAGCATCAACAGGACTGGGAGCAACACTTCTATCTTCAGTTTCTGATGTAACATCTTCAAACGATGTTCCAACATCATCCAGGACATCAACATCTTCCTTCATGTCACTGTCATCAATTACCACATTTATAGACTCCATCATATGAGAGCGTCATCATGTCGGCCTACCTTTGTGTTTAGATATGAGTCCGCCTTCGTACCGACCTTCCTTTTATAAATCCATCTTGTGATGGTAACCTCTGGTTATGAGACTGCCTTCGTGCCAGCCTACCTTTGTGTTTGGATCTGAGTCCGCCCTCGTGTCGGCCTTCATTTTGAAAATCCATCTGGTGATGGTAACCTCGGGTTATGAGACCACCTTCGTGTCGGCCTTACATGATACCTCAACAGTTTCACTATAAACACCATAACAAAAGTCTCAAGTCAAAAATCTCAACAGTTTCACTATAACACCATAACAAAAGTTCCAAGTTAAAAAATTCTTCAATTTCACTATAAAAACCATAACAAAAGTTCAAGCTATAAAACCCACCAATATCACTATAGAAAACTATAATAAAAGTTCAAAGTTAAAAAACTCAGCAATTTCACTGTAAGCACCATAACAAAAGTTCAAATTTAAAAAATTCACCAATTTCACTATAAGACCATAACAAAAGTCCAATACAAAAGTCAAAAGTTCAAAGTAAAAAAAACTCAAAAATTTCACTAAAAGACCAATACAAAAGTCCCAAGTCAAATAACTCAACAATTACACTATAAAATCCATAACAAAATTTCAGAGTCAAATAACCTACCAATTTCACTATAAACATAACAAAAGTTCCAAATCAAATAACTCACCAATTTCACTATAAAAACCATAACAAAAGTTTCAAGTCAAGAAACTCACCTATTTCACTATAAACATCATAACAAATGTTCCAAGTCAAAAAAACTCAAAAGTTTCACTATAAACCCCATAACAAAAGTTCTAAATCAAAAAACATAACAATTTCACTATAAACACCTTAACAAAAGTTCCAAGTAAAAAATCTCAACAATTTCAATATAAAAACCTTAACCAAAGTTTCAAGTTAAAAAACTCAATAATATCACTAGAAAAACCACAACAAATGTTAAGAGTTAAAAAAAATTCACCAATTTCACTATAAAAACCATAATAAAAGTTTAAAGTTAAAACAAGTCACCAATTTCACTATAAAAACCAAAATAAAATTATAAAGTTAAAAAACTCGCCAATTTCACTATAAAGACCATAAGAAAATTTCAAAGTTAAAAAAGTCAACAATTTCACTCTACAAACCATAACAAAAGTTCAACGTAAAAAAATTCACAAATTTCACTATAAAGACCATTGCAAAAGTTCCAAGTTAAAAAAATCAAAAATTTCTCTATAAAAACCATAATAAATGTTCAAAGTTAAAAACAACTCACCAATTTCACTCTAAAAACCATAACAAAATCTCCAAGTTAAAAAACACACCATTTTTCACTATAAAAACATAAAAAAAGATCCAAGTTTAAAAAAAACCTACTAATTTCACTATAAATACCATAACAAAATTTCCAAGTCAAAAATCTCAACAGTTTCACTATAACACTATAACAAAAGTTCCAAGTTAAAAAATTCTTCAATTTCACTATAAAAACTATAACAAAAGTTCAAGCTATAAAACTCACAAATTTCACTATAAAAACTATAATAAAAGTTCAAAGTTAAAAAACTCAGCAATTTCACTGTAAATACCATAACAAAAGTTCAAATTTAAAAAACTCACCAATTTCACTATAAAGACCATAACAAATGTTCAAATTATAAACTCACCAATTTCACTATAAACACCATAACAAAATTTCGAAGTTAATAAACTCAACAATTTCACTCTAAAAACCATAACAAAAGTTCAATGTAAAAAAATTCACGAACTTCAATATAAAGACGATTACAAAAGTTTCAAGTTAAAAAAATCAACAATTTTCCAATAAAAACAATAACAAAAGTTCAAAGTTAAAAAAAACTCACCAATTTCACTCTAAAAACGATAATAAAATTTTCAAGTTAAAAAATTCACCATTTTCACTATAAAAAGCATAACAAAAGTTCCAAGTCAATTAATTTACCAATCTCACTATGTAAACCTTAATAAAAGTTCCTAATCAAATATCTCACCAATTATACTATAAAAACCATAACAGTAGTTTCAAGTCAAGAAACTCACTTATTTCACTATAAACACCATAACAAAACTTCCAAGTCAAAAAACTCAACAATTTCTTTATAAAAACAATAACAAAAGTTCCAAGTTAAAAAACTCAAGAATTTCACTATAAAAACCATAACAAAAGTTCAAACCATAAAACTCATCAATTTCACTATAAAAACCATAACAAAATTTTCAAGCTAAAAAATTCACCAAATTCAATATAAAAAGCATAACAAAAGTTCGAAGTCAAATAACTCACCATATTCACTATAAAAACCATAACAAAAGTACCAAGTCAATTAACTCACCAGTTTTAGTATAAAAATCATAACAAAAATTCAAAGTAAAAAAATTAAAAAATTTCACTAAAAGACCAATAAAAAAGTCCCAAGTCAAATAACTCAAACATTATAATATAAAATCCATAACAAAATTTCCAAGTCAAATAACTCAACAGTTTCACTATAAACACCATAACAAAAGTCCCAAGTCAAAAATCCCAATAGTTTCACAATAACACCATAACAAAAGTTCCAAGTTAAAAAATTCTTCAATTTCTTTATAAAAACCATAACAAAAGTTCAAGCTATAAAACCCACCAATATCACTATAGAAAACTATAATAAAAGTTCAAAGTTAAAAAAACTCAGCAATTTCACTGTAAACACCATAACAAAAGTTCAAATTTAAAAAACTCACCAATTTCACTATAAGACCATAGCAAAAGTCCAATACAAAAGTCAAAAGTTCAAAGTAAAAAAAACTCAAAAATTGCACTAAAAGACCAATACAAAAGTCCCAAGTCAAATAATTCAACAATTACACTATAAAATCCATAACAAAATTTCAGAGTCAAATAACCTACCAATTTCACTATAAAAAACATAACAAAAGTTTCAAATCAAATAACTCACCAATTTCACTATAAAAACCATAACAAAAGTTTCAAGTCAAGAAACTCACCTATTTCACTATAAACACCATAACAAATGTTCCAAGTCAAAAAAACTCAAAAGTTTCACTATAAACCCCATAACAAAAGTTCTAAATCAAAAAACATAACAATTTCACTATAAACACCTTAACAAAAGTTCCAAGTAAAAAATCTCAACAATTTCAATATAAAAACCTTAACCAAAGTTCCAAGTTAAAAAACTCAACAATATCACTAGAAAAACCACAACAAATGTTAAGAGTTAAAAAAAATTCACCAATTTCACTATAAAAACCATAATAAAAGTTTAAAGTTAAAACAAGTCACCAATTTCACTATAAAAATCAAAATAAAATTATAAAGTTAAAAAACTCGCCAAATTCATTATAAAGACCATAAGAAAATTTCCAAGTTAAAAAACTCAATAATTTCACTCTAAAAACCATAACAAAAGTTCAAGCTATAAAACTCACCAATTTCACTATAAAAAGCATAACAAAATTTCCAAACTAAAAAATTCAGCATATTCAATATAAAAATCATATCAAAAGTTCCAAGTCAAATAACTCACCATATTCACTATAAAAGCCATAAAAAAAGTTCCAAGTCAATTAACTCACCAGTTTTACTATAAAAACCATAACAAAAGTTGAAAGTAAAAAAACTCAAAATTTTCACTAAAAGACCAATACAAAAGTCCCAAGTCAAATAACTCAACAATTACACTATAAAATCCATAACAAAATTTCCAAGTCAAATAACCTACCAATTTCACTATAAAAAATATAACAAAAGTTCCAAATCAAATAACTCACCAATTTCACTATAAAAACCATAACAAAAGTTTCAAGTCAAGAAACTCACCTATTTCACTATAAATACCATAACAAATGTTCCAAGTCAATAAAACTCAAAAGTTTCACTATAAACCCCATAACAAAAGTTCTAAATAAAAAAAACCTAACAATTTCACTATAAACACGTTAACAAAAGTAACCGGGGCCACAGAAATGGGCGTTGATACAATCTCTGAAATCACGGTTCTTTGCACATGAGTCTGAGGAGGAGGAGGCGGTGGTGGCTGATTCTGAGCAGCCACCAAAGCTTCCATCATTACGGAGAGTCTCTCTATAATGTCCTTCAAAGTTCTTACCTCTTCGCGAAGTTCACGATTTTCTTGTTACAACTGATCCATCTTCTTTCTCTGATTAGCCCGAGTATTGTAGTGATGTGATAGCTTGCCTGAATGAAGACCAAAGGGAAACATAAGATACATGGAAAAGGCAAAACACAATGCACAATGATGCATGATATGCAAATTCAAATGCAAATATTTCAAGGAACTTTAAAGTGAATTGCAAATATTATTGAAATAGCACATTTTGAAATACTGAGAATCTCATTTCATTGATATTGGAAAAAGGATTACAAAGTCTGAAATACAATCTCAAAGAGTCTCAATACATAAGAGGAATAAAACTAGATCTATGGAATCATGTTAGAATATGGTCCAATCCTAGGCTGATACTTCTCGCGAAGCCTCTCTCTCTCTCTCTCTCTCTCTTTCTCTCTCTCTCTCTCTCTTCTCTCTCTCTCTTTCTCTCTCTCTCTCTCTCTCTCTCTCTCTCTCTCTCTCTCTCATAATGAGCCTTCATGGTGTCCTTCTCTATCACGAGTCGGTCCACAATGCTCTTCCATGCTCTAGAGGTAGGAAGATGAGCATATGATGAAGTGCTAGAGGAAAATAAATCCTCTGGCTCCCTAGGTCTCTTCGTAACACGTCGCTCAAGCAACTCAATCAAGTCATCCTTCTCCTTTAGCTGTCCAAACTCTCACAAGTGACATGTAATCCTTAAATCACAAAGTCACCTCTCAAAACCTCAAAATAGTACTTTTGTGCATTTTTCAAGCCATGTCTTGATTCAGTCACTTTCCAAACCAGATAAAACCTCAAACACACTCCAAATATCATCCTTGAACTGTCCCAAATGGTTCCCCCCATCTGGAACACCATTTGAGAGAGTTGCTATTTTGGCCATTTTAACCCCTTTTGCAAGAAATGGCCAGTTTGTGTTTTTGCAGGTTCCAGCTGATTCAAATCATCCTAAATACTTCTAAGGGATCATTTGAGGGTGTCCAAAGCATCAAACCATTTCTAGAACAAGAGGCTTGACAGATTGCACAAAAACTCCAAAAAAGCTCAAAAGGAGGTAAGCCTCATGACTTGAACTTTCCAAAATTTGCATTTTTTTGAGGTCCACTGATCATGCATCTCTTATACATGTCATATGTGTTGTGTTTGAACCAATTCATCATGTAATTTATGCCGTATCAAAGTGTATCATAGAAAATGCAATTATAAGCCTATTTCAAAACCACTATCGAATTTTGAGGAGGGAGCATGATCTGGAAAAAAACACCACCACCATTGGATTCCTTGTGAAATTCTAGGCCAGATACATATAAATTTTGTCCCCAAACATGGAGAAATGAGAAAGTTATGGCATTCACGTTTCTGAGCCAAAACTTGTCTTGCCTTACCTTGGGCCAAGCCAAAAACAAGGCATGCCTTGTATATTTGTTGGTTTGTTTCAATCAACGGATGTATCACCACCCCAGTGGTAAGGCGCGCACCCTATAACCTTGAGGTCGTGGGTTCAAACCCCACCCATGCCATTTTGTGTTTTCTCACATTTTTGCTATTTTTTCCTATATTTTCATGTTTTATTAATTAATTGGAAAATTAATAACTCTTTCAATTTTAATTATTTTTTATTGGTTCTTTTTGAAAAAAATCACCAAAATGTTGAAATATTTTTTCCACAAAAAAATTAGATTTATATTATTTATTTAATATAATTAGTATTTTTGTGAATAAATTCATTTTTATTGTTTTTAAACCTTTTAAAAATAATATTCATATTGGAAAATCAATACCAAATAGGTTTTAATTCATCTTGTGATTAAAACCATATTTTTCAAACCTAAAACCAAAATCACAAGTTGTTTATTCAAACTTATTTGGCATTTTTATCATTTTTATTAATTTTCTTTGAATAATTATATTAAAGAATGATGAAATTAGGGTTTTACTTGATTTTCACCCTAACAAACTTTTCCAAACACTCATTGGGCCTCTATTAGAGTGTAAGACCCAACCCCTTTGTAAATACACCTTTCTTGGGTCTCAGTCATTGTATAAGACCCACCGTATTTTCAAAAACAAACGGCGCGACCCTCGCCTTTTTTACAAAACCCTTGGGCCCCTCTTCGAGCTATAAGACCCATTCAAAAACTTTTTTGGGCCTCTAATAGAGTGTAAGACCCAATCCCCTTTTAACCAAAATAATTTGGGCCTCAGATATTGTATAAGTCTCTCTGTGTTAAAAGAAAACCTCGGCGCGATCGCCAGTTGAAAAATCAAATTCTTGGGCCTACGCTCGTGTTATAAGCCCCATTTCTGTTATTCAAACCTTTTTGGGCCTCTTAAGAGAGTGTAAGACCCATTCATTTTGTACAGAAAACCTTTCCTGGGCCTCAGTCACTTGTATAAGTCCCTCTGTACAAATTAAAAACAACGGTGCGACCATCGTTAAAACTTGGGCCTCTCCTTGAGCTGTAAGCCCCAACAATCCTTTCAAAGCACTTTCTCGTTTGATTATGTAATATACTATTGTTTCCAACTTTTCTTTGTTGAACAACTAACAATACAACATGGAAGCTCTACAACCGAGTAAGTGTTTACCCGCTTTCATTTACCGCTTTCATTTACCGCTTTCATATGTATATAATTGTACTGTGGGGCTGTTTCACTGTAAGTCTTCTTTCATAAACTCATATCGACTGTGTAATAATAGTATAGATATTTAGAGTTTCCCCGGCAACTACGTCTAGAACTAGACAAAACCTCGTCTCCTCACAACGATTTTAGATAACTAGATCTAGGGAATCTCCCCTTGAATAGTTCACATACAAAAGGACATTGTTCCATGTGAAACCCCTTCTAGAACTGTTCATCAGCCTCCTCTTGGGCTTAGTGCAAGGACTCGCAGGCTTCCTAAAAGCATCCCCGCCTCCTCTTGGGCGTTGTTCAAGGACCCGTCGGCTTCTTAGAAGTTTTCACAGCCTCTTTTTAGGCTTCATATAATGATTCTTCCTCCGGGAAGATAGCCTCCTCTTGGGCTTAGTACAAATTGTCCCTCGGCTTCTTAAAAGTTTCCAGCCTCCTCTTGGGCTTCGTACAAATTGTCCAGACGACCTCCTAGAGGTATAGGAACAGAAATTAGTCATCTTAATAGAACAATCTTTCAAAGAGTCTAGATTTTTCTACCGCAAACATAACGTCTCTTACTGTCTCTTAAGCATAGTACAAAAAACAAAACCCGTAGACTCGGACAGTCTAAAACCCTTTGGATTCCCCGTTTCCCTAGAGAACAAGAAATAATCCCCACCCTCAGATCAAATCCATGAGTATAACATTACTCATATAAGAACTGATTTTCTCTCTGAACCAACATACTGGACCTGTTACTCAACTGAAACAGTTACTTTGGCCTCCTCTTGGGCCTGGTACAATGATTCTCCCCAGTGGAGCTACCCTTTTCACACTCTCTAGTTTAGTATAAAAGACCCTCTTGTTGGGTCACAAACCTTTTAGCCTCCATCACGTTTCCAACAAACCTCCGCGAAGATACTGGGAGACGTCCTTTGTATCGGTGATCAGTCATTACTGAAATGTATGATTCAGGGAAGTGTTGCCAATATCTCTTTAATGACAAGTTCACTAGATGGTTTATCAGTGTTTTCGTCACAACCAGAGTCTTTTTAGGGAGGCAAATGATTTCACTAAATCATCCCTAATGCCAAAGCAAAACATATATTTTCATTGTGTTTTCAAAACATTTTTTCAAAATGTTTTCCGCTTTTAAAACTGTTATTAATGAATAAGTGAAGTTTTGCATAACAAGGAAAATATCAGAGCAATGATAAATATCAAAACAAAGAATGGCTCAAAATCTGATTTCATTAGAATGGTAACTTGCCAATAGCGAAGTCCCATGGAACATTACAATGGGAAAATGGCAATTTGGGAAAAGGTTACATCATATTCAATGACCATTACTATTCCTAATGACTAAGAGTCCTAAAAATCTTCGCTGCTGATAAGGGCGAGTGAAGCCTGAATTTCTTCACGAATCTCTGGATGTAGGTGACAACCCTATCTGACACAATGAAACACCTTTGTCCCTAACTTTTGCCTGGACCACCCTTTTGGGTTTTCAATCCACCGGGACGCTCTTTTTTGCCTAGGCCGCCCTTTCGGGTTTTCAACCTAGCAAGCTCTTTTCTTTTTATCTAATCCCTAACTTTTGTATGAGTCTCCTTCATAGGTTATGACCCACCGGGATACCCTTTTCTTGTCTAAGTCGCCATTTCTGGATTTTGACTTACCGGGTTTATTTAGGCGTAATATTTCTGTACTTAGACGGCTGCGAGCAATAAAAGTTTTCATCCCATTCAGAACTTCTTCCATAGTGGAGGCTTCCTTCAACCAGTGACTCAAGAAGTATATACCATCAATAAAGATGATTCCTCTGATACAGAGGAAGAATGAAAGTCCTATCTCAACGAGGACAGTTATACGTCTCAGGGCAAAACGCATACTCCCTTTTGCTTTCCTGCACAGAGCCCGAGATTTATACCAAGATCAGATGTCAAAATGATGTACGGAGATTGTGATCCGGAAGGATGCCGTGCTCCGCCAAATTCATTAGAGGAAGAAACTCCAATGAAATAAAACTTTGACCACGACTATTAAGGCCCAATGGATGGATTGCCTATCTGGCAGCCGTATCCCAGAGACTTGGGGCAAGAAAGTCAACCGAACAATGAAAATCAGCTGAGCATCATTGAACAGAATACCTGTGTCCCCGCCATGTCATGGGATCAACACTCAGGTCATTCCGAACTTATCCAGTACAATAATGAATTGGCAAAGCTTGTCAGACTAGAATTCATCAAGTATGTTTTTCCTGAGGTCAACGTCATCGAGAGAGATGACTCCTCCAGTTCCAAAGAAGAGTGGGACACCTTGGGACAACCGAGTGGAAAATACGACTTCAAGGTCAAATACACCGCTCCTGAAAGCTCTCGTATCAGGCTCGAAGACATCCAGCCAACTAGATAGGGAGATACAGCTGAGAGTACAAATACTACGCAAAATACAACTGAGGAATCCTCCTACGACAACTCTGCCTGGAAAATAGATTCCAATGATCCAGCTCCACCAGAAATCAGCATTATTTCTGAAGATAAATCAAGGAAGGTACCAGACTTTGTGTTTCACCGAGGAGTTCGTTGCCAATGGGTTGCTGTCAATGTCCCGAAGATTGTTCATAAGTCTAAGTAATTCCAAAACTACCTCATTTTTTGTTTTTGAGTAGACGGATGAGATGGTGGTGGATTTCGTTGTTGACAACTTCAAAAGCAAAGGATCTTATGGAGTTTTCGTTGAGTTCTAAACTTGCCAGATGGTACAAGAGTGAAAAATGGATGGAATGAGAGAGAAAGTGTAGAGAGAATCGAAGATGGAGAATGTGAAGGAGAATTAGAAAGATGTTGGTGTTGCTGTTTTAGGAATTAGGGTTTAGCAATTAAGGATTATGCGTTTTTTACGGTAAGCGAAAGAGAGATTTTTTAGAGAGTCTCAAATTTGGAAACCGATAAGCTAATCCAAATTGATTAATGGTTCCCATTTTTTTGTTAGATAAATGGGCCACCGGTTCTAATTAAACACAATAAACACCCAAAATAAACAAGGACCTTAAAACCTAAGATTATGAGGGACTCTCTTTAGGGAGGAGTCCCTAGCAGAGTCGCCAGTTGTCGCGGCCGGCAAAAATATTTGAGTCGCCATCATATTTTTTTTAAAGGGAAATAAATGATAAACCTAAGATCCTAATCCCAAGGGTAGAGATTCCTAAGGTTCGGGAGTCGGTTAAGTGAGGGGAAGGTGTTAGGCACCCCTCACCTCCATTGTACTCAATGGGATCCTCCTTAAGTTCTAGAGTTTGTTTGTTTGTTGTCTAAATTCCTATTTATTTACAAAAGAATCCTAAGTTTTTTATTATTATATTCGCTAGGGTTTACAACCCTATGCCTACGTACCTTCAATTTGAAGGATCAAAGTAACCGTAGTTCACCTCCCCTATTCCTACCCCCTAATCCTATTCCCATTTCTAATCCTAAACCCAATCCACTATTTATACTCTTGGATAAAGAGTTTTATCCCTTAATCTGTTGTTTATACTCCTAGATAAGGAGTTCTATCCCTTAATCTGTTGTTTATACTCCTAGATAAGGAGTTTTATCCCTTAAATCCTTTATCCATTGTTTATACTCTCGGATGGAGAGTTCTATCCCTTATCCATTATTTATACTCTCGGATGGAGAGTTTTATCTCTTATCCATTATTTATACTCTCGGATGGAGAGTTTTATCCCTTATCCATTGTTTATACTCTCGGACGGAGAGTTTTATCCCTAAATCCCTTTGGCCTATATTTTAACTCTTGGAACCTAAGAGTTTTATCCCTTAACCCATCCCTTATTTAGGCTCTTGGACCAAGAGCATTACCCCAAATTTTAAATAAAAAAAAAAGCCCATTATATCCCTTATTTTTAAGAAGAATAAAATCCTTAAATTCCATAAAATTTAATAAGTCCCAAAATACCATTTGTGCTAAAAGTATAGCAAAACAATTCTCCCAAATTATCCCCCCAAAAAAATGATTTTTAAAATCAGTATAAATCCTAAAATAACAGAATTTTAATCCCAAAAACAAATTAAATTTATTTTAGCCCCAAAACCCAAAATTTTCCAAATAAAAACCAATACTAAAACTAGGAATAAAATTCAATTCCTATTTCCTTTAAAACCAAATATGCTAAATAAAAGTCTCAAACAAAATTAAATCCCTATTAAAAAAATAAATTGTTTTAAATATATTACCCCTAAAAAAACCCTAATTAAACAATTAAATTAAGTGATTAATTTAATTGATTAAAACCCTAAAAAAAATTTAATTAACAAAAGTTCCAAGTCAAAAAACTCAAAAGTTTCACAATAAACACCATAACAAAAGTTCTATGTAAAAAATCACAACAATTTCACTATAAACACCTTAGCAAAAGTTCCAAGAACTAGGGAACCATAAGCTTGTGCCCTAACCTCTAGTCAATGGCTAGAGGAGACTTGGATTCCCATTGATCAACATTGGCCAAACCTCTGTAGCAGTTTCCATTCACTATTCTAGCCAAAACAAACTTACTCTACTATAAATAGAACTCATTTATGCTCAGTTTGAGTACACCAAAGCACTACAACACTTGCTTTCCTCAAAATCTCTTTCTCTAGGCAAAAATACCTTCTTTAGCAAGGTAACTCTGAGTTTTTGAGTTAGAGAGCAATTCCACCATAGCTCATGATCCAAACACATCCAATATGTCATATCTAAGCTGTCCAAACTCTCACAAATGACCTGTAACACCAAAATCTCAAAGTCCCCTCTCAAAACCCCAAAATAGGACTTTTTGCATTTTTCAAGCCATGTCTTGATTCAGTCACTTTCCAAACCAGATAAAACCTCAAATACACTCCAAATATCATCCTTGAACTGTCCCAAATGGTTCCACACATCTGGAACATCATTTGAGAGAGTTGTTATTTTGGCCATTTTTGCCCCTTTTGCAAGAAAGGGCCAATTTCCATTCCTGAGGTTTCCAGCTGGTTCCAACCACTTTAAAAGCTTCTAAGGGATCATTTGAGGGTGTCCAAAGTATCAAAACATATCTGGAACAAAGCACTTGGTAGATAGCCCAAAAGCTCCCAAAAGAGGTAAGCATCACAACTTGAACTCTCTGAAATATGCCTTGCTTTGAAGTCCACTGATCATGCATCTCTTATACATGTTATACGTGTTGTGTTTGCACCAATTTATCATGTAATTCATATTAGAGCATGTATTATAACTATACTATCATAATAATTTTTTTATAAATTAAACCATACATTTTTCAAGTAAGATGAAAATGCCATATATAAATGAATTAATCTTGAATCCATAATATAGTCAAAATAAATTACAAATGATAATAACATCCCTGCTACAAATATTATACTACTGTGTATGTCAACCCCCCCAGTTCCTTCGCTGCCTTTTGTACCACAATTTCGTCCATGCCTCGGTAAGAATGACATCAACAATGGCCCTCCCAGAAGTGCCTTCCTGAAAGTCTCATTTGTCTATACTTGTTCGCACAAGATCTGTAATATGACGACATGCAAGAAACATATCAACAACATGATCTGCACTATATTACTCCTCCTATAATATATCCTAATGAGTTGGCCTAGGTGGATCTCCTTCTGCATATAGTGTCATATATGGATGTGACACTCTGTAATACCACTAGATGAAGTTGTATTCACATATCCATTCTCTAGGATCTACGACACCTTGTGTTTCATTCGAGAACAGATGATTAAGGAAATCATCACACATGGCATCTACATCTCTATGGGCGATAGTGGGAGGAGTAGACATGAAGGGTTCTCTTGAAACAACCTGCATATATCCGAACTAGCACATGACTCGCAAAGGCAGATCTAGACAAATCATATGTGAACCACAAATCAAACATCCAAAGTATAAGGCTATGTCTTCCAAGGAACGCGTCTGACGGTGATCGTCATACTGCCGAAAGTGTATATCATTGTGTATTGCGCGATCAAGATACATTATGAAGGGCTTTTGTTAAATGATTTCCTTTAAGCGTGACGAATGCAAAAGCATGTGGCATATTTTCAATGTAGCCCTCATCATATGGCCATCTAGAGAAATACAGAAAAATAAATAATCATTTGAAAGTTTGAATATTATAACACACTTGTTTCAAAAAATAAATACAAATGAATTTTACCTCTTTGTCTCACACATGCTTGGCAACATAGTCTGGATATAGATGGAGTAGTGATAAGTCATACACACCTCCTTCAAACTCCTCAGAAACGACTACCTCAACAGTAAGTGCATCAACCTGGACCAGCAGGGCTTCTGGGGCATCAGGAGGTGACACCTACCTCCTTTGGAAAGACAAAGTCGGAGATACATGAACCCTAGAAGTTAACGCCTCTGCATCAAGCAAACTAGAACTGACTAGTGGTTGCGAGGGTCAAACTCTCTCCCTACAAAGAGATGCATGTTGCAACACTCTGTCAAGTCTCATTCTATCTTGGATATCAACAATGTTGCCTATAATTAAACCACAAAACCATTACATTATAGAAAAATCAAACCTAGATGAAACACGCTGAAAATCAAGCCACACAATACAGACAGACAGAATACAAAAATGGACTTTCGGATATTTGGAAAATCAAGTTTTGAACATATACTGAAGTGCATTTTCATACTAACATGCAACTCTACAAAAACGAAACATGGCGGAAATGCATGGAATTCCAACTTTCTCAAAACGTATTGCTCATCTAAACTACATATCCAACACTTTGCTCAGTTAAACTACTTATATTTAAACTAACTATTACACAATCTAATGTTCAATTTCTACTAATACATGTATAAAAATCAAATGTGAAGTAATTGGATTAGAAAACTTATCAAATGTGAGTTTGATATTGAACACTTTAATTTGTTAGATGTTAATTGTAAAAACTTGAAAATGAGTTGATAGAGTTTAAAAGTTTGAGAGTATATTAAAAATGAGGAAGGGGGAGGTCTCGCGCCTTATTGGTTAAAATTAAAAACTTATCTGAATGTGCATTTTTGAAAGAAAAAAAATTAACATTTCAGTCATTTACTAATGAATTGTGTAAACTAGTGTGGGAAAAGTAACCCCATAAATAAATTGGAGCATCATCATGACGTGAGTAGACATCACCGCTTTCATTCGTAATGCAAGGACTCATCTTTTTCATGCCGTCAACTTTAATTAAAAAAATATTTGTTCATAACAACTTAAAGTTTATTTTATTATTACAGAACATATAAATAAACTAAAACTGATAAGCCTTTATATATACACATTGCAAAAACGTCATTATGATTTCATACTATTGTTTCATCAATTTCTTAAAATTATATATAAATAATATCATTAGATTAATATTGTTAATATTAACATATTTATATGAATAATATTTGATAATTAAAGTGAAATATTTACATTACAAGTAAGGGAGAAAATATTTCATACTTATTGATCCTAAGGCTTAGCCCAGACTTAGATTAATTCAATTTTTTTTGGTGTGAAATTTAAATAACCAAAACTGTTTTAAATGTACATATTAAAAAAAAGTTTAGATTACAGGATATATATAAAAAGTATTTTAAACCTGTTAGAATAATATGTATAAATAAGTATGATTAATTTTTTTAATATCATTATATTAACATTTGTATCTTAGTTTAAATCATAAATTTATTAAACTTTTTTTTGTAATAATTTAAATTCATTAATTTATGTTACTGTTTCCATATATTTAAAGAGTAATGCTAATTTGTACCTTATAAATATATGTTAAGAAATCCATAAATAAACAATTTGTATAGAAAAAAATGAGTAAATAAATTAATTATCAGTTTTTAATAAAATTAATACACATTTTTCAAAATATTATTTATACATTTAGTTGCTAACTTGTGCTCCAAGAACACAAGTTAACATTACCTATGTTTAAATGTGATCCGATTCTCAAAAACCAATGGTTAAATATCAATGTTGAATTAAACTTAATTGATTTATTAATTTGTTAATTTATTGATTAATTGTATATATTTTTGTTATTCTTTCTTCTTTTATTTCTTTAAACTTACCTCTCTCATACTATTAATAAAGGAAAGTTTTGTGTAACCAGTTATAATATTATTAAGTAATTATGATTATATTTTTTATATGTTTAAATGAATTGTTTAAGTGAATTAGTAATAGTACAATACTTTCTAAATTTAGACCTTCAATATTTAATATTTTCACCGCAATAAATAACGTTTTTCATGACCAAACTTTCACCTCGAACAATAGAAAACTGAGGTATAAAGTCAAGGCGCGCTGTTTTTTATTATTTAAAAGAATAAAAAAACATAAGTGTCCCTCGATTTTATTAAATATCGAGGTGAAAAAACAACTCAATACAAACATCGATTCCCAACTATCGTAATTTATGATTTTATTTGTTTATAAGTGTAAAAAAATGTTCTAACCCTTCGGTTTTCTATTTAACCGAGCATATAATAATAATATTTTACTATAAAAGCACTCATTAAACAGATTATACCTTAATCCTTACTAATATGAAGCCGCCCCAAGCATCATTCTTTGGGATGGAATGCAAGACATAAAAAATTTTCAATGTTCTTCTATCTTGACCAAAATATTTTTTCTGTCCTTGCAATCTATCTCACATAATGGTGTTGATGTTGTCGTTGTTTTATTTTTTAGAATAACCCTCAGTTAAAGAAGGGTACTCAATTGATAGATTACAAGTGCAGAAAATCATTCTTGCTTCAAGTTAATCAAATAAAGGAGCTTAACCAACAATGATGGGAACTCAACCTTTGAGAAGAGCTCTGTTGATAGATTGCAAGTGCAGAAAAATCATTCTTACTTCAAAAATATTTTTTTTAATGGGTATCCAAAAAAATTTGGATATCACCGAAGATTTGTTGTTAACAATGTTTTTTAATATTTTGTCATTTTGCATGAGACCTGAACATGTAAAATAAAATTTTTCATTGGAAAACAAATTTTACAATTTATTTTTAATATTCTGTGTAAACAATGTATTTTTTTAATATATTCAACGCCCTTAAACAAATATTTGTCGTCCATTTAATGTTTATCAACGCTCATGAATCTGCCATTAGTGATCCGTGTGAAACCTTAGGGACATCCGTTATAAAAACTTGTTGAATATTGATACTCTAACCTATATGGAACATGAAGCGCTTGAAACATAAAGACGTTTGAAAAAATTAAGTAAGATGAATCGCATGAGCAGAAAATTACTTGGGTTTAAGGTTTGTTTTCTTAAATATTTATTTGAGCACAAAATCATATATTTGAATATTGATTTTATTTATCTAACCCTTATTTTGTTTTGCATCAGAATCAAATGCATGCAAGATCCGAAGAGAATAATCTTGCACCCAACATTTGATCTTCCCAAAGATTCAATAATTCGAAGATCTAAAATCTAGATCTTCGTGAAATTTGATTTTTACCTTATTCTCTAGGGAATTTGATTTTTATTTTAAACAATTTAATATTCTGGATAAACAATATAATATTCTGGGTAAACAATATAAAACAAATTTTATATAAAAAAAGTAATCTTACCCCTCCCTCGATTTTCAAAATAAACTGAGATGTGAAAGATACGATAGTTTTGAACATAATAAAAGTAATGCTGATGGGGTTCGAACCCATATGCATTTAGCATTACTTCTCAGTTTTAATACTACCGAGGTGACAAGTGACGAGTTTTTATGTCGCCCTTCGTTACCTCGCTTCTATAGCCGAGGTAATATGTTTTTCGCGTCCGAGGTAAAAAGCGTTTTTTGTAGTAGTGTTTATGATAAGAATAGCAAATTAACACGCCAATCTCATCTAAACTAATTCCACAAAGTCCGCAAAAAACATGGTGGAATAGAATGGACATGATTAACAATGTGAGATTTTTTTTTTTTATTTTGCAAAAATATGTGGGTGGGGAGGGGCAGACATGTGGACCTTATATCTGTAAAGTAGGGACGATAATAGGTAGAATTGTTAAATGAGTAGGCGCGGTCCAGCTCGATGGTCCAAAAACGTATAAATTGACTGGAGTGAGTTCGTATGATTACTTAATAGGCTACCAAAAATGAGTTTGACTCGGCTTCTAATAGGCTATGCGCCAGATGGGCCGACCTACTCCATATTTCAATATTATAATTATAATTTTATTATAAAAGGGATGTAATGAACAAAAGTTACATAACGTAGGTAGAGAGTAATCATAAATTTATTTAAGTGATGTTTAAAATATTCATCAAATCAACATCCATATATATGAATACCACAAAAACATCTATGTAAAAGTACAAAGTAACTGAATATTATCTTCAATAATTATCAAACTTTCTCTTCATATCACAGCCATTTCTTTAATCACATCATCTTGAAAACTTATATTCATCCTCTTTAACTTTTCTTTTTCACTTAAAAACATATATATGTAAACATATCTTAACTAAATTTTTTCCTGAAAATTAACTAAATTTATTTTATAAATTTTTTTAACGGGATAGCCCAAAGCCTGCTTGGCCGGCCTGGTCCAACCTGTCATACCCTAATTTTTATCCCTAAGATCTCACCTCATTTGCATCTTTACAATGCATTAAGATCACAAACTTGGTTGTCTCTTAACCCTCTTATATTTGGGCTTGCCTTTGTAGAGATCATCAAGCACCTCTTTGTACATCTTTTTACATTTTTGTATTTATATGATTTATAATTCACTAACCATTAATCAAAATACAAAAAAATATGCATTGTCCCTTTTGTTTCTTTTGCAAGGTAGGGTTTAGAATCAAGAGCATCAAGTGATTGTCTCCTCAGCTAGGATTTGAGTTCCTCAAGTCTAAGTATGGTCAATCATTAATTTTCAAAGGCTATTCATCAAAGCATGACCTCCAATCTCAAAACATAGGGTCTCAAGCATCATTCAACTTCATTTGATTAAAGACATTTCAAATATGCATAGACAACAGGTCTACATGATGGCCACTATCCAGCAGATACATGAGCAGTAGTACGACTACGCATGACGTAGAGAGCATAATATGGCGGACCTGATCGAGGAGATGTTAGGATTGCGTGTAGGGATGACTAATTTGATAGAATATATGCAGCACGTGGGTGTGCCACTACCTCAACACAGTAGAGGTGGATATGGACGAGGGCGAGGTTGTGGCCGCGACCGTTACTGAGCTCTCCGCACAGGTTTCTTTACTCCTTTTCCACCTTGTATCAAAACATTGGGGACAATATTTTGTTCAAGTGTGGGGGAGGAATTTTATCGCTTTACTTTTATTGCTTTCTAGGTAAATTTACTATTTCCTAGTTTATTTCATGTTTTTAGAATTTCATTTGTTTTCAGTATTTAGTCGAGTCATTGCATGTGATGTCGAGTCTTTATGCATGGTTTCTAGTTGATTATTGAATTTTCCTAATATTGGACCCCCAACAAAAAATTTCATTTTGATTCATGACACGACACTTTGAAAGTATATAGGTTGTCACACTTTAGGACGTGTTAGTGAGACTTGGGAAAGTTTTGATAAGATCGATACCGTCCTGACACCCTAAACCCCCTAAATATGCAAAATCAATTTGAGTACCCATTATGCCAAAACCTTAAGTTCAGTTTTGAAGTAACCCCTAAGTAGTTTATAATAGCAGTCAGCACCATCCTAAGCACACACTAAGTAGGGAGCCGATGCAAATAAGTGCACGATCTCAAGCTTAAAACGAAGAAAAAAATTTAAAGAAAAAAAATGAATGAAAAGATTTTCTCCTTCTAAGTTAGGTGAGCCTAACCTGATCGCTGAATCCAATGGTGCAAACTCTTTCATATATGAACACCTAAGCAAATTTGTCAATAAAAGCAAAATAAAATGACATTGAGATCATAGTCACTAACAGACTTACTTACCATGAGTGTGTACGAATAACAGGCTTAATGTGATTGCGCTTGAATGAAATGGGGTGAAAAAAAAAGAGCTAGGTCGAGTTATAGTGGCATGATTCAGACTGGTTTGCGTAAGGAGGGAGTTTTAACCATTAAATGTGGAATTATGTCATTGCGGTATCCTTGGTATTGATATCTAGTACCTATCAATCTAGAATTAGCCTAGTAGCCCCGTATGATTAAGAGTCATGTTGTGCCTTTTTTTTTCGAATCGCACTTAATTCTTGTCGCCGTGTTGGTTGATTGCCTAAGGACAAAAAACGGTTTAAGTGTGGGGGAGTTTGATAACACGAAAATACATCGTATATTTTGACTCGATTCACATGCAATTTAGTGTCATTTTTATATGTTTTTGTTGCTTTGATGCGGATATTGTCTAATTGTTGCAGGTATTAGTCGAAGAGAAACGTCCACGCGAGAAAATGGGAAAAGGAGCAAGAAATGAAGAAAATAGTGCAGAAAAGGCCACTTTCTGGTGTATGGCATTCGCCATGCACCCTTGTAGCCACGTAATCCACATTTTAAGCCCATGGCGTTCGCCAAGGACGCGCAGTGCATATTTTTTAGGAAACGAACTTGCTGATTCATAGGACACTTTCCTACTTCTTCTCCACGTTTTTGACATGACCTGAGGACTTTTTCAGCAGTTTACTACTATATATTGACAATTCCTATAGAATTTTCACATCCAAGTTTGTACTCATAAGTTTGAGTATTAGTTTTTAAGCAGATATTACCTTTCAAAGTGATAGAGCTCTCACATTGAGGGACAATCACACCATAGTTCTTAGGATTTATTGTAAGCTTGGATCAATTTTAATCGTGCCGACATTTGAAGTTTTATTCTATTCCATCCATTGTACTCGAAGTTTATTCCCGCATTAATTCCAATTTCTCAGGTTCTTTATATTATTGCTTTTTATTTCTACTTACTGCTTTTTAATTCAATTACCATGTTGCTTTCAATTTAAATAATCATGAATTATTTGTTTACGTCTAAAACTATGTCCGGATAAATCACTTGAGTCCGGTATGTGAGGATTGTCGTTCCAGCGTGACTCGGGAATACTTTGACGTAATTTTCTATAGATTATTTTTCTGGTTTTGGTTTTTAGTTTTAATTCTAAAAGGTTTTGCACGACAGTGAAAACATTATGGTTCCGAGTCAATAGCACGACACTGTGAGGCTTGAACCAGATATTAAAAATTGGACATTAATCTGAAACACAACGACATCGCTTTAGGATTAATTAGAACTTATAAGTTTTCAAAAAGTATTTTTTGATTTAAATGGGTGAGCGACAACAAAACATTTATGGTCTCAGATATAGCTAGAGTCAATAGCACGACAATGTGAGATAAAGGTTTTTAAACTAATATTTTATGCTGAGAAATAATTTAATATTTAACATACGCCGATGTATTATTGAGTCCCTAAAGTGCGTTGGGATACACACACTACTACAAAACGCGTAAACAACAACGTCATGGTCACTACGGTTCTTCCCTACACCGTGGTGACATCTCTAAACTAAGGCGCTATCATTTTGTTTTTATTTTTTGATTAAAAATTATTTGTATATAACAATGGTTGAGGAGCCAACCGTGGTGATACCATCAAGATTTCATGGGTTCGAACTTCAGTGCCATAAAATATTTTATTCCTTTAATGTCAAGGCGCACCTTTTCTTTTTTATTTATTTTAAAATTCACAAATAAAAGGGATATCACTACGGTTCTTCTGGTTAACCGTAGTGATATATTTATAATAAATAAATACTTATCTATACGGTTGGTATTGTTAACCGTTGTGAAATAATGTACCCATATATAAACGAATTAACTTTCACTTATTGACAGTAGCGTTGTTGCCTTCACAGTGAAACCCTATAACCCATTTTTTCTCTTCGTCTTCACCATTAGCCGTGAATCTTGTGCTTCATATATTAAGGTATTCTTCTTCTTCCATCTATTGTTAGATATTTCCCATTATCTCGTTTGTTGCATGTTGTTTTTGTTGATTGTTCTCAATTTTTCAGATTTGTCTTCAATACCTTAACAAAGTCCATACTTTGGCTATGGTACATAATGTTTGTGTAGCTATGGAAAAAAGTACAAGAAGCACGAAGGTATGACGGAAACTTCATCCACCTTGTACTTTTTCTTCATAGCTTCACAAACAAGATGTTATTAAATGAAGAAACAACAGTGTCGGCAAACTTCATCTAGTTTTAGAAACAATGAAAAGAAATATAAGAAGTATGAAGCTTTTGTGTAAGTTTCTTCCTCCTTATATTTCTTTTTCATTGCTTCCCAAATTAGATGAACATTATAATTGATTCCTGTTCTGCGATTAGTTTTATTAAAAGGTGTTTCCTAGAATTTTATAATATATCTCTTTCGATCTCTCTTTACTGTTCACTGGATTACGGTTTTAGGGTTTGGTTTCAACTGAGGATGCTCATTGTTGAAGTTTGATGTGTTCCCTTACAGGTTAAGGGGATGATACATGGTGATGATGTTGGTGTTAGCAAGCGTATTGTATGAGTTTATAATATCTGGTTCTGGTATATGATGTTGTTTGAGTTTATTATATTCTATGTAGATTGTTTTTTTCACTAACCCTCACTTAAAATACATTCATTTAATTTGACATAAATACTTATAATCTGCAAATTAAGTTGTATTTGAAAACCAACTTATATGAATCAATGTTTCCGAATTGCATGCCTCTCATCGTTCATCTAGTTTGAAAACCAACTTATGGTATAATGATCTGGCTCCTTAGATGCATCGTTATCTTCCATTATAGTTAAATTTCATTAACATCAATTTAATAGTTAATCTTCCTCTCCATCAACACTTATAATCATAAAACTTACGATTATAAAAATTATGATGATAAGTGATGATGATGAGGCGGATTATCCAATGTCTTGTTCTTATGGAAATTTAACTATAATCGAAGATAGCGATATATTGAAGGAGTCAGACCAATAAACCACAATATATATGTAAAAGAGCGTGAAATGCATGATGAGACGAATGCAATCAAAAAACAACATTGATTTGTTTAAGTTGGTTTTCAAGAATAGTTTAATTTTCAGATTATAGACTTCTTCATCAAATTGAATCTTTGTATATTTCTTTAGTGAGATGTTTGGAAAACAAGCAACCTACATTTAATATAATAAACTCTGGGTACTTACAACAACAAGAGTTATTTATTGTAACCGAGATCAAAGATCATATGATAAACTCTAAGTACTTTCAACAACGGTTATCTATTGTAACTGAGATCAAAGATAATTTATATCACAACTGTTTATTAGCATAACCGTTGTGATATGTGGCGCGCGTCTTGCCTTTCAATAACGGTTTCCAGACCGTTGTAGAAACAGCGAACTTACAACGACACTCTACTTAACAACGGTATGTCAGGCGTGATGGTACCCCTTTTCAAACCATTGTGAAAGGGGTTTTCCGTAGTAGTGACATTTCGGTCTCTCCTTTATATATATATATATATATATAGGGCATATCAAGTGAGAGGGATTTTAAAATGAGACATGAGAGGAACAAACAACAACCGTTTGATAAGTCAAAAATTATGTTTAAACATATTCATTAATGTGGTTATTAAATTCTCTCTCTTATTAACTTGCATTTCATCTCTCTTATTAACTTGATCTATCGGTTGTTGTTTGTTCCTCTCATCTCTCATTTTAAAATCACTCTTATTTGATATGCTCCACACACACATATATATATATATATATATATATATATTATGTAAACTTACAAAAAAAAATATAAAAAAAATTAAAAACAAGGAATTTCCCCTCGGTTGGAAATCCCAACCGGGCTAAAACTCTTCCCTTAAAACCTATTGCATCGGGTAATAGAAGCAACCGAGATCAAATGTTAAGTTTTTCATCTCTATTCTAAGTCCAACTGAAAGAAAAAGTTGGAAATCATATTCATATTTAAAATATAAAAAATGTTATTACTGATAATCAAATTCATAATCATTACTACTTTTTTCTTCCGTTAACACATCCAACCAAAAAAAGTAGTGCACTTTCCAATATTTTTCCCTTGCCTATTGGCCTGAGATAAAAAATAACGTACTTACTATAACACTCTTCGTTATTTTGTCCAACCGAGATAAAATCTTTTTTTTTTTAAAAGAGATTAAAGTAATTTTTCTTAATAATATAAGCACAATAAATACTTTTAGTCACAAACCTAAATAAAA